>LR990043.1:13503926-14936696 GCA_905147135.1 Blastobasis lacticolella
TGTATTAAATCCGAATTAAGTACGCAGCGCAATTGATGTATAAATGAGCGAGCGCAGCGAGCTCGAAATTTTTAAATTTTTGGTTACAAAAAGCTGAAGCAAACTTACTAAAGAAAACTAATGAATTAGCGAGCGTAGCGAGCTCGGAAATGTTGGTATTTTGGTTGTAATAATCTGGATTGATCACACGGCGCAGGCGGTGTGAAATGATTTCGAATGAAAATATGTCCTTTTTAGTGGGGTGAACAATAAATGAATGAGCGAGCCGAGCGAGCTCTAAAATGTTAAGTTTTAAAGCCTGAGGGAGAACAACGATTGTGTGAGCGAGCGGAGCGAGCTCGATATTTTTGACATTTTGAGTCTTAAAAGCTGCGGTGATCAATGAATGAGCGACCGGTGCGAGCTTGATATTTTTTACGTTTAAGGTCTTAAAAGCTGGAGTGATAATTGAATGAATGAGCAAGCGGAGTGAGCGTGTAATTTATGATAGTTTGGATTAAAAAAGCTTGAGGTGAATAATAAATCAATGAGCGAGCGAAGCGAGTTCGCTATTTTTGACATTTTTAGTCTTAACAGCAATGGGTGACCCTCACATAGTAATTTAAGGAAATCAATTAATGAGTAACCGCAACGAGCTAGATGAATAATAAGAAAAGTATCTGAAACCTATAGATGAGCAAGCGAAGCAGGCTAGGAATTTTGTACATTTTAGGTTACCTTTTACGAAATAACAGATATGTTGGGTTTTAACAGCAATGGATGATCTTTACAAAAGTAACTTAAGGAAATTAATGAATGAGTGACCGCAACGAGCTTGGTGTAAGGTAAGAAAAGTAACTGAAACCTATGAATGAGCGAGCAAAACGAGCTCGATATTTTTGATATTTCGGGGCTTAAAAGCTTCGGTGACCAATAAATTAATGAGCGAGCGGAACGAGCTCGGAATTTTTGACATTCTGGCTAAGGTGTAGATGATGTGTGATGCTGATCGTCATAAAAGAAATTAAAATTATTGAATGAGTAATCGGAGCGCGCACGTATTAACATTATTATTCTTAAATAAAATGAAATATTGGTAAGTAAGACAAAACTGAAGGCAATGAATGAGCGACCGACGCGAGCTCGAAATTTTTAACATTTCCTTTTTAAAAAGTTGGAGTGATTGATAAAATTAATAAAAGAATTCAGCGAGCGCAGCGAGGTTCGAAATTTTGGCCTTGTGGCTCATAAAACCGTAAGCGATTGTGAGTCAGAGCGCGAGAGGCCGATTACTGCTTGAGGGGCGGCGAACTAGCTGTTTTACTCTAGAATATGGAAGTTTGCTACTCTCGACAAGACAAGTGAGAGAGCAAAGTCACTCTCGACAAGACAAGTGAGAGAGAAAAGTCATCGGCAAAATTTGTTGCAGACTTCTATCTGTAAGACATCAGAAAACCGTAATGGAAAAATCTTTTTGATTTCTATGAGGTAAAAATAAAATTTCGGTCCCCAAATTTGCCGCCCCCAAAATCTGCCGCCCTAGGCTCAAGCCTACTCAGCCTGCTGGTAAATCCGCCACTGACCACAGCGTAAAGTCGCGAATCGCTGTCGGAAAAAAATAAAGCTTTATACATCATAATATTATTTATTATTAGATTTTTTTTTTTATGTTATACGGCAGACAAACAGGCAAGCGGGCCACCTGATGGAAAGTGGTCACCGCCGCCTATGGACATCAGCAACACCAGGGGAGTCACTGATGCGTTGCCCGCCTCTGAAGAGACCTCTAATATAACTCATGAACGATCCCATGTCATAGTCCAAAGCATCATCATCTTGGCGTTAATGTCCCGGTTATGCTCTCGCGCACGAGGGCCCAGTGTCCGCCTTGACCATAATCCAGGATTTTGCAGATCGGGTAATTACAGTGAAGCCTCCCCTCAGCCCCGACTCTCACTCACGGTTTTGTGAGTCAAAAGGCCAAAAATTCCAAGCTTGCTGTGCTCGCCCAAATATTTTAATTACAATCAGCATCACACTTAAGCCAAAATGTAAATATTTCGAGCTCGTTTAGCTTGCTCATTTAATCATTGGTTTTAAAATCAAGCTTTTAAAACCCAAAATATCAAAGATTTCGAGCTTGCTTCGCTCGCTCTTTACCTTTCTCCAAGCTCGTTGCGGTCGCTCATTCATTAATTTCCTGGAGCGACTGCCATCTGACCTCCGTGACCCTGCTACCGCTACCAGGGAAAACTGACCATATTGGATTATGGTTGCACATTCAGCCGCCTTGATCATGATCCAGGATCTGGCGATCAGGCTTTTTAGGGCGAATTACAGTGGAGCGACTACCATCTGACCTCCATGGCCCTGACCAGATTAGATCATGGTTACACATGCAGTCGCCTGAATGTGCAGGTTTCATCACGATGGTTTCCCTCGCCGTAAGAGCATCTGTTAGTATTCAACTAATGTAGAAAAGAGTAATTGGTAGAGATGCAACGGATAGTTGTTTGGCCGGATACCGGATACCGGATATCTGGCCAGCCTCCTAGCCGGATAGCCGGATATCCGGCGGCCGGATATTCACAGGTCACTGTGAATCAACAGGAACAAGTTTGTACAAGCTGTAATCACGGCGTGGGACTTTATACGACTGCATGTGTTTATGTAATTTAAAGTTTTCGTTTAATGTGAATAATTTGAACGTTGAACTGAAGAATTCTTCCGCCTATAATATTTTTTCATATCTATAATATCAATATATATCTTGATTGACTTTAAATTATTACACTAAGAACATTATAATACTAAACAGCACTTGTCAAAACTACACACGTCAAAAATTCGTTAATGCTGATCAGCGGGTGTCACCCTGTTGGGCAAAGTACGTAATGTCCACACTCGTGGAAGTTACAGAGTCTCACCTATGCCCGAGAAAATTTAAGAACGCTCAATGCGATGGTGTAAGCATGTGCTCCGCCGCCCCAAAGATCACCTAAGTGCAAGTAGCCCTAAATTTGGCGACGACGACTCGCTGACGCGGAAGACACCCACACGCCACCTGGCTGACGGCGGACCAACGGGACCTAAAGGACAATATTATTGACGCTGCTACTGCTCAAAATAGAAAGAAATGGAGGAAGCAGACAAGGAGAGCTGACTCCAGCTAATGGAAAAGGCATAGTGCAAAAAGAAGGGACCAGAAAACTATTAAAAATTGTTGCTAGCCTACCAAATGAACGATACGAGTAGAATAGGTGTTGATGCCGACATAATCAATAGTTCTTTGATTAATATTTATGGTTTTTAAACGTTTTGATACGACTTTTTACTCGACTGCTACAGAAGGGCATATATTTCCGATGAGCAAAATCACTTTTAAGGGCTTTTCATACATTTTTTACTATCCGGTATCCGGCCGGATATTAACACATTATCCGGTATCCGGCCGAATAGTAAATTATGGCCGGATAGGCCGGATACCGGATAGTGGCCGGATATCCGTTACATCTCTAGTAATTGGTACATGGCCGCAGTGGGATTCAAACCTGGTTCCTCTCGCTTACGAGACGGATACCTTAACCACCATCAGGTATTGCATATTGCTGTATATTTTATACGTTACATTGCTCCTTTAGGATAAATTGTCCGGTTCAATACAAATTTAAATTTCTTATGTCCCTAATTTTTTTCTCATCATCATCATATGACATATGTGATCATCAGTGAGCAGCAGTACCTCCGCTCCGGATCCCTATAGTCTTCCAGATTTCTTTGGCCGATAGTTAAGAGCTTTTACGCAACCTAGGGAAGGACTGGCGGCAGTAGGTACCTAGCTATCTAATGAATACCTATATCTCAAGAAAATAATCGGGCCATGATTTTTGTGTTTTTTGTTGCTGAGGCTAAGTCAACAAGAAAGTTGCCAGACTTCAATATCGATTGGCATTTGGTGATGAAGCTCTGTCTCGTAGCTCTATGTAGGTGGGTATGTAGGTATTCCACTTTGTTAGCGATTGCCGACTTAGCGTCGGCGTCGCTAGTCATAGAGCATTAAACCAAGTTTGTTAAAGTGGCTTATTAAAATTTTATTCTATTTTATTCAACGCTATCATTTAAAAGGGCTGTTTGGCGCTCTCTCGCATAAACATCATCACCAGCCTATACCTACTAGTCCACTGCTGGAGATCAGCCTCCCCAATGCACCATATCCTTGGTTAGCCGCATCCATCTGCAGCCTTTCGCAAATTGTCACTCCAACTGGCCGGAAGGCGAATTTTTTGGCGCAAGGAAATGCATTACACATTCCCATCCCGTGGGGACGAGGTGGGCTATGTGGGACTCCTGTCGAGAAAAACGTGTCCGGCAGTTTACCCACTAAAACCCTGCGCTTCTTCTCATCGTCCCAGAGGAGGGGATCCTTCGATCAGCGTAGCCCGGCACCACGACTCATCTAACCGCCACTTCAGCGTACTAATTCTGTCCGTTGACATATTTGCGAATCTTATTCATAAGTCAGGGAGACTATGAGTTCAAGTTGTGCGACCATGTGGGATTGTCGCTATGAGTAAAGAGTGAATAGTGCACAGAATTTACGGGTCCACCCATCAAACGATTTCTTTTTGTTCCCAAGCGCATTGGCATTACTATATTATTGGCAATATAGGCCATGGGTCAGGACGGCCCCGGCCGTCTTACGCTAAAGTCTGTGTTAAAATTATCTTGGCCCACCCTCCGTAACATATGCAAGTAACTGTTACATACGTTAGAAGTGCATTGTATTTCTAGCAAAAATATTGCAATGCATGCATCTGTTAATAATAAGGGATTCAGCTTGAATGCAGTGCAGCTCGCGCGTCGGCCGCTCGAGGCGGAGGGGTTGAAAAGCTAGTCGCGGGCCGGGCCGGGGTGCAAGCCGTGCAAGGCGGGGGCGGCCGGGCGGGGCGCGCTCGATACGCACGCGCGCGCGCCGCGGTTGCGCGCGTCCGGCAGTCGCGTTTCGACGCCTTCGGTGTTCGGTTGACCTGTGTCGCTGCTCCGCCGCGCAACTGTCAAACGTTCCGATATCGAATACAGATACCTACATTGATTTCTATGAAGTACGTACCGATTTGTATTTATGCGTTATTGTGTTCACAAATCTAAGTTTAAGTATGTGTCCCTAGTGATTATTTCCCGGTAAATAGGTATTTTTGTCGAGATAAAATCAATTTGTTTACATTCGATTCACATGTTTACTTAGAAAAAATACGCGACAGTTTCACGATAATCAACGGTTTTTGCATTGAAAGTTAACGTTTGGAATCATAGTGGTACCAGTCTGAAAGTGTTGTGCTTATTTTATGTTGCGAAAAGCATCCGCGATCGGTGGTGCACCTACACAGGGTTGAAGTCTTGGATAATCAAATTCTATTACTCAAGACTCGTGAATGTTAAGTGGATGTGAGGACGTTCCGCTGAAATGGAGTGAGCTTTTATTCAGTAAAATGAATGTGTGAATATTTGATGGTGTCGTGAACGGGAGCGCGTACAGAGTCGAGATTCGCTCGCAGCGGCGCGCGGCGCCGCGAGGGGGTATTGATCGGCGGCGGCGGCGGGTCGCGAGACGCCGGCGTCGCCGCCTGCCGCCTAAATAAAGCTTGCATGTGTGCGCCCGCCGCCGCCGGCCGCCCTAGCGCTGCCCGCGCCGCCCGCACCCCCCGCACCCCGGCACACATGATTCGATTCCATTATTAACCTCCTCTTCTCAACTTCTGATGCTTTCCGAATTTCCGATTCTATGCTGCAAAACTTAGACTGTACCTGTCTCCCTATGCGCCTGCTCTAAATGGTCTAGGTTACTTGTGTAGGTAATTAAATACAAAAACAGTCGACCGATGAGCCGACTCTGTCACCTGTGTGTGTTAACAATTAAGTACCTCACCTCTGGCTCTAGTTAGATCTGCAACCCGTGAAGATTTTAGCATTATGCTCTATTAATATGGTTGGACTTGTAAGCAAGAGGTACCTTGTTCGATCCCCAGTGCCGCCATGTAACAATAACTTTTTCTAAGTTATGTACAGCACAACCCTCCCACGGTAGAGCACAACCGTCTGAACGAGTCTCAAGTCCAACAGTGGACTGGTATGTGGGTTGTTTATGTGTCCAGCGTTGCCCTAACAGACTTATCATAGGTCATCTAACTTCTAAGTTTTCATCTACCTCTCCTTCCTTTAATTTTCCCTTTCAGCACCTATTTAATTGTTTTAAAGAAGTAATTGTGACATCTATTCTCGAGTGAAATGGCGACTGCTCTACCAACTAGAACAAGGCATATTTGGCAAAAAGTTAATTATAAAAATTAGACACCAATTGAATGATGAATGATTGACGATGATCGTGTGTTGATGTGGAGTCCGATAGAGACTGGATGTTGTAAAAGGCGACTAATTAGTTGGACCAGAAAATAGGCAGAAACGTTTTTTGTTGTGTATTTTATACACTGCGGTCTCCAACCTCCCGCCTGCCAAGAGTGGAGATTATGGCAAAGCCCTCCACTGATGTGGAGGACTCAAGTCCAGCAGTGAACTGATGTGTGTATTTGTGTGTGTATTGATAGCGACAATGAACTGTTTTATTAGATTTAGGCTACATATAGGATTAGGCGTAGGATTTGGGTTAGTTTTCCGTAGGCATGACATTGTGTAAGGGCGACGTATATCGAGTACTCTTATCTATTTAAGAAAATATTAAAATGTCCGCTGAACTGGGCAAACGAAAGCAACCAAAAGGCCATAAAATATTTTCGAAAAGTCTCATTTTGAGTGTTCTATTTTTATAGAAGTGGTATGTTTGCTTTTGCCCCCAAGCACCTTTATAATTTACCAAAACATTTATGGTATGTTTGTATTATTGCTGACCATTGTTGCTTGGTTCGCAGGTATGACGTGTTGGGATAAGTGCTAAGATCCGCAGTGTGAGATGGCGCGCACGGTCCTGGCGGGCGGAGCGCTGCTCCTCGCGCTATGGCTGGCGCCGCCGGCGCACGCAATGATGCTGCTGCCACACGACGTACGCCCTGGACACGCCATCGAGCATTTCACCGGAAACCATTCGCGGTACACCCTCCTCGACCCCGAGTACGCACAATACTTCACCCTTCTCGACGACGGCCTGCTCATGACCATAGCCGACCTCAAACCGCTGCTCAACAGGCCACTGAACATCGCTGTGTTAGAACAAACGCCCTATAGCAGTTCGGCGCACTCGCTCCATCTGCTAGTAGTCGATCGCCGGCGGATGCTTAACTTCCCAGCCGCCAGCGACGTGCACGGCGAAATCCCGGAGAACTCCCCGGAGGGCACTGTGGTCGATATACCATCCATAAAAGCGACGGCCTCCGTCGACGTAGGGCCTATTGCCTATAAAATCGTGAAAGGCAATGAAGATGACGTTTTCGCTCTACGCGATAAAGGCAAAAGTTCTCTACCAGAAGTGAAATCGGTTATCACTGAAGGCGACGTGGAAATTGTGGCGTTGAAACCATTAGATGCTGAACGAAAAAACAAATACGATCTTGTTATTCAAGCGACTGATGTATCTGGAGGTAGCAAGGCCAACTTCCCGGTACAAATTGAAGTCACAAACGTAAATGATAACGAACCATTTTTCTTAGAGGGTTCTTATCTATTCGTCGTCAACGGAACTCCCGATGCCAACGGTCCAAATGGTAGCGTACACTGGGAAAAGTTCTCTAAGATTGGTAAAGTGCAGGCGGTAGACAATGATGGCGACAAAGTGTATTATTCGCTACTGGGCCAAAGTAGCTTGGTAGTTATCGTACCTCAGACCGGTGAGCTGATACTAGTAGACGACCCGCCGTATTCAAAAGTGCACTTATTCGTAGTGGCTCATGACAATGGTACTCCTCCACGACGATCGGATCCCATGTACGTGCGGCTGGAATTTGTGGTTTGTGAGCAAGAGGAGCTGCCGTCGCTGCATCGCGACAAGCGCCGCGTGACCCGCGCAGTGCGACCCACCAAAAGGATCGAGTTCACGGAAGGCGACGGAGACACAGAAGGACGTGCAGTTTTTACTTTGGAGAAAGAAACTGATCGTGAAACATTCAAAATCCGCGACGAGAATCCGTGGGTAACTGTTGAACCTAGTGGTATAGTGAAAGTTAAAAAGAAGTGGGACTACGAAGAACTTGGACCTGAAAAGACGATCGACTTCTGGGTCACCATCACCAACGCTGGAAATGGAGGTAAGTTTTATAACTGAACATCCATTCTTATTGGAAATAACATTTATAAATTATGTTATCCGTCTATCCAAATGAAAACATGCATATATTACTATAGTCGGCTACAAAAGGAATAATCTCACATGATACGGCGCGCTTTTTTGTATGTGAAGTGTAGCGAAGGCGTTCATTTTTTTCTCAAGGTACGTTAGAATGTCTCTATCGAGGGTGGATTGGGATGGGATAATGATGGGGCGCGAACATGGGAGCGTAGGAGTAGTTTCACATTCCTTGCGACATTTTGTCCCTTGTTTTATTTTTATTTATGTTATAGACCAAGTGATTAATCCGGGAATTATTTATAATGCCCGGGTAATATTGATGCAAGTCAAATCAGGAAATTTAATTAAAACTTATTTAAAGTTCATTATTTATCACATTGCCCGGTAATTATGAATACTGCTACGTAACTGTTAGGCAAACTGATAATTAAGATATATAAGGCAACAAATTGACCTGGTTACACTCCAAATTGCTGCGTTTGCGCCTGCGCCAGGCGCCACATCCAAATATTTCCACTCCGAAATTTTTTAGACTTGGTTCAAGCGGTGGTTCATAACAACAAACACGTTTCACTCCTTGCAACCCAACCCTCTTTGACAGAATGACACTTTTGATATATTTTTTGACAAAATCCCAATAAGTGACGGGCATTAATTATTTCAATAGTTTTTATCAAATTGTCATTATAAACAATGCCCTAATAATCACATTGTCCATAACATACTAATGCATCGAAAGCTATAGAATCAGATAAAATCTAATAAGAATAGAATAAAATAACATTTTAACCCGTATTATAATTTGCATTATGCGCAAGGACGTAGCCTAATTTACACAAATAACATTGGGAAACATTTATGAACCAAATGTATGTCAACTATTCCATAAATATTTTTAGTCACACTGACGTCTCCAGAGTCTCCATAAGCCGCTCGGTTTAGGCCAGTGAGATAATAGCTTCATCAAAATTATATAAGTGCTTTCGGTCGTGTCGGGCCGGGGGCGTGTTACGTGCAACCCTTCCGTCTAACATCAGCTTCACCGCAGTCACGTTTCAATCACGAAATACTTCTTTCGTCATTTTCATCAAGGAACGCGAATAAAAATTCGATAATACTGGCTGTACTTCATAACGGCAATTCAAATTTCGAACCGTGTTCGAATTGCACTGTCATTCATTTGTTTTTCGTCATGTGCACGTAGCGCGTTGTAACTGTGAATTTGAATTTGGAATCGAACTAAGTTTTTGTCGATTCATGTTCGTCGCGTGGTCTCATCTCGATCCATATTGTTGCGTACGCGCCGCGCCACATGCACCTGTCGGATCGAATCGCGCGGCGGAGCGTGTCGCCGCGGCAGGTCCCGCGCCGGTCACGAGTCAGGACTCTCCCATCACGAGCGGCGAATTGGGTCCCTGCGTTGGGACATTGGGCTAATAATTACATTGGTAATGGATCGATTCGACTTGGTATAGAACCAGCCTTTGCGCACGCAAATAGAACTCCGTGAATAGCAGAATTAGATTACGTCTTGTTATTAACGTAATTAAATATGATTCAAGTTGGTTTAATTCAAATTGTTACTTTTGCAGTAAGTAAATTAAAATTATACTTAGTAAAAAAGGGACAAATTAATTTCAATATCAAAGTGAAAGAAAATCTTTTCTGTAGGAAAAGCGTAATAAGCAGAGAGACCCGAACATTAATAAGAAAAATCTGCCCATAAACAGATTCTCGCCCGAATACGAAGAGGCGAGATCGACCTTACTACCAAACAGGCTTCTAAAAACTGTGCTCTGCTTTTAAAATTAAAGATTACTTTCTATTAAATTGGATTAGCTCCACTAATCTTAGAAATGTTTCCATTTGCGGTGTAAAAACCATGGTAAGCCGTACATTCCGCCGTTGATGACGGCTATCAGTCACATTTGCACGCATTCTCGCGGCTGCGCAGCTGCATAGACACAGTAGCACGAGCAAGGTGTCAATGGAATGCCCATTAGGCTTGCGCGCGCGCTGATCGCACTGTGCTACATCATGGCTACATCGCAGCACGAAAGAAGCGCTAGATTCGTGTAATCGCAAAAATCTACTTACATACAACATATACATAGATAAGTACTTAGGTAGATTTACAACCCTAGATACACATAAATAAATATAGATTTAAAAGCATTTCAGTCCCGTTTTCCACAAAAAAATAATATATTTAGATTGAATAATTTCGTTTACCTATGTAATAAATTTATTCACTTGTTACGTCTAGTAATAGGACCAACTCCTTAATGATCAAAAAAATTTGTTAGTATATCGATACAACGGTGTAGGTATTCTATAGTTTTGTGAGTTTATTCACGGTTCAGATTACGTGGCTACAGAAACTGCGCTGGACAACTCAAAAAACGCTGCCTCCAGCGTCAAAAGCGCTGAAGTAGTAGCAATCTTCGCGCGACAGGTTGACTGGCGACCACCGTGCCCAAGGCGGTGATAATCGGAGACCTGTCACACGGCCCGGCCCCGCGCCTCCGATCTCGCACCACCGTGACGCTCACGACTCGGATGTGGAATGCTGCCGGCTCCTTTTCATTGCTATTGATAGTATTGATACCAATCGTCTTTGGAGTGCGGGTGAATTAGATTAGGGAGCAGGATAGTTCTTCGAAAGTAATTGTAGGTAACTAGAGACGTAGATTTGGGTAAAATACTGATATGAAAACAATTTTGAGGTTATTAATAAAAGAATATACTTTATTTACATTACAAAGGACGAAACTAGAGTCCAACTGCGGTAAAAGGGAGCTTATAAACCTAAACTTTGCACTATATAGCACAGCTGCAAATCCTGTTTAGCCGAGGTCTCGGCGACCCAGTTTCACTAAAAATGTCTGCAAATAATCATGCATGACAATAGTCCCACCCAATCCCAATTTAGTACCACCACAGTATGTGGTTTCAACCGCATTTTCTTGACTACCTACTACCTCTATACTTACCACGAAAAGCGGATTTAACCGCATTTTCTCGGTACATCGGGGACTTTTGGTCGGTACCAGCCAAGTACTAACTAAGGTACATGGTCCAGTTGGGTGTTATCAAAACAAATCGAGAGCGGCGCTGTTTAATTACGATGCGATGCTGGCGCGCCGTGGTGGGTGGCCGGCCCGCGGCGCAGGCGCATCGCACCCCGCGCCCGCCAGGAATCTAATCATTATCATTATTGTGTTGGTTGATCGTTGTTCCAATAGATTATCGTGAGCAGACAAGATTTCTTACTCCGTTGTGTTTTCGGGATTTTATTAGGAATTAGGTACACTTACTTGTACGTTTCTTTTTCTCTTTTATTAGCTGGTGGGTGAGCGCTATCACAATGTACAAACCATAACTTGAACGAGTGCCTTATGATATTTAATTAATCTGATACGTTGGGTATGTAGTAGGTACTTACTTGCCTAATGCCTACCTAGTAAGTAACCTAGTCCTACTAAATTTAAAAATTTGAACTAGAAATTGACCGGTACCTGGTCCACCCCTACGTTACGCGTTTAGCAATTTTTAGAGATGTGCCGATGTGATTTTTAGAGATTTTAGGAAAGCCGACTATCGGAGACATTGCGGACAAAAACAGCCGACTAATCGGCTCTTTTCTTTACACTTTAAAGATTAAGGGGTAAAATCGAAATCATATTCATTTCCATGAAATCCTTTCGCTATCAGTAAACTGTCTTATCTATTTTTCTCGCTTTTGATTTATTGAGGTGCCTTATGGCTGTTCGCAGGAGGACTGTAAGAGATTGTGGCGATTTTAGCGATGAATGTTAAATCTCAATGCTGATTCTAAATGCTGTTCAATTTAATTCTACCAAAACTTAGACGTGTTTGTGTTTTTCCACCATTCTATCTTCTTTAGGCCTGTACTTCAAAGGCAAAGTAACAAAAGCAATCATCATCCTATAAAATTAATGTTAGGCGGTAGCTTACTAATCACAAGTTCGGTATTGTGTTCGGTATGGGGTACTGCTGCCAGCTTAAAGATGGAACAGCCAAATATCAAGTAGATCCACTGCTTTGGATTCGGTAAAGAAGAGTACTAAGATAATTATTCGTAATTTAGAGGATATTTACGTTAACCTACAAAGCCTTGGATATCGGCTTATAAAGCAAGACAGAATGTGACAGTTGAAAGGATCAGACAGGTTCTAGATCTAGACCTAGCCGTACATTTCATCATCTAATCGAGGATATATTATTTAAGTCAGGTCAAGAGCAGGTACCCTAAACCTAAACTAAAACTTGATTAATGTGGTAAAAGCGGCAGAAGTTTGTCAGGACTAGCAGGTAGAACAATGTGGTTCCTGCTTCCACCTACGGGATTGCGAATGCCAACTGAACTTCGCCTAAAACAATGACCGACTAGTCGGCTTTTTTGTAGCCGACTAGGCGGCCAGTCGGCTAGTCGGCCAAAGCCCTAGCCAACATCTCTAGTAATTCTCGCATACTTCTTTCTACGTGCATTCACTTAAAAATTAACTGCATACGTGTACCTAAATACATGTCGTTCTATAAAACGAGCACCACTCTTGAATTAATTAATACTCAAGTGTACCAGCTTCTATCTTTATCAATTCCTTTACACCATTATACGAGAGGTAGGGTGTCTCCCGCGCGTCAATGCGCCGTGCTCGTCAAAGCACCTTTGTCTGCCGAAAGCGTGTATTGGCGAATTAATTCCGTTCTCAGCTCACTTGCGACGATACTGCCTTTGAACTAGAGCTTTGAGCTTATTGCTTCTATGTCGCCGGGGTATGTGGAGGACCTCATTTTATACGAAGTTAGAAACTGTTCTTCGGGGCGAATAGTAAATCTATTGGGTAGTTTAGAAAAACACGAAGAGCGATAACGACATTTTTAAAACCGGCCAAGTGCAAGTCGAATTTGCATATTAGGGGTTCCCAACATGTATTTATTTAACAATTTATTGTACACAAGAAAATTAAAGAGATAGTACAAATTAGATATTAGACAACAGGCATTACTTATCTCTAAAAAGAAATATCTTCCAGCAGGATTAAAAAAGAGAGATATGATAAATATATGCAGATACGCCGTGCACAATAATTATATACTATAAATAAATACATACATAATATTCTATACATACTAATAGGTATAAATGAATAAAATAAACATATACTATTTATTTATTTATTTATAGGAGTACCAACAGCTGTACATTACAATGTATAAAATTCTATATTAATACATAATATGTATTAAGGCATTGTAATACGTCTAGGCACACTGAGATAGATAGGGATCCTTTACACGCAACATTGTTGTGATTGTTATTTTAATATCATGGACGTATAATAAAAAAAAATCGATATTTTAAGTTTTCTGCGTTTTGGAGATGGGTCTGTAAATTTTCGTCTATTTTCTTAAATAACTTGAAAAGTAGATATTCATCAGAATTCAACTTGCGTCCCAAACGTGACCTACATATTCGAAATTTGTCTATTTACGTTACATGTTCGCGTTTGGGTCACAGAAATAGATATGTGTGAAAATTGGCTGTGACAAACGGACACTCAAGTAAAGGTTTCCAGAACACTAAAAATAACTTATTTTTTAATTTACAAACGTAGTGTACGTAATTTGTAGTTCAGAAAACTGTTACAGTTTACGGCTTTTCTAAAGACTTGAAGGCTATAAAGACAAGCAGGTGCGCCAAGCACTTAAAGGTTGCACTTTAAGCCTCTTGGAGAAACACAATGCAATGTAAACGCAACAAGCTTAAGAGAGAGCGGGGGAGTTATCAATAAATTTCTAGAGAGGATTCACCTTTATATATATCGGTTACATAAGATATTTTAAAGTAGTTGCAATGGATTTGCCGTTTATTTTTAAATGTAAAAGGTAGGTAATGGTATAGGTATTTACTTACCACGTGCATAGGGTTCTGTACCCGAAGACTAAACAAGGAACCTTGAAACCTCCGTTGTCTGTCTGTCTGTCACACACAGGCCTTTATCTGCATTTGGCGATGTAGGTCAGATTCTCTCAGGACAGACAGGCAAAGACACGAGTCCGGGAAAAAAATACTACGTAATACTTAGTTGATATTTTCATAAAATGTGTTTCTTTTCTATGACTCAATTAATAAAAATATTGAAAATTAATACTTACAAGAAAATGTATTTTTATTGCGTTTTAGGAACTTTTGCCCGCGACTCCGTTCGCGTGTAAATAGTTTGACGGATTAGCTTTTGCCCGCGCGTCCATTTTAAATGAGCATTAGTTTACCTAACTGATTTTAACTAATAATAAGCTCAACTACTGATGGAACAACGGGCCCTTAATGTATAAATGCTAGTAGGTACCTACTACAGAGAGGTCTCTGGTTCTACCCACTCGAATTATTAAATAGATTGTAATAGAGATAGATACAAATTACAATAAAGGTTTTTTGTCCGAGAGACGACGGGGAAAGTGTAATTTAGTATTAGGACTTAGAAACATTGACGAAAGAGCATTAGAACAATTAATGCGAATGTGTGTTTATTTATTTATTAACAACTAATAATACTGCATTGTTTCACCCCAATATAGGAGAAGAACAAAAAGTGACATAACTTCTTCAAACATTAAAACAGACCGTCGGTTCACTTTTTACTTTTATTTTATTTAGCGAAAACTGTTTCTACAACTAGCTGTGAATGATGCCAGTCAGATGTCAATTAAGACCAGTGAAAAACTTTCAATTGCGACGTTGTGCCGTGTTATATTCGAGTTTTTGTCAGCGAATACTTTTTACAGACCCGTGGTATATCGGCGAACGGTTCTTTTTCTCGGCATGCTGAAAGATTTCACTGTCAGCAAGTTTGAATGTCAGCGTCTATTACGAAAATATCGTAGAACTAGTGGGCCCGGCGTGACTTCGTTCGCGTGGCGTCATACCTCTACCCTGCGGCCTGCACCTAGACAACGCCTTTCCTACCTACACCACCTACAACCTTCGGTTATATTATTATTATTTTCTTAGGGATCTCTAATTTTAGGAAAATTAAAAAGGTAAAATGTAGCCATGTTACTCGCTGATAATGTAACTTTCTATACTTAGGTGAAAGAATTTTTAAATTCAAACAAACAATCAAATCTTTAATCTTTATAATATTAGTATAGATGGATAAATAAATAATCTAATCTGTATGTATACGTGAGTCTCCACCGTGCATGTAAAGTAAAAAATTATAATTTCTACTTGTTATAAAAATTCTCTTGTTTACAAAAATAAAGTTAAGGAAGTATCTTATTTGCCACTCTACTGGTATCTATTAAATTATATTGTAATGAAATAAAATCTATACATCAATCGCTAATAATAGGTACTGTATGGATTTGTATGAAATATCGGACACAATGACTACATAACATACAATAGAACATCGGTATTTTTAATGTAGTATTCACAATCATTTTACACAGTAACGATGCATTTTTGTTGACTGCATCCTAAATACATGAATCGTAGATGTTATGGGCGACATTTACCGCTTACCATTTGGTGTGCTGTCTGCTCGTTTGTCACTGCGTAGAATCAAAAAAGGGTCCGCCCAGGTCCAGTCCATGGTTTGATTTACAAGGATATTCTGCATTGCCTATTCGATATTAGTGCTGTTAAATCGATAATTCGAGCGGACAACTCGTCCCGTCCGCCGTCCGCGCGTCCGCCAGAAATTGCCCCATCCGGAACAGGGACCGGGAGACACTCGGAGATTGACTTTACGATCGTAGTAGTTGTTGGACAACAGCCTGGGGCTTATCGTTTGATGTGAGTGGTTTTCCATCCCCACTGTTTTTTTTTATTGTAGAAGCAAACGAGTATATGGGTCCCCTAAGAGAAATTGATCACCGCCGCCCATAAGGCGCGAATGTTTTGCAGGACTTGCCGGCCTTTCTTTTTTGGCGGCAGTGGCGTCAGACAAATAGGATAGCGTCAATCTGTTCGGTCTTATGACATTCGCGTCTCATTCATTCTAGGGTGTTGTACAAGATGATTAATTACTTGTATAGATAGACCGTTTCGTAAATATGTAAGGATTCTTTCTTGTACTGTGTTTAGCGAACAACGTAGATTACGGAACGGACAGCAGATATTCCAGCTGCTTTTAAAACCTTTTACATGGTTCGATTACACTTGTGTTCTATTCTATTCTATGTATATGGCAACCTCATCCAGTTTTGGGGATGATAAGTCGTGGCCATAGATTACTCTTGAGTTCTAATAACTTGTTGGTCTTCAACATGCTAAGGCTCTGAGTTCAAAATCATTTAATAACTTAAATTTTCCTCGGGTATCTCATTCTATCGTATCCATTGGTAGGTAATAGACGTACGCGAATAGCGACCTGATACAACATATAAATCAATTTCTTAAACAGAATACATATCAAAGTACTTTACTTATTAAATTGGATGCTACTGTTCACATGGCGCTATAACGAGTGTTGCATGCTTGGTGACCGGTTGACGGTTACGGTCGGATTGCGCCGTTGTTTGTTAAATTCACTCATTCATTCAATCAATGGCAATGGGTGCGGGCGACGCTCGCACAACAATCGCGCACTGGCCGACTCATTCCCCTCATTGTATGTCCACTCGCCGCAATTACGTATGCGCACATAGCACTTCCTACCCGACCCCAGTGATCCAGAGCAAAACATCTGCCAGACCCGTTTTACTTTTCCCATCTCGGAGCTCGGCGACAGTGTTATTTTATGTCGAAAAAAGAACCAAAACCACAATTGACGTCAATTAAGTAACACTAGTGCGTGGTGGGAATACAGTTTACTTCGTGTTTTCTTTTGTTGGACTTTGTTTAATATAAATTGCAATACTATTTAATTACGTAGAAAGCTGTTACGCGACCTCTGCTAGATCTACTTAATCCTGTGTACATTGCTTCCTTAAAGGATCTAGGGTTGGTCTGCGTGCAGTAAGCCACTAATAACATTTGCGTCCCCTCTCGTTTCGTCCTAATAAACGCGTGTGTGGCTGATTGGCTGTGCTGCGGTCCGCCTTAATTATTTCTGGGGATTACAAATTGCAATTTACCATTGTCGACAGTCATTTGAGTCACTGGGGGTCAAGGTTCGTGATAATTTTATTAAAGTTGAATGTTTAATAGTTATGCCTACTCCTAATTTGAATAACAAAATCCCGGTAAGGAAATTGATAAATGGGCTACAAACAAACAGTGATATATCATGTGAAGACCCGCTTTATGTTGTGGCACGGCCAGCGGTTGTAAATAAATGATCAACGCTGCGCATAATTCCGGCGAGTTTAACATGTTACGGATTTTAGTAGCAGCACCTTCGGTTTTATGGTTAGATACTTAACCTAATTTATATTTATTACTCCCTAACTTTTTGTTTGGTTATGGCAGTGGTAAGTGAGTGGAGGTGCTAACGGCGGCGATTTGAGAAAGGTGTAGAGTTGCTCTTCCAAATAAGGTGTAACTAGAAATATCGGAAACAATGATCGCGGTCGTGAGTCGTGAGTGATGCTCGCTCGTCTCCTATGTAATTAGATCGAAGGCATTGTAAACAGCGCGCTGGCCGGCGCGGGAGTGCCAGATCGCCGACTGCCCATTTATAAGGCTTTCACTCTGATTGTGATTTGATTGCGGTCATTTGCTCGTCTTCCTAAACGGCGGAGCCGCGAAGCGGTTACACGCTCGACTCATGTGAGATCACGATTTATTTGCCGTGTAACAAATTGCCTGCCGTGTTTGATGTCTGTGAGTGCTCTTTTTAGGGCAGTGTTTGTGTAGCGTCGCTCGTCGATTCCAGCGAGCTGTTGAGGAAGTCCTCATTTTGTGCAGGCACCTACGCGTATGCTGTACGTTTCTGCGCGGTACTTAGTAGGTCAATGTGTTTTGATGATATGTTTCCCGGCTTTGTGTTGCGACGTGTCCAATTAATAAAGCAATAGATCGCCGTCAATCACTGGCGGTACATCGTTGTCCGGCGACGTGCGATGTACCTAATAAGAGAGAGGCATCCCGCACTGCACGGCGTCGGCCTATTACCTGCCGACCCGCTCACACGACCTCGCCTCTTCAAATATCAAACATACACCGTACGTTAGGTACCTTGCCTAGTATGTGCCTACTCAACCGTCCACATTAATGTGGCACATGAATACTCGTGTATTTACAAATACTTTTTACTTTTTGAACATGGAAAATCGATTATACAGTTTGACGGTCACAGGAGGGTGATTTTGAATTAAAATTTAGCGCACCTGGTACTTGTTTCCTGGTGCTTTACGCTCAGTTTATTCAAGCAATTCTGTAAACGGCGTATACGCAAACAACTGTGGGTTATAATATCAAAAGGGGCATAAGTATAGTTAGACTGCATGTATAGAACCATGATTTCCTCCGTACCGCTTGCCTCGCGCGATATGTGTACTTCATTCTGCATTGTTCGGTTTCGCAATAGAAGCTGGAGGGCTCTCCAGAACCCCAATCGACATTCATAGCTGGTTTCTAACTACACAAAGCCTCCAGACGGCACCAGACTCGCCACTTAGCTCTAATAAGGCTTTCAGTTCACCTTGTTAAAGTTATGAGTAAACTGCTAGTGTAGTGAAACTCAAACTAGCATAATAATCTGAGTTCTTCATTAATATAACCTAACCTAAAGTACCTATTAAAATCCACATCAAAGTCAAAGATCAGGTAAATATGGATTCAGAGGCTAATTTGTAAATGTAATGTATAAATCATATGATATTTGTATGATTATCATACACTATAAATGTCAAAGTGGAGGCTATACTACTGGTATAGGTATTAAATTCCCAGAAAAGCTCATGTTCATGTCATTTTATTTCAGTGAACGTGCTATTTGGTGATTTACTTTGGTTGCGTGTACAATGTACCTACATTATGTAATGCAAAATGAAGATAAAATTTGGCAATTATACGTGTCAGTTCTTTGTTAACATGTTTGACCTTTAACTGGCATTGACTTTGCTAAGTACAATAGCTTAGATAATAATTTAACGAATATTTTCCGAGAAGGAGCTTCAGGAAACGAAAATTGCGAGACTGTTCCAATTTAAAACGTCAGCCGCTAGGCCCACTTTGTTGTATAAACATTAATTTTAAAAGGACTTGAGATTCAATTAAAATGTTTAATGGCATTTCCGCTCCCCTGAGTATTTAGATAGACAATGGTTCTATACTTAAGTACATAGTCTCAGCTGGGCGAGTGAAGTAGGTTGGCTCGGCGAGGTGGTGCGAGGTCAGAGGGCGCGGCTGCGCCTCGAGACTTCGAGACCCAAATAGGTACCTCTAGCTAGATTCTAATAAATAATCCGATGGTGCGGCGTGGGCCACGTACGTGTTGCTTTGCTAGTCGCAACCAAAGACTCGCAACTGCCATATCTCACCAGCCGCGCCTCCAAATTATACGTTTCAACAAAAACCTCCGGTGATTGCGCCGATTTTTACTGTTTGTTTTCCCAATGAAACGGATGGCCGCACATTGTAGATACAAATTCGGTAATTCGCTCTGTGGTTCAGTCAGGGGCTCTCTTGTTGAACAGCTCGCCTCGAGTCGAACGGTTTTCAATTTTGAATTTCTCCATAAAAAGTCTTATTTTTACATTACCATTTTATATTTTTATATTTTACCTAAAGGCATAAAACTATAGAACTTTTCATGCTGAAAAAAAATATATAACGTTGTACTCGAGGCGAGCGGTTTCAAAAATAGGACCCCAGATCCCTTCGCCTGTCATGGCGGCGATATCGCGCTCTTCCATTATTTAACGAGGTGGAAATGCAGGAGGTGGGATAATGTGGCTTTATTAAGATTTACTGCACCTCTGAGCCCGAGATGCAATTATCAGTGGGCTCCAAGCCGCGGCGGCCCTTGGGAAATACAGCAAGGGCCGTAATATGGTTGTGGCCCTCGCAAAGGTTACCCTCTGTGTGATTTAATTTTCTTGGACACCGCTCATCAAGCTTCATTTTGGCCGACGAACTATAATGCAGTAATTTTGTAGAATGCTCGCTGTGTAATTCGAGATTTATTACATTTTTAAACGTTTTCCGCTTTGGCGAGTGTACCTAGGTAACCGTGAGAAAGTCATGTGGCTCCGATCCTTCTTACAAACATTCCCTAGTTAAACTACACTGTTTCATTGCTTACGTTGTTAGGTGAAAAAATAATAATTGCTATCCTGTGTCTACAATTCTCACAGTAATTACGCTCCTTGAAATAATTGTTACTTATTTTTATAGAGTCAAACGACATAACGCTATGAGGGGTGCCTTTAATGGCCGGAATGAAAATTACAAAGAGCGCCATTACGTTTGCTTTACTAAAGTTCATAATTAATTATACAGTCGCTACAATAAAACGTGAAATTATTACTAGCTCTAGCGTTACTCTTTAAAAATACCTATGTTGCAAATTTTTTGGCAAATTAATTGTTTTCGAGATTAATTGTTATTTAGCAACACTTATGAACAGGTAACATCTACCCAAAAGAAATTCTCGCAATTTCCTGGTCGTGAATCATGAGAGAATAATAACTAACGAAACTGACGGCCCATTCATCACCTAGAGTTTTATAGTGCACGCTCCTCTAATAACTGTGGTGTACAATTTTTGCTCGACTGGAAGCGTGATTAATTGTTCGGGAAACCGCGTGTGCTAACACTGTTATTTGGGCGTTTGGGATTTGTAGGCTTAATTGGTGCAATTATTTTTCTGTTGCGGACTAGGCTGAGTCTTCGGTCCGTTGGTGACGTCTCCGAGTAACGGGTTGCGATGTAAATGTCGTGCATTGGCTATTTAGCCGATTCATGCATGGTGATTACACGCCGGCTCGCGGCCTGGCGACTCGCCGCGGTTGACTGACACGGCTCATCATCAAACAAACCTTCGCCATCGAGTTTGTTTTCCATTCACATGACTTGTCGGGCCAACGAAAGAAAGTATTAAAACACCATATTTTATAACAACCGAAGTCATTGTTTGAGATTCATTTCTACATTAAATTATTATTGGTCTGATTATTACTGTTGGTCTGTTATTTAAATTATCTTTTATGGATTGAGAGAGCTGCGGGGGTCGTGACACCCGCTGATATTTTTGTACTCTATAGTAATGATTTGTAGTTAACGTTTATTTATTTCTTTATAATAGATAACAAGTGTAAGTCTCGTGCCGTTGTTTAGAAGATGTTTTGCTTCAACTTTATCTAGGAAGGATTAACGTGGTTCACTTAAGCCGTGAGACCCGCGAGTGAGTCGAGTTTGAACTCGTATTTTGTAGGTGAGAGGTAAGAGTACACGGCAACATTGTCGATTTTTCATAGCTTTTAACTATTTAACCTGACACGCAAAGATATCGTGTTTTTATAGTGATCTCGCTTCACGCCGTTCTGCGTTTGAAATCAATCAAACGCTTTCTAGATAAAGTCGGCAATAAGAGAATGATACAACGGTAATAATTTTTATTTTACTTTTAGTGCCGCAGTCACCTCCTAATGAGAAAATTAAACTAACTACAACGTAATTTATGCTCTAACAATAGTTGGCAGAGTACACTGCACGACAGTTTGTAACTGGTGCAGGATGTACGGGACAGTGTTTCCTAGCTCCACGCTAGTAGCATTCGGGGCAGTTGGGACATTGCTAACGAACACCTAATGAAATTACCTGCAACAATGTAGTTCGTGACCGAGCGGCGGGGCGTCGGATCTCCTCCGCAGCCGTTCTGCGGTGAAATTGCACTTCATTTGCGTGCGCGCCGCTCCCGGCCGGGCAGCATCCACTTTCTCACGCCCTCTGCGCCTCGAGTTCGCCTCGCGCCTCGCGCCTCGCGCCGGCTATCACGTATTCGAATGCCGGCTGGCATTGATCGATAGATCATTATCGTACGTATACACGCCTAATAAAGTGTCGACACCCATAGCAATAGAGAGATATCATCCAGAAATTTGTACGCGCCATGTAATTGAACCTATCTATTAAAGTAGAGAGATCAACGGTCACTTTGTGCCGTGTCATCGCGCTAAGCTCTCACACGGGCCGAAGAGCCTCGCCTCGAGACGGGAGAAGTGGGGTCATTTAGGAGTGTTGTTTTTCTCTTTAGAACGGAGGCTGAGAGGAATAGCCGTAACAGAAAAATACGAGACCGCGCATAGAAACGTGTTTAATCGTCGATGCCGGTGATGCACTCCTGCACTAGGAGAGGGACAGAAATATCACACGTGCGTGCGTTAGAAAGGAATGACACAGCAGCTTTTGATATCATAATTAAGCCCGGTACGCCGGCCGCCGGTGGTTGAATACAACAAAATGTTTATCTTATAAGCATAATGAAGATGATTTTTAATAACTCAACGCGTATTGTTATTAAATAAAATATCTTGACGCTCGGTCCAAGTGTAGAACCCGTCCGTTTCATTGGATTGTTAATTAATACTTGAGAGGTATCGTTTAGTTAGATAATAGGGATGTATAATCGTTGGTATCAGTATTACCTACTATTCTTTTCGGGAATTGGTGTGGGTTGTTCCACTAATTATACTCAATTAGTACAATTACTGCTACTTTGTTTTAGGAAACTTGTACAAAAGCTCGAGGAGAAAGAAATCTTCAATGAATGAGTCGAAATTTAGTGCCTTATTTGATTGCGGTGTAGGCAGAATGATTTACGAAGTGAAGTAAGAATCGAAATGAATAAGAGATAAGTAGGTACCTACTTTATTGTGATCAAAGAGAACATTTATAGAACTTGTCGTACCTACAGACGAAGAATCGGCATTTAGGGCCTCTCCCATGAGAGAATAGGTTATTGCCTTAATCCCCACGCATGGCAGGCGGGTTGGAGATCGCAGTGTTTGTTGTAAATATAGAAATCTAAAACGCTGCTGCCCATTTTCCAATCTACGGAGACTTAAAAACTTTTGCAAAACAGTCGGTTTGTGCGTCACCCTCGAGTGTAAGAGGTTGGCGCTACGGACACCACAAGGTAAAAGGGAATGAATTATAGTGATAAATTATTAGAAAATAATGGACGTGTTATAGAGGTGGGCAACGCATGAGCGATACCCAGGTGTTACTAATGTCTATAGGAAGCGGTGACCACTTACCACCAGGTGACCCGCCTCCCTATTTACCTACCGCATGACATAAAAAAATAAGAATAATTAGATTTTTACATTATTCTCCAAAGAACGTGGATCATAAGCTAGTCCTAGTTCTTTGTTATCCTCTTTCTAAATCGTTAACAACTGCACAAGAATATGATTTTTTAGGATGTAACGGACTTACGAACTTCGTAGTACGTACTTCACTTACAAATTAGTACCAGAGGCGTTTTCGTCGAACAGTGCAATCCCCACACCAGAACATAAGAGTGCGGTTTTAGCAGTGTGCTTCTTATAAATAGCTTCGCGGCTATGGGGCGAGCGGATGCACGTGTGCGACAGCACTCCCGCGCTGCCCCGCTCGCCTTTTTATTGCGTGCGGTATGCGCCCGCGCAGCCGACTCAGCGAACCCGCATCTCCCCTAAGCAAGCGTTTGGCGAATGCAGCGTCTTTGTTTAATCAGCACTATAGGCACATTCGTCGTTTATCTTGATTAGTGAATGTACAGATTATTAAAGCAAGATTGAGGATCGTTTTCGCGATGGCATTATGACGCATTACAATAGTTCAGTGAATGAAAAAAATGCAATTATTAATATGTGGGTGGAATTTCGTATTTTCGTTAATCATATCAGTTCAATCGTTCAGTTTTAGGGTCAGGATGAAACTAAAGTAAGTCTTCATTTCATCTGCCGCTCGAAAGCATCCAACCACGTCTTTCACTTCTATTGATTTCGCAAGTCCTTATCTCAGTAGGTATTATATTCTATTCACTTTCCAATTAATAATATTTTTAACAAAACAATGAAATTAAATCTAATACTATCACAATATTTTTATGCAAATTGAACATTATTAATTTTCTCTAACAAATTCACCAATTAGGCAGTTCCTGTCTCATATCCAAATACGATACAAAACCTATTTTAAAAAGCAGGCCCGTCGGCTACGTTGTGCTTTTATTGGCTCTTCCTTTTAGAGCTTTGTCGAAATGTTTATGCCCCATATTTAACGTGAAATTCCAAACAATGAGCGGTGTGCGCCGGCGCATATGCGCACAGCGTGGCGCGGCACACGTGCGCCGCGCATTAGATCAATAGAGCCCAGTAGCTGGGTCACAATTATGAATCTTATAGTTAGGGTGTTAAGGTCAGAATTGTGATCTAGTTTGTTTATTTACCTTAAACAACAAAATGAGTAAATTAATCAATTCGAATTTAGGTACTATTTTTAGGTCGTAACTTCATCGTAATCATTCGAGTGGTCAATCTCGGTTTCTGCCACGGCTTTCCAACTTATTCTGCTCCATTTTGCTCGATCTTCGGCATCCTCGCATCGTAAGCCACTGACTCTCGAGTTCGACTCGGCGATGTTAATCCATCGTTCTTGGGTCTCCCACGGAACTTCTATCCTGATACAGGAAGGTTTAGGCACCTATTTCCCACGTATCCCTGGGGCTTACACAATACGTGACCAAACCAGCACAAGCGTGCATTTTCGATCTTATTTTAGGTCCTAAATACATATAGAGCCATAATTAAAATTGAGCAGACTCCAGTCAATATTTCCAAACCAGATTGAAATAACCACGAAATAACATAACAAAAACATATTCTGTTTACCAGACATGTTTTGCCATAACATGACCGTTACATGACAACCTTATTTTAGGACGGAGGACTGTCGTTACATCATTTCTGTTCGGGCGGAAAATCTAGCAAATAAAACAAAACATGTTATAAATAATGAAATAATAATCAAATACATTGTATTCAATTCAGGTATTATTTGAATTCTGCCCTGTAATACACCACGAGCGCTAGGTTTATTAAATATTCATATATTTACGAGCTTTCTCGTTTACTTTTCGGCGCGGACGGATAAGCGGCCGTGTAGTGGGCGGTTGGGATCGGAACTTGAATAAATTGAATTGTGTCGCTATGATTACCCCTGTATGGAAACCGGCGGTACATGCAAATGATTCTTATTATTGTCCAATATTGGTTTTCGTAATTCGAATTTCAAATGCTCGCCTCGCATGGGAACCGCGCCGGTAATAGACGACTTCATTTTGTGTTGTCGTGAGAATGTTGATTTTGATTTGTGCAGTTTTATGGTAGAGAGCCCTAATGGAAATCCAGTCGTCCCATTATGTAGCCAAAATCCGTATCTAGTAACGTAGTGGGAATAAAACATCCCATTCCGAAACCAGCTACCAAAAAGAAGACGAGAGATTGAGATGTACAGTTATATGGTAGAGTGGAAGGTAATGAAATTGGGGGGAGCCAGGTTGGAGGCTTTCAAAGCGGCGCTAAAACATGAGGCGCGACATTGCACGGGGTCAGGCATCGATCGCACGGGCGCCGCCGTTCCTACGCGACGCCCGCCGGAGCTCCGACAACAGACGGGAATCCGACACCTTGGACCTACTAGGCGATGATAGGTACAGCCATGGGCCCGACTGCGAACAATTGAAAATACTACAAAACTGTTAACTATTGACGTTTTGATCATAATCTTGGACTTCATACGATTTTTTTCTTATTAATGTAATTTGCTCAAATGAAATAAAGTCTAGATTCGCGAATCGTTAACAAATTCAAACGTGTTTCGGAGAGGCATAGTTAACCCAAATAGTTAATAGCCGGGTTGATACTTACTCTATATCTGTCAAGCGTGGGTATTTAACACTTTTGTAAATAGCACCGTAAGAGCGTCGGTTAGTGTTCAACCTAGTACATAACTCAGAAAAGAGTCATTTGGTACATGGCGACAGTGGGATTCGAACACGGACCTCTCGCTTACGAGTCGGCTACTTTAACTACTAGGCCACCGATGCTCCAAATCTTCCGTAACCTACCTAATATAAACTTTTTAATTAACATGGCCCTTCATTTAAGTTTAAAAAAAGAAACTCGAATTGTTCTTCGAGAAGTTTTTAATCATTACCAAAAAAAATACTCGTGTTGTTGTTCTTCGAGAAGTTTTCCATCGTTACCTACCTTTGATTCATTAGCTATATAAATTGAAACGCCTGTTTGCTGGTAGAAATATGTTCAAATTTAGTTAACAAACATCAATCCTTCAAGCTTTCGTACTTAGTAAGAGATTTGTTATATAAGTGGGAGATATCTCAGAAACGTATACAGTCGGGTTTATTGTAACGCGACATTGTGAGTAAATTACTTTATTCGAAAGCATTTTGTCTCGCCCATCGGGCCGACCGGAAGGAAGTGAGCGGCTCGATTACCTGTGCCATTACCGAGTGCGGTGCTCATATGCAACGGCGGTGAACTCTTGTGGAAACATGACACGATCGATATTACACAGCCCAGTTTAAATTTACCACTGCGGTTACTAGCGCCTCGATTTCGAATTGTGTTCCGGGGAAATGCGAAACGCGTACTCGTACTCGTAATCTGGTGTAGTTATGTTCATGACCCGGCACTTTATGGCCGCGGTTTTTAAACGGCGCCAACGCTTTACGCCATTCCGAGGCTGTCGTGTTCTCGGAAAGAGTAACGTTTCCCCTATTGCTTTACGCGTTCCCACAACAGAGAGATCGTGACCGCTCGCCGCGATCCGGGGCGACGATAGCTCTGTGCAGCTCGCTCGGACTCCGGGCTTACTTCGTGAGGGGTTTAATTGTATCCGAGAAAATCTATCTGTGTATCTCGGTTCTTAGCTCACAGCCGATGCTATCTCCCGCCTCACTGTCATTACATTCCATTGCACTAATATGTTTGTTTACCGCTGGCATTTGCAACGTCGCCCTTACATGGCGCGGAGGCGTGAAATGCAAAGCTGGATGTAGGATGTTGGTGTGATGTGTGACAGCTTTGTGATGCGCCTTGACGTGCCGCCTAATATTTGTACTGGGTTATTGAACCGCTTCTCCGTACAGCTTCCGTATTCTACGATCGCACGAACGAGAGTTCAGCATAATACCGGATAAAAATACGCTTCTATGACGTTTTGGCTAGACAGCCGTTGTCAATTCGTTGATTCGGATGAACTATTTAGGTACTTTTATTTATACGGGTGACCAAAGAGATTGTAAAGTTAGCTACGTTGGAATGGCAAATTGCGATTTTTGCTCTGTGCGGTTAACTTAAAAAAATGACATCGGTTACTGTGAGTTTCTGTTTCTTCTTGTTTTTTCAGGTTACGTTAGTTTGAAAACAATAACGGAACCGGGGGGCTAGGTGGCGCGAGGTTTTCAGACAACCACAAACCAAAAAATGTCGACCTCGCTGAGATGGCTTAGTTATTTAAACACGATCAAATTTTTTTAGAAGTCGAAAACAGAGACCAATATTAAATGTTATAATCTGATAATGGCTAATCTAACCCTGTTCTAGACATCCGCCCCTAGGTTTACACAATAACTCCCCCCCCCCCCCCCCCCAAACAAAATCCTGGATCCACCACTGTTACCTCTTAGGTTGAATATCGTTTGCCAAAGTTGCCGCTAGCGTTGTGGATGGAAGATAAGCACAAGCTTAACACTCTACTCTCTATACTACTCTACTCTACTCACGTTAGTCAATGTGGATGGTATGGAAATTTCTGAAATGTATTCCATAACTACAACACAACAATTGCTTAGTGCTTTCAGAATTCTCATTTAACTGTAGTGAAAGTTAGATTAGTTCTAAATTATTTGTGCTAGTAATTTTTGTTCTAAAAATATGTTTTTGTAGGTAGGTAGGTAGAGCCTAATCTAATATCGTCGGTCAGGAACTATACTTACTAGAACTAGAAGTTTTGTCCATACGATTCCTCTTTGCAGACATTTTTCGTACGTATAATCTCAAGTTTCTAAAATTGAAAGTTTCTCGAGTAGGCACATTACTATTTACTATCCTACCTGCCCGCCGACTGAAAATCTTCTTATTGGATAATGTATTTTATTCCGTTAATGAATTTATAACTCATGTTGAGAACTAATTATTTTTAAAGACATTTTTATTCTGACTTGATATTTATATTGAATTATTACTTAGTTGTTTGACATTACAAATTTTCAATTCAATTTTATTCTATTCAATATGAGTTTTATTTTCATTTATTGACATTTTTGTATTTTGTATCCAATAACGGACATTTAATTATTATTTGACTATTTGCATAAATTACCTGCCTTACTGGTATTGACATGCTTTGTATCAATTTACCTTAGTGTAATTTTATGTATTAATTTTTTATTTTGACATTGTTTACCATATTATTTCGATTTATTTATTATTTGATATTGCCTTCTTATATGAAAGCAATAATTCTAATATTATAATTTGACGATCTCTTTTATTGACCAAATGTAATCTATAATAAGAATATTATAATTATGTAAGAACTTAAGAGAGAAATAAATAAATCTAAATCTAAATCTAACAAACAGCCAGGCAGTTCTAAAGTCGTTTATACAGACTCAAACTTACACTTCAAGTTATTATGGACCAGCTCAAGTTTATCTCAATTACGAGAAGCTATCCATCTTCGTATCCAACAAGGTACTATCTAGAGCATTTCAATACAACGTTATGTGTATTAGAAACTGCTTCGCAGGGAGATGAGGGGAGGCAAGTTTGGTAAGCAAGACGTCTCTCTATTGTAAACAAAAGTTCCAAATGTTCCATATCTACATGCGTCGACTATAAGTCAACGTGAATATGTATACATGTTCCACGCTAAGGCAAACAAGATTTTTAAGCTTTTACGGTTAAGTTTAAATGTAAGTACATTGTGGGAAGTAATGTAGGTATGTGGGACTGATTATTTTCGTTCTTGATTGCAACGTAATTTTTTGGCGCGTTTGGGAAAAACGTTTTAAGATCCATTTAAATGCAGCTTGTTAGGTACGAATTCTAGGTACTTATTCTTGCTAGAGGTAATGACAGGTGAATATGGAAACGATTTCCTCCACAATGTTTTACTTTCCAATCTAGTTTTCTGACTTTGTACTCAGTGTGATATTATAGACGTTTCACGTAAAAAAATCAATCTTGCTTAAATGGTGGTAGGACCATATTGACGGAATCCCCCTGGTCGTGTACCACCGCCTTATCTATCTATCTCTACTTGTAGTTGGGTCCCGGTTCAAATGATAAGGTGGGTTTGTTGCATGAAATCTTGAATTGTAGATGTTTACCCCGTCAGTTGTGCTATCTATCAAGTGGATTGGCTGGCAATTGTTTCTCATTTTAGAGTTGTATTAAGGACGATCTTTACTACGTGTTCCTGAGTCGCAGCAATATAATCATAGAGATGTCGAACACATTATTATCAATTTCTTTTGATTAACAGAATGTAGTGTCGCCTGTCATTCTATTTTACCGTATTTATTCGCGAAAAAGCTAGTTAATAGGGCGAATGAAGTGTTCGTTCCGATTATGTGATTCATCGCACTGTTGTGCTTTCCCCCAGGCGCCAATGGCCGCCATGCACCGCCTGTTAATTGTTTAATTCGTGCTAATTGAGCACCCGCACCGCCGCGCCGCCGGCTCTTGTTCAATTCAGCTGACAATTCACATTTCATGCCGTTTGAAGGTAACATAACGGCAATTAGTATATTATGAGTAACTTTTTAAACTTGTTCACAATTGGCGCGAAACGTGTCACGCGTTTCGGTTGGGTATTAGGTACAGTATAAGCGGACCCTTTCGGTAGCCGGGATTGGCCGCTTGGATGATAATGATAATGATTAGGTACAGTGTAATAGATAGAGCACACTGAAAGTTCTGCGCTCCAGGCCGCTCATAAATATTTGAATTTCGAATGTAATAGTTTTTAAACTCAATCATTGATTTTAAAAGGAATTGGCGGGTAATCGCGTGTCAATTGTTATTTATCACAAGTTGAAGTTCGTCCAAAAAATAGAATTAGCGCGAAAAGAATTTAGGGGGTTGTTGATTTTTTATGATTTTTAAAGTTCACTGTCTCCGCAAGACTACACTGCTCGTCTTCAAAATACTTTTGGGAGCCAAGCACCGTAAGGCGTTGGTACGTAGAATTTGAGATCGTGGCCGTGTTTCTCTCCATAATGAATTCGTGAAGGTCGGCCCTCAACTGCGATTACTGAGGAAAATGTGGGTACTACTTAATTGCAGAAAACAGATGTAACAGCTATCAGGAGATTCGGGGGCGGTTAAGGAAAAACGACATAGGATTTATATCCTATTCCACCACGACAATGCTTCGACTCACACCGCGAACAAGACAAAAAAAGGTAGAGCTAGTGAACCATTCCGCACATAGTCCAGATCTGGCACAATGCGATTTCTTTATTTTCCCAAAAATTAAGATTTGATGAGACGTTTGACATTTACGGGGCCGGAACAGGGCCGTGATAGCTTTCAACTCGCACGAGAAAAACATGCCCTCTGACCAATGATCCTCATGTTTTCAAAAATGGTTTGACTGAATGAAATGTGTTTAAAATGTAATGGGGAATACTAAAAAGCAGTAAGTAAATTGTTTTATTATTGAGTAACGCAAAGCTTTCTGTGTGCCCACGTACTATAGGTAGTCTATATATACCTCCTACAATGTGTAACAGACGGAAACCTTATTTAAAAGCGTTATTGTGCGACAGCGCCCGTTATAAGGAGATAAAATACTAAATGTTATCCGTTGAAAGGGGTTTAACGATTCCTAAATGGGTTCCGTAATTTGAATACGGAGCTTAATCAAATTGCGTTTCCGTATTATTTGATGGCTCTTTAGATTGTTCGTCGATCTTAATCGCTGTAAAGTTTGCCGATGGGTATCAAAGCGATCATCGAAATCCTCGATGATCTCTCTGCTTCCGACTATCTCCACTCACGTTTCCTACATGTTCCCCTGACACCCGTTCTAGGCGCCTTGTATACTAGGATATTAGAGTTTCCTAGAACCAATAAATACCAAATTCTTTCACAACTTCTCTGTGGGTGCTGTGCAGCTATGGAACGGACTTCCCAAGGCTATCCAAGGAAGTCCCACTTTTGCCATTTTAAAAAGAGTGTAAGGGGACACTTCTTGTCTACACAGTTTTGATAGGTATTTAGTATGTATTTTATTTTTTTATTTATTATTTAACATTTTATTGTGCACAATAAATAGTATACAAAATGTATATATTTATGTAATAAATAAATAATATAATAGATTATTCGTCGATCTTAATCGCTGTAAAGTTTGCCGATGGATATGAAAGCGATCAGCGCCCGCGCCCGCACCGAGCGATATAATATCTAAATAGGCATTTTAACCCGACACCCACGTCGTGCCACAACCGAAAAATTAGAACGTAATTTTTAGTTGCCCTACATCTTGACCGAAATTCATTCGCTACGCTCTATTCACTCGATTTCTTCTCGCCTATAGAGTGCATCCCGATACGGTTGTTATACATCTCTATATCCGCTAATGATTCTTTCTAATCTACCCTTGTGCTATCAAGAGTAGCGTTTCTCGAGTGATTTATTTGCGTTGAAGAGATACTCAATTCGCAATATAAACAATCTGATGGTGCTAAACGATATGCTTACGCGCAGCTGATTGAAATCGCCTCTGATACCCATGGGATGCGATGATTAGCCCATAACGAAAGCGCTAATCCGTTTACGAGTATGAAGTCGTAAATAAAATAATTTATATCCACGACTCGGAACCACTAGTGGGATTCGGGCAGATTAAAAATAAACAAACAGACGAAAGGCGTATGTCGACGTCTCGGACGGGGATTGAGACGAGTCGGTGTTACAGTGCTATCATTATAATGGGTTCCGATGAAACAGATACGATTATTGGAGTTTAAGGGTTAACTTGAATTTATTTTTTACGTCTGTACCTAGATGTAATTATGTACCCGTCTAGGTTATCATGCTAGGTCTTATTTACGTTAGTATAGATTCTGATGTTCTGGGTATTATTTACGTTAAACTATAATGTAGACACATTCTGTGGTGTTATGTTAACAAATAACAATATTACACTCTCATCACGCGTTAAGTCTGCGTTAGTTATTTTTTGTGATATTATAGATTAGTTTCAAGCTAGGTTTATACCTACTTTAGATTATCAATCTCTTAATTGATATACTCTTAAATTTGATATAAGTACCTACCAATACGAGCCACACTAAAAAAAAGATCAGTGAACCTATCAACGGATTTTAGTATCAAATCTGTATACCTAACAATGGTCGCGTGAATAAACTGTTCATAGTAAACGCATGTGGAAAAAATCCGATGAGTTACATAAACAGAGTAGAGCAGAGCGCGGGAGATTCAGTGTCAACGGCCGCGGCTTTGTGCGCCCCCTCCCCCCCGCGCGCCCTCGCAGCGGGGAAGCGATTTCAAGGGTGGCTTGGCTACAATATCCCCCCTCACCCCTCACCGATAAGGTATTAACGCCGCTAAGACACATCAACCTTAATATCCTTCATCACGCTCCACTTTTATTGTTATCCCGATGACTTTATTACGGCGATTGTTTTTGTGTCGGCTCCGGTATGCGTTATCCGTAACGTTTTACTTTTTATTTTACACACATCGAGATAGCTGGATCATGATGCAGGCGAACTATTTTATAGAGAATTTACGATCGCTCCTAAAGTGAACGCTAGGTAAATAGTGCCAAAGGAATGGTTTGCCGAGGATAGATTGTGAAACATAACTTTTTATCTTTGATCGCGGGTACACCTACGTCTTTGTGGCGAGTCGTGACGCGAATGGCGTGTGCCGAGATCGCGTCCCTGGAGAGCGGGAGCTATCGATCTCTCGCGCCACCGGGACCAAAGCTCACATTACCTTATTGTTTATTACGTATCAGACCCGATCCGGACAGGACTTTATAGGATATTGCGATCGGTTGAGAGAAATTCCGGACAAAGTGATGTTGAGTACGTTGGAGGGGAATTGTTAGTAGTACCTATGTAGGGTAGGACCACGGTCGGTAAGTAGGTAACCTTGATAAATATCAAGGTTAGTCAAAGAAAAACATGGCCTGGCCTAATTAATTGTTAACCCCTTCCACGTTTCAAGTTGTTGTGTAAACAACTCTGTAATTAATTTTGGTGCCTAACAAGCCTCAACTATTATATTGTATTTTATAAATTGAATGATATTATTATTCTTGTGACGTCGGTGGGTGTAACTCTGCCGAAACGTCGGGAAAACAGATCGAAAAGCGACGTACGCGAGTGAGTCCCGTTTAGTATAATAATACAATATTATTATGATATACCTGCTTATGTAATATGTATGTATATTAGGCATTACTTTTACATAGATCGATAGTTTTAATACAAATTTTTATTATTATCTGCCAACATTATTTAACACCTACATAAAATAATAACGCCTAAGGCCGGCCGCATACATTCGTTTTCCTGATTAAGGTTTCCGAATGTGAATATCAAAGTCGACCAATCAGAATCCACGACACTTTTCACGCTGGCTTCTGATTGGTGTTCGTTGATCTGATTGGTCGAATTCAAAATTCAAATTCGGAAACATTACCCAGAAAACGAATGTATGCGGCCGGCCTAAGAGCGAGACTTCCTTGCCCTTCTTACAATCTGACTTATAAACTTTTTGTCTTCATCAAATCTGAATAAATTTTAGTGTCTACCTATCATTGTTCAAATCCCAATGATAGATAGATCGTCGACGGAGGATTAGTAACAGAATCCCTACACCATCATTATTTGAGTTGGAACGGAACGGGCCCCCAAAAAAAGCGTCTTGTACAATTCCGTAGGTCCTCAAGACAAAATCCATCCCAAAACGTCTCCACTCCACTTAGTCGCACACGAAATATCTGTAACGACAGCAAAGCAAGTTCAATCAAATCAAATCGCCCTACCTCGAATTTTTGCGTCCCGCCGGAATCCGAAGTGGGGGTCCGTAATCGGCGTCCAGTCAGCGGAACCCGGAAACACGTTATCGAGGGCCCGCGTGATATATCGACGCGCGTCTGGAGAAATATTGTCCAGGGCACGCGAACTAAGTAACGTATCTTGTATGCTGCCCGTACAGGGGGCTTCCGGCCTCCGAGGGCGCCTTGATAAACAACATCCGAATCAACACAAGATACCTAGCTCCGTAGCACGCCCCCATTTGCAACAATACGCTTATCAAAAAGCGATCAAACATTAATTATTTATTCGGCGAATTGTTTCTGGTGATTTACGGGCGGACGGAGGTGTAATTTATTCTGCATTTCGGACTTCGGATGTTTCGTGATTTGTGATTAGACTAATATTCACAAACGGCTATTTTGGTTGACTTTAACTTTCCCCTTTTGTTGATTTAGCGTCCCAATTCCTTTTTTTGCACTGCCTCAGCTGCAAATCTGATACGAAGTTGTTACCTTACTTACCTTTTACTTCTTCATTAAATTACCGGTCTCAGACAGTACTAACTACTAAGTTTGTTCTCAGCTCTTTGGGACGCCACTGTAAGGCGCTGTAATGGCTAAAAATAAGGACATAGCTTTTTTTGGAATTTCACATAGGTATCTCTGTCATATGTAAATATTTCACTTACTTAAATATACTAATTATTGGGCAAAAAGAACGGGAGGTGTAACAATAGTAACGGGTGAATAGGCCAGCACTTTAAAAAAGTAAATATGTACGTTTTAATATGGAATTAAATTACAGTCGCCACAAGCGTCGGATTAATCCCTCGACAGGTTTATCCCTCGATAGAATAATACACGTATTTATCACACAAGCTGGCTGGAGCTTTAAATGGATTGTTTAAATAGACGCCCGTCCCGCTATGACACCACGGTTCGTTAAGCTCGTCATAAAATGGTATTTCAACAATGGGATAGATTTAATGCGCCCGTTTCGCGTTCTAAAAATGAAATATAGTTCTGGTTCCGCAATGCAGTCCTTGCATGGGGTAGCCGTGCCGTGGCCACGGCGCGGCGCAAAGAGCTATTAGAGCTCAGCTACCTACACTATATTCCGAACAGAATGAATAGAGCGTATGTGCAGACTGTGCTGGTATTGTTAAACTAGTATGGGTATATCTATTGCTTGGAAATTAATGGCCTTCAGCTCGGACATCGCTACTAAGGTCCGGGACTTTTGTAGAGCTTTTGTAACGCTTTTTGAATGTGTGTTTAATTAGCTGTTGTATTGATTTTGATAAAAATGTTAAGGAGATATTTTCGAGTCACCAAAAGAACATTCTTCCTTTTCAAGTAGGTATAGGTAAATCCGAAAGACTTTAAACCTGACCTTTTTGGTGAGCCCTATGTTATCGTATTCTAAAGGAAGGAACTTCAAAATATAAATCACTATCATCTATCTACTATAGAGACAATTCAATCCACGCATCCTGATTCCATATCTTTAATGGACATATCCAATATAACAAGTATACACGTTACGTAGACGCTGGGGTGAGCGGTAGACGGGCGGATGTCGCTGATTTAGCTGGCGGCTTACGCTTATGGATTGATTGTTCTCGACACCAAAATCGATAGTAACGATTTTATCGAGGACCCCTTACTCGAGCGCACCCGGGGCGCAGCAGGTTGTATTATTTCGCCCTCGGCATTCGCCTCTCGTGCCAGATATCGACGGGGTGCGCTATAAAAACAAACTCTTCTGTTGGCACACAATGTTGTGGTTGTCAATCGTAATGGATTTGTGATGAACACAATTCGGCGATGGAATAATCCGAATTTGTTTTTGAAGATGGTCAACGTGAAATGGTATATTCTGTATCCATGTAGTTCGATATTAGCAATACACCAGGTATAGAAACATCATAACGTACACTGTTTGATGAATTTAATTATCTGGAGCCGATAATTAATCAAAACACTTGTAAAATTTTAATGGGCTGCTAATTCCATTCAAAATTACGCGAGTTGCCTAGGTATAGCATAATAGATAAGTAACTTTTAAAATACATTGTGTGTACTTTTGTATCACATGACATACGTGCAAGCTTTGAAACTAAAATATTACATTCGTGGAAACGCGCCGCGAGGGAGCCAGCGACAGTACATTTACATTTCTAGTGGCGCCGAGTGCAATTTCTACTTAGAATGTAGGGAACCTGAGAAGCGAATAATAGACGAAACGTAACTTATTTATTGTACTTACGCTATGACACAGTTACTTAATCATACTTACACTTGACACAGCGAGTATCATATTCATATTTTGAGTACCTTCGTTATCGCCATCGTCTTTGCGTCTTTCCTGGCTTATTCCAGGGTCCGCTTTCCTACTTTTATTGCTCCACTTCGCCCGGTTTTCACCATCCTCACGTCGAGCGTCATACGCCTAGACACTTTCGTTCGGTGCTAATAGATACCTACATTTTGAATTTATTTGTGGATAATTCCGTCTGTTACTTGATCGGTTCCATTAATACAACAATTTATCTTCCTTGTTGTTGGAAAGTACAAAATACTTTTCCTTGCTATCTCTTGTAACTTCTGTACCTACTGGACATGAGTCGAACGCAGTAGCCCGCCGTACTCCAAGCGTCGCCGTCGTGGAACGGTCATTGTAAACTGGATGGTAGGTAAGCCGAAGTTTTGATTGGCCGGCATTGTGTTACGGCGACCAATTTCACGACACGTTTACTACCCAAATATGTACTCAAATTAATTTAGATTGGTTTAGTTTGTGATTTACGTCGTAAACATTACAGAATATGAGATAAGTTCTTCACTTACGTTTCGCAGAACGTGCCTGCAACCGGGGTAAATGTATGAGAAGATGTATGAAAGCGGCAGAGGCAAAATAGGTGTGTCAGGATCGTAGCTCATGGCACTCTATGGGATACTAGCGTGTGTGTGTGTATCGGTATGGATGTGCCCCAATGTAGCGCTAGCATTTTTTAATACAAAAATAAGGTTATCATAAATTGCAAAGTGGATTAGCATAACAGGCGACTTTGAGGAATTACCCAAATTACCTAAATCAGGTCCCATTTCCTTGAACTAGGCGTGCGGCAACATGCAAGTTGAGTGGGTCGCTTAAAAGGCGAAACGACGTTCGTAGTACTGTGGGAGTACTTACTATGGCGAGGCCCGGCGTTTTGCTGTAAAATACGGATGTTTACGTTGTGCAGCACAAGTTAAAGCGTTACTAGTTCGCCCCCAAGAGATTCCTTGCCGCAATTTGTGCCCTATACAATTTGTGTGTCGCTGCAAGCTGCGGTCTGCGAAATGATATACAGGAAAAATAATGTTTCTGTCGTGTTACATTAGTTTCGATAGGAAGTTTACCGCCAAGCAAGAAGTCGTAGGAAGAGTACATGAACAACTCATGATCAAATCATTCGAGTCATTTTCTCATTTTCTGAACCATGCAGATGACAGAACAAACAAAAAATTTGTCGGTCTCAGCCATGAAGTTAGCTACTTTTCCAATGTTTTCGATGTAGACAGTGTCTCATGACAACATCGCGAAAACCTTCCGCTTATTTCAAAATAATTCCAAGGATGTGTGACATCGGGAAGCTCGCACTAGGCCAGCGCGATCGTTTAGTATACGGCACACTCATGTTAGGTTAATAATAATCGTTTTCACCAAGATCTGTGAAAATCAACAGTCCACTGGACTTCAACTATCTCCACATCATATAACATTTCATAGCTTAAATCACTGTACTTTCCTTCAACGCGTAAAACAAGTAAATCAAACGAATAAATTGAAATTACATATACGAGATCTCCTAACTGAACTGTTATATGTTTATACTTGCGTTCTGCTGAACTGAAACAAGGTTTATTACCTCCGCTTTGTCGTTTGTGCTTTGCGTCCATGTAAAATCCTTTCCCGGCAAATTGCTCTCGTCTCTCGCGTAATGTGGTTGAAAATGGATCTCGTTATTATATTTTCCGCGAAGCCATGTAAGATATCGCGGTTACTTCCTCATGTGGATAAAACAGTAAACACACCAATTTGTCAGAATTATTATCACCGTAGCACACACTATGCTTCTTATTAATTAATTACTTTCATTAGGTACATATTTTAAAGATCACCTTGTGTGTATTCACCGATTTCTTCAGTACTGGAATTTCTACTTCTTCTTAATGGCTATCCATCGCATTTGCGTTGACCAATAAACCATAATTTAATACTTACTATAGTTAAATAATTTGTACCTTCCTACACATTTTTCCAAACAGTTCTCCCTAATTTCAGATAAAGTGAGAGAGAAAGAATGAGACGAGTAAGCTAATGCAAATTGTCAGAAATCACTTTATTTGAATACAAGATCAGACCATAAGCCCAACAATCTGTTTCTAGCATCAAGTATAGAAAAGCGTGTTCGAAAAAACGCGCAGTGATTCTGCATCGTTGAAAAGGTTTCTTCAAACGGTTCCCCCACGGCGCACACATTCTCTTTAAAAGGGACACGCTTTTGAGACGTCTGCGAGGGATGCAAGTCCCACTTAGGTACCTATACATTGGTATACGAGATACTGTGAAGAGACTATGGAACATCACGAACTCTGCTGTAAGTATAGATATTGTAGGTACCTTGTATGCATGTAGGTAGATAGATAAATCTTGCAAATATTTTAAATGTTAATAGAACTTTGTTTTTTGGGTGTTTAATTAGGCTGTCCCGTAAGTTACGATTTGAATGAAATCGTGATATTTATAGGTGAATCTGATAATAATAGGATTTAGTGTTTTTGTTGAACTATCAAACTAACAAATAGATTAAGAAATTACTAATACGATGAGTCTGGTCACTTGAATAAATGAATTATAAATTAAATTAAATTACTTAGGCTATCCTGAAGTGCAAATATTTAGATACGCAATTGATGATTTGAATCATATCATCTTTTCGTTAGCGAGTTTCGGGCGAAGTAGGATTTGATACTCAAAAAGTTTAATTCACTACGAGATGGCGCGCCCGTTAAATAAAACGTTGTGGGGACTTTAACCAGAAAATAGTTATTATGGCGTAAAAGGCAGAAGTTGGGGCAACATAAGAAAGTTTGCTTGGAACCCGGCAGGCATGCACGCAGACCGGCTGATGAGTTTAGGAAGTTCCCCAGGCGCACCGCTTTGTTTCGAGCGTACGTATTTAGCGGCTGCTGGAGTTCTGCATCACGTCCGCGTACTCCAATAACCGCGGCGTGTAACGTGACGTGAACACGAGTTCCATTGTTGCTTATTTCTAAAGTAGTACTCGTGTAGAGCTCGTCTAGTTTAAAATGACGCGCCCCACTACTTAGTTAGTTGATTTCGATGTGTGAGTGCAAATATTGATAACGACACTTCATCTGTGTGGGAGCCAATGAACGACGCGTGCTCCTACGTTTGAATTTCACCGGCAACTGAATGACCAATTACAACGGCATTTGTATATGTATTGCGTCCATATTTTAAACTTGCTTGTGTGCGTTAATGCGATAGTGGGGCGCGTCATTTTAGATTAGACGAGCTCTACCTATTATGTTGTCACTGCTGCAACAGAAAATCGGTCCAAACTCAAATGCCAAAACACTAAACAAAATTGGAACGTAACATGTCAATCCACGTTTTCATTACATACGCTGGCCCAAAAAGTAACATCGTAAAGCCCGATAGAATAATAACCGAGAACGAATCCATCATAAAAATGTTTATTGTTTTTTAATTTTACGGCGAGTGCGGTCGGTGAGTGTTTGAAACTGTTTGACGAACGCTACGGAAGTCGAATGAAAGCGGTCCGCGCCTGGAGCTGAGACGAAATTATTGATTTCAGCGCAGCGAGGGCGCAAAGTTTCGCAGCATTTCCTTTGCCAGACAAATTGCCTTGTCCATGTTTGAGTAAGAGATAACGCTCTCGTATTTTTCCTTTTGAATCATTTCTTAAAGCGCTAAAACATTTTCAAATTAAAAAGTTTACTCCCCATTCCTGCGGATGTAGCCTTGGTGAATTATATGAAATACGAAGGGAAATAAAGTCGCGTGGAATCTATATTTTGTATGGAGTAGTTTATATGGGCGTGCCCTAGTGCATGGAGGGCGGCGGCGCTTCGCGAGCTTCTGGATAATTACTTGAATGGCTTCATTAAGTGAGTTACTCCGATACGTGACTGGAAAGTCTAATAAGTGCTAAGCTCCGGTCGCTCAAGTGCTCTCGTGTGAATCTAATATTTTTTGGCGTAGTTAAGCTTTATTAGCGCTCGTTAGCGAGAGCCTTTTCAGTGGAAAGGTCAGAGTTTACATTCGGGAACGAGTGCACGCTGCAGCTGGGCGCACGTGTGCTCTAATACGGTGGTGCGCAGGCGGCGCACCGTCGTTCAAAAATAGCCCGAACCGGACATTGAACCGGTGGCTCCGGACATCGCCGTAATGAAAGTGTCCCCTCGTATACGTTTTCGCGACTGCGGACTGAACCAATTTCCCCGCTCTCGTAACGCTCTTCCAATTTTGACAGACGGCGGTTTCAGTTCCAATTTAGTTTATGAGAGTTTAAAGCTGCAACGAAGTGGTTTACAAGAGAATTCAATATAGCGATAGCTGCGTTTGGAAGCATGTCTGTGTTGGCTGGTATATCTAAAGTGCAGAAATTATATTTATCTTGGCGTTCATGTCCGGCTTGTGTTCTCGCACACGAGGGCCTGGGGTCCGCCTTGATCATGATCCAGGATTTGACAAATCAGATAATTACAGTGGAGCGACTACTATCTGACATCCGTGACCCTGCTACTAGGGGAACCTGACCAAGTAGGATCCTGGTTACACATTCAGTCGCCTGAATGTGCAGGTTTTTCAGGCAGCTTTGGCTAGCATTCAAAGACTCTTTGGTACATGGCTGCAGTTAGATTCGAACCCATTATCTTTCGCTTACGAGTCGGATACTTTAACCACTCGAACACCGGTGCTCCCATTTATTTATAGTGCAGATAATTTTGCGTGATTAAGTGGACAGTGGTGGCGGAACGTGGGCGCTGAGATGTGTTATTTGCCGGCCTGCTGGACAATAAACGGCTGTAGCCATTAGAGCGAGTCGGTCGGCTCCTGTATCATTAGGCGCCGGCGGCCGGCGGCCGGCGGCCGGCACGTGGCCGTCGACAGGTGTACACTCTGCCATTATCGTCCCGTTGCCCGTAAGTCTCACATTATTCTGCATTTTCTAATACGAAAAAGCAGATACGATATCACGTCTGAAAGTTTCTTTACGCTCTTCCGACGAGCACTTGTGGATATTTTCCCTTCACAAACTTTTTTGTTTGACGTGCCGTGGGCGGGATTGACCATTGTCCAACTTTGCCCTTTGATATTGTAACTGGTATGGGCGTAGCCAAGTGAAAACATTGTGCGGCTACGCTTTTCTGGATTCTTATTAGTAAAACGAATCTTAAAGCTGTGTCATAGGTTAAAAGAAGTACCTACTTTAGACTATTTCTGGAAGTAGCGTTTTCTTTGTACGTAAAGGTACTGAGAGGATAGGTCTTTCTACCCATACCCCTAGATACAAGTACACTTATTTTATACATCCCTTATTTGATTATTTTCTTTCAACCCTTGACGCAAAGAGGCTGTTATAAAAAACGGTCTAAGTAGATGTCTACTTAGACCTATGTAGGTAGGATAGTGTGTCTGTCTGTGACTTCGAACGGATGGATCGATTTCTATTTCAAAGCTAGTTTAATGGACGTGGTTCGTAGCTTTGTTTCAGTCAAGTCGGTTTTGAGTAGATACCTATGTTGAGTTAGGTTATTAAGTTTTGATTTTCATAGTTTTTATAGAATGCATAGCCGCGATATGAAAAAGCCTGTCACCTAAAGGTCCTATTTTCAATTATATAGGTAGGGCTATACTTTTCATACCAGCATTTTGTGTGATCTAGTTTCAAAAAGCAGCATGTGTCCGCGATACGTCACTTTGAAAACTAACGAACTTTATCATACCGCGGTTTTTTTTGCATAATATAATGCAAATATAAAATGCTTGGACAATTCACACAGCGCCATCAAAGTACACAAACACTTATATCATTGATTTTGTTATGTATGCTATGTACACGACACCTACCTATAACTAACTAGCTACCTACCTTCTATGCAATAAACAGTGCGTCACCATCGCCGTTGGTTTCACTTGTGTGCCCCGACTCGTATATCTAACGGATATCATCGAAAATTGGTGGAATATTATACAAAGTCAAGCGACTAAATGTTTTTTCGTATGTATAGGTAGGAGGTACTGCTAACTTCATTAGACTTCAGGTAACTTCATTTGTTTGCAATAGTGTTTAAAATCTAACAAAGCGCGTCGTTTTGCACACAACTCCTGTATAGCCTTATATTCGTTCGACCAGAACGGCAAAAAAGGCTGTCGTTGAAATACCTGGTACCAATCTACTCTTGTCTTTTTACTAAAACAAAGCCTATTTTGGACCGTACCTACCTGTGTCCTGCTGTCATCACGGAACGCCCGTTCCATGTCGCTCCGGTTATTCCCCGTTGCCGAACGACGGGAGCGATTCACAAAACTGTCAATTACTAGTCTACCTACATCCAGTTTGCTAAACGAGACGGCGCTTAGTTACCAGCTTGTTCGGCCCAATTCGGGCGGTTATTCCGTTTTGATATCTTCCATCAAAGTGCTTCAATGCAGCCTGGATGCCTACACGGCTTCTCATCCCAACAACCAACGAACTCGAAATGTATTACTATGACTTTTTCTGGCAATTACATCCGCGTAAAATTTAGTTTTTTTACGCTACTCAGTGACAAACGAGCAGTTAGCCCACCTGATTGTAAGTGGTAACTGTCGCCCACATCACCTACGATTCACACATTTAGCTTACAGGTAACAATGCAAGCATTGTTGTTTGGCGGCAGAAATAGATAAGGCGGTGGTACTCGCCGAGGCGGACTCCTCAGACTTGACAGTCCTACCTGATCAAGTTTATTATGCTATGTTTTTTCCAGGTTGCCATCTATCTCCTTGTCTTATCCAAATCTGTTCAGCGGTGTCGGCGGGAAAACGTACCGAAAGAGTTACTTTCACATTTTAGATTTTTCGCCTACGAGAAACTCGTCTCTTATCCCTGTATCCCCCTGATCCCCGCGCGTCTAAAACAAAGCAAATAAAAGAATTCGTGGTCATAAAAATTTAGATTATAGGGTAGTTTAGCGTTTACTGCTTTAATGTGATGTGGGTTTCGCCGTGGAATTTCACTTTAACGTTCCTTTTAAACGTGTTCACAGCTCCCAGCTTAGCCTGCTGGGCTTTAAATGAAAAGCGTTACATTGCAAATAAATGCCAGTAACGAGGAAAAGGATTAGTTTAATGATAAATAATAAATGGTAAAATGCTTTACAAGAGCATAAGTACATTATTACCTAAGTAATGATATTCCTGAGCAGATTTTAAAAGAATTTTTTATAGCATTAGTGTAAGGGATTTTAATTTATTAAATCAAATAAATTCTGCAGTCAAGCATGAGTTCTTGAGGCCTAAGGAACAGTTCTCCTAAAGAGGACCCTTTACTTTATTTAGCCAATTCTATTTATCTAACGATGCGCTAAATGCCCTGTATATTGCTACAACTAGCAAGGAAGATTTTCTTAACGTGGTAATAGACTTAGGTAATAGACTTTCACACATCAACATCGTGCTGTTGAAATCAACAGAAAATGCCATTGTCCATTTTCTGGCCTACGGAGGTGCTAGCTGGTCTATTTCAGAGGCATCAGTCGCCTTCTACGACACCCATGATTGGTAGGGTTCTAAATTCTACTCTGCCGGACACAAAGACTAAAAATGAGCTTCTTATCTCGATAGCCGGACACCATACAGTACCTATTGACATACTGAATTACTGATGTTACACTTCTATATGATTTATGTTGCAAATATGGGCGTCAATTATGTATTCCAATATGACGGTAAAACGGGCAAATGAAGCCTAGCAATAGAGTTTTAATTGCCCCTATAATAGGGCCCGTAGTCTACATTAGCGCCCCAATGACCCAACAAATTGACCGACTCACGCGAGCCTTTACTTTGTCCGTGTTATTATAGGTGGTATGGGTATTTTCCCTAATGCTACTCTTCAGTAAATTCAATACACAACTTTTTGAATAGGTAAAGTTGATAGCCATGTTTTTTGTTAGGTTATGTTAGAACTACAAGTAAGGCGGCTTGCAGCAAATTCTTAAGCGCATTTAACTTGATACTTAAACAAAAAACTTATACAAACCGTTAAACGTCATTCTTAAAAGCGTTTAAGAACTTGGTGCAACCCTAGCTAAATCTTGGTCATGTATACCTAAATGGCTGTTACTCGCGATCAGGTTCGCGTAAAATTTGGATATGCCGTGTTCCTGCACGAACCATATTGAATTTTGGGATAAATAGTAGCCAAGTTACTATGTAGTATGGGATAGGTACAACACTGCAAAAGTTCGTCAAAATCCATTTAGTAGATAGATAGTGCGTAACAAACCTCTTAAATCTTAATCATCCTTACAACGCATAGGTTGCTGGTGTTCTGGACGATGGGGGCCGCTTTCCATCAGGTGGACCATCTGATCGTGTGCTTCCTTAAGCAAAAAAAGAAACTTTCGCATTTGTGGTAGGTGTAGATGTGTTTCGTAGTAGATGGGATTTAAACGCAGTCCTAACTGTAAAGAGGTAAGACGCTTAGACTCCTGGGAACACCGCCGCATGGTAGCGACTTTACCTACTTACCTACGATTTATTTTTAGATTCCATAAATTCGCTTAAACCCTTTTGGATAGATAAAGGTTTTCAACTTTAACCATCGTTAAAATTCAATATTTTGATGTAGGACGCTGATTTTCGCAATATTTTATTTTATTTTCTTTGATAGAAAAGGGCCACGAATGTCCAGGACATCTGCAACCTAAGGGGAGCAGATGCGGTGCCGGCCTTTGAGTGTTACAGTGCAACCCCATGTTATAGTGCAAGAAAAAACTTCGGGAGGCTCATTCCACATATTGCATGTGCGCGGTAAATAGGTTCGCGATACTCTTACGTTAGCTTCTGAACCATCCGCTTTTGGTGTTGCCCAAAGAGATTGGAATGTAAGCGACCTTCTTGTCTAACCATGAAGGTCGCTAACATTCCAATCTCTTTGGTGTTGTCAATGTAATTTAAAAAATATTGAATTGTTATGCCGAAAATAAAAATCGAAAACTGGACGACACGAGGCGAGCGTTCAAAAATAGAACCAAGTGGTTCGAAAACAAAAACAAAAATGTAAGTAAATAAATAAACTCTGATTTTGGGGCTACTTAGAAAGTAATTATTTTACATCCTATTCAGCATCATCACCTGTTTCTGTCCCGTTGTATTCTTATAGTGAATGAGAGCTTCAATAAACCTTCCTTATACAGTGTGTGGCGTAGAACCGGGGCTAATATCGAAAATAGAGACTCTCTAGAGTGTTGGTATTTTTTCTGTAAAGATTCTAGTTGACCAAAACCAATGCATTACACACAATACGAGTTTAAAGTTACGATTCATAATCAGTGATTATAGCATAACGATATTATCGCTAACATTGTCAATGTCGTGGTACAGGGCACAAGATAATATCAGACGACACAACCCACAAAATGTCAACGAGACGTTCCGAGTAGCTCCGAATAACAACGATGCAGAATAAACTCGATCGAGTTGAGCGGAACTATTGTTTTGTTTGCATTACATTGAATTTACGAGTAAGTTTGTTAGAGAAAAACAAAAAGTTAAGTTCTGATTTTAATTAGTTGGGACTCTTAGGACCATAATGATTCAATTACTGGTGACATCCGTTTTTAATATTTGCCCCGGTTCTAGGCCACACGCTGTATTGTATTGTACTGTAACTGGTGGGCGTATTAAAAAGGCGGAAATTTTGTATATAGACGAAAGACTTTTGAAAGGAATGTTATGCTAGTTGCTTTTGAAACTATTCCTGAACTAAGTTTGCGTCTTCGCCCGCCCAGTGTTTTGAACCCAAAGAACCTTTTATCTGGACAATCTACGATTTACTCAACCTTCCTTAAGCCTTAGGAAATATTCAATCCTTTCAGTAGTTTCGCATCATTGAAAGATTAGCTTCACTACACAAGTTCCTGCTTTACATGTTTTTTAAATTTTTAACAGTGTTTAAAACAGTATTCACGTCGTTTTTACATAGATGCCGCGGAAATAAACATTGTACCTAGTGAGTTCATTTACATTAGTTGTTTCCGTCGACCTATTTTCAGTGACAATTTGACCACATTACCTACTCCGCATACCACAGCCTGTACTGTTCCCAATATAGCTCTATTATTGTGCATCGAAACAGCTGTCTACCCGTGTGTTCACAATATGATAATAATCTAATAATGCTATTTCAGTTTTATTGAATTTTCATAGGTAATTTGTCTGGCGATGGGTGGATGTGTGTAAGGAATGCTTGAAGTTCTGCGAGATGATGGATAAAGGAGACAATTTTTTATTATTTTAATTTTAAGTAATATTTTAATGTTGCTGTGTATTGGTCGCCTGTAATACTGTAAAGTTTGTTTTCAATAAATAAATAAATAGGTAGGCAAGTATACTTTATTTACGCACCGATGTTGTGCTTGTGCCGATATCGCACACTTGTATCATAATGTACTATTATCGTGTAACTCAGCCTGAAAAAAAAGGATAAGCGAATACTGTCCGCCCTCAACTTTAATGAAGTAAATGTGAGTAGGAAACACAGGCAGGTTTTTGTTATTGTTTAGTTGACTTCCGTCCACAAAAAGTGGTTTCTCTGTAACTCACAATATTATGATAAATATAATTGAATTATTATGGTTTTGGAGCCATGCTAAGTTCATTGTTGATTAGCGGAAATGATTAGTGTCTGTATGTACTAAATGAGTAGAAAGTTATTTTTATAACTCCAACCAACCACGACCATTTATTGGGTTCATTGTGTCGTAGTAAAGTGTTAATTTTTGTTGTAAGTACAGGCAGACTTTGGAACCTTTGAAAATCGGTTGGCCGATTTAGATTTCAAACAAAACAAAAATACAAAACCCCAGCATGCATCAGTCACTGTAAGGACTGTGATATGCCTTATAACTACACTGGCTACCTTCGAAAGCATCGATTAGTCGATTAGTACGTATATGTATAGGCTTGACAGAGCTACCATCGGTATTTATTGTTTCTCGATTCTCTAAAAAATGTGAAAAATTTAAAGTGCGTAATAGACAGGTTATTTAAATAATATTTTAAAATAAATGTATTGAAATTAGTTACCTAGCAATAGTAAAGTTAGGATACCGGGTAGATCCCGAAACGCTTGCGGCCCCACTCTATACTATGGCTTCTACACTACAACATAAAACTCTCCGTGCCACCACTGACAATTACTGTAATAATAAATACTCATATCACACATGTCATCAAGGCTTGAACAGTGCGTCGATTGTAGGCTGTATTCATTATAATTGAAAACTATTCTACGCCAATTTCGTTGTTTTTACTAGGATATATGGATGATATAGCAATAAAAATATCGTACAATTATCTTTATCGTCATCCCCCTGCCTTTGTCCCCCTAGGTGGGGTCGCCGCAACATGGCTCTCTTACATTTTCCACTGAACAATTTTATCCAACATGATTAACGAAACTAGCATGATTTTCATGTAGATATTCGAGTATTTTACTCTGAAATGAGATCTTAACAATGAATAAACATGACATAAGTACGAATAAGTTTAATAATTTCCACAAGAACCGATTACTTAATAATGTATGCAAAAACCGGAAACACGTTCACGCAGTGTTTATTATAAATTCAATTATACATGCAAATATATGTATTTTATAATTATATTTTGATTTATTATGGAAATTTTGTAAAATACACTTTGCATGACAAACAAAAACGTGGAATAAAGTTTTAATGGTGTTTAAATTTCCTTTTTCAGGTACTGTGAACTGATCACCGATGCGGTGTTGGTAATTATGGAAAGCGTTCAGGGAAATCGCCACAATCGTGATCGTTCGATCACCCGGTACGAAACTTTGGTCGATGTCAACTCTGGGAAACAAACATTATTTAACAAACATGTACAATACGTACGTACGAGTATATAATTATAACAAACATGGACAATCTATATGAGTATATTCTATAGCTAAAGCTATACGGATTTTATCATAGAACCCCAATAGCTGAAAAATAGATTATGAAAGGTAGGTAGGTTAGCGTGCCACCCGAGTTACCTAAAATGCTATCCGCCATTTTGGTTTCCATATCTATGCGCCTAACACGGCTAACACACTATAATTTCAGTTTCTATTATTGAATGTGAAATGAAGTGACTACACTGAATTAGGTATTTTCTTAAAGTAAGTTTAATGGCCGGCACATATTTCATGAAAGTTTTCATAAATTTCTCCTAAAAGTTATGACGTCTGGGAGTCTAATAAACGAGCTCCAAAGGATTCGTTACCACAAATTATGTCCAACCCGAGCGCAGGTATTCAGATTTCTACAAGGATTTATTACACTTGAAATTGGAAAAGCGGCGTAAGTTATGAATGCTTAGGTAGATTGCATCTTTGGATTTCACTAACTTTGACCGGATTTTGATTTTATACTTTCATAGTTTCCGAATAATTACCTAATCCATTATGTTAGCACGGTTTACTATAATAGTACTAAATAAGTAGATACAGATAACATGTATGTACTTATTTATTTTGTTTTCTCAATCAATCAGTCAGTACGAGTGCTTGGTAATATTAGTAACATCACATCAGCAGTTAATTGCTGGGCTCGAGTCTCCGTCACACCAGTGAGCAGGACATTGACATAATCTTCACTCTTGGCACGCGGTTTAGAAATCGCAGTATGGAAAGGGTTTAGTTAGACCCATCTGCCCCGGTGACTCTGCCCCGTAACCGTGACTCTGCCCCGGTAATGGGAAAAATAGTGCCATCTGGCCAATGCCAATGCATCGCCTTTATAGCCGATTGGCCCTCGGATCATCTCTCTCCCAGTTAACTGTATCACTCCACAAAATATATCATACACCATTAAAAATACCAATATGCAGAATATAGGTTAGGTATGCCGTCACGTCACGTCACTATCCGCACACAGACGCCTACACAGTTTGCCAGTAGGTTAGGTCAGTACCAGAACGGTTTCAATTCACCCATTCTGCAAGCTTTAATTTGACCCTCGTGATGGTATGCAATCAGTCATGGTGCCGAGCCAATAGGTTTTTACTACAAGAAAGTCTATTAGTGCATTAAATTTTACCGTGTCTATTTACTTTTACTTCAAAGTTTATTGACCTCTTTGTTCCTTTAAAGTAGGTAATGATATATTTCATCTTTCCCCCTGAATGAGACTGTTAGATCTGTCTCCATAGTGATGACCGTCCTACATTCGCTATGTTGACAATTTAATAAAGACGGTGTTTTCAAAGAACCTTTTCACCTATGAAAGGATTTTTTGTGAGCGACGGATTAGTATCGCCATTAATCAAACGATTCTGTGGACGATGTCTTCTTTTGATTAATCGCTTTTCTTCTCGAAAGGGCCAAACTATGTTGAATTAATCAAGGTTTACATTATTATACAGCCGACGAGATCGTTTTAGAAGTTTTTAAGAAATCTCAGCTATATATCTACCAAATAGTGACTTTGTTAGAAGACCTAAGTATATTTTTTATAAAATTTGGTTACATTCAGGATTTCTGTGCATTCAGGCATTACATTCGCTGGCAGGGAATAAAGTATGATATTGAAAAGACCATGCGCGACAAATAAATCGAACGCTAATAGGTAGTTATGAGGTGGTAGGCAGGGCGATGTCGGCGATCGAGTTAAAACAGTATCAATTATTTGTTTCATGCGAGAGTGGAGTCAAAATTATTTTCACCTCTCCGGCACAAAAAGGGCGCGTTTGCTGCGTGAAAACTTGCAGGAATTTAATTCATTTATGAGTAAAAGTTATTTGAATTTCGAACACCACATACTCTGTGCTGAAAAAAATAAACAAGGCGATGGGTTGTTCAGAAACTAATTTTCGCCTAATAATATAATTCTATGAGTTAAACCTTGTATGATTGATTAAGCACAAACATTTAGTTTATAAACTATTTTCTTTGCCTTTTTCAAGACGTCATATTTTAAATAAATATAAGTGAACATTTATATCGCTTATTTAGAATATCATGAGTGGTTTTCATTAAAATTAACGCAGTTTAGATTACAAACGCAACATCTAATTAAAAAATAAACTTACGATAGAATGGTGCAAAGAGGTTTTAAACAACAATATATATCCTATTATTATCTGTGTTTATGGCGGTAATCAAGAGAGGCGAAAAATTGTGTGTTTATCACGAGAGCAACGTTTTTATGACTCGTGCTTTTAAATCACTCTCTGTGCTCAGCAGTTTACATTAGATCATTCGCTACACTCGTAATCCAATTCTAGACTTCTTCGCTAGATCGTGTGTGATTTAAAGTCGGCATTCGCAGCAAAAACTAACTTTGCTCTCTTGTAAATAACAAATAACTATTTTCACCTCTCCAGTACAAAAAGGACGCTTTTGTTGCGTATTTCATATAACTGCTGCTGCAGCTGTTGCTGCTAGTACAGCGAGTTTTAACGCACCAAAGACACACTTTACGCGGGAGAGGTGAAAAGTTATATGTTTAAACGAGAGAATATCTTTTTATGTCTCGTGCCACCACCTCGCTTCTCGCCCTCCTTAAAATATTCCTCTTTTGTGACACTATCTACCTATCTACTGTTTTACAATTTTTAAAATTAATAACCCCCAACACGGCAACGTATTCTCCATAACGCGACATGTCACCCATGTCGCGATGTACGTTTATCCGGCCTACACTTTCATAGTTGGGTAGTTAGCTACCTACTTACTACGGCTGGCAGAATGTAGTAAGAATGCGGGCTCGCTTCAGCTGGAGCCATTTCGCTGGCCACGAGGATAGCACGCGGCTGTAGTACGCGCTTGCGCACTGCGGTCCGCCGCGCCGCAACCCCCTCCGGGGATGGGGGTAGGCGCCCACCCGGCCCACCCACTATTTTAGTACGCCAGCCAGCCCTACACCTCAGATAAAACATGAGAACCTGCCATATTTCACAGAATCTGTGAAACAGCCCAGCGGAGCTTTCCACAACTCGGCTGTTGTTTTTCGTTCGTCCAGTCTTTATATAAAAAAAATTAAAATGGTATTCAATTAGCCATGTGGGCGGTTGTTATTATAAGAACAATCGATATCTATAATTATCCACGTGTCTTTTTCGGTAGGTCTCCGTATTTTAGGCATGCAACGGTTTTAGACGGGTATAAATGGCAGTTTAAGCAAATTACTCGGAGTTTACACTCGTGAGGGGCGGTTTTTATCTTGGCAACGGCTTCGGACGATATTATCAATGGGAGGTTGGCTCGTGGCCAAATGGGGTCGCTGGGGGCTGGTTCAGCGAGCTTCGGAAGCTATAGAACTCTACGCTTTCCTTGTCAAGTTTACGTCGACGTTTTAAGATTGTATCTTTTGAGTATGTACCGGATGTACCAAAGTTCATCTGCTGGCAACGTATCTGGACATCGGAGTATACCTAGTAATAGAATCCATTCTACATAGCTATTGAGTTCCCGAATTGTGTTGCTGTTCAATTTGTTATTCTAATCAATATACCTACTTATAGTACAATTCGATAATAAAAGGTAGTTCCATAGTAAACAATCCGATGAAAGTGTACGGAACTTCTTTCTATTTGCCACACTTTTGTCAGAGTGTATAGTCGGCCATAGCAGTTAGCAGATTTCCTGCGATTTAAAACAACTTAGTGAGGAGTTATTGAGACCGTACATAGTCTCAGCACATCGGCGATGGTGTGCTGTAGGTACAGTTCCAAAGCATAAGTGCAGGCCACCTTAAAAATCATATTTCTGTGCAGTTGATAAAAGGTTTAATAGTATTCATGAAATAAAATTGTATTTATCAAAAACCTCATATGATTATTTATTGCTGCAAATGGTGATGTATTAACATTAGATATGGTAAATTAATTAATAATTACATTTATGCTTAGATTATCCCTGTTGACAGGTAGATAAGGCTATATTAGCTTTAAGTCCGCCATTGTACTTTTTGTGCATAAAGTTTTAATAAATAAATAAATAATATTTACAGCAGTGAATAAATAAAAGGAAAAGAGAATAAAATACCCTGGGGGTCAAAGATGAAATCTTTGGGCCTAAGGAACAGCTAATGCCCCTTGTTTTAGCAAACTTATTTTGGCTAAAGATGCACCTAATACCCAATATACTGCCGTAGCTGCAATGGATTTTTTCTTGAAGTGATGGCCAATACAGTACGTACATGATTCTTCGTCGTGATGAAGTCTTCGTCGTAATCCCTTTCGAAGTTGGTTATGCTTTAGCGTTACGACTCCGCTTCAGTCAGTTGGTAGCGCTACTATAAAGCTCTGCGACACTGATTAGGTTATCTGTGACAGTTTCTCCAACAACAACCCGCAAAAGCATTTTTTCAGCAACAGAGTCGTGGCACTTTGGAACAAGTTACCTGAGCAAGTTGTATCAGCACCGAGCACGCCTTTAAGAATCGATTGGATGAACACTTAAAGAAAACCAAAATTAATTAATTGAGAATGTTAATGGGTTAAGGATAAACAGATACAGACATATCAGTTGTTCCAACTGCCTGTCTGTTCAGGAATAATAATAATAATAATAGTTTTCTACCGAAAACCAAATAATCTTGGCGTCAATATCCCGGCTATGCTCTCGCGCGCGAGTTCTTATGATCCGCCTTTGACCATGATCCAGATTTGGGCAGGTCGGGTGATTACAGTAGAGCTCATTGTCATCTGACTTCTGTGACCTTGCTAACAGGGGAACCCGTACAGATTGCATAATGAATGTCCAGGTTTCTTTACGATATTTACTTCGCCGTAACAGCATCGGTTTGTGTTCAACTAAAGTACTTAACTCAGAAAAAATCTTTAGTATATTGGCACTTTGGTTCGAACCCCGTATCTCTCGCTTACGAGTCCAATCCGCTACTCATTAGGCCACCGTAGCTTTCCGAACGATACCGTTTACGCACTGCATTCGGTCCAAATGCGACAAAATGCTAGACGACACGAGATCCCCACGGTACCTAGCTACCTAAAAATTCTATAATATCCGAGCTCTAGTGGTTAGAAAAATTTTACGAACAGATTGTTAATAGACTTCAGACAAAGTTTTTCTTATGTAGGCGCTGCCATTGGAACGCCATGTAAACTTGACGGACTTGAAAGATCGGTATTTTTACGAACGCGGTTTGAACGCGCCCATTCATCACATTAAAATATCACATTTATTAAGTAGAAAATTAATCAAGTATGAAATTCATTCATCGATAGAAATTGTAACCGATGTGGCCTCTGCCTACCCCTATGAGAAAAAGGCGTGACGCTATATACCTAATATATGTATGTACTAGTCTAGGCGCGACTTTGTTTGCGTACACCTACAGTTTACTCCTACCTACCCTATTTTTCTTCCTTGCAAACCTTCCTCTCGAATCGTTCTAACTGTTGTTGAAAACCGCTTTAAAATCCGTTGCGTAGTTTAAAAGATCTAAGCGTACATAGATACAAGGGACAGACGGCGGGAAGCGACATTGTTTTATACTTACTATGTATAGATGTATAGAAATGAATAATACGTTCCCCTTTTTTTACGAGATCTCAACTATTTAGTTGAACTGAAGTTGCTATATACCTATTCAGTATTTACTGAATAGGTATATAGCAACTTCAGTTTTATAAAACTATGTTTTATCTATGTTAGCAATAGTTGTCGCAGAGTAGGCATCACATACATTATGCCGAAAATATTTGGCTCGGCTCCAGGATTTCTGGCTACTACAAATGCACCCTAGCCGGGCCATTCGCCTCTTGTTTGTTGTCGAAGGAATATGTTGAATTATGTATGTTTTACTTGCGTATGTCAGTCTTATATTATGGCAATGGGTATACTACTTATACTATTATTATTACGTATGTTTAGATTATGTAGGTAGGCATATTTAGATATCAATCTATCGAATTTTTTACGAACCGTGCCAGGAGCCGGTATAGGATTATGATTTGGATACCAATTCATTTTCGCAAAATGTACTTACATTTATACAAGTTCGATGTTAGATGTATTGAAAATTATACAACTTATTAGGTAGGTAATAACGAACCTATAAGACTCGAAAATAAGAAATGAACACCCCCTTAACGGAAAACGGAACGCAACGGAAAATAAATACTTAATCCTAATGTAACCACACCAACATAATTAATTCTATGTATGTATCTACATGTTTATTGAGTAAAATAAAAAATGTGCCCTTTTAAACCTATTCATATCATGCAAACCTGCAGCGAAGTAAAAGATTAAAAAGTTTGCAACGCGCCGTGCCATGCATACAGGACAGAGCGTAGTGAGGCAGAATAACAGCCAATAAATACACACCTAGACTACGTAACACGTGAACGTATACGTTACGCTGCTCGGGTCAGTGCACTACAAGACTGCTACAACAGTACCCCGTGTAGTGTGAAACTACACGCTGTACGTGTGTTCCTCGGAATAGGATTACAGCAAACGGCCGATTTATACTGCGGATTTACCGAAAATCCCATAGGACGAAAAGGATGCCGCAGCGATGCCGCAGTATTAGTGGCAATGTTTGATAATGTTCGCCCTTTGACTAATAACTAGTTTCGGCCGGTCCGGGTCGTGTGTAAAATGTTATTTGATATTTTATGAGTTGTGAACGGTGGTGATTTCTCTGACGCTTGTATTGGGCGGGGGTTTGTTTACGGGCGATCTGGCTAACGATCTGACGAGGGTGAAACAGCACTAAGCCTAGCCTGATGCGAGTTTAATTTAAATGGCTTTCTTGTTATTTGTAGATTGTATTTATTTGTTTAAATGGAAAGTAATGCTTTATTTATAATAATTATTACAACTGGTGTCAAATAAGAAGAGACTTGGCGGGTCACGTGGTTCGACTTGCGCTGTATACGATTACCTGCGCGAAATCCCCTCCACTGCCATTTGACAAGTTTCTTCTTTCATGACGCGGGTTATACTTCTAACTAATGTGGTGGTTATGGTGTAACTAACATACAACTTTCTTTTTCATGCTAACTAACACAACAGTGGCTTTGAAATGTAAGTATTTAACAACTAACTAAATACATTACTAGAACGGGGTTACGTTAATTTACGAGCTATAATTACATCTACTTTTCTCTAAAGTAGTCACGTGGATAAATCTGACTTTTTTATAGTAGAGTGTGGCAAACGAGCCATCGGGCCGTCTGATGGTATTTGGTCAACTCATAGACACCCGCAAATTCCGGATGTAGGCTCTTTTCTTGAACTAAAATTACTTTCTTTATTGCCTAGGGACACATGGTTAGACGGTTCACCTGATGGAAAGCAGCCACCCCTGACTAGCACATCTGTAATCAAGGAGAGCGATGCGACATGCCTTTTGAAGAACCCCTTGTTGTAGTGCAAAGGAAAGACTTCAGGAGTTAGCTCAATTCCACTAACCTTGATTTATCGATAGCACTTATTGTCATTGCACATAACCACATGTACGTAAAGTGGCGGCGCGCCGCCATAACCAAGAACCAAATCCTCACGTGACCCGTAAACATTTCCAGACACGGACAACCAGCGCGTCATAATCCACGTGAAGGACGTCAACGACGAACCACCGTACTTCATCAACCGGCCACTGCCGATGCAGACCGTGGTCCAGCTGAATGCTGCTCCCAACACCCCCGTGTTCACCCTCCAAGCCCGAGACCCCGACACGGACCATAACATCCACTACTTCATCGTCAGAGACCGAACCGGCGGCAGGTTCGAGGTCGATGAACGCTCCGGAGTAGTCCGCACCAGAGGCACTGATCCTTTCCAACTCGACATGGAATACGTGCTCTACGTAAAGGCCGAGGATCAGGTATGGTGGTCATATCAAATTAACAGCCCATAACATTAATTTGAGTCTACTTTACAGTAGTAAAGGATTGTGCGATAATCTCCATGTTTGGGGATCGCTGCAATAAAACACAACAGTAAGAGCTCCCGCCGAATTTTTGGTCTTCGGATTCTACTTTGGTGTGGCTCCATGACATCCGTCGCCTTGCACGGCATCTGTGAGTCGAGCAGTTGGTGCTATAGGCCATACTGCAGGAAACGTGACCAATAATAAAGAGTCTAAAGGTAGGTAGGGACGAGTTAAGTTTTCTAAAACGGCGAGGTACAGTAACAGCTGTACCGGTCCCTTGGCGCGTTATTTCGGAGAAGGAAACCTGCCGTGACTTAATTAGTAAGTCAACCCTGTCGCCTAAAAAGGGTAGCTAATATTCCGATGTAATCAACTTTTATGAATCGGTTTTCATTTCCCAACTTAATAGCCTTTTTAATCTCGACCTCCATTATGGACGATTTAAATTGGAAAGTGGATTTTATATTACACTGTCAATAGTGAAGCTAGCGTATACGCTTCTTCTTGGGAAAAGTTTCTTGATTATCTAATCACCGTAATTAAAAACTGCTCTCTAATTACCTGGAAGAGTGTTCAACTATATCTTTGTTTTTGTTTTATAGTGTCTGTTTTACATTTCAGACAACTTGCTTTTCTCAAATTCGCTGGATATTTTCTTTGTAAGAAACCATGGAAGCTTTTGCTCAGAGCTTCATCTGTTTCATATTAACGTGACTCACACGCGATGTATCTTTTCGATTTGTTTTCCCGACGTTTCTATAGGGTTACACCCACCGTGGTCACGAGAAGACAGTACAGTAGGTACGTTGCGTGTGAGTTCCGTTCAATATAATAATGAGTGAAGAACTTAGTTTTTCATCTATTTCTGTACTAAAACCAAAGCCCATGAGAAGGAAACAGATTTTCCATTCATATCATTACCTAGTTTAATAAAACAACAATGATTTTGGCATCACCCTTCCAGAACGGTCGTCTGGACGAGCGCCGTTACCAGTCGACGCCGGAGGAGCGGCTGAGCATCGTGGGCGGAAAGAGAGCGCCGCAGTTCTACCTCCAGAGCTATGAGGCCGAGATCGCGGAGAACCAGAAGAAAGACTCTGAGTGAGTATGGATTAATATTGATATTAGGTCCTATGAAATTAGCGTTTTGTATGGCAAAAATGAGGAAATGGAATATTAATACAAATATTTCAATTTCTTGGAAATGGCCCATCGGATTACGATGAAACTTTGTAGGTATAATCAGACAACATTAAGCTAACTGGAGCATACTATTTCATTTTGACGACTACCCTTTTCATAAAATTTCAACAGACTATGGTAAATTGGTAATGCAGTCTCGGCCTCCGAGACTAAGATGCTAATTTCTAATCAACATATTTCGAATACCAATGGGTATTTTTTAATTAATGGTAGTTGTATGGGCCATAGTTACCCCTTTTCTTCAGGTATGTTTGATCGTTGTTCAAATCACGCTAGAAGTAAGGATAATTCGGCAGCAACCTGGGCCCGATGGTTACCATCTTTACTTGTGTTGGCACCGTCAGAGTGTCTTCGATATCCCATACTAGTCCACTGCTGGACATGGGCGTCCTCAATGAGCGTTAGTGCATTCTGTATCAACCTGCATCCATCACTTCACCTACACGAGGGACTCTCTCATGTAGACTCTAATCACCATCAAAAGGCGTATTTATGTTTTGAACCACGCTCAAAGTACGAGTTGTAATACGTTTACTTATACCTCAACTTAATGAGAAGCAGTCTCATAAGTCAGTATCCCTTGAAATTCTCCTATTCTGCACTATACATATGCAGATACAGTACCCAATTAAAGCGTTAATATGCAAATTGCGTTGTCGCCCCGTTTTGGTACATAATTGTTACCAAATATAATGCACTACATACTCACGTATCGCTTGAAAGGCTTTATCACAATAACATACATGTTGTAGTAGCTATCATTAAGCCTGAGTACATAATGCCATTCAACATAGATCAAATCAAGCCATCCATTGTATTAATTTATTTCACCAACTCTGAATGGAAGCACACAATGGTTTTCGGAAATCTGATTCTATTCTTCGTGATTCAACAGATACGTACATTAGGTACCTATCTAATACTAGTACTCATGTGTATTTATAAGCCTTCGTATGTGTAACTACCTACAATAGATTGTAGGAAGCCGCAATGAACATATTGTACTATTTTATTCGCATTCGTGATTCAAGGAATGAATCTGTGGGTCTACCTAAAGTTTGCGTATTCAGTCTATGAAACTCGTGTTCTATAATAATAGAACAAGTGTCATAGACTGAACGAGTGTTATAGACTGAAAGTAGTAGTGAGTTGACTGAGTTGTTCTATCCAACCAAACTTTATTAAGTACCAAATCTAGTAACACTTCATGGCGTCCATTCAGCGTAATTTAGGTAGCAGAAAGAACATACCTATCAGAAATATTGGAACAGATAACTAATGACCATGCATTATTTGCTTCCAGCATAATCTCCGTGAAAGCCAAATCGTTCGCCGACCGCGAGATTCGGTACACCCTGAAAGCGCAAGGCCAGGGAGCCGGCACCTTCAACATCGGTCCTACGTCAGGAATCGTCAAGCTGGCGAAGGAATTGGACTTCGAAGACCTCAGGCAGCCACATGTTTACTCACTGGTCGTCACTGCCACTGAAGACTCAGGAGGATTCTCCACTTCTGTTGAGGTGAGGTGGGATTATGGGGTTTTTGAAGTCACTCTATGACGATAATCATCAAAATCTCGAAACAAAATACTTTTAACGTATTGTTTTATAAGTATTCTTCGGGTTTCTTAGCGCGTATAAGAGCTACGGTGGCTAAGGTATTGTAAGAGAGAGGTACTGGGTTTGAATCCCACTGGGGCCATGTACTAATTACCCTTTTCGGAGTTATGCAGATTAGTTAAATGCTAACCAATGGTCTTACGGTGAGGGAAAACATCGAAGGAAAACTTGCACATTCAGGCAACTGAATGTGTAACCATGATCCAATCTGGTCAGGTTCCTCTGGTAGCAGGGTCACGGAGGTCAGATAGCAGTCGACCGCTGTAATTATCTGATCTGCCAAATCCTAGATCATGGTTAAGCGGACCCCGGGCTCTTGTGCGCGACTGCACAACTGAGATATTAACGCCAATATGATTTTTTATTTATAAGGGCTACTCGTAAACCAAGACACGGATAAACTTTTTATTGGTGTGGGTTTTATAGTCCAGAGTGGCGGCAAGTCTCCCAAGAGGAATACGACACTCATAACCTACACCATGGTTAATGGTCCTAAAATGTAGGTAACAATAACAAGCAACAGCACCGACAGACTCTTGGGTAATAGAATGCCATGTTTTCCATGTAATGCCTAGATACCCTAGGCGGCGTTCTTTGGTTTCCTTTGCGGGGCGTTTATTAGTAATTTACAATCATACATCTCTCATAACATACATTCATCAATGTACAGATAGGTCGGCTGGTAACTTTGTTTGTTATGTTTTCATGCCTAAACTGCTGAATAGATTTAGATTAAATTAGGCAAGAAGATAAACAGAAACCTGGTTAACCTGGAAGGACAAACTAAGACAGTGGCGCCGCTTTAGTTAAATTGTAAAATTATCGAGTTATCAAAAGTTTTCGAATTTTGGCTCAAAATATACTGATAAATTTTGATGTCTATACTCATGAGTGTTGTGCATCCACTATATGACTTTAATGTGTGCTGGAGCCCCCGAGTACTTAAGGAGTTGTCACGCCTGGCGGTAGTCGCCGGTTCAATACGTAGAATTTTTAAAAGTATTTTGTTTACGTTAACCAAAACCAAATAAGTAGCTGTGTACTGATGCATTTTATTTTGATGGCTATGGTCATGGTTGCTCGTGGGTGCTCAGCACCCCCTAGTTCTCGCTCGTGGTAGCTCAAGCCCCTGAGCATCCACGGAGTCGACACCCTTGTACTTAGGCTTCTTTCACAAACTGTAATTTAGCTGCTACTCATAATTAATGCAAACTGTTGTCCAATTCCAGCTGACGATTCGTGTGACCGATGTGAATGACAACGCTCCCAAGTTCGAGTTGCCGGACTACCAAGCTCATAACGTCGACGAGGACATACCTCTTGGCACCAGCATACTGAAGGTCAAGGCTATGGACGCGGATTCGGGGAAGAACGCGGAGATCGAGTATTTAGTTTCAGGTAAATAAACTACTACGCATTGATTGTATGTACCTACCTATTATAAAGAGTATATGTCAAAATCTTTGGTAAGAGACAAGTAAAGCAAGATTTTTTCTTAATTTCGCGTTATTTTGCGTTAAATTCGTCAATATTCGTTCAGTAAATTTTGGTGAGAAGGAGTAATCAATAATCATACATTTTAACAAACTTGAATTTTTGATTCGTTCTTCTCGAGGTAATGCTTACTAACGCCATCTAGAGCAAAATCAAATAACCAATTGCGTTGAGTAAATGTAAAGCGGACGCAATGAGGAGTTTTCCAGTAGGTATTGTCAGTTGGTTTCAAAAAGCATCAATAGATGGCGCTCCTACATTTCTGGTAATTTTTTTAAAATCTATATGATTTGGGCAGTGATATCATGCAGCCATCTAATAAGTTAAGTGCCAGTTAGGTTTTAAGATATTAATAAATTATATTTTTATATATTAGTTTACAATTTATATTATTTTGTATTTAGGTATAGTTTTTATCTTAGTCTGTATTTTGTATCAGTTTATTTTGTATTTATGTTGTGTGTGTATTTATAGATATGGGCCTCAGTTGCCTGAAATAAATGAATAAATAAAATAAATAAATAATACTAAACCTAAAAATAAAATGTTTATTAATATAAACATAACTTTTAAAGGTTGAACGAAATGTACAAAGACATATTTTTATGAATAGGCACTATGTTCCATTTTATTACAACCTCTAAAATGGTTAAAAACTATTGATATATACAATATTATCCAATACAACGTACCCAGTGTTTATATCTCCTTTGTTAAGAACCTTTTTCAAGCGATTATCAATTACCAAAATTGTCGGGCCGCCATCTAGTGAGTGGTTAAGAATGCTTTAGACACCTATTGAAAAACTCCTCATAGTTGGAGTATCCCATTTTTACAGTATGCTTTGCGAGAACATCTTATACGACGAAATTAATAAGCTATATTATAAAATTAGAGACTACATCCCTGTTTGAGTTCGTAAAAATAAGTAATAAGTATGCAAAGCATATTTATCACTTATTCAAGAATTTGCATTTTTAAATTGAAGTATGTAATTGTACGGGGACGTAATTCCTAATTTTGATATAGCTTACTAATCTCATCCTCTGAGACGTTCTCGCAAAGTTGCATTATGTAAAAAATCGGACACTTCTAATCGTCTCGTCCGTCCAGTCTAGACTATTCAGTTCGTGGTGTTGCGTTCGTACTGTTATTAGACTACCTGTATAGATGGCGCTGTATCCATTTTTATCCACAAGTTCTGGTGTAGACATGTTTGGTTTGGAATTCAACGTGGTAGAGCCAAATGACAAAAAAAAGGGTAGAGAAGGAAAAGTGGCCTTAATACTTGAATATCCATAAGTTTACACATTAACGTGAATGAATATGGGCCGAGAGGCATAGGGGAAGTTAATATCTACTTAATAGAATAAATGCAAATCGTGGCTTACCAATGTGGCTTTGGTATGCCATACAGCAATGTCAAACGAGCAGACCACCATGAACAGCGGTAACTGCATGTGCGCAGGTGCGTTGGCACAGAATAGAATCAAATATTCTTTAAACTGGAACACAAATCACGAAAGAAACTTCTCTACGGGTCTTATTATCTCTTACAAAAGGAGTTTATTTCGTTATTGCTGGAACACAGCATCGCAATAATAGAGGGTTTTCTAGATTTTAAAATTCACCAGAAGGTGCTCTTTGACATGAGATCTATTGCCAAAATACAGCCTTGTCGTTGGTCAGAATGACAATAGACCTCACCTGACTGTAGCGCCGGTGGATTATGTAATCGCGATAATCCTCAGAATTCGGCTGCTACCGATAGCAAGTTGGCAAATGAGGCTGCCAGTGGCGAAGCCATCTCTTTGTCTCTGCATACATTCGTGTGTGTGTTAGTGGCGACGGTTCGTGTCCTAGACCGCCGGGCCTTCCAAACGATACATTTCCTAAGGCAAAAACAGATAAGATGGTGGTTAGGACCCATTCGGGCTGACTTTTCAGGCGGCACCTTGCTACCAGTGAAAATAGGTTACCGGAACAAGACAGTATGTCCACGAAATTGTAGAAAATGGGTCAGATCAAATTAACATGAACCAATATCGTATCATTTCAGATGACCACTTCAGTGTCGACGCGAACGGGATCATCACAAACAACAAGCAGCTCGATGCGGACAACAACAACGCTTACTACGAATTCATAGTTACGGCTAAGGACAAAGGCGAGCCTTCGAAAACAGGTACAGCCACCGTCAGAGTTTATACTAAGAACAAAAATGACGAAGAACCGAAGTTCTCCCAACAAGTATACACGCCTAATGTCGACGAGAATGCCGGGCCGAACACTCTAGTCACCACCGTCGTGGCGTCCGACAAAGACGGCGACAACGTAAGATTCGGTTTTGTCGGAGGAGGCACGAATTCTGGACAATTCGTCATCGAAGAGATTACTGGTGTGATACGACTCCACAACAAAGCTATATCGCTCGACAGGGACAAATACGAATTGAATGTAACGGCCATGGACGACGGCGCATGCTGCGTTAACGGAGACGCTACCATACACACGTCCACTGCCGTCGTCGTCGTGTTCATCACGGATGTCAACGATAATAAGCCGATATTCAAAGATTGTCCGACGTATTTCCCGAAAGTCGAGGAAGGTGCTCCAAACGGCAGTCCTGTGATAAAAGTACACGCCACAGACGAAGATAAGGGTGTGAACGGGCAAGTGAAGTATTCGATTGTACAGCAACCTAACCAGAAAGGTACTAAGTTCACCGTGGATGAGGAGACAGGTGAGGTGTCCACTAACAAAGTGTTCGACCGAGAAGGCGACGACGGCAAATTCGTATCGGTCACTGTGAAGGCGACGGACCAGGGCGAGCCATCTCTGGAGGGCGTCTGCTCGTTCACTGTTGAAATAACAGATGTGAATGATAACCCTCCTCTGTTCGACAGACAAGTAAGTGCCATTGTGTAAATAGCCGGGTACCAATATTATATTGTACATAGCACTGTTCGCACGCATATACTCGCTTAAATGTATGCATGTTTCACTTTAGCATAAACTGTAATTACAAAACGTATTATTGTGTATTGCAGAAATATGTGGAAAATGTAAAACAAGATGCCAGCATTGGCACAAATATTTTGAGGGTTTCCGCATCTGATGAAGATGCGGATAATAACGGCGCCATTGTTTACACTCTGAGCGCGCCATACAATCCAGCTGATATCGAATATTTTGAGATTCAGCCCGAATCGGGCTGGATCGTTCTTAAGAAGCCTTTGGACGTAAGTATCATTGATACTCGAAGCATAGATTTAAGAATAGCATCCTAAGTATGAGATTGTGACAAGAAAGACGCATGAATGAGAACAACTTTACCATAAAGTTTGGTGGATGAATGCTTCCTAAAAGCCCTAGGATTGAATTGGCACAAACTTTATGTTGTTACATGTAAATAATTCCAAATTGACTGCTGCTGTAAATTGCTGTGGAGGGGAATCCTGGGTGAGGAGTAGTTGTCCATCGAACGGGGCCGCGGCCGGGGCCGGCTTGTTCTTCTTGCAGCACCGTTAGTTTGAGTTGCCGCCAGCCGCAGCGCGGGCTCCGCACACAATCTTCGTTATCGATTTGTTTCCGCAGCACCTATGCATTGACTATATCTAACTGATAAATAATACGACTTGTGTACAATATTTAAAACAGAAACCATACTGCTGTAAATATTTCACTGTTAAACCTACCTAAGTTTAGTTCTAAAACATGTACAGTTTATGTAAGAGCACATCTGTATAATATTACGCACAAACTAGTTATGAAATTTATTTTATTGTAAGTATCCTACTTACGATTCGTTACTTTGGAAAGCTTACGCTTTTGAATACCTTCCAGTAATTTATGTATGTACATGTTTTGTTACTAACCTCCAGTTTTGATTTGCGAGGCGAAGCGCACCGCGGGGCGGTTCGAGTCCGCCGGACGCAGCGCGTAGACGACCACTCATGTCATGCTACTGATATCTGCAACTAGTTATACAACATGATAATATTGACGTTTTTTACAGGGCGGCTGTATCATGTATATATTTAAAATTGTATATTGTTAGTTTATAGTGACGATGGTCAGATTGCCCGCCGGCAGTTTGGCCATTGGCCAGTTGTGACATATTCCTTCTGTGAAAGGGGCAACGTTCGCGATCCAAAATTTGTACAGTTCAACCGTAACGTCCACCGTTTGTAATATATTCATTTCAATGAGTGTCGTTTCGTTGTAGTCGTACGAGGTCGCTAAAACACCTTATGACACCCTGACCTTTCCGCCATGTCTTGTATGCAGAGCTGCATGCATTTGCCTGCTTTTCGTTAAGTTATTTAATTTTTAATTAGTTTAGTTTAATTGTTACTGTAAAAAGTAAATTTAATGTACAGTTTGTCTATTTCTTTTATGTACAGATGAAACTTGTAAAATATCATAAACATTTGTTTCCCAATTTTTTTCGTGCACCATCTGGCATTGGCTACTGTACGGACTGAACGTGAGTACGCACGGCGGTGGAAGGCGCGTGGCAGGCGCGCGGAAGGAGACTTACCAATTAAATCTGTATATATTCTTCTCTTATTTTAGTTTGGCTTACCGTATGTCTGTGGGACGGATAACAGAGCGTGTTGGTATATCTTATAGTTTTTAAAATTATGTTCTTGGTGCGTTATGAGTCCTTGAAAGTTGAATGATACTTGATTTATTTTTGAATTATTTGGTTATTTATTAGCAATGAGTACGTTATGTGTTTATATTTAGTTGTGTTATGTTTTGTTTCCCCCGCTGACCTCTGACCCGTGTATCTGTAGCGGGACAGGTACCGTCTGCGCGTGCGCGCCTCCGACCGGGGCGCCCCGCCCTCCTCCGCAGACGTGGACGTTGAATTAGACGTGGTAGACAGGAACAATAAGCCCCCCATCTGGGACATGTCCACGTATGGCCCCGTTCACATCAAAGAGAATGTCACAGTGGGTACCGTAGTGACCAGTGTGAAAGCAAGGTTGGTATAAGGCGCAGCGGGCCCCCGGGCCCGCCGCACCTCCACTACTTAACACTACTAACGACGTGGTTTTGTCTGTTTCCATCGACTCTTTCCCACTAGCGAGAGACATACAAGTTGGAGGCTATGGCTCAAGACAAGGGCTTCCCGCCCTTGTCCCGATCCGTGGAGGTCCAGATAGACGTAGTGGACCGCGCGAACAATCCCCCCGTGTGGGACCACACGGTGTACGGCCCGATCTACATTCGAGAGAATTTGCCCGTGGGCGCCAAAGTGGTGTCCGTGAAAGCCAGGTGCGTCTAACTGTTCGGCACGGGCACCGCACGCAGCCCCGTCACCTGCACCCGAGTGCGCCCGCCCCGCCCGGGCCGGCCCACCGGCCGCCGGGGTGGGGCGCGGCTTTGTTGGTGTCTGAACATTGCGAACGCCATCAATTGTCGTTATCATTTGCCTCTCACTTGGGGAACGGATTAATACAACTGTTTTGCTGGGTTCACAACATAACTCAATTGCATTGAACGTCACGTACACTCGTGTTTTCCGTGATTCACCGTCGCGCATAATTGGACTCACTGCTTTTTTTATATGGGTAAGGATTGCAATTAAAAAGTTCAAAAGCATTTATTGATTACGCGTCTTGCATTTGACTCGTAAGTAGCGTCTTTAAATGTCTTTGAATTCATCGTGAGAGGTGATAACGTAAACGATCGTCTATGTCTATTGTACTTTGCATGTAGGCTGAGGCATAAGTGCATTTTGGGTCATTAAATTTTAGAAAAAAGTCGACTTACCTTTTCTAAAGGATCATGATAATGAAAAATTTTGTAGTAAGTTGGTATTGTAGATCTACGTATTTTTTTACGTTCCTGTTTGATGAAATGATCGTCGATAATTTTATTTTTCTTTTACGTATTTTGCAAGTACTCCTTTCGAATTAATTTGTTTAAAACCATTTTCTCGATTAGATTTCATGGCATCTGTATTTTTTATTTTCCCATTAAAAATTCATTAATAGCTTCTATATGTCAACACCTGTGGCAACAGGGCTTAGGTGATTTTCCTTCGTTGTTTTTTCGTCCAATAATTTGCAACCATCTTAGCCGTAAGGTCGGGATTAGTAAGTATTAGCTGGTTATCTCCTTATAAAGGTAACCTTACAATCTCTAGGAGAAGGGAAGTCTAATAGAAGATTGTTTGTGCATCGGTTCCTTTGCATCAGTCACACACAGTGTTCCGGCCAAGCCTGTCACATCTGTTGTCTATCAGTTCGTCTTAAACCACACACATTTCAAACTCACAAATGAATTGAACGAACTATTACTAACTCACTATACTAATCAGTACGCGAGGAATGTAACCGAATGACATTCCATAAGATTAATTTTAAAGCATCGAATTCTATTTGATTTTAATATTACTTGCATGTATTGTCTATCTAAGGGCAGTATCATACCTTTTTGGTTAGCTAAAGGCCTTGCCACATACAAAGCTCGGCGCGAGCGCGGCGCGTTATTTGCTAGGCAACCATCGCGCGGCGCGATGGTTGCCTAGCAACTATCGCGCCGCGCGATGGTTGCCTAGCAAATATCGCACCGCGCTCACGCCGCGCTCGCGCCGAGCTTTGTATGTGGCAAGGCCTTAAGTATTACTTGCCAAACATATATTAGCCAATTTTTTTGCTAATAGGACGGCTTCTCAATAAACCATACTCGAAATAAGTGCCAAAGATGGGTGACAAATAACGTCACTAGTGTCGGCGGCATGTTAGTACCTTTTTACGCCACATTCATTCTTGTCCTAACATGCCGCCGATTGGGAAACTACTGATGAAAAGACTCTGACGCCCTCTCATGGTCCTTATTATCGTGCGTCCCATATGTTATGACGTGATTTAATAACATAGTTCCTTCGTCAAAAGTCATATAATATTACCGTTTACCATCCATCTCTAGCACTTATTTCGCGTAAAGTTCATAAGAGGCCGTCCTATTAGAAAAAAAATGGTCTTGTATAAGTTTATGGGTAGGTACGTAAATAGTTGAAATTAAGAGATTTTGTAGAATCCGATGCAAATTAAAAAAACCTGACAACGAAAAATGTTCCAATGTTTGCCTTTACATTCTCAAGTTTGCTAATAAATGTTTATTAGTAGCAAACTTGACGTAATGTCTAGCCAGCCTTGATACCTTTATTTTACCAAGAAATTCTCGCAGTCTCGCGTAAAAATATTTAAGTAAATGAATTATTCAGATGTTCGGAAAAGTCGAGCTTTTACCATTATAAGTCATAAGATTTTTTTAAGCATTGTCTAATGCTTGAGTTATTTTTGTTCGTTTCTTAGAATTATCGTACGTTTCATCGCCTTGACACTTATTTGTATAGTTGTTATTTTTGGAATTCACATAAAGTACTGTAGATTGCGGTACTTTATGTACAGCGGGTGTGCTCTAAGCACGATATTCGTATACTACGGATGTACCTAAATTCTCAAGAGCGCTTACACACTGGATCCTATTCGGATCCCGCAGAAATGTCCGAGGTACCTAGCTACAGTACCTAGTATTTCTAAGACAACTTACACACTGATGGATGTCCGAGTTCTGTCCGAGTGAAGGCAGAGTGTAGATAGATTTCAAACTCGGATCACCCTCTTGTGATTTGAATTTTATAAGAAGTAGCCACCTAGTGCCGGACGATTTTTATGTAGTTTAACTTTGTAAAGCTAACTTTGCAATGACCTCTATTATCGAAATACAAGAAACTTGAATACGGTATCCCTAAGGTCCTCACAAAGTGCCTAGGTATATCTAGAATACTTAAGAGATATATTTTCTAGTTTGATTGAAAAGTAACTTCTCAAGCCTTCTTTGAAGGAGGCTTTAATCAAACTAAAGTAGTACTATGTTGCTTGTAAGTTTTGGTAGGAACTATTTTATCTATTAGCTTAGACCTGTCACTTACTTCGCGCAAATTTCAATAAAAAATTGCCTCATTTAATTTTAGGTAGCAACAATCACAGTCATCGGGTCAAGTATGCTTTGCTCCTGTATTTGATGCCTGTCCATGCAATGCTTTACGAATATATGTACCTACATCCAAAAGAACAAACAAATTTACAATTTTATTATTTACATACATGTACCTATTAGGCTAAAACAAGCGTCTTGAAATCAAACAGTGCCAAGGCTGTGAAACGTGCGACAAGGCTTACTTAAACATGTCGAGTGCCCAAAGTTGATGTTTGAATAAAACGTTTCCTTTTTCTTTTGCTTCGTGAAAATATTGGAGTGTTATAATGTATTGTTATGTTTTCAGCTCGGGTATTGAAAACAACCCAACCGTGTTTTACCGTCTGATGCCCGGATCCACCGCACAGACCAACAAATTCCATACCTTCTATTTACAACAAAGGGCCGATAATGGATTCACTTGGGCGGACATTAAAGTTAATCATCCGTTAGACTATGAGAGCATCAAGGAATACAATCTAACGATCCGTGTAGAGGTGAGCGTTGGGAATTATTTATATTTTAAAGTGTTATCTTTGATAATAAATCCATCTGGCTGTCGAATTTATTTAGTTTAAATATTTAGTATTGTATACTTACCACTTACGATTCTGTAGTTTTACTTAAGGATACATGAAACCTATGTAGGTACATATCTGAGTCGTAAATGGATGGTTAGTGGTGGGACCGTATTAGACGAGGAGCGACGTGGTCGTAAAAAGTTTGAATTGCATTATATCGACTCGGTGTATTGATATTTCCGATTTTGTAGTATTCCAGTCTTTGTAGGTGCTCAAATAGGAAACCGAGTTTTTTATTTTAAACGGTAGTCAAGCGGGCCATCTGATGGAAAGTGGAAACATCGCCTAAGGCCGTTTGTCCACCACCACTGTAACCGGGACGTCTACGAGAACGGGATAATTCCGGAAAATTAAATTAATTATTTTCTGTCGGATGACGAACGTGCATGGACAATCGGTCATATTAAAAGTATACATCGCTACTTCGCCACCGTCATCTCGTTCTCGGTTACGTGCCGGTGATGGTGGCGGTGGACAATCGGCCTAAGGACATCGACAAAACTAGCGCCTTCACCAGTGCCATATAATATTAATACTCCAGTTCGTTGTTTATAAAACATTGTGGTAGATGTGGTTTACTTATAAGCATAGCTACCACGATAATAATAAGCAATACTCACCGAATTTGCGCTTGATTGATTTAGTAATGCATTACTAAGACTCTTCCTTTCGCACACAGAACAACGGCGCCCAGCAGCTGGCTTCTGAAGCGACGGTGTTCATAATGCTGGAAGACGTCAACGACGAGATCCCGTTATTTACCGAAAGAGAACAGGAGACGGTGTTGGAGGGAGAGCCCATCGGCACCAAGGTGACGCAGGTCAACGCGATAGACAAGGACGGCACGTTCCCGAATAATCAGGCAAGTTATCTATTTTATCAAGTTAGTGATGTAGTTAGAAGCGGCCTCTGGTCCGGTGGCAGCGTCGTTGCGAGACCGATCACCAAAGTTAAGAAACGCTCGCAGAGTCTGGGAACTGGGTGAGCGTTTCGTTCTTTGAGGCTAGTCAAACTTCAGCACCGCAACGAGCTCGCGGTGTGGGTGTTGGCCACCGAGGTAGACCAAGATCTTCTACTGGGGATACGGAGTCTGATGGAACAGCCTAGAAAGCCGATTGGCATATAGTTATGGAGCCGTATATACCTAGTGTCGTTCGTGGCGTCTTAGGTACAGACCCGCTAAAACAGTACATACCTAGGCAGTAGCGTATCATGTATTTTCTACACCACGGTTTCCAATTCGCTTTTCAAGCATAAGGGTCATAGCAATATTAATATTGAACAGGCTGACGGTAAACATTGAATTGGTACGGGTTGTCAATTATGATAAAGAACCCTTTTCGGCCCAAGAAACCAACCAGCAGCTGATAGTTAGTCATAAAGATTATTTTGCCTAATAACAAATCCAATCTCTTACAGTACTCAATCTCCCCACTCCATGATGACTAAGTTTGTACCAAGAACCATCCTATCTATTAGTGCAATCCGCAAGCAAATTTATATACGAGAGTGAATTAAAAAGTTTTACCTTTCAAATACAGACTAATTTTATAAAACAATTTGCAGATATAATAATTTTATTTTTCTAAATAGGGTCCAGAACGATCTATACACTTTTACCATTTTGTCTCTTAACTTCAGGATTCCTTGTAAAAAAAAGAAGAATCTTCAAGGTCATCAAAATATTTAGTTACAGCTTCTTGAACCTCGATATTCGTCGAGAGTTTTCGTCCGGCCATGTATTTTTTTAGGTTGGGTAAAGGTGATAGTCGGAAGGGGCGAAGTCCGGCCAATAAGGTGGATGCGGCATAATGAAAACCCACAATTATGTATTCGTGCGATTGATTTTGCCTTAGTGTGGACATTTTGGGTGAACAATACTTGCTTAGACGCAGACGTTGTAAGAGTGTGCAATAATAGTTAGCATTTATGGTTTTACCTTTTTCAAGGTAATCGATCATTATCACCCCTCTACAGTCCCAAAAACTGAAGCCATTACCTTGTCTGACATAATGGCCTTAGCTTGTTAGTTAGTAGTGTTAGTAGTTTTCCATTGCTTGAATTGTACTTTTGTCTCGTCCATAGTTATGAAACGGCTAAGAAAATCGTTAGGATCCCTTTTTAACAGAATCAAACAATCCTGTATAGCGGGAGTGTTTATTTTCAAGAAAATCCAAGATCGTTGACTATTATGTTCTGTACTCGTTCTTAAGAAATACCTATTGCTTCCGCCATTTTTACGATCCTCAACCTCCTATTATTCTTAACCATGTCTAGTATTTTATTGACATTTTCGTCTGTAGTAGCCTCTATCGGGCGACCACTCATAGGCTCATTCATATTGAACTGCTCCTCTGCCGTGTTTGAAATTTGCTAGCTATCTCTTTACAGTGGCATATGATGGGGTAACTTCCGCTAAAGTCTGGCACAAATCTTCAAAAATGTCTCATTTGATACGGTTAGTGTGATTGAATTACTAATTAATTACTAGTGGGCCCGGTGTGACTTCGTTCACCTGGCGTCCTACCCTTACACTGCCCTACCCGTACCCTACACCTACCCCTGCCCCTTATCCTACACCTGCCCTACACCTCTACACCTACCCTACACCTACCCTATACCTACCCTATACCTACCCTTTTTTCTCTTGTGTATAATATAAACCACCCCTGTAATAATACAGCGATTAAAACAAAAAATAATCATTCAAATGGGTCCAGCCATTCTCGAGTTTTAGCAAGACTAACGCACAGCAATTGATTTTTATATAGATAGAAGATAACCTAATACTACTAATCCTACTAAAATAAATTAATGCGGATGGATGGAAGTAATGGCTAATAAAAGTTTCTACAGTTAAGCCAATCAGCGTTCAAATTTTCTTTCTTCCTAAACAAACTTGGACTTTTTTTGTACCACTAAGGCGGCAAACAAGCTTAAGGTAAGTAGTCACCGCAGTCCATACACATTTGCAATATCAGGGACATCTACCACGCGATCCGACTTCGCAACCTTTCTTAATGAATTCTGTTGTACTATCCAGGGAAAACATCTCTAGGAAGTTCATTCCATAACCTAGCGTGCGTAAGAGAAAGTTCCTTTGGAACCGCACAGTTTGGCAGACCAATTTAGCTCCAAGGTGTGAGGATGAACTCCCACGAGCGGTGCGATGATATAATGTATCTGTAGGCAACATGCAAACAGGTCCTCGGAACAAACAAAACACCTAAAAATAGCTCGGATTATTACAAAATTCGTTCTAATATACCAATTACCCGATTTTTTGAAAACATTTAAGGATTTTCACAAATGTCTGATTTTTTCAATTATCCGACGACATATGCGTACCATCTCTCTAGTATCAATACTTTTTGAGTTAAACCGCAGATGGACAGACGGACATGGCAAAATTTCTTGCTTTACTATGGAACCCTAAAACGTATCTAAAACGTATTGAAACAGAACTTACCGAAGCAGTATCCATCAAAATTCGTAACTTGTTTTGTCGCTTTCATTGTCACGGCTTAGAATAAAAAACAGTCAATTAAAATACACGTAGACATAACAATAATAAATAATGTTTTTTGGCAATTACCTATCCTTGTTTTGTTCCGCGTCTATAAACTTACTACCTATAAAAAGCCAGGCTCTTCGCAAATAGCCAGACAAGGTATCGATCACACGAAAAGGCATAGGTATATTTAAATCAAGAAGAAAGAAAAACGAAGATTGATATTTCAAGAGGTTGGTAAATGGAGAAGATTTATTGCGTGGAATTGAACGTACCTACACAATGTCGTACCCATCCAACGCAAAATACTCCATTAGGATTGTCATACACCAGGATCTTCAATGATATATATTTATTTATTTTATGTAACTAAAATCTTCTAAAATTGTATCAAAATTGTTCTAAAATGTTATATATTCACGATTGATGGGTAAATTTTTAATAAAAACAATAAGATAGCGCCTTCTGCGCAAAAACTAGAAGCTACTTTTTATATCGTGGTCGACGGGTTTGGGTTGCCGGTGAGACTTGTCCACCCTAGACATCTTTTTTACTAGTGGACCAGGCGCGACTTCATACTTAACCCTTACCTACCCTTTTTTTCTTGCTTATAAGCTTTCCTCTTGAATAATTCTACCTATTATTGAAAACCACTTTAAAATCAGTTGGGTAGTTTAAAAGACCTAAGCGTACATAGATACATAGGGACAGACGGTGGGAAGTTAAATAACTAAGCTACGTTTCATTTACGTAATGTAAAGTGTAACTCATTACACAAGCAAGCAAGCAACTAGCGAGTATTTATGCAAGTGTTTCGTTTATATTTACTTAAATACACTAAACTTCGCTCAATGAACTGCTAAACTGAATTCGTGCGGTTTCTTAACTCGGCCGGTAAATACGAGTATGCCGAATGTAGGTACCTTCACCTACATTGGTCCCGCTCAAAGGGTTTCCATGTAACGGGCCTCGAATGCTTTGACAAAGGTATAGCTACGTCTCGGGCGCGCAGTACTCCAGCCACACATGGCCGCCTACCCGAGGCAATGTAGTGAGATTACTCAAAGGTTAACGAGTTAACAGGGTCTACCTAAGTAAATCTTGATAAAGGTAAGTGTTTACCCTAACTAATCTGCATACCTCGGGACTTAGGCACAACATTTTGCGGTGTTTTTCTCTTAGTTGTTTATTTTGGCAATTCGGCTGTTGTTTTGTTTTTCGCGTGACCGTGTTTGATCACTCGCCCTCGTTACGTCGGACACATTCATATTGGCCGGTGATGGACGCCGGAAGGGGTGTATCAGTTATCTCGCTTAATGGCCGAATGCTTTTATATCTTAGACGTGATGACCCTTTAACCAGCCGTCAGCATAACACTATGAAGCTATGGCATCATGCGGGTATATTTTGTGGCTGCAAACTACAGCTCAGTAAATTAAACGCACAATATTTCAGAGTTGAAACGTTATACTCATAAATAGTTAAATTATAATCAATGCTATAATTTGGCGCAGCAAATATTCATATACTGCAATGCGCTGTGTCCATACATCCGCCGGTTTGCAATTTACTCCTCTATAATTTTCAGCAACGCCGGGGAATAAAAATGCAATTTTCGTCGGCAGAGATTGCGCTTTGGATTGGTGTACTATTGTGAATAATTAAATAAACTGCCATGCCGTCGCAAACTGTGCAGGTGCTCTAATTTTATCATCGGCTTTCTGGAAGTTCCTAATGTTTGCAACAGATATTGTGTGAATCTTTGGTGACAGTTTGTGATTCTGTGATGGTGCCATTGGGGAAATTAATTGGCTCTCACTATATTGCTTCTAAGTTCCGGAGGGAGTTCGCCTCAGAACTTCTGTACTAGTTATTACTTCAATTTGGTTGGAATATCCACCTACCTGAAATCTATTTGTTTTAAACCATGCTGAAGTTTCTACTATTTATATTGCCAAGGCAACTGCTCCAGATCTACTTTGTAGCAATGTGATGCTATTGCGTCTTCACATTTCCTTCAAATATAAGATGATATTCAGTTTTATATTTCCACAAATCTATTCTGTATATTTTATTGTACCTACTGTAGTTTATCCATTGCCGTTGAAAATTTATTCATTGAGTGTCAAACTATTCTTGAATTTTGTAAAATACGACAGCGTTGTAAGATGATACGAATAAGATATCAGGATAGAACAGAAAATATCTCACTTTCTGCATTGTCTACTGGTTGACTGGAAGATAAAGCCTTAATGGCTTTAAGTCCGCCAATTGTATTGTTGTGCAATAAAGTTTTAAATAAATAAAATAAAATATAACAAAGTAACGACTTCGATAAGTTTACGGATATTCGTGGTTTAGGAGGGGTATTCCTTTTTCTTATTACTTGTTGCTGCTTATAAGATTATAAATTTGAAAGTGCGTCTGCCAGTTCACGCAGTAAATTACATTAACACTACATTTTGATGAAATTATTTGGCATTACCTAAATTTTTGAGATGAATGTACAGTTTTAGGCTCGTGTATAAAATGTGGAATAGTACAGATCGAACTCGTAGCGTAGAGCGTCGGTAGCCGGGCGGTTGAGTATCTAACTCGTAAGCGAGAGGTACCAGGTCCGAATCCCGCTGCGGCCATGTACCAATGACTCTTTTCTGAGTTACCTTCATTTGTTGAATAGTAACTGATGCTCTTACGGTGAGGGAAAACATCGTAATGAAACCTGCAAATTCAGGCAACTGAATTTGTAACCATGATCCAATCTGATCAGGTTCCCCTGGTAGCGTGGTCACGGATGTCAGATGGCAGTCGCTCCACTGTAATTACCTAATCGCCAAATTCTGGATCATGGTCAAGGCGGACCCCGAGCCCTCGTTCTCGGGAGCACAACCGGGACATTAAAGCCAAGATGATTATTATTAATCCTTGTCCATCTGTATTGTTTCATCGTTTCTCACCTACTTTGTAAACGTTCATCCGATTCCGCAATGTTGTTCTTTAATAGAATTGCGCCTTTTCTGCACCAGCCTACTAAGTCGGAATGTTAGTAGCGGTTTTAATAAAACTTCTACTTATTTTTCTAAATGAAATATCACATTCAATACATCGTTTCGGCGCGTAGAGCCAAACGCCAGCTACCTACCACTAAATCAATCTTTATTGTCGTAGGTGTACTACTACATAGTGGACTCTCCACGCAACGAGGGAAAGGATTTCTTCGAGATCAGCATGCAGACGGGCGAGATCTTCACGAAGGTGGTGTTCGATAGGGAGAAGCAGGGAGCGTACGCGCTGGAGGTGGAGGCCCGCGACGGGGCGCCCTCGGCCAGGCCCAATTCCGACAATCAACCCAATTCAGGTAGGTCAATATTAGTTTATTGCCACTATCTAGCGACCCATAGCGACTCACGAAGTCCAAGGACAAACTTATTTACTGTGATCGATCACGCAGCGACCAAAAATGTGTCGTACTTCCGACACTACAGCTACTTTTTTGTACAAATAATTGACAAACGAGCAGACAGCCTATTTGATGGTAAGTGGTAACTGTAGTCCATATCATTTATGATTCATGGACTTTAATGTAACAAAATTGCAGAAACCCCTGTGCGTCACTGTGAGGACTATGACCATGAATATAAATGCCTTCATTACGGTGCTACCATATCCTTCAAACCAAAACACAATAACGGGTTGTTGCTTGGCGGTTTGGCGGCAGAAATAGACAAGACATGGTACCCCACCCCTTCGGATTCTTCAGGCTTGACTGAGTACAACTATAATTAGGTACTTACTATAATGATGCAGCGACCGAAAATAACTCCTCCCGCTATTGTAATCATCCATCTTGATCTGCCTTGCGGAACCTCCTAACAAGTCAGTCCGAAGTTGCCTACGTCCTTCCAGGGGCACCAGTTCTTGAAGGACGCCAGGGACGTCCGAGGTCGTAAAGCGAATTAGCGCTACACAGATGTGCGTTCTACTAATAAACTCGCAGGATTTAGGGAAGGTCCGCGACCTCATTAGGACTAATTACGTTATACCCGCCTCGTACCGATTTCATCTAGTACTCGTACTCGAGTCTGTGGAGTGCTTTTCTGCGATCACTCGAGAGGTGTAACAAAACTACAGAAGGATAACTTTAGTAATTAAACGAATCCTTTACTATTGTAATACGCGAATATTGCATGAAATCACAGTGACAAAAATACTACGAACTTATGTAGTATAAAGCTCAAGCCTGTTACTTAAGTATTCTGTAATATCGTTAACACTTATGTAAAGTAGGATTTATTTGAACTACTTCTACGTAATGTTATTTAAAATGCGCGCACATTTCACTTAAAACTTATGGGACAACGATGGCTGAGGTATTTCGTAGTTGGTATGCTCGACTAACCTTTGTAGAATCTAGGGATTAACACTAAAAACAATGAATGCGAATGGTGGTCTTAATGTGTAAGCCTTCTTTATTGTTCAGTTGGGAGTGAAACTTTTATTCTTTCTGTAGGCTTAATGCTTTCGTTTGATTAATAGTACTTAATAAATAATAGTAAAATAGGTCGAAGTAATGTCGATATACTTTGCAGATTACATGGAAAATTTATTTTCCAAATGTACCTACTTATTTGACCATCAAAGGAAACGTTAAGAAGCGTGTCTTGTAATAGAAAGAATATTAGAGTTGTAGCCATTGTTAGTTGAGCATCTTTATAACCGGTACGCACTTAAGAAAGGTTCTCTGCCGACGCATTAATAGAAAAAGGTACTTTAGTAGGGTATTTTGCTATAGATATAATGTTATTCACGTGCACAGATGTAGGGGCGGCGGGTCGGGCGCCGCCTGGGCCAGGCTAATCACTGCCGCGACCCGCATTCAAATGACTTTTTCTCTCTAGGAGTGCCTCTTTCTGCCATCAAAAGTTTCGTGCTTCATCGGCCCGCACATTCGTATTTACAGTTACAACTGCCGGTGCGCGGACCGACTAACGACCCTTTTCGTCCGCGTTGACACATAGGGGTCTCATATTTCACACTGTTTTTTCCCCCGCATCGAGAATTGATTGTATCGGTACGTGTGACACTATAAATTGTCCGTTTCGGCGCGGGCCCGCTCCGCGATGCCCTAAGCAAGCAGGTCGCCGACGCCGTATCGCGTCATCGTAAATCAAGAGCGGCATAATCAGCCGCCCGGGGCCCTAATCCGCTTAAGCCGCTCATCCCTATATCTGTCTCACGTGCACAATAGCGGGCTCAAATCAGCTTCAGAGCTTAGTGCTTACACAACTAACGTTACACTGTTACCTCGATAAACTATTCATGGATACTAATATAATTCATACGACTCAATAAAACGTGAACTAACTACTTCCCGATCGTAAATTTATACAGTTATCTCTGTTTACGTGTTGGGAATACTCCATCTGGCGCTGTTCTCGCGCACGACCGTAGTTTGTCTTCGATGGCTGGCTGCGAATGCTGCGATGCTTGTTTCTTGATTAATTATTAACGGGTGATTATAGTATTCGTCTTTTGATTCGATGCTCGTGATTTCGGGTAATAAATTGTTGGAAAAGGCGTATGGCGTACCGTGAATGGGTATTGTGGTCGCTAGCCACGTAGCAATTTCAGCATATTGCAGCTGGCTGCGGGTGTAGCGGCGGCGCGCCAGCTCGCATACTGATCAGCCGCCGACGGGCCTTCGCCTCGATACACTAACACGCATTCTCACTCTCAACAAAAGAAGCTATTCCACACGCCCAGGTTAATACCTTATAATGGCCCTCCATTATCGGTTATACACTAAGCGCTGAAATACCTCTAGAGGGAAAAATTTACATAAATATTTCTTTGATAAAATATAGGTACCTATCGTACCTTATTAGGCAAGGTTCAATCTAAGCGTGAAGCATGTAAAGTTATCGTCTCAGGTATTTGTGTTGAAATTAAACAAGGTAGATCTCGCAGACTTAGTTGAAATAAGTGTTTGTTAGTCCATCCATGTCGCTGCAATTATAAGTAGGTTTTAATTAACTAGCCAGTGTAATAACTGCATCAACGGCTATCTTAATATGTGTTAAAAATCATTTTAGCGTGCCTTGACCATGATCCAGGATTACATTTTATTTTATTTATTAGTTCATTTCACAGTTAACAGCAGTATAAAAACAAACATTCAATCAGTAAGGTATCTCGCGTAAGGTATCTTGAGAGTAAAGAAAATACGTTTCCGGATTGGTGGCAAAACTAGGTAGTGTTACCGTCGGGTACTAAACTTTAATTTACGGCTTCAATAATTGGGAAGTTTTTGTTGTTGGTAGATGTTCAAAAATTAATTACTCGAACAGCGAGTCTCTTACAAACAGTCTAGCAGAAACCAAAGTCTACCCTAGTTACGAAAATAGTGATATCACGTCATCGGTTAGGTTAGGCCTGCCTACAACGATGGTGTCGCAAGATGTCCAGCTCCAGAGCCGTTGGACCAACACGCAAAACACCGACTGAAGTTGCAAAACAGCATCTTTGATACGCAAAGTAATAGCACAACCATATGAAGCAAAAACGTAATATTCCAGAAATTTCTATTTAATAGAAATAAACGAAAGAAAATGTGATGGTCCAACACAATACAACACAGACAGTCCGCGGTCGGCCTTGCTTGACCGTGATCCAGGATTTGGAATTACAGTACAGCGACTGATTCCCACAGACCTTCGTGACCCTGTTAACCAGATTGGATCATGGTTACACATTCAGTCGGCCGAATGTGCAGGTTTCCTCACGACGTTTTCCGTTAGTGTTCAACCAAAGTACATAACTCGGAAAAAAAAAACATTCGTACACGACGGCACTGGGGATCGAAATCGGTACCTCTTGCTTCTCCCGAGTCGAACCCTTTCGCCATTAGGTCATCGACGCTCTCTTGATTTTATCGTTGTTTGTGATATTGTGGTGCTTATAACTGTGTAGGTCCACTAGGAACTTCTAATTTGTTCAAAACTTTCAGGAATCTTGACGAAAACAAATTAAGAATATCAAGGTTGGGCTCGTGTGACTCGCGTTGACCAAGATTTTAGCTCTAGAAGGTATATATATATATAGGGTCTGATGATAGAATCGGATGGTGGCCACAGGATCGAATTAATTTAACACGATGCAAATTTATCGATATTAGAAGTGTAAAGGAGGGAGGGGGTGTATGGGATTACGTGTGTAGAAGTTTATGGAAAATTAGAAAGAGTCATAAATTTCGTTAAGTACTTTTTACGTGAATGCCACATCAAATTGGGTAGATCGTTGTCCCTTTAGTAAGTATTGAGATTCATTATTTCTAATTTGTTATTCCACATTATCTATAAGATATACTGTAAAATGTTATCAAAGTCCATTAAGGTAACTAATTAATACCCATTTTTCGTTTTATTTTATTAATGACCATTAATGGTAGTTCACAAAAATAATTACTGTTGCGAACTCGTAAGTGGGTGAGGTGGTCCCCGTGGTCCCGATGGGCAGAATTTGTAAAGATTAGAAGTTTGTTTTCAGTCGAGCGTTTGCCTTTTTTTTATTGCATCTATAAGAAGTAATAGGATAATGGTCAAGGCGGACCCTGGGCCCTAAATATGACTATTATTATTGTGTGGAGCTATCAGTAGGTTATTGTCTTCATTGGTTGTCAATAACGTCCAAAAGGACCTGTCTATGATAATAAATGAATAAGTAATCTCAATTAAGTCTCAAGGGCCTGAAAGTATCCGTACACGCTTAACGCCGAAAAGGCATTACCTCCAACGTAAACAATTAGAGCAGAAAATACCCTCACAAATCCTGTCACTCTCGTAGTAGAAGGGAAATGAGGTAAATACCAAAATAAATTTCCCCCGGACGTTTTGGTTGGGAACTCGCTTGTATTTTGTGATTTTGCAAGAGTTTCCGACAGTGAAACCGACGCATTTGATATAAAAACGATTACAATGCATTTGGCCTATTGCGGTTAACTTGTTAGTTATTTATTCAAATTAATTGCAATATTTGCAATACATCTATATTATTTTTGGTACCATAATCATTATTGAGAATTCGTATCTAATTTCGACAGTCCACTTCGGTATTTGTGGTAAACATGTCGACAGGATGTGGAATTGTTATGTGGTTTGTAACTCGCAGAACAACATAATATATTCAATGTCAAGTGAATAAGCAAAAAGATTTAGAAGTTCTGTAACACTCGAGTGTGTTTTGTGAAAAGCTACGATTCAGTTGAGGAAATATCGTAATATTGTTTTACAAAGACGCTTATACGAGTATGTGCTTGGGCCCGACCGCCTAACTCGAACTAAACTCAAGGTGCTGCCTTGCTGCGATTGGTCCCTATCCCTATAGGCTTAAAGATGGCGACGTTCAATTCGAGTTAGGCCGTAAGGCCCCATGACATGAGGTATATAGACATGGGTATTTCTCCGAACCTTTAGACACAAGTGTCTGGGGTGAATATCTCTTAAACTATAATAGTAAATAACGTTCATTAAAAAATTCAAAAATTCTGTTACAGAGAGACCGTAATTTAGATGAAGAGGCATATAACATTACAAAACTATAAGTAAAATCACAAAGCTCAAAAATTACTGGGATGGGATTTACCTATAGCGACGTCCTGATAATATTAAAAAATCCGAAAGTATGTGCAGGGTTTCGGGTTTAAACACAAATTCTACATCTTTTATTGTACCCAATTTAGACTTCCCAGATTCTTAATTTGATTCAAATGCGATTTTCCCTTTTCAATCAACTCTCAGTCACGTTATTAGCATCAATTTTCTTGGGAAGGAGTTACAAGGGACGCTAGATACCTACAGTAGGTGGTGGGGGCGGGATGAATGTGCGATTTTGGTATAGGTATGAAGAATAAATTAAGATAATTTGGCCCGTGTAGAGTTGAAGCCAATGGCTATAATAAATGTGTGGTAAGTAGGTAATAAATAATTGAAGTGCGACATAAAGCATGCGAACGAGTAGCAGAAAAATAAATTAACACTACGAAATGAGAGAAAAAGGTCGTTGGAAATTGCACGCCGCTTTATCATCGATGAATTCTTTCATGAATTATTCACGAAATTATAAAACACGGGAAGATGGCGTCAGGCGAAAAACAATGAATCCAATAATAATGAGAGCGCGGTGCGATGCGCGACCCCGCGGCCGCCGGCACGCCGCCGCCGCCCCCCGCCCGCGCCGCCGTCGCCGTCGACCAAATTCCCACTCCCGTTTTATGCTTTTTATAGCGTCAGCTTTCTTTCGCGTTTTGTGGCACTTTCATGCGACCCACGCGTCCCCTAGTGGCAGTTATCGCTTATTGCGACTTTTTTAATTTCACTGCTCCGGTGGCTTTGTTTCGGATTTCTGACTCGGATTTTTAATGTGAACCGCTCCCCTTAATTGCGGTGAGGGACGACTATCTCGAACGTCTTTTGCGTGAAAACAGGCCGCGTTATTGAAACTGTGATAAAGGTCTGTTTTATTTAACTACCGGCTGAAATCGACGGGCGCCGGCGAAAGGTAGTTTCGCGGGGGGAAGAGCAATGTTGCTCCAAGTCGCCTATTTCAAGTATTTCCAATTACTCGGGCTTAGGGTGCTGTAGTGTCGCAAGTGACAAAGCAATATTCTGCCTTGCCGGAACTTGTGTTGTGGCCTACATTTATCGTGCCCCCGAGAATTCGTGATGAGGCGCCACGGCTGCACTGCTTGCCGGGATTACTGTCGGCGGCTACTGAATATTGCTGTTTGTTAAACAATTGCCTAATACAGTTCCCAAGTTTGCATAACTTATTAGCCAGTGTAAATGAGTGAAACGGGCTCAATTTATGGACAGATCTGAAAACCACACCTCCCGTTTTAACTGTTTCTGGCTACCTCCATAATTTGCAAATATTGGATAATAAGCAATAACTTTCCAGACAGGAGAAATTTATTGTCGCATCGTTAAAACATTTTATTTATAATATAACATCGCTTGTAACGAAATTTTCCCCGTCATTACGACTGCTATTCACGAGACGAATCCCGGTAATTTGAAAGCTTTCCCGGGCGGGGCGCGGGGCGCGGGCCGCGGCGGGGCCGGCGCGAATTTTCCTAAATCGTCAACTCAACAGGAGGAACGTTTATAGGCGCCATAAGTTCCAGCAACCGCCCGCCTTAGCCGTCATAAAAATCACCTAACCCCCTCTAGCGCGAATGTGCCGCCCGTTTGCACTAAGACCGTAACCTACTCGTAAAACGTACACGGATTACTTCGGCACTTGAAATTTAATTCGAATGTAAAAGTTGGATTGTTTCAATTTTGTTTCTGTCTGATCGCTTCGGCTGGAGCTCGGTTAGAGCGTTTAGGCGGGTTTAATTAAAACAGCATCGACGGCGAGCGACCCGCCTTGCGACGAGCGGGCTCCGATGAGCACCTAATTAAAAGCACTAATAATTAATTTGTAACAGCCCTGCTAACGACGTCATTGCTCTGCGGTTTCAATATTGCCATGCCTGTCCTTCTATTTTCAATAGAGAAAATGTACCTATCTGCGAGATCATTAAACGGATACCGGCGTAGGTAAATTCACCTACATTCTTGTTTTAATGGAGTTCTGACACGTTGTCAGAATAACATGAACATTTTCGAATAGGTAATAACAATGTACCTATCGTTTGACATTTAAGGTGCAGCGTATGCGCTTTTGCAGGAATCGTAGATTTTTGCCACACGATTGCTTTGAACCAGGTGAGGTCACTGAGTTTCGTAAGCCGATTAACAACCTACAGATCCAAATCCCGGTATCAAAATATACAACACAAACAAAGACAAAAGGTGTAGCGTCATTGCTCGACAAGCGCTTTAGAATTTCGGAGTGAACATTCAAAAGTAGCAACTTAATAAAGTTCTTATCGTATAAGTATAAACGATCCGCGTCTAATTTTATGTGTATTACTGTATTTGCATAGATATAATCGGAGCTTTAAACATTTGCTTCGGAAGCGTTCGCGTCCCCGCGCTGTATTATACGTATCGGTGGATTACGTCGAAGTGGCTAAGAGAGAATATCAGTATCGGGCGGGGCTTCATGAGTAATGGAACTTTGAGCTCGTATGAGGAGGGTCCACTTATGTCGCCGGGAATGGTATGATTGATAATGCTTCCCCAGTAAAAACACTGCTCCTTTGTAACATGGCGACGCTAACGTATAAACGACCCTCTTCTTGTACGCAGGGGCGCCTAGTTAACTACATTATACTTGGAAGTTGGAGGAAAGACGTGTACCTGTGACTTTGTAAGGCCGGAGCGAATGGCTCCTTCAATCGGAATTTAAACGTGGACCCATGTCTTTCAGGTTTGTCACATGTTTGTAGTTCATTGATTCTGCGATGTTTGGTATGTACCGTATCGCACCGTATCGCTTGAACCAAATGTGTATAACATTCATATTTTATTTCGCGAAAATATAGAGCAGAAAATACAAGTTCTTTCAGAATAAAATGTTTATGAAACGTACTACTCGACACTAACTTTCCGGATAATTTGCGAACACAGTCAATACCAAACCAAAGTAAAACTGTGAAAGTTCGAGTGTCCTTATTGGATACCTGTTTTACCGAATGTTTCTTAGATTCACTTACTTTTAGTGTACAACAATCACACCTAGTATCTTGGGTTGAAATATTTATATTATTTGTTTACTCAGTTACTATAGTTGTTGGGAACGAAGTGAAAGCACGGAAAGGCAATTCGTAACTATTCGTAATTATTGTTGGCAGTTAAACGAATTTATCCGCCGCTATTCCGACGATAGAGGTACACATTTAGAAGCACGTGCCTATACATATCTGGATGTTTTCGAAACTAACTGTGTAAACTGAGCGCGATTATGGTCCCGGCGGGTAAATTAGCTAATGTTTAAAGTTTTCAAGGTTCAGTTAATTATTGAGGTTGTAAACTGAGTCTGCCATGAGAGAAGGAAGGTAATGGCTTGTGAAAAAGGGTGCGGGCGACGCACGCTCTCGCAGCCACTTCCGGAGCCGATACTTGGAACTTGGGAAACTGTAATGCATCTACTTTCCCCCGCACCAAGTTGTTGTTACCATACACAATAAACTTGGTCGTTCAATGCTTCATATTTTGGCGCAATGAATGTCATGTTACGTTTGATACGGTCTCTTACCTTAAAGACATACCTACTTATGTACATAAATTAACTTACTCAAATAACAAGTTGTTTACGTATAATCAACTATGATAATATATCTCAAAGCATTCGTATGTTCATTTCTACCTTTTTATCATATCTATGTTTTCCATTATCGTCTACATACAACCCATAACAGTCTACTTACTGCCTGACCCGAGCCTCCTCCAAATCTTGAAATAATATAATAAATAATAATCTTGGCGGTAATGTCCTGGTTGTGCTCTCACGCACGAGGGCCCGGGGTCCGCCATTATCAGGATTTGGTAGATAAGGTAATTACAGGGGAGCGACTGCCATCTGATCTTCGTGACCCTGTTAACACGGTAACCTGACCAGATTGGATCATTGTGGGCGACACATTCAGTTGCCTGAATGCGCAGGTTTCATTACAATGTTTTCCTTCACCGTACGAGCATAGGTCTGTGTTCAACAAATGTAATAAACAATAAATTGTACATAACTCAAAAAGAGTTATTGGTACATGACGGTACTGGGGTTAGAACCCGGTACTTCGGGGTACTAGTCGGACCGGCCGGATGCTGTTTATAAATTGCTTTGTTTCGGGTACACTCACATTCGATAAGGTACGTTTTCGGTACGGTTTCTAACATCGTAATCTCGTCTGTTCCCAAATTGTGGTGTTTGAAAAGATTTCGGAAAGCAAAATGGTGAGATTGTTTGAATTCCCGACCGCGGCTGGAACCGGTTGAAGTTTCGCTAATTAATGAAGTCGCATCCGAGCGTTCCCCCGAATACTAATTACTTGAATTCTTCCAACACCGCCACTTCCGACTTGTTCATCCTTCCTGATTTATTGAAGAAAAACTGCCATTTATACTGTTTTCTTTTTTTACGTCGCTTCCCTAGTGATGAACGAAGACGGTACTAATTATAGGGCAGCCATTTTGACGTCAAAATATCGGTTAGGCTCGCGCGCGCGAGTGCCAGGGGTTCGCCTTGACCGTGATCCAGGATTTGGTAGTTCAGGTAATTATGGTAGAGTGACTGTCATCCGACTATCATGACCCTGTCTGAATGTAATGAAGTCGGTACTAATGGTCGCTCATAAAATCATCGCGCAAAACATATTCGTGCAAAGCTTCATGTTGTATCAGGTGGTAGGACTCTGTCAAGAATATCCGCCTGGGTGAGTACCACCGCCTTGTTTATTTCAGCAGCCAAGCAACAATGCTTGCATCGTTGAGTTTCGGTTTGAAGGATAAGGTAACTAGCGCAATTACAGCCATGAGACATTTAATCTTAGTCCACACTGTGACACCGCACTTGCGGTTCTGCAGTTTTGTTGGCTGGAACCTAAATGCATGATGTTATGGGCGACATTTACCGCTTACCATTAGATGGGCTGTATGCTTGTTTGTCACTGCGTAACATACAAAAATTTTAACAATATTGCAGCACCTAAGGTGGAACCCTATGACGATTAAGCTGATATTATATGTCTAAGCTGGTATGATATAGCCGGTCTTGTACCTGAAGCCGGAACACAGGAATGCAAAGAATAAATTTTGTAGTTAGGATTCTTAGCGTCAGAAATAAATAAGGGTGCAGCATTATCCACTCATCTAGACTGACATAGAGACCAACTTAACAAAGATACATAAATTTTTTATTGCTTTTAATTTTAAATGCCAATAAATGATCATCACAAATTCAGATCGGAAAATGGATTACATAACACCCCGTTGTTACTAAAACCAGAAATGAATGCAGTTTCCCTTAGATTGTTTGCGAAATTGTTCATTAATTTATCCGCATCGTAAACCTGCAGCAGAATCTCGAAGGTTCTGCAGTTAGTTTTATTGAAGTCCGCCGTTCCGCAGCCGTAGCAGGTGTTAAAATATACGACACAATTCGAGTGTCTACCATTTGCCCATTTTTCCGCTGCTATTTTCAACTCACGTGCAATTGTGTTTGCACTTAACGCGCCAGTTTTAGTACACAGCCATGTAGGTAACTGATACGCGACGAAGCCTTGAGTGGTTTTCTGTTTTTATTGACAAAAACTGTTTAGCTGACGTGTGTTCAACACACGTCTCTATAGCAAAATATTGTCTTACACAATTTCTCCAGATCATGTTGACCTTGATCCGTTGACATTTTGAAATTCGAAGTAGATACTTACATTTTGAAATTCGGTGTAGATACTCGTATAGCTTTCTGAGGTAATTGAACATGTTTCATTAGATTAATTGTATGGACACTGTCATCTCGATAATAATAAAATTAACATTTGAACAACACGCCGTGCCGGTGGCAAACACTTTTATTACCTCGATTTTATTATTTCTCGGACATTTATCGGCATGAAGAAATGTTGCTGTAAGGTATTGGATTTTGCGACTAGAATTCGAAGAAGTTTTCCGAGATGGTAAATCGGTTTTGTAGATGGTATTGACGATAGTGGTTTATAGTAGGTACCTACTTATAGTTTTTAACTTTGGTGCCAGGGCATTGCTTATTGTTTGCTCAGAAAACCGAATAATTGGAACAACTTATTGATGAAAAACGTCTTATGAAATTCGTAGCATCACGCTGGGCTCTACGGCTACGGCGCTACGGCTGCGTAGCACTAGCGTAGCACACTCAATTATAATTTACTATTTCTCTCCCAATACCTAAACGAAAGTAGACGTCCCGTACTATCGTATCAACTCACAACAATGAAGCTTGACCGAGGTTTCAAAAGGCTGAAACTGAAGACAACTTGTCCCAATAAATCTGCCGCACAAGCTGCTTTTCAGCTCACGTCCCCGACGCATCATGGCGGCAAGCCACTCCGTCCATGTGAATACCGCCTTTATGGTTACTTATTGTAACGAATATTATCGCCATACGTTTGTTGTTATTCCCCCGTTGTCTCCTTTTATTGCGGATTGCTCGTATGCGGCATATGTGGATCGGTTCATTCATACCGAATTTTGGAATGGCAATCTTTTGCAGCGTTTGGAAAAATAGGAGTTAAACTTTTACTTGCCGTATTTTATCGGTGATTTATTGTTATTGTTGACTGCTCGTTTTATTTTTGGCTTTTAGAGATATTAAATCGCATCCACGATGACAACTAATGTTTTAATTTTATACTGTGAGGGCACCGTAGGTTATCCTACGTCATCGTATACAAGATAAAATCTACTTTGTAGCTATAGTAGATGTTTAGGAGACCCACAAAAGGTTGGTCTGCCTCACATCCTTTTAGCAGTTTCGCTTTTCAGCCACATTAAAATCACACACAAAATATGTGTAGCACAAATATGGTGTTTGGTGTTATATTGTAGGTTTATTTGCGTCTTAGCAACCCGAAGTGGATCTTTCCCTCCGACACAAAGATTCGCCGGCCGTCCCTACTGTCCCTATAGAACTTTAATATTGTACCTTCTATTTGTTCTTGTACGATAACAAAAATTAATATATTGCACGTACTTACATATTTTATTACTTTGGAGACCATTAGGTTTACTTACTTAGTATCTCGAGAGTTTCTCAAACACTTGGTCAGGCGAAAAGGTTTTATGGCCACGGTAGGCTTGTTTATTAAAATTTTAGTGGGTGTTTTCTGTTCTCCATCTGGGGCGGCGGGGCGTACAGCCGCGGCGGATCGCATTAGGCACTAAGCTGCGCGGTGCGCTGTACCGCTGTCTCAGTGACTCCGGCTGCGGTTAAGCCCTTACAAGCCAGCCGTAATCCCGCACACCTTGCTACCGCCACAATGCTTCATACATAGTTATTGTGTTCCCTTAAACTTGGCTTATTACGTGACTTCTCCCAGATAGAGCATAGTTCGTGTTTGCCAATCTGATTGTTGTTTGGACAGGTGTTTGCTTGTAACCCCGTTTAATTTATAGTATTTACTATTTACCAATCGGTTTGTCTAGGCGATTATGTTTATCTTGGTGCTTTTACACGATGGAGTCCTGTTTATACAAACGTATAGTTACTTGTATTTTGTAATATATAACGCTAAGGTCGACTTTTGTGTGAATATAGCGAATTTACATAGTTTCAAGACTTTATTTGAGCGCGCGTGTGACCGGAATATTTTCCTTCAACTTTATCCCGTGGTCACAGAAAAGGAGCGAGAACCCATTTGTGGCTTACAAAACGCGTATTTGATCGCGGCCGTAATAGCTGTTTGTGTTTTTTAAACATTGAATGAAAGTTAAGGTTATAGGCACTTGAGAGAAAGAAATGAATATTTTAGAGACGCGAATTTGTGCTAGTCTCGAGGATATTCGCTTTGTTCCGGCGGATGCGAGGAGAAATGAAATAAGGTCATATGGTGGAAATACAAAGGATTAGTTTGGAGTGGGGTCCCTCGCGGCGAATGCCCGCCATGCCGCCGACAGGTGGCGCGGGCGGCGCGGGGCCAATGTGCGCGTGACTACGCAACAATGACTTGGGGAAAATAACTTTATTACGTTGTTTTTGTATGTACGCGGACTTTCAGTCTCCCGCGCCCAGTAACTTATTTTGCTTGTTTCGTGACTGGGCGCGGGAATACTCGCGTATGTCACATATGTTATGGTTATGTGCACCCCTTGTAGGTAAAGGTATCTTCCTTGTTACCAATTAGCATTACCTATGTTGACTATCTAGGTATGGCTATCATGTTTATAATGTATACATTAATTTTGTTCAGAGGGGCTCTATTTAATTTAAATAGCTCTATCTAATTAAATTATAACAGCTATCAAAATTAATAGGAAACAACACTTCTAAGAACCGAAACCCACCAAGCAAGAGCCCCGAGGGTAAAATAAGGGGAAAACTAAATGTTAACTGTTATATAGTAATGTTGAAGATAGTAATAAAATAATCGTGGCGTTAATGTCCCGGTTGTGCTCTCGCGCACTAGGGCCGGGGTCCGCTTTGTCCATTTGGCAGATCAGATAATTACAATAAAGCGACTGCCATCTGATCTCCGTGACCCTGCTACCAGGGGAACATGACCAGCTTGGATCATGGTTACACATTCAGTCGACTGAATGTGCAGGTTTCATCACGATGTTGTCCCTTGCCGTAAGAGCATCGGTTAGCATTTAACTAATAAACATAGCACAGAAAAGAGTCATTGGTACATGGCCGCAGTGGGATTCGGACCCGGTACCGCTTCCGAGTCGGATACCCTAACCACTCGGCCACCGACGCTCGCAATCGAATTGTCGAAAATAGAAAAGGTATAAAATAAGTAAAAGTATACTTACCCTTACAACTGGATTACAGACTACTCTTAGACTATACACGTAGACTTAATATAATGGCTATGTTATACACTATTCAAGCGGCCTCCATTGGATTAGGGTATTCAAATAGTTGGGGAAATAATATTGTTTGTATTCAGGCAGTGTGGGTAATTTTCGAAAGGAAATTTTTACCGGCATTGCAAGCTCAGGTGCCGTCGGCACTGCCTATTATCAGGAAAATCCCCTGGTAATAGGCTTGGCAAAACACTGTGCCCCACAGTATTATTTTATTCATTGTTTTGAATAATAAATTATGATTTACATAACCGTTTCTGGGTAGCTATCGAATAAATGTTTAATTTTGGTTTGCTTTGGAAATCTAGCAGCTAGTCATTTTTAAACTTAAAAAAAGCGATACCTAACCTACATACATATTTAACATATTTAACCATACTCTACCTATGTAAAACAGGAAGTTCACAATCAGTCTATAGTTGATACAACTGGCATTTGATTAGAATTTAAATACCGGAACTAAGCACTACTCGCTATTACAGAATACTAATATAATACTATCGGTGGACAAAAATATATTCGAGAACTTTCCTTTAGCTAGAACCATACTCTATATTCGAAATTATTTTCGCCTATATATAAACAAGTCCAGTCAAGAAGATGTATCGAATTCTATTTACGTACCTAAGTATAGCTAAATGTTTGATCCCACTAAGGTACTATTTACAGAAAATTAACTTTATTTAATTTGATTAATTAAAAGACCGTACAGAAAGTTTTGCGGCCATAATTAATTATAATTAAGCGGTAGTGTGAGCAACACAATGCGAAGTGTCTGCCGCGCCGGCCAAATTTTGCGAATACCCGAGCTAACTGTGGAATCCTGGTACGCTCCCAAATTATTATCGTGATTCCTAACTTAAAATAAGCATTTTCCAGTTGGCGATCTATAATGGCGGCTTAAACGCAACCCGGGGCAGAGAAATGACGCCATTTGAACAATTCCTGAATGTATAGCGCTATTAGCGTCGTATTTTAGGGCAATAATATCTATTATTGTTAGGTTTGTACAGGATTCCTCTGATTTTCCCTTAATAGGATGTTTTGTGTTGGTATAGGTACGGTCTCGTTCATAAGTGCCTCACCACCATAAAATTCGTATTCCTGTGCAGCTGTTCAAAGGTTTTTATAGTATGTAGTAAACTGTTCGAAAGGGGATAAAGAAAAATAAATATAATACCAAAATCAATTCAGAATCACAATGTCGGTTTTTCTTATGAAAGTCACAATGGTTTTTGACTTTAAAAAAAAGTTCATATTTTTTTTTTAACTTAATGTGGCCGTACATTAATACTTGCATTAATTTTGAGGCTGTGTTATCAAAAAGTATTTTAATTTATAAGACAAAGTATGAAAATTACAGCAATTTTTATTTATTAAGAAAAATACCTGCAGTTTAAGAACGAGTTATTGGTGCTTAAGGGACAGTTAATAGGCCCTTCTTTTAGCCAAATCCATTTGTTCAACAATGCAGCTAATATCCTGTAAGTAGCAGTAGCTACAAATGTATTTTTCTATAACTGGTCATGCAATTATGAACGCGTACTGTAGTAGATCGATAACCAAAACCTGAGCTCGTGTCAATCCAGACTTTATCCATGTCAAACGTTCATGTCACGGGGCTTAGGGGATCTTCATATTATATCGTACGCATGTCCGTTTTGGAAGCGTCACATCGGAAGTATATAATATCATATTATTTTAAATGATGTACGTAAAATGTCGTTCACATTTGCTACTTGAATTTACGAGTAAATTTGTATTCGGGATATAAGTAAAATATTAAACAGCGTTTTAGTTTGTCGTGGTCGTATTTAGATGCGTTGGATTTCACTGCAAACGGTTCACCGTCATCATAGAGCAAAAAAAATAATTGCCACTCAGTCATGAATGTTTACCAATCTTTTTAATAATCATCCTGGCGTGTCGACCCCGGTACCGAATTGGCTGCTTATTAAAAATTACATACAAAGCACTTTTACCGTATAAACTTCACTTATTATTTAATAACGTATTTTGTTTATTTTACAGGTAAGCTTACTCTTTCTACGAGCATCAGTGTTCGCCGGATTAGGTAAGCTATTTGTTTTCTAAATTATTGTGAAGCTGTTTTCGAATTCGCTGTATACGAGTACATCCGCTTCAGTAAACATCAACAATTTGCACGCTATTGAGGTCTCATTAGACATAATTGGGTCACATGACAATATGGTCATAATTTCATACATACAAATAGTTCCATAATTAAATTTAACAAACTATCTCGAGCTAAAATAGGTTTGTGTATGTCAATAAATCTAAGTAGGTAATTATGTAACATCAGTTCTTCGTAACTAAAATTAATCACAGTTGTAACTAAATGAACTCGACCTAATTAAAACAATTATATTATCGAAATTGAATAATTTATTTGAACGAACCAGAATAAGCCACGAAACATACCTAATATTGTTTATTAAAATATATGGCAACGGGTGATATGAAAGTAAATATGTGAAACATTCAATTATAACTAGAGTAAAGCTAAATTTGCAATCTGTTTTGAGCTTCACTATGAGGTTATTGTGTTTGCGCTCGCCGAAGCTGAGCACTTCAATGAAAGGGCAGTAGGTCCCCGGATCGGGCGGCATTCGGCAGCGACCGTCGCCACCCGAAATCAACCTATACGTAGTTCGGGCCAGCAATAAAAATAAACGGCTGCGAATAACGAAGGCCTATGGCTATGGGTAGGCTGTATGTACGGTGAAACGTTAACAGGTCGATTATGCGAGACCATCGATTGCGTAGTCGAGCGGCTCGGGACCTCTCCAGCCGCGTGCCTAATGACGGGTCACGCATTTAAATAGCCTGCTTTCGATCCAATCGGCTCCATATGAAATTCATTCTATCATTCTGCATACAATTTGATTTGTAGAATGCGGGAGCGCCGGGTACGAGTGCCACGTTTTATTTGCAAAAAATGCTTACGATTTATTCCGGACATGAACATGTAATGGCGATGCCATTACGGCCATTTGCGAGTTTACATATAATGCATCTCGGGTTTGCTCGCTCGCTACTCGTTGGTATACTGTACTTACTTTACTCACACCGCTCGTAAGGCACGGTACGGGCTGTCGGCGATGTGAATATCTAAACACTTTCTCGTAACTTAGAAGTCAAATGGTCTTCATTTCGTCGGTTCCCAAGTCCTCTGCAAGCGCATTATGGACAACCGTTCCTAACCGTCCACAAGGGAAGTTTAATACGTTTTGTAAGTACTTCAGGCGCGTTGCCAAACTGCAAACGGAATAAGACCCAAACAAAATAGCAATACCACTTGCACTAAAACAGATACGGCGGAGCTGGCTTATTGTGAATTTAATATTCATTTAAAACCCTGACTTTAGAATAAAAGATGTCGATTCATTTTAAGATAATGAGCGACTTCAGCAACTCATTGTCCGTTGGAAATAATTAACTGGCTGACTCGACACAAACGGAGGCGTCCACGCGGCTTAAGCCGAAAACCAGTAAAACTCGAAAGGCAAAGGTAAGCGCCAGTCGTGTACCTACATTGTATCGAAGCTGCGATTCTTGAAGCCTTTTACAGCCGATGTAACGGAGTGCGCCTATAAATTTTCATAAAAGGAATTGTGAGAGTTTTAGGGTAATTTAGGGTAAAAGTAGTAAAAGTTATGGCACTGGCCGAAGCGCTTCCTGATCTGGCGGCGACAGGCATTGGAATAATTTATATTGAGGGCGTTTAATTCGGTCAATCGGATGGGCGCAGGTATATTGCAGAACACTTGAATTTTTTATATCACCTAGGGCTATCATTTCATTGTAAATTATATTTATTTGAAGAGTTGGATGAGTTGTTGTTGTTGAATGATATTTGTAGCAGGGAATCCGATAATTCGCCACTCATGGGCAGCTAAACTATTAAAGAGTTATTTCAATTAGATTTCGCAACAAATTGAGAGTTCTCTAACTCTGGAGTTCCGAGAGCTTGAAATCTGTGGGCAATAATAACACACTATACGTAAATGTTCGTTAAAAACAACAACAGCTGCTTGTCCGCTCGTGTATTCTTGGGGGCCATCACTTGCGCAGACGCAGACCTTGCTGTATTCCGGCGCGTTGGCCATTGTTTGCTCGGGCTAATTTATATTGTGCTTTGCGAAATGAGCGGCACCGGCCAGCTCAGGTGGCACCGCGCCATTACCGCGCGGATTTGCCGCCGCGCCTCCCCCGACCACTAATCTGTTACGTAATTATTAAAGCCCGCCTCAATACAATTTGCACGAAGGGATCTTTTTGGGTGATAAGGTCCACTATGTCAAAATGTCCACTGTATCAAGGGCGCCAATTAAAATTAGGCAAATGGCTATCTTCAATAAACTTTAAATTTCGTCGTATCCATGACAGCTAAATATACCAATTTTAGTTTTTGCGAAGATGACTTTTTCTTTTGTAGCTCCGTGAAATGTAAATAAATATTGACAGACTTTTTCAGAAGGTTAGTATTCAGAACTGCCCCTTGCCACATTCGGCACCACTCTCGATTTCTGAGGTACTCGTACTTACGAGTATATACCAACGTACGCCACGTTGATTGCAATCATTTGCCGATCCTGATATATCGTTGGGCACAAAGACGTCGTAATAGAACTCGGGGAGCCGTGTTAAATGTCATAAAAGAGTTATAACACATCCATTCTTTCCGTGCCGCTCCTGTGTGTACGCCAGTTTCTGCTCCCGCAAAATTTCTGCTCGTTTTAATGCGGATCCCCTTTTCCTTTTTTGCGGTAATGGTGACAGGCTGAGCGCTCTCCCGGGCGACCATTTATAACGAGTTTTAATCGCGACACGGAAATTAGTTATATTACGCGTCTATCTGGCTACACGACTACATTATAACTGTAAGGTCATTTGCGCTGACGACTTTCTCGCTGCCGTCTCCGCGGGGTCCAATGTGAACGCATTTGTTGAGATTACATACGTCCGCCCCTAACACAGACACTTTAGGGATATGAAAAGTCAGTTTTCTTTTAAAATTATATTTCTTGTTTGAGGTGGCACATGTTGTAGTTTTTCTATATTTTAGCGCGGTCAAACAAACGGAAAGAACAAGATCTTCTGTTAGTGTAGATAAAAAATTGAGCCTTATGTAGGTAACTTCATATTGTTCCAAAAAACTTGGTACCCATTAATACATAGTATAAAAGTCGCTTCCCGCCGTCTGTCCCTATATATCTATGTACGCTTGGATCTTTTAAAGTACGTAACGGATTTTCATGCTGTTTTCAACATTGGATAGAGTCATTCAAGAGGATGGTTTATAAGCACGAAATAAGTGAAGGTAGGGGTAAAGTACGTGTACGCGAACGAAGTCGCGCCAGCTCTAATTGTATTTTAGAAGTAGTATCCTGGTAAACAATATGACAATTGGCAAATCAATGTTTCTTTGGTTCTACCAATACTTCACTATTTACACAGAAAAAGTTATTGTTTTTGTTGTGGGCTATAACTTTAAAGTGATAATAACCGTAGAAGAAACTTTTGCCCAAAAACAATATGCACTTTGAAGTCATGTCCAAATGAACTTCGTATGATCCCTGTGGACAAAAAATAAGAGATAAATATAAGCAAAATAAACATATAGGTAAGCAAAACGGCAGTAGTTGGTTAATCAGGCTTGAAGACATAACAATGTAACTTGTCTGTTTTGTTTTAGAAAAGAGAGAAGAAAAAACGTCTAAAATGATATCTCTTAGTGTATATTTTTCAATCCCTTTTTGAAATCTGAAGTTTCTCAAGAATTTTCGATAGGGTAAGGATATTTTTAAATTGAAACAAGAAATACATTGGCTGTTTGCATATAATATGACAGATAGACTAAATTTGTATCGCAATGATTACCATAGGTCATTGGTAAGATAAAAAATAAAAAAGTACCATGAACACATCTACCTATTACTAAGTATCCATTTTATAGTTCGTCGCTTATAACATCAAAGAAGCATCGTTTGGAACTACTTAATTTTTGAAAGCATTTTTAGTTGATTCCGAAAACACTCCACCCTAATTAAACCAATTATCCGCACGTAACACTTTGCATTCCAATGTGTTCCCCGAACAGTGCAATCTGGAATCCTTCAAGACCAGAGTGAATCGGGTATTTCTAGAATGTTCTATCCACGGCCGCATTCTCACTTACCTTTAGATGGAATGGCGGTGAAACTTTCGATCTCGAATGACTACAACTATCCTACAACTACCCTATTCCTACCCTACACCTACCTACCTACTACCAACAACTATATGTGTTTGCAAGCCAGTTTACTCGAGACAGTTCTTAGCTTTGTTTAAGTAAATCGGTTCTTTAGTTTAGGAAATATTTAAGTATAGGTATACTTGGACGAGGGTCTTCCGTATTTTTTCTGTCAGTTAGGTTATTATGTCATACGGTAGACGAACAAACAAGCGGTCCACCTGATAGAAAGTGGTCACCACTGATAGGAACATCATTATCATCATCATCTTGGCGTTAAATCCCGGTTGCGGGTCCCAGGGTCCGCCACTGATAGGAACACCCGTAGGTTGATTACGTAACGCTGTTGCCAACAATTCTCTGATTTCAATTATTAAAATGGTTACTTTTGCGATTGCGTATGATCGATTTAATAGTTTCAGTTTATTGCACATTTGCACTTTGTTAGCAACTGAATCCACGAATTTGATCATACGAAATCGCAAAAGTAACCATTTCAATCGTTGGAATCAGACAATTGTTTTTGAATTGCAACAGCGTTACGTAATGAGATAGCAGGGGATATTGCTAATGCGTTGCCCACCTCTAACACCCTCAATTGTAATGAAAAAATAAAATAAAATATACCTTGTTTATCTTGCAAGAACTCGTCAAGTTGAAGGAGTCCACCAGAATGGGGCCCAGCACGAAATGCTGGCACGGACTGTCCAGAGCGTAGTTCCACATCTTTTTCACTGTGCTGTTACTCTGTTTGTTGCCTATTGTTACTTTAGCCTGAAAAGTCAGTAGATACTACATTTAAGGGTGATATGGAATAGGTATATTATCTATACAGGCTGACCCAGAACTCAACGTCAAACCGAAACGGGGTGACAGGATTGATTGTAACCATCATGAGAAAAATCAGAAAAAAATCCATCCCATGCAGTTTGAAAATTATGGGCATTTAAGAAAAACCTAGAAATTTGGTCAAACTGTAAAAATTTTTCGGTTATTGTAGTTAATTTTTATTATTTTTGTTCATTTAAACTTTGGAACCGTAACCCTAAATAACATTTCTAGAACCACAGTAAAAAATATTGACACAATTGCCCCAAGTTTTCTAGAATTAAGAGCATTTGTTAAACTATTTTCAAAATTTGTCGACTTTGAAAGGCACTCCTTTAAAAAAATTTACTAAAGTGCCTTGGCAAGTGCCATCAAAAGTTCGCGCATTTATACAAGATTGTAAAATGGTACAATACTTGTTAGTTTCATACTAAAAAAAACGAGTATAAAAATAAAAAACCCAAAAGCCCGATCTTTGCTAACCCATTTTACTCAGTTCAAATGTTTTTTATTTGCACAAGCTCTTGGTAGGTTCTTAATTTTACGGCAAAATGATGAGAGAGATGGATAGTGGGCATGTTTGCCATGAGCGAGCGAGACAGATTAATAAGTATTACGAGTATTGTGATGGCAAAATAAATAATATATATTTTAATGTTGAGCCACCTACCGTCATATGTAATTTTCCGGTGCTATAGGTACATAAGAAACTCTTACCTATGGATTTATATATAACCATATAGAACACAAATTCATGAATAAAACGGTTTCGTGTATTACCAAAAACCCACCAAACCACCGCCAAATTAATCCTTAAAGGCTTAACATTCAAATGCTCCGGCTGCATATTTACTGCAGTGGATGTAACTCTGTATGGGACTTTTGCATTTAATTTTTAACCTAATCTAGCCAACCACATGATCCGCGCGTAGTCTGGATTTACGCTGACAAGGTTCTTGTCAGCCTAAATCGAAATGACAGCTGCATGCAGATCTCTCTCTGTAGTCGGTCCCTTATGACTGAGGATCGTGGTCTGATGAGCATCGAGCGAACGAAATGTCTCCAACCGCTCCTCTCCATCGCCCGCCTCACCGCGTCGCAAAATCTCATGGATGGCGCAACTTTCAACTAATCGGTCCATCTAGTTGGTGGCCGTCCTCTTAACCTCTTGCACTCCTAACCTCACACACATTGCTCACTATGATAAGTTTTTCCAGACTGTCACTACTCCGTCTCAATAAATGATTAAAATATGCAAGGCTCCGTTGGTAGGATAGGTTTATGGGCTAAATTAGTGTATTTTTATCTATGTACTATAGAAAATTTACCTTTGTGACCGGACAATCTTTCGGAAAGTTCATAATAAACATCACGTCCGACATATTTTGTGTGTTTTCTATCTTAAACTCGCCGCAGTTTCCTTGTTTCGGTCCTTTGCATGTTGCGAATTTCACCCACGTTAAATCGTATGGACCCTTGTAAAAGAAGTTCAATGTGTGGAATTATGGAATCTAATATAATATTAATATGTAACTATTAAATGACCAGAAGGCTGGCCTCTTCTTAGGTCAGCGTATAAGCCTCGCTATCCAGCGGGGCAACGCAGCCAGCATTTTGGGCACCTTTCCGAATTTGGGGGACCTGGGTCAACTTTTTATCTGTAGGTTAGTTCAAGGGTTTTATTTTGTTAGGCTAGGTTGTATTTTTTAATTTGTTGCATTGTAACTGTAAGGTGTTGTTCAATAAATATTATTATTAAATATTTTACTCACATAATTGTTGTAGACTGGTTCATTTAAAACTTGTACATACATTGATAAAGAAAGAGTTATGTACATTAACAAGAACATGTTGGCAGCACGAACACACGTGTAAGTACGTTGAGCACAAACCGGTATTGAATCTCTGTAATTTTCCAACAGTAAGCCAAATAATATATAGGTATCATAAATAGATATAATCTTCTTTATAGAATACCGATTTTCATAAAACCTAATTTCCTGTTTCTATTCAATTACCCGACGTGAAACGAAAAATGATATAATTCAATCTTTGTTCGTGACAGTGATACGCTCAAATTTTAAAATAAATTACAGTGTCCAATTCACGTATACAAATTCATCTGTTTATATGTATTAAAGCTGTAAATGTTATAAGCATAGATTAGTTGAGACCCATAAAACCGATAAAGTGGCAGCAACTTTTTTCAATATCCACTTATCTAAAGCTAAGAACGCAATCGCATCCAAATTGGTCCATCCGTTCTTGAGGAACGATGACAGACACACAGATAGACAGAACCTTCAAGCTTAAAACAACCCTCTTTTTTCTTCAGGGGTTTAAAAATGTATGTTGACGAAATAAAGGTTCAACACATCTTTACTTGATATATCTTGATGTGCCAATGTCCATAAACGGGGTCGTCAACACGTGGGTGATGCCCATGGTATTGCAAACGTCCATAGGCTGCGGTGACTGCTTACCATCATCATCGGCCACTAGGCCGTAAGCTTGTTTGCCGCCTAAGTAGTATAAAAAAACACGGTCTATTCGCCTGGTAGCGGGCAAACCGTTTGAGGAATTATTCTGTGAGCTGGGTATGTCGACGTTGCCTAGTCTATATATTCTGGAGCTCTGCAAATTAGTCAGATCGGGATTGGACAACTTTCCCAAGTGGGAAGATCAACACAAAATTAACACACGAAACAGACATTTACTCTTTGTGCCGCCGTGCCGTCGCGCAAGCTCCTCACGGTAATAGGACCGAACTTGTGTAATGTACTACCAATACATGTGAAAGACGCGTGTAGTATACAGTTTACTAAAAAACTGAAAGACAAAACGTTTGTCAAATTTGCCTGTTACAATATAAACTTAGAGTATTTTAATGCAATGAGGGTGTAGTCGACCCGAAGCTGAATGTAACACGTAAATGACATTATGAAATGTTTTAAAATGTAAATTGACATGATATCTAATGATGTATTGACACTATAATGTATATTATCAAAGATTTGACATGTAAATTATATTGGGAAATAAATTGAATTTGAAATTGAACGTAATATGCATGAGATAAACTGGTGAATCATCTGAACCATTAATTTGTCACGCTTACGTGCATTTACCATGGATTTTTTCATTAATTAGACCTGGCGTTGCTGACCGAAGAGCCAAGGCATATTCATTTGTTTGTGACGAATTCTCAAATACCTTAATTTTATTTGACAAAAGACTGAACAAAAGACTTTCTTTTTGTAGCGACGACCATCTTCACTACATAGTATAAAACAAAGTCGCTTTCTCTGTCCCTATGTCCCTTTGTATGCTTAAATCTTTGAAACTATGCAACGGATTTTGATGCGGTTTTTTAATAGATAGAGTGATTCAAGAGGAAGGTTTTTAAGTAAGAAAAAAAGGGTAGGTAAGGGTAAAATAGGTGTACGCGTACGAAGTCGCGCCGGGTCCACTAGTCATAGATAAAAAAAAGCTATACTTACTTAAACAGATAAGCATTTTGCCTTCCAGTGTTTAGACCGGCTGCTTCAAATAACCTGTGACATATTCCTTTATTTCATATTTTCGGTATAATAGTAAATAGCGGAGCCCCAAGCCGTTCCAGCGCGGCAGCGTTAGCCCCGTCGTTAAGGGCGCATCGCGGCGCGGGCCTGCAATCATTAGCGCATATTATTTCGCGACGCGGCCCCGTGGCCGGCCTAATGCGTTCCCCCATTACGCGACACCTCGCCGATCGGAACTCTCATTGTTTCCTGAACGAAGCCCTAGGTCTCTAGTTTTACTCACACGTCAAGAATTCCGCTCTGGCCCGAAAAGATTTACCGTCTGTGAGCTCTCGGGTGTACTCCGAATCGTATCTGGGGCGGCGAATATCTCCGCCGGAGTCGAGTGGCACGCCAGCTATTCGTTGTAAATTGTTAAGTTGTGTGAAACTAGATAGGTAGCAGTGGATGCGCTCGGTCGGACGCTATATTCGAGTCTGCCCGCAGACCCTCGACCTCTCTGTTTGCCAGCTTATGTGGCGATCACTCGGCTTAGTCTAAATTGCAAGTTAACGAAGTTGGAGTTACCAGTGGCCGAGTAATTTTATTCGGAATCTTCGCTTACGGCTTCCGTATTTAATATCGGTGTCTCAATTGGTCTAGCGGATTACCTGCAACGTTTTCATAAATTAACGACAAAACCTGATCTACCCCTATTTTTATAGGTAGATGTGGTAGTTAGGTACATACATTATTGTGTACCAACACTCACGCTATTATAATTTCAAATTGGAACTTGGAGTAGGGTAGTCTTATCTATGTCTGTAATAATAGTGTGATATTTGATGGGGTCGTGCTCCTCTCCTGTAATTTAATGGAATCAATTCAGCGCCTTACATATACTACAGCTGCCGAGTTTAATAACGGCGTTGATAAAGACGTGTATCTGGGCCGGGTAGGATGAATGTGAGGTCCTAATATGCCTCCCCTCGTCGCGCCGCCGTCGACCGCTGTCGGTGGCGAATAGGGTTCCGTCATATTCCTTGCCGCAGCTCTCGCCCATTCATATGGATAGTGCGGCGTAGTTTACATATTTTGATGCGCCACCGCTGTAATAAAGCCATTAATTTTAATAATCCCGCGCTCACACGATAACCGTTCGAGTTCGATGTAAATCGCTTTTCATTTAGTATAGTTACCAGATTTATCGCACCACCGCAACCGAGATAATTCTCAATAATATACTCTTATTTGATGGCCGACTGTATAGACATTTGGATTTCCAACAAACGTTTATTTAGGACGTTTTCAATTTCATTTTGTCACAATTTGAAATAAAATGTCTGCGCGCCTGCTCCCACGGAAAAGATCAGAGAGGTTCTGTTTGCATGGCAAACAAACTGATCGCTCGGCCGGCGCTGCTTTACGGCTGTTCATTATTCAGGGATAAACTATCTGCAGCGGTCTAAAATCACGGCCGGCCCACAATGGCCGTCGCGATCAGGCCGAAGTCAAGTGTGAAGGGCTGAATGGCGCTGCTCCCATCGGGCTCGTGAGCCGTTTCCTCTTCAATAACTTTTACGACGAGGCCTCCATTCTTAGTCATACCGACCTCCTCCGCCTTGTCACCATTACTAGGCCGCTCTTTACGCATTCCGGCTCAATGTTATATGAATATTAAGAATAGAGTAACCGAATAACTTTGTGTAATCGCAGCATTATACATGCTTCTGTCGCTATATCTTCCAATCGGAATTGTAATACTCTCAAACGTGCTGCATATCAATGACTCGCTGAGCAATATGCAAACTTGCAGTGTAGGAAATACTATCAAGTCGAACTATTCGATAGAATTTCTTCTTTGCTACTAAGAAACCCCGCAGAAACTAATCAAATTCACATATAATTGTTTACGTATCAGCGTGAAGAGTTTCTAGCAGAGCTGCACCACTAAGCACTTAAGAGCATTCGAAGTGTGATGAATGAGGGTGTCGCGAGTCACGGTAGTGGAGCGAAGTATTTAATGATTGATAGTACTTTATGTTTGATCGAATTAGTAGAAAAATATTTACTCTGTCCATGACTGGGGCTGATTTTGTGTACGGTAAAGTAAACCGAGTAATAAATTACAAATTTAAGTTTAGTCGATATCGTCTAACTCAGAATTTAATTCATTTCAAAGTCCCTTGCGGTATGTTTGCCTCTGGTAATTAAACTTTTGCTCGTTGACTGCGTTAGTTGCCCAACATTGATTCTCATCCATTGTTTAATGCGTCACATGTTTTCCCGTTCTAAGTTAGTAGGGTCCGTTCTGTTTTGATTAGTTCATTTATTTCCGAAATTGAAGTGTGTGAGGAGTGGATCCTTTGGCAAGCTCTCCGTTTAGATCGAAATTCGTTGAGTCTGAATCGATGTTTGCCGTACGTGTCGAGTGTTTGATCTCCTTCGGAGGAATTAACTTTCTATCGCCGCAAACCTTTTCGCATTCACTGTGTAAATGTCTTCACCGTACAATATTGCTCGAGATATTACCTTTAGCGAGTGCTGATGTATGTATCACATTATATTGTTCCGCTTAATTGGAGAGCGAGCATTCCTGTACCATGCTCCAGGTCGGCGGAATAGTTGTCATTCCTGACTCTGACACCGATGTTCTTGACTACCTGCCCTGTAGTTGTAAGGCCTATACACATTTACGTACGTAGTATGAAGTATCTACCACATATTACGTGCAAGTATGAACATGTGCACTTGTACCTACAGCTCACTCTCATACTCTAAGGGTGACATTGTTTTAAACTTTTTTCTTTATTGTTCCGTAATCGATAGTACTTACCTAGACTAGCAAAAGTAAACCGAAATACACATAATTTGAACATATTATTCCAGTAGGTATGGTATATTACCCGCTTATGGCCGACCGTTACGTAATCAACGTAGATTAATTGAGCCGGATTACACATGGATTAGAGAACGATCTATTGCCAATTTATGTTCAATTTGATTTGAATCAAGCTGATTATTCAGTTACAACTGCTATGTTTCTTATGTTTATGTTTCTTCTGGGTGTGATTTTCGTATTATACCGATCCATATCAAAGATATACCTATTCATATTGGATCAGCATGTGCACTCATAAATAACAGGTTCGCATGTGTTGGAATAACAAAAAGAAAACACACTGCTTCACTTTCCATCAAGTGAGATTGAGGTCTAACGCTATTCCATTTATAATATAAAAAATAGAGGTTACGCCGAAATAGAGGTTACGCCGAAACAGAGGCTTTCCTATATCCATGTCATTACATTTAAATCCTGTGTAGCAATGCGGCGTTTAAAGGGCTTGACCTTTAAACTGGGATAATATTTACTGTTGTGCCAATTTAACTTTACATATTTAGCTTTGTAATTTGAACTTATTAGTATAAAGAGTTACTATTTCATTATTGTAGGTAAATGAGATATAAGTTCTACGTATCTCTCCAAATGCCATTAAATATGGAAAGCTCTTATTAAAATCACTACCGAAGCCCTTAAATCCCATACGGTCCCTTCAGTGTACTCGGCCGCGCGTTGTCCATACATCGTATTTATGTCACATAAGTTGACTGATGTAAGAGCTTAGTATGTAATGTGTGTTCAATACACGGCTGGAGGCTGAGCAAACCGCAGAGGGTGATAATGGGCGGGGATTGATCGGCGGCCTATTGAACCGCGCCCAGTTACAAAAGTGGAAGGTTCGAGAACCGGCGCGCGATCAGGCGGCTATCGGCTGCTGCAGACCAACTTAATTTACATAATTAATCTGTGTCCGACGCCTACAACGGTGCGTTGACGCTCCTCCATTAATTAGCGACAACTCTGCAAGTTCTAGCCACTTTTGAGTTATACCCCCCTGGGGAACCCTCCCGCAACCCGCGCGGAACATTTTTTATGATTATCTTTCGCGCGAAACACTTTGTTTACGTGCTGTTATGCGTTGCTCAAGATTGCTTGGACGTCGTTAACGTTATTCATTGACCAATGTTTTTACCATGTTAAGGTCGTTTTACGGTTATCTAAAATTATGTTCGTTACAAAATATGTGTAACCTTTCATTATTTGGTTCAAAGTTAGCCTTGATATTTGGTTCGTAAGTAGTCTTGACACTTTCATTGTAAATATTGCCAACAACGCGGTACCTACCTAGCGAGTTTTACTCACGTACATTTCGAAAATCTGTTAATATTCTATCTCGCGGTATCATAAAGTATCTAGATTATGTAGTAGGGTACACTTACGACACTCAAGTAGGATGTAGCTTCTCAATAGTGTAAGAATTTTCGATATCTGCTTCATGGTTTCGGAGACTTTTGAATGCAAACTAGCTAGCAAGAAGCAAAGTTATTACCTGAAGGTCCAAACAAACAGACAAACATTACCTCCTGCCATTATATTATTAGTACAGATGTGCATTATCTCTGTGCATTGATGCCAGATCTCGCTGAAGCTATGTGACGGCACCCTGCGTGTAGACGCCACGCATTCTGGCCACCTAATCAGCGTGAGCCAGCTCGCCGATAAACAATATCCGCGGGAGCGTATGTGAACAAACTTCAACCAATTTACTTAATGGAAAACACAAGACATGATTTAGTAAACGTATTGCAAGTTTAGTTAATGGGACGACGTAAGTAAGTGGAGCGCTTACATAGGGCCGGGCGGCCGGCCCGTGACGAGGGGTGCTTCAATTAAAACTGTTCAAGTTTGTTTAAATGTTTGTGTCAGCCCATCGCCAGCTCTAAGAGTTACTGTACTGCGGATTTTCTCCTTAAATTAACGGCCACCTTTACAATGGCCGTCTAATTTACTTAATAGCTGTAGGTATGAAGTAATTTGCGGGTCGGGCTTTTTGTTTCGTGTCGCCTGTTTATGCCTATTTGTGCTCTTTTGGGCACAAATATTGTGGCTCGCAGCTGAAGGTATTGTTATGAATTTCAGCGTGACTACCATGCGAACGACATCAACGAGTTAACTGTTTATCACTTGCTCTTCGAATATAAGCTACGTAAACGTTTATTAGCGTTGAATTATTTCTATTTTAACATGGTACATGGAATTCAAAGGCTATGAGCGTCTATGATAAATATATTGCTTCACCCAATCAGTGAAAATATTCTAGTATAAGCATTAAACTGCTTTAGACATAACATAATATTTATTTGGCAATTTCTACAATATAAATAAAGAAAATATACATAAATTAGGTTAAGTATTGTAGTGTCATGCCAAACTAGAGCTCCGCTCAGCATATGCTGTAGGCAGTGAGACCACAGCGGTGATTTTTAGCTAAGCTGTACAGTTAGTGCGTGAATTACTCGCCTAGTGATCAGACAGGTAACGTAGCTTTCTACTTAATATTCACAAGTTTCATATTGAAATATAAATCCCGCTCCATTTATGCAAATGTTAGTACATTGAATCCAGATAATGAACGTTTGCACCTTGGTGAATTCAGGTCGTGCCGAGAAAGTTCAGTGATTCAGTGTTTCTAAAGCTTTGACCGACCGCGCGCTTAAATCTAATGAGGATTATTCCTGGAACGTCAACTAAATGTTTTTAATTAGCTACTTTCTGTTCCACCGTAACACAAGAATTTATTAAGCTTATTATAGGTCATACTGCATGCAATATTAGCTTATTATCTAGCAAATTATGTCCAAATAAGGGGCTGTACGTACGTGTATAAATGTATACCTACGTTACTCCATCTCCTCTTCATAATATCGATCCTTAGTTTGTATTTTGTTGTCCATCCAAGTCTATCACTATTTGTAGATGTTAGTATCTATTTGTGTATCGGTTTCTGTAGTTGAATAATTTCCCTCCCCTATTGTATATTGTAGGTAGTCTCTCACGCACCGCGTATCTTTTTCCCTCACACTTTCTCACGGTCACTGGTACATAATGTAATTTTAGCTTTATGTGTGCCATTGTATACATTATACCTTGAGATTACAAAGCTTTAATAAATAAACGAATAAACAAATTTAGGCGGCGCGTCTCATTCTCCGGGAATCTTAGCTAAGAATTAGTTATAATCCCGATAAGCATGGCTGGGCAAAGGCGGAAAGTCTGCGCTATTTATGTAATTCTCGAGTAAGCTGTTTAATCGCCCATCTCGTGCTTAACGTTTGAGAGATGCCGGGACGCTGAGTCGGGGAGCCGGCCCAGTGGCGGCTGCGGCCGATACCACTTTTAATTTGGCAACATTAGCGCACCATATGGATGCCGGCATCCAACTAACGTACGGACCTCGCGAGCCTTTTTACAGCGCACGTGTAAGATATGGAATAAGGCTCTAGAAGACTTTCCTTTGCAGTGTAACATTGGGTTTTACGAAAGCACATGTTCTTCTTTCAAGAAGGTTCTTTAAAAGGCATATAGGCAACGCATCTGCTTCCCTTAGGTTGCATATGTCATGGTCGGCGGTGGTCACTTTCTATCAGGTGGACCATCTGCCCGTATGCCTAGACAATAAAAAAGATGAATTAAATCACTTTTCGTACACTAGTTCCACGGCCACTGCAATAAAAAAAGGTAATGTATGCAGTAGTCTAACAAAAAACAAGAAATGAATTCACTAGTCCTACGTGCAAGTTTAAAGTCACAACCTCTTATAGAGATCCTTCGTAACGCGAGAGTTTGGTTGTCTGTTGTCCTTAAGGGTAACTGACGTAGTCGCAGATTATACGAGTACCATATTGTCACTTTCCCTAGAGATTAGGAGGCATACATCCCAAGTCGCCGTTGCTATCCTAATCTGGACGGGGCCACGTCTCTGAACTAACATTAGATAGTTACCCGAGTAGGACAGAGAAGATTATAATAAATAAATTAAATATATCAAAGTACACCTACACTATATTTATTAGGTACTCATTATTATTATTGTCAGATGAATAATTAAGGTCGTACTCATTAGGCTTCTCATATTTCTGGACCACAAGCACAACACGTAAGTGTACGATTAATTTATAACTCGGGAAACTTGCCTAATTTATCACAAAGTTGCGAACTCGTGTATGAATCCATCCCTGGCTCCGAGGGCCCGATTTGGCTAACAAATCGCGCGCCCGAACCATGCGCAGGTAGTGTCACGACTCATTACTCGCGAGTTTACGTTCGCCAAATCACTCCCATGTCATGAATAAACAACATCTAAGATTGTGACATTTGAATTCGGGTATGTGTAAGGAAAACAAGTTGCCCCTCGGGACTGCTCGGCGGTGGCTCGATAAGTGAGGTCGTGGTTTTTGTTGAATTTTTAATTTGACGCGTTGGTATAGATTTTTCAGGTTCCTATTCGCTTAGGTGATTGAATATGCAGAATAGAAACCTATACCTAACAAAATGCCCCTTTTTTATTCTGTGGTTTTGCTACTGTACTAAATTTCTTTCACGCTACTGCGAGTGGTGTACCAAATAAGCATCATCCTCAATCATACTTTATTTATTTGAGACTGGCTTAATTATTGCATCGAATGCCGTGTAGTTAATTATTGCAAAAACGAATGGAAATTGCATCGACAAGAGCATGGCTCTTAAATGAATGATGATGAATTATTGCAATCAACAACCGTTGGGTAATCAATATAGGGTATAACTATACTTTTGCCAACTATATACTCCGTAGTCTACACTCCACAGTAACGACTATAAACAACTTAAGTATGTCTGTTTGACAACTCAAAGTAACCATTCCATTCTTTGCTCTTTATTAAAGCGGACGGAGTAGGATATCCGGTGTATGTACTTTGTTTTAGAACAATTAAAAGTTTCCCCGGCGCCAGGAACGACGAACGAAGTCTGAAATAGGAAAAATACCTGCGTTTTATTCAACTCTTATAATCCAGTTCCTTCAACTTGATTGCGTGGTACATACGTATCTTGCCTGTAGAAATGAATTAAAGTTGAATATCATTCATTTTAGAAGCTTAAGGTTAAATATTAGCTATATAGTGCAAGAAACTTATCCGACCCGGTGACAGCGTTGCTGTTATTGGAATTGACATGATATTTCAAAATGGCGGTGCTTGGTTCCAGCTTTATCCACCGGCCATTAACATAATCATAATATACCTTGCTTGGTTATATATTTTCGTATCTAATAGTGAAGCCTAGCCGTGTAATGCTGCAAATATTTTATATTAGGTTCCAGCCAGTAACTGGATTGTTTCGTACAGTCTTTGCCTTTATCTATCTATCGTCCGCTTTTGATTTAATTTCTTAGTACGTTACTACTACCACATCCACTTTGATGTTTGTGTGACAACACAAGTCCCATCACAGTTATCTTAAGCGCCGAATGCAACGATTGTAACATTGAATGGAACAATAAGTTAAACGTCAGTAGGTATTTCACCCGATTTTGTGATAAATGCTTTTATAAGTATTTTGTGTAGTGGTGCACTTATCAAATCGCGTCGCATAAATATAAGATTGCTAAATTGCCGCCAATATGAATTTTGTCTCATGTTTTGTTAGATTTTCTCTGATTATTTTTGTTTGTCTTTGTTTGTTTCCTAAAATTAAATTTATCATCAACATCATCACAGCCCATAACAGTCCAGCAGGACTGAGGGCCTCTCCCACGAAAGGGATTTTTGCCATTGTGATTATTGCCATAATCTCCACATTTGGCAGGCGGGGTGAAGATCGCAGTGTTAAAAATATAGAATAGAAAACGCTGCTGCCCATTTTACAGTCTACGGAGACTATAGATCTTTTGCCTCGAAAACATTAGTCGCTTTGTACGACACCCATGGGTGTAAGGGGTTGGTGCTATTCTATTCTGCCGGACACCACACGGCCATTATCGAATTTCGTATATCATTTCGAAAAATACTTTCAGTTTAATTACGGAATTACGTAGTAAAGTAACATGATCTGCATATCTAGGTACATCTTGCAGGAATCTAGCACAACCGCCATTTTATAACAGGAGCACGCGACCATCGCTCGCATCCACTCTGAGTCGCCTCTCGTGGGCAGTAAAGCAAATAGCTTAAAATTACAAGCATCAAAAGCTTGGAGCTGTGAGCTCCAGACCATATCTGAGCGACCATTAGTGCAAATTCGCCGTGACCAAATGTCGGGCATTAGCTGGAAGCGGCTAAAACAATGATTAGTGAAATGGGTCCAGCGGAGGTTGCAGCGCGGGGGGGCCCCGCGTTCGCGTGTGACAATAATTATGTAAATGGGGTGTACCGCGGACGCGTCGATGGAATATGCCACCTTCCTAATGTGCGGATTTAACGAGGCCACGCTCCATTGGGGCAATGCGTTTTGACAACCGACGGCCTAACCTCTGTCGCTATGTTGGGTTAAACAGAGCGACAGAGGTTTTGGGATAAACAACTGCTAAGCAATATTATTGTGTACGATTAGAAATAAAAATACATAAGAAAAACGATTGGAAGGGAAGTGAAGAAGGTATATACGAAGTGATTACTGGGCGTACGGTTTTTTTACCATGTTCATACAAAATGTGATGAGTTATATTTTATTATTGTTTCATGGTTGATATTCTTTTTTTCTTTATCTTTTATGTCCCTACAAACGTTTGTTGTTTGCCATTCGCCATTTTTTTTATAATCCGTAATAACTGTATTAGTTTATTTAATGTGGACATAGGATGATTTCCAATTTTTATTGAGCAATTTTAATGTGCTGTTATCTTTTCATGAATCTAGTTTCTTCTAAGCAGATTTTTACTAAGGGGTTCTCGTAGGCTTGGTATAATTTACAATTTTTTGTACAATTTAAACTCGTTTAATAGTTTTTATTTATTACCGCGAAAAAAAATCTAAAAAGTGACATAGCATCAACAGTTTAGAAAATAATCGAAATTTATTTATACAATTAACGCACAAATTGTATAAAAATACTTTGGTATGGTAATAATAGTATGGTAATAAATTAAAGTTTCAGGGCATTGTTTTGCTGTTCTTGTGAAAGTATGGCCACCACTATATTAAACTGACTAATAAGCTGTTGAAGAGGTCTTTACCCAAATTTTGTTCTATGAATTTCAATTTTACAATGAGCGCCATTCGTAAGCCCAATCGAGCGTATATAACTTACCCCACGATAGTAATGATCGGTAATCTATGTGTCTAGGTTCTTGAACACGATTATCTAGAATTTACAACATGTACCTATGACTTTTACGACTTTTACTTTTTTTTATATGAAGTTGATGAAGTTAGTAATTTCTCCGAGCTAGTGTCCGGTCGAAGCTTTAGCTTCAGCTTCGGCTTCGGCCACTTTTGGCCAAAATACCACTTTCGGCCAAACCGCCGAAGGTGGTATTGATTACTTTCGACAAATAAATTTCAAGGTGATTTTTAATCAACATCTGTAGAACAACTTTTAGAGATTATTTAAATGAGAATATATATTATACAGCCAATAAAAGTCGTCAACAGTAAAGTTTAAAATAATTTGTATTATTAATTTGTACTGTAGCCAATTTTGAACTAAATTTGTTAGAGCTTTCAAGCCTTCGGTTTCGGCTTCGGCTTCGGCCAGAAATTGATCTTTTGTCGGATACCTAATTCCCGAATACCTAATTCAATAAGTTTCCGGTGTTACTAGGTCATTCATAGATAACCGGGCCCAGTAATTCAGGACTTGCCGCGTTACCATTGGCAAAGACGTAAACATTATTTATATAGCACCCTCTTTCTCTTAATTGTGTGAATAGAGGCGGCTATTAATATTAATTACTCGCCAGAACGCACTACTGCGGCCACGCGGCCGTAAATCTGGCCTCATTTGTGCAAATAGTGTTTTGTTCCCCACGTATTAAGTTTTAATACTTTATTTGTCAAATGCACAATGTTTATTCAGTAATAACAATGAATACTACAGCTCGGAAGCGAGCAAAAATCACAAGCTCAATAAAAAATATATTTGCGTGTTAGCCATTTGAATAAATATCGAGAGAATGGAACATTTTTCACCGCGCTGGTGATAATAATGACGCTATTTATCAACGGCTCGAAAGGGTGGGTAATTATTAACGTTATATTTCGGTGGTTTCGTTTGTTTGCTTACACTTTTGTGCGATATTTTTCCCGGTTAGCGACAGAACAGTGGGTTATTTCGTTTGGCTGCGCGAGGATGGCTCGGGATGATTTATTGTTACGTTGAATATGCATGTCGAGATGAAAAATGACGACAAACGTGCGAGTGGTTATACTAGTGAACGGGCCAGGGCGGGTCTCAGTTGCGCCCCGGCCTAGCACCGCCGCTCGCCGCGTACGCCGCGTACGCCGCGCGCGCCGCGGAGCCGCGGTCGCCGCCCCAGCCGCACGCGTCACATTGCGGAAGTCGTTAAGAAGATAAATCGCGAACCACACAAGACCCTATAATCCTTTTAAAAATATTAGTGAGAGCGTTATCGTCCTCCTCTCCTTTCTGCTTTATGACTGAAGAATGTTTCCTTCGTCTAATATCACGGCCATAACATGGGCGTAGTTCGCGAGGAATAACTATTAAAGTTCCACGTTAAAACACAGCCAAGTTTCGTCATGGGTTGGTACAAACCGAACAGTTAGTTCGGGCTGCGGGACAAAATTATCATGTATGAGACGTTTGCGAAGTGCACTCATACTGGGGCTAACTTATAGCTATCCAGATCCAGCTCCGCTAAACTATAATGGAGAAGTTTCGCCTAGGCGTGGCCTCGGTGCACCGTTGTTGTGGGCCAGCGGTCGTCGCGGCCACTTATTTAAATACTCGCCCGCTTGAGGCTTTTGTCCGCCGCCATTGGAACTGATATTGCCATTAAAAGCTTCGTGGATTTGTCACCGCAGAACCCTTTTAATAATTCCTTCTATTACGGAAAAGGATGCTGACTACGTTGCTTTAAACAGATATTAAACAGTAGTACATATATTGAGAGCTACGCACTACGTCTGTCGAAATTTAAAATCAAATCCTCACTTTTGTTCCTCTACCTATAAGCAAGGAAGTATAGAAATATTATGAGGACTATTAATAGAAAGACAGTTTTAATAGTAATCTTCCGATGAACCTTCATAGTCTGCTAGAATATATAACGTATTTTGTTTGTAATACAGATTAAAGACAAACGAAAAACCACTTATCGAATGAAAATATTTTTTGTTTGTTGTGCAGTACTTTTGTACGTTATTGTTTTTGCAAAATATCCCAATGGAATTTGCAATTAGGATTGTCTGTTCTTGTTTGTCTTCTTTTATCAATACAGTCGAAAACAGCGGAAACCCTCGAACGCTAATGGAATTCAAGCTCGTAGAGGTGTACTTATACGAAATAAACTTTTGTTTTATAGATAGAAATCAGTATCGTATAGTTATGTTTCATTGATACAAATGTTTCGAATATATTGAGCCGAAGTTGCCCTAACTTTTTACTTTGCGAGTTACGTATAATAAAGTAAGATTTTCGTGCCAGAACTTGACATAAGGCATCTATGTTGACATATGTTTTCTTTCTGGTTGCAGTTTCCCTATTTGGATCTTAACTAATCTTTTATTAATCTTTCGTTACTTGTCTTCAATCCTTTGACATAACAATAAATACCTCCTCGTTTAAACGTATTATTTGGAGCAATTATTAAAACATGCAAGTGGAATGATGTGCTATTTTTTACCCCTTAGGTACCTAAATGTATTTATGTATGTATTATTATAACACAACCTTACGCCTTTTCGTGGGGTAGCCACGGTAGCCAGATACGGACCTGACAAAACTCTTTCGCTCGGTCCACATTCATCAACCAGCCCAAATCAACAAGTCCTTACTTTTGACTTAAGCATATGCTTTAATAAGTAATTCCACAATAGTAATAAAAATCCTAATATTAAAGGTCGGTAGTCTTAGTACTTGAATTAGAAATGCTTACGAGAATTGAGCAATAGATCTTGTGCATTTCAAGCGCCTTCATCTCCTGGACTTAAGACCAAAGCCACTGCGTAAATAGCACACCTTTTTATAACGGCAATTGTTTGCAGCATTGATGTAGGACCTACACTGTAGATAGGTATTATGATAACGCACTGGCAGCAGAGTGCTCGTCGAACACTCGCTTTGTAGTTGGCGAGTGTAAGTGCAATCGACCGGCCGAATACACGGGGGCATTGTTTTGCTGGTTATTGCGATTCCGTTGCCGAGACACGTCCGGAATAAATTAAACAGCAATTTGGCCGTTTAATATGGAGTGTTGTCGGGCTGGGCTATCGCGCCGGGCAGGCTGCGGCCGGCCGATATGAGCGGCATGTGAATGAGTACCTGCACAAAGGGGTCAGCGGCGCCCCAGCGGCGCTGATTGCAGCGCGCGGGTGCGCCGCCGCCGGCACCGACTTATTGGGAATCAATTTATCAAACCCTCAATAAAATACATATAATGCCGAATGAATAATGGGGCGTCAGGCGCAGAACACGGCCACGCCAAGCCTAGAATTCTATGCTTCAAAATTGTTTGCGATTTCGGAAAGAATCGGCCAATCTTCGCCCAATACATAGCATATTTAACAAATAATAAGATTGATGATTTTTTCTACACAACTGTTTTTAATTATTTGGAACTAGGTATGCCAGTCACCCTAGACAAAATATATTGTTAGGCAAAATTAGCTAATTTATCATAATCATACACATATCAATTAGTCATACATAACATATAAATCATTTCTTACTAAGCATAACAATTATTGTTATTCCCGGGTTGTTCAGTGAAAGGTATATTGTCAATATTTCAATATGGTATTATTCATTTCCTAATGGATTAAGGTTGGATATATCATAGAAATCTATAAGTTGTTGCTGCATATCCCAGTAATGTGATTTTTGTCGTCACGGTTGTATATCATACTGTGATAACCAGAAAAGATTAAATTATTTGTCTGTTTGTAATGGATAGACAAAGTCGATTAAAAAAATATTTCACCTATGGAAAGCTCTATTATCAGCAAGTAACATACAGGCTAGATATTATCTTCAAAAAAATTTAGATCCCTAGGACAATTGCAATAACCCAAGGTATTAAAATGTTTCATGTTCGCGCATTTTTTCAGAACGGCTGCACCTATTAATCTAATGATTTTGTTGTGTTTGTAACAGTCAGGACAAGGTTTGTATAAAAGAAAAAGGGTAGATATTGCTAGGGGTAGAGTAGGGTTAGGGTAGAGGCCGTAGATGTAAGGTAGGGGTGGGGGTAGGGTAAGCGTAGGATAGTGTGAGGTAGGGCTAAAGTTATTTTATTTGAAACCATGCGAACGACGTCGCATCGGGCAGCTAGTAAATACGTAAAACCATGTTTATCTTAGTTGGCAGCTTATTATTTAAGTTTTACAAAAACCGTTAGAAGTAGGTACACATTCGCCTAGCCATAATTACTTGTCAAGCCGGGTCATTGAGTCCAGATAAGCCGTGTTATGTTCCGCCCTCGGGCCATGGAGGCACTGTATCTGTGCTTTGCGAAGCCTACTATACACATCCCGTGAGGGCAATATTGCATATAGACGCCTGTAAGTTGTACGTACGTTGCGTATTTTGTACCTATATCAATCGCTGCCTGTGACTTCATTCGGAGCGTAGAATTTAATATGATGCTACATATTACCATATTAGTTTTTGACACTATGAACTCTTTTCCGGAAGTTTCTACTTACATATCGATAGACTCTTTGAACTCTATTACCTGGTACAAATGTAGTTTCATTCGAATTGCGAAACCCGATCAGTTTTTGTACTCTCGACAAATATACTCTTTTATTGTGGAATATAGATACCTATAGGCCGATATCTTAATAAGATAATAAATTAAAACATTCTTGACGTTTCTGAATTTCTTAAAACAGGAAGCTGATTGATACGAGCAACTATATAAACCTGCACCGGAACAGCTGACGTAGAAATTTCAAATTTTGCCCCAGTTTTGCATAGGTTGACCAAACGGGAGAGGGAATATTGTGTGGAAACTGAATGTGAGAGTGCAATATTTGTTCCAAGTGGACGGTTAGTTTTATTATTAAAAAGCGAATGTCTCCGTGGTAAAATCCAAGGTGTTACCGGATTCCACATAATCAAAAGCGAAATTACAGGCATGAGGCATTTCATCTTAGTCCTCACAGTGACAACGCAGGTTCTGCATTTTGTTACTTGCAACATAAATGTATGAATTGTAGACGTATGGGCGATAGTTACCATTTACCATCAGTCTGTCTGCACGTCTGTCAATGAGTATCATAAAAAAGTCTAATATTATTTATATCGACTGATAGGTATATTATGTACAGGAAAAGACGCTTATACTGTACAATCCGAACTCAAACAAGAAAATGGAATGGTTGCAAATATCCACAAGAAACGTTCGTTTGTTACAAATTAATTTCAAAAGTCGCTGCTTCAACCCGACCTCCGGCAACAATGTATAAATAAATCATGCTACAAAGTCTCGACAAAAAGGCAGTAACCATTTTTATGGCACAAATTACCTACGACATTTAATTGTTATACGGTTGAGACGGGTCGTATTTTATGCTTGTGGGCTATAAGTACACATTGGACTATCTAATGATTTTATTAGCGATGGTAATCGTCGACGCAAGGCCGGATTAAGGCTAGTTCACCCACATCTTCAGGCTGGCATTGTTATGCGCTGTCATTTGAAAACGGCTCCGAGCCAAACTATTGTAAAGATTGCGTAACTGCGCCCGTTCTGCACGGAACCTACCTCCTTAATGAGATTCTATCTTAATTATTTTTCAGTGTTCCTCGTAAATTTCCCTCCCGGGAGTTGCTGAGCCATTCCGTAGCGGAAATATCCTTTCCCAGCTTAATTATTTCCTTTTTTTTACCGTGTTCAATATTCATTCCGATTTTCGTCGAGTAGACGTTAAAATTCATAACTGGCAATTATACTCGTCAACATCTGGCGCCACTTGGAAGGTTATTATCTCAAACTGTTATAAAAACATTAATTAATTTTTAGATTATGCGGAATTGCTTCGAATTGGGGCCGTTCCGTCGTGGAGGGTGGTTTGAGGTCGAATAGTGGATTACGTATTAGACACCGCTCGTGCAAGCATTCAGAATTCCAATGGTACATAACATTATTTTTTATCGTAGTCCTTGTCAGTAATAAGGGTATTATTCAAATGGCTTTGGTATTTAAAATGGAATTGCCCAACTTTACGTTTGGCATGCAGCCTTCCATATCGTAACGTAAAACTGTAATTCTGTATATCCACGTCCCAACTTCTTACTGATGTGGTAAAATCGTGTTGTGTCCAGCAGTGGGACGTTTTGATCCGTTACGGTAACTTTAGTGCCTATCTCTACATAATCTTGTCTTTTAAGTGACCCCGTTCTTGGCACCAGACCATCAGTGCGCGCCAAGAGTGCAATAGACTACCAAGTGTACTATCTGCCTGGACTCGAACAACTTTTACTCTGAACCGTTAAGTTTAATCTTTGACCGACTAAGCATCTTCAATAGTAATTTCGCTTGATAAATGGGTAACTTAGTCGTATTACTATTCCATTCCATTCTGAATTCGAGGCGCTGCGTAAGTTAACACGGATATGAACTAAATTGCCCATCGCACATCCTATGCAATCTGGTCGTCTATGAAGTGTGTTACGGAGTCTGCCAAGTTGGGCAACTGCGACAGTCACTCGGAGGCGATTGTTTTTATGCATTGAAGTGGGGTTTTATGGCCCCCTCCCGGCCTGGCCCTGCTTGCATGAGATAAATTGAGAGTGACCGCCCCGGGCAGAGCCGGGTGTCGTAAAGCGAGCGGCTGGCAAGGGCGCGGCTCGTAAAGTGGGTGCCACGCTCACACCGCAAACTATGCGATGCAGCATGACACTACACACCCGGACCGAGGCCTTGCTACGGGGCTACAGCACCTACATGATACCGCTATACAAAGCTTATTTCGATATCACCGTGGACCGCACGCGGGCAGCGCGCTCTAAACCAGTGTCAATATTGGGGATTCCGTGCCAGAATTACTTTTGGCTGCGTGCGAAAATTGAATTGCTTTATACACATCAACTGTGCTACTATGTATCTGGTGTTTTAATCGAATGAAACTTTGCTTATGATTTATGTTGATAAAAAGAAGGTAGCCTATGTCTTTCCCCAGGTTGCCATCTCATTCTGCCGAGTGATTTACACGTGAAAACGTAAAAGGCACACACCCAGACTTTCGCATTAGTGTCAAGCTAAATTACTTGCTTTTTAGAAAGGTCCAGATAGGACACAGCGAAATTGTTTTTCGGTTTCATCATAGTAGATACTAATCTTACCTTACCTTATGTTACGAATAATTATGCCAACTACACAATAATTCTTGCTGACCGCATAATTAATTTGCTGCTAAACATTATATTTATGGCTGACAGTATAGTTAATTGTTTATTTGCCGACCACAATAAGATTAGTTGCGGATTAAGTGTCACGCCACTCAATAAACCGGAGAAGAAACCTATTACAATAACGGTTATATTTCTTTTACTTGCCAATTGATACAATAGTAAAAGACTGGAATTGCCTCGTTCGTCGGCGAATCTCATTTTCTGCGACGTACAATCCTCAACTGCATCGCTTCACTTGGAGAATTCCCCGTTCGATCGCGCTCACCTGCATTTTCCCCTTGCCTATGTCCCGAGACATGACATTTTATCTACGAGTATATGGAAGAAACTTTTATGTGAAGTATAAAATGCACGTGCTTGAGTATTTGTGCAAATATCCTAAAATAGACTGCACCCATCTTAAAAAAAAAGCTATCTTAGCGATAATGTTACGAATGTGCTCTCGCGCACGAGAGTCCGGGGTCCGCCTTGAGCGACTGCCATCTAACCTCCGTGACCCTACTACAAGAAGAACCTGATCAGATTGGATCATGATTACACATTCAGTGGCCTGAATGTGCAGGTTTCATCACCATGTCTATCATCACCGTAAGAGCATCGGTTAGAACTCAACTAATGTACAATACTTTTCGTTTAAGAGTCGGATACCTTAACCGCATGGCCAGGCGCTCCATCTTTTCAACCTAGCTTAATATAAAAAAAGAACAAGAATTAAACATGTACAGTATCGCTCTGCGGAAGTTAAAGTATTATTCTTACACAAATTGCTAAATAATTGCCCTGCCTTTTCGTAAAACAAGAAAAATGCGGATGGAAATTGCGGAACACTAATCGCCCGCGGCTCGCGTCGCACTTGACCGTTTTTTCGTCCCCGCTCCTCCTGAGATCCGCTTTACATTTTTATTTTACTCCTTTCAGTCTAATTTAATATGCGGCCTCGTAGAAGAAATTGTGAGAATATATTTTCGCATTTTGTTAAGTCTCCGTTGAATAAAACCTGATTTTGCTGCGGAATTCATTCCAACTGTGTTAAGGAATGGAGAAAGTCGATTTTGTTCCGCTGCAAATGCATTTTCATGATGAGCTACCTATAAGTTAAGTTACCTAACTACTTCTAAACGCGGAAGTGATACGTTTTTAGTACTGAAATGCATTACCGAAAGTATTTCGAACCAAATTTCATTCAACCTTTCCACGAAGAAAAAAAAATGTCTTACTAGGAATTTAGACAACCCTCGATTGCGAGCTTTTTAATTAAATCTGCTTTGATCACAGGACCGGAATGTCGCTTTGATAAAATGATTAAAACCAATATAACAGTGCTCTGTAATCTTTTTACCGTTTCCACTAACCTTACCCCATTTATTACTCGGCTTCTGTTGTGGGAGGATTTATTTAAGTTACGAAAACTCGCTCTGCCCCGTCTTTGGGAGCGAATTTATTTATTTATTTATCTAAAACTTTATTGTACAACAATACAATTGGCGGACTTATGGCCTTCAAGGCTTTGTCTATTATTATTGAATTACTTTAGTTTTATACATACTTGGGGACATTCGTATTTTACAGCATGGGATCTTTCAAAAGGTATATTAGAGGTGGGAAACACACTGGTATTGCTAATGTCCTTAGGCGACCGTGATCACTTTCCATCAGGTACTCTGTCCGCTTGTTTGTTTCTCCTATCGTACATGACATAAAAACTTTAAGTATATTATTTTTACGGAAAAGACTAATGACGTACATTCACATATACCTATGAGTACAGTGCTGACGAGCACAATCAATCAATATGTTTGCAGAGATGGGTATGTTGTTAAGCCAATTCCGATAATATCATGTCAGTCATGGTCGTAGCACACAGAAAAGGCGATATGAGAGTTGGTATTTGAGATCTCTGTAACCAATACTAACAATTGAGCCTTATTGATATTTTTTTTTCTTATAAACCTGTACTATCTAGTTATAAAATAATGCAGGAGTAGACTTTATACAACCCAAATACCCAGGCACTTGGTGTCTGTTTGTTTCTCACATCATTTGAGAAACAAACAGACACCAAGCGATTAGTGTCGGCCACACCATCTACAGTTCACACATACACTTGTATCTTCTATCACCTTCTATGTCTTGTATCATCACATCACGCGTAAGAGCACTACAAAACCGCAGGTGCGGTGTGACTGAGTACTAACCGGATCTGAAGGGACTCATCAGTGAGTTCAATCGTGTCATCGATATGGTTGTGTTGTTTCCACCGAGGGCTCTTTCTGCGTGGGCTGAACTAGCGATGAAGCGTCTCTTAGTTAGAGCAAATATCAATTAAGGGAGTGCGCGTGCCGGCGGCCGGTGGCTGCAGCCACGTCCCGGCCTCGTCCCGCGCCCGTCCCGCACCCGTCCCGCACCCGTCCCGCACCCTTCCTGCCGGCTCAACATAAACTGCAAAATACGAAACGTGATATTCCCTAAATAGCCACTTACCTAAACTAAGCTCTGCTATTACACCTACCTATTGTTTACTTGCTTATTAATTAAGGTTACAACCACAAGTTTAACCCAAAGAAAACCTTTTAATGGCCGTTATTTACGTAACTCGCGAGGCTTAGTTGGTTTTGCGTTTTCTTCAAACGTATTTTGCTTCGGTAACCACGAATGTTCACCACTTCCCCGTTATTTTATAAAAATAACGTTGATCCACATTGAATGCAAAGTCCGCTTCCAGTTTTGAAACAAACAAGTACGTAGCTCGTAGTTAGAGACGCTTTCGCGAGGATTTTGTATTTTGATGTGTACTAGAGAGCGATTATGTATGTCACATCACGCTATCACATCGGTAATGAGCACTCATGTGTAACGAGCTCATATAAATACATACAAATAGCTTCTCCGTATCGAGGCTACACACATTGTAGGTACAAAGCAAACGCTTGCATTACCTAAGTTTGGGTTCATTATTCAAGTTTTAGAACTGGTGCCGGACGAACATGCGCTATTATCATTTAAGATTTCGTAACTAACAAGGGTCTTCTCTCAGCTTAATTAACCTCTATAATTGCCCTTTCTGGGAGTTGGGTCCAGCCGGAGGCCGTTGAGGCCCGATGGGCAGGACTGTTGTGGTCCGACTGCCTTTGCGTGACCCTCCCTCGCCAGATAATATACACGCTCGGGCCACCCACCGATCGCGGGGATGCCCGAAGTTTTCCTTATTGCACGGACAATAAGCAAATACTTACACGATTCCGTATATGAACAAGAGCGTGGATTAATCAAACACAGTATTGGGATGTTCTTGTAAGGACTACCTACTAATAATACTTCATCTCTTTTTCCTTGCTAATTAATATGCGATATGCAGCGTCGACCTGCGGGAATAAGCTGAAGTGCCTATAATGAGTGCACTGTACGTATATACCAGTTAAAGCGCATAATTTACATTACATACATATTTAATTCGTGCGGCATATTTCCCTAGACCGCAAAGTTAAATCCCTATGGTTTTCTTTAAATATTTATGAAGGCTCTCGACGTCCGACGACTTTTAATACTTCGAAAATATTATCATATCCTTGTTCATAAGCTCTGGCAGATAAACAATTCCTGGGTGTCGTTCAGATAATATTCTGCTCGTAAGAAGTGTATTACTATCATCCTCCCATTGTGATATGTTTTAACAAAAAGCTTTCTTTCCAAGAAAACTTTTACTTACTCGTGTGCGAGCAACTCTTGTATTAGGTATAGCGAAACACTTTCGTATTATGATTGAAGAGGTTCTTACGGTTACACGGGGGATTTTCAGTGAGAACATAACAATAGAGTACAACACTTCGATGAGAGATAAATTCATTTTGAGCATGATGATTTATCAGGGCTCGGCAGCGGAGCGAGCGCGTGCGACGTCATCGCGCCCCGCCCCGCCCCGCCAGCCGCCGCCGCCGTATCTCTTTGATAAATTGCAAAGGAATCTGCGAAAGAGTTGAAGCAGCTCAAAAATTATTTCAAAAAGAACATCGTTTTCCGCTGTGAGGCACATTACATACCTTGGTCTTCATTCCAAGTTTGCGAATAAAACTTTGTGGGCTCATAAAGCAAAAGGATTCCGTTCAGCTGTTTCAGTTGTTTTCATGGGTGTGTGGGTACTCGTGATGCTTTATATCTTTTTTCTGCCTTGTATTGTGATGTTGGCCGGTCTCTGAAGATATATCCATCGGAAATGAGTGGGTATCTGCTGAATTTGCACGCGCGACAGCTGCGGGTGACGTGCCTCAAGCGGCTGTTATGCCAGTTCTCCTTTTATTTATGATCGAGTTGAGCGGTGCTTATTACGTTTGCGGGTGCGGGATATGTTTCATATGCCGGCCGCGCTCCGCGTCGGCGCCTTTTCTTGATGCTTATTGAGCTATTTGTCCAAAAATTGCTTGCTCGGCAATCACATAACATTACATGTTAAAGTTGGCCTAAATATAAATTATCATCAGCCCAACTCAGAGCCGGACGAGATAAAGCGACGAACTAATTTCCAAGCAGTCTCCGCAGGCAGGAACGGCTGCAGGTATTATAAGCGCGTCAGTTACACCGCCGCGTTTAATTACAATCCGTTACGTGACGTCATGATAGGTCGTTGTGCCCCGTTATTATGTATAACCCCGGGAAGACGTATTGTTATCGCGGAGAATCGGGAAATGGGACGGCGACGTGTATCTCGCTGAGCCCCGAATATATGCCCGCGTTTTTGTCTACCACTTCCGAGTAACTTGTCCAATGTTTTCTCATTCAGCCCGCGGCCCGCCCCGAAACTTGGGCCATTCGCGTCGCGCGCTGCCTCGTCGAATAACGAACTCGGCACTCAATCGCCGATGCGTGTAAAATGTCTTCTGCTCTCCCCCCATAAATCCTGACGCAACTCACCGAACTTGCGTCCACATTTTTTAATTAACTAATTGCAAATTGGGAAACTTACTAGCGCAATGGAGACGAAGTTTTTGTCGCGGCAGGTACGGAAAAACGTCCCGACACACTTTTGTCGAAAACAATTTCCCATTATCGTCCGTCACTTACAACAATTCCGAATTACTTGTGCCAAGAGGCTAAAATTTAATTTAGGGGACGTTAAAGTTTCCATGCCCTAAATTGCAATGTCTAGTGTAATGTATTTACTTGGTTCTCCGATGCGACCTTTAGTATTTGCCTTTCATGTAGGTTGATGTTTGTAATTTAGGTTTCATAGAGTATATCAGAAATGCACAAGACGCAGGTACGTCGTACTGTCAAGACTGAGCTCTACATGCGAGGTATTATGCAAGCATGCCTTGCTTGTTGTTCTCGGTATTCCTTCAAGTTGGAATACAACAATCTAACTATTATCCTTGTCGGGATAATTAGCTAACCTGTGATGCACAGGCGGATTCTACAGACAGAGGCCTTTGTAATAGCGGGTTAAAATAAATGAAACAACTGCATAATAATAAAATCCCTGAGGCCATATGGTAAGTGCCATTTGACTGTGACCCAGGTTCAGTTTAGCTATTTTACAATATAAAAAAGTACAAATTTTGATAAAGAAATAAGTGAAACGTAATTTTTTAATTAATTCTAGTAAAGGACAAGATATATAATTTAAAATAGTGCTGCCGTCATAAAAAAATCCATTTGTGAAATACGAAACGTACGCGGTACGGGTAGGTACTTAGTTACATACTATTGATTTTGACTTGGTACTATGTTTTTATGTTAAATATTGATTACTACAGTCGTCGACGTTATTACGTACCTAATTGAAGAGAGTCAATACGTAAAATTAAAAGGCTTCATCCTGTTCTGATTTGTGCCTCATAATAATGTCATTTGCAAAGGGAGAGGAAAAGAAAGATAGATCGATAACTTTTTCAGAGTTTCATCGCGAACTTTGGAATTCTATTATAATGTCGACGGTAAATAATTGACATTGACTAGTTCGGCTTCGTAGAATGTCGTTTCTGAGGCATGCGTGTGAGTAAATAATAAACCGAATGTTTTTATATCTAGCGGGGCCACTCGAGCTAGAGCAAAACGACTAGTGGCAATGCTTTGCTTGTTCAATGTCCCTCACGAATTTATGAACAAGGCCCAATGGACCTCAACCATTTTGATGGAGTTTACGATAAATCGCGTCATCCAGCGGGACCCTCCGCTTGGAATACATAAAAGTAATACTGATTGTACTTCTTTACTGACTATTGTTTTGTAGATTCAAGATGAATATTCAGTGTTGAAAGTAATAACTCAATATTACTCACCCGGATTATCCGCCGGAAGTTGTTTCTTTCCTCCAAGGACTCGCCAGTTTTTTCTCCAAAACCGGTAAAGAGCGAGTTGGTTTGTTTAGAAATAATATTTAGTCTATATTTGACAGAAAAACAAACGTATTTCTACTTAAAAAAAACACGGAGTCAGTCTTTCCAGTTATTTAGCCCTCATTGACGGGGAAATAAACTGTCATACTTTTATAGTTCCTGAGTTGTAACTATAACTACAGTGTCGTGTGTAAGCTGTGGTGTGGCAACAAAAGGAACTATATTTGACACGGCTTGCCACGGTAGATTCAGCATCACAAACGCGTACGAGGCGCCACCGGCCTTACCTATACTTGACGTACTGTAATGTAGAAACTGCAGACTAAAATTCTTTTACGGAGGTATCTACGTGCTACGAATCTACGATTCAAGTAAGTACCTCTTAGTACAATAATACTATATGAAATCCGTTCAGTACTCCCAGAGATTACTCCTACTAACATACAAGGCATTCTTTGATATTCTTATTTGGTTTCCAAGAAACCTTTGTCTACGAAATAATCACTTAGGGATATTTCTCATCTGCGATTATATGCTTTTAGGAAGCTAAGCCTACTCAACTATATAAAGAAAATTTATGCTATATAGCTTTTAAGACCTGAAGATCCTGATAACATGTACCCATGTACAATCCCGATATGTGTAAACATTTATATAAAACGTATGCTTTTGGTAAAACCATTCTGAATAACGCAACGCATTGTCAGAAAAATAAATTGTTTGCCGTCACAGGTTGCCAATCAGTTCCTGAGACTGTTCAACTATCTCAGAATCCTCTATTGGTCAACTAGAGAATTTGAAGGTAAACCCTAGCGAGCGCCGAGCTCGTTGCGGTGAAGTTCGACTAGCCTCAAAGTAAGAAACGGTTACCCATCCAGTTCCCGGTCTCTGCGTGCCACTAGACCTGTCGGTTCCAATTGAATAAGTAATTATGATCAGAAAACCTAATTTGCAGAAATTGTATTTGCCAGAAAAAATTAAACGGTTTCCTGATTTTTCCTTAATATGTAACATTTCAATATTTTTTAATAAAGATACCAGATTTGTAAATATTTAACTATGTATTGTGCTATTGAGATCTTTCTTAAATATTTGTGAATCTTCAACATTAGCGAACTCAATTGAAGGTACTATTGACATTCTTTGAATCCGTCGGAAAAGAAATAAGGCGGTCCAATTCATTTATTATTTTCGTACAGCTTCTCCCTGCGTGGGTGGGACTTTTGTCGCATAATCGAAAAGTGGATATATAATTTTCTATAAGGATGTCTTTTCAAAACCTACTTGTCGTACAAGTAGGTATGTCTTGTGCGGTTATATGGCCTGTAGCTAGCTACTTTTACATTTATATGGCAGTCAGGTCGCAACGAAGCTGCCGGCAGACAGGCGGTCTGGAGGCGAGGGACGCCGTCGCCACTTAACGAGGTTAATATCTCGCAATTCGATCAAAGGCGCGCTCTACAACATTATCTTCTTTCTTCTTGTTTCGCACACGTGGCTTTTCATTACGTGTAGCTCGTGCAGAAAATGAACCACGAGATTTAACACCTTTAACGTGTTCCTAGTGTTTTATTTTCAACATTTCTCACGACTTCACAACAAATGATATAGGTATTCGAGATGGTATATTATAAAGAGGATGTACAGTTCTCTGCAGATAAATCGGTAGTACATTAGTTGTACTTGGGACTAGGGGGCCGGGGTTAGGTTGTCTTTTTTGAGTGATGTACCTACATTAGTTGAACACGAACCGATGCTCTAACGCTGAGGGAAAACATCGCGATGAAACCTGCACATTTAGATGACTGAAGAGTAACCATGATCCAATCTGGTCAGGTTCCCCTGTTAACAGGGTCACGGAGGTCAGATGGCAGTTGCTTCACTGTGATTACCTGAACTACCAAATCCTGAATCATGGTCAAGGCGGACTCTGGGCCCTCGCGCGAGAGCACAACTGGGACACTATCGCCAAGATTATTTTTATTTATGCGCCATAATGGTATGCTAAGATGACCAGACCAGCAGTAGGCGGTCGGATTTTACTACAGGCGACTCTACACTGTGTCATATTGTTATGATTGGATAGCATTGTAAGTAATATATTTAACGCGACTTTTCTCCGACGCAATCGGATAAGCTTAATCAACTCAACAATACTTATTGCTCTCCTGATGCCCATCTCTTATCCGATACGATTATACGCTTAAACCGTTTATGTGTTGATCGGGCGTCGTACGGATTACGGAGAATAACGGTGTGAGTAAACATTCGGTTAGCGATGAGTCAGCGGCGGTTCCGGTGGGCAGCGGGCCACGGCTCCGGCGAGCCGCTGGGAGAAATTAAAAGATCTGCCACGTATGCGCCGCAGCGTACGTGCCTCGATGCTGGCCGGGTATTACGCTCGGTCTACGGCTGTGGGCTAATGAATGTATTGACGTGAACTAGTATTTTTTTTTAATCGGGCGGCAAACGAACAAGCAGGTAAGCTTATAGTCAGTGACATCCACAATATCATATCGGGGGTCGTGACTGCGTTTCCGGTGTATGAGAAAGTTTATCGGCTCGTTTCTTGAAAGCTGCATTGGTGTACCGATTAGGGAAAGCCATCACAATGTGATTACCTTATTTATTTATTTATATATTCATTTATTGCGATATCACTATTAATAGGTACAGTGCATTACATTGTGTACTATGTATATAGGTATAGATCTTACATGAATAGTGGCACCCCGCTGGGGTATAGCAATTTACAATTTAGTTTAATCATATCACACTTCAACAAGTTCTCAAGGCTCAGGTCCATTGGTTGGATTTGAGTCTCATTAGTGGAGAGTATTGCCAGGAGCGGATCGGAGATCGCGGTATTGAAAATACTTAACAAAAAGTGCTAGGCCTATTTTCTGGTTTACTGAGGTTTAGGTGGTCTGCTTTCATGACACACATTCTACTGTTCCCGGTCACCACATGGTGGAATTACTTTAATTCTCAATTCTTAATAGTGATGGTAATAGTGATTCTCAATTCTTAATATTGATTCTCAATCTTTAATAGTGAGGGTAACATCCATGCACAGGCATTGCTCATATCTACTGACCTAATCATCCTCGATACGCTCGCGCGTTGATGGCTTTAACATGGCGACACGTTATTGGTGTTCTATTTCTACAGTACCGTCCTGTGACGGAGTTACCCTTACAAGCATTGTTTCCAATTTGGCATTTTGGCAAAGGTTTTTGCTTTTCATTCATTTAGGAAAAGTACGCGGGCGTCACGGTTCTTAAGGAGCGTCTGGCAATTTAAAATATTACTAAGCAAAATGTCTGAATTATAGCGGTAAGTTAACAATTCCATCAGTACATTAAACCCACGCAGTCTAATCGGAGTACGCGTATATTGTGTCGTGACCTTTGCCTAACCAGAATTTGGACCTCTATATCTGCTCATTTCGACGTTCCTGGCTCCATCCGCCCTACGATTCCTTGGAGCTCGTTAGCGAAACAATAAATAATGATTCGGGTTTCTTCGCCATTGTTCGGGGATCATATCGCGGGCATCGGGCGCTGACGGCACGCTGCGCCGTTTCCTTCGCCCCGGACCGACCCAGGCATCCGGACGCTGTGGCCAGGGTTTGGCAGAATAACATGTAGAAGAACTGTAGATACTGACCGTTTTTATAAGTTTAATAAATGAAATAATTATGCGATGTGTTTCATACCAATAGCCGTACCTACATAACAGTCCTCTGCCGGAATTGAGCCTCCACCACACATTAAGAACAAAAAAGAATAAGAATAAGAAATATTTATTTACACAAACAGAAACACCACAACACAAAAATTTGGAAAACACGACATTTTGTAACACAAGAAAAGAAACAGTACATAAAAATTAACAAAAAAAAACATAAAAGGATAATAGAAGGATTTACCGTAAAAGTTACTTGATTAGACACAGCAGTATTAACGAAAAATCAACAGAAAACGCTGTAGCCCGTTGTCTATTCTACGGGGGTCCTAAATGGTTTGCCTCAAAATAAATAGTCGGCTAATAATGCAAAACTTTTAACTTTACATAAATTATTAACATTATAACAAAATTATTTGCAGCACAAAATGGCTCCTTGCCTCTCTTTGATCATAACCAGAAATTACTTCGTTTCCCTTTGAGCGAAAGCCATGCGATAAAGCGCCATTGTTGAATCTATGTTGCTTCCAGTGAAAAGGTTCAAAATCTGAACCACGTTTACATGTATATGCAATGTATCCCCATACATTGAAGTGTAATTCTGTCGTAAATTACTTGAGTCGTCGAGAAAGGGTTAAAAAACTTTAGATTTAGGTTAAAATTTTCGTGTATTTTAGAAGGTTTATTTATTTAATTAGAATACTGTGTAAATTTTCCTAATATCTGTTAATCTCTTTAAAAATGTAATAATAAAAAGAAAAACTAATTAAGTCAACCTGTCGATAGTTTTGTCGTGTGTACTTGTTCATTATACTCCATTATGTCGACATATTAAGTTTTAACTTTATATACGTACAGTGCTAAGAAACTGCGTCGCTAAGGCCTGTGCGACTTGTCTGACTAACTTCTATGGCTTTCACGAACTTCAACAGTCCAAATTTATGTTACAACTTATGAACTTACCCGGTGCATCTGAGACGTTTAGTTGGGATAGCAGGTTTTTGTACCAAGATTTTAGAGAGCCTTAAACAATAGTGCTATCTGAAACTGCAATAAATGCTGAGAGTGAATAGAGTCGTTACTGACTCAAAATACAATAACAAAATGTTCATTTTCCAAAACTTAATTTCGTTTCGTATAGCCCATTGTACTAAAATTACTTTGAAGAAGTCAAAACAGATAATTTGGAATTTTAAGGTCTTCAATGTATTAGTAAAGTGATATAAGAAAGCTTCCATTCTAAATTACTTTTCTGATACTTTTATGAAAGCGGTTTGTTCTTCCATTGATTGACAATCCCATTAAAAGTTTTATATTTGGTTGTTGACGTGCTAGCAACATTTTTGATATTTTCAAACTTACAAAGGGTGTTTTATACATAATTATGTTCTATCTACTCGATTTGGTTTCGAGCGCTTCGAGCGGCTGTGTTTATAATGATCTCGTATGATCTTGTTCGCCTGTCTTCGGCGGAAAAGCGAACAATATAATTTTGAGTATGACATTCATAATCGTTTGAAAAAACCTAAATTGAATAAACGTATTAAATTGATTGATCGACCGCCGCTGGGTAACTTATTTTGATATCATCATCTCAACTTCAGTATGTCTACTGCTGAACAAGGTCACCCACCGTTTTGGTGTAAACGAATTATTTTTGAATTTTTCCTAAGGTCATTCAAAAATAATTGGGTCAAACACCGTGTTGCGAATAAATTTTACGCTTACGCTTACTTGCGTTACCAAAGTAAATGTTATTTTGGTCGTTTTTGGGCTGTTATTTGACGAACTTTAGGAGTTACAGTTTTATAAAATTTACTCTTATTACCTATTTGTCTAATTGTTACCGACTTTTGTTTATAACTACCTACGCTTTTGTTTCAGGTAAGCGTTTGCGTTTCCGGTTGGTACTTAAGGTGCAGCGGGTATGTACTACATTTTACTACTTTATTGTTAGCAGTGTCCGACAGAAGTTTTATTGCTGGCCGAAGCTGAAGCCGACGGTTTAAAAGGTCTAAGAATAAAAATGTTGATAAAATAATAAAAAAACCACCTTCGGCGAAACCTTCGGCTTTGACCGGGTTTCGAGCCGAAGCCGCAAGTTTCGCCGAAGGTGGCCGAAGCAGAAGCCGAAGTCGAAGGCGAAGCTTTTGTCAGACACCAATTGAGGTACACTGTTAAGCCTTAATCTATAATCCCTCGGAAATGATTTAAAAGCGGATACTATTAGTTATATCGATTTCAGTATTTTTACAGAAAGGCTTGGATTAAATATTTCCTAAATAACAAAACATTTTCCACTTATTATAGAAATTCGATATACGATAGCAAATGTATACATAATAATTAATACATTAGTAACATGGGCATAACAAGCGGAAAGTATTTTATTTCATTATTATACAGTAACAGAGTGCTGTATTTTGTAGCTCAGCGTTAGACTCGTAAAAATGATTCATGTGGTAGAATAACCATAAAAATTCAATGAACGTGTAAGTGTAGGTGTGTTGTTATGGATATTGTGTTGGTATCAATTTTTTCACGTTATAACAATTTCTAATATGTTGTAGCAGGATCGATCGATACAATATGGGCACTTGTTTTTAATGTGCCTATATTTTCTTTTCCTCGCCTCCGCGTCTCAGTACTTTCGTGGCAGTTGACGCACGTTCCAAACCAAACCAAGCCTTAGCTAGATACACTCTTTATAGCACACAAAATTGTAAGAAAGAAAATTTAACAGGTATTTTTAAACATTGTGGCTACAAGCAATCTTTTCCAGGCAACCTTTGTCTAGAAAGAGAAAAAGATAAACATGAGTCAAACAATACGTAAATACTATACTATAAGCAAAAGTAAGTAATTTATTATACCAATTACTTTTTAATACAAATCAACTCATTCGTGAAAATACTCGTAGATAAAGCCGATGACAGAATTAAAACGACTATTTTTATAAACGATTCCACCATGTCTTTCCCAGAAAGTTCAATACTGGAAACTTCTAAAATTTTCTAATACGTGTAAGGAATTGAAACTGAGGAAATAATCTAATTAAGAACTTCGCTGAAATGCGCTGAAATATTTGTACTTCTGCCCGAGTTCACAAAGAACCTGCTCAAAAATTGATCTTATAATTAGTTTGTGGAATCCCGACTTCGATTTACGGCATTTGGAACAAAGTTCAGAGTGGATTTGTCGAAGAGTTCGTACCACCGTGTCTGGTCTTTTCTCGCTGTTTGTATCGTGAAACGTCCAGGTAAATAATAGAAAGCAGGTTCTGAGCTTCTTTTGCACGGTATAGAGGTAAAAGAAGGCTTTGGTTGTCTCTTTATCGTAACAACAGCCCGCAAGCGTTCACTGTTGGACGTCTGACTCCTTCAGAATTAATAGAATTGCTATAATCTCCCTTGCATGCTTAGCAAGCGGGTCTGGGATTACACTGCAAGTACCTACTAAGTACACATCGGTAGACGCTTCCGCCCTGTTACGGTCTACGGAGGTCCTGATGGTCTGGCCCTGAGACATTAGTCACTTCTACGACATCCTGCAAGGGTTCGGCTTTTATGGTCGACTACAAGGTAAAATAAAGCTGAGCTGCGATAGAAGCGCAAAGAAGTACACATACTTTTATATTATTATTAGTTGGGATGTTGGTACATTAGACAGTGTTGTGTGTTCCCTAATAGCGCCCTAATAGGCGCGTAGGAGGTCCCTTTAAACGAGGCCGCAGTCGTATGTCTAGTGGGGTCGTTAATAATGGCGAGTCTCAGGCTATACCGCACCAATGCCTGTATACCATGTAGTATACCATCAATGGGCTGGTTGGGCGGCGTATCCTTGCTCGCATTGGAACTAGGCGCATTGTTGTCGTGTCGACGAGGACAGATGTTATTGTTTGTCGCGCGTAAACAAGGCACATCTGCAGCCCGTAGGCCGGCATATCAAGCCGTATCTTTCCGTTTGAAAGCGCAGCAAGGATTGTCCGACGCGGCAAAAAGCGTGAAACGTATTGTTTCCACGTTCGCTGAGGAGGAAGCGTCAGCGACAAGCGTTTGTTTGGCCTAATGGAGTCGTTCTTTCAGTATCGGTTGAATTTCGTTCACAGTCGGTTGCATACTAAGCACTTGTTTTAAAATAATCGCCTAACTGTAATGGGATTAGTATATGAGACGGCACTGTTGCATGTATACAATTATTAACTGGAAACATGTGGTTAAGCTAAACGGTTAATAACATGAAACATAAAGAAGCACAAAGCGAGGTAATGTACCTAAAAGAGGCAATATTGAGTAGGGTTTCTGGGAAAGTATTGTTTAGGGACCCACTCACTGTAGGTTATATTGGCCAGGAATTCTTGTTACCATGCACATAATTTCGGTTAACCGCAACGTTGTGATATTGTTGTTTTTATTAATGAAGATTATGGTTTAGTTGACTACTTTCTACAGATCTGTTGAAAGAAAGGCGTCATCTACTTATTTCCCATCATTACTTAGAAACCTTCCACGTTCAGGTTTGATTTTACTACTCAATACTATAGGTAGAAAATACTCTAACGTGTTATTTACAAAAAATATAGTAAAATTTCTATGATAATTTTCAAAAACATTTTTATAAAATGCCTACATCCTAATAGCATTACCTACTTTCCTCGTCGATCTGTGCAGTTGTTTGAGCTGTGCAATGCTAGGTACATCAGTTGGTCACATTTTAAATCTGGATGAAAAATATACTATCCACGTTATCGCTGTATTATTTGCATACGTGCTTCATTATTACTCAGTCAGTTGGGAGGTGTGTCGGATAGCTAATTTCGAACCATTTTAGAATAACAAACATATTTAGAGCTTTCCATTGAAATTGCGTAGTCAAAAATGAGGTCTTAACAACGTTGTTTGCGTTTTATTCTATTATGTCCAATCTTTGCGTAAAGCAAAAATAAAACTAACAATTCGAAAGTTTAATAGGGTACCCAAATTGATTCAACGTAAGTTTTCTACTTTCCCATTTCGTAGGTTATCGGTCCCAAAAGCCCATATTTGCGTAATCTAACCAAAGTTCCGGAATTTGCGCGGCCAGAAATACGCCGATTTTTGTCGGACATTGCAGTCACCTGTTATTTTTGTGTCGTTTCATGCAAATTTTTGATCGCAACGTTGTCATATCAAAGGTGAAGTCTCCAGGAATAAAATGACGGCAGTTATTTACTAAGTCGTATTAGGGTCACGTTCCGAGCACGTAAAATATGCACATTACTTTCTCGTATATTTACGTGAAAAGTGGTAAGCTTTGTGGTCGGAGTTTTACTTTTTCTGTCCATAAATACCGTGCTATACGGACGAACACGCGCATTCCTTTTTGCTGGATTTTGGGTTGAAGTGATGTGTAGGTACGTTTATGCAACTTTTAAGCCTTTAAAGGCTTAAAGGTACCTATTTGTTATTGTTAGTTTTAGCTTAGAACATATTAAGGCGTCGACAGGCAGAAGACATGGCCTGCAACAGTACCTACAGGTCCCCAATCCGTTCGCAAAGGCGAAGATGAGGTCAAGCACACAGATCAAGTCAGATTCCTCGGAACTGTACTTGGCGTAATACATCGACAGCGACGCCAAAGCGCGAATATCCGCGGTTGGACCTAATGGTATGGGGTGTCACGGGTATCCTCAAAATGCCGATTTTTATTGTTAGACTAGCCAGACATTTGGCCGCCATTTCATCTGGTGGTAAGTGACGTTGCTATGCCGATGATGGAGCATGCCTGTCTAGGAACAGTATACACAGTTCACTCTAGCCTTGAAAGCGTTCAGATTATAATGATCAGGGAACAGGCAACGTATTCCGTTCCTTAGCCGCACGCTCGCATAATAAAGGTTGAATCAAAGCGGCTCGTGCGGATAGCTGGATGATCCATATCATAAGGATGAACCGGTCGCCCGGATCGCATTTCCCGATTAAGCTGAAGGGACAAGTCTATAACACCATCATTGGCCTTGCTCTCCTGCACGACAGCGAGACTTGGCCTCTAATAGAGCGACAGAAGCAGGAGCTGCGCGTCACGGAAATGAAGATGCTGTGGTTGATGAGTGGAGTTTCAAGCATAGATCTCGTCCGAAATGTCCAAATTCGAGGTAACCTTGGCGCCCGTGACATCGCAGATAAGCTACAAGAGTGTCGCTTTCGATGGTACGGCAGACCGGCAAATTATGTGGGGAACAGATGTCTGGCCATGCCGCCTCCACCAGGCACGGGAAGGAGAGGCCGGCCCATGAAACGATGGCTGGACGTCGTTAAGAGTGACGTGCGTGCCAACGGACTCACTACGAAGGATGCCGAAGACCGAGCAAAGTGGACTTGGAATAGCAGGAAGGCGGACCCCGGGCACTCACGTGTAGCGCGGGGGCGCAACCGGGATTTAACGCCGAGATGATGATGATGATGATGAATTTTGTCTCGAAACAGTTTATAGTATATATATTTATTATGATGTCAAAATTAGTACTTAAAACTAAAAAGCCGTTAATATTTCGTCTAGACATCTAATTAAACCGTACACACACTTTGTTACTCCAAAAAAGATAATTATATTTCTATTACATATTTGCGAAATATTTATATGTTGCGTATCTACGACATTCTCGTCATGTATTCTACAACCAGCGTACAAGGGCCACCCTAATTTAGGCTTAGCGTTTTCCTTATATCATTTAAATTTAAATCTCGCATGTTTGTTTACGTAAAGGAGTCAACTTGTAGCGAAACGAGTTGACAAACTGTAATCATGTATTACCTTATTTGGCATTGGAATTCTTTCGTTCGCCGGGGGCTGCGCGTTTTCTGTAAATGAGATATTATGCGAAATAAGAAAAATCTTGAATTTTGTTATGAGGGGGCAGGTTTAAATGTTGGAATTTGGGCTTGTAATGTGAGTGTTGGTGTGGCAGTGAGTCGGCGGCGGGTCTGGGCGGGCACGGCGGGGCGGGCGGCAGTGTGCCGCTAGCTCGCGCCGCGAACACGCGCTCGCCCGCGCCAGCCCGCGACGCTACTTCGCCCGCCGCCACCCGGCACTGGCATAACCGGCCCACACACTAACTTTGCATAACATCCTGTGAAGTGACAGTGTCCATGTGAATGAACAAAGCCCCCGACGCACGGAGTGTTAACGTGCTAATCAGCATTGACGGCGCCACTAATTTTCCTCAAAGGGTAGAGTCGGGTGCTCCCGAATACTTTAAGATGACATTATAATATAATGAATTTTCAGTTGACATATGGTTATGTGCTACCTTCTGGTGGCACTAGGAATATAATCTAATGACATCTTATGAATATTCATATCTAAAAATATTTTTAAGGCCAAGATTTATTAAGCATTATTAATCTCGAGAGATTCTCGAGATTAATTATGTTACATTTACATAACTAATATTAATTTCTCATTAAGATTTCCGCGTAGGAGGGTCTCACAACAGGGGGTGATTATATGCTGGTGATGGATGATGACAATGATGACGTTTATAAATGCACAGACACTGGGCTCGGTCATACCCTTTCAGCTATAGGTGTCGTAAAAACCGACTATAATTTTATATACCATAGATCAGAGCGTATAAGCGGGCTGGCCGTACGCTTGTTTGTGACCTTTTATAATATAAAAAATGAATTTAGTTGCTAGATTTTCTTAAACTTTTAGTTTTCTTGACTCTGTAGTTTCTGCATACCAAATATAAAAAAATCTTCCATAGAAGTCTGCTTTTCGTTATTTTGTCCATTAAAATTGGCCTCTCTAATACTCGAAGGAAAGATTAATATTTGTTCGTAAACAATGTAAGTTTATTAGCCGTGGCAATTTAATTAATATCCGGCGAAGGGCCGTCAAACGAATTAGGCGAGATATTACTATGAACTGTAATAGGCGAGATATTACAGTTCAATTTTCATACTCGCGTATGAAAATTGAACTGTAGAAGTCAATCAATTTGGACTAAATTTTGGATCACTATACAAATTTGTGTAATACCGACCATTATTGACCTTTTGTTATCTATGTTTACAAATGTTGGCTGATACAGGCCTTCGCAACAGCTTGCCGACAGAAATTGTCGGGGCCATAAAAAATTTAATGTAATTTGGAATAACTTTATTGTCTTACAAGGTGAACTTTCGAAGCATTGTCGACTCTTAACAGAATTGTAGAATCCAAGTAACGTACGGGTGTCGCGAGCCATTGTACCACGCACGTGCAGGATATGGTAATTATCTATCTCCCGAAGTCTTTCCTTTGCATTAAACTTAAGGTTCTTTAAAAGGCATGTCTACAGATACCTCAAAGACTGGTACGTCATCCGTTTAGATTGCTGAGGTGCTGGATGACCTGGTGGACCACCTGACCGTGTCTCTCTCTAGGCAATAAAAAAGTAATATAAGTATATATTACAGCCATAATAGTCAAAAGAAACCTCATTAAAACCTCGCAATCTCGCAAGCGACTTCCAAAGTTATTATATTTTGTCTGTCTATGTATATAGAAGAAATATACAATTAATCCGTAGAAGCAAAATTACAGTTTGCATATCGTACCTAATAAAACTGATATAAAACTATACATTTAAGGGTCTTATAGTCGTTCAGTGGCCTATGTGTTGCTGTTATCATTCTATCTTCCGTATCATTAAAACGGGCAAGCATGTTTAACAACGGAATTTAAAAAGGACTAACAATATTTTCATTGCATTTGCGGACACCTTTTTTAATCTACATTCGAATCATGTTTTCTCACTGGCTCGGACGAGAATACTTAATAAGCCAGTAGCAGAACCAATGCTGATAGCTATCGGAAGTTAATGAAAAGTATTGATAAGGATCAGTGTTGATTGGTGGTCTGTTCCGCTCGAAGTGAATCTCTGATTGGGTGCGTAATAAAGCTGTGCGTGAGAGCACTACTCGCATGCAGAGTGCCGGGGGCTCGCGACATTACCGGTTATTGGGCAGCTGGCAATCAGTTAGCTGCTGACCACTGATATTTGATTGATTGGGTAATCTCTCACAATTCCAACTCAATCAACGGCGTTGAACGCCCACGTCATGTTCTGTACGTTCCGCCACTTCGATTTGTATTCGCCGCCTCCGTGTGATTGACAGCTCCATATTCGCTCCAAAACCGAAGCCTGTCGAATGTGACGGCTTATAGTTAAACGCCCCACTACTGTCTACCCTCGGTTTATGCTTTACAGTCTTGTAACAAGTAGCTATGGTAATGGCAAATTGATTGACAAAGTAATTTACTAAGAGCACGCCTTTCATTGTATTACCCATTATACAGAAATCAACTCAAAGGGTTCAGCTGAATTTGGTTAAGTCTATACCGTTTATTGCTTTATCTAACTTATACCTCGGTATGATTTAAATTAGTTTCAGTACTTAGGCACTTCAGAGGTTTTCTCTTTCAAGCTTTTGGCGTTTAGTACTTTGTGTGTACTTGTTGTTCGCCCCACGTTACCCCTTCAAGATAAATAGGTATAAAGAAACTCATATGAAATGTAGCAACGGTTTCTTGTAAGAATTTAATATGTGCCAGTGTCAAAGGGGTTGGCAGGGGTAGGGGTGCATGTTAAACGTGAAAAAATATAAGTGAATCTGTCAATCTAAACCTAGCAAAGTGTCGCGCGCGCCACTAAACGTGTCACGGTGAACTTATGAGCTTGCCGAGTCGATCGCTGCGGGATCCAGGCAAATTTATCGAATCCTTGGAATATTGTTGGCTGACAGTCTTTACACAAGAGGAAAATCTATAGTGTATTGGTTCATTGTTACGCTACTAAACGTCCAATATTTATTTCGAGACGTATTCTTACTGAACTGATTATCTTGGACTTGTCAATTAAATCTAAGTAAGTCACACAGCAATTAACTTCACATTATCATTTGGATGATCACAACTATTTTACAAATATCTAGCCTACGTAGCAAGAAGCATTAATTTGTCATATGTGATCCGCTATTAACAGCTAACTCAGACAAATAGCCCGGCCTGCGAACATCCATCTTGTCTAATACTGGAACACAGTAGCCCAGACTACTTCGTAGAATAAACCTTTAAAAATTAATGGAATAAACCAGCGTTTGGTAACGGCAAAAGGATTTGAAATTAAGATAAAATAAACAATGTTTTGGCTGGCGGGCAAATAAAAGTATATAGTATAATTAAGGTTAATTAACAACACGGCCCCGCCGAAGTTGTTGAAGGCGAAACGTGTTTAAATCGGTGCCTATTTGTTGAAGCGAGTACGCAGGTTGAGCAAACACTAATTACCTAATAGAATTTCTATTCTAATGTTTGCTGAAATTTAGAATTATGGCCTTTGGTATTAAATATTTATAAAATCTACGATTGGATTATGATGCCACGCCAGGCAGCAATTACAGCTTCACTTTGGATGCTTTCGACAAGGATTCGGTCTGCTTGAGCATTGATTAGGTTTTTAGCCATGGTGTACATTGAAATGTGTATGTCATGAGAACAGATTATCCGCGTATTTAAGGTTTTTTTAAATATTGGGCTAGCCAGACAATTGACCGCCATCTCACCAGGTGGTAAGTGACGATGCGGCCGAAGATGATGCCTGTCTAGGAATAGCCTATTCACTCTAGCCTTGAAGGCGTCCGGATTATAATGATCAGGGAACATACTCGCAGGCAACGTGTTCCACTCCATAGCCATACGTCGCGTTAGTCGTGTTTTGGTATATCCATTAACTTCTTTTTTACTCGTCTTTTCCTAGAGCTACTTTGAGAATTGTTTCCGAATAAATGTTAAAAAGTAGCGAATACAATGCTCAACTCTATCGTATTCCACGCTTGATGTGGATTTTACTAGTATTCTCGCGATCTACTCGAACTTTCCCCATTTGATCCCCGTAAATATTCTTTATATCTTCCCGATTTTTCGAGTCAAGGCCTATGCGTTGAACAATCATTGTATGTTTTTCGCGCTGCACTCGATCAAACGCTTTTTCCGTAGTCGATAAAGACCAAAGGATTCTATTCCAATCAACTAAACCGATCTTCTAGTTGTACCGATTCAAACTCTGTACTATATTCTTATCCAGTGAACGACGTGAGTTTAAATTTTTTATAAAAAGAGCATCGCGACCTGTAACTACGTATCCCAGCAACGTTGTATAATGAAATGTGAAATTCAATAAGTGCACCCTAGTTCCAAAATAATTTTAGAAACCGATTTGGGTCTTAAAAATGTTCTCTTACAGTAATTCAATCGCAATTTCCGATTTTCTAGGAATTTCGTCAGGTCCAGCAGATGTTCCCCTTTTTCAGATTTTATTGCATAAATGATTTATTTCTTTGTTAATTCCAGGTCACTTGGTTCAGAATGAATTTGTCTCTGGTGCTCTCAGGTGTAGCTAGACAGGTTTCTCATGTAATTCTCCCAAGTTTATAATTCGTCATGGATCGACTTGATCACATGCCTTCATGGTCCAAGTGAGTTAATGGTTTATTTGATCTCATATGGCCTTATCTTCTTCTATTAATTTAAATACGATTATGTTTGGAACCTACATCTGCTCCTGGACATTTTTTTAAATATAAAACTGTTTTTAAAACGATTTCCGACGTAGAATAAAATTGATTTAATTGCTTGTTATATTTTGCAGTGTACGAGCTGGTTTATTTCTGTCTCCTAATCTTGCTCAATTTTGTAATTGAAATATCCCATAATACTTTAGTGCTGTCGTGAGCATAAGGTTTCTAATGCACTTTATTGAGCTGTTCATAAAGTGGTTGAATGAACTCGTCGTGGATTTTTGCCGCAAGAGGCGCGTATAACTGAATTACGTTGATGTTTACCGGCTTGGCTTACTTCTTTTTTTATATTGTTGAACTGTGTACATTTAGATAGTACTCAATTGCAATAAGTAACCTAACCCGATAAAATCTATCCGATATGGGCATGTAATTCAAAATACATGATCCTTGGTCTGTTTCACAGTCACGTTGTACTTGATGTAAATACACGTGATCTCGTAGATCTCTTCTCAGTCCGTACTAAATTGTACTAATATTACAAAACGAGAAATATTCTCAATACATTACATTTTTATAACCAAACCGCGGTACGATTTCAATGAAGTTTTGGACCCTGGGGAGGGATAAGTTGCCTTTTATCGAAGTCTCTGAGGGTGATGTCGCGGGCACACATCCAGTTTTATATTACGAAAAAGGTTATGAAAGCAAACGATGATAGGTAAGACTATAAAAATAGGTAGCGGTATTGCGCACGTGTTGGCTTCACTTGGTGGTATTATCCACGGTCCGGCAGGCATTGGCCACATTTTGAGATTCCGATCGCCATCGCCAGCGACCGTGCGGCTGCCCGCGCCCCCGCCGCCCCGCACCACCTCTCATATCTCACCTGACCGAATATGGAATCGAAAATAATTCATCGGCTCCACGTGCGTGAAAAATTAAACCGATAAATTGCTTCTAATAACACGAAAAGCGAGCAACTTGTTTATCTTCCCTTACCATCGTAAAGAGCCAATTTTACGAAATTAGGTATATGCACTTACGTTACGAATTAAAATAAGTGAGGCAACTGCTGTAATCCCAGAAAGTTACGCCTTCAAAAACTGCCCAAATTAGATTGGTGGGTGCTATTAGTGTAAAGTTAGATAGACGTAGTAGAGCGGAATTACCAGCCAAAGAAACAAAGGCGTTGTTATCCCTATAAATCTTGAAATCTCATCAAAGGACAAAAGGGATTTTCGCATTAAGAAGCTTCCTTTTCAGTTTTCATTTCACATAACCTGGTCGGGTAATATATACGATACATATAAATGACTCTCGAGTTCGCTTTATGACACAAATGTTATGTTATTGTTTATGTTTGTACGACGCATTATGAATGTTGACTACTCTTTTATGTTGTAGGTATGACTATTATTTCCACTCTACTTGCTGATTAAAAAGCGCAATTTGCTTTCCAAGTTTCTCAATTGTTTTCTATTTCAAATAAGCCAGTCTGTTCAAGTATCCTTTCGAATAAAGCTTTCTTTTTTGTACGGTATTGAGGAGGAGCAAAGTAGGCGAGGATTTACGCGTGATCCGACGAAAATTGGGAAATTTAGATAGCTTTGCGCGACTGCCTTGGATGCCTTCAAACCTTAAATTGTTAGAGTCACCTAGTGTGACAATAGTTGAATACAAACGGCTTTCCCGCGTTACCCAATATTTGACGATGGAGAACAAAGAGCGGGTGAATACATGTGGAACATTTCAACTTGCGTCCAGTGTTGCCTGTAGGTAGACGTACATTTAATGGTTCGCAATAGCAACTAGTTGCGGTGTGCTGTCCAGTCAACGTATATGGTTGCCTGCACCTTGCGTTCGTCGCACGACTTGGCAAGGGAACGGCTAATGTGAGCATTGCTTCTTGTCTACAACAGAGTTGAGTATCTACACGTACACCATATAGGAATATCTTAGAAACTTTCCAGTAATAATGATATAATGCATCGCTGATTATGTCTCCTCAAAAGGAGACATAATTGCAGATCGTTGGCAAACTTTACAATGATGCTTGGAACATAATATAAGTTTGGCCGTAAAGTGTAACAGCTGCATGGGAAGTAATGATACCTACTCGACCCACCCGGAATGGGAAATTGAAGAGGGCCACGGCGCGGGCGCGGGGGGAGTACGAGGGCAGGAGAAGGATAGCCAAGAAAAATCGCTAACACCGCGTCCAATGAATGGACGAATATACAGTTCCATTTTAGTCCGTTATGGAGTGATCTTGAGAAGGGTCCGCTTTACCAACTATTAACAAACAAAGCATCATTGTCGTATATTAAATATTTAATAATGGACGCCGCACAATGGCCTTCCCCATGTTGTTGGGAACAATCAGCCGTTTTGTCTCTAGACGTGTGAGTGAAATTATTAATTAGGTCATTTTTAGTGCTACGAGCGGTTATTGTTTTAAATGAAAGTCGTTTAGAATAATTAATTTTGGTACTAGGACTTTCTTTGAAATATTTTTATTTAATTGTGTGCTAGTTTTCTATAGTTTTGTTTTCTGCTATGGTATTGTGTTATGCTTTGAGTGATTTATTTTTAGATCTAGGGTGACTAATTAGTGTCTGACAAAACTAAAGGCCCTGACACAAACAAAGCTCGGCGCGAGCGTGGCGCGAGCGCGGTGCGATAGTTGCCTAGGCAACGCGCCAGCATCGCGCCGCGCTCGCGCCGCGCTCAGGCCGCGCTCACGCCGCGCTCAGGCCGCGCTCAGGCCGGCGTGAGCGCGGCGCCGCGCCTGCGCTGTGCAGTGCCACAAACTTATCAGACCTGGTACCGGCGGCGCTGTTTTTAGGATTGACATGTCAGTTCAAATACATTTCAAAAGTAAGTGTCGATATTTTTCCGCAGTTCCAGTTTTGGCCACCGCGTTTCTATGACAATCGGCACACATAGAGTGGCTGCTCCATTATTCGGGGAATTGAATTTTTAGGATGGTAATACTCCCACATGTCGTAATAGCGGGTTAATTACTCGTTTCTTTTTACCAAGTGTCCGAATCTTTCCTCCTAATTTGACTGGTGCATTACGCAGATAATTTAGAACCTGAGGACGAATTAAGGCTTACTTTTTATTCCCCTCTACTCGCTAGCTTGCAAGAGTATATATAAGGTAGGTAAAAACCTGAAGCTTGGAAAAGTAAGCCCTACCTCTGAAATAAGTCGCCTTTTACGACACCTCTTAGTGTGGACGGCGATGCTATTTTACTCTGTTGGACACCACACTGCAAATTTTGCTCCCTAGGTAGGCCCCCTAAGGTAGGTAGGATGAGGGGGCACAGCTCTCCTACATCAGAATCAAAACATTTCAGTCCGACTTATTTGTCGAGTTAGACAAACTTTTAATGATACCGTAACATAGAGCACAAATTCTACAGTGCAAAAATTCGGTGGCTAGAGTCTAACGCTGATATAGATGTTTTGTTTAAGTACCCGCTACAGTACACAGAAAATTGCGCTCAATCTTATCCACCACAATGGTACAAAACACATTGATATCAAATTACATTTCTTTCGACAATCTTTCGGCCTGCCAGATGATAAGTAGTAATAGATGGTAATATAATAAGAAATGGTTTATGGTATGCAAGTATTGCCATAATATTTACATTTCAATTTCTGGAGAGCCTCAGTGGCCGAGCGGTTAGGGTATTTGACTAATAAGCGAGAGGTACCAGGTTCGAATCCCGCTGCGGCCATGTACCAATGATGCTCTTACGGTGAGGGAAAACATCGTGATGAAACCTGCACATACACCTGAGTGGTTCAATGGTTAACATGCCGGTCTGCCACGCAAGAGGTCCCGGGTTCGATTCCCGGCCGGGCAGAAATTGAAATAATGAATTTTAATTTCTGTTACGGGTCTGGGTGTTCTATGTATAATAAATATGTATTTAAAAAGTATTTAAGTAGTTTATCACTTATCTAGCACCCATAACACAAGCTTTACTTTGGGGCTAGATGGCGCTGTGTGAATTTGTCCACGAATATTTATTTATTTAATTTATACAGGCGACTGAATGTGTAACCATGATCCAATCTGGTCAGAGTCCCCTTGTAGCAGGGTCACGAAGGTCAGATGGCAGTAGCTCCACTGTAATTACCTGATCTGTGAAAACATGGATCATGGTCAAGGCGGATCCCAGGCCTTCGGGCGCAAAAGCACAATCGGGACATTAACGCCAAGGTGATTATGATTTTTTTATTAAGATTTCAATTTCGCTTTTTTTTTATGTTACTTAGCAGACAAACAGGCAAGCGGGCCACCTGATGGAAAGTGGTCACCGCCGCCTATGGACATCAGCAACACCAGGGGAGTCACCAATGCGTTGCCCGCCTCTAAAGAGACCTCTAATATACCTCTTGAACGATCCCATGTCATAGTCCAAAGGAAACACTGTGGCTGGGAGCTCATTCCACATCCGAATCGTACGAGCGAGAAACGTTCTTTCGAACCTTCGCGTGGTGACCAACAGAGGGTCTACGTAGTGGGGATGAGTACCCAGCCCACGGCGGGTGGTGCGATGGCGGAATTGTGCTGTGGGCACCAGATCGAAAAGTTCCTCGGAACACTCCCCATTGTACAGCCGATAGAACACACACAGGGAGCCAAAGTCCCTTCGGTTAGCCAGTGGTTCTAACTTGCTTGTTTGTATGGGATCGTCGACAATTCGTACGGCGCGTCTCTGTACGGAGTCCAAAGGATTAAGCAGGTCGGCAGTTTCGCCGGCCCAAAGATGGGAACAATACTCCATATGAGGCCGCACCTGTGCCTTGTACAGCAGCAGGCGCTGCCCTGGGGTGAAGTATCGCCTGGACCGGTTAAGCACGCCAAGCTTTTTCGAAGCCAGTTTGGCCTTACATTCTAGGTGACTCCGGAAGCGCACGTTATCCGATATGTCGACACCAAGGATCCCGATACTTTTTGAGATGGAAAGGGGTGTCCCTTGGAACTTCGGCACATTGACAAAGGGATCCTTTTTGGCGGAAAATGCGCAGACCTGTGTCTTTGAAGGGTTGAATTCCACTAGGTTCAGTCTGCCCCAGTGAGCAACTTGCTGCAAGGAGTGTTCAATCTCTGACACAAGTCTTATTCGGCTTTCCGACACCACGGAACGAGGGATATTCGCACGGCCAGTATAACAAGCATCTCCAGTACTGTCATCTGCATAGCAATGAATACTGGGAATATTCAGCATATCATTGATATGCAGAAGAAACAGCGTGGGAGATAGCACTGAACCTTGGGGTACTCCAGAATTAATGGTCTTGGTATCGGAGCAGCATCCGTCGACAACGACTTGGATGCTCCGTCCAGACAGAAAGCTGGATACCCAATTGCAGAGCCCCTCGGGGATACCGTACTTCGGGAGTTTTGTTAGCAGTGCCCTGTGCCAGACCCGATCAAATGCCTTGGCTATATCAAGACCGACAGCCAGAGCCTCCCCCTTTCTCTCGACAGCCTCAGCCCACCGGTGTGTTAGGTACACAAGAAGGTCACCAGCTGAGCGACCATGACGAAAGCCATATTGACGGTCACTGATCAGCTGGCGATCCTCGAGTAATATCTTTATATATATAATTCTTCTGTGAGTGTGTATGTCACTGAACTTCTCTCAAACGACTGGACCGATTTTGATGAAATTTTTTGTGTGTGTTCAAGGGGATCTGGGAATGGTTTAGATTCACAATTTTGTCAGAATGTTTTAGCTTATTAAAAAAAGTTTGAAATTTTCAAATTAAAGACGTGTAGACAGGACAACGTCTGTCGGGTCCGCTAGTTCAGTATAAAATAGACGAACAATTGCCCAAAGCTTACTTCATGGCCATGGATCGTAGTTCTTCTTGTTCGTGTACAATTGACTTACCGCCGTACAGAATCAAATTCGACTTTTTTCTAACAGATTTATCGCTAGCGGCTGAACCGGGATTTGTCGCTAGAATAGTCCCCGCGGGCTTAAGTAACCCACTCTTACGTATTTGTGTCTTTGACATTTGTCAAAACGCACTTGCCAGGTAAAATTATTTAATATTTACGGTAGAATTTTTTTGGAGTTTTTTAAATATTTATGGTAGAATTTTTTTGTAATTTATATATTTATATTTTAGTGCGTGCCTCAACTTGAGGCTGCCTCTAATTCGTACGCAATTCCGATAAGCAGCAACCAAAAACAGCAATGGAGTATCTTTTTTATGTAAAGTATAATAAACATCATGTATTATTTGTAAAACTTATGTTTTTAGCATTTGCAATAAATATTTCAGTGTTTATTGCAAAAAAAAACGGCCATAATTAGTTGGTATCTTCAATCAAATTCAATGCACTCCATCTGATTGTTTTTGATTTGGCCGTCTTACATGCATGCGCACGATGTAACTTTGCACTGGCGGTATAACACCGTGGATTTAGTTCTGACTATTAAATGTGGGTAGAACAGAAAAAAATACTTATTACTGTAATATGTATAGTACAGCATAAACCGGAACGGACTAATATTTGGAACAAGCGCCATAGTTACTTTTGTTCAGCTTGAAAATAGCTATCCAACGACGTATTACACATCTCTTGGGACCCATCTCGGGGTGTATAGTGGTGTAATATATGGATATGTTATGAACTATCTGTATGGCTCCATTTTTATGTATGCATTCTGCATTTATTATTTTATAGGCTCCACTTATTGTATATGCACAAGATTAGCTCATGTGGGTTGGTTGTGTAAGTAAAAGACATGTACAGAGGTGTATCTGCGTGGTGCTGTGTGGCGGTTGCTCGTTGGGCCCACCCAATGAGCAGCCGTCGCACGGTATTCATGCTTGTGTGTTGCACCGTTGTATACCTTGGGACCCGTCCCGGGGTGTATAGTGGTGTAATATATGGGTATGTTATGAACTATCTGTATGGCTCCATTTGTTATGTATGCATTCTGCATTTATTATTTTATAGGCTCCACTTATTGTATATGCACAAGATTAGCTCATGTGGGTTGGTTGTGTAAGTAAAAGACATGTACAGAGGTGTATCTGCGTGGTGCTGTGTGGCGGTTGCTCGTTGGGCCCACCCAATGAGCAGCCGTCGCACGGTATTCATGCTTGTGTGTTGCACCGTTGTATACCTTGGGACCCGTCCCGGGGTGTATAGTGGTGTAATATATGGATATGTAATGATCTATCTGTATGGCTCTATTTATTATTATATATGCTCAAGACTAGCTCATATGGGTTGCTTGTGTGAGTTAAAGACATTCACAGATTTGTACCTATGCAGTGCTGTGTGCCGGTTGCTCGTTGGGTCCACCCAATGAGCAACCGTCGCACGGTATTCATGATCATGTGTTGCACCGTTGTATACCTTGGGACCCGTCCCGGGGTGTATAGTGGTGTAGTATATGAGTATGTAATGAACTATCTGTATGGCTCCACTTATTGTGTATGCACAGGATTACAAGTTGGTTGTGTAAGTAAAACTAAGTGCTGAATTTGTTAACCAGTTGTAAGCGTTATCCGGATTGTATTACGAGAGAAACACCATTGCCAACAAACTGTTATGCAGTTTGGCAGGGTAACTATAAGTAAGACAGAATGTACGAAATATTGTAAGGATTAATAAATAAATAAATAAATAAACATAGCTATTGGAATGGTTACCACTGTCCATACAAATTCTTGTACGCGTTAACAATGTTATATCTGGCGGCTAGACAAGATTGTTGACAAACCTATTCGATCCGGTGGCCAAAACCGGAACTAAGTGTTGCCGTTTTGAAATGTTATGTCAATGCCAACAACAGCGATGCTGTTACCCGGTCAGACATTTTTGTGGCACTGTAGACGGCGCTGTTTTATTGACTACGGTAACCGTCAGTTATTTGTTCGTTCAACCGCATCAAGATGTATAGCTGATGTATGCTAGTGTCAGCAAGAGCAGTATAGTAGGACCACGCTAAGACCGAATCACTTTAAAAAAAAAAAATTTCTGTATGGCAACTAATGCTATGTCTTTTATCCGTCATAGAACGTCATTCATAAAAGTCATAACAAATAATTTGACAGACTTGAAAAATATTGTTGAGGCGATTGGCACATTGGAGCGCAGCGTTCATTCTGGCGAAATTTGGAAATATGTATAATTTTTATATTGTTTTATATACAATAAAAAATTTAGGAATTCTCCAAATTGTTATAATCTTTTCATAAATTTATATTATTTAGGCGAAAAATAATTTGAGAACTGAGTAACGGAATACCTATTTGACAATCCTGGAGACCTCACTTCACAGCAGCGGCCTATTTGACGCCTTTTTATGTGGAAAGTACAGCGCCAAAAACTTATCTGACCCGCAGCCCGTGTCAAATGTTGCAAAGAAAAAAAACTACGGATCCGCACGAACGCGCGTGGATGTGTTGTCAGTGTGTTCGTCTATGAGTAATTTCCATAGAAACCGATGACAGCTCAAATAACTTTATGTCACGCACTAACGCACCTCACGCACAACTGTACGGTGCTGCGTTCCAGTGTGCGGATCGCCTAAATAATAATGGACAATGACTGACAAGGACAGATTATCCAATAGATATTGCCATATCCACATTTTATATTTTCTACCACTGTCAGTTGATTCGGACTAATCGTAGTCCTATTATAGTAGGTAAATGTACTTGGAACCCACAATCATCCGCGAAACCGTCGGGTTTAGATTATGTTTATTTATGTACCTTGGCCCAAAGCCTGAGATAGCCTAAACAATTCACCATTACAATTTTTTCGTCGCTAATTTTAATCTCGAATACCCCAAATGGCGATAAATAGCGTACATTGGCAACACTTTGTTGGCGCGACGCCGGCAGTACCGGACTAAGTCCATCAGAGGCCCGGGGCGGACAACCTTTATAAGGCCCCCAGTTTAAGAAGTTTGATGTAATTTTACAAGCTTTTTATTCAGTTCACATTTGTATGTTTAAGTGTTTTTATTTATTTAGTTAAAATTACTTCTTTGGCGGAGGGGGTCCTCGACCCTGATCTTAATTCTGTTTGAATAGTGATACGGCGATAGCTACGCCCCTGTCACAACTCCGAACCACCTCTTCGATATGTTCTAAGCATATTTTAAAGCCTTGTATAGGATTTGATCAAGGCAACTTGGAGACGTTTGGAGGCCCCCCTGGACCAGAGGCCCGGGGCAGGCCGCCTTTCCCGCTTTGTTCGTTAGTCCACCCCTGGCGGCGCGGTGCCGGCGTGGCGTGAGCTCGGTGCGAGCGCGGTGCGATATTTGCTAGGCAACGACAGCGCGGCGCGATAGTTGCTAGGCAACGACAGCGCGGCGCGAGCGCGGTGCGATCGTTGCCTAGGCAACGCGCCAGCATCGCGCCGCGCCCGAGCCGCGCTCGCGCCGAGCTTTGTGTGTGGCAAGGCCTTAAATTTACTGGATTAAAATTGTTTAAGGTCCGATATCGAAAACTTTAGAAAGTCAGATATTACATTCGTAACTACGAAAGGTAATGAATCACAGGCGGCGATAGTAGCCCCGTTCTTCTTCTGCGTCTAAAAGAGTTTCTTTAAACAATTGTTACTTCAAAAAGGAATTCTTTTGCTGCAAGAGTTTCCATGTTATAAATATTTTTTACGTGCTATAGATAATAAAGAAAACCATTTGAAACATTTCATGAATTCATATCAGCTACTTTTCTTCTTATCGGGCATATAATGACTAATTAAAATCTAGTATTGCTGTATTAGTATTGTTATTCTATGGCCGTAAGTTTTTGTTTTAGATTTAAGATCATTCATCTTCAACGACGACGGCAAAGTATAATAACGTCTGGTTTCATTAGTTTACAAGTCAATTCAATTACAAACGGGCTCCGTCTAGTTAAACCTATGGCTTTATTAAGATTGTACAAGCTAGATAATGACGGTTTCACGTGGATTAGTAGCGTCAACGTACTTACACTCAAGTCTCGTATGCATAGACTTGTCAACAGCGTCACCGGTTTCCATTACAGGCACGACAACTTGTTTACGAGTTATTACTTGTGTGCGCTGATATTTGTCGTCGCGTTTCGGAAATCGCGTACATTAGTCGCCAGCCAGAAATACATTTATTCCTCCTTTTTTTATGAACGAACTCGCCGCCAGCATTTCCACTTTTAATAAACTAATGCGCAGCAAATGAGGCTTTCCCGCCCAGTCTCTTGGTTAACAAACACTCTGATTTCTCCTTAATGTTACCAGCGCTTTGTGTGCTTGTTCCTGCCACTGATGTATTGTTGTACAACTTTGAAGTATACGTTTTAAAATAACGAAGTTCGCCTTTATGTTCGACGTTCATTTTAGTGTAGCTTTTCTGGAGGATCCTTTTACGTTCATGTATTTTCCGATATTTGTTTGTTTAAATATTTGTTTGAGATTTAAGATCATTCATCCTCGCGCAGTCTAGGGAATACCCTAATATTGTTGTCCTTGTATCGATTATATCCGTATTACAAAGGGATACGGGCAACGGATTCTCTTAATTGCTAAAGATACACATGGCGTTTTATTAAAGATTATGTTGCAGTTTGTATAACATAAATAGTAATACTATTTGTTTGTACCGGTGAGTAAGGTCTCCAGTGCTCAATTCAGAACCCTGGCTTTGGTAGTGGAGCAACGTATCTCGGGCTTTTGGTGATAGCCTGGATGTTGCTAATGCCCATTGGCAACGGTGACCACTTTCCATCTAACGATTGACATAAACAATAAAACATAGCAACGAGTAATAATATTCTCGATTGCAATGATATTTTCGATTTATAGCTAACTAGCGTCTCGCCCGCCGAAGGCTGTGTTGATGCCTCAGATCAAATAAGAAGTAAAGACAAAATTCTGCGAATAACGTACTAACTGACGTGTGTCGTACACGGTCACACACTCACATATTGACAAGCAAACTATTGGTTGTTATTGACAACCAAACTACGCCATGTAACATTATTTACGAAACCTACCTCATGTGACTGTTGACAGCGATGGTGCGACACAGTTGGCATCTTTATTTCTTATTTGATCTGAGGTTGACGTTGAACGACATCCATCATCTTGTCCAATATCACATTGAGTGCCCCTTTGGGAAATACAAACAAAAGCTTTTATGTTGATATAAATTTCCCAGCGCTTAACGGATTATAAATTTACTACCTGTCACAGTTGTTTATCAAGCAATGTTACTCAGTGAAATATCAAATCAACGTATTTAGTTAGACAGGGACAGCTCTCGGATTTGTCGACTCCCGTCCGCCCGTGTTTGCGAGCAACTCGTAGCGCGCTGCGAGTCACTGAACAAATTTGTGAAAATCGCATTTGAGCACGTCACGATGGTGTATTTGTATGTTTTATTTTATCATGAGCCAGCTCTGCCCTCGCGAGTTGACGGGTGTTCACTGCCTGTTGGCAGGGGCTTGTATTTTCTATATATTGTGCGTCCAGTTACAGTCGACTTAAATTTTATATGCTTTTCCCGACTAAACAGCGATGCCTATGGCGTGTAATGGATAGGTGGTTCGAACGGGCGAGTAGACCGGTAGCGGTTGCCGGAGGAGGTAATTTACAAACCCGGACATGGAGAAGACGCAGCCGGCTAATTAGCATAGGAGGCTCCCGAGCCGAGCCGGCGCCGGCGCGTCCTCGGCGGTTCAGTAATGACGTTATGTTCGCTCTCAAACGCGGCTCTGTTGCTGCCGCCGCCGGTTTTAATTAAATATTCTTATAATCTGATGCAACACCTAGCTTATTCGGAACACGCTTTTGTTTCATAAACTGTATTGTGACGATTCAATTAGAATTCTGCTGATATCAGAGAATATACTTCTAAATCGCGACGCGGGCTGAATGTGTTACCGAAACTCGGTATGCATAGATGCAGTGCAAACACGCTGCACCGCCTAGTTCCTCGTCTTTGTTCCACTCAATCTAATTAGGCGTCGACTGAGGGGATGGCTGCGATCGAAACTTGCGGCATGTGAGGACGACCGACGGTTCTGACAAGATTACAAAAGTTCTACTGGCGTAGGAACCCACTCGGCGAGACTCCCGCATACGGTTTCCATCCTAACACCCTCCACTGCTAAGACTTGCTCATTCTTCTCTCACACCATTTCGACCTCATTCTCCGAACGCGGTACTCCGCAAATGCTTTTGTCAAATCCTTGTTCAGAATTTTGTGCAGATTGCGGAATTATCAACGGCAATCGCGCATAATAGATCTTTTTGTTCAGTAGATACACAAAAGAATGAAAACGCTTCACAAATCTATGGATTTTTTAACACAAAATATAACGTCGGCTTGGAGTAAAAATAAAATAGCCGAAAGGAAAATACGGAAATAATTCCTTAAAATCGGACATCATATGAATTTAAACCAATCATTAACGTATTTCCTTAAATTTTCCGTCGAGTACCTAGAAAGAAATTAAGCGGTTAATTTCAAAACAGAACGCGAAAGTGTTTGTTAAATTGAGACAATTGACAAAATACAAGTATCTAATTAGGTATTACTTCAAAATGGGACGTGCTTTGAAATTTACGAGAGTTTGAGACGAAGTTTTGTCGTATGCTATAACAACTTCGTCACGCGAAATGTTGGGAAGTACTTACCTATTGGTGTGATGGCCCGGGAACGCTGGAAGCCTCGCTGGCCGACCCGACCCGACTTGTTGTAAGTTCCTTCAATCGACCACTCTCATACTCTAACATGTAATGAGTATATTACTTCCTATGGTGGTGGCCTAATTTTTATTTCAGAAACAAATTCATGAAGGAGCGAGCACAGCGTGTCGTCTAAAAATCCTCATCAACTACATTCTGGTTGCGGGCCGTATCTTTGACATGTCTGGGTTAAGGGGTCCGACTCGTACCCAGAGGTACCGGGTTTGAACCCCAGTGCCGACATGAACCACTGACTCTTTTCTGATATATGTACATTAGTGGAACACTAGTCAATGCTCTACGGTGAGCTTTCGTTCCAATGTAAATACCTGATCTGCCAAATCCTGGATCATGATTAAAGCGGACCCCGAGAGCACAACCGGGACATTAACGCCATGATGACCAGAAGCAAGTGTTACTATGGCTCTCCTACCCATACGTCGTACCCGAGCACGCAGCACTTTCGCTAATATAATTTAGCCACTTAATGAATTCATTATACTGGCAATATTTACTGAAATTTTATGTTAGGAAATCGCAGATTATTACATCCTTCATTAGATCTGAATAATTAATTAACAGTTAACAATTCGTGAATCGCTAACGATATGATTTCCCGTTGAAATATTACGAGTGGGCGAGCAATATTCATCGCGATAAGCATTATAATTATTAGGCGGGCGTCGTTACAAATTGGCAAAATTTCCTCGTTGTCTTAGCAAATGAATATTTATTGGTGTTCTTTAATAATTATCGGGGGAAAGAGAGCTGTGTGAGGTCGGGTGGCGCTGTTCCCGCGCGGAGACAAATGGTGCGATTTGTCCGCCGGCAGCGCAACTATCGCTCGGCAATGCCTCTATTCAGTCAAGTGTTTATCGTTGTTTGCGCTTTGTGTGTACCTACTTGTCGAACTTCGCGCCACTCGACGTCCGTATTCGGCTTCCGCGACATTGCTTCACGCCACTTATGTGTTGTTGTCGATAATAGACGTCAAACCCATGAGATTCACGAAATGTGCTCACGTTGAACGAAGATATATTACGGCTGCGTACTGTTGCTTGTATGAGTTGGGTTTACCTCTTTTTATTTAAAGAACTGGGACGTCCGACGATTCTGGGCTACCACAATACCAATTCAACCTTTTCACAACCGGCTTCTCTGTAACGTGTGCGGATCAAATTTCTAATGAAAGGTTCAACTAAGTTGGAAAGCGCTTTCAGTTTCGAGCGGTCCCTGGCATAAGCCGGGATTGGCCGCTAGGATGATAATGATGGGACGTACCTAGTTCGTCCATTATAAATAGCAACGAATATATTATTATTGGCCGCATGGTGTCCGGCAGAGTAGAATAGCACCAACCCCTTACACTCGTGGGTGTCGTACAAGGCGACTTATGTTTTCGAGGTAAAAGACCTAGAGTCTCCGTAGACTGGAAAGTGGGCAGCAGCGTTTTACATTGATATATTTATAACCCTGCGATCTCCAACCCGCCTGTCAAGCGTGGAGATTATGGCAATAGCCTCCCCTTTCGTGGGAGAGGCCCTAAGTCCTGCAGTGGACTGTTGTTGGCTGTGATGATGATATTATCATCATCATCTGAGCAGGGTCACTCCCGGCTTCTGTGAGGTGTCACAATCCTGCTCTTTCTTCTCTACTTTGTCCGTTCTTCGGCATTCTCATGTCGAAAGTCTAACGTAACCTAAAAATATATAATCGATGTAAGTATAACGTGATATTTATCGTAGTATAGGTATGGTTGCCAGGCAGTATATCGTAGGAAGTTACAAGGTTATAGATGATAAACAAAATCAAAATTAAGGTTGTCATGATTAAATGGAACTCACAAAGTGGATTTCAATCAAAATCGTGATTCAATAACGTGATCAAATTTTCAACCATACTAAAAGATCCTGTAAAGTAAAATTCATTTGAAAGTTAGTCTTATTAAAGGCGAAACTTGGCTTAACTCTCGGTTCGCTTAAATAATAAAAATAACACTGAGTGGGAGGAAATATTTGGTGCGAGACTTGGCTTTTCGGTTCAAATTCATTAGGTGCAAAAACAAATATTGACGGTGGGAATTGATCGATTGTAGGAAATGGTGTTGTTGCTGAAAGTAAACTGTTATATTTGGATTTGGGTTGAAATATGTTGTTGTGGCTAAGATGTGCTGGGCGGGCCGGGTGCGGTCCCGGATGTTTTCCCAACCCGGGTTCCGGCTATGCGCCATCGACACGGAGTGACCGCACCTAAAGCATCTCCATTTTTCATTGCTGTAAATTAATGTGCATTTGTATATTACGTGCGGATTTTAAGATAGCCGTAAAGCTACATCAAAAGCGGACGAATGAAATGGCGATTGCTCCACCCAATAAGAGCGAGGCTCTTAAATTAATGATGGTGACGATGACGATAAAGCGATATGGGAAATACACCTATTGTGATGGACAACAATCTTGTTTTTGCTCAGTATGGAGCTAAGCTAGGGAACGGGCAGGTATTCGTATATTTAGGTACTGCTTTTATGTATTAGTTATACTTACGCTCGTGTTAACAAGAACCAGTGAAAATAATTAGGCGGACCCCGGGTCCTCTCACGCGAGAGTACAACCAGGAGTGTTGTTGATAGATTTTATGTATTTTCCGAGTTTGTTTACGAGAATAAGCCATGTCTGGCAAAGTAAAATATAGCACCAACCCTATTCAGGGGCGTCGCATCAATTTCTTCTAAGCAAAAAATCTAGACCCCAGATTCTAGGTCCTGTAGGGTAGATCAGAAAATGGGCATCGGCGTTTCCTTTTGTGCGTTTTCAACACTGCGACCTCCGAATCGCCTGCCAGGCGCGGGTATTGTGAAAAGCCCCACTAAAGTGTAGGAGGCTTAGTGGACTGTTACCGGCTATTGTTGTGATGTGAACCGCGATCGTTTAAAACACGAATACAATACAATTTCAATATAAATGTAATACAAATTTTTATGTTCAAAATCATATATGTATATGTCAAAATCTTTGTACAGTAATTAACCACTTAGCACTTGAAGTAGCCCAATTTGTATTTGAGAACTTGGTATGGCTGTGTCCTTTAAACGTACAATTGGTACCTATATCCACTGTTCATCGGACTAACGACAGGTGTATCGATAGCCCACAAACCCCGAATAGGATTTCAGCACGGACGCTGTTTGTTTTGTTGTAGATTTATTCGGACTGTAACTTTATTCCGATGTTTTCATCAAATTTGCTTTTTTGTTTTGCGTGCCGCCTGAGCCAAACGCGCGCAGTGTTTAACTTTAAACGAACCCGGAACATTACTGTTTTGTTTGTCACAAAAAATATTTGATTTTAATATCTACGTATTGCTTTATAGTTTTGAATTAATGTAAAATCAGAATCTGAATTGTTTGGGAAGAGCTTTTATAAAAGCTTTTCGAGTTTGCTATTAATATTACAATTTAATGCATTGAAAATGCATCAACACCGGTTCGGGTTTCCAGTGTTGATTTTTGTTCGGTATGTACCTATCTACTAGGTAAGTACTAGCTTTATTTTATACAAGACAGTAATTATTACAAAAATAAAATATTTTATTAGTAAATATTTTAAATATTATATAAAATATTTCTAGATAACATATTATAAGTTTGTAAATACTAAACATCTTACATCTTATTCATGGAGACATCCTTTCAATACTACGAGAGGTGTACAATTTACTAGAAAACTCGATTTTAACTATCCTAGTCCTACTAGACGCCTTGATGCCGCTAGATGCTAAGCTCGCATGAGCCGGCATTGTTCAGCCGCTCCCACTCGCCAACTTCCGCGTACTTGCTGCGATCTATGATTGCGCCACTTCTTACTTTCATATAAGGAGTTGTCGAAACTTTCCACGGCTTCATACTTTTGAGTGGAGTTCAAGTGGCATTACATAAAAGCGGCTCATGAATTTCCGACCTGTGGATGTCAACTTTCCTGGTGTACCGGTTGGCGGCGCGCGCGGTGACTTCCCGGAAAATTTTTCTCACGTGCGATAACTCATTTAAGTTAATTCTGTTCGCGCCAAATCCTATTTCTATTCATTTTTCCTTTATAGACCATTCGCAAAGGTATTTTGATTAATGTGATCAATAAAGGATATACTGTTGTCAATATGCATTTGCACGAAATGGCGGAAAATACGTACAACCGACAACACCTATCATATTACGTAACATTAACATGATTGAGCTCTTTAAATCAATCAGTTAGGCGAATGCGAAATATATTCTTGCTGAATAATAGATATTTGCGTATAAATGCGAAAACTGGTATGTGAGGGATGAGACTCGTTTGGTTTTGGCCACAAGTGTCGTGCACTACATACATTTTACGTGAACTTTAGCCGTAGGAATTATACTAATCCTCTTTGCACCAGCGGCGCGGGCGGTACACGCAGCGGGCACTATATCCCGCGCTGTGGATATTCTCTTTTAGCTGGAATTCGCGCCGCCCGCACCCACCCGGCTTAATGGACAGACGCGGGAACCGTACAACATCCGCTATTTTCCATCTCCTTGCTTTGCTTACTCCGGCTACGGGTCCTTTCATTTATTTGCTTCCGAGCGCGAAAATACGCTATCAATTCTGCTTCTACATTAGGCGGTACTTTGTGTAAGCTTCTACTTTATGTCAAAGGGATTCTGTTGAAAAAACTAGTGCCTACTTAAATACATATTTTACCATTAAATTTCAATGAGAAATTAAACACGGTGCTGCCGCTGAATTTGTTCGCAATATTATTGGGAATTAGATTAGTTTCCGCGAGTTGTAGAAGTATTTGGTTTTGGAGGGGGATTGCAAGTTTTCCGCCAGTTTGTAGCTCGTCCGCGCCAGCCACGATCTACGTGGCTTAGGTAGTTAGCGGAGTCACCGGGTTCGAGGCGGTCTCCACGGCGACCCCGCCCTCACCCTGCCAGTACCGGCAAAGTTTCGCGACCTCGATCACCTTCTATAACGACACCTCGCTATCAGCGAATAACATACCACTTTACAGATTAAATTCTTCACCTGACATTATCCAGCTATCCATTGCACTTCATGGAGCTGAGAGAATTGAGAAATTCCTCCGTTGCCGGGATTTCAGCTCGCTACAAAATTAGATTTAGGGCAGCTGCACCTTTCCGGAGTACAATGTTTCAAACTGAAAATACCACTCAAACTGCTGAAGAATTCGATTGAATTTAAAGTAGTCATCTCTATCAGTGTCGGGTTGGATGTATATTCGAGATTTGTGTCGCCATTCTATTTATTAGTTCTATAAAATTACGCTATTTCTGCTAGAAAGCTATTTTAATTGTAATATTTAAAATTAACATGTAAGAATATGTAGAATTGTTGATTTTTAATCTACTTAATCCGCTCTTTTTAAATAGACAGCATTGTGTCACGATTCAAGATAGGAGTACATACTGCGGTCTGTTTGCTAAAGTCAATCTGTGAGAGGACCACACTGTTCGCTCTCACAGGAACACACGAGCAGTGTGTCTCAAATATTTGCAAAGCTCTATCACTATATGAACGTGGAATGTGTTTCTCTCCAGGTAAAACTTGCACATGTGGTGTCGCCCCACTCTTTAAATTTAAATGTTGTATTTGATTTAATTGTGCTTCCACTTGCGCTTGTGGTTATATCAATTTGCGTATTAATTTCTTTTCTCGTGTTGCCCATTTAAAAAGTTATTTATAAATTACTGGCTGGATTAAATACAATTCTACGAGTATCGTACAAAGTAATACAGTTTTTCTAGAGGCGTTTTCCTCCATAGTTAGTTATCGTATCGTTTAGGTACGACGTGCTACTATAATCATGTACCTATAGTCCATAAGACATGCTACGTCATGTTACAAAATGTGAAGAACAAGAAAATATTCAAACAACAATTGCCACGGTTAGTTTCAAACTAAGCAAATCTATTGTGATTGTTGAACTAACGATCATTATTTTTACAAATAAAAAAGAACTTTAAGCTTTCTAAACGACTAAAGCCAAAAAATGCAAAGCTAGTACCATACGTTGGGGTCGTCAGCACCCAGGATTTCACACATAATTCTCTCCCGTAAAACGACAAAAAGGCGCGCGCCGACTTGCAACGCAATGCACCTTTATTATTACACTTTCAGGTACGTAGCAACTTTCAGAGCACGTTTAAAACTTCGCAGATTTTCGGTGGCTTTGTCTCGTCGTGGCTTATTTGAAACCATGGAGTGGACTATTAATAATCCCGGGAGACGGTACCATCCCCGCCGATTCCCCCGCACTCTGTCGACCAGTCGCGTCGTATTGATCACCACTCTTGTCATCTACACATTCCCTTAATGGACTCCAGCATTATCGTCAGTGTTGCCATTGTTTTTGTCCTGAAATCAAGGATGCGGCAATCCACTTGTTTATCATTCCCCGCCCTAGTTATGAATCATACAACAATGAGCATTCTATATGGGTTCAACATATTATATGAGTATCGCGGTATATGGGATGCCCTAAATTTCACGAGTGTTTCAGAGATGTTAAAAAGCACCTAGGCTGTGCTTCATTATTCTTTATATTATATATGAGGTTCTGGATCTCTAAATCTGAAAGCTAATATAATGTAGAATGAAAAAATAGACCGCAAAAGGCGTTTGTAAGCGCGCACAGTTCATAATTTATTACAAAGCAAATTGGCCGACATTCCACTCGAATTTCCGCATGGTGTCGTATGAATTTGTTTGAATTTCCTTTGATCGCGTTAAACGCGAGCGAATTACCTTATCTCTCTGAAGGCGGTAACGAGATTGGAGCTCTCTAGCGATGAAGCCAATATCCTGAGGTATTTTCGCGCCATGCCGCGGAACACCAACTCCGAAGTCCCGATGAACCAACCACGCCTCTTTCCTGCCATCGCGACCGCGTGTAACTCCGGGGAACGCATCCTCGTCGTCACGCCTTCGCACGGCTTCGCTTGGCGAAAACAAATTCCATTTGATTGAATATTCGCAGCTTCCCCGTATTTCATTTTGCTAAACGGACTCTTACATTGTAAATGGAACTGCGTTTCTCAAATTTCGTACCCGAACAGGCAGTGCTTATTACGAACGAAGTTAGTTCAATCTCTTTTATCGCGGCATTATAGCGGGCCGAATCGCGCGGCGGCTCGTATCCCGACAGTTCTGGTGCGAGTGCCCATTCTCCCGTAAAATTATGTTAAACTTACTCCCAGTGTCTTATATCGGTATTTGTTATCTTAGCGCCGAAGTTACATCAGCTCGTGTTCTAAGACGTTATGTTATCTATTCCAAGGCACTAGACTCTCTTCCGATATGTGTTTTAGCAGTACATTAAGTTTAATCGACCGTGGGCGTGCGAGGGCGGTGACTATTGTTTTGCCTTTTACGTGAACATTATGGTGTGTATTTTTTCTTGATAAATCCGCTGCAAAAGAGTAACATCCTGATATATAAAAGTGAAATCAGTATAGCTCTGTGTAAATTGTGGTTTTGCATTTTCTCGTTTGTTGTGGAGGAAAGGACCGCGTTGGTCGAGTCTCTTTTCGAATTAATTTATATGTTGAATATAGTCGTACTTACTATAAAATACGTATTCCCCACTCAGGTTTTATGATTTTATATCTTTAAAAAAGTTCGTTTTTACAAGCTTTTATAGAACTTCACTTGTATATCCTGGACTCACTTTCCGGCGTTCAAATAAGCTGAAATTTGGTATGCCCTTGTAACTGCTGGTCAGATGATGGATATTTAACTTCACTTGTATGCCCTTGAATCATGCAAGCCTCAATTTGGCCCAGTTCCCGGCGTAAAATTACAAGCCCATATGGAGAGCTGGGTAAAGCTCGTTTGAAAAAATGATTTTCCTTCTTTAAATTAAGTTTAAAGTAAGAAAATTATATTTAAGAAGTTAAAAATACTTAGCAACTTTTTATCAACATTTTATGAACTTTTTATAAATATTTTTATTTTCACTGAGGGCTTATAAAGTTTATTTCTGAAGTAAGGTGTACTGTGTGTATTCCACTTAGACAAATTTTTCATTCTGCGTTTATAACCTTATAATGCCATGCTTCACCGAAAAACTATTCGCAGTTTCTTTTTATAGATATAATAATCATCTATGTCGCTATATTTATAATTTATCGTTTTGAATCTTTGCCAAGCGTTTGATTATGCCGTTTCTAGGACGATTTAACATAGCTTTTCCATCGCGTAGAAGATTACATTTTCACGTCGTTGCTTATCACCATTTCGAGAGTTATGTTGTCAAACGGCTTCCTGTATATTTTGTCAAATAAAATCGTGGTTTACATTACTGACAACATGCCTAGGACCCAAACCGTTGTTTTCAAAATTTTATTAGAAATTTTTGGTACTATGGATAAAATATTTAGTTACGAGGGCGGATCTTTTTTTTTTTTTTTTTTATGTCATTCTTTAGGCAAACAGGCAAGCGGGCCACCTGATGGAAAGTGGTCACCACTGCCTATAGACATTAGCAACACCAAGAGTATCGCTAATGCGTTGCCTACCTCTATAACACGTTGCACTGGCAGCAAAAGGCAAATGCCACTCCACTGCCAAAGCCACGGTTCACCATATCCCCACCCCATGGAGCACTGGAAACCTTACTCACCGGCAGAAACACAATACTATTTAAAAGAGTATTATTTAGCTGCGATATTCTGTAAGGTGGAGGTACTTCCCCAGTCGGGCGGCTCCAATTCGAACGAGATACCCCGCTATGCCCTACCTCTCTCTAATATCATCATGTGAGATCATGTGGTCATATGGTTTGTGGTGTAGACTAGCAACCATTTCTCGTGGCTGGCGTAAGATATTTTAGAGGTAGACTGCCTACGACAACGCCAGACCAGAAAATTTGCGGCCGTGTTATTTGTGATGACTATAACCCTGGCTTGGAGATGTCTCATGTCCTGCAATGGGCGGCTGTGGGCAATCGATGTGTGAAAGGTTTACTTAAAATGTCATAACCCTGGCTTGGAGATGTTTCATATCCAACAATGCTGTGGGCAATCAATGTGTGAAAGGTATCGTTAAAATGTCCGTTTTCCGAGTGCAAGGCGAGCCGGTGGAGCCCCGTCTGGTGCGCCACGTAATTACGGCGTCACTCGGCTAAAACGGCGAAATAAATTGAAAAACCCACTCCCCAGCGAATATGCGAGCCGGAAAATATCTCTCCACGGCACTTGGACCGCGACTGACAATGCCGCAGATAATGTATTTGTTTTTGACCGAAATATACCATTGTTTTTGCGAACAATAATTTATTCTTTCACGATAATGGCCGCGTGTCCGTTCCCTGCTAATTGGGTCGTAAATGTTAATTAAAATTATTTTCCGATTCCCACCATTTATGTATAAAAATACGGTACATTGGGCGCATGCAGCAAATTAGCGATCTGTCATAATGCGATTATGCCTATCAGAGTGATCTTAAATAAGTCATGTGTAAACACTCTGTCTGCTTACACGAAATATTCAATATTAATGTTTATTACAATTAGCGACTGGCATAAAGAGAATATGCATCATTTTAATCCGTCAGTTTTAATTGAATTAATTCGTTTCGTTAACAAAAATGAAGTTGTTTATCAAGTATGCTGTTATTTATCTACTCAAATAGTAATATCCGCTCTGGCTTTGGGATATAAGCCTGATTTAATATTTAATCTATTCTCCTCTACTAAGTACACACTAGAACATCGGGATTTGTAAACTAAAATACGTATTTCGCGTCGTTAGAAACCATAAGACGATAAAAGCTCATCGCAGCTCATCGCGGATGTGGCAACGATTTTCAAGAGTATTAACAAACTAAAGCATTGCATAAATCATGTAAGGAACACGATACGGATTGACATATTTTATGTATATAATATCAATCGCGTTCAAGCATATGTTTTATAGTACACTACATATGATTCGAGTGTGCTACGTATGTAATTTCATTACGCACGAGGGCCAAGTTGATCGAGAATGTTGGTTAAATAATGTCCCCTTTATGAGAAAGTGTGTTGAAGTGTTACAGTCGGAACAAACACAAGCGCGGTCAGTTGTCCAGATTTCGTTCGCGAGATCTGGGAGCACCTAAGGCTACCTAGATACTCGTATTAAGTATAAAATGGCCCTTACTTGAATTATCCATAGATAGATAAACTCTTTATTGCTTATACAAAACAAAGAAACAAAACAAAAGGAATAAGAGTGAGATTGCAATGGCTACCTTTTGGAAAGCTAACAGCTACAATACAATATGTATAGGAAGAAAAATAAGGTTCTATGGATTGCCAATTGGACGACCTGAGTGGTTTAATGGTCAACAACCGGTCTGCCACGCAAGAGGTCCCGGGTTCGATTCCCGGCCGGGCAGAAATTGAAATGATGAATTTTAATTTCTGTTACGGGTCTGGGTGTTCTATGTATAATAAGTATGTATTTAAAAAAAAAAAAAAAAAGTATGTAAGTAGTATATCAGTTATCTAGCACCCATAGTACAAGCTTTGCTTAGTTTGGGGCTAGATGGCGCTGTGTGAATTAGTCCACGAATATTTATTATTATTTATTTATTTATTAATTAGAAGCTTTATTTAGCGATAAAAAAGCAAAATAGTATTTACTACAAACGTCAGATGGCGTTTTATCTATCACATTTTAAATGAAATTTTACAGAACAAACTATTTTACTGCGGTTCTCTACTGCGCATTATGTGTACCTGTGTATCTGTTTCGAGCACGAGAAAGTTATTTGCTGTAACAAACACTACCCAAACCTTTTCATTAATTAACAGTAATCAACTTTAGTTTGTTTAAATGAATATCGTATTTCTGTTCCACCTACACGCTGTGGGTTTCTGAAATATACAAATTACTTATTCTTTTGTTTAAATACTACGCCTGAATAAATATGAAGAACCCTAAGTGCTTTCCGTAAATCTGATATTTTATTTCTAGCCTTTCAGGCTGAGTTTCATGAACACATCATAAAAACCGAAACGTTTGGTAAAACATATCACGTTCGTTTATTTTATGGAGATATTTCTGATCAATAACACACCTCATGCCTCGGACTGCATTATTCCTATCACGGACTATAATAGTACATTCCTCCTACTGCGTCATTACCTTTTATTTCAGAAATAAAACTGCTTTCTTTATGTTTACATTTACGCTTACATTTACGCTTGAATCGGCAGACGTTTGGTTTTTTAATATCTTTATTATGGCATCTGCTTGGGGGCTAATGTAAAATACAGTATATTATTTGTTAGTGGTATTGCAAACGTCCATAGGTTGCGGTAACGGCTTACCATCAGGCAGGCCGTAAGTTTGTTTGCCAACTTAGTGGTCTAAAAAAATACAGGTAGCTTCCCACAATTATAATATTTGGCGCTGTAAAAAGTATCAAACCACCCCCCCAAAGTATCAACCCTTATTACAGGAGCAATTAACATTGTTCTAATGTTGGTGTGTGTTTTCAATACATCTACCGATAGTAGATACGTGACTCAGGTCTATTGATAAGCAGGTGCCTTCTCGGTAGGCTATCGGGATTCATCCCTCGGCGCCTGAACGCGACTGGCTCGCACAACAATTGAGCCTGACAAAGGCGGTAATTATGACCCATTCAGAACCCACCTAGTCCGCATACCGATACACGATATATAAGCGATACGCAACCTTAATGCTAGACACCACCATTTTAGCCACACCTTTAACGAATGATACTCACATTAAACACAGTTTAGATAGTAAATAACGAACGATAAGTCAACATAATAACTCTCAAAGGGAACCGAACGCTAGCCCGAAACGCGTTTTAATCTAACATTTTATAAAACTTAATATCTTATGGCGTAAAACATGTTTTCATGTTTCACAGAATAAGTAAACATAAAAAGTCGCTTTCCCAAGCCAACAGGACAGAAGCTTTTTGTAAAGGAGCGAGTGCTAATTTACCAGAACGATTTATAAAAGAGAAAAATGAATCCACGGCGAATTTTGAGCTTTGCAGAAATATTTACAACATTAATTTTCTTCCCAGATTTAAGCTTTCTGCAAACTGATTGAGTGTAATATAATATCTGTGTGAGTGTTTACATTCGTGTAGGGCTGTCTCAAATGAAAAGAAATAAAATAGACATTTGTGGACAGGTTGTAACACAAACAGCGTTTGATCTTGTCCACAGTTTATATACCTAGGTTTGATAGACACAGGCGCAGTTTCGTTAAGAATATTATATTGTTGAAAATGTTTACCTCACCAGCTTTCAAATTGAGTAGGAGTATTCAACAATAGGCTCCTGGCTATTAAAATATCTCAAATATTACAAACAAAATAAAACAAAAAAAAAACACTTTACGTGTCTTTTTTTGCAAGGTATTTTGTTCGAATAAGCCTCTGTTTTTACATTAATTTGAATTAAGTAGCTAGTACAATTTGTTTATTTACATACTCGCAGCATAAACAATGCTTGGAGGGCCACGGGCGCGGGACGCGGGCGGCGTACGTAGGAGCGAGCAGGCGTGCCTGAACGGACCACGATAAATTATCCATTGTTGGCCTCCGAATTCAACAAGACCCGTTTTTGTTCGATTCTTCGTCTCCTCGTCAATGGGAAATTTATTACGCCCTCTGCCGAATTCAAATATGGCCGATTATATCAGAGCAGTTAAACGCTCTTCGAGCAGGCAGGTGAAGATGGCAATTTTCCCATTTTATTCTTACCTCGGAGATAAACGCGGCTCTCTCACGCCATTTAACGGTTGCTTAGTTAAATATTTGTAGGTGGGTAAAGGTATATATAGTACGGGTAAGATTTGTGTAGCTGCTTAATGGACACGCTTGGTCCCGGAGGAGCAAAATGAAGATAACGTGGCGGCAATCAAGGAAACGACGAAGAAGAACCGGCGTCCTGCTTACTCATGGGATCGTTAACTGCCGCCATTATTTTCTAAAATTAGTTTTATTGTAGATATTACACACTTTAAACGGCTTAACTGTTACCCGATAAAAACATTGTGACAAAAAACGAAGGTAGTTGTTGCAAGTTGCTCAGAAAGTTTGTTTAAAGTAGGCAGCGCTTATACCGTAGCGTTAGGAGTGGCTGTATCATCAACGTAGGCGAGATGAAATTTCTGAACTTGCCAACTACTTAGTAGTTTGACACCAAAAATTTTAGGCAACTTTTAATTGAAACGCTTACGGGAGCGAAGGTGCTGCGAAGCGGGCGGAAGGAAGTTCTCACAAACAGGCCGGATGTATCCTTCGGGTTGCGTGGAACGCACAGTTCTCATTTGACATGAAAGTAAGTTTTATTGATCGCACTTCAATGTGTGCGGGGTTGAATAAAGTTGTAAGCGCTGACCGTAATCTGTTCGGTGCTCGATCCCAGCACCGCGGGACCGCCGTCAACCGGTTGACCTCACGCATTTCTCTGTTAGCCTGAGCTCGTTACTTTTGTGAGCACCGCCTCCCCATCTATCATTTTCTTCACGGAGCCGATGACCTTTCCGTTGACGCGGAAAGGATTTCGCCTTACGATATTATGTCTATGTTTCTTTATGGACACGATTGCTACTTATTATTTGCCTGACCACTGTTACTTATTATCTAAATTAGAGTGCGCACTTGTTTCTAGAGAACTTTGATCTACCCAATTTTATTCATCCACATGGAGTGACTGAATTTATGTGTGGCTCCCAATGCCGCTGGCGAAGCGAGGTTGACCAAGGTCTTCCGCTGTGGACCCTGAGACTAGTTAAACGGTCTCGAGAGCCCATTGACGCCCCATTACGGAGTTTTTAAATATCGTGGCTTGTTTGCCACCTTAGTGGTACTTATAAAAAAATCAACATATCGGAGTATTAATCGTTCTCAACACAATTACCATAGTTATAGAATACAATATAATTGCTTTTCCTGGAACTTGTTATAACAAATTATTAACTACAAAGAATACTTTTCAGTGGGTACTTTTACAGCCTAAAATTGGAAATATAAACCTAAATACTAACATTTTCATTACTTTGATTTAGCAGGAACTGATTAGTTCGCAGGACAATGATATTCGGCTCATAATTATAGGTGGGCGTGACATGGCGAAGGGCGATCCTCACAAGGGCCCAATCTATCACGGCCAGATGGTCGATAAGCATCCGCTGGCGGTTGTCACTTCATTGCTACCGACTCTAACTGATTAATGATTCCGCCCCGACTTTGATTGTAATGCATAAATACTCCCCCTTCTGAAATATGACACGTAATTGTTCATAATGGACCTTTGATCAACTTGATGTGACGTTTTTTCAATGAAAACGCCCTTTGTGTTCGAACAAACGGGGTTACTTAAGCACAAAAATGGAAGATAAATATTTCTATTCAATATTTAAAAAAAATAATGAGTATCCTGGCGTTAATGATCCGGTTGAGCGCTCGCGCACTGGGGCCTGGGACCATGATCCAGGATTTGGTAGACCACATAATTACAGTGGAGCGACTGCCATCTGACCTCCGTGACCCTGCTAACAGGGGAACATGGCCAGATTGGATCATGGTCACACATTCAGTCGCCTGAATTTGCTGGTTTCACCACTGTGTTTTCCCTCAACTAATGTACATAACTCAAAAAAGTGTCATTGGTACATGGCCGCAGTGGGATTTGAACCCGGTCTCTCTCGCTTACGAGTCGGATACCGTAACCCCTCGGCCACCGACGCTCTAACTTCCATTAAATATAATCGCGTAATTTCATCAATCGTGCCAGTTTAATTATAGATAATTATTTTCCTCAGACTGGCTGTGTTCCATTTTGCCATAGTGAATTATTGGCAGTGAGAATCTAGACAATAAGCAAAACTGATTGAATAAAGAAGACCTCGGTCTGTGTACAACAAGATAATAGCTAAAAGATGGACGTCTTTATTATTAAGGTTGCTTACTTGTTGATTTCAATCAGTCTTTAAATTTCCCAAGTCGCATAACTTTTTAGACAGAGTCTACCCGAGTACTGTTAGTTGTCTTCATATTTCGGCGTTAACGTATCTCGAGATTAATTAATTATTTTAGGTATGTATTTTGGACAAAACGTTATGAATGTTTGATATAAATAAGTAAATTAACTGGATCTGACTTTATTGCGCTCTTATTTTATTATTATTACTCAAGAATATTTAATAAACACAGATCAAATTAGGCCCTATCAAGGCCGTTGCTTACTATTTTTAAACTCAATTTACCAAAAATTGCTACGTCGTTCTACAAGTGATTTAATGCTTGCCTCTTGATTCCCTAGGGCTAATAATGAACCGAACCTGCGGCCCTATTTTCGAAACCGCTTACATCCACGCGAGTGCTAGCGTGCGCTACCTATCTCTTTTACACTCGTGTTAAGTTGCTAGAGGTAGAAAAGTCAAGCATTAGTAGGCGAGCGCTCGCTTGGACGCGAGCGGTTTAAAAATAGTTGTGTTTCTTAGTAACTATTCGTTGGCTAAAAATTTAATAACATTCCTGTTCACTTTACTCTAATGGACTCTGAAGGGCTGTCGGAGCGTTGGTATTATGGACGGTGCGAAAATATGTAGGAGGTGGTAATATAGATAGTTCGAATTTTCTTATACACATACACAGCTACCCTCTATCCCTGTAGGCAGACACTATCGAATATTCTTGTCTAGATTTTTTAAGGTTTCTGCTGAAACTATGCTATGCTAAGCTATGTACCATAAAACTTACTTATTAACTTAGTACACTATCTCGGAAACATTTTATTATATTCAGAAACAAACATCGATTTTCTACTTTATAACATTGTATTTATATGGGGCAACTCTTGTTTTCGTCCTTCTTTGATAAATTATAACTTTAATCATTTATTTTCGGCCTGCGAAAGTATGATCACGTCTCTTGAGTTTCAGGAGTCAATTAAGGGGGGAGGTGTTTCTCTCCGTAGAGCCTTTATATCCTGTACTTTATTTTTTTGTTCTATTTTATCACAAGCATGTTTTTACTTACATGTCCCCATGTTTGTGATGGAGAGATGCTCCTGGTCCATAGGCTAAAAGTTGGCCTAGTTACATGATGGAACCAACTCTTTCTTCCTTTTATTCTTTCTTCGTTTTAGCCCTGAATTCATTTCGGTTAATTTTCGTCTGTTTTTCAATGATGCCCTTAAGTATATGTTGTTTGTCTTTTTTATCATGTACCTATTATTAGCTAAAACTGATGCAAACATGCAGTTGGTATTTAACACTTTCACGTTTTTGGCAAAAAAAATTCTAGCCACAAGTTTCTCTCGCATTCGCTATGCTGAATACTAAATGGGACGAACAAGTCTGCAGAGAGCCGAAAAGGTTGCCTGGAAGAAATCGCTTTAAGCGATAAGGCCGCCTGTTGCTTCTCCTGCTGTTAATTTAAGTTACCCATTGTATACTTTTGATTGTGCAATAAAGCGTTATTCATTCATTCATTCATTCAGAGATGTGAAATGTTGGAACCGAAGTGAATCTTAAATAAATCCAATCGGCCCTGCCGCTCTTTGGTGGCTTGGCTTCTTGTAATCGAGTAGTTCCATTACGGTCAGCTTTTCGTGACAGTTATTCGCTGCCCTTAGTTATTCAATGTTATCTATATGACTGTTAATCTTTTGCTATGAGTACTTCCATTTTACCGCGACCTAGATATTTGTGGATAAACTACCGTCTTCGCAAAATGTGGGTTCATGCTGCAGGTACCTGATAGGACCAAACTTTTAGTCGAATTACGTTATAAAAAGTTTTGTCACGTTGCGCCCTCTAAAGAAAATGTTCTTGTCTTCGACGTTTGCGTTTTTCCTCTCAAACTTTCCCGCACAATACCTACTCCAGGTATTATGTTGGAAGTTTGGTCTTCCATAACATGTTTCAAAATTTAAAAGTTTGTGAACTCTGTCTTTGTTCGAGAGGAGTCTTTCCCTAGTTGCTGCTTCGGCAACTCCATTACACTTTGCTGCTATTTAAATAAATATGAATACATGAATGTATTTGTTAAGACCTACTCTTAACACTTGTTTAAAAGCACGTAGGTTGTTTGTTACTATATCTACAAAAATAACTTCGTTTCGAATGGCGTTTGTAGAACATATCGTTGACGGTACCTGAAATGCATCTCTACTAGATTCTACGTAGGTATTTGTAAAAAAGGAATTCGTTTTTGGGTCGATAGATTGTCATTCCATGTTGCCGGCTAGGCGGCTGGTATAGATGGGGCGCGGGCCCGTGGACTGCAATTAATCTGGCTCTTCGGCGGCTCTCTCGCAGGCTTTAGCATTTAGCAGCTGGAGTAATGAGCACGGCAGGGCTGCCGCTGATTGGTGTCTTTAATATGCAAAGGCGCGTAATGACGGCCCTCTTGAGTGGTGCTCCCCGCCCCTGTAACGGCCAAACACCAACTAATAAAGCCAATTACTGCTGTTTAACGTGATACCTATTCATGACGATAACATAAACGCCACAATTTATATCTGTCACACATTTAATTTTACAACAATTACTACCATACTCATTACTATACAGAACACATATTAAACACAGTTTATACACATAACACGAGTTATAACAGAATACTGTTTTGTGATTCCAAAAAGGTTTCTTCACTTTTACGTAAGGATTTCGTTTGAAATTTCCGGCGTGACCAGTAGTTCGCCGAGATTAGATAATAATTTCTCAGGAGGGTACGGTAAAAACGAGAAAGGTATAGGTATATGAATTTCAACGATCGCCTACCCTTTTTAACAATTTTGGGTCACGTACGTCTATTTTAGTTTTATTTTAATAACATTGTATCTCTTTCGTTTAGCTAACTGTTTCCAATGTTGCTTGGTGAGAAAAAGATTTATAGTGCTCTGAGCAAACTCTCCAGGGTCTGCGCAAGCTGTGCATTGTCCAACTTTTATAGAGTTAAGGTCAAATATTTATTCTTGCCGCGTTTTAGGGAACATAAATTTATATTGCCATCTTCGCCATTTCCTTTCATGTGATTTCGTTACGAGTCGCTGGTCCCGCAGTGGAGAATGTTACGGCTCTTCGAGTCATTTTTCAGTAGGGAAGGTCTCAATCATTGGCGTTGTCATATCACTGTGCAATTCGCGTACCCTTTATAGGGATTATATTGTTCATCTGTGATACAGAACAGTATTTGCTTTCCTTAATCTTCTATAGATATTCCTCTTCGTCGTCTAATATTTTCGATCACAATATCGTGTGTGCTGATTTTCTTTTGTTGTTCATCAATTGTAAATGTTTGTTCTGCTGTTCGATGAATGAGTTCATTGCTGATAATATATTCGCAAACGATTTCCTTTACTTTAATAAAGGCACCATGAACTACATCTGAGATATAAGTTGGTATATTTTTGTTTCTCTCCAGGGTTAATCATCCAACTGGCTATCTAATATCCGCCACAGAGCGAACGGCGGCGAGATCGTGGGTAATAAGGTTTTGATTGCTCAGTTCGATTGTGTTAGTGAAACCGGCCAAAGTCATTGAATCGCGGTTTGAGTTCGCACTTTTCTTTTCCCCTCTTTATTCTTTAACTTGTTTTACTACAGTCGTGGTAATACGGAAGTGATCGCAAATTATTTTGCCTTATTCGCCATCAGTCGCTACACACACGTCTCATAAAAGAATGGAGACAGAATTAGGCTCTTGTCCAACATGTTGGCCTGTGGGTTGCGGTTTTCTGGAAATGATTTTTGTTCATGTGAACAAAGCATGGACATTTTAAAAAGCGTACGTGGAAATATCATAAAGTTTGGAATGTCGACCGCGGGCGTCAGTCGGAGCGTTCGCCGAACGGCCAAAGTTCAACGGTTTATCATCGCTGCCCATAACAGTCCACTGCAGGACTTATGGGCTCTCTCTCGAAAGGTGAGGTTATTGCCGTAATCTCCATGCTTGGCAGGCGGGTTTAAGATTGCAGTATTATAAATATAAAAATGGAAAATGCTGCTGCCCATTTTCAAGCCTACGGAGACTAGATCTTTTACCTCGAAAACATTAGTCGCCTTAGGACACCGAGTGTAAGGGGTTGGAGCTATCCTACTCCTCCCGGACACCACACGCTTATGACGACGCAAACAAAATGGCAGTTTCCCTCTTTGTTGTTAAACAAAACAACAGAAAGTCGCTGTAGCACATTTCTGTTGTTCATAGCCCTTTGTGTTTCCCAAAGCCTTATTACAAACAACGTGATTTTTACATAGCTGGGTTGAGGCCTGCCCCTTTATGTACATAGCTAGAAACAATAGCGTTTTATTTTTTTAGGCCGTTGCGGAAACGCCCGCCTTTTTGTTTGTCTTAATATCTCAAACTGGCGACGTTCTCTATTTCTTTTTTAAATTGGAGTGTTTCCAAAGCTACGCCACAGCGGAAGTGCATGAAATAGTTTAGTATAAAAGTAGCCACCAAAACAATTTAGTTTTAGATGTGGTATGATTGTAGATTCTTTAGCTAAGTGGTGTGCAAATAGGTGTTGTTATCGCTTAATATAATTTAAAGTGTGATTCGGTTACTGGGCATCTAAAATTGAATTCACTAGCTTGACTTTGGTAAGCGCTTTAAACAAATGCAGGTAGCATGCGGGTTTTTATCTGAACCGTCCACACCAGGCAGCGCTCACTCGAGTTAGGGTTGCCGCATCATAAAATATTAATGTCACTATATCTCAACTCAGCAGTTATCAAAATTCTGGCGAAGTGACGCATGGCTCTGTTTGTTTGGTGTACAAATACGCCTGAAATGTTTCGTTTGAGTTAGTAAACTGACAGTATATTTTACAATTTTAAAACAGTTTGTTTGTTCTATGTGCTCTAACTCGAAGCCTTGTCTCATGTTTTGAATGCCGTATTGCAGTACAGAGAGGCCTTCTGAATTCCGCCATAATTCGTATTTCACCGTATCCGAATTGCGTTCTATGATGATGGTATTTGATTGTGGTAACGTGGTTTTATGCAACTGACACTGTGCGGTATTTCGTAGCAAGAGCCGCTCGTTAGTGGAGGACCTGCACGCTCGCACCCAGCTATACAATTGGGACTATTTCGTATGGTAGAGGATGTTGTCTCCATTACTAGTACTATTTCCTTCAAATGTATTATTATTAGGAAAAGTGCGTAGACGTTTTATAAAGGTACTGTTAGAAAATAAAAAAGGATGTGTACATTTCCAAAAGTTATAACATATTTTTCTTAACGCGAAACTGTAACCGTCCCGTCTCTGTTCTATAATAACAACATTAATTAAAAGTAGAATGAGCCAATTACTTTAACATAAAAAAAGAGTTTCGTATAAATTGCGTTTGCGAAGAGCGGTACAGTCGTAGCCGCGGGCGTCGGCGCAGGCTATGCCGCCGCAAATCACGGAGACGCACCCCTTTAAACACTTTTTAAGGCGTGATTTATTTTATATCCGGAGAGAACGACATTATCCACACTTACTTCTAATCCTTCCGTGAATTATTCTCCAAGTTTGTTGTCGCCGAGTCTTGTTGCCGAACAGTTACCGCCTTCCGGCTCCCGAGAGAGATCAACTGCGAGATTTAATTTAATCTTGTAGGAATCAACAATACATTGAACCTACTTCTAATTTAATCTCACAAGTCACAACACAGACCGTTCAGTATAAGTTTGAGTTCATTCTCAACCCTTGAAATACAGAGCAACGTGTTAGCTATATTATTTACTAGAGGGTTTAGTTTTATTCAATTAATGGTTTTTTCCACCAGATTCATTCCCAAAACCTGTATGTATCTAAATAAAAGAGTACTTAAAAGAGCATCCCTTTTTCACCGACTATAATTTATGAAGGCATCGACAAACTATTTTTCAGCAACATTCGGGTTGTGGAAATTCAAAACCCGCCCAAGTGGGGCCATCTGGCGGCGCCAGGCGTGGCGCGCTCGGGCTGGGCCAGCCCTATTTGTATTTTGTTCACGAACTTTCCGAATATATTATTTCGTTGGGAACAAGTACGTACAGATGCGGGGGAAACTGATTTAAGAGTTCTCATTGAATAGGGCTCTAAAAGTGCTTCGACAAAATTCTGCGCCGTACACATGGGTGGACTTCCTTCCCGAATACCATTGTGCTATTGTGAGATATGTGAAGATTCAATAACGCTTGACGAAGTAGGCCTCCATTTATTATGATAGGGGACGCGCGGACATGTCCAGTGTTTATTGGAATCTACTATTTGGCTGCCAGCGAGCTCGGCCGTTGTCTCGTGATCTAAAAGAAGATGGATGACTCCGCTAATATACAGAGTTCAGCTTGAGCGAATTCTAGTCGCAACCTTTGACCTTCATTTAAACATCTTAAAAATAAATAAGTTGCGGAAAGTGTAATGTCAACTGAACTCTTACATATATCGTTTTTCAAGATAGTACTCGTACATGTTGCAGAGATTTTATATTTTGTTGTATAAAGATGAAGTCATAAAAAAGGAAGGGAACTGCTGTCCTTTGTAAATATTTGCACTATGAAAAGTATATGACAGAGTCGCCTATAAATGAGTGTTTAGCATTTTTGCCCCCGCAGCGGCGGTAGTGCGGTGTCGATCGGCCACTGCAAACAAAAGAGAACAATTTGCATTTTAACTAACTGATAACTAGAGCTCCACCGCGGAACTTTTTGGCCACCAGTTTTCGGGGTTTTTTATTTATAAAGTTGAAAGAAAGCGGGCAATAAGTTTGTTACTTTGGTTTATTTATTTATTGGAGTATCAACAGCTGTATAAAACAGAATAAATATTATTTTAGAAGCAACAACCCAATTACAGGATTTACAGGTCCTCGCTAGTAACAACAAAATAAAATAAAAAAGAAAGTAAAACTGCACTGCAATAATATAATGACAGGATACAATATTTGATTAGTTATTATTTTACCATATCCTTGTATACCTACATATATTTTGTGATATACAGTAAGCATACTGTACACCTTCCTAGATACTATAGTCTTATTTAGTAGCTACGACTAATAAGGAAGTTAATATATTCGAACTACCCATAAACGAAAGATTCTGTCGACGGCTCACCCCACTGAGAAACGTTTCGAACTATCTTTATTGGCATTGATGTATAGGCAATGACATCAACTCCGGGCGAAAATTCACTTCACCCAACGGCGTGGAGCACTGAATAATAAACGCTACGAGATATGAATTACTAGATACGGATTATCTCTAAGGCAGCGCTTCATTTAACCGCTCACTGAAAGGTGGCCGGCGCGATAACCGGGCAGCGTCCCCGACTCTGATTTCCCCGGGAACGCTCAAGACGGCAATTTACTTGCGTACTACGGAACGGGTCACGAGCCTAGGACTCCTGATCCCAGATAACACTTCGTAAAAATTATTATCTCTATCTTTACTTATACTATTTGGGTTGACTGTATGCGGGTCTTTCTCCCAGAATAGACGCAATAAGATAGTTTAGTTATAGTACCTACCTACTAAAATTATATTCATTTTGGCGATAATGTCTCGGTTGTGCTCTCGCGCACGAGGGTTAGGAGTCCACCTTGACCATGATCCAAGATTTGGCAGATCAGTGTCCCTGCTACGACGGGAACCTGACCAGATTACACATTCAGTCGCCTGAATGTGCAGGTTTCACCACGATGTTTTCCCTCATCGTAAGAGCATCGGTTAACATTCAACTAATGCATATAACTCATAAAAGAGTCATTGGGTACATGGCCGCAGTGGGATTCGAACCCGGTACCTCTCGCTTACGAGTCGGATAGCTTAACCACTCGGCCACCGACACTAAAATAACATTGGTAAAAACTCCATAAAACAGAAAAGTTCGTTTTTGTGTGACTTGTAGGTATGCTTTTCCTCCTTCAGTTCGCTTCCATTCAAATATTAATTTAAACATTAAAGGATTTTTACCAAAGGAATCATTGTGAAAGACTTTTACCTCTTTACGGTCATTTTCATGTTAAATATTCCTTTATCCGCGAAATTATTACCGTATTTCGCCAAATAAATCCTAAAAGGAAAATAATTGCGCTTTCAAAGATATTAACGTAACATCCTCCCGCTTTTTTGCTTGAATATCACAAACATTTTCTGGAATAAATCACGGCAAAGCTTGCATTTATTCCGAGGCGCAAATTAAAAAAGTTATACCAATTTTGAGTGAGTTATTGTGCAGTGTTCAGTGCTTGGCTCTGAGGACGGCGGCGGGAGCCCGGACTGGAATATTGACATGTGGTGATATGCGATGCGCTCGTTCTGATAATCTGGCTACACTACTAGTCGGATGTGTGGTCATCGTCGGATATGTTTGGCATAATGTATTTGCGAAGGCGGTCTAAACATGTTGTCTAACTTCAAATTCAATTTTAACAATAAATGTATGAATGTACCTTTTTGTGTTCATGTTGGTCGATATTTTCGTCAACTGGAACGCTGAACAGAGTGTGGTAGAATCGTACCTATAGGGTTTTCCATAAAATATAAATGCATTTACGTAGCATTGAAACCCAGTGAAATAATTATTGCAATTTATTTTAAAATGTTGAAGTTTTAAAATAGAAATGTCAAGTGCAATGAAATATATGCTTTAGTAGGTACGATAATAAGTCTATCGGGTGCCAAATGACGTCATCGTTCATGCCAAACTAACAAATTTCTATCGCATGTATATCTTTGGTTGAGATATCGTGAAAATTTCTTCACAGTTATTCATGTGGTACCGTAAGCTACTGAAAAAGCTACTTAGCGAAAATGAGGAGACGTCCTTATGAAACGTAGAAACCACATTTTCTATATACAAAACATTAGGTACCTAACATTTGGTTTTGGAGTCACTAATCAACCCCAAAAGTTTATTTCCACGAATTTAAACCGGAAAACGTGGCGCTGTCATCTAATAAACGTTGCCTTTTAGTGTTGTGATAATAGACAAGCAACTAGTACTCTAAGTAGCTAAAAAACGGAAACAGTTACGAGTGAATATTATTATTACTTGGTACTGGAGGTACCTTATTTATTCGCGCGCGCTCATTGGCTGGCGGGCGTGTGGTGATGGCCTCAGACGGCGCGCGCGCAGGGACCCATGGCTAACTCTGTAGACCTGGGTCTGTTTGCTGCCAGCCTGCTCCGGCTCATCATAGGTGAGTAATAGTGATTTAACATCCTGGCTAAGCATTGGAGTGGAGGGAAACAATGACGGAGTTTCGCCTGGACAGTTAAATGAAGGAAAATATATATCTCTATCTGACATAGCATGCCGTGGTTCAAAATATTACCCTACTGTACAAATGACCTAACGGGTTACCTAATCGTAGCGACATAGTACGTGCTCAGTTCGCTCAGTACGAGTATGAGTTTTTGTGGGAGTTTATATTGTACGGAGTCACCCTGAATTTGTAATTTTTATTATTTGTTGTTATACCGGCCAAAATAACACAATTGTCATGAAAAATTCAATTAATTATTCTGGAACCGTAATAAGTATATTACGGTTCCAGAAATAAAACAAAGCATTGTTCAGCGTTAACCATTATTTAATTAAAACACAGTTGATTCTGTCTAATAGTTAGATTGTGTACAACTAATATTGCAACCGTTTGATTAGGACAGCATGTAATTCTGCAGAGCAAACTGTTGCATTACTCCGTTAATATGAGCTCTCTACCAGAGTGCCTGTTCAAATTAATCGGTGACGTACGATACATAGTATGTGCTGGTACAGTCGAACGAACAGGGGCTACACGGAGGCTCTAACAAAACGTGCCGTGTTGCACACAGCTACAGTGTAGCCGTAGGTAATACCTATTTGTTCGACCGTACGTTAATTGGTACGTCGACAACCTGAGTGGTTCAGTGGTCAACATGCCAGTCAGCCACGCAAGAGGTTCCGGGTTCGATTCCCGGCCGGGCAGAAATTTAAATGATGAATTGTATTTTCTGTTACGGGTATGGGTGTTGTATGTATAATAAGTATGTATTTAAAAAATATTTATAAGTAGTATATCAGTTAGCTAGCACCCGTAGTACAAGCTTTGCTTAGTTTGGGGCTAGATGGCGCTGTGTGAATTTGTCCACGATTATTTATTTTATTTTATTTTATTCATTCTTGCTACAAAATCTACACCTCTTATTATTTATGTTCGTGTGCTTTATCTCATTAATTAAACATCGTTTTACTAATATTTGTTTCAAACTAAACTCGTGGGTGGATGAACCCTACCTAGTATAGGCTCTAAGAGCAAACACCTATATTTTTTTTCCAAATCATGAAACTTTGTACAGTTGTTCCTTGGGCCAAAATAAGCTGTTTAAAATCGGTAGCCTTCGGAAGCCCCCCCTCCGGCGACAGTGAAAAAAAAATAGGTTTGGTCGTGGAAGTGTTCGTTGCGACCGCGCGCCGAATATGACGTCTTCACAGTATTTCCAGCTATCCGCAAGGTGGCGCTTCCGATTGACGTTGCGTTTCTTAGTCAAAATGATGACTAGGCTCATGACCCTCTACGACATATATTTATTGCCTTCTTAACTTGCCGTTATATGAAAGCAGTCTGGTTGTCATTAAATTCAAAGGAATCCTTCATTTCTCTCTGCAGAAGGCACCGAGTAGCACTAAGTAAAAATATATTGAAAATTTCAAACGGCTGAGTATAATGGAAATAACTGTGGAAAGTAGCTGTTAATGTTACAAAGAAGAGACATTTTGATATCACTTTTTTAATAAAAAAATTTTACCTACGAGTCCAAGGTAATTTTTCCGGTTTCTGGAGTAAAAACAGACTTATTGTCCTCACACGTAACGTCGCCTGTAACGCTAATGTAGGCCACTTCAGCATGAGAGCGTCACGTCTTCACACTTTACCTACCCGAGTCTTCAAGTCTATTTTATAAATCGACTTACCCGACTTACCCTATTGTTACAGGAAACATCGCGAGCTTTTTTCAGTACAGTCAGCGAACCAATCTAAAAAGCTCTTGGCCACTGTATTTTGTTGAACTTTGTGTAAAGCTATTGGAAATCCATTTCGTGGAAAGTCCTAAATTTAATTAAGAAATGTTGACTTTGAAGTTGAAAAGATCCATTAGGTACGTATTTATCGACCTTTAAAAAGAAGGGTGTCTTTTCAACGTCTCCACTAGAACGAATTCAATCTAAATCCGAAACTTTTAACCGAATATACAGACGAATTGTTTGATCGAGGGAATAGTTTTGTTTCTCTCGCAGCAACATAGTATCATGTTCCGAAAGTTGTTTGAAAAACACTTGTGTACCTTTCCCCAACCGCGCTTGGAGCTTTTGCATATTGATTTGTACATTACTTACCTACTGCTTTCTGGCTGCCTAGAGATTTCCGGATACCTGTTGGCAGTTTGTTTATGTAATAATTATGTTATGCACTTTTTTCTCTTCGAAATATAACGATAAACGATAAATAACAATAACAAAGCAAAAATTATTTAGCTACCTACGTCAAAGTACAATCTATAATTACAGTAGGGACTGGTTTTAAGGTTGTCGCTTGATCGGAATAATTTTTCTAAGTTAATTATGTGTCAGTATTATACTAATCAAATAGAAAAGTGACTATTATTAGCAATATAATACTGAGTTAGTTATATTAATGACAAGTATTTTTATTGATTTTGTGTGTGAATCCAAACTCCAGCTGTACTTCCCTAAACTAACATTATCCAAGCTCTATACTTCCACCAACTTAGAGTCAGGACCTTCCTTTTGCCCCTTGGTCCGGACAACCTCGCTTATATATTCATGAGCTGTATATCGGATGCGTTCAAAAGATTTAAGTTACGCTCTCCGCAAAAAAAAAAAAGTCCCAAACATTAAACTTAAACCTAGCGACAAGATCGTCGTAGACTTAAGCTGTATTGCTCCCACTTGGCACACTTTCCTATACACGAGTTACGAGACATGCACGTAGTTATTTATGCTGGCTGCACGTCAGCGAAGACAGTTCCGCTTCTTTGCTTTTACTAGTTTTAATCTTCCTAATGCGTCGTGTGTGAACATTGTATAAATGGGTGTGGGTGCGAGTTCCGGCTCTGTTTGTTACTAAGAGTGTGCGGAACATTGTTGCCGGCTCGGCTCCCTGCAGCCTAGGCTCTGCGCTATTATCCTTAGCGTCGCTTGTTTGAAGCTCTTCGTTTAGCAATTCAATTGATAAGTCGCATGAAAGTACTTGATTAAAACTTGAGTGGATCATCCTTATTAATTAGGCGTTTAGACCCAGTTTTGCTGTCACAGTACTGTTCAGATGTTATATTGAGGCATGTGGCAGTTCACCTTAAGGCGGACCGATCATCTTAACACCGAGATGATTATGAAACATTTCATCATAGTCCTCACAGTGACAACGCACATGCGGTTCAACGTTTTTGTTGCCCACATGCGGGCACACGACAGACAGGAGCAGCAGGAATAACCTAACTAGTGGCGTCGCTGCAGTCGCTGTAGCCGAAAACGGCTTGGAAGGCTATTACCATCAGGTGGGCTGTCTGCTCGTTTGTTACTAAGTAGAATAAATAAAATTTTTGGACAATGGAATTGTGTCATTATTTCAAAATCGTATTTCCCGGTCACTAGAATCGCTATTGGCACGCCTTTAAGAGTAACGGCTTTCCTTGTGATAGTAATACGATGCCCAGTGACACTCTGTCATCTGAATATATACTCGTCCTACCAAATGGTCCCCTAACCCGGCACTTTTGCGCTGCAAACGGGGAGCGCTACTAAAATAAAATGCATTTCAGTCTAACGAACTGGCGAATATATTGTGGAAGATAAACGAGCTCACCAGCGGGGCCGCCAATGTGCGCTTGCACCGTCATCGTTAAACTCTAATATTTTACTTACGATACGTTTCACACGGCAGGTTTACGGCCGCTACATGGTAACTAATACTTACAGCAGCCCCTACCCCCGGTGACGCTGAGCAATGGCTGGTGGGAAGCGAATTTAACTCGTGCGTTGTACGTAAATAAAGTGCAGTATGGTTTACAATGTGTGGTTCAAGAAACAGGGCTTGGCCGCAACTGAAGTGAAATAAAATGATTGAACCGTTGAAGGTGATTTGTTGCTTAAAACACATGTTTATCGAGAACTTCGAGTATTTATCTAGATTGTTAAGGTACTTGGATGTCTTTATTAGCTAAAAAAAATCAATTGATTGATATGATGCTTTGTATACGTTACCGTAACATTGTAAAAACCATATAATAACATTATTTGGGGTGATTATTTTGTGTATGATATGTGTGATGGAGTGTGGAGATCTCTGGGGGAGGCCTATGCCCAGCAGTGGGCGTCTTCTGGCTGATATGATGATGGTTTTGGTATTTTACGGTTTACGACCGCTACATGGTAACCAATACTTACAGCAGCCCCTACCACCGGTGACGCTGGCAATGGCTGGTGGGAGGCGAATTTAACTCTTGCGTTGTACATAAATAACCTGCCGTTAACGTAGTCAAATATGTTAGATTATAAATGAAATAGTTTACAATGAAACGCATTATTTTTAAAAGAAACACAAACATTATGTATAAATTGGGTTAGCTTGGTTTGTGTTAGGTTTGTATTGTGTCTGGCAGAGTCATCGGGGTAATGCGTGGAGTTCCGTGGGTGCGTCGACAAGCGGCGAGAAGGTAACCTTGGGGTTTTAGCGGGTAGTCTGACCTCTTTGGCCCGGGAGACCCGCAAAACCTGCTCGCTTCCCCGGCGACGCGTAAATGCGTTTCCCCAACAAAAATGGTTTGTATTGTGTCCGACAACTCGATGCGCGTGGAGCTCCGTCAACTCGGCTCAGTGTCAAATCGCCTTAGAATGAAACAGTTCACAATTTTTCGGTTTTTCGATGGTTTTAACAATCTTACGGTAAATAGACATTTAAATTTAAGCTGGTAGTAATTATCTAACCAGACCCAACTATTCAGAAGTGATAGCTTTTTAATAGTATTATCCTCTTTGAACCTGAGAATTATGAGAATGTAGACAGTGTGTTACTAAAGCAAACACAAAGCCAAACAGCTAAACTGTACCTTCAATTAGTGGGTTACGATTTTCTGTGGGTTACGATTTTCTGACGCGCTTGAAATAGGAAAATACGGTCGAAATTATGGCGAAGTGCTATAAACTCATCTACAGTATGATGAGCCGCCGTAATCGGTTCACGTATTCCGTAGAATGTAGATAGCAGGTACGAAAAGTGAGCCGGGATGTTCTAAAATTAAATATGGACTTCAAAAGATACGTAATAAATGCGATTTTGGCTGTGACATCCTGGCTGAAACTGACCGCTTTGTGAATTCGGACAGGTCTGAAATTGTTTTTCAATTTGTCACAGGAATAAAGTCCAACGTTTGGATAAAGTTCAATATTAAAGGTAGAAATGGCAAAATTCCATTTGTAATGTAAATAAAAACGGCACAATTCTCTTTCATGTGGATACTTAAAAGGTTCGCTGGATGATTGTTTTTACACGAGTCCAAAATTTGGAATGCTTTTGTGTTATGTGTCCTGCTTTCCTGTATGAGTAAAGCACCTCTTTATAACTATATAATTTACTGGACCAGGCGCGACTTTGTTCTCGTGCACCTACTTTACCTCTACCTACCTTTTTTTCGTTCTTATAAACCTTCCTTTTGAATCACTCTATCTATTGTTGAAAACCGCATTAAAATCGGTTACGTAGTTTAAAAGATCTAAGCGTACATAGCATACATAGGGACAGACGGCGGGCAGCAACTTTGTTTTATACTATGTATAGATTCATTACGAAATTTAACGGCCGAATTCATACGGAATCTAACTTTACGTATAGTAACAATGATAATCACTTGATACATCGTGACAGATAAATACTTATCAAACTAAAAGAAGACAATGAAAACAAACGGACAGCACGTTTAGTCTACATTTTACCGATTCTACTAACAGCCGTTCAACAAGGACGACAATAACATAGACCTCTATTTTAGGTACCTACCTAATAGTTTTTTTTTTATACCACAAATGTGGCAAACAAGCTTACGGCCCGCCTGATGGTGAGCAGTCCCCGCAGCCTATGGACGTTTGCAATACCAGGGGCATCACCCACGCGTTGCCGACCCTGAGATACAGATATAAACCAAGCTCTCGGTAACTTGTGGGTTACCTAGGAATAGGTACGCTAAGCTGCTCCGACGCTCACCGACTCACGGGTCAAGAGATCTGAGACGCCCTCGACCGCGCCGCGTCCTCGGTCAGACTTAAACTTTTTGAAACTTCACCCGCTTTCATTAGGCCACCGCTGCCGCTGATTGCTCGCGCACATTATGTCCACGTTTATTCGTTTAGTTCACTGGTTGCTTTAAAATCATATTTTAATTATGCATATTTGCATGCGACTCGTAATTTTGTCTGTGCCCGCGTAGGATCAGAGACTTGTAGAGAAATAGTATTACATCAAATTAATATTTTGCCGAGGTCGAGCCTTTGTCGTTGGAGAATAATGTGGAATTTCTCGGAAAATATGTAAGGGGTGGCCGTGCGGTATCCGGCAGAGTAGAATACCATCAACCCATTACATTCGTGGGTGCCGTACAAGGCGACAAATGTTTTCGAGGCAAAATATCTAGTCTCCGTAGGCTGGAAAATGGGCAGCGTTTACCATTGTTATATTTACAACACGCGATCTTCAACCCGCCTGGCGTATAGATTATGGCAATAACATCTCCTTTCGTGGGAGTGGCCCTAAGTCCTGCGGTGGACTGTTATGGGCTGTGATGATGATATGTAGGAGGAAGTATTTCTATTGATGTATTAGTAGTACTAATTTTGTTTAGTATAAGCTTTTTATCATGCAATAGATATTATTATTTTTGAACTTGATGCCTGTATAGTAATGTTTTTTGTCATATGACGTCGGCTTTATTTTTTTTTGTTTTTTATTTCATAATTGTCAGTGATAGTTATTCCCTTTCAAGCATCACGTTACCCCTAGATACTAGTGAAGTAAGTATTTGATGCAGTACTACCCTTTAACTCTTAATCGTTAGCGTTTTGTAGATTCATCATAAGAAAAGTATAATTAGATAATGACACTTTGAAGCGAAAACCTGAGTAAGATAATGATAACGTAACAAACACCCTCTTTTTGCCCTCGATCGAAAAATGATTTTCCAAATAATAATCGGGGAACGTACATAATAAATAAAAGATTCCGACGAATTAAAATCCTCTTCCTTTTTTAAAGTCGGTGAATTACTAATTTAGTAATCAAGTCAATAGTCAAATAATTTTATTCAAATTGGGTTTACAAAACTCTTATGAATGTCATAGAAAAACAAAATAAAAAATTGGGCCGCGGGCCATAGTCTCATCGAGCCGGTAACGTTTGTTTTGGAACGAACCTAATTCTTGGTCCTAGGATCGGACTGACTGACTGTCCCTGTCACTTTGACAGTTTAACTTTACAAGTAGAATATCAAGTAAGCTATTCGCGTAAAGAGAGTGCCATAACAAGGGATTTAATAAGTGCGGCCCAGTCAGCCCAGCGACCACCGGCCGAGCAGAATGTTCATGTTCCCTTTTGTTGTTTCACTCGAGTCACAAAACACAATACCTATCCCCAACTTCATTCTCCGAGATGACTCTTCCATAAAGTATCGTCCGCATAACTTATCCCTCCGATTTATTTGTTCCTCCAAGGAGGTATCTGGTTTATTTACCTATATAGTTTGAAATATTCGCCTCCATATTATAGGCATTGTTCTCCACAGTTTCGTTCATATTGTGATATTTTTCTTTGTCGCTCTCGCTGTATGATTCCCATATCTACAGGTACGCGTTTCTACTTCGCTGTACATTATTGTGTGATTGTGATTGATCATGGTATTGATGTTTTTATTTCCTCACGAATACCTGCGTAACGTTTCGTCTTATCATCATAAAGGTAATACGAAGTTCTCGTATATTCATTGCATATATTATTTTCTTTATAGTTTTCTTTGATACCTACCCAATATTGTCACGCATGTAGATAACAATGCTTTGGGGCCTTTTCATCTATACGTAGTATATAACAAAGTCGCTTCCCGCTGTCTGTCGCCGTATGTATGTACGCTTAGATCTTTTAGACTACGCAACGAATTTTAATACATTGAGGAAAGTTTGTAGGCAACAAAAAAGGGTAGGTAGGGGTAAAGCAGTCGTAGGGGTAGGATGCCATGCGAACGAAGTCGCGCCAGGCCCACTAGTTCGTAATAAAGAGTAACTAGTGACATAACACGCTCCCGTAATAGCACGGACCGCAAGTTCCCCCATTAACTTTAACCATGATTCATATCCATTTAACGCTACTTCATGAGAGTTTAATACCTTCCTAGCTAAATTTTAATTCATCATCGTCATCATCATTGACAGTCAAAACTCCTCCACTATTGTAAAGGGTATTAGGCATAGGCATTATGTATATGTTGATGGTATTATATAAAAAGTTTGAAATACCTAAACATTTACACAGGAAGACATTTCGTATTGCCCAATTAGGTAGGTATTCGGGATCTGTCTGGGAACTCGGAACCGTCAATTTCGTCTAACAAACTTATCAGACGAGGAGATAGGTCGGGAATAATAAATTGTGAAGGCGGGCCTTCGACAGGGTTATAGGTTCTGTTTGTATTTACGTATACTTGCGTAATTAACTGGTATTCTGTATACAAGTGTTCGGAATTAATTAGCGAATCTGTGCGCCGCGGCGACCGCAACGGTCGCGCGCAGTGCGGTCCGCGGGTAAGCGTTTGCCCAGCTGTTTGTCCAACGCGCACTGGCAGGCTAGAGACGCGCCTTCTTGGATTTAATCGAAGAATCGAAAACCCAACCCCGATATTATTAATAACAGGACATAAGAATTCACAAAATAAAATAAAAGACTTTTTGGTTACAAATGTTACAATAAATCAAGGGATAAGTAAATTGTATCCACTGGCTGGCATTGCTATACCAACTGTCCGCAGAGAGATTGCCAGTGCAGTGGAAAGACGGAAACAGGAAACGGATCCTCGCCACCCGCTCTATGGTCAGATTAAAAGGCTGAAGAGGCGATCCAGTTCCCTGGCGCCCACAACTGCCTGCGAAAGCGGCGCCCCTACAGCCAGAAAAAACCTGTGGCTCAATAATTTTTACAATCCGTCTTTTATCCCTCCTGCTGAAAGGCTTCCACCCGGAAACCAATTTCCGTGGCCTACCTGGAAGGCGCTTAATAGGCTGCGAACTCAGGTAGGTCGATGCAAAGAGAACCTTTTCAAGTGGGGATATGTAAAAGAAAATTCTCCTTGTGACTGTGGCGTATCTCCGCAAGCCATGGACCACCTTGTCTCATGCTGGGCGTGTCCTAAAACTTGCACAATTAAGGACTTCTTCGAGGCCAGTCCAAATGCTGTATGCGACGCCGAATACTGGGCGAACAAAGTGTAAGGGGGAGTTAAGTCCATCGATTCGATAAGAAGAATAAGAAGAACGGATATCAATCCAGGGCCTCTATTTTTGAACCGCTCGCCTCGAGTCGAACGGTTTTCAATTCAGATTTCCGGCATGAAAATTTATGCATGACACCGATTTTCACGATTTTTAACCAACCGCTTTCGATTTAAAAATATTGAATTTTACATAACGAAAATCAAAATTTAAAACCGTTGGACTCGAGACGCGCGGTTCAAAAATTGAGCCCCATGTAGGTGGGGTTATGTTCACAAGTAGAATTACTAAAGTTATATGCATATGAACTATCTATATGATGCAAATTCACTTATATCATGCAAATTTTTTGCAAAACTTCAATAATTAAAACTTTATTGAAACGATTTTTCAAATATTAACATCATGCAATCCGATCCACCGAATCGCAGCACTCGTATTAAGTTTCGATTAATCGCTTCAACGACAATATGGCGCATCCCTAGCCGCCCAGGCGCCCTGCCTGCCCCGCCCGCCCCGGCCACAGCGGGCCATTCCGCTCCGGGCAGTCCTTAATCCGATTACCTTTCCTGTGTGTCCACAGCTACACAAAAAGTATTACTAATTGGCCAGAAGTACCTACCTGCCTTTGCAAAACATTAACGTTGTATTTCTGTACGTCTGTAACGTCAATCTCATTTTCATTTGTGCTGTAGTAGTTCTAGGTTAAGCTTTAAGTAACGTTTTAGCTTTTAAACATAAGGAAATTCAATGTGGCTCCCGTGGACACGGCTTAACCGATTTTTATGCGGACGAAGGCGCGGACATAACCTAGTATGTTTATATTTTGCCGGTATCGTGTAGACACGGGTACGGATAGAAAATTATTGTTTAAGTTTGCAATTTTGTAGGCTAGCATTTGCTCAATAAAGCGACCTATTTTGAATCTATTTTGTATTGTCTCCGCTTCGCGTGGGAGGGAAAGTTTGAAACAAAATTGTTGCCTACTCCTTCTTTAACTTCATAATTACTTTGTTGCGTGTCCCGAGAGAGTATTAGCCTGAGCTGTGCTCTGAGTCATAATTCAGTATCTTTTTAGGTCGATTTTCATAAACCTCGGACAAATTTTTATTTTAATATTTGTACCAATAAGGTATAAGGTGAGCAAAAAGGCATTATCAAATAAGTATCTATAAATCTTAGTCACACAACAACAAATGCGGTTCTGTATTATTGTCAAGTACGTGAAACATAAGTGTTTGAATCGTGTTACGGTTCTATCCGGTGGGTTGTCTGCTCGCTTGTCAATGTGTTGGTCTAACCTAGTATCTAAGTATAAAATAACCGTTCTGTGACAATGATGAATTCAACTCGAGCTAGTAGGTAAGAAAACTTGGTAATACTTATGATAAAAAATTGGATTTTTGGATCTTTTCGTCCATACAGATGTTATTCCATAACAAATTGTTATTGCTACCTATTGTTATCATAATATGTTTCTTTTTATCTACAAATAAGTTGTTAATGCTTGTAAGGCTATTGATTTGTGAATTTTGTTAAATCTTTCTGAGTTTACGTAAGATTTTACTTGCAATATAAATAGCTGATAGTTCTCGTAAGGTATGAGATCGAATTAAATAAAGATCAAAAATGTAAACAAATGGGTTGCTACTATAAAAATAAATAACACAAATGGTAGATTATTTAAAACCCTTGAAATATTGATTAAAATTATTACATTCAAAATGAAATAAAATCATATGAATATTTAAAAATATTTTACTGATGTAAATTGGGAACAATGTTTTTTTGTTACATATTTGTGCTGTTTCAATAAAATATGGGTAGTTTTCTTTTATGCCACTGGTAATGGTGAGATATTCTAAACATTTGGTCCGTTGTTACAGTACGTTATTGCAAAAGCTTGGAAAGTAAGGGATTGACCGACGCCGACACATATTAAATTAATTTCTCAAATAATAATACATAAAATAATATAACATTCAAAATGGTGGCCTCTTCTTTCTAATATACTAGTGTTCTTGGACTAATAGTTTCCGAGTTACTTATTACGTTTTTGATAAATTGAATAACTAGGGGTAAATTGATTTGTTGCGTTTTTGAAAGTTTAAAAAAGCACACTTAAAAGTGTTCATAATGCATAACTATTTGGTTATGCAAACAAAAGGTTTTATAGCCCTGGATAGTCGATTTGACATTGACAGTTGTGTGTTTACATTTTTGATCTTTAATTTCATCTCCAACTTATAATTAAATTGAAAAACAATCTCGATTCGACGTGAAACCAACACGGCCACCGGCGACCCGGATTTTATCTAAATAAAATATATATAGGTAAATTTTTCTTTGCAAATATGGCTATTGTGAACAATGTTTAGGTAAAAATTAATCTAATGTATACTTAAATGACGAAAGAAACTCCATATTCACAACACTCTGTTTTTGTTTTTCATTGAGAAAGCCCCTTAAACTTAGAACATTCAATGCTCTAAGCCCCAAAACGATGTCTGATGAAAATTAATGTTTCTGTTAATTTGATCTTATAGCGCCATCTGTGTCAAGTGCTTGCTATCCTGGCCATTTCAGTGTGCTTTCCCAACGTACAACCATGGGGTTCAACTCTGGGAAACACGCCCTTTAACAGTACTAACAACCCCCCGTCAGATGGCGTTGTCGCAAACGCAAATGCGAACTGCTGCAAAAGAGTTCTCTGAATTTCGCATAGATGGCGTGTTACGCGATTCTATGTCGGAACCTTTTCCCTGAAGTTTTAGTTGGAAACTGCTTCGACGCTTTCTACATTAGACCTAGGTGGAGCTAGGTGGATGATAATTTTATGTCTTCACAGACATACATCCTTGACTGGATATTCATTAGTAAGGATTTTAAATAGTAGGTTATATTTTATTTACTTGTAAAGAATGTAGTTTTCAATAAAATATGTTTTTATCACAAGCCGATTTCTTCATAACTATTGGTGAGAGAAAATTAATTGCTATGTATTTGATCTTTAAATAAATTAAATAAAAAATTAAAAGATTTTTATGAAATTACTAATAAAAAATGAGGATATCCGCAAGTGAACCAAGGCCACCGCTCATAGCTCTAAGGATTGCCAGGCTGAAGTGGCAGTGGGCAGGGCACATAGCTCGAAGAACAGTAGCCGTATTCACGATGATTCGAAACCGTTTCCGAACGATTCCACACGAAAATTAAAATTATCTGAAACCACATTTTCCTAAGAACTTTTGCGGGTCTTTTGTCGATTCCGATTTCCGAGCCATTGTGAATACGGCTACAGATGGCCGATGGGGCAGTAAAGTTCTCGAGTGGCGACCACGTACCGGACACAGCTTGGGTAGGCCTCCCACAAGATGGACCGACGACCTGGTAAAGATCGCAGGTACCAGCTGGATGCGGAAGGCACAGGACCGCAATTGCGGAGATCTCTGGGGGAGGCCTATGTCCAGCAGTGGGCGTCTTTCGGCTTATATGATGTTGATGAATAAAAAAAGCTTGAAAAGACACTGCAATAACATTATAATCGAATACTCCATCTCATTTTAGTCAGAAAAGTATGTAAAGTGTCCGTTAGTTTGTAAGTTTCCAACTTAAATTAGTTTCGCGAAATAGTCCAACGTAAACGGATGTTCGTTAATCAACTTATAACAAAAGTTTCCATTGGAGCTGGGGGGTATGATCACTATAATTCAAACTGTGAGCTAACTCAGTTGTATGGAGTACCTTCCTAAATTAATTATGCCGAAACCGTGATGATTTTCATAATTTGTGGATGAGGACATGGTAGTAGTACGGCTAACGGTTTAGTATTGTAGACTGTAATTGAAGATGCTTGGGTATCCCGAAATAAAATAAAACAATCATCTTGGCGTAAATGTCCCGGTTATGCTTTTGCGCTCGGGGGCCCTGGGCGCCTTGACTATGATCCAGGATTTGGCAGATCAGGTAACTTGGGTTTCCTGAAATGTACCATTCAAAGGATGGTTGGATGTTCATTCATAAATAGGCAGTTTTTCAGCCATTTACGCAAAACTACGTAATGGATTTTGATGATACCTACCCATAGTGGTGTAGCACATAGATATTCAGGATAATTTCTACATGTGCAAATACCTTTAACTGACTAGTATGCGAGCGAAGCCGCAGGCGATTACTCGTTGATAAGTTACAAAATTAGATATTATGAACAATAAGACCGCCTGAAGCGGAAAAGTTTTATGAAACATAATTTACAAATGTATTTTTTTTGTTGCAGGTAAGAATGACGTCACCACCTGTTTGGAGTTGGACAATAAATTATTATTTCGGCTAATGTTTGGGTGAGTTTGTTTAACTGTGTTATTTTGGAGCTTTAACTTTTCGGGTTAAATCTAATGCTCATATTAGAGGAAATATGATTTGTACGGTGTCTAATGCCACAGTGAATAGGCTTTCAAGGGTGGGCCATATCGTCATTACCACCAGTCCACGCGTGGGAGATAGGCCTCGAAAAATAAAAATGACCTAATTTTTCTAGCCTTCGGAGGTCCAGGATCGCCTGTCTTCTTCTTTTAGATCTCACTTACTGTTTACCTTTCGCCCAAAAATAAATAATTAAATTAAACACTAGTTGTAAAATTACACAATCTCCACGTTACGAAATGCCTTCAAAATAACAATACTGTAATTAACAAAACGCACAGAACAAATTTTTTCATTACGATAAGAGTATTACTTCAACTGGTCTAAGTTTCGGCATTGTTCCATCCAAGGGTACACAAATTTTCCTGCTAAATAACCATCAGCGATTACAGTTATTTACATAACTAAATTAATGCACGATGGTTAATTTGTGTTGTTAATTATTAGACGCTACAATCTGTAAATTGCCGACTGTCATTGTGATGCAAATCCCCATTGTGTAAGCTCACAGTTAATTTGCAGTAAATACCTTGGCAAAGTTTGCGATTACATTAATGTAACAAATTGTTAGATTGGGGCTTTGCGCCACTCGCCCCTTTGTTGTGCCACAACTCGAGCCTGACACCATGTTGACACCTGTGTTTGGCGTAATCAATGTGTAGCAATTCTGCTAAATAAACGTAGATAAAAGAAGCATAATATGTCTATCATGGGCTCTGATAACGACGGTTCTTTGTTTATTTTCCTCTTGCTTTGCTGTGAATGTCATATTGCCTTTAACACATTTTTCCTGCGAAACTTACCAAGTAAGTGTAGGTAATGAAATTGTCAGTTTTGTTTTCAAAGTTGAATACTTCTCCCAATATTCCGGTCTGATATCGATTCGTGGTAAACGCATCCGTGCATGGCACATATCTCACATACTCGGCTAGCCGTCGCCGTGCTCAACAACTCGGTCACGTAAACAGGAGGATGTATTTTGCGTAGCTACCTACCGATCCCTGTAGCTAGGGCCGTCTTTAACCTATTTGAATAATGGGATGACGACGTTGTAGGAGGGTAAACAGGTTTTAATAATAGGTGTGGCAGGGTGTCCATTGTTTTTAAAAATCTATCTTTTCTCTGAATTACACTTGCGATATTGTTATAGTTCGGTAAGCAATTTCAATAGACAAGGTTTTAATTTTTTTTTTAATTATACAATGGCCTGTGTATAGAAATGGTCGTCACTGCTCTCTGACCGAACGAATCAAGCTTGAAATTGTTGCTAATATGTAGAATGTATTTTTTCCCCTTTTCTAATACTTCTAAAGAATATTTCTCGGTAATATCTGTTACCGGTTGGTTATCTGGCAAAAAGTTTGGGGACCCATGGATGGCGCAGCCCTGTGCTAGTGGCCAGAGTGCCTAAAGAAAAAGATGACCCTTCCTGTAGCGGTCCAATGAGCAACGAACCCGAATAGTTTATGTTCTTTCAATTTACGGGTCACAGGTTATAGCGAAAATATCCACGGGACCTGCCAACATTATAAGCTCGAAAAATTTCACTCGATTGATTTTCACGAAATGGACTGTCAGTATCGTTTCGTGCCACTGTAGGTACATTAGTCGCGAGTTGTGTGCGAGTGACTTGATATTCCACATCGGTCTTTTGAAGTTTATTTTGTACAGAACTCCTTTTTGTCATATTCGATTTTCTAGTGGAATCGTTAGTTTACGAAATAGTTGTTGATAGCCATGTGAGCCTCGAGGGGTGTATGCAGTGGACGTCTTGCGGCTAACATTATGTCGATTCAGTGAAAATAGATTTCTCGGTCATTTTCATCTTTTCCCTATGTGCGATAGGCAGATGACCACATCGAGAGCAGGTCTGAGCCGGAAAGGAAAATTATGATAATGGTCCCCTACAAATGTTTTGGTACAACATTTGGATTTATTAGAAACCAAAACCATTATTTAAATAACCTAACCGTCACAAAAAGTCGGGTAACCCCGAACAAGTTTACTTCTATACATACTATAAAACTAAGTCGCTTCCCATTCTGTCCTTCTGTATCTATAGGTAGGGTAGGTGTTGTTAGGTAGATGTAGGGTAGGGTAGTATGAGTAATCTATACATTTTTGTATTTTTGAGGTTTTTGTATTTTGTATTTTTTCTGCATTGTGGTCTTCTTTCTCACTTCCTGACGAATTTTCGTACTTGTAATAATAACTGGCGAATTGTATCTAAAACATACATCTACAACAGAAATAAGAACACAAAAACACAGAATTGAAATAGTAAAAAAATAACGTAATTACTAACCTTCGTCAATGCGACGAGCCATGGTAGCTGGAATGGCGCTCACGGGCCCCCTACACTTAAAACACTCTCATGAGGCGTGAGGGCAACCGGTCGACAGAGATTAGACAAAGTATGGAAAAATTGCGATCGCGAGCGCAGGATTTTACGCGATTTTGTAAAGTCCGCGTCGTCGAATCGACGAAGGTTAGTATTCTAGGGTTAAACACCCCTCTTTTTTCGTCGGGGTATAGACAGATTTCAATGAACCGCACAGTTTTTTTTTGTGATTACCGCCGCACGCATTGAATAAATAACCTGTTGTTGCGTGCCTGGCTATTGTGCGGTGCGGTCGCAATACAAAATAATTTATGGGTGCAATAAAAGTCGGTGTGTGATTTTGACAGATGACAGGTACAATGGTTGTCGGCGAACGAATGGCGGGGGCGGACACGGGACAAGGCCCCGATTGTTGCGGCCGGATACTGCTACCATTTCCGTGTTCGGCCCGCCGGCCGCATTCAGTTCGGCTCGTTATCGACCGCGTAAACCGATAATCAACGTGCATTTCGATCCCTTTGACTGAATGCGGAATGGGATAGGTTGTGGAAGAAAAATATGTTCAAAATTGGCGATTTCGAAAAATAATTTTGTGGCACTCTTTAGTCTGATAACCGATGTGGGAAGCAGGCAGCGCCTGGTACACTTATCCCTACCAAGATATCCTATTTGTGAGAGTAATTACTTGTATCAAATTGCTCCATAATTTGTATGTATAATGCTATATTTAGGATTAACCAATCTATATTTATTCAAAGCTTTAGCAATTTCTTTGATAACATATCCACTCTAAAACGTAGCATTTAATCCGAACAGCATTTTTATTTACGGGTTCCACGAAAAACGTATTTTTCATATTACACCCTCTTCAACGCGTGTGTTCCTTTTATACGGCGGTAAATGTTGGCATTCAGTCCGTTCTGGGGGTAGGCGTTTGGTTTTCGGCGCCCGCGGTCTCTCTCGCATAATTACAGAAATGCATTGTGCGCCCGGCGCGGTACGTGCGCCGTTTACGGCCCGTAATTTCCGCAGAAGCATAGTGAACCGTGAAAGCACTAAAATAAGTATTCGTCCATCCAAATTGACGTCAAAGTGACAGTTCGGTGCGAACGGACTGGCAGTGAATTGCTTCCGTATTATCATAAGCAAATACCTGGCTCATATCGTCGAATTTTGAGGCTACCCTCTACGACTGGTCTTGCTCTGTGTTTCTCTGCAGGCGAATCTCCCTGCAACAATGCTGCAATTTGTCTGGCATCGGTCGGCGCATACAAAGCTCTCAATGAAATAAGCCAAATAATTACTGGATGTCTTGAACCTGCACCTGTTAAGATGCTGTATCCACTAGCAGCCATTACACCTCCGGCCATGCACAGAGAATTTGGCACAAGGATAGTGGGGAGAGATAGAAACACAAGCAAGAATCAGACGAGAAACTCCTCTTCATAACTCTGTACATGCTCCTCAAACATTGAAGAGCCGTACAATTTTTCTTTATACGTCATAGCTACTGACAACGCTCAGAAAGCCGGTTATTCCACCCGAGGACATGAACTGCCCTTGTCGATATATAAGGTATTAAACAGGCTGCGTAAGCAAGTTGGCAGATCAAGGTAAATCTGTGCAGATGGGGGTATGCAGATATTACATAAAGCGTCTGCGGATGTGGAGCCTCACCACAGTTGAATATTTTCAATACGGCCATTTCCAACCCACCTTCTAAGCATGGTGATTATGGCAAGAGCTCTACTAATATGGAGGAGGCTCAAGCCCAGCAATGGATTCGTACTGTGAAGAACAGTTGATGTTTGATAAACTAGAATGGAACGACTTGATATGTAAGCAAATAAAAAACAACTACAAACGTAACATGCACAAAACCCGGTGATTTTAGTTCAGCCGACGTAGGACTGCAGGAAGAGAAAAACGAATCGTGCTACCCGAGCCGGGCAGAACGAAATTGGCGTTCATAGAGAGAAGAAAACCCTCTCGACACTGTTGAAATATCTCTGCTTCCGGAACTTGTCATTGTATTTCCATGTACATGTAACTCCTCCAAAGGGGCATTGTCCGCCGATACTTTGAAGAAAATAGACTGGTATGCTCACGGTCATAGTTGTTTGGCCATATTGAACTATTTTGGTGAAATGCTTTCAATTCCTTCCAGTTTTGAAAATAGTTCGGGAAGCATCTGTCATATTGTTCGAATAACCTTTAGCTTCTCGGTGTTGAGCGAGCGTCGAAGAAAGGATACATTATCAGTATTAACTGCAAGAAATATACGCCTAGCACGAATTTTAATACAAAGAGTCCACACTATTTATAACTCTGCTTGTACAAAGTTACATTACCTGGGAATAATTGGATTTTCCGTTTCCTAGAAGTTGAAAATTATAATTTATATTCTGCTATCTGTATTAGGGTTGTTACGGAGGTGGTTTTATCGGACCCGAAGTCGGAGTCGGAGTTTCTAAAATTGGTTTTTCGGAGTCGGAACCGGAAGCGGAATCGGAGTCGGAGGCGGAGTTGGAGATAATAGCGGTGAAGAAAGATGTGTTAAGGGCAGGCAATGAAATAAAGTAGTAAAAACATGAATCAATCAGCCTCTTTAATTTCAATTAAAAATTGTAAACCTATATCAAATAGGCGTCACAAATAAAAAAAAAAATTTTTTTGACAGTTAGCAAATTAAATCAAATTAATTGACACCAGAAGGAGCAAATTATATTTAATAAACAACAGCTTTGCAGCTTTGTCTCCGTCCAATCTATTTCTTAACGGATCATAGATTAGGCAAATACCACTAAAAAGTTGTTCGCTTGCTACTGAACCTGGTGGACACGATAAATATTGGAGGACAATCGGTTAAAGGGATTGGAATTTTGTATTTCCATTCACTTTCCACTAGTTCCAAATCAAAAACAGATAACTTTAATTGACACAACGCACAAAACAAAACAAACCATCCGTATTGCGTAACAACAAGTGAAATATTAATCCATGACCGAACGCGTGCTTTTCCAACGACATGCATTAACCTGTTCGTACAGTTCGTACACGTTGACAACAGCCGCCGCGCGTCGCCGCCGCCGCTATCTGCTATGGTTTGACCTCCGATTAAAACCTCCGATTTAAAAGTATCGGAACCGAAGTCGGAACCGGAGGTGTAAGATCAATCGGAAGCTCCGACTTATCGGAGTCGGAGTCGAACATCCGTAACATCCCTAATCTGTATAGTTTGTTTCCGTCATTTATACATTACTGCGAAGCTTTAAATAGCTTTGAAATTGTTTTGTCTTCTACTATAGGCCATTGTTTACAAGGCTAAGGCAATGTTAGCTCGTGCGCGCGTGATCAATGTCGTTAACAGCAGACATTACGGGGATAATACAAGACATTATCATTCATAGTAATTTTATATTGAACGAAATTTTCCATGGCATTGCCAAGATAATCCTTCTCTATTAATCTAAGGTATTAATAGCAACACGATGGCATGCACGATAGTAGGGTTGGTAACCTTTGTGCAAGTCCTAAACAAAAATGTACTCTTGAAAAAAATACCTACGGTATGTCAAGTAAAAATATTTTTAACCACATATTTGTAGGGTTAGTCGTCATAATATAAAGAGGAAAGAGAGCAATTAAAGTTAAAATGTACTAGCGGCACGCCCCGACTTCGCACGGGCTTATTCGGCTTTTTTAAATATGTGTGTATTATACATACCTAGATACAAACCTTCAGGAAGAAATTATCTAACTGATGGTGAAAATCGGATCAAAATCCGTACCGTAGTTAACAAGATCCAAGCGTACATACAGAAGAACAGGCAGCGCGGGAAGTGACTTTGTTTTATACTACGTAAAGATAGGTAGTTTAATCACTCCTTAATTATGGCAACATCCACTACATGTCAAACAAACAAGTCGAATTGAATTGGAATCAAATCCGTTATTACGACTGGCTCATATTCATTCATCACATGCCGGAGATCACATTCAGGCTATTCACCAGAGAATTGCGCAGCGCATTTCACCATCGGCTTGCAGCTGAAAATTTTACCTTTAGACCAAACTTTTTTCTTTGTATTTGCCCTCACACACGACCAATACAGAAAGTCACACCATAAAAATAAAATAATCATCTTGGCGTTAATGTCCCGGTTGTGCTCTCGAGAACGAGGGCCCGGGGTCCGCCTTGACCATGATCCAGGATTTGGCGATTAGGTAATTACAGTGGAGCGACTACCATCTGACCTCCGTGACCCTGCTACCACACCATAAACTATCGGATATTTTATGCGGCAGTCCCACCTAGCTGCAATCATCGAAAGGACGGTGTTGGAGTTGGCCCGCGCCCTGAGCAATATGCGTAGTATGAAGAAAAGCTGAAAGTTACGAGTGCTTGCAAGAAAACATCGAGGGATAAAATAAGGAGGACGGTTGAAAGGTACGGGTACGTCACTTACGACATGACATGACTTCGAAGAAAAATTAAAAATGATTGTTGAAAGACAAGAGTTTAACAATAGCTGATAGAGAAGGCGAGTTGCACCAGGACATCTTAGGCCAACATAAGAAAATTAAAATGACTTGGGGCAGGAATTCGGTTGAAAATATTAGAAGAATAGCTGAAGGGTACGGGTACGCAGATTACGATGGGACATACTAAGACAGTATCCGGAGCAAACCAGTTCTTTCCAGGGTGATTCCAGTGCCCTCCGCTGGGCTCGGTTGCTCAATATACAAGTAGGTACAGATGGCGAAACCACCGATTAGGGCGACGCCATACCTGGTTCTTGCTGATATGACCTAAACACACACTTGCATAAGCATTTCTCGCTGGTGTCATACATGAATGGAACGGAAAGGACAATGAAACGTTGATTTGCGTATGTAACAGCGTCTTAATTACAAATATTTGTTGTGGTAAACTATCTTTATTCCTAGCTAGAAAATATTAGTGTGGTAGTCACTATAAAGAAAATTACAATTAATTCTATCGTACGTGGAATAGTTGTACCTATCGTTTGAATACCTTTAGCAGTTCATCCAGTTCACGGCTTCATACATATATTATGTAACACCCTGTATAATGGCAATATCGCATTTCATTGATTATTTGTAAAAAAATTATAAAAGCGAAGATCACTACGAAACAAAAATACGCAATGTAGATATTAATTTCCATTTCCTACACGTACGTGGCAATAATCATTTTATCCAGATATTACGCTCATCATTTTCAGAGAAATTAGTAAATGGTTGGTTGGTTTGGTATCATGTGAAAAGTATCAAATTTCACGAAAATAAAAAGCAAGTATTTTTCTTTCAGCCTTGTAACAAACACCCCATCTATGATCGATCAGTTCAAAATAAATATGTGCCCATTCTCCAAAATTAACACAATGAAAACAGAAATCATATTTGTATTAGGTAAACATAAAATATAACATAACAACTTAGCAATATCCTGTTGCGATTTCGCCTACATGGTGTGTGAAATATTAATTGGTTGAGCCGTTACATGTTATTCCTGTTATTTTGGATTCGAGATAGCAATTCAAAATATCAGCTCCAGTGAACAAACATAATTATTATTTAGTTCATGAAAACGTTACTTCCTGTTATAATCCGCGTCATGAAAGAAGAGACTTGTCAAATGGCAGTAGAGGGGATTTCGCGTAGGTAATCGCCTACTAAGCAAGTCGAACCACGTGACCCGCCAAGTCTCTTCTTATTTGACACTAGTTGTATGTATTTTATCTTTGATAATACAAATCACATATATTTTTGTAAATCAAGCGGTCATAAGTAAAACCCTGTACCCGTTTGTGATTTTGGCTGCATGCTGAAATGAAAGCTACCTGTCAGGTGGTGAGTTGATCTCTATTGGGTAGGCATGGAGATAGCGACACTGTGCGGTGTACACATCGAACTGAGCCGTGGAATTATGTGCGTCCCACCCGCCCTGCCTGTCTCAGATAACGGTGGCTGACGCGCGACTGTGCTCATCCACATTTTGTAAACAGTTTGATTATCCGGTGCACTGTGACTGTGACATAGCGCTATCGCAGTGTGTCAGTTACGCGTGCTGTGCATTATACACGTTCGCGTTGGAAATACCTTCATGAAATACCTTGTAGTATGGTGTTATGCTTTTTGTATTGAATAAAAACATAATCAACGTATAGAACAGCTGTTTTACCAGCCACCAGAATAATAAGGAACCAGATACAACGTTTGCTTTTATAAGCGCATCCTTAGTGTTGCCTTTTTGAACACCTTCGAAAAGATAAATCCATTTATTTTCTACAGAATGGAATGCAACTAATGTCAAGTTTGACATTTTAAAGTTGGTTTATTAACAATCAAGTAGATTCAAGATTTCATCAATTCAAATACAGCAGTAAAACAATTGTAAGTATCGGATCGGCTGTAAAAATATTACAGTTCTTCGTCAAATATCAGCAAAGTTATTTGTTAAGGTTTGCCTTATTTTTATTACACTAACACTACGTACTAGCTGTTTTTAACTATTGAATGAACTTGATTTTATTGCGCTCTAAAATATTTTGTGAGACATTTTAGGTAATAGAACCGCTATTTTATCAAATAAAATTCTTAATGCGGATTAAAATTTTAAGCTCAGCTTTGTTTTAATAACGACGGCAGTTACCATCCCTCATAATTACATCAAGGCTTGCCTTCCCTTATTCTTCTGGTCCTGTGTAATTTAACTCAAAATGGGAACTTTCACACTTAAATCTTAAAATTAACTTGTTTGTTAAATTAATATTCGCCGACACAGATTTATCTCCGGCGGCGGGTCTCTTTGGACTAAAGACTAACCTAGTTTTGAGGCTATTCGAATTGTTCAAACTTCGCTATTCCGACCGCGGCGTGCGGTGTGCTCTCCACCGGGAAAGGTGCTTTCAATTAAGTTTTCCATCATAATATTAAGTTTCAAAAGCTTACATTCGTAATTTTTTGTTTTATAATATTATTAAGCATTTTTAATTATAATTTACGAGCCGTTCCGCGCTAAAAAATTACAAGGACGATGACTATCAACCACGCGCATAATAATTCGCCGGAAGTAAAAGAATTTGCGAACTGTAAAGTGGTCTCTATATACATGTATCTTGGTGCCCTAATCATGAGTGACGGAGGTTGTGTTGAGGAAATAAACAGTGTATGGCGATTATCAGATCTGCTATGGCGGATATTGTAACTTACTTGCGACCCACCCCGGCTTGTCATGAATCACTCTGTCTATAAATATCATAAATCATATAAGAAATAAAAGTATGAGCTACAGTCTTCAAACTAGCAGTTACATTGTTGTTTCAGAAAGTCGCGGTTCTATATAATATATTAATAAAATTTATTAACAGAATAAAAATAAAATTTATTACAGCTATCGACGCGTCGATCCGTTCACACGCGTATGCATGCCAAGTTAGGACTTCGTGCCTTCATAGATTCCGTAGACTTAACGTAAGCCAAACTTTGAACGAATTTTGGAATATCTATCCAATAGAGTTCGGAACTAGGCTACCAGTTTTCCTATTAGCTCTGTTATGCCAAAATGTCATGTTGTTCTTATTTCTAGGTCTTTTGTTATTGGAATTACAAACTAGAGCATAAAGTCGGACAAGGGGAAGCATAACAGCAGTCGCCTGGAATGCTCTAACGAGATAGAATAGTGAGCTTATCTTTAGTTTCAAATTCATCTGGCACTTTCTAGCGCTGCAACGTAGTTTCGATTTACCTACTAACTAGAATTGATAATCTAGTCTTTGCATAGAGCAATTTAGAACTTCAAATGATTGCTCTTTAAGATTAGTATCGTATTCCTCCATGAAATTAAATACGAACTTGGTTTGCTATAGGTATCGAAGGATTATTTAGGAGGTGGCTCGCATTTCAGTATAACCGTGTAACTCAGGTAAAAGAAAATTAATCCTACATGCACACCAGGTGCCATAGCACACGTACATGATCTCTGTACTTACGCATGCTACTCGGCTACGACTTATACAGGAATACGCCTTTGAGACTCACTAATATCATGATGAAAAATGTTCTTAAGGGATTACGAATACTAATAACGTCGGGGGATGGATGGAGAGATTTGAGACTGCTCTGCTACGTGCCGCTAACATGTATTTTTTAATGTCTACCTGAAAATACCTGTGATCATGTGTAGGTATTCATGGATATTTTCTGTATTCTAATATTTACAAGCTAATATAACTCTTACCTGAAACAGCAGTGTCAGGAAATCATATCGGAATAAACTACCGGAATTCGACGTGTTCGCTACTACATCGAATTCCGAGCGAATGAGGTACTAGTCTTATGAGTCTTTCTTTATTAATTTCTACGTATATTATAAATATGCAAACAATTTTCTGGCTACTATTTTTCTACTTGGTACGATAGTGGTTATAGATACAAGGCAAATGGCAGAGGCAGTTAGCGGTGTCTGATGCCGTGTAAACTGGTGCCGCGCGCGGCCGCTCTCGCCAATTTCCACCCTGTCTCCTGGAAACATTGCAATTTTCCTCTTCAAACATTTTGTCGCGTCTTGCCTCGTCTCGGATTAATAGCGTTACAATGGCCGCTACTTGAGCGACTTTTAATTACACGGCTCCCTGTTGGACACATCTGTGTTTGCCGGCCCTTTTCGCGTTGTTGGTTAGCTTTACGCTTTCGCTAAAGTTTAAATGTAAGTCGGTAAATATGTTTTTGTATTTTGTACAAAGCGGTCATGACGTCATGGGCGACCCCAGAAGGGATGGGTTGAGATCGCAGAATCGGATGCGAGAGCCAGGGCGAAGATTAAGTAGGAAAGCGGACCCTGGCCTCAGCCGTCATAAGCGCTAGGACGACGATGACGACGGCTCATGACGTCATGGGACGTGGATCTGAATGAGTCTATATATATTTTTTGCAATTGTTTCGTTCAACATGCATAACTCGTTCCACGAGGTCATGTGCTACTCCGAACGATATCACGCCAACAGCGTTTAGTTCGTGACCACCCGTGAGGAAATTATTGTAAACACACGTCTCGCACCGAGCGCTTTCCCCAATAATAAATGTTTCATAACGTAAACAATGCTTGCGCTACTGGAATTGTTTCCATGGGTCATTTTTCATTAATATCTACCCGTGATATCTCTTCTATATGGAAAATATAACTCGACCTCGTGAAATTACATAAATCATTGACGATTTTTCACAAAGGTGGAAATAGGTACGAACTGGTACGCTCATTCATAAATTATGTCCAGATCCGGTCGTGATTCGATCTAGTGGTTCTTTCAGTGGGGTTCAATTTTACGAGGAGCGTCTCAATTTCCCGGTAGGGGTGGGCAATTTCCTTGCGGTCGCCGCGACGCCGTGCTTTGCGATGCGGCCCGCCGCCGCCGCCCGGGGCAGCCGCGTGCTCGTGAGACGTTCGTTATCGCCCTATATATACCACTACGCTATCTGTACTATCGGCTAACAGATACCACAGTATTTGTATCTTACAAGGACAACCTTCCCCGTAACTTAATTCAAACTGTACTGAAGCACTATCCCAGGGGTACATACTTTGAGTCATCATAAACGAATCAAATAAAGTTCAACATGGCCGTTCCATTCGCAACGCACCAATGAGCTTCGAGCTCTGGAGACAGGCTCTTAACCATCTAATCTATTGTTTTACGATCCCTTCTAAAGCGCTGCGCTGGCAACTTCACTCGGTACAGCGGAGTAAATCTACTGTTTGCCATGAGTTTATGCTGCGCCTGGCTGTGTTCTTTCCGGAGTATGAATTCGGAGCCAGCCAATTTACGAGATCCATAACTCAGGGATGAATTACGACGTGAAGCTAAATAGCCTTTTTCGGAGACTGCCGTGTTGTTAAATTGAATGGGTTGGGTCGTAAAGTGACTAAATTCTGTTAGCACAGTTCGGCCCGTCTGTAGTGTTGTGTCGGTGGGCGGTGACAGGGTTTACCTTGTTTGTGCGATGATGACGGAGGTTCCATTAGCCGCCGATGGGCCCAAGGGAGTGGCGCGGCCTGCTGGAGCCACTTACCTCCAAACGTAACCCAGATATACACGCATTTTATTTCAAAATTGAACCAATGTTCGCTCACCTTCACTTCGCTGTGGTGATTCCATTTTGATTAACAGCCCTTTGTATCGTTAATAAACGAATACATCAATAAATATTTCACCTCGATTTAATTAAATCTGAGATTGACAAACGTTCGGCATATAAAAAGTAATACATCAAAAACATTTTTTTGTAAATATTCGCCAAGTCTCGTGACTCTCCAGTAAAAATATATGAGACCTGAGGTGAATCCAAGTCTGACAGTACTTTTAAGTTGGTTCTCTTTTAAATATATTGAGTAAATAATATTACTTATGATCAATATATTTTTTGCATCTTTGTTCTCTAGAACTTTACTTATACATTTTTTTCTGACTTGGCATAGGTATTTATTTACCTCTTGGTCTTTAAGATCACGGTTGTGATTACTTAACTAGGAAACTCTTCTCTATCTTAAATATATTTATAGGGAGTGGGAGATAATGTTGGATGAGGAGGAGAAAAAAAATAAGATATCAATCTTTAAGAATGGCCTTAGCCAATTATTGGTCTATCACCAAACATCTACATCTAGGCGAGATTTATCTATGGATTCGCGTTGTAATGTTAGTAAATTCTACCACAAACTTATCTGAACCGGTTACGGCATCGCTGTTATTAATATTAAAGTGACATTTCAAATTGGCGACACTTAGTTCCAGTTTTGGCCACCGGGTCAGATAAGTTTTCCGCGGGGATCGCTACTGTCATTTTAAGCGATGCCTAGGGACTAAGCACCGTCCAATCCACTTTCTAACTTTAAGCGTTACCTAACCTAAAGCTCTAAGTATTTATTTGGCCATCGGATTTGGACGATTCCTATGTTTAGTGAAAACGGGCATCAGTGTCAACAGAATTCGTCATTTTGTTTAAAGCGCACAGCAAAGAACCACCTACGCCGTAGACCTGCGCGTGTGAATACTGAAAGCGAAGTGATGACAGTGATGGCAGATCCGCCCGGATCGGCCTTTCCCGGAGTGGTACCGAGCTCTATGTTCCTATTATAAGGAGATTATATGCAAGCCTCGCCTCTTTCTGACCGTTTTGAACGTTCTAACCGTAGAGTGTTCTCTGGGAGCCTTCTGACCGGTCGATGGGCCTAGTGTGTGACGTACACTGTGTGACGTGCTAGTACATTTTGTATGAAAATATGACATTCAGGTTGCGCCCGGCTCGACCATGTCCTGTCTGACTAGTTACAACACGGAGCTCTGCGTATCTGGCGCCTAAAACAACAATATGACATTGACAATTTACATGACACACACATTGGGGGCGTTTGTGTTGTACTACACAGAAACAGACTTCAGGACATTTCGTGTACAAGTGTTGTCTGATAGTATAAATAATATCCATCGGAAATATTTATGGCAAAAATATTATTTTTCATATTTATTTTTATTCATATTTACGTAGATTTTTGGATACCATTAAAATGGAGGCATAGTTGATACAATTGCTTTGCCAGGAACTTGCTTCTAATATACATTTTTAACACCAACGACTCATTAATACGTTGAGAACAAGCCCGGTTTCCGGCGGGGCTCCAAGCGCACCAATAACGCCCCATAAAATGGAAATAAGAAAGATAACCGCTATAAAAAGCACATGGACCGTTATCCTTGTTTATTGAGTTTCAATACAAGTAAACAGAATGGATGCCGTTTGTAAATAACCGAATTTGGAACTCGGAAATGCTTTTAGTCACAACTCAAGACTACATCGAACTAAATATAACATAAATGATTAGCACGATCCTCTCTGAAAATTAATTTAAGGCACAGTTATTACAAAGTGATTGTTTCTAAAAATCTAAGTTAAAGTGAAAGTGCATTTCCGTAGTTTTGTGTATTATACGAATAGGTATGTAGCATATGGTAGTAGGATAGGTACTGATTTTTTGTGAAAGTGCAATGCACATATAAGTAAGTTTTTCATCTCTGACGTTGTGGGAAATATGAATGCGGCAAAATTCAGAAGTGTCCGTGTTTAAAAAGTTGGAATTCTACATTCTGCGAAGAATTTTGTTTATCGTCAAATAGTTTTCTACACCAGATTAGCTACTGAATTACGCATCACATAGTTTTAATTAAATTCCACCTACGTATGCTTTTCACAATAAATGTAAAAATCTAATATATAGATTAGAGATAACTATCATATTTTATACGTAAAATAAGATTTTAATTAATTCCCAAATACACATCTACATTCATCTCTGTCTAGCACATGTGGCTCTGAAAAGGCATGGCTAATAATGAAACTTTCGAAATAAAAGCAAACGAAGCTTACTAAGTTAAACAGTGCACGGGAATTCTTTTACTGCACTCCTACAAATCTAGAAGTAGTGAGCTTTATTTTGAATGAGAAAAGTATTAAGTTAATAACAAGACACCGCTAGATAAATACTCCTCCAACACTCCTCCTAACTAATCTCCAGTAGTGTCAAGTATTGATTCTATCTGCGAAGCCAATCGGGAGGTTATCGGGTCGTTAAAACATAGAATTGGCAATTAACCTTGATGACTGCATGATGTGAATCGATTTGTGGAATCCCTCCTCGCGAACAATGGAACTCTGCAAAGTTGGATCGATTCAAGAGACGTGCAGATCATTATTACTTTCATCAACATAGATTAATGTCGCTCTTTAGCGTTAATGAGGCGCAGGCTGCGCGCATTTGCCTGCGGCCGCCTCAGCTCCACTCCACAAACACATCCATCTGGCTGCACTCGCACTCTGGGTCGCGCTCGGCTGCCGTTGCCGCGTAGGTATACCTGGTACCGCGTATACCGCGTACACCACGGCGGCCTGTCACAGTTCAGAATACGAGCGGCTGTTCCCAACGTCTTTAACAGACACTCCACTTCCGTACTGGAAGCGGATCTTACGACGAAATTGGCAGTTTAAAAGTATCAATCTTTTATTCAAAAAGTTTGCCAGAAGTTTTGCCTTTCTATAAATGAGGCGGGTAGCGAAACTTTATTAATATCACCCACAGCGCCGAGGTGGTGACATGGCCTGGCCCGCCGCCCGCCGATATCGGCTATAGGCTTCGTTCTCTGCGTCTATATATAGTGATGTTCGTATTGCCAATTTTTGTTAATTAAATATCTTTAAGGATCCTTAATCGTTAATTGGATGTGTCTGTAATACGGGCAGCTGCAGAGTGAATGGACCCCACAGAATACATTTAAAAAAGTCAGTACAGTTTGTATTGCAATGGACGATGAAATCCGTAGTTTAATTTTATTGTGTAATTCGTAGTTAGATTATTCAAAAAGCAAAGAGATCGAACGGCCATAGTTGGATTGATCTAACAAAGCGGTCTGACCACGGCTACCGAACGGTCTCGTGGCATTGCATCCCGGTGAAAGATAAACGGGATAGCGCGCTAGAGTAAAGGCTGCGCACGTAGTAATAATTGAAAAAGGATTTCATTACGCAAAATGGTGGTATTTTCTTATATTATTTTGTTTTGCATCGCTATTACCTATTTGTACGAGCCGGTACACCTTTTATGATAAAAATTATAAAATTGATAAATTGATAATATTGATACTTTATTGATTAATATAATTATGCTAAAATGATAGATGAATGATAATGAGTGCGCGTCCGCCGTGATTCGGTACGATACGTGTACTAAGTTATCAATTAGGTAATTTAGGCCAAATCGCAGTGGCGCGCGGTTAAATACGCTAAGTTGACAAAATATAAAAATGTATGGTTGCACCGTACACTATTTTAAAACCCTGAGCTGAGCATTGAGAAAATCAGTTTAGGCCTCGAGTACGCTAATTTATCAATAGCGCTGCGCGTTCAAGGCGCGTCAATCGATCTACGATTGTAACACCAATCGAATGTGATTAGTCTTTTAATAGTAGCAGAATACCAACAACGTGTCAAACTGCCAATTGAGAATGTGATTCAATTATAATTGGACCGAGCCATTAGTAATTTAGCGGACTCGAGAACCTGTATATAATGCCTACTTACCTACCGCGCAGTATAGTCCTTGCATTTGTAGTGATTCAAAATTAATTTACTCAGTTTTCGCGCTCGTATTCATTAGGGTTCTGATATTTGATACTTAAAACTACGTAATATTAAGTGAACTCTAACTCAACTTCAGCTCGAAAATATGAAGGACATCGGAAACCAAAGAATCATTTGCACGCGGGTCGGGAATCACCAAAATTCCCACCATTATTATTATTTTGGTCCGACAAAGCCTTTGGGAGTGCTTCAAAGCTAGAAAGCTCCTTTTATTTCTTTCGAGTTTTAAATCGTACACAAACGTTGCGGAGGAAAATAAATGGGAGCTTATTTGTTTGTTCCTTTACCGCTTGGCTGGCTGGTGTGGAGTTGAAATAATGCTGAATTTTCTGTGATAAGTGTCTCGTTAGGCGGCTCTCCACCGGCGGCGCGTTCGAGCCGTCCGCGTCCGTAGCCGCTGCCATTTTGGCGCCGATGGCTGGCGACCCCATTCAACCAACTCTATGACACGTGATCCTCACACGCCTTACTCGAGTAACATATGCGAGTAAATACGTACCTAATTTATACTACATTAGCTTCACTACACTAACTTCGTACGCTTGAATCACTTTTGATGAAAACCGCATTTTACATACAGAGGGATAGACGGCGGGAAGCGACTTTGGTTTATACTATATATATATCGGTGTCGTTGTACAATAGTTATTGACTACGAAACTAAACTTATTTTTATTGCTGTATATAATATTTGCCGTAGCGCGCAGAGCAAACGTGACAGTTACAGCTATCAAAACATCTCGTCTATCTCTTTAACGGAATGTTGGTACCAATAAAGTTATTCGTGACAGAAGAGCCATCGGTTAAGTCCCTGCAATCTCAATATTAGATTAGGATTTTCTATTCAAACTTGGAGATGCGATTTATTTGCGGTAACTCTGCAGCAGTCAACAGACAGTGAGCACATACAAACAAGTTCGCTTCCGGGTAGCGGAGTAGTCGGGTGCCGTATTATCTTCGCAATAATGTTGTTGTGATTGCTTTATACCTACTTAATAAGGCGTATGTCTAGCTTAGAGACGAAATTACATTTCGTTGTACTCGTAGTTCTACCGTTTGCAAGACTCTTTGTATCGTAGACACTATAGGCACTAAGGTGGCAAACAAGCTTACGGCCTGTGTAATGGTAAGCCGTATGTTTGCAATACCAGGGACATCACCCACGCGTTGCCGACCCGTTAAGCACCATTTCACCCCTTTCTTGAATAAATCCATGTTGTACTCTCCAGGAAAAACCTCTCCAGATAGTTCATTCCACAACTTTAGTGTGCGTGGGAGAAATTCCTTTGGAACCGCATACTTCGCGACCAATATAGCTCCAAGGTGTGAGGATCCCTGTCGATGCGATGGTACGCTACGAGTATACAAACATCAAAGCCCATAAGAAAATGTACGTTTAAGACCTACAACTTTTAACAACTATTTTCGGAATTAGCTCCCGTAAGAACGACCGGAATCTGTACGAATTCTCGCGCAGCTTTACCGTTTTATAGTTGCATTTTAATGAATTCACGCTTGGTTGGTCTTTAGTTTGTTGTGATAATATGCTGTGCGCCACTTTGGCCCATGGAAATAACTGCGCTGTACGCCAGCAGCACTTTGTAGCAGTCGGCGCATTACACGGCCTGAAACGACGCGGATAACTCCAGATTAAATGCTTTGTTCTCTTTCGGAGCTCTTAACGTGCAAATTGACCGTGCCACAAGAACTATTTACTCGATAAATATACGTCTAACGAGCGAGCTCCTACTGGCTACTCTCATTAGTACTGCTATCCCAGAATTAATTCCTCATCATCTTCGTGGCGTTATGTCCTAGTTGCGCCCCCACGCGGCACGCGAAGGCCCAGGGTCCGCCTTCCTGCTTTTCTTAGCCCACTTTGCTCGGTCTTCGGCATCCTTAGTGGTGAGTCCCTTGACACACATGTCATTCTTATCGACGTCGAGCCATCGTTTCTTGGGCCTTAACGGTTAGCTTATAAGGTGCAAATTTACCGTGCCACAAGAACTATTTACTCTATAATATACGTCCAACTCTATAGCGAGCTCCTCCCGGCTACTTTCATTAGTACTGCTATCCCAGAATTAATTGATGGCGGCAAAATTAAAATCTTAACGCTTCTCAACTTCATAAAGCCACCTTTTGTGCAGACTTCTCCCACGGAAATCCCATTTTAATTTAGACAGAATAGTGCTTTTTTTATTCTCGCTGTTTTCCTTTGACTTTATAATTTTATTAAACTAATCCAATAAAATGTTTGTTTTATTACGGAGGGCAATTTGTGTAACGTGTTTTAGCTGCATACGTTTTATGGGGAGCTATTTCGAATTAAGGTACATTGATATAAAATCTACAGCAAATATAAATCACTTACTAACTTTTACGCGGCAATATTGTCGATACTTGCCTCCGTTCGCAAAATGGCTGCAGTAATCAGCTACTTTGAGCACAGTGAACACACGGGAAATAAACACTCCAATGCAATGTGGGGCCGGCAAAAGTGACACAATTAATTACTTAGCAGCATCCGATACGTGGCAACACCGCGCCTGCGCCCTACCGCACGACTCCAACGAGTTTCAGTCCCAAACTCGCTCTTTGTTTCGTGCGGCGGGCATTCGATGAGATCCAATTTACTATGCGAGTATGCATCCGAAAATCCCGTATACGAAGCAGCTCTATTTCCCCGCGACTGGCAGTGACGCGGTAAAAGTGCTCCCACACCTGCGTTTGTGACTGTTGCAAATAGTTTCCAACTGTTTTGTTTTGTATCAAACTGTTATTAAAGGTTTTGTTGAGGATTTTTTTCAGACGGTAGGGTCAGTTCAAAAGTTAAACTGATAAAACCAATTCTAATTATGGCTGAAATGTTTATAAACGTTTCAAAACGGTGTTTTTATACAGTTCTATTTAGAAACATCTGCTGGTCTAGCCATCTTTGACAGCTCCGCTTGCGTGATGCGTGTATTATAGAAAATTGACAGCTCGAAGTTCGACTATTTCTACCAACATCTACATTGACTCTGATTGTGTAGGATCATCTGCCAATCCGCCTCCTTTGTACACCGAAAGTACGTGAATTGTCTATGGACCAAGAATTTCTACCACAAACAGCTTGTGTCAGATAACGTTAGCTTATGTCAAATCCCATACATTTTTTCTACTACAAACGATTGTAGATTAACGCAACCTCTTGGCTAAGGCCGCTGATGTGGCAGTGCAGTGCTACCAACTAATATCTGATCAATAGACAATTAAAGAACTAATACGCAATTTAGAAAATATCATTCAATTAGCCTCACTAGCGCCACCGTCTACTGAACAGATAAGTTAGTGGCACTGAGTGTGGTGTGGGAGTAGTGACTCCAACACCGGATGTTTCTAAATTTTACAAACGTTTCTCAACACTGGTGTGGGAGACCTTTACACGGCGATATGCGTCACTGTGCGGCGACTGCCGCTCGAAATCCTCTCTGCCTCTCCGTGGTCTCGTCACTCGTATACTTGTTGCTCTGTTATCGAGTTAACTTAAATATATCACCTAAAATTGTATTTTGTCCGTGTTCACCGCCCGTCAAATGTTTGAGTAGATACGTTTTTATAATCATACTTCCTGATGAGTCTCTGGATACGATAGGAGTTTTCGTATGGTGTTCGGCAGAATACAATCATGATGCAGCCCAACCTCTTCTGCTCACGGGTGTCAAGGTGACTAAGGACGTTGAACTAGACACCTTATACCTCCGGAAACTAGAAAACGGGCAGCTACGTTCTCTGTTGTATGTTTTCAAACTGTGATCTGCGAACCGCCCCCCAAGTCTGGAAATTATGGCGAAATCCTCGTCAAGTCCAGTCGTGGACTATTGGGATTATATCAGGCTGATTTTGCTTATGAATTATTGTTGACAATAACCAAAGTAACCAATACAATCAGTCATACGCAGTTAGGTAAACAAAATTCTTCATTTGTCGTGGACGTGACGATGGTGACAACTTGGGAGTTCTGAAGCAGGCATGTACAATACACATTGCCTCATGGGTTTATTTTTGGGGTGGCCAACTTATACAATACAATACAATACAATACAATACAATACAATACAAAACTCTTTATTGCACACCATATAACACAAGTAAAGATATAAAAAGTATGGTAGATAGTACAAAGGGCGGTCTTATCACTAATGTGATCTCTTCCAGACAACCTTGGTATGGAGAGAAGCACAGAATTAAAACAACAGACAGGTAGTGCACACAAAAGCATCACTTATAACAAAAAATATACAAAAAAAAATACATACATCTTCACAACAAAATACCCACAGATCCATAAATAAAGAATAAAACCAGACAAAAACCCAGAACCACAGCACACACAATTACCCCACTACAGACATTAGATAATGCTGCTTTACTTTATTTTTAAATGTGTGCAGTGATTCCGCACATCTAATGTCGCGGGGCAACGCGTTCCAGAGTCCTGCCGCCTGCACCGCAAACGATTTATGGTAGAAGTCCGTTGCATGGGACTTATCTGCATAAAGATTGAGGGGACATGAAGTAGCCGTTTCCCCATGACTGTTGCTTTCGGGCATCCACAGGCGGGACGTATCGGCGACGAAGCGCCGCCATAGATCACGTTTATGTGTGACAAATAGTCTCGAGTTAGGCGAAATTGCTTTCCGATCCACTCTGACAAATAATGTCAGGTCGCTGACGCGTGGCCTCTCCCTATCGAGATCAGAATTTGCCTGCGAACCGATCCAGGCCCGAGCCGGGAATCGTTGTTTAAACGGTTCGCAAAAGTCGAGTATTTCCATTTCTATTTCCATAGTATTCTTTTTCTGTTTTAAGGGCTGAGTTTTGGGAAACCTAATTTTGTCTACTGCTTGGTCCAGACATTATTAGATTCTAAACATGAACAATAGATAATCGGCACCGTGGATTTCATTACGCCATATTTGGGTCCGTTCTTAAACTGGCTATGTTATAAATAAAATAACACAGTCGCTAGGCCGCCCGCGGAATTACGGCGGGCGCTGTCGCCGGGTCCATTGTGCTCCAGGAGAGTCCGGAATAATATGCGAATCTTTTATTCAAGTGCCCTGGTCCCCGAACGCCAAGAAAATAACGCAAAGACGAAGTCAATATTCATTGTTCCCCCGCAATAGGATTTTGAAGGATTCATGGCGAGCCAGCCAGCGGCTGATGAAAGCATTGTGGCAACCTAATGCAGCCAAGCTCAAAACGAAACAACATGCGCTCAGATGTAGACTCTTAGCAAATTGATACTTCCATTATAATAGTTTTTCTCTTCACAAGTTTCCACTTTACGAGGTGGCAATCAGGATAAGCGTAAACAGGAGAACAATGCCAGAAGAAGTAGGTAATATATTTTCTATTAACAGCAATAACGCAGATAATAGATTTCGGTCAATTGTTTTTGTTGTCCTGATCAACATTTATTGCCTTATTCGTATGCGGGACCAATCCCAAAAAGGTTCTGGGTGTTCCATAAAATTTTATTTCTTTGAAAAGTAATGATAAATTATTTCAATTTCATTGATTCTAGTTGGCACATTATTCGGTAGTGTGTAGATTGATCCTCATCGCGTAGCCATGGTAAAAGATAATTTATCTTCGTACAGAGCATGACATTGAATTGATTTGCTCGGGTACCTACATCGTAGGATGTAGGGCGGAGAAGGTAGGTATGATTTATTTATAACACAAGAACAGTTATAGTATTTTAGGCACAACCGTAATACTTTATACACACAGTAATACTATATAGAATAACAATATACCGCTTCTCTATTGTAGTTATTCATACTTAGGACGGACTTACTAAGTCTACTAAGTTAGTGTTTAGTTAGAGTATTCGTGAGACACCTAATATTCTCGTTGTAAATAACAACATTTTTTGTGTTTACTCATAAAAATAATATATAGTAAACTAGCTTTGAATGAATTATATTCACATCACTTATATTTTAGAAAAGTCCTACAATAATATTTCCCATTTACCTCGTTCGTTTTCTTACCGAGTTTTCTTCGAGGAAAGTAGGTTGAGTGCCATCTAAAAGATTGACGATAAAACGAACAAGTGTCATTGGTATCTTGGAGGACCTCCTGGATCGAGTCGCAAGCAAATGTGGATGGCTGAAGTTTAATGAGCCGTGCACCTCTCATCTCTCGTTTTCCAAACTCCTTGCGTACTTCTTTTCACATATCGATTTTCCACAGCTTTAGAATTACCTTGAGGCCTTCGCCGAACTTTTTATGTGGCTAATCTTTGCGATAAACGAGCAGTTTTTAACTTGGCGGCTTATTCATGAAAGCTTAATCTCGTTTCCTTTTTCACGAATACGTTACGGACTTTAGACGTCTGTGTTGCCGTATTTTGCCCAACAAATGGTGTCTATTTGAGCGAACATCGCCTTGCTCCTCTGTCAATTTTTTTATATCCGGACACTGACAAGGAATATAAAATAGATAAACAGGAAAAGCTTACCCGTATCTTTAGCGTGCGGGTAATTTGTATGTGGTAAGTAAGCGTATATTTTCCCCGAGTTGCGTACCCTTCTTTGGCGTTACGATTAATCATGCGCTGCTGGCATTATCTAGCTTCGATGTCGGCCGATGGTTTGATGTGATGTGCGTGGCAATGAGCCCTCGCTCATCCTCGCTCCGCCTTGAATCATGCATGTGACGTAGCCCTCCATACTGCCTAATATAGTTTTGAATTAATTAAGAGCAACATTCTTATAAATAACTACTAAGGATACGTATTATCTGCTTCATCGCGAACATAGTCGTAGTCTGAAGTCTTAACAATCATTTCGAGCTAAACTCAATAATGTAATGTTGCGGCTATAGAGTTTGGTTACATTATTAATCAAAGCGAAATTGAAATTAATATATTGTAATGGATAAAGGGTCTACGTACAATTTGACAAGCGGGTGTTTATTCGGCGATATAATAGCATTATGGCAATATATTGCGCTATGGTAACGTTCAAACACGATATGTGAACCATTTGGCTCTATTACGTGTTAAAGTGGCCTCCAGATAGGGTTTCGCATATTGGCAAAGGATCCTCAGTGTAAATTCAGTGCCGGAGGTTCCAGATTGATGCTGCGCCGAGCTGCCCGTGGCCACTCTTACGTGGGCCGGCGGCGTCGGCGCGCGATATATGGGCCGCGGCACAATAGTATCTTGTACCCGCTATACGCGACGTATAGTGGCAGCCTTAACACTATTTGTCACCGGAATCTCTCCCATATGTAGAGCGCCTTTACATGAACGGGTAACCTAGAAACTGTCAAGCGAGCGGAGCTCGATCGTTGAGTAGATACGTAGCTGGATATTTCGTGATCCAATTTTGTTTTACAGTTTACAAAACGCGGTCTTATCTTAGTTCTTATACATAGCTAAATCTGGGCTGTTTTTAATTATGCAGCAGTATTTTCTTCATCTCGTCGGCTTTTATTATGGACGTAGTCGTAAAATTTCGGATTAAGGAATTATTCTTTGAAACAGCGGTTCTATGAATACTTTATAACAACAAGAACGTTAGATGTTATAGTGGTGGTACCATAAAAATACCAAAAAAGTTGAATATTTTCCTGAATTATTATTTGAAATCTTAGCTTCCTTTCCTTGTTTTTAGGCAAACCGGGAGGTATTATACTTAAATTGTTTTTGGTAGGCAGCTTTTATGACAAAGAAGCTTGCGCAGTCCGCTCAGTCTAAAATTTCACTTCACTAAGGAAAATGTTAGTGAATTTCACTTATCACTGCACTGCAGCTTTGAAGTGTCGGGGCACTTTATTTTAATAACTCTGCAGATGATAATCCCTAAGAAAATAAAAGCGAAAGCCTTTGTGCACACTTAGAGGCAAGCCGCTAAGTTTGGGAGACATCACGTACCTGTGTCAAGAACCACGGCCTATCTGGCTGATTGCGCTACAATCGAATTGTTATTCATAACACGACCTGCAATTATCTTGCGCCGGTGTGACGGCAACGCGTGCTAATATTTCGCTAATGACGCATTATCCGGCGACAACGTTATTAAATTATCCATCCACATCTTGGTAACATACGGTTTCGACGTAAGACCGTGCCGTCTGGGATTATAGTAATATGTAGGTGGGTATAGTATGGTAGGTAGGTGTAATTATTCGGCAGGTGTAAGCGTAATGTTTCTGTATTATACCGGTGTACTCGTATACTGACTTATAACTATGTACTAACATCGCTAATAATAGTTCCGTTATTAGTTCACAGTGCTGTGGTTTGATCATTATCAGTGATAAATTAGTGGAAACTAAAGTCCTGATAATATATCTTCAGTCGCTTTGGGCGCGTAGAGATAGACATTAGTTTGTTTGCCGATATTGAGCAGGCTGGAGCGAGACATCTTGGGACAAACGGACGGCTAAGCTAACCGCATTATGGTCGACAAATTATGCAAAGTCGTGTGAATAGTGCATCACAATCAAACAAGATATACGGCCGATTTGAATAATACCCTGTCTTATATACAACTATCATATGCAAATTGTGTCGATGATATGAAGTTAAGTAAGAGCAATTTCGTGCTGCTTTCTATCTTCTATTTTAATAATAACTATGAGAGTCAGCATTACTAACTATTTTATCATATTTCCAGTTAACGCCAACTTTTTAGCGAGAAAGAAAAAGGCAAAGCTGGAAAAGTGGGGATACTCGTATTTTCTTTCCTAGAAAAATCAGTAGCTCATTTTTATAATTAAATGTTTCCTGTCGTTGTCGTTCACAACTGGGAGGGAAGCAGTGCAAAGTTTCACTGAACCCGAAGTAACCCTGTAGTTAACGAGGATGTTGCGTAATGGAAAAGGCGAGGACAGCGTTTGCAGGGGAAGGAAGTGGAGTAACTTGGCCGGCTCCGCTAAACAACCTGCTCGCCGCCCGCGCCGTCCGCGCTCTGCCCACTTTATCACTTGGCTCTCGTCCTACACATATCGTGTGATTTTTCTCTGTTTCCTTGACAAGAATAATCGCCGCGTCCCCTGTGGCCGAAGGAAATGAACCCGAAATTAGATGGTGACTTTCACGACCAAATTTTCGGAGTACATATCGCATAATCCCCAGTACTTAGGATTATGGAACGTACGCTATGAGCGTTTATGGCCACACTCCGTGGATGTAAGCCTTGTCTCGTTGTATTAAGGAATAAATTGCTTTCAGTTTAACTGTCTTTTGTTTGGGCTAAGCTTCAGTTGCTCGCATAATTACGCATTAGTTTCATGTGACGATGTGTGGTGCAAATATAGCCAACATTTGAGACACTTTTCTGTATGAAACATGTCATATATTCGTGTAGGTACACAATTTTATGGTGTAGAGAGAAGGCATGTTCGTTTTTCAAAGATTGTGAGCACCAACTCGTGAAAATGCTATACAATGGTGCCGGGCAGAGTCAATACCGGACGGGACTTATTTGCTCAACATACTCTCAGAGTCTACGACTACTGCGTATAAGAAAATTCTTTAGTAAATACCCTCACTCCTTAACACTACGCTTTATCGACAACTATTTTAAGAACCCTTACACATGTTTGGGGAATTGTATAAAATGAAATAAGGGTTGCTTTGATATGTCGCGATGTACTTTTATCAGGTTTTCTTTGTGGAAAATGAACATGGGGCCAATACTTTCAGATAATAAGGTTTACCTAAGAGTCGCTGTTTCATGTTACTTTGTCACACATATGCCTAATATATATTCTCTATTGGTTTTAAAGATTATGAAAAAGAATCATAAACCAATTTATGTTCCACACATTCAAACAAGACATAAAATAACACAATAAAACATAAAAATATGATTTTCCATTACTTTCGATTACAATCAACCGAAAAAGATCGATATTGTGAAATACGAGCAGCCTAAGTTCTAGAGCAGCTTTCGTTTGTAGCCAAAGTGGCTTCGTGCCCCTGACCAACTAACTTTACATATTAATTTAACACCCAGTCCCTCAACTTTTCAATTTAGCAGAAGATACTTAATTGCTGCGTTGATTCCTTGATAAACGAAAATTTCTGTGAATCCCACTTCCCTTTGCCTTAATAACTTTGTTGTTTGTTTCAACTTCGTAATGAAATGATGATATTAGCATAATGTAAGCGGAAGAGGACCTAATAAATCTGAAACTAATTTACGCGTAGATATAGGCACGGTTCAACACCCTTACAATACGGACACTATTAAATATTTCGGTCTCAGAAATACACTAGTATTTATTTTTATGTTTCGCATCATGAGCAATTAATTAGCGCAAGCACTTTAATTTTTGAACGGGCGGTTTGTTCTGGTTGCTATGTCCCTGAGATTGGAGTTTTGTATTCCTCACGTTCACTAAAAATGTTTACTTTGTTAATTAGTCGTTTTGTATGCGGACGGACGCGGAATATCCTTGGAGGGGTGATTTTTTTTAAATTAACAAGTGTCGAGTTCTTATTGCGCAAGGATCGGCTACGAACGCTTTCTCTGCGCCGACTTTGGTGCGAAAACTCTTTTCGCCGTTGTTTTACTTTGGGATGAATTTAAATTTGGTACCTTGCCCTTGTTATATTTGCATTGGAGTTTGTTTGGGGTGGCAGTAGTCGAGGCGGGTCGGGCCGGGTCTGCGCCGCCGCAGCCGCCCGATTAATGGAACGTCGCACTCGGAGGAACTCATTCCGTGATTAATAGCAATCTTATCAGATTCCAAGCACTATACATTAAACCGGCCGATCGCGGCGCACTTAATCGGCGGACCTTTTGCCCTAAAGGTGCAAATTAATTACACAGATAGCTGTAAATCTCCGGCACATTAATTCGCGCCTAATTGATTATTTGTAGGGAGCCGTTTGATTAAATTCTCAAGAAATAAACAGGGACCCCGTGTAGGGCACCGGCAAATAGAGAGAAACAAATGAAAATGCTCCGGTATCTTTTATTTGCGTTTATATTGTTAAGATGAGACGGTCTGAGCCGGTTGGATAAATACCTACTTTGTCTACTTATACTTAATGAATTCCCGAGATGTTGACGAGTAAACCGAAAGATAGGCTTCGCAGTTTTGCCTATTTGAAATGTTAGGAACGTATACGCATCATACATATCGCACTAAATACGTACGAGTACATACATACAATGTCATCTCGCAGGGGTAGGCAGATTGAGTGCCACAATTTATGATCCTGCAACACCTATTGGGCCTCTTCCACATTCATACACCTTCCCATACATTTAGGTACGTCGGTGGAGAGTAAAATTTATTTTTATTTTATCAGTACATCTTTCTGCCGATCCATCCATTCACACAAACGGCGAAAAGAGAAAGTAAATCCTTGGCAGTAATTCGGCTAAGTTTCATCGAAATAATTTTAAGGGTTCCAAATAAATAAATATATTACATGAATAAAGTACAAGTTCAGTACATGAACTTTATGTACAAGAATTATAAGTGTGGATCTATTATTGGCTTTCAATGATATATTTTGTTTTTTTACGGACTTTCTGCAGCTGTTGATTCACCGAAATACATACTCGTACCATAAAACAATTAAAATTATTAGTTGCGTTATGAGAGCACTGTGGCTATTCAATAAACTACCCACTCATACGTCCACCCTGATGCACCCCACTACCCCTTGAAAGTCCGAGTTTTCGTGAAAATTCTAAATAAAATAAAATTATCAAGACGCGTCGGGCCACGTGCAGTGTAGGATTAGTTAGTATTTAGTTTTTTCAATATGTATTTCTTTATTGCGTGATAATTCAAAGAAAATACTATAACTTGTAGACAGACAGAAGACAAATGTATCTATTTAATACACCTGCTTAATAGAATCCGCGGTATAGCGAGCAGCAACTCCACTGTATGAAATTTGTGTATTCACGCAAAAATAACAGTAATACTATGAGGTTATTAAGTGCAGGTATGGTAAAGACGTACATAATTAGACAATTATAATTATTATTATTATTATATGTAATTTCTGAATGTCTATTCACCAGACCACTTTAGGCACGCATCAGGCATGTCTCCTTGTGTACTAAACACAACAGGGCTTTGATAGGCAACACTTGCAGTTTGAGTTGCACAAGGTAGGTCCTGGTCTGACAGTTTTAGTAATTACTTTATTATAGGGTAGTTACTCGAATCCAATTTTTTTTTATTTGTGGTCATAGGGATAAGAAGTCCATTTTGGCATATTCCGTGGTTTGGCTGAGCCGCCAAACCGTTGTTTTATTCCATTTTGCGGAAAAGGTAACTAACTAAATAGCTTAACCATTACCCAACAGCGCGGCTGCGGTTTTGTATATATATATTTATATTTAGCCTAAAATGGTTGTCCGAATTCGCGATATTTGCTACAATATCACCATTAAACTGTTGTCGCGCACTATCACGTATAAAAATTCAAACTCACACACAATCACTGTGCGATGTCCAATTAAATTCTGCGCCGGTATCGAAAGCTCCGCCGTTCAGTTCGGACAACATTGTATCCACCGCAATACAGGACGCAAGGAATGCACTTCGTATGCGGTCCGACCATATGGCGTATGATGGAGTACATTTTTCGTCGGCTGCTTTAATTGATTACGAGGATATTGTTTTGTTTGAAAATATATTGTGAGTAAGGTAGGCGGGGTTGGCGGGAGTAGCGGCGGGCGCGTCGGCGGCGGCAGTAGGTCCCGAGGCGTAGCGCGACCGGCCGCTTCGCGCGTTCCCCCGCGCTCCCCCCGCGCTCGGATACCGTGATGGAGTGAACGGTGTCGTGCCAACCTCGAAGTTGATGAGTGGGTGTCTTTGCGGTGCGTGCGGTCCCAGCAATCGTGTGTGAGCGCCATGCGGTGAACGCCGCCCCGCACCCCGCGCGGTCATGGTGGACCCCCTCAAGATATTCTGGGTGTTGACGAACAGTACTTACTTAGGTACATACAGGTTTATCTTACGTCGGTTTAAGCCAGGACATAGCGATAAGAAAGAATGCTCATAAGCGAACATAAAACTGTTCGCATTTGAGCATCATCATCATCTGAGCAGAAGCCGGGATTGACCGCTCAGGTCTTGATGCTTATAAAAAAACATGAAACTGTACTACAATTGTACTTATGTTCCAAATATGCAAACAAAATAAATTTTAAATTGTTTACTGTAACGAATTTTTAAGTAAAATTTTTTAATAGAATTTTCGTACTATTATTTCGTATAAAGCACTCAAATTTTTATCGTAGGAAGAAATATTATTAAAATCCCATTGGTGAATGGTAGATTACAATGGATCCAAATTGTTTATCCAAAATAGAAATCTAATAATGGGTTATTTTATTATACGTCTCGTTTGGCATCCGACGGCGACGGCGGCGTGATATTATGCAAAAGAGGAGCAAAGTCCGAAAATTAATTTAAGCTCGCAATTATAAACGTAAAGACGAGAACTGTTTTTAATAAGAGATTATTTGATATTGGACGGCATTACAAAGGGTTAGTCCTTTATTTCATTTAAAGAGAATGCCTTGAAGACAATAAAAAGCAATATGTTGAATTTTGTATTTAACCATAAAACTGTACATGTCGCTGGCCGAAGGTCTGAACAAAACTAACTATTATAGTAGCAACTGGAGAATATTGAAATGGGCGGCGTCACACGTCGGAGCAAGACTGTCGTATATTTTTATTTATTTCCTCGTATACGGTGACCGAATGGTCATTTACGACTGTCTTTATAGTTTTGTTCGGTGCGGCGTTGGCGGGGGCGCCGGCGGGCTCCCCTTCACACTCGCACTTTGTTTTCCAAACAAACGCACTATTTCTGTCCTATAAACATTGTCAACAGGAAAAATCTCTTACCTATCTAAAGCCACAAGCAAAACGAATTTCGTTAAGCTTCCTTCCTTTGTTTTACTAGAATCGTAATACTGTATCACTGCACTATACGTAAATTGGTTTAGCATGATACAATTGAAGATGTACATGGGTTAATTTTTTACGCTGCAGAATTCCAATGGATACCAAATCTTTCTCCTTTCCTCTTCAAGATAATGTTATTTCATTTTAGTAATAAAATATTGCCCCGACTTGACTTCCTGCACAAATTAATAAAGCAAGAAAAGCGAGTCTCCTGATGATATCATTGTCCGCCGCGGCCGCGCCGCAGCTTTAGGGCAGTCAGTCATTAAGCCCATTGTCGACATTATACATTACATCCATTCAGGCTGAGGGCCTCATTACAGCTAAATTTATTTACGTCGCGGCTCCCCATTTTCTGTTCGAGGCACTACCTAATAGGGAAGAAAAAAAAGTTAAGATTGACTACATAAAGTTGACTATCGGTATCCGAGCTTTCATCCCACATAGAAACTAATATGTTTGTTAGTTTGATATAAAATCGGAGAATATCACGGACCAAACCATAAGCGGCTTTATGAGGTAAAGGGTTGGAATATTCGATGACAGATGCCGAGTTCTTCTGCGCCCAACAGCTTTACTCATCTCTGTACCCATTGTTAGTCTGCTTTTGAGAAATATTTAAATTGTTTGAAACACAGGATGCCCCGAAATAACTTTTCACAGGGGTCAGCAAAGTCCACAACTATAATAAACATATTCGTAGATTTTATAACCCAGTCAGCAGGGAGCCATTATTACAATAGTTGTAAACACTTAGTGCGGAATTTCATTTAACTGGGTTTCTGTACAAAGCAACTTGATAGTAACTTTTGGACATGTTGGCGGGCGCGGGTACTCGTCGCCGTCAAAACTTTACAAATATGGGCTTTTATGTGACCAGCGTTAGATGAATCACGCAACTATCTCAAGCCAACGCTTAGTTTCAGACTTTAGTCTGAATTTGTCAGAAACTGAAAGTGATAATACAAAACTTCGTCCGTGTCTACTCCGGCAATAATGGGCTAAGCAACTTAGCCCTTAATTTTCACATTTCTGACTAAAATCTTATCTCGCCCATAGGTACTGTAGGCAGAGACTCGTGTGCTACAAGATACAATATTGACACACCTCTTTTGTCTCTTCCACATTCATACAGTTACGCCAGTTGAGGGTACTTCTCACCCAGGCAGGTGCGATTTTGGAATAGGTCTGTTATATTATAATCAGTACCTTTGTATCCTCCTCGGGCGCCTTCTGCCGACCTTTCCATTCACGCACGATAGAGCTATATACGCTGCAGAGTAAGTTGTATTTCGTCCTGTCCTTCTACATTTCCAAATCATCTCAGCGTACCTCTTTCAATTATAATCGAATCACCATTTTTGTCCTTCTGCCTACAACGAACGCTAATCACACTATTCTTCATCTATCCTCCATGACTGAAAACAGATTTTACTTATAGTATGTATTAAAATATGCTATAATAGTTAGACTTGATAATAAAAGTTAGGTATACGGACCAGCGCGTCTGATGAGACGCGTAGCGCGACGATCTATCAGGGCAGCGTGGTTGCGTGGGATTGCAGCGGGGTGCACCTGCTCCCTGCAAATTGGACCGATGACAGCCGGGGCCCGCGTCTAGAATGGGAAAATAACTCAATCTTCCAGCCACTACCGCAGTGTATGGCAAATGTAATAGCGGCGGCCGCTGAGGCAGCACAATCGGCCAATCCGCGCCCGCCGGGCCTTTCCCACTTAAACTAATGCGGCCTATTGAAACCGACGCGCCACAGTTGTTGCTAACGAGAAGGTTTTGTTTGCATAGTGCGTGCGGGCTACATCCGCGCTGTACGTAGGCTCGCTGCACGGCGACGGTCATTACTGCGACAGGCTTTTTTCAGTATCTATTCAGCATGCTGTTAGTTAGTGTCAAAACTCGGCGTCGCTTTCGGTCTGAGATGCGGTGATTGGAATGAATGGTGGACTTTTATGCATCTGTTACTTTAGTTAGGCCTTAAATTTCATCATCTTAGCATATTAAATTTCAAATGTGCGTCGCAATGTTAGTTGTATTTTCTCGAGTATTTTGCATTTCTTCGAGTTCTTCTGCTCAATGTATTTATTTATTTATTTTACAATTTATTGTACACAATAAAGAAATAAATGTATGTTGATAAATTGCAGAAAAGTAAGTAGGACCTTCACTTTCATAAAGTAGCTAAAGGCCAATACGAGAGAAAAGTCCAAAATGTATCAACAATGTCTGGAAAATGAACATCATCATCATATATTAGTCCACTGCTTTACATATTCCTCTTCCAGTGAGCGCCAACTTACCACATCTAGTCAACTTGAACTCTTACTGAAATCGTCCTTCCATGTGGCCACATTTTTATATAAATGTTTGATAATAAATACGGTTGGCTACCTTACCCTTTCGTGGAAATATTTGCTATTTTGCTTCAACATTGCCAGTTCTACCAGCGAAACCCCCATGGATACACAACAATACAAACATCCCTGAAATGTTATTGAGGAAAGGAATATTTTGATAAATTTATCCTTTGAGTCCATTGAATACGAACTTTTGTGAGGATTTATTTGAATTTGCATGATCCTGTGAACAAATAACTACTTATATTTCGATTATTTTTCCTAAGATATGAGGAATCAAGATCTCTTTCGATGTTTTTGGTTGCTTCAACCGGCTGACACAGTGATGAAGCACATGAAAAGCTGAAATATTTACACCGATTAGAAAAGTCTACTACACTTTATTATCCTTTTGAATTATACAGGGATCAATACATACAACGATGTACAAGAGTATTAATGCATTACCATTTCAAGAAAATTTACCTTTGCCGCTACAACAACATTCACGGTATTGAATGCATTTTTAGGCAAAATCTGTTTTCTGAAAGAAAGCTTAGTTGAGATTAGCTGTCCCTTATACCAAAGGACTTGACTTTTACCCCAAGGATTTTTTTTCAGGAATATTTATTCTTAGGGTGCAGCACATGCACATAAGCTCATTTTACAACTATCACTGAATAAATGAATTTGAATATGAATACATGCACAATGGAATCATATTTTGTATGTGAAACCAATACACTTCGTGTAATCCGCTTCGTAATAGGAAGTACCGAAATAAGGTACCCAACTCAAGCGGACGAATCCCAATTTCAGAATAGAAATCCACCGACATCGACTGGTGAACGCTATGAATTATAATAACTCAGTTTGGTGACCCGGCAAATTCAAAGAATAACAAATGAGATCATCGCTAGTAGAAACATGTATTTAATCCTTTCTTTGAGGTTTTTCGACAAAATGATTAAAGTTTATCCTCTATGGACTCTGCTATCTCTTATTTCACATTATATTAATACGTAGTAGCTGGACGGCTTGCTTCGCTGTGCATTTCCAAAACGCAAATAAACTTTCCTCTGTAGCCTTTGATGTGCCTAATGAAACTGAAACTAGTAAACCCAACCTTTCAGTGCTTGGCTGACTTCTTGTCTCGTTGGCTACACTGAAGTTTATGAGCGGTGTTCTTCCAAATTGTTTTTTTTCAGTTGTAAACCTCGAATTACTTCTTTTATTCATCTTGTGAACGTCATTTTTCCACGCAAATTGTGTACTCGACCGCTCACTTTTGCAAATACGGTGTTTTCTTTGTATTTTTTAAAAATAATAATCTTGTTAGGCATTTGTGAAGATGTGGAAGCGATGATGTGGCCGAAGGTGGAGCATGTCTAGAAAAAGCCTAAACACTCTGGCCTTGAAGGAAAAGGTTATACTGCACTGGCAGGCAAAGCGTTCCACTCCTGTATCTACGTATTAAAAAGGTGGAGCCATATGGATAGAACTCCTGCCCAGTCTGCTAAGCCATTTATCGCATGGAACACAAACGTTTAAAACTTTCACGTTCATAATTGCTTTGTATTACATATACGAGTATTGCAGTAAGTATATATTTAAACTCGTATACTCGTATACATGTAGGATAGACACTATAATAACATGCTACAACTACAGTTGCCTGAAATTCGCATAGCAGTGGCAAATAAAAAAAAAGAATGGGCAATTTTCAGCTGTATCACTATGCCACATAATAAATAACGGGTAACTGCAGAGTCGGAATCGCGTATGAGTGCAAATTTTCCAAACGATGTTCTTGGGAGCGTATGTAGACAGCGGCGGATGATACCAGTAGTTTAGCATATTATGGCGGGCACGCAAACCGCGCATATTGCAGAGTGCGGTGTTATCACGCCACCTGTCAGGGCAACACGCGAAATTAGTTTTCTTTCAGTAGTGGAGCGAAAATATGCCTCGGGGAGTGATATATCACACGGGCAATACGAGTATCATGTAGAATACCGCAGCGCTGTCTATCCACGGCGACGCTGGCTCTAGTCAAACGGATAATTGCTCGTATTAGCAGTTCGTGATAGACGATTTCATTAGAATCTATCTGGAACTCTATGAAGCTTTGATGTATTGATTATATTTATTTTTATATAATCTCATACTTTACGAAATATTAAAAATAGAAAGTATTATATTTCAATTCCTGAGTATTTCAAGCGATTGAAATTTATTTTGATTAAATATTGTCTACGGTTTCAATAATATCCAATTACTCATTCGCAATATCAGTGTCATTCAATGTTCGCGATCAGTGTCAGTACCAAGGGTAAAGTCCCGAAGTAGAAACAAAAAAATCAACTACTATCAGAAAACTCGATTTAGTTCAGAAATAAATCTATAAAATAATAATATCATTATTTCAGCAACAATGGTTGGCAAGTCGCACGACGCATAGCACTTGCACAAATGCGCTAATAACTGCAATCTAGTGAATCATCATTATGGAAGCGTGTCAAGAGGCTGTCGGTGGCACGCGCCGGGTTTTTCAGCTCGCGCGGCCGCCGCCGTCCAGCCTGTTTATTTAATTTACCCGCGCGGACAAAACTGTTTACAGTGTGTGTACTGTCCCCGCTACAAGACCTCATACACGTAATTGAATGCCCTTTCAACGTAAACTACGTTTTCCCGACGCTACGGTGCGTGGCTGGTTTCCCTGGTGCAGGAAATATTAGTTAATTGAATTTATAATTTCTTTTGGATCCCCCCAGAATCATAGTGTACGTAATTTTACTGGCAGAGTATTTGTCGCGAATTATCACGGATCAGCAATTACGTTTACGTATGTACTTTGTAAGTAATTGTCTTATTTACCGTTACAGTTTGGGAAGTTAACCGATTTAGCCAGTTCGAAAAGTTAATTGAATCTATATTAGTTTTTTACATATAATTCAGAAATATTGTATTCTACATTATCTGCATCATAGTAGTAATGAAGTAAGTGTATTGATCCAACTAACCCTGAGCTTGCTTGTCTATCTTTTTCCAAACGCCATTCATCTACTTTTTTAGCAAAGAATTAGAAGATTGATGAGTGGACATCGTCGACATTGTTAGTCTATAGTTTGTTACATATGTATATATCTATAGGTAGATAATAATGGTTGTGGGAGTGCTTACCTATACCAGCGTTCTGTCTGCCCATAGTTATATATTTAGTAGTTTATTCTTACTTATTATTATAACGTCTTAAAGAAAATTTCGCTTCTTCTAGCAAATGTACCTATAGGTACCCGAAAGACATTACTCTCTGTAGTAAACAGTCTTTACGTATTGCATTCAAATAATCATAACGGTAACAGTTATCGTGAAATGTATTTGTAAATGTCAAACTTTCCTTTTGGTAGGCGCAAAATTGATAAAGCGGTGACACGGATTTTCCTCAGGGATTTCATATTTTAGTATTCTAATCGGGAGTTGCCCCTGTTTGCTATTCCGGCTTACATACGAGCATCATACAAAATGACGGCTTAACTTCGTATCAGCTAAAACACATTAAAGGGAAAGCTACATTCTCGAAGCCAAAACAGGCCTTGTTTTACAACGTTCTCCAAAATAATTCCTCTATAATCAACATTCATGAGTTCCCACGAGCGAAACTCAAGACCATTCGGTCACCATTCAAAGGTCAGTCGACTCTGTGTCAATTTACTAAGCGCAATACATGCATCAAAGAAACAAAGACTGTATTACACATAGACACGTGGCCCCACACACGTATCTTTGGTGCTTGTTTTTTCCGAAAAGGAGCGAGCCAACTGTTACGCACAGTAGACCGCTTACGACGCCGCCCCTGGCAATTCCCACCGAAAAAAAAAACCTTAACATTTGTCACATCTTTCGCCCCCTGAATATTATTCGATTGCGCTCCGTCTGTGAAGTATTCTCACCAGGAAATTATTTTCTTTTCCTCCAAAGACGCAGTTACTTTTTATCTATTCGTTTTAGGTGAAACATCTGACCGGGTGGGGCTTTAATTTCTTTTCTCGCCACCGTTTCATAGAGCGAAGCACTATCTCTACTTATACGACTATAGATTATACAATTCACTATCGCTCTCTCGTAACTTTTTACTGAAATCCCTCTATTGTAATGTCTTGGGTCTGGATCGAAAGTCGGAATTTCTTTAGCTTGGCTTTATCTCGGATCGCAGTTAAAGTGTCGGAATACAACCCTCGTAAATTTGTCTTGTTTGTTCGATTTACCTTTGTGTCGGGAATGTAGATAGCGGCTCCCGGCCGTCACGCCTTGGGGAGCCTTGTGAAGCGTCCGGAGCCACATCCGAAATGACCACTAGAGTCATACTCAAACCTCGACTCTCCGCTGGGAAATCATCGCTCGATTTGTGATACTCATCTATCGGTTTTCATGTTGATATCTATCATTTAGCCGTTCCGATATCTGTTTTCATCCGAAGTATTTACACAGAGTGCATACCGCCGTTCGCTTAGAATTTATCGGGCGCCGAACCCTTCGAGACGGGAAGACCTTAAACGCTACAAGATATTTCGACGAGATAATAGAGATTGTAGATTCTAATTTGGGAGCAAGAACAATAATTTCGTGATATTGTCGCCGTTTCCAGGGCCCGACCTGCGCCGAAACTGACACCTTGATAAGATAGTACAAATTCAGTTACTTTCAGCGTTCGTTTCGTAGACTATTATTGAGTTTAATACAAAGTGACAAACTGTCTAGGCGCGCCTCGTCAATCAATCCAATTACGGAATTTTACACTCGGCCATTAAAACTTTGCTGACCCGTTTTTGGAAGTTGTAAAACATGGAAAACGACGGACGTGGCCGAGCGACTCGCGCGCCGCTTCCGGTAGAGAACTTGCTTGATTTCCAATTAGGTGCAAGATAGAAACATAAAGTAACTACTTTTTAGTACAACAATAGTAATGAGCGCCGGAATCCCCTCTTTGTGTTTCCGGCGTAGTGTTCCTCGGATTCGCGCTTAGTTACCAGGGTCTACATGAAAGGGGTCTGCTTTGTTGTGCCATAGACAAGGGTTATAATTTGTAGACGCAATAAGGAACTCATGTTGCTTTCATTATAAAATTTCTCTAGTTTGAGAAATATCTGTATAGAATGGAAAGAGTAAAAGCCGTTATACATACTGTAGTTACGTAGGGGTATTAATGTGTCACAAACAAAATTGAAAATCCATGGCGCTCGCATTTTATTGTTTCCGTTACGATACAGCCCGTTTAACGAAAAAAGCGAACCGTTGCAACGTTCGACATTTCTGATGCTAAAAAATTGCATCTCTGTTTTTAAAATGTTATCTGCATTTGAATGGAAACTATATTTAGCCAAAATAGTAATATACGACCGCGGCTGTGCAATGTTTATAGGTGCGTCCTTTATCGAATTTTCGCACACATTACACAATGAACGGATCTAACAATCGCATACGGGACGCGATCGGCAAATAATAGAGGCCGATTCACGGATCCTAGTATTAAGGTTTTCAATCGCGCTCACTGAAAGAGAACAGTCGCCATTTATCTTCGGAAGTAGTTCGGGGAGATCTGATAAGGCGATCAGAGGCGGGACATTGGATGGATTTTCTGAATTCGGCAACAAGGTACGGAGGCGTGATGCGATGCTGGGAGGACGCACTGCGCATGCCCGCCTCGGCACGTCCGCCGCCATGCACCTCTGATAAAGAATTTCATTACCAGCACGTGGGCTATGTGCGAATGTCTGCTGGAGATCCGATCGCACCACATTTGCACACTAATAGCGAAGCCAATGCCAGTTGCTGAGGACACCGTAGGCTGGGGTTGAGCCTTTGTACTCCATAGATCTTATGTGTACCTGTACTTCTTCGTTTCTACATACAATTCAAATCGCTTCCAAACAATTGCACCGCTATACTAATGCTATTATATTCCATTCGTCGCACACGACCAATTGTATTTGTGGCTATTGGGCATCAGCTAACCGTAGCAGCTCGTTAGAGCTACAGCCTTGTTTCGGGATAGGTTTGATTGCCAATCAACTGGAATCCTAATGTGAATCACGCAACTGTGGCTAATACCGACACACGATTGTAACCCTAAGCTCAAAATGATTAATTTATCTTATTTTTATTTTCGTGCAAATTGTACTTTCATTGACGATTACAAGAGAAATTGAAACATACGTGCCCAGTGTGTTTTTATGTTAATGAATTTGTAGCTTATCGCGAATTATTTGTTTGTCCCCGTCGGTTTATAAATCCTCGCTAGGAAACTGTTGACACAGATGCGCGCACCCCTGTGTGTTTGTCACAAAGTCACCCGGCCACCTCCTCCCCCTTATTATGTTTTATTGACGTTCGATAGTGTGAAACTTTTCAACTTCTATCATGTCGTGTAAACTTTAAAGTAAATAAATGTATTACATAACTGCTAACGTTGCGTCGCATAGATACCTAGATTGCATCGATTATTCTACATATCGAATATTAAATTTTACTATAAATCATTCTCTCTTCGTAACAATGGCTTAAAACACACATTTAATTGTAATGTACAAATAGTAACATCTAGGACTGAGTAACTCTTGATGGGTACTTAAGCAAATGCTAACAATGTTAATCTGTTCGTGGTACTAAATAAACGTGTTCAAGTCTGTTTGTATTTGAACTCGATGAAAATTATATTATATTCTGTTGAAGGCATACAGTAATTCTCTGCTATTCGCGTGAGTTTAGTTTCTGGAACCAGCGTCGACAAATTGATACAATAGCTAAAATAAGCAGCGTCCAATTTACCTACTGGGCTGAAATTCTTTATTCTAAGAGCAATTCTAACTCTTCTGTCGTGGCAATACGGTTTTGTTCCATTTACCGGATCTACAAGGGTGACATTTGCTAATAAAGCTGGCAGACATTCCTTCCTTGAGGATTCTAATTTGTCATTGTTAGAGGGCGCGCAGACGAAAGCAATTCTAGGTTTTTTCGTGGAGTTTCTTACCGGCGCCTTGATTATTTCTCATTTCGTATCATCCAATTAGGAGTCCACTAGATGCTTCGGAAGGCATCGGAACGTATTGAAAGGGGTATAAGTGTGTATTCAATACTAAAGAGCAGTTAGCAAACGAGAAAATTCTGATAAAATATTATACGGTATACAGGGAAACATATCTGCCCAATCCTATATGGGAATTGGAAAAGAAGCTGTATTGACGTATAAAACGTTCTCAATCGTCCCTTTCGATCTCAGAACTGCTATGGTAGGTAGTTAGTTGTTGAAAAAAAAGGTCTTAGCGTAGCATTTTTGCGATTTCCATAAAATTGCTTTGCTTTTGCCGTGAGACCGGGCTACTTTGGTGCGGTAATGGCAAAATGCCGGGAATTGCATTTCTCTGAAAGATTGAGATTTTGCTACTTCCTAACAGACTATTTTTGGAGAATACCTATAATTTATTTGATCATGAGGTCTAACGAAATTCTTATAAAAACCATCATAACCTACCCTAAGCCTAAATAGTGGTATTTAGCGTACCTAGGTACTTATATGAACATTATGTGGCACTTTTATATATTCCTTCCAACATATACTTAGATATTAATATAAAGGTTCGACAGAGGAATCCTGGGTGTCGTTAGGAGAACGCATGGGTACCTACGTGAAAGCGCCCGCGCTTGCGGCCTGTTGCGGGCGGGGTACGCGTTCTACAAAGGGAAGGGTCGTGAAAAAAATTTGATTTTTGTGAGCGCATATTTTGCCTTCCCGTGAAAGGGAAGGGCGACAACCTGTGATATTCACTTCTCTCTGTTATTTTGCCCTTAGGAAAGGTGAGAAGTATATTGTGGTAATTGTAATGCAAATTGGAGGGAAAAATATTACATTACAGACCTCTGGCATGATTAAGGTGGCAGTCCAATTTAAGATAATTTTATTGTAATAAAATGGATGGTTTACGGTTTTAACTCTTAACGTATCGGGCGGGCTCGAAGTGGACCCCTTGCGTCATTTTTCATATTTATTACAGTATATAGTACAGGTTAATTTTTTTACAAAATTTATACCGTAGCAGTCATCGATCTGCCGTCATTTTTCTACAACCGCTAAAACGTCCAATATTTTGATCCTTATCATTCTGGTTCTAATTGTCGTGTTTCCCCCACAGTGACCAAGTTCATCCGTATTGGCATCGCTGACAAGAATGACAACCCGCCGTACTTCGACAAGGAGCTGTACGAGGCCGAAGTGGACGAAAATGAGGACATCCAGCACACCGTGCTCACCGTCACCGCCAAAGACCACGATGAATGTGAGTACATAGACATAGACATTATTTATTTTGACATCACAATACTCTTACATTGATTAAGTTACAAAATATGTAAGTTCTAAGTCTATTTACTACTTTACCTAAGAAAATAAAGCGAATCGAAATAGAGTTATGCGATATCAAAAAACGACCTCGGCTCAGCGTAAGCTGCAGCAAAACATTGCAGCGCTCTTTTTTGGCGGATCCTTATCAGTGTGGAGATTCACACACAGAGAGAGACACCCACACACACATAAGCTCGCATCCTTCAGCGATAGATAGAGACTATAGGCTGACTATAGGCTGCTACAAGGGCACAAACCTGTTCCACATTCATGCTTCATTCATTCTTCTCATATGTACATTTATGCTGATAGGTAAACCCTGACTTGCCCTTTTTGGTGAAGATTGTTTACATTCTACTCGGACTGTCGGTAGGATTGAAATGGAGAAATATCAGTATATAAATCGCATCGTCTACAGTGCGAACAACTTGTCTGTTCAGTTGACAGCGGCGCAAGTGATGAAAAAGTGTGAGTTTCAAACTGTCATTTTAGTACAATAATGTCTAAGTACCGGTTTTGTCTACTGAACAGATAAGTTAGTGGCACTGTAACGACAAATCGAAACCATAACATCTTCGCATACATTACGTCAGTAAGTTATTACTATAATTTAAATGATGTCCATAATTTGCAATTTGAAGATTACCTAACCGCTAACGCCTGAGTTAGAAAATAAATAGTAATGGTACGAGACACTTTGGTCTACAAAATAATGATACGATAAAATTGATTTAGTGTACAGCTGAGAACGATGACTTATACAGTCGTGTGTCATGTATGCGAATATATGTTTTGATGTTAGTGCTCAGAATAATATATTGTGAGACAATACTACTAACTTACTGGTGTAATAATATTATGGACTGTTCAATATTATGTTTTGTATTAGTTTGAATAATCTCATCTGCTACTCAGAAGTTCGATATGAAGATACATGTCCTGGATGAACTTAGTTATGAACTATTATCTCTGTATTGCCTGTTGAATTAATTTCGTGTGTTGTAACTTTCGCATATCAGAAATGCCTCTGGCGGCATGGCCTACTTGCATTTTTGCTTAAGGCTTGGTTACATTCAAAACGTCTAGGTATAATAATAACCGTTCAACACCGGCAATATACTGACAACAAAATACAAAGATTGTAATCTTCTTTAATGGCCGCACCTTGACAATGTTTTCGAAGGTGAATGAGTTATTATATGCAGGCCACGGAAATAAACAGCTCGGGATACAAACGTATCATTATTAATGGGAATAAATGAGGTAGTTAATGTCGGTTGTCTATAGAGATAACATCACATAATGGCCGTGCCATGTGACGTACCGTCATTCCTGATTTCTGGTAATTTACAACGATGACGCCACAAATTAATCCGCTGTTGCTTTTACAAACCAAAACTTACAACAGGTGACCATATTCACAACCAATTGCCTCTGTGGCTTTCACATTACTTCTGTTTTCTTAGACGAGTATGATGCAGACCGCAATTTGCTTTAACATATTATTTATTTTGTCTACTCAATTGGCTTTCAGCCTAAAAATGCACAACAGAGGCTCTCTTACTCTCCTCTTTGTTATGTTAATAAATACGCATTCGAAGTGGATCTGCATAAAATGTTACCATGGCGTGTTTTTCCAACAAAGGGCTTTAAAAATCGAATGTTAACCGTTCTTTTTTCATTAGCAACATTCGATTACTCTATTTTCATTGCCAAAAAGAAATTCAAGTCATTCTCAATGGAAATCTGCCTTTTGATGTTTCCCTCGAATTACAATTGAAAAGTAAAGCTTTTGTGTGACCTTTCATTGTAAAAATTATGTCCTACATACGTACAAAAACACTCCCATTATTGTTTTTTATTTATTTCGTGCCAGGCATCCTTAATTCGTAGTAGCATTAAAAGTTACTTATTTGACGGGTAAATAGAGTTATTATTTACAGTTGTTATTAGGTATCGCGCAAAGTTATTTGCTTTGCCCGTCGATCATGGATGTATATAGGCGGAAGTAGCGACGTTGGCTTCTGCGAGCGGAGGGCCAGTTCTAGACAGTATTTACTCGGGGAAAACTTTTACACGAGTGACAGAGAGCATTGCGATGTTTCACATACACTCGTCCACAAGTACTCACTTAACAGAAGCACACCCACACGCCTGTAGTCACTGTACACACAGCGTTTGATCGATGGGTTCTCACGGTTGCCACGCTACATACCATACATTATGCGAAAATTTGTGCCCCTATTCCGTAGTGCTACAACACTCAGCCTCCAGCCCGAGCCCTTATTACGCAGCCAACCCTTACGGCACCGCTCCGTAACTGCATTACAGACGCTAATACCTCTCAAGGTCGCTAATATAATTAACTTTAATACTTCAAATTGCTCCCTTGCGCGTTCGACAATCAGGAGTGACGAAGTAACTCGCAGGTAACTTGTGCTAACTCTCTAAAGGAGCTCTCTCGGGGCGACGCGTACCTACTATTTTATTTCACCCTGGGGGCTGTTTTCGAACGCACCGTTGAAATTGAAAGTATAATAAAATTTTCTCTACTACATCGTAAATCTTTTGGGTTCGTTTATGTCCAGCCGTTTGTTTTGGAACGCTGTACAATGTAATAATGTAATTGATTTTGTGATACACCTGCGTATATGTAACACGTACACTTTCGCGGATTGCCGCCTTGTTCAAGGAATCTCTGCGTGGAAAAGTGGGAAGGAAAAGAAAATATTTCTACACTTTCTAAGTTGGGTGATCTATCTTTATAAAAGGCCTGCCACTGCCACCAACAAACTCTTCCAATTCTGCTTCACGAAAAGTTTTATTACGCAAAGACAGGACAGTATTTAGATTTTTATAATTGATGGATAGCTACGATGTATTCCTTATATTTTATCACTCTGAAAGTACTGCAAAACTGATTTCAAATATTATGGTTATTCTACACGTTTTCTCAATCAGCTTCATTACTTACCTACATTACATTATACTTTACTGGAAAACCATAAGTTTAAGTACAAGTTGATTTTAGTACGGTCATGTGGTATTACCTATCTGTACAAATGAGGGTTGACCGTTCCCATTTACCTCTGTAATCTTACTTGGATGTGATTTTCCCTGTTTACCTCTACAAAAGTCAAAGAGCTGTTTGCTTGAACCTCCATCCTATTACTTTTATTAGTCTCTTTAAACGGAACTGTATTCAGATGTAGGAGCGAGTTCCACTGCGAATACTTTCCTGTGGAGCCATCCCAATCACGTCGAGTAGACACAGCGCCACGGCCATCCCGTACTCTCCGAATAACTACGGTCAAATATATGAAAAGCTAAATGTTTTCATATTGTTCGAGCTGTCAGGACGAGCCGCGCTCGGGCCGTGTGTTGCCCTACGGCATACGATTTCTGATTGCTATTAAAAGCCCGGAGCGTCTCCAACAGCTGCCTCCATAGCGGACCGATCCAATCTCGACTGTAAACTGCCTACTTTTTGCTTCCTGGACTAAATTAAATCACATTCTGTCGCTGCAATATATAGCAATTCAATATCGTTCCATGCTTGAACTTTATAACGGTTTTCCTGGCTTGCTTATTATTTAATAACTCGCTACTTCAGCACGACATAACGTAACTATACATTCGAGAGACACGTACAATATAATGTTATTCTACTAAATCAATTCAGTTCAAATATAAGTTTCGCCAAGTAAATACTCATTTAATCAAACGTAGCTACAAAATCTCGTATTTGCAAAGTTTAGGTGTTAACAAGATTAAGGGACGTGTACAAGTCATACTTAAGTGAATGTGTTAAGCGTGCGGTATTCCTTGATGTTCTCCAGACGGAAATTTCTAAATCTCTATAGTAATTAATCACGAGAACAATTTTAGAGACTGTTATCTGTGTGAACTTGTTAAACTGTTAAATTGTTCTCGTCAAGTTAGTTCTAGCAACATGGTGGCTGCTCGCCGCACTATGTACCGAAGAGTAATTGATTTTAACTTCAACGCTGTTAAATACTAAATTATAGCCCCAGAAATAACGGCGACGGGGAACTTGGTGAATTTATTGAAATAGCATGGCATGAGTGTGCTTGCCCAAATTTTATTAACAATTTCTGATTAAGAAATTTCTGAGCAAGTCGCTAAAGTAGCTATTTTGCGGTAGGCTAATTCAATTGACTTTTGCCTAAGTAGACTGTAGATTTCATAAATTTGGTTTAACGATGGGTTTGTAAAGCAGATGCCCGTTGGATAAATTAGCTATCTGGAGTGTAACAGTGCGGCGCGCCATTTAATAGGGGTCTGGTTGTAAGAGCCGGCGCACGCGCACCACCGGCCCCCGCCCCCGCTGCCACGGTCGTTATAGTAACGGCCAGATTTCGAGCAGCTATTTAGCCATTAATAGCCGACACTTTTCCTCTTCACTTCATGGGTGTACTCACTCGTCGACATTACGACCTTGATACGATGTTTGTTAGTTCTACTCGTACCTATGTCAAATTGATGGAGCATACACTGAAAACCAGCGCTATGGCAGCAACAGTCATATATGACCTCGTTGCATGACTTCTCTAACGACACAACACTATACTATATCGTCGTTACTGCTGTCGTTGTAGTTTATAATTGTTTACTTTTCCTGTATACAAATATAGCTGCTGTGCTATGTGATTTAGTGTATAAAATGGTTTATTTAAATTTAATGAGTAAAGCTAGCGAGTTTAGAAACACTAGGGAACCTAACGCCTCCGCTGTGAAACTTCTTCATCTATATTCGGATCGGAGGGGGTGAATAAAAATAAATGAATTCCATCAAGGTGAAGGCAAAGCGAGGGTACCTGCGTAATCCCAAATCGTTGCCCTCGCCTGGGCGGGCCGAGTGGTATGGGACCCATTCTCCATATTTAAACCGCGTGGGCAGCCTACACACATAAAAATGTTAAAATATCCACGTTTCCGTAGAACGAGTTACATGTCTATATAGGTATTTCGCAGAATCGCCTTTCTGGAAGCAGCTGCGTGACGTAATCGCGTGACGTTGGTATTTTTGTCGCCCACAATGAAATAACAATGATGTGTTGACAATGAAATGGGTGGGTTTGGTCATTTATCGAAATACTGACAGTAAAGTGATTGTTTAACTTGGGTGTTTCGGTTTATGGTTAGGTAAATTAATCAAATATGCTATAACTAGTCGCGCCAGGCGACTCTGTTCTCGTACCCTTTTTTCTCCTCTTGAATCACTCTATCTATTGTTGAAAACCGCATTAAAATCCATTGAGTAGTTTAACAGATCTAAGCGTACATAGTAGATACACAGGGACAGATGATGGGAAGCGACTTTGTTTTATACAATGTACCTATAAGTAACTGAAAATATTTTTTACAGCACTTGCACATCATTGCCATAATGTGCTGGTGCTGTTATAGTAGTTTATGCAACTGTCATATAAAAGGGGGTATTAAAACATGAGTGTCTGTTTATCATACGAGGCGTAGCCGAGTATGATAATAGTTTGACACGAGTGTTTTAATACCTAATTATATGCAGTTGCATACACTACTTTATCTACATTCATATTGTTATGTTAAAATATTGTACCTATAATTTTCTCAACTTTGCTGGAAGTAGGCTGCGAGTCAGTTATGTTGTATCTACGCTTCAAGGATATCAAGCGGCGGGAAATTCACTTAACTATTTTCAATTTATCTATTTATTTACTTAAAATGAGGAAAAACATTCACAAACACAAATTACAACAATTACAAAAAATATTTTGTTTAGCGGGAAAATAATTACACAGAATATAAACAGGAAAATTTAAATTTTGAATTTGAATTTGTTAAAGACATCTAAGTATTCAGCCTACATTTGACCGTGTGCGGGCGCCCGACAAGAATTTAAAAATATAAGTGTTGCATAATGATTAAAAAGTTATTTTACGTTACAGCTGTAATAAAATTAGTATGGGAAATGCTGTATCGAAAAGTAATTTTTTAAAATTTTATGGACTGGCGTGAAAAAAGTGTCTCCTTAAACGACTGTTTTCGAATATGTAATTTGAACATTACGATACGAGTGTAGATAAAATATATTTTCCGTATACCGCGAGTTGAGTGGAGACGAACGCAGCCCGTGCACTATTGAACGTGTGTGCTCTCTAATTAATTCTGTAGCCGACACATTAATAACGCGCTCTTAATTGAAGACGCCTTTCGGTACTACTTAATCTTCGGCGCGTGATTATGTGCAGTTCGCTGCTTCAACTGCTAATGGATGATAAAACTACGCCAAAGCCTCTAACAACAGCATAAATTAGGAAATCGCCCAATAATGTCTGATAAATTGCTTCCTCTCGAATCACTTATGTGCCGAAATCATCCTTCGTTAAAAGCTTTCGGATAAAATATAAAATTGTACTCGGGAGTTTTATTTTATCCTTTTATTTATCGTTGCTCTAACAATAAAACGTGTTTTAAGAATTACTCTCAATTGATCTTTATCCGAATTATCCTTGATTACGAGTTCTTACATTAGCCCAGAGTAACGGACATAATTTATAAATGGAATGGTTTTTCGGAGACTCTACAATGGATAAAGGTAAACTGTCCTTACAGACTGACGGCGACCGAATATTAATTGAGGGACTTACGGGCTTTGCCCCACCGCTGCAACTCCTGTGTATCCAGGATCTACAGCGGCGACCACATACAGGACCTGAGTTTTGACACTCAGCCGGGCTCGAGGACAAGCTTATACTGTCTTGGAACCCGCACTAAATTGAATTAAGGAGTAACTGGTAGGAGTAGGAAAGATAGTTATTCCGACTTATCCGACCGAATATTAGTGGGGCTGTAATATACGTAGGGGTATGCGGCATGCGATAGGGCGGCGTGGTTCGAGATCTCTCGGGTGGAGTAGTTCGCCATTAATTGCGCGGGCGGCGGCGCGGGCGGCGAGCGGCCGGCCGTGGTGTCACGCTGAGCGATTGTCTCGCTAATTCGCCGTGACGTGGACGATCGTTGCGCCGCCCCCATGGCCGCCCGGGCTCTTATGGCCACTCTAATTAAACCGACCCAGAGATTCGGCATGCACCGGCCCTGAAATTTGATTCCACTCGGGTACTAAACGGGCTCACTTTATGGTCTACATTACTGTTTGCTCTGTGCGGGCGGCCGGTGATCGATCAACATTGACTCGGCAGCCTCTCGCTCCTCCTGCAATCTCGTCTCGGAAATAGCAAAATATTATTCCAGTGGACGGACTCCAGTTTAATGTCCACTCAAATGTTTACGTGCGTTTACTGTACAGCTCGTAAAAGATATTACCTACCGCCACCGAGAATACAACATACACTAGCAGCACTAAAACCACTTTGTTGCTAACTGGCGTCGTTTTCTGAATCAGCTATTTAGTTACATTACAAATAGGAAATAAATTCTGCCGGACAGTTTGTTTACTTAATAAATCTGAAATATAAAAGAGTCCGCCGAAAGAAGATCGCGGTTAATTCTTATCGCCAGTCTTAACCCAGATAATTCTGTGATTTTTATGCGGGATATCCTCCATGTTCGGGATTAAGATACAGCCAATATTTCATTCCGATAAGGTGAGGGATGCCCACGCAGGAGAAAGTTTTTTATGGCCGACTTTCACGGGACAAACATTGGTATTAAGCTACGGTCCGATCCATTGTGCCTCCCCGTTCCCAATGACGTCCCAGTTCTTATTACTTATGCACATTTCGAGTTCAATATAGGTGATTGACATTTTATTTGCTAGGCTGTGGCGTTTTAGATCGATTTATGGGTACAAGAAAAGAAAGAACTATGCCAGAGACGGACTGGCAAGCGCGAAGCTGCGGCAACGCGCTAAATTGATGATAACACATTTGGAAATACACACCTGGGCCCAATATCGTTGAATCAAGGAAGAGGTCGGGCTCTCTGTTTTGCAAGTTTTTGTACTATGGGCGGTTGGTCCGCGATATTGTCACTGTATATAGTTGTTTCATTTAGGCTAGGCTAGGCACGCCTTTGAAAGAAAATGTAACAACTGCAATAATTGTTATTTCTTGTTTTATTTGGTTACTTAGGTGTCTCATGTAAATTAGTATTATGTTTACTATTTTACAAAAGTCTTTATTCGTATCATAAGGCTTTAAAAAAAGAATTATAAATTAAAATGTAACAATAAAACAATAATTGCAAATTACAAACTAGAATTGTTCTTTTTAAGTAGACTACACTATACACACCTGGTGGTAAGTGACGATGCGGCCAAAGACGAGGCCACTCTGGCCTTGAAGGCGATTATAATAAGATTCTAATAACCAGATTATAATAATCAGGAAACACACTCGCAGGCAACGTGTTCCATTCCTTAGCCGTACGCATTATAAAGATTAGCATGTGTAGCGTCTTGTTTCTGCCCTTATATTTTCATTTTTATACTCGTAGCCCACTGCCTAGCCTATAGTGACACTATTAAGTAAGTGCCAAAATTACCAACACGATATTCCGTTTTTACCTGAACGAAGGGCAAACAAACAGACGGACCAAATAACATTTATTTACTGTCTGTGAGACCTGAAGAACATTTATACCTCCATTGCTAACTCAACCATAACAAATACAAATATGCGGAGAAAACATGAACCGTGACACGTATAATACAGCCCCCGCGACTTCGCAAAGTCAGTTAAACCGAGTGAGTGGTACGGAGCGGCGATGGCAGAGAGTAAATACACTTAATGTGCAAAAATGGCAAAGAAAGTTGTTTATTTCCTGTAAAAGAGGAACATTCGAGAGCCACGCGCCGCGCCCGGCGGAGTTCTTGAAACTGCCATAACGAGCGCATTAATCATACATTCAAGATTAAGAAGAAGTATTTACGCCACCTATAACAAACTTCGAATAGCTTTTCGCGCTTAAATTAGATTATGATATTATCAACGCCCTATCGTTGGGCGGCGTTATCGCCTGTTATGTGTGGGTGAGTGAATTTCGCCTTTTATTTTTCTAGGATAAACCCAATATAATGTGTTATTTTCACAGCCAGCAGTGGTATTTTACGGATCATGATGATGATATAAATAATAAATAAATACTGCTGGAATAATTCACGTAGAGTTGGCTGGGAAAACAAGATTGCTTTAATTATTTTTCCTAATAAATCGATAATTATATAAGGTTACTAAGGCTTATTGTATGACTTTTATAAAATTATATATAAAAGTCAAATAATAAACTCGCTATATACCTTTAGGTATTGGCGCACGTATTCTATTTCACTGTTGGCAGCATGTGAGTGAGCTATAAAACCGCTGTAAAAGTCGAAGTTCATCCCGCATTACTTGTTTGGCTGATACTGAACATGCGACCGGTTTCGATACGAGGGGATAACCCTCCCGAATGATAGACGGCACACTTACAATTTCCTACGAATGATGGTGTGAGGTGATATAGGGAAAATTACAAAACGATGCCGTAACCTGGGCTCGAGGTGAGGCATTCAACGCTCGAGCTCGGCGCTCCAGCCCTGGGGACATACTTCCCAAACTGTACTTTTAATGGTAAAGAATGTCGACAAGTCGCCTCCCCTCCACTTTGGCGGGTTATACACAGCTCAACACTTGACAAATTACGTTATGATTTTGTTGCGGGGTCTGTCGAACAGCTTTGTAACTTAATTTCGAACTTACACGCGTGTTATGCTAAGTGACAAACTTTCAGACTCGTGCGTGCCTTCACTTTTAGAAATAAAAAGATTATTCTTCTTTATAATATAACATGCAAGAATACAGTCGGCGTATGAATAACAAAATTATGCTAGAGAGGAAGCTTTGGCTTCAACACAACACATTTCATTTATCTGGAGCTCAGTCAGTGCTACCGAAAGATGCTACGACGTGATGTGCTACGACAGCTCCGAGCGCTACGCCCGCTCTACGAGCGCTACGCGGCGTAGCACCCGCCGCGCCGCACTCGTTAAGCCGCCAGACACTTCACCGCCTACGTGCTTATTGATTTTATACTGTTTGCTACTATTTCTTAATCAAATACGCCCACATCACGACCACAAACCCAACATTAACGAAATCAGTGTCCGACTTTCTTATAAAAAGTTGGATGGAAGCGGTCGTTTATGCGCCGGAATGAGGCTCTTTACTGCGGATCGCGCTTTTAAATATACCGGGCATTTCTTCGAGGGCCGGTAAGAGCAATAACTTCACGAAAGTTTCCATCCTAATGACTTTAGGACATTATTCTTCGTTGCCGCGAAGGTTGGGGGCACAATAAATTCCCGCACGTCATTTGCGGTGGTTGGAAAATGGCGTATTATCGGTGGGTTCATTCGGGGGTTTAATATTATCCAGCGCGACACGCGGCCGCGCGGGTGCGGCGCCCTAATGGACCCGAGCGCCGTCTAAGCCCCAAAAACGCAACCCGACACTACAACAGACTCCACTTAATTCTGCACGATGAAATTGCTCGCTTCCCATCAACGATGTATTATAATATGAAAAGTGGTTTTTGCTTCCCAGAAAAGTCGTTCACTGAAATGTTTGTATGAGACCTATCAAAATTTAGATGCAATATCAATACATTTAGCACTCACAAACGGTTCGGCCAACGGACTGTTTGTTGGTAGTAACCATGATATTTACATTTCTGCCGTGGATTCTGTTTGCATTAATTTTGCTTTAAATGTTTGTCTGGTATCCTTTGGTGTATACGAGTATATTGGAACACGCGGTTCGTTGACATGACACTGATGTACTTATGTGCAAGTGCTTGGAAAATAATTAGTCGCTCACATTCTGTCAACTGAGGGTAGCCAGGTAATTTAATTTAAATCAGCTATATATTTTACAGGTCCATTATTGATAATTCGCGTCGGCATGTTCCTGATTAAATATTGTCTGTCAGCGGAAAATATTTTGGATTGGGAATCGCAATCACTGTTTTGATTATTTTTAATTATGAATGTTAATAGCAGTAGCAGGATACTGCTGTAAATCTACTTTTGGGTTAAAATTGTTTGCTAAATTTCCCAGCAATGTTCTAGGTTCCATATTGTTCTAAACTTCGAACAACGGGGGCTATCATATGTTTCCACTAACCGCGTCTTGGGTATTTTACTGGGGATCTTCAAAGATTATAACATAGCGAAGTTCAATTTGCTCCAAACATTGCGTATCAAGTTACCCTAATAACATGCCCAACTATGTGAATGTACCTATCTATTAGTTGGTTGTGCAGCGGGTGGATATGTTACTTTGACTACAACGAATATACGCGATATAGTTATTGCGTATATCCATATTAATATTAAGTAATATTTAATAGTTATACGTATGCTAATAAAATACTTGAATTCATTACAATTTAATAACGATGTTTGTTAGGTTAGCAATTTCGTAAGACAACAAATCCACGATGGGCTTCTTTAATAAATCGATCTAGAGTAACTTCTAAAATTAATCCCACCGCACCCGAGAATACTTCTATTGTCCAATAATTACAACTGAAGTACCAATCGCTTTACTCTAGCCGCTTACAAATCCGGCTCGAAAGTTAGCGATCTCCAAGTGGACTTAGGATGACTTATGGTTAGGAAGCAAATTTTCGTCAGGTCCTCTCAAGGTTATTAGTTATTGGTTTTGCAACGTCTTTGTGCTAGTGTATCTGTGAGACTGTGGCCCGGATCCCACGCCATTGACCTATTCTTACGCGAGAGCGAGCGCTCGCCGATTACTCTCTAATCTGGATTATCCTGACACAATCACGTAAGAGATTACATTACGGTGTCTTATGAGTTGTATTGACAAGGAGCACGTGCGTTCAGCCCAACACGGATCGATTGTAATTTCTAACGAAGAAAATTACTGATTTTGTTGAGATGTTACAGTTGATAGCTTACACACAGAGTAATATATTGGCTATTATGTTTATTTCGATATTTATTGGCTATTGACTATTTTGTTTATAGCGCAACCAAATTCAAGGCGGACGACCCACGCTTGTGTTTTATAATTACATTAACTGTCATCAACAAATATGTTGGAGTCAGAAACAAGATAAAAGAGAATTAGCTTAATTAAAAAAATATTACACGAGACTTTGCATCTTAATTAAAGGAGATGGAAAGCGTTGCTACTCATTTCATTTATGTACATTGTAAAGTTAGGTGGATTTCATCTTTTGGCTTCTGTTGGATAAATCCATGGGCTGAACTACGGTAAATTGCTGCAGGGTATTTACGAAAGAGGATTACCGTAACTGGAAACGCGACTCTACAATAATTGAATGGATAATAAAGATGAATATGTTATTAAAAAGATGGATATGTTATATATTGATAACACAAGAAGATTCACCAAAAGGTCTCATAGTGGGTTGTCCGAAGATGGATCTACAGGTCGAGGTAGGTCACGAAAAAGTTAGCGAGATAGTCTCGACGCCTACGATTGCTACTACCTACGCCTAGCTTGCATGAGTCCGATAACGTGACCCTTGGTGGTTTGGGGAGGATTTTGTTCAGCAGTTCGACATAGCACGAGACGTAGTTTGAGAAAAATAACTTGGATGTTTGAGAAGAAGTCGTACCCCAGGCTAATAAGCGATGTCGCGAAGTTAAAGTGTTTGACCGAGGACGGCGGGCCGGCGGGCCAGCGGCGCCGCGCTGGCTGCGGGCCGCGATAATTAGCCGCGTCAATATGCGCGGTGCGCGCTCTCGCCGCCATTTGAATATTTCCCCACGGACGAAGTTTGCGCCGCGCTCGTTAGAAACGCCGGATAGAGTTTTATTAATGTCCGAAATGATAACGACATGTCGCGCCGCCGCCGCGCCGCGCCTCGCCCTGGATTACTGACGGCCGGCTGAATTAATAACTCGCTTACTGCCGTCCCGGACGCCGCAATACGGATTTCAATTCGTATTTTAATTTTGTAAGGGTTTATGGCGTGCTTCGGGGTTATAAGTTACAAGTTCGCGGTTTAATTTTCCCTCAGGGAATTTGAAATATTAATGCTTTATATTGCAGCGGGATTGTATTCAGTCGCCGGTCGCCGGCGCTCCGCGGCCGCGCTCCGTACTTGGCAAATAGGGGCGCGCAAACTGCCACATTACAGCACGACAAATATGCATGAGCGAACGACCCGCCACTCTGAACGTAAACAAAGCCTTTTGCGACAAAAAAGCTTATAAATTGATATGATAATATGTCGAGTTAACAGAAAGAAAAGCGGAAAGAAAAGCGATATTGTGGTAAGATTACGAGTTCACGTCACTTCCATCACGTCTTTCCGCGGAGATTTATGTCGTTGCAATAAAATCTCTTCGTTTGAATAAACATCGCCGACGTTGGGGCCGTGATAAATTGCTGGCATTCGCCGCCAAAAGCCGAGACGAGCATTAGCTGAAATAATTCTTTTTAACGGCGACGAGTGGGCTCGACTTGCCGCCTAATTATTCATGTGAGCCCGGCCGCGGGCGCCCGCGCCGCTCCTTCGCCCCGATGTCAAACTCCTCGCCCTGACTGGTCTTGACGTCGTTGACGACGTTAGTAAAACTTAATATTTCCAGAAAAATAAAATGTAATATGTCGTTTTGCATCGACTCAGTGCTATTAATGTCATAGTCATCGCTACCCGTCGAAAGACGACCACCCACGTTCCAAGGTATTCTTAAAAACACATTCCAAAGCTTTAAGCGGCTTACGATGTCCGCATCTACCGGTTATACTATCTATTCATATACCGTTGTATTAAACGGGACTCACACGCGACGTACCTTTTCGATTTGTTTTCCCGACGTTTCGGTAGGGTTACACCCACCGTGGTCACGAGAAGACTGCAGTGGAGAGGTGACAACTGCGGTGATGTGCAGGTAGACTTCCAACACAAATATTTCTACATAGTATAAACAATGTTGCTTCCCGCCGTCTGTCCCTATGTACGATTACATATACATATATGTGTGTGTATGTCTGTGTATATGCGCTTAGATCTTTTAAACTACGCATAGCATTTTAATGCGTTTTTCTGCAATAGAGTGATTCAAGAGGAAGATTTGTAAGCAAAAAAATAAGGGTAGGTGTAAAGTAGGTGTACACGAACGAAGTCGCGCCGAGTCCACTAGTTATTGTTATAATTCCAATACAATCGCGGTGCTGAAACGTCATTATTTTTGACAGGGCTGTTGTAGCACGATCGTGAAATTTTACTGCGCTTTCCATACCAGCACAATAATAATAGATTGATAACTTTCATCAGCCGGGAAATGTTTTACGCTCGCAAAGCTGTATTGATTTTCCATCATAGTCACAGGTGTAGACGAATTTTTTGCGGGTTCAGGAAAATCACCCTGTTACCATCCATTTTTACATAATTTTATGTTCGCCCACACAATTATGTGAATATCTAGAGTTTTAGGCGTTCAGGTTTTCCATATTTATTCTGCTATACTTAACATGCCGCATTATGTACGAGTATGCGGTGTTTTGTCCGAGCTTTTCAACCCTGTGGAGTTCGAAATTTTGAATAGACAATTTTCCCGCGGGTACCTTATATATTTCTGGGATTAAAATAGCTTTAATAAAATTTGAACAGTCGGGAATAGTGCCGCTTCCTATTTGTAAAATACTTTTGGTAACCCTTTCGGTAGTTGCAGTTTCTTACAACACTTCAGTGCAAAATCGCGTACCTACCCAATGACAATTCTAATTCACGGTTCGATGTACGTTGCTGTGAAACTTCATTATAATTTTTGATAGGTCTCTTAACACTGCAATGTACGTCGATTTAGTTAGCGGAATATTATAAGGTAATCCCCCGTCATACTTCAACTATTGTTACTACATTGTTATCTACTATTATACATGAAAACACATTATGTACACTAGTTCCACTGAAATGTACCTAATGAAACTTTTAATCATTTGGGACCGGTTCCGAATAATTCACTGTCACTATGTTTCCGTGAGACTAGTGTACAAGAGATGTTTTATGCTGTGATATATTTATTATACGCTCGGATTTATTATGTCGTATTAATTCTGCTGTAATAAATATTTGGTATCGGCAAAACAAGGCCTCGCTTGTATCGGCCTCAGTAATTACGCGAGGGGCAGATAATAAAGGTTTTTATCTGAACAATCCACAGGCGGTTGCGGTCCAATTTCTTATAAAGGCTGTAGGTCTCTAACAAAAACTAATTAAAGCGAACATCGGCATGTGTAGTCCGGCGGGTAATGAATAGGCGGGGAGACCCGCCCTAGGAAAAAACATCTCTAATTAAACCACACCATCCTAGAGCCGGATTTATAATTGAAATCTCACCGTTTAAAGATGCTTAGTTCATGCCAATTACCGATAATCAAGTAGGCTTCGAATCACAGCTACTTTCGCTGATCTTTGTTTGGCGAACGACTGCACGAATTATGATATCTCAGTAAACTAGTTGATAATTGTTCTATTGATTTTTTAGTAGCTGATCTGATAAAAGTCCTTTGTACTCCATCAGAGTCTGAATTTCGTTTAGCTTTATTACCACAAATAAATTGTCTCTCGAAGATAATAATGTTATTAGAAAACAGTCGATTAGTAGAATCCCTTGGGGACCTTTTACTTTGAACGGATGTCACGTTTCTCATTTAGAGCTGGTGAATCTAATCCCCATTTTGGTCAACTACCTACTTATACAAATGTCTACGTAGATCTTATTCTCTACCGTCGAATTGTTGAAGTAGAAAGAATCGTGTTAAGAACATTGCCATATTGAAATCTTATTTTTTACGTTCTACATATTAACAAATAAATATTATATATCGTGTATTCGAATCTTATTAGGTATCTTTGTGTATTCAATGAGCTAAAAAATTCCATAACAGAAAATTGTATCGTCTAGACATATACCGTAATCGGATTACATTTGAAAACATCGAGCGTATGTAATAATAGCGGAGTTCAGTGCTTAATAGGGATGTGACTAATTTCCCTGGTGCTGCGAAATTGACCGGCCGTCGTCGAATTATCCGTATCCACGGGCCACGGGATGCGGCGGATTAATCTGCGCGGTTCACCCTGTTGGCACTAATCACTCCCCGACTGTTTACCTAAATGTGTACCTACAATTTGCAGCTCGGCTGGCGTTCATTTTGTATAGCGTGTATTATGCAGGGAGCGTCTCCGGGGCGAATCTTCGCTAAGTGGGCAAATCGTAGCTACCGCGGACAGCACCTGAGGCGATGAGCCCCGGATCCTTTTGCCGAGCGCGGCAGCTGACGTCACCTTAAGTAATGAATGGTGTAAATAGCTATAAACCCGAGGCACGTGTAGTATTCACGCGGCGACGGCGCCTCGCCGCTCGTAAGGCGCCGGAATGCCAGTTACTCGAGTCCCGGGCATATTCGCTGACGCCGCGCCCCGCTACACACTTCATCTTGCCAGTCTCGTACACTCAGCGCTCAGGCGATGTCCTAGGATGCCGCTGCTCGTGACCCCAATTAACTCCCTCGCTGCACCCGCCACATTTTCAATTGATATTGTAAATTAATGCGATCTTTAACCCACAATACAATAATTTTCCCCTAGACAGCGCTAAAGTACCCCCTTTAGGCAATATGGAATGATGCCAACTTTCAATAAAATTCTTACTTACATCAGATGTAGGTTTAGATGGCCCACAGCCATTTCAACTGAACGTTGAATAACCCGAAACAGTAAGCAGTCTTTTTATGACTATTATTATGGCCATTGACGTCTCATGAGTTAGACATTGTACGAGCTCCTCGTGGAAGTGGATATTCTGATATCGGCATACGCATATAATTCACGATAATCCTAATAGCACTCTCAGCGGCGGTGAATTTGCTTATATGCCAAGTTTGGGATACGTTACAAGTGCGTAATTTGTCAAATACCGCGGCTTAAGGGGAATATCTTGAACATGCCTCACTGCAATCCCGATTCGAACGGCAGACGTTAATAGCGCATAGTTCGTTAGTAATATTGACTTCGCGTAAAGTTTTTAATTAAATGGTTAGTAGCCGTGATTAGGCGTATTGGTCGGGGCTATTAAAATACTTTGTTGTGGGGCTGTAATACAGTTAGGCGGAATGCGTGGCGCAAGAGGGCGCGCGGGTCGGCAGCGGCAGCCGGCAGCCACTCGGATATTATTCCGGGCCGGGCGGACCGCCATGCATATTCATGTGCCCGATCCGGAGGCGCGTATTAATTTGCATCCCGATCCGACACCGGCCCGCTACATTACCCGCTTTCGTTTCTTTGCAGCAAACCCTCCACTTGCGTCGCACTACTTCCGGCGATTGCTCAATGGAACGTGAAATCGGAGTTCCCGCAAAATGATCACGTCCGGCACACTGGACCGAGACATCGAGTCATTTATTAGACTGGACTCGATTTCCCGACAGCCATTTCGTATATTCACTCGGTGCACTTACATTACTCTGATAAAACTTTTAATTTGTTCCGCCGGCTCGCCTTAATCTGGTGTTTACCAGGAAAGCGGATACAGCTCAAAGGATACGCGGCCACGAGCTGAATTAACGCAATATTTCATTTGACTTGTTTTAAAACCCCTTTAAATTGGAACCACAGATCACTATTACAGTTTTATTGCTGGGTAATTTATAAGAAGTGTCTTTGCGAACATTTTAAAACACTTACTGGGAACATTGGTGTACTCGAAAGTGCTCAATAAATCAGCCAAATCGGAGGTTTATAGGAGGCTACCGCCGCACCACAACACGGTTCCGTTCTTTTACCCAAAATCTGGAACGTACCTATTTACTAAGCATTATACAATTGGCTTCAATAAATTTTCCTTAAATCCACAAAGTATATGAACCCTGAAACGCGATTAAAAGATTATATTTGTTTGGGTTCTGTTTTCTCTCACCCCTTTTAAACGTTGCCTTCTCGTTTATCTTAAAAAAATATTGATACACTGTATTTAGGAGTTGCTTCATAACATATATATTTTCTATTTCTACAAGAGATACAAATAAAGTGTGGATTTCGTTTAAGAAATATGTAAATTAATATTTGTCACAAATAGATATACCTACATGAAGCGTACATTGCACCTTATGATTTTCAATAAGCGAAACCAATGTGAACCACAGATGTGAACAAAAATGTTTGAAATGCATTATCTAGCTTCGGAAATCGTATTTTTCGGGGTAACTTCTGGTTTATTCGGCCAGTTTGTCTGCGGCGGGTGGCGCACGTGTAGCAAACTATCTGCTCGCGCTATGTTTGTCCCACAGTTCTACACTACAAGCACTACAACACACATATTTTTACGAAAATGTGTAAACTTTCCCCAAACTGTATATGTTGTTCACACGTAATTGGATTTGTAGCAGTTGACTGTTTAGAGTATAGTCTAGAATAGACGCTGCTGCCAAAAGTCTAGTCTGGAAAAATGGAGGCTGTCTATCGCTAAGAACTTCATCGACCTTGACAACACCCATAACTAAAAGATGGTATAATTCTGCTCTGCCGAACACCGCTAGTGCAATATAATAACTATTCCAAATATTAGAATGTATTTATCGCTCTGGCTTCGCATATGTGTTCTCGGGGTTTTTCTATTATTATATTATTCAGGTCAAATGCAAGCCTATTGAAAAAAAAAAATTATACAGTATTAGTTATACATGTAAACATTCCGGAAGAAATTCTCTAAATGATATAGAAAACCGCATCAAAATTCATTGCCTGGTTTAAGAGGAGTGACCGGAAATACTGACAGACAGACCGACATACAAATTTTATATTTTTTAAAGTTGACAAGTGTATTTGCTGTCCGAATGCAACATAAGCTGTAACTCAAACAAAACATTCGCAATAAGCCACAAAACCTTCGGTTGTTGTAAATTTAGAAGTAAAATTCAGATTCCCTTTATTACAGTGAGGGATCCGCTTCCCCTACTCAACTGAGTAACGCAGGCTTGAGACATTTCCCTTCTTAACCATTTCTGAGAGAAAAGGTCGACCGCAGCCGCCCCGAATAAAATGATAAGTGGCACACGCGCTCGCACAACATTTCCGAAATACTCCTTTATTCACCTCCACGGAAATACCGCTACTTCGTTAGGGCAGAGCCTCAATTCGCAATCTTTGAGGTTCAAATTTCAAACTACCTGCCAAAAATTCTGTAAAAGTCACCGGCCCTTTTTCGTTTGATGCCTGTTTTATGCCTCATTAGTCTCCGAATTATGGCGACGCAGTAAAATTTATCAAGTTCCCGCGGTATTTCAACAGTCCTTTTCAGAGTCAAATGTGTAAACAATTTATTTGGGTTGTTGATTAATTTTTATTTAAATAGACGAATCGTGGCGTTTGTTTACCAATTTTTTAGACAAAAGGAATCTATTTATTTTATATTTACCTACAAAAATATTGACAACGTGGAATGTAATAAAAATAACGTAAAGCTGGAAAAGGAACTACCTACGGTATAAAGCCGATTATTTACTATATTTATGAATAACCCAAAAAGTGAATAAGTGCGTAATACTCGTAAACCACGCCGAGCATTTATTGCAACAAAAAGTCTTCATATCCGGTTGGGCAGAATACCACGCTACATATCACAAAAAGTCTGCGCAAATATATTTTGGATAGAGAATATTATTGTGCTTATGTTGTCGCGCTACAATAGGATATGCTGTAGAGCCTGTAGGGAAACATGTCGCTTTTATTTAGGTTTTGGGGGTTAGCGCTGCTCGTTTCCATGAACTGTTACCCATCTTGCTACAATCTATTCATTTATCTAACTACGGACAAAACGAGTATTTCTCTCGTGTTGCTAAACAGCACAATTAAATTTTCACCAACATTGATATCTTTGCTCTCTCCAAACTAGCTTTTAGAGATGCTTTAAATGGGGCCCTCAGAGCAAGACAAGATGAACAGTGACATTGTAAAAAGTATAATTGTAAATTTTAACAGATACCTTTCATTATTGCAATGTAATATGCCTTTTTTTTACGTATTACTCCCTAATAGTATAAGATGTATTACCCAGATTCAACTTTACTGTATTATTTGATACTTTCCTAGATTCGTTTGTTTACCAAATTACTGTAATTGTGTTATCCTGTTAATGGCTTCTAAATTGTAAACATGTATGTAGTTATGGCTTAGAATAAAATTGCTGTTGGATATCCTATAAATAAATAAATAAATAAATAAAGAAAAAGGTTATATGGCGGCTGCACGTGATCCCACATCCAACAAGGCCGAGGCCTGCACTCAGTCCATACAGTCCTCCACCATCTCGAGCCTAAAAAGCCGCTGTTACTATTCCTGTCTGTCTATGTCAAGCGTATCTCAGGAACCTTAAGTTGTCCTATTTGTCTATCATTTTGCTTCTAGTGGACACTGGTCAGACCCATTTCGGCCACATGGCGGATGATGCACGAGAACGATACCTTTCAGCGCAGTTAGTCGAGGGACTTCAATGTCTAACATCAAGAGTAGCTGTTACCATTGCAGTTGACTGATCATGCCAGTAAGAGCCGCGTAAATTAGCTCTGACGCTAGTTCTGACCCAGTTTGTTTGCTGTGCCACGAGGGTACATACCAGACAACTGTTTAGAATTTCTGCTGATAACCGATCCAGACACACTCAGTATCAGTTTTCGCTCCATTGGGTATATGTGATCACTGCCTGGTGACCTTGCCACCCCAGACGGGCGTAGCGCTACAAGTGAGCAGAATGAGATGAGAAGCCTCACTTCTTTTCGTCCCATCCTTGACGCAAAACACGGTTGTCTTCAGAATATACATCGAGCTGTGCCAAAGCCATTACCTCGGTTATAAAATATAGAGTATGGAATATTTTATTCCGTATTATGACGTGTCTTGTTTGGACCGGCATGCTGAGTACACGTGCGCCCGCGCCTCCGTCGCGGCCGAGCGCAACCCCTCAAAGGCACAAAAAATTTACGACCCGCCCTTTGTCGAGCACTATATGCGTTGCGTTTACTAAATTTTTTCGCATAGAATTAGTTAAAGTGAAATCTAAAGTTTTAGCTAATCCTAACTTTGTGTCAGAAAATTTGTTGTAGTAGTACCTAGAGTTAGAAGTGATAGTGATAATGAGTGAATCGGACTCTAATGGACACGAGCAATCGAACAATCGCGCATCTACAGTGCAATATCTGGTTCCGTCTCGTACCTACATGATCAGACCTGACCTGAAATCAACGGAGATTCCCAGTGGTCCCAGTAGGTAGCTCCGTGGCGGAACTATCTACTTACACTATCCATCATATATCTGGTGAGAGCGTTCCTATTATTTTTCTAGTGCCCCAACCTATTGATATCGGTGTTTAAGGTACACATAGTAATAATTTGATATTACTATATTATCTTGGGACTCTATTCATAGAATTAAGCACTTGTTATTAGTTGGTGCACAGAAGACAGCACCTCAACCTACCCTGTTTAGAGTTTGAACCGTCTCCGTAGGCTGATGTTCTGGTAGTTGTACATATTTAAACATAGTTTTACCAGCCAGCTTTTAGCACCAGCGTGACATCTGCTCTGGCTGGACGTTACCTTGTGCAAATTTAATTTATTTTCAGTTAATTATAGCTTTTTAGTCACAAAGAAAGATTTTATAAGACAAATATAATTGGCGTTTAGAGGGATACATATATCTCAAACTAACAGTAACACGAATCAATCTGACTATGCAAATATCGATCCTTTTTAATTATATCCTGAGCCGTCCAATACCGCTATAGGTTACTCATATTTTAACTAATTGCCTTTCAAGCTTTCTCCACAGCTGTAACAATCCACAATAATACGTACGAAAACTCGCGCTCCACAATACAGTAAAACTACTACCTACTTTGCAACGCATTGTATAACTTTAAAAAACCGTACACCATAACCATAACTAAAGTATCGGGTCTTCCGCGAAACGCAATAAACACAGGAAAGAAATCGACAAAAAATTGTTGAAGAGCTCTGACCGGGCACTTGAAATCAATAAACGCACATTTGTAGACTGGTTCCCAACGGAATGGAGATAAAAAACTATTGCCTGACCATTTCCATGAACAAAGCAACTGCAACATCTGGCGCACCGAACATGGCAAACGAAAAACAGACGTCAATAAGACAGTCGATTATCAAACAAATGAAGACATTCCCACCTAATATTTTATCACTAGGCAGTGCGTCCAGACTTAGCGACATACGCAGCGAATAACAGGAAAAGACATACTCTGCTCAGCTTTTCTATTAATATTAAAACAAAATGCGGACATAGAAAACCAATAGTTAATCCTTCGACGATGATAGATTTCTTCGTACAGAAAACGAATAAGCTTCGAACTGCATTCACAACCACTGCAATAAGTACCATAATGCTAACCTCACAAGGGCCTCAACATAGTACAACCTAAAAGCCAACTTTATATTGAAGAAACTAGACGTGATAATCCAGTTAGGAAGTTATTTGACGACTTTCTTATAAGACCGATCTATAGATAACCACATGTTCACTCTCGAGCGGGTACTGCATTCCAATTGGAGAGCGGGCACCAGAAAATAGTTTACAGTCCTAGATTGCTATGACTTCATTAAAGACCCAATAAGTGTAAAGCACGAACGTGCGGAAGGTACGTATTTACCACTCGCAATACTGACCAACACGGGAACATTAACTGAATGTTTCGGATAAGCTATCTGGGACCGGATATCGAGAGACAACATAAACTCTCGGCTATAGGACATCGACAAATAACACTAGAAGAATAGCTGACAGCCGCTGAGTGGCCGATTTCGACATTACACCTGAACAAAGGAATAGATCTAAGTTTATGGTCCTTGCTGTGAGCAGGCCACCGACTGAGAGACTACATTAAAGAATGGCTGAATGTTACGGATATGCTACGGGCGATTTGTTGGGACAACATTAAGAAAAACAGCTAACAGGTACGGGTACACTACGTTACTTGGAAAGTTACGGGTATTCTGCTGCGATAAGACAAGAATTCGAGAGATGACATAATAAGGACGGTTGAAGGTCACGAGTTCGCTGTTTATGACAGGGTATCGAAGAAACATTAAGAAGAATAGCAGAAAGACAAGAATTGAAGAACAGCTGATATTGTAGGCAGGTTGCGACAGGACTTCAATGGACATCACAAGAAGGATAGCCAAAAATTACGGGTACGCCGCTTGCGACAGGACTTCAGTAAAACATAAAAGAAGAATAGCTGAAGGTTACGGGTACGCAGATCATGACAGGACATCGAAGGAAAATTTAGAAGAATAGCAGAAAGACAAGAGTTGAAGAATAGCTGATAGTGTAGCCGGGTTGCGACAGGACTTCGATGGACAACATAAGAAGAATAGCAGAGAGACAAGAGTTCAAGAATAGCTTATAGTGTCAACGGGTTGTGACAGGACTTCGAGGGACACATAAGAAAAATAGTCTAAAATTACCGATACGCTGCTTGCGACGGGACATCGAAGGAAAATCAAGAAGAACAGCAGAAGGACGAAGAGTTGAAGAATAGCTGGTAGTGTAGGCGGGCTGCGACAGGACCTCGATGGACAACATAAAAAGAAAATCCTAAAATTACGGGTACGCTGCTTGCAAGAGGACATCGAAAGAAAATTAAGAAGAATAGCAGAAAGACAAGATAAAGAATAGCTGATAGTGTAGGCGGGTTGCGACAGGACTTCGATGGACGACATGAGAACACTAGCCGAAAATTACGGATACGCTGCCGGCGACAGGACGTCATTAGAAAATATTAGAAGTCACGGGTGCGACGGCGGGACATCAAAAGACAACAAATCACGAAGATCAAACCAGCAGAGCTCTCCGAGGGACCAATTACAGCAGTCAATATCCTTCGTTTATATATATATATATATATATATATATCCGGAGCACACCAGCTCTTTGGGTGAGAACCGTGCCATCTGCTGGGCTTGGTGGCTCAAAATACAAGTACAGACGACGGAACTACCGATGATGGCGACGACATACTTGGTTCTCACTGATATGACCTACATACACCCTTGCAGAAGCATTTCTGGCTAGTGTTGTACCTGGAACGGAACGGAATCTTAGATGGTAAAACCATCACAAAAATAATCAAAGTCCGTAGACTATCGTATATCGGCCACATAATAAGATGCGACACACCACACATACTGCACGCAGCCAGAGAATACAGAGAAAACAAACGCAAAGTCGGCCGGCCGATCTTTACATGGGAGGACTTGCTAGATCAGGACATAGACAAGTATACCAGAAGATCCAAAGAATCCTGGAATGAATTAGCACGAAACAGGACCCTGATGGAAAGGGAAGCAGATAAAGTATATAAATCACCGGAAACGGATTCCGAATCAGAGCCAGAGAGCCTACCAACCTCCTGCACTGCAAACAAATCCGCAGAAGATGACCAGGATCAACCCGAAACAACACCCACTGCAGAGCCAACAGAACACCATAACCGGAGCAGAATCAACCACAGCAGTCTATAGCATCCATCTTTTATATATTTACACACCAAGTATAGTATCTATCCTCCCTCACACTGGCTCGATGTATGAATTCTTGTCGGTTCTAATCTAACTCCTGTCGCTCCCATCCTGACTGCGAAAGCCCTACAGTCCCCTCGCATCTACGTGCGCACTGGTATCTCGGGCTGGAGGTAGCGCAAATCAGCCGGGGACGCGATGTGGTGTCGCTTAAGTCCAACAACTCCCACGTCCGCGACGGTATCCGGAGCAAACCAGTTCTTCGGGTGATACCCGTGCCACCCGCTGAACTCGGTTGCTCAAAATACAAGTACAGACGACGGAATCACGGACGTAGGCGACATCATACCTGGTTCTTTCTGATATGACCTACATACACCCTTGCAGAAGAACTTCTGGCTGGTGTTGTACCTGGAACGGAACGGAACGGAACGTATTATGACGTTGCATTGGCTGGCAAGTCCCTCATGGTTAAAATGCCGAATGAAGGGGCGCTGAAGCGCTAATATAAACAAAGTATTTGTGTAGTGAGTAAATTATATCTACTTTCATTTATAGGTTATCATTAGTACATTAGTAACAAAGACTCTGTCTAAATTTAAAAAATAATTCAAGTCGAGGTGACCCAAAATGGGTTACGTTGTACCACAAAAATATCTTTTTTATTTCTGGGTATATGGGGGATATTTTGCGAAACTTTCCATTTAACAGACTGTCAGACTCGACGTAGGGTCGGTACGTAGGTCGGCTCCGTCGACTGACGCCATTACGCATGGAGTCCGAAAATACAGCATTATCGCACTGTTTGTGGTTATTTATACCAAATTAGAAATGTTTGGTGTGTCCGTGAATAATGCATAACGTATTAGCAAGTGCAAGAGGTAGGTGCGGCGGTGCAAAGGCCCGAGGCGGCATGCACTTAGCGCGGTGACCGCCGCCGCGCGGTGCGGTGCGGCCCTCTATGTTACGAGTTTTGTTCATTAACAAACATTACATACTCTCTGTACTGACTCAACACCGTGTTGGTACATTCCCACTAAAAAGCTGCACCTCCCCTCGAGTTCATTACTATGCGGAACGAAACGTTTTTCGTCGTGAGCAAGAAGACGCGCATTTAATGAACGATAAACAAAACCAGCCAATTACGGAACGCTTTGTACGCTCAGGGGCAGCCACACGTTACATTGCCACGTTTCGCCTATTAAACACATTTGCTCACACCCATCTTAAGGCTCTGCGGGAAATAACAAAAACAAACATTATATAACGTAATTCGCAGTTCATAAAACGCCGCCTGCCGCACGAGCGCTCTTCAAACCGTACACAATAACCTCACAATATATTTGTATGAAACATAAATGAGAATACTCAATCTTTTATGGCAAATCGATTCTTAGTTATTCTTTTGGGAGAGCCAATTTGAATTCGTTTACCCCAGGAATCGATAACTTTTACAGTATCCCATGAAATGGAGAGCTAAGACAACAAAGTTGGCGTTTGTTCGAATTGTTGCGTGGCGCAATCAGGCTTCGAGTCGCGGCGGCGAGTCACATTGTTTCAAAAGACCTTTGCGCTGCCCCTTACAAATTCACCACCGTTCTTTATCGTTTTATTAGCTTTGTTTCGGAACTTTTCCTTGGTCGTTTTCTCTTTGGCTTTTTTTGTATCTTTGATGTGCGCGCCCGTCTTTGTTTGTTTACCCTGGTGCTTAACAACAATGGCTTCTGGCATAACTCGAGAACGCGGCTTGAAATAACTCAGTTATAATAGGCACTTATTGGGATGGAACTTGTATACACAGCCAACTTGTATTTGCTTAATAATTAGAAAATTACGCAACGGTTTCCATTTAATTACGTTAACTGTAAGATGATGTCAAAGTGTGACGTAATACAATCTAAATTGAAGGAAGGATATTTTCATATCACACCTATAGCCCCTAACAGTCCATCGTTGGAGTTGCCTCCTCCATATTAGTGGAGGATATTGCCATAATCTCCACGCTTTGCAGGGGGGATGGAAATCGCAGTTTTTTTTTTTTTATGTCGTACTGTAGGCAAACAGGCAAGCGGGCCACCTGATGGAAAGTGGTCACCACTGCCTATAGACATTAGCAACACCAAGAGTATCGCTAATGCGTTGCCCACCTCTATAACACGTTGCTCTGGCAGCAAAAAGCAAATGCCACTCCACTGCCAAAGCCACGGTTCCCCAAATCCCCACCCCATGGAGCACTGGAAACCTTACTCACCGGCAGAAACACAATACTATTTAAAAGAGTATTATTTAGCTGCGATATTCTGTAAGGTGGAGGTACTTCCCCAGTCGGGCGGCTCCAATTCGAACGAGATACCCCGCTATGCCCTACCTCTCTTCAGTTCTCTCAGTGTTGACAATACGCAACAGAAAACGCTGCTGCCTATTATTAACCCCCAATGAAAAAGGGGGGTGTTCTAAGTTTTACGTGTCTATCAGTGTATGTGTCTGTGACATCATAGATCGAATTGTTTTCTGTATTTTAAAGCCAGTTTTATCGAGGTGGTTCTTAGCTTTGTTTCATTAAAAAGTAGTATACAAAATATTTGTGTATATGGAAACTTGGTCGGGGGTTGTCAGATATTTTCTGTAGGTTATGTTTTCTACTTTACAGAGGGTCCGTCAATCGATGGGGTTTATGCAACATTCTACTCTGCTGGACACCACACAGTTACATTATTACTTAAAATACTGCCGTCAGTATTATACATACTCTGCTTACATATTATCTGGGGATCCTAATATTATTCCGGGATCAGAAGTACCCTATGACATTCGGAAATAATGTAGCTTCCTGATAGTGACAGGATTTTGGAAATTGGTTTAATGGTGTCGAAGATTACCCACAACAACATTCAAACTTTTCCTCTTTATAATATTGCATACTAGTAAACCCGGCGCGACTTTCGCGTACCTTTTTTTTATGTGAAATAAATAGGTATTTCACTGCCATCTCACCTGATGTTAAGTGCAGATGCAGTCTACGATGGTGCATACCTGTCTATTAAGCCTACCTATGCACTCTTGTCTTAGAGAGACCCATGTTGTAGCGCTCAGGGAAAACATGTGCAGGCAACGAGTTCCATTCCCTTGCCGTTCGCAACAGAAAAGAGTTAGAAAACCGCTGAGTTCGTATAGGTGGAATGTCGACAATATAGGGATGGTACGCTGACCTACACCTGGAGCCCCGAAGATGGAATGGGGCTGGTGGAACTAACTCGTGTAATTCTGTCGCACATTCCCCAAAATGTAGTCTGTAAAAAACCGCTAGAGATGCAACTAAAGACAAAGACCTAAATCTACGGTTACCCCTACCTTTTTTCTTGATTATAAACCTTCCCCTTGAATCACTCTATCTATTGTTCAAATCCGTAGCGTAGTTAAAAAGATCTAAGTTGTTATAATTCGCTGCGTAGCTTTTTTAATCTAAGCGTACATATATACATAGGGACAGACGGCGGGAAGTGAGCTATGTATAGATTAATGGGTCAATAAATTTATTATTATAAACCTCGGCGATAATCCCCGGCTCGGCGATTGTTTCCACATTGCATTCATTCCCGGGCCATAGCCCTGAACCGCCGATCCCAGTATCATGCCAACAATTTATATCTGCATACATATTTTAAATGCAGCCGTAGTAATGCAACATATATTTTTTAAGCAATATGTGGATTGATCACAATAAGCACAGTTGATTGGCCGTGTGGTATCAACCCCTTACACTCGTGGGTGTCGTACAAAGCAACAAATGTTTTGACAAAACTTTTATGTAGGCTGAAAAGGGGCATCAGCGTTCTCCATTGTATTATGTTATTGAAAATTGTAAGATGAATCTATTGTCATTATTTTTCTTTAAAAAAGAGTTTTATTTTAAACAACAATACAACACAGCTGCCAGTATTTTGGGCACGTTGCCTAATGGCAGCGGTTTATTAGATTAGTTTTTAGCTTTATTTAGTTTTAGTTAATTAAGTACTGAACAGTACTGTTTAGTTTTTGTTGTCTCCATTGTTATATTTATAACACTGCGATCTCTAACCCACCTGCCAAGGGTGGAGATTAACAATAACCTCCTCTCTCGTAGGAGTGGTTCTAAGTCCTGCAGTAGACTATTATGGGCTGTGATGATGATAATAATGAACAATTAAACGTAGTCTCTCCCATATAGGCACTAACTTTTAGTAATTTTTGCCCCAAATAAAAATTGTTCTGAAACTAAAGTCATATCGATTTAATGTCACAAAACTGAAGTTCTGAAGTGGTGAAGATCACGTACCGGCCATCGCAGCGTAGGACAGCCCCTCACGACCTGGAGGGACGACCCTGTAATCCTCGCAGGGAGTAGATGGATGAAAGGGGCATAGAGTCGATCGGTGTGGAAGATGTGAGAGGAGGCCTTAATTCAGCAGTGGATGTCCTGCGACTGAGATGATAATGATGAAATATGGTTCTTAAAGAACTCATAATAAGAGGTGGCTTTACAAACATCTCTTATTTTGTAACCTGTACCACACACACGATATAAATACCTATTGCGAAGCAAAAAATAATGGATGATAGTGTCACACGCTTGTGTTTCCTTGAGCACTGGGATTATTCCCATAATACGAATGTGGATAAGATAAACGCGTAAGAAATGAAATGCGCGAATATAAACGAAATTCCCGCTAGCATTACGCTGTACGTTAACAGCAGCTATTGTCTCGCGGAATGATAATCTTTATTTACAAGTAGATATGTTTTCCACTTTCGTGTTTTGAATAATTCGTATTACGGCAATGAAAGGAATATTTTATACGGGGCTTGTTTGTTCGCCGCCATTTGCAAGGGAACTCGTATTAGGCGGTATTGGTTGGGTGAGCTGAGCAATAATATAAATATTAAACGAATATTACGGTGTTTGCGCACACGTCTCAGCACTTCCATAGTTGTGAATTATTCAGAAACGCATTGCCACGCGCCGCCGTCCGCACGCGCTGCCACACAAACAAACCTACTCGTCAATTTAGGGAGCGCACCACTTCTCTACTTGACTGAATCTAGCAAACAACCACTGTATCTACAGAAGACTGAATAAAGATTCGCCAGAACTTTGCGGTTTAGCGAATGTGAGATCTCGATGTCTATTAATAGTGCCATGAAATTCTACAAAACACACAACGAACACCCGCTGTGTTTGACTTCGGAGCACCCGAGATGAATTTTGGCTCGCTACCTGCCGGCGGACAAGCGACGTCATAAATTGGAAACTCATTTAAAATTTCTGCAATACCGGCTGCGACGCGTGCAGAGTTCGCGAAGTGATTATATTATATTAATACAGCTGGTGTTCTCATATTCGCTGCCTTACCGTTTGAATTTCATGAACAATCTCCTTGCATGGTGCTTGAACTTTCTAAAAGTTCACTGTTTTTAAAGGACGGTTCCAAAATTGAGTAAGACGCAATTCAGCTAAAGTGGAGCTAATAGTTTAATGTCGTGAATTTGTCGCCGCGGGCCCTCTGTGGGGGGAGGACGACGCACACGAGTTTTGTAGAGTAATGGAATCACGTCGTGCGTTGAGCGCCGGCGCATTAGCACGGGACTGATAAGGCCCGGCGCCGGGCTCGCCTCGCGCCCGCCACGCCGCCGGCCCGACGCTCATATTTAAACTTTTACAATGGCACCGCCCCAACGCCCCCATAAATCACCCGAACCTTCCTTCACACATCTCGCTTGAATTTAAAGAGGTCCCTATACGCTCGATCTCTTGTGATTTAGAACCTACTTACCGGAACACCCGCCTCTGGTTTTTACACTTAGCACATGATTTATCATCCAGATATGAATTCGCGTTACGTGCCGCGTTAGTTTTTATATCACATTGCAAGATATAGCCAACAGCAGACTGTGTAGGATTTTTTGATAATTTCCAGTTTAACCAAGCGTTACTGGTACCCGTAATGAATACAATAGCCTTAGCTATTATCCAAACAATGGACTGCACGTATAATGAGCAGCGCAATCCCCACATGCCTTTAAAACAGTCCAAAATAATTTCAGTGCAGCTCGCCGCGGGCGCTACCACACAAGACCTAATCACTTGGCTCCAGTGGAGGTTTTAAAATATAAATAGGAACTAATCCCGCGAGGTGGGCATCTTTCCCAACGTCGCGGGAACGAGTAAATTACGGGACTTGTACTGTGTCTGTACGCCGCCGGGTCCGCGCCGGTTATTTAGAGGACTATTAAATTCCTGAGAACAGGTTCAGATTTACATCAAAATCCTCAGATTACACGGTAAATATACCTGCTCCATTTCGTAATTAATTACTGGACGGATAATAGTCTATTCAAAAATTGATTGTCGTATTCTAACCTTACGAACGTTTTCTAAACCGAAGTAATCATTTCTATTCGATTTGATTCTTCTTTCAGTTAGCGGGTGGCCGTTCTACGATAATAGTTTTCATTTGACCCCAGACCTTTGTCCCGGCTTAATAACCGGCAGACGGGATCAAGCCGTAGCTTAACCCACAAAGGAGAGTCGGAGCGCCTCCCTATTACCCTGTCAATTAAAATATTATCTAGAGCCATGTTTTAATCGATTTAAAAGTTAATTCGTTGTGTCATATCCAAAAATAGTATCCGTGTTCGTTCGAAATAAATATGAGGGGTAATTTTTCGGGAAGCTAAAATGTTCAGGGCGGAGTGGCTCTGCGGCGGGTGCGTGGGAGCCGCGAAGACACTGGCTCCTCATGCATAATGTATGGGCCGCTCGGGCACTCGGGCCGCCATCTGATCGCCCGATAACATGCGCCTTGTTTACACGCCCTGTGCTAATCTTGTCGCCCAAATTTTAACAAGATTTGAGTGATGTTCCGATCCCCGACGAAATTCGCCGGCTCCTATACAAAGCCCCTCGAGATTACGAAGATAAATTGTCTGACGCCCATAGAGTCAACAAACTAATACTGGCCAGATAGTTGCAAGAAAGATAATCAATTATTTAAGTTAAATTACGCTGCGTTGTCTTAGCTTTTGTTTACTTATATAAATTGGCAAAATTTAGTTTTAGGTATGGGCGTGAGGGACAATGACAAGCATGTGTAAGATACTGATCGCCTTTATTTTGAATGAGTAGATAACTATATGGTGCGGTTATATCAAATGATCGAATGCTCTAAAAGCATTCATTCGCTTAGTGTATACTCTAAACAGAGGTAGAGCATTAGTTCGTTCCTCCTTTCTCCAGAACAACAAGCGAATGCACCAATTATTTCCAGTTCTCCCCTCTAGCAGTATCCTTCGGGGTGACAAGTGGGAATTTTCTTCCCAATCTTACCTGGATTACAAATCTTCATAGAGGGGACGACTGGGAAACTTTTTTTCTCAGTTCTCGCCCGGGATGACAAATCTCTGTTTGCAGTAACACCAAGCTGATGAATGCTCACAGAGTTTAGAGCATTCGCTCGCTTAGCGAAAACTGTTCGTTATGCGTTCGTTGGAGCAACGGATGTCTTAACATGTTTTGATGGAATAAAGTATCTAATGAAAAGTCTTCACTGTAAGCATACAACACGAAATGTAACATGAATCGCGCCAATGCTGAGTTAGGTAACAAAAGCAGCTCATTAAAACCGACTTCTCTCTGGTTTCTGATCTTGATGGCTTTCTTCGGTTTACCTTTAATGAAAATTGATTACAAGGATCCGGTTTACTGCCGCAAATTCCTTATTGAGGTATAATTAAATAATTTCGCTGTCGCTTACAAAATTATAAATGGTATCTTGCGGCTCGCACTCGCTGCGTCGATCTTTATTATGTCGGCTGTGATATTTATTTTTAAATAAATAACTGTCTTGTTGAAGTCTAAAATCAAAAGAAGCATTATGTGAAATATTATTTCGGCGCGCTCGCGTTGGCAGGCTATTTTTCAAGCGTTCGTTTGTTCAATGGAGATGTTTTTTAAAAGTTAATATATGGGGATGAAGTGTTTGTTTTGAGAATTGCGCACGACGCAGGCTTAGCGCGGGGACGTGCGAACATTAGTTACGTAACGTGTGCAAACATGCGCCGTGCGTTTTTCACCGCCGCTCGTCGCGCCTCTTGGCGGCTATCCAACCAAATTATGTACACACCTATATACGAACGTGGCGGGAATAACTCTCCACGCTAAGTGAGTTGTCCATCCAGATTAAGGACGTATTCATCCGCCGCTTATGGAAATTATTTTCACAGTCACCTATTGACACAGTTTCTTTAATGACAAATTAATGAGAGTATAAACTCGTACGGGGGGCGGTGTCCTGCGTTAAGTAGGTAATTATGTTTAGCTGTGAGTAGAGGGTAAATGTCACCAGATTTGGGCGCACCCGTAAATCTAGCGGGTGCGGGCCGCAACCGGGCGCCGGGCCGGGCGGTCGGTAATCGCGAGTTAACTAACCGTGGTGGGGCCCCCTCGCCGCGCCCGCGCCGCTCCAATACTCCCGTAATGAGCCCGAGACAATCTTTTATTGTCTGTTTGGACTGGGATAAATTGTGATAGATGATCCTCGGAGTCTTCCAGATTTGGAGCCAACTCTATCCGTCTTCCAATTTATATCGAGAGAATTCGCTGAGCCCCCATCCTCTGCTTATATGGGGCATTTATGTCCCGGGGGCCCGCTTTATACTGCAGAAAAAACGTTTCGCCGCTCGTTTTCCGCATTCATTTTTCGCCTAATGAAATGCGAGCCTCCGCACACTGCAACTTTTTATGTTGGTCTTCAGTCTAGAGCCCCTTTTTTCAGGACATGTCGCGTTATGAAAAATTGTGAGCATTATGTGGGCTGTTTCGTAATGCCTCTCGCGATGCCACTCAAGAGGTGCTCGGGATTGCCTCGTCTATGTAGTATAGTTCTCCAATATTAAAATACTCCGTGGTGCTCCGTATAAGAAGTTTTAGTGCATGCCATTTTGTCTTTGCGACAGTCTCTAAACGCTGGCAGTGCGCCGTTGAGTAGTAAAACTTTGATACAGGTGTATTAAGTCGCAGCAAAGCATGACAGGGAGCGTAAAACATTCCTCAATCTGCTGCACGTAGCGCCATCAAAACTTCATGCTGGAATTTCATCGTGCTCTTTTCGCTGCGCTGCTGCGCATGACTTTCGGTGCTGTGTGATGTACTCGTATGTCCTGTTACCAAGTTTATGTTGCCTACATGAATTGTTTATTTCTGGTAGTCATGAGTGGGGCCGCGATCGCGTTACTGCCACCATTATCTCGGCAGCGGCGAAGAGGCGCAGGGGACGCGCCGAGGTCACGTGGCTCATTGCCGGTGACATTTGACCGAGGGCTAACTTCCAGTAAACCTCACCTCCGACCATCTCCCTGCAATTTCCGCCCTCCGAACGACTCCCTAGCTTCGGAGCCTACCCGTGAAAACTCCCAGGAAATCCCAACATTTTACTTTTTTATACTGAGCTTATCTTGCCACTTGATACTACAGCCAGCCGCCAGTACCCCTGTTCATTTTAAAACAACAAAATGTTTAAGAGAAATGTATGTATATATTTGAAACAAAAATAAAGCGAAACAGAGTGTGTTATTCCTACTGTGAAAGTCAATATATTGTGATCTGAAATAAGCAAGAGCTTTCCGTAAAGCTGTTTTAGCATCAAAATACTATAATTTTCACAGTGAAGGGATATTTCGTTATCCCTTATATACCGCATTAAGGCCCATGTCCGAATAGAGCCTTTATTTATCGCAAAATCATTCCGCGTCGGACAGAACGCTCCGTTGCATTGAGGGTAGTTTGAGTGAGGCAATATTGGCCAAATATCTGTTAAATCTGTTCTCGCTTCAAAAAGCGAGCGGATTAGCCGCCTCGATTTCCTTTCATTTTCCTGTTTCTTTTTGTTTGTAATTTAATGAATTCGCAGCCTTCTTTTTGTACACTGAATTATTATTAAGTGGTACTTTACTGTGTGCCTATACATATCTTTTATTTTTTCTTGTGTTTTAATAGCATGTTGTTTATTGTACAAAGTTTCAAGACCCGAGATACCTTGGAAGTTAGAAGTAGTAAATCTGAAACATCAAAACTTGAGTTCCAAGAATGATTAATGCCCCGATAACAATTTATTCGCACTAAAGATTATTATAGAATGTCCCTAAAGGCTCAATAACAGCAATGAAAATAGACGCGGTGCGAAGTGATTTACCGCTGAGCACCGCGCGTTATTGAATTCTCCATTCTATGGAAGAAAACTCGTATATTTTGATGTCTGATACGAGAATTTACTGCCTCCCTTTATGCATTATGACAAATGGCAATTAAAAACTACACGTTTCACAGTTTTCTATATCCCGTTTCATTTCGTAGCAAGGCTGCAACAAACTTACACAGAATCGAAGTTACAACAATGTAATGGGTTTATTTTAATGTGACTTGAATTTTAGGTCTGCGTACATAAATAATAAGGCTCACCAATCGTAAACACGTCGTATATTCAAGCGAGTAAGTGCGGCAGTTAACCGCGATAGCGAGGCCGATACTCAAGTTTACATCAATGGCGATCATACCCGCTTTTAATAGTAGATGTGAGCGATCGATAGGGCTCTGACAAAAGAGGCCTTTAGTCGCCGGCCATTAGCTAGGTCATTAAGCTGTCTCGATTTACGACGTGCACTCGCTCGATGCGAGATTTAGGTAGCTCGCACCAACTCCTGCCGACTTGGCTCACAAATAACCGCAACTACCTCCAGCCAGTTTGCTCGGCTCGCCTTCCCACCACTCGAGTGCGCTGTAACAAAGTTTTATAGACAGGTCTTAACCGCACCCACTGAATTTATGAGAATACACACATTACAGGAAGCCTTCGAAATGTAGGCGATTGAAATACAAAAGAATGCAGTTTTGGTTTTCGAACGAATAAATACAAATGGGCACAGACGCATAAAATTGAGACATTTCGTGTACCCGTGTTGAAAATTAAAACCGACTTGCCCGACCAAAATCTGTTTTTGTTGACCTTAAATACAATGATAATTTAAAGCGCAAAATTTTTACGTTCTATTTTCTTTCTTAAAGGGAAATATCTGACGAGTTTCAACTTTTGTTGTGGAAATTTCGAATTAAAAGGATCAGGATCCCGATTCCCTCTTAGCGGGTGCGGTTTACACAAAATGTGTACAACAAAGAAAAATAATTCGCAGCCACTGCGGCGTTCGCTTGCCTAAAGGCGCGGATGTCGAAGTACTTTGGTACCGACTACCTACGTACAGTTTTGCGAAATGAAATCCCGGCACAAAGGGAGGCAAAGGGGGCTCTTCTTTATAGGCCAATTAGCCTGAGAATACGGCATGCGTTCATTACCGTCGCGCGTCGACGATTAGGTACCTCCCGTGCGTAACGCGGGTTCGCCTTAATCCGGCCCAGTCGATGCCGTGCCGTTCACTGCAAACTGTACCTATACTATGCCTTAGTTTAAAGGCGCACTGTCTGATCTATGTCTCATAAGTGCGTCATCTTACAATTTTACCAATGGTTACCATAATTTTAATTGTTTCCCTTTTTTTGGTAGATAAGGTTTTGCCACAGACTTGGCCCGCGTTTACCCCACGACATTATTTAATCAATGTAAATAGTCAACTAATTTAGCAATCAATACGTATAAAAACAGTCAGGCATAATGTAGCTATTAAATTATTTAAAGGGTAATGGAATTTACTCTTTATATAATCTTATAATCCGTTAGGCAGTTCCAAATATTACCTCCCTATCCTATTATTACGTCCTTGAAAATGTGATAGTAAACGACACTTTCAATTATAGTTATAGAACATCTCACCATCATATCACCAATCAGTTTAACTTGATAGCATGGCATGATAGAAATATTTCATGGGCACATAAAGTGAACACCGAGCTTTAATTGCCATCGTACAGGCCGACATATTCCTAATTAATATTAACTTTGGCATACATTCTGGCGTATGTTGCTCTGCGATACCGCAAGCTTATTTAACAACTAATATTTAACAGCTACTTATTATCTGCTTATGTGAGCATACGCTGAGCTCATTACCTTGCCCTTATTACAAAGGCAGATAAGCTTTGTAAATCTTTTATGTAAATAGCGTACTACGTAAAATTCCAAATTCTACTGGTTAGAATGGACTTCAATAAAAAATGCCGCTAGGCCGATAGCTTTGTCCTACAAATAGAAAGACATGGAATTTTTTTGTGATTGTGGAAGAAGCAAAAGAGCTGTGTCAGGGTCGTAGCTTGTAATACTCGATAGTCTCGTATATGTATTGTATTTTATGTACCTAGTTGTGTTTCAACAACCAAATTCATTTGGAAATTTAATACCGTGCCTACCGAACTATTTAAAAAATAAAATTGGTTTATTTTATATCTTGACTTTATTGAGTTGTTCTTTAGAAATGTCCCATCCATAGGAAAAAATTGGGTCGCTATCTTACTACGCAGTAAAATTCCAATTAAAAAGTTTTTAACTCCTTGTCATTTCTTATACAGGGTTCTAAATGGACTTTCGTTTTAAAGATTGGTCGTTGTCTATTCAAGGCAATTAATTGTAAAAAGACATCATCCTGATCCTTTAATGTGTGATCAGGGTCTTTCTACGATAACAAATAAAACTAAACTATAAAGTTGTATGTAGCACCTGTTTTATTATTTACTCTAAGATTGTAATGAGCCAGTTCCATTAAAGCACTAGGTAAACAAGACAAAACCTTCAGCGCTTCAACAAAGAATCCACCGTCTTATGAGTAATGTAATGTATATTAGACCTACATTATGGGCTATGGCGGTAGCCGCAGCCTTCATTGCGTATCCTTGCCGGCCCTAAGAGAGATGAAAATGTCTATGCGGTTTCTTTTTTCTTTGTGCGTTTTCTTTTCTTACGACGAATTGTGTAGGGAATTTGGCTTCTTATTTTCTTAAACACTTATTACCATTAGCACCATAATAGCTAAACCAATCACTCAATTAAATTTCGGGCCATTAACCTTATTTCCCTATTCAGCGCCGGGGTGCAAAATATCGAACACTGAATTATGTATTGCTATAGTGGCTCGGTGAAACATGGCTGAACCTCTCATTCGGTACCGCCTAGGAACAAAAAGCGAGTCGTACATGCGCTATACTTACTTATACTTCATGTTACGTGGCGTGTCACAGATACACGGTTTATGACGACGAGGGATTATTTTTTGCGTCTCTCTTTCATCTTTTCGTAGCAGCGGGTGTCCGCTATACTCCTTATGGGCGCGTTACGTCCACTACTTACGTTGCCTTTCCCGTAATGAGATAATACGCATCAGCCTTGCTCCTAACTTAACCCCTACAAAAATACTCCCAAGATTACGGCCAGGGCCGAAATGAAAGCAATCTTCTCACAATCATGGGCGGCCGGACCCTCCCAACTTGCTCGTCTCTTATCTACAAACCCTGACCGTTGCTAGTAATGGAAATCCAATTACTATTTAACCAAGATAAACGGGAAACGCATGCGCCAGTCACTTCACGGGCACGAACTCATACAACAAAGTTTAAACTGCACACCGACCGTAGCAATCACATATACACGTTGGTACAATTTCTGATTTCAGAACTTGATATTACATTCGAGGTTCTAACGCAAACACACATATTTGGTTTCGAAATCCAAAACATTAATTAAGAACGTCGGTTATGTATGTTACCCTTATTGCCTTTCATATTTGATGTTTAAATATTTTCGTTCCCACTCGATGGAGCCGAGGTTCCATAAATCTGTTCAAAATTTCAAATTTCTTTTTTACTCTCTTACACAATTTATTAAAGTAGCTTCGCTTGCAAAAGAAAGAGCTATGATATTTCATACTGTCGCTGAGAGGCGAGCCGTGAAGAGCTCCATTGAAAGTTGGCTGTATTTTCAGTTTTCTGCAATCAGCTTTCCAAAAATATTTGAAAATTGTCCTGTGTATCCGTTGAACTGAGGACAGTTATTTGTCAGGATTTACATGATTGGTTAACAATTGCATTTTAGCCCATGTATGTACATCGTTCGATGGCCAGGAAATAACGGCTTTATGAACGTTATTCTGTTTGTATTAACAATTAAGCTCCGTACGTATCACTCGGCTTATTTTACATCCAGCTCTTAATGGCTGTAACATTTTGAATTTACTCGCCATATATGAGCCTTCATGATTCAACGGTCAAAACAACTTTTGTTCGCATATTCAAAATACACATCAACCTCGTGAAAGCCTTCACGTTATAACGAGAATGTATTTTGTTTCAGCGTCGCGTATTCGATACGAGATTACGAGCGGGAACATAGGCGGCGCGTTCGCCGTCAAGAACATGACCGGCGCAATCTACGTCGCCGGCGCTCTGGACTACGAGACCAGGAAACGGGTAAATACCACTGTCCTTATCATTATCGAGAGAGAGAGCGAGACGAACGCTTGTGTCAGATTAGAGACGATTGCACCACCAAGATGATCCACTGCGGACGTAGTGCGACTAGTCGAATGGAGACTTTGTCTGACTAAGCTTTAGATGACGTAGACAGATCATACTTATGATTAATTTGTTTTCCCTCACGAGCTAATGTACGTTTTTATAACATAATATTTTACAAAAAAATATTGCCGTAAATGTGTTATAGAGGTACATTATATTTTGATCTATGAGCCACCGGTGGAACGTGTTGGTGTGGTAAAATTCACGACGAATCGTCGCTCCTTACCTCCTACTTACGAGAAATTTTAATAAAATGAAGCCTTATGATTATGTCGTTGCCGGTGAAATGATATTTTTTATCATAAGCTCGCATAAAAGGCTTTTATATTTGCCGTTAATATTAGCAATTCACGTTGCAAGCTAGGTTTCAATTAAACATTTCTATTTTTAATATTTAAAACCGACGCTAATTAGAATCCTATGAATGTTTCCACGAAGAAGAAATACAAATTTTAAATTTAGGTATCATGTTTATGCCTATAGGCGTAATAACAACTAAAGGCTGTTCGGCTATAATGATAATTAATATGAAATGGTCTGCCAGAAGTTGCTAAAAGTGATGCTATTGTCAATTTTAAATATGAACTAGGACAAGCCTTTGTCCGCCAGTAAAAATATTAACGGGCTGCAATAATTATGGTATGACTGGTAAATTTTTTAGCAACTCTACCTGAACAGACTATTAAGTGCGTCGCCACAAAATCCAGGAAGCCTTAAAAGGTCGTCTCGCATTGTAGCGTCGTTCGCATCGTCTTTTGAACAAGGGTTTGCGGAGTAAACACAGGCATGCTGATTATCTTGTAAAATGTATAGGTAGACATAGATCCAATTGAGACAAGACCTGACATAGATAAGGGTAGGTCTACTCTCTCGTAATCCTCTAGGACTTACGAAAATACTATACCTGTGTCTACGGTGTAATAGCTCTAGCTCTTTCACAAAACAACACAAAGAAACATACCATTAACAAAGATCTGACCTGACCTTTAGGATTTCGTACCCTAGGACCAGAAGTAGGTATGCAGTTGACATATGTACAATTAATCTTAAATAAAATGGTTAAGTCGTAGACTAATTCATTTTAATGTAATTGCAATTTGCAATAACGTATTTCTGTATAAACCCCCAATTATTTTGCCATTGAATGCCACGCATTGTGGTTTTCAATTTGAACATATGAAAGCTATTAAGCTGATTACATTCAGTTAATCAGTTGATCGGAAATAACGGAGAGAAGACATATACATGTGCTTTTAGATAAAATTAATTATTTTAACTTGAATTCAAGCATTTCGGGCATATTTAAAATATATACTTCGATAATTTTTTATTTACTATTAAAAACTCATACTATAAAAATCATCTTGGCGTTAATGTCCCGGTTGTACTCTCGCGCACGAGGGCCCGGGGTCTGCCTTGACCATGATCTAGGATTTGTCAGATCAGATAATTACAGTGGAGCGACAGCCATCTGACCCTAATTTACAATGCAATACTAATACTTATTTACCTATTATTTAAGCTAAATAATAACTTCATCAGCTACACGCTCGCAACCAACGCTACCCGTTAGTTTTAAAGCTTTTAGAAATGACAAATGTGTTCCCACGAGATACGATAAACGGTGATAGAGTCGAAACCGGCGAACTGTATGTGCAAATAAACCCGTTCGAATGAGTAAGCATTTTTGTGTGGGTGTAAAAGGACTTTTTTACTATCTATCGCACATACCGTTCGGATAAAGCGGAGCGTTGCGTTATCTCGGAAATACCTAGGTACTAATGGAAAATGTGAGCAGGGCGAGGGGTGTCGCGCATGCCTCCGCCGGTATGTGCCGAATTGCGTCTGTGGCTAATGCTCCACAGCCACATGTGCAGTACTCACCTATTTGTACGGACATACGTAATTCAGGTACTTACGTGCTCCGTCCCACGGAAAAGAAATACGTGATACGAATTCCTTTCGGAAAATACCTACGCTAATGAAACAAAAACATACACGTGGAATCGACATCTAATTTCGAAAACGGATTACAATAATATGGCCCCAATTTTATCTTGTTAGTTGTACGCAATTTCACCGTGGGTCAGCCTAGTGGATCAGCCCTTTGAACGCGAGTTTGTTAAATTAATGGTAGGATAAATTGTGTTCCATTTTTTTGTACTCGGCCAGTATACGCGTAGCTGTTCGCTGCGCGGCGCGGCCATTACCAGCCGTCTTTGTTACCCGCTACCAACCGGGAAACTTTCATCGAACTTTGCCTGGATAAATAATTTAATGTATAATACCCATCTAAAGACGCCGCTTTAGGTATCTCCATGAATGTCTGTCCGCTATCAAACTGTAGGACAATGTAATGTGCAGTTCAGTGTTTATAGTCAAGGAATGCTCAGTCTCATCTTCTATGAGTACCTGCAAATATGGATAGAGATCCTCTATCCATTTCGGGGACTTACGAAAATACTACACCTGTGTCTACGGCATAATTGCTCTTTCGGGATAGAATTGTCACTGCGTAATCCTGTTGCCGCCGCTTCCGAAATCGATTAAATACTAACCTCGGTCCCTGCTTCAAATCGGAATAGCTAGCGCCGTTTCCAAATGAAAATTGCAGCGCTCTCGACTTGTACGTAATACGCGTGAGATGACTTTTGGAACAAACATTTCCCTCGACTGTGGAAATTACTCAACGACACTGACAGATGACACCAATAACTTCCTGAGGTCGCTAACACCCTCGCTCTATTTTCAACGGCGATGCTAAATGTGACACGTTTTAGCTTTCAATTACCTCCTTGAACAATTTATGAATGGAACTCAGATTGTTTGTGGACATTTATATTAGCTTTTAGAGCCCTAAGACAAATCTGAGAGGTAATGAATGTTTGTTATTACGAAAAAATTTTTTTTTTATAATTCAAAAGAGTACAACTTCGCCGTGAGTTTGGACAAAGTTAATTATGATTGCTTTCTTTTTGAACTTCTTAAATTACTTTAGAATTTTTAATTACGTAATCATTCAAACTAAACCAATTCCCTTTGTAGGCGTTTTAGTGAATAATTAACGCTTAATTTTACACGTATAGGTACTTTAAATTATATTCGGCCCAGGAGCCGAGCCTTTATGTAATAATTTGTAACGAGAATAGCCATCATAATCGTTTATAAGAGAATTGGAATATCTTTGAACGAAATTGGAATGTAAACCGTTGTTGGGTTGGGACAGTACGAGCTGAAGCTGGCCGCGTCTGACAACCTGAAGGAGAACTACACGACTGTGGTGATCCACGTGAAGGACGTGAACGACAACCCACCTGTGTTCGAACGGCCCACCTACCGCACGCAGATCACCGAGGAGGACGACCGGAACCTGCCCAAGCGCGTGCTGCAGGTCCGACGGAGCCCCGACCACGCCATGCCTGCCTTGGGTCACGAATCTACGCGAACCCTAGCAGAGAGAAGATAACTACACCCCCTAGATTCGTGACCCAAAAGCACGCGAAGGGCGCGTAGATGTTCGTTTGGTCGGCTTGCATGGCATGGACGCCCCGTTTGTGAGACCGTAGAAATTGTTTCCGCTATTGTTTTTTTTTTGTTTTGTTGCTAGTGTTCGTCTTTTTGTCGTTGTTGTTTTGTCCCATTGTGTTTGCATCCAACTTGTTTATTGCGCGCGGGCTGCTGCGGGCGATCGCTGTCGACGGAGCGTCTGCGGGGCTTCAGTGACTACTTGTATTACTTTTTATAGGGCACCATTTCACTTTAAATAATATTTACTTTTATCTGTTTCTCTGGCGTTCTAAGTGATTCCGTGGACAACGTAAATTGCAACGGCTCCCAGAGCCGTCCACCACGAACGACCGCCTGCGGCCGAATATTCGAGTGGAAACGGGTAAAGTTCAGTGGATCGCGTAATACTTTGTTCGCTATGATAATGTTCCTCAAACATTTGAAACTGCCGACGCTATCGAAGCATTTTTGAATACATTTCAAAAGTAACCTCGACTTTTCCCATTTTTGTAACGATAATGACGGGAACTTCTGCAGCTGAGTAGGCGCGAGTCCGGGGCCGGGCGCACGCGTCTGCAAATTGTACTTTTCAATTACTACAACAACCCCAAAAAGTAAAGTTATTCGCGCGGCATAAATTAGCTTCTGCTTTGCGATTAATCCGCTGTGGCCTCGGTGAAACATTTCCTCTGTCGGGTTACACGAGTTGCACAACTCGACACAGACACATTAAATAAGTTTGCTGCGGAAATGTGTCTGCGATATCGATATGATTTATTGTCTTCTTTAATCAGTGATCATGGGATCGTGGGAGCGCACAACAATATCGTGTTTAACATTCCAATTCAATAACTATCTGCTGATAGCTTACGATTAGATCTTAATGCAAATGAAGCACAAACAAGAACAATCTCAGAGATTTATTGTCAGCTACGAGAGATACAAAACAACACGGTATCTGTATCATTCACCGGTCAAAACTCAATATCAAACCCTGTTGTTCCATACCCGACCACTGTAAGTGAGCGATCACCACGTAAGCGCGTGTCACTTACAAATATATCGTAACGCAAATGAAAACAAACAATAAACAATCCCAGACATATTTATAATATCATCCACGAGAGTTATAAACAACACCTTACTCCACTCACTTGTATAACCTCCCCAACAAACCCTATCCATACCCGCGCACTGTCAGTGAGCGGGTATACGCTATCCATATCCGCGCACAGTCAGTGAGCGGGTATACGCATGGGCATGTTGTGTGATACCTGCGTGTGCGCAGTACGAGCTGACGCTGGTGGCGTCGGACAGCCTCAACGAGAACTCGACGCGGGTCGTGGTGCACGTACTAGATGTGAACGACCTCCCCCCACGGTTCTCCCGCAGCGTTTACGTCACAGAAGCCCTGGAGGAGACAGGGCCCTTTCCACACTTCCTTATTCAGGTTTTTTGCTTTTGTTTCTTTTTATTTTATTTATAATGATTTGTTTTGTACTATAAGTTAAATTAGAGGTGGTGGGTTGGAAGGCGATGGTGCCTATGGCAATTTGGTACACACATAAGTTAAGTACCTACCTAATAAGACTCGCCGATGTGGACGAGTGTCTGATTGCTTAAGCTATATTTTTACTATAGGTAATTAAATGTAGGTATTTCAAAAAGTATTTTGAACCACCCACACTAATAATAGACGTCTTACCTACAGGTAAACAGATAATGTTTGCAATAATTACTTCTGAAAATATTAATTGTGCTAGCGGATAATTTAATTGTATTCTAAAACCTCTGACCTTTATTTCTCATTTCAGTTATTTGTTGTTGAATATTCCTCTCTTTTTGTTTAACTTATGTTTTTATTGTTTTGTATTTTAAGGCTTTTGTGTCTTAGTATATTATTAACGTTCTATCCAAAGCCACAACCACATTCAACAGGTACCTACAGAATACTATCGCGTGTAGCCATTGTGACTTGCAAATAAGTTAAGATAGCTAACCGTTTTAGAATGTTTTTTATGGATCTTGCATGCTTATTAGACAAATTTATACTGACAGCGGAATGATTTTGATTCAGCGCTAAAATATTTGTTTGCTGTTTTTTTGTAGTTTTGCATGTTAAAATAGTATTTGGTATTTGTTTAATATTGTTCAGCTAGATTTCTGTAGTAAAAATATTTCAAATGTCATCACGGTGACTCGTCTGCAGCCAGACTGGTACTTCCATCGTAAAATAAAACATGCACGAAACTCCGCTCAGAATTAACTCGACTTTTCCCCTCAATCACGGCAAACGTCAGATCGCATTGAGAGGCAGCCCTCGTCCCAAGCCGCTTGTAGTGATAAGCTTTTTTATAATTGGAGTGAGATTCGCAAATGATCCGCGTAATTACGCAAACGTCGACCCTCTTCATCTCGCGCCGCCACTCGGCCGTGCCCTAATTGAACGCCGCGCGGCGCGTGCCGGCCACCTCCTTGCAACTTCTCCCCTACAGACTTTATGCTGAAAAAGCGCAAGTGGTAATCCCCACTTCCACCACCCATTCCACTTTCACAGCACTCGCTCGATGTAAAATTTTAATGCCTTCTTTAAATTTCTGTCTTACCACGACTTAAACTCTTTAGTGCCCTAAAAGTTTTACTGCTTTCTTTGCGGGGCTCCTTAAAAATGAGAAAGTTTCGAGTTAGTCCTAGCACTCTGGTGCGACCCCGCCTTCGCGCCCCCGCGCCCTCGCGGCCGCACTCCCCCGGCTGCAAACATTCTGCGATTCCACGGAATTCCGCAGCTTGCAGTGTTCATTACTTTGCAGAACTTCTGCAAGCATCTTAAGTTGTTATACACTAATTCAATCTTACTTATGCTTGGCACCACTTAATAAACGTGGGAAGTGTTTGCATAGCCATTCGTACTAAATGGCTTATATCGTAGGAAATTAATGTTTATATTAAAAGAGATCAGAATCATGATACAAATTATGTTTACTTGATGAGGGTAAATGCGTGAGCCTTCCACTTCCCAAAGTAAACAAGTGAAAAAAAGGATTTATGTAAATGCGGGGCCACGTTAAAAGTTGTGTGTTGACCTATACGTACAAGGTTTTATTTTGTACCCTTTTCCACTTTGGCCTATATTTTTTATGTTATGAACTCTCGATATACTTACCTAATCGATTAGCTGAACAAAAACAAATACCAAGTCAAACAGGTAAGTTACTTGTAACTTAAGAAGCGTGATTGACATTTAAATTCACAAGATTCCTCCCTAATTTACATGTACAAGATCAAGTATTACTTGAACGTTACGTCTATATGGGCTAGAAATATTATATAAATAACATGTCTTTCAAATGTTTAACTATGTCATCGTTAATTTTGATTCGTATTGAAGTTAATACTAATGTTTATATAACAGGTGACAGCGACAGACGGCGACAAAGATAGACAACAAAATATCGTATATTTCCTCACTGGACAAGGCATCGACCCTGACAACCCTGCCAACAGCAAATTCGACATCAACCGCACCACTGGCGAAATATTCGTACTCAAAGTGAGTAGTGATCTTTAGAATATTATAGTTTTAGTTGAAACGATCTCAATATTCATAACCTTAAAAACATCTAATCCAGTCCGCAGACGTGCTTTTTGCAACAATGATATCTGTCCCGCAGGACACCACGTGTTTTGCATGCACGATGCAAATACACAGTTACGGTTTTCCATTTGCGTCATGAGTTGAACAGAGCACAGATAGTATGGTAACGAGATAACAGGGACGTGAGCTGAATGTTAATAACTTTTTCGAACATGTCAATGAACCTCTGATATGCAGTCGAATAGTAGTTTGATTAACTAAATCTACATATTGGTGTAGGTTAATGCCTACTCGAAACTTATAATTGCATTATTTTCAGCAACTGGACCGCGATCAACCTAATGGAAGGCCACAGTGGAGATTCACAGTATTTGCGCAAGATGAGGGTGGTGAGGGCCTAGTTGGCTACGCTGATGTTCAAGTTAATCTAAAGGACATCAACGATAATGCTCCTATTTTCCCTCAAGGGGTGTACTTCGGCAATGTAACAGAAAATGGCACAGCTGGTATGGTTGTTATGACGATGACCGCAATTGATTACGACGATCCTGCTGAGAGTAATAATGCAAAGCTATGGTATTCTATAGAAAAGAATGTTATAGAAGAAGAAACGGGTTCACCTATATTTGAAATTGAGCCAGAAACTGGAGTAATTAAGACAGCTGTCTGTTGCTTAGATCGTGAAAGGACCCCAGATTACTCAATACAGATAGTAGCATCAGATGGTGGGGGGCTAAAGGGAACAGGTACAGCATCCATACGAGTTAAGGATATAAATGACATGCCACCTCAATTTACCAAAGATGAATGGTTCACAGAGGTAGATGAAACAGATGGCACTAATTTGCCGGAAATGCCTATTCTCACAGTGACTGTTCACGATGAAGATGAAACCAATAAATTCCAGTATAAAGTAATAGAAAACAGTGGATATGGTGCTGATAAATTTACTATGGTCAGAAATAATGATGGCACCGGTTCGCTGAAAATTGTACAGCCTTTAGATTATGAAGACCAATTACAAAGTAATGGCTTCAGATTTAGGATACAAGTTAATGATAAGGGAGAAGATAATGACAACGATAAATATCACGTAGCTTATTCATGGGTAGTAGTTAAGCTTAGAGATATAAATGACAATAAACCACAATTTGACAGAGCTAATATAGAAGTATCTGTATACGAAAACGCTGAAGTTGGGAAAAGCTTAGAAACATTTAAAGCAACTGATCCTGATCAAGGAGGTAAAAGCAAAGTTTCTTATGCTATTGATAGGTCATCAGACAGGAAACGCCAATTTTCGATTAATCAAGAGGGGACTGTTAGTATACAGAGATCCTTAGACAGAGAAGATACGCCTCGACATCAAGTCAAAATCTTAGCTATCGATGATGGTGTACCACCGCGAACTGCAACGGCAACATTGACAGTGATTGTACAGGACATTAATGATAATGCTCCAACTTTCTTAAAAGATTATAGACCAGTTTTAACCGAGCATATTTCGCCTAAAAAGGTAGCTGAAATCTTAGCTACGGATGATGACGACAGGTCCAAAAGCAATGGACCACCGTTCCAATTCAGGCTTGATCCTGGTGCAGATGATATTATTAGAGCCTCGTTTAAAGTTGAACAAGATCAAAAAGGTGCGAATGGTGATGGAATGGCCATCGTATCTTCGCTTAGGTCTTTTGATAGAGAGCAACAAAAAGAATATCTTATTCCCATTATAATCAAGGATCATGGTAACCCTGCTATGACTGGAACGAGCACGCTGACCGTCGTGATAGGTGATGTTAATGATAATAAAATGCAACCCGGCTCTAAAGAAATTTTGGTGTATAATTATCAAAGCCAAGCGCCGGATACAGAAATCGGGAGAGTTTATGTGTATGATCTTGACGACTGGGACTTACCTGATAAAAAGTTCTTTTGGGAGAGTACTGAACATCCGAACTTTACCCTTAATGAGGAGACAGGAATGGTTCAAATGAAACACAAAACTAAAGAAGGGAGATACCACCTACGCTTTAAGGTATATGATCGGAAACACACTCAAACAGATGTGCCTGCAAATGTTACCGTTTATGTGAAGGAAATATCACACGAAGCTATAATAAATTCTGGTTCAATAAGAATATCCGGAATATCAGATGAAGATTTTATTAGAGTATGGAACTATAAAGCACTAAGTGCAACTAGAAGTAAATTAGACCAATTCAAAGACAAACTAGCTGATTTATTAAATACCGAACGCGAAAACATTGATGTGTTCAGCGTACAAATGCGTAAAAAGCATCCTCCTATTACTGACGTCAGGTTTTCCGCACACGGGGCTCATTACTATAAACCTATAAGATTAAATGGTATTGTATTGATGCATAGAGAGGAAATCGAAAGAGCGGTTGGTATCAACATAACCATGGTTGGGATCGACGAATGTATCTATGAAAATCAAATGTGTGAAGGTTCGTGCACCAATGTCTTGGATATCAGCAACTTGCCCTATATGGTAAATGCTAACAAAACAGCTCTTGTTGGCGTTCGTGTAGACGTGATAGCAGAATGTACATGTGGAGCCAGAAACTTCACACAAGCTGAAACGTGTCGTAATTCGCCATGCTACAATGGTGGTAGATGTATTGAAGGCAAATATGGTCTAACATGCTCTTGCCCTCCTGGGTACACTGGACCACGGTGTCAACAAACATCACGGAGTTTTAGAGGCACAGGATGGGCTTGGTACCCTGCCTTGGAAATGTGTGACACATCACATTTGAGCTTTGAATTTATTACGAGAAAATCTGAAGGAGTCTTACTTTACAATGGGCCCATAGTACCACCAGAACAAGAAGAAATAATGGTATCGGATTTTATTTCAGTAGAACTTGAAAGAGGGCATCCAAGGCTTTTGATCGACTTTGGGTCGGGTACCTTAGAGTTAAGGGTTAAGACTAAGAAGTCTCTCGATGATGGAGAATGGCATAGGGTCGATATTTTCTGGAACACTGAGAGTGTAAGAATGGTTGTAGATTACTGCAAATCGGCAGATATTCAGGAAATGGAAGATGGGACAGCCCCAGAATTCGATGATTCCACATGTCAAGCTACTGGAACAATTCCACCATTCAATGAATATCTTAACGTAAACGCACCGCTTCAAATTGGCGGTCTTTACATAGAACACTTTGATCCTACTCATTATCATTGGCAATACATGCCAATTGGCAAGGGATTTGACGGTTGCATACGGAATTTGGTTCACAACAGTAAGGTTTACGACTTAGCTCACCCGGGATTGATGAGAAATTCCGTAGCAGGCTGTCCGCAGACCGAGGAAATTTGCAACCAAGCGGACACTACGTCCCGATGCTGGGAACATGGAACATGTGTCGGAAGCTTCTCAGAAGCGAGATGTCAGTGTGAGCCGGGGTGGACCGGGCCATCTTGCAATCTTCCAACAACCCCTACTAGCTTTAAATTGCAGAGTTATGTAAAATTTGCTCTCAGTTTCGAGCCAGACAGGTTTAGTACCCAAATACAACTGCGATTCAGAACACGGGAGCCGCACGGTGAAATGTTCCGCGTGAGTGATCAACACAACCGGGAGTACGGCATACTTGAAGTGAAAGACGCTCGGTTACACTTTAGATACAACTTGAATTCACTGCGCACTGAGGAAAGGGACGTGTGGCTCAGTGCTGTCGCTGTGGACGATGGCCAGTGGCACATAGCGCGAGTGAGTCGGTACGGCAGCGCCGCGACCCTCGAAATTGACGGCGGAGAAGGGAGGCGGTACAACGAGAGCTTCACATTCGAGGGACATCAATGGCTTCTGGTAGACAAGCAGGAGGGAGTGTACGCAGGCGGTAAAGCCGAGTATACTGGTGTTAGGACCTTTGAGGTGTACGCAGACTTTCAGAAAGGCTGTTTAGACGACATCAGGCTGGAGGGCAAGCACCTGCCGCTGCCACCGGCCATGAACGGCACGCAGTGGGGCCAAGCCACGATGGCGCGCAACCTGGAACGCAACTGCCCCTCCAACAGCCCCTGCATCAACGTTCACTGCACGGAGCCGTTCGTGTGCGTCGACCTCTGGAACGAATACGAGTGCACGTGAGTTTAAAATTAAATACTTTTCTCCAATTTCCCTTCAAAGTAAATTTCCCTTAAATTTAAAATATTTTCTCTGAATCGACTCATTTGATAATTGACAATCACAATGTTAATTTGAAGCAAATATTACAGTTATTCTTTATATTATTTCTCTCTTGTAGGTAATAAATTACATTCTTGTTAATTTATTTGTAATGTTGTTTTGGGCGCACTGAGTATTGGTTATACAATAATATTTTAATAAGTAATATTTTAAACTCGCGGTTTTATAACACATGTTGTAATTATTTTCCGCATTTTGTATCGCGTACGTTTTCATTTCAGTTTTGCGTTTGGTAACCATGAAACATTATATATTGAGATTAATGGTACAATACCAGAGATATTATAGTATATAACTTTTTAGAAAGGGTGTATAGTGGAGAACTTTAAGAATTCGATTTTAGAAAGATGGATATTAATCGCTTTAAGTGATTAGTTATTGGGATTGAAAGATGTCTTATAAGATGATTACCTTTTAAAAGTGACAATGTATTTGTTACTTGTACTTTGTTGTTACTTACATGGATAAGGGATAAGGCATAATCCTGTATGCTGCTGCAGCTGCAAAGGAAATTATTTTTAAATTGATAATGCACATAAGCTCTTCTACTGTGCGTCTACGCGTGCGGTAAATAACCTGGCGAATAATTACAAAATGTAGTTTATACTAACTAAATTATACAATACATATATTAACCAGTATAGACTAATATTGTTACTTTTGCTTTTACAAATATTGTAGAGTTATTTTATTAAGTATTCTTAACTAAATATTTTCTTTTTTTATTTCAAATCACTATCCTATTTAATTATTCTATTGAAACTAACATCATAATTATTATGTGTATTAGGTACCTACTATTGATTTACAATAACAGCAATATGGTGTGTTGTGGCGGCGTGTAGTTGCGGTGAGGGTTTGGTACTGTCGCCGGACGGGAAGGGTTGCGTTGACAAGAACGAGTGTCTCTACTTCCCTTGCCGCAACGGCGGGTCGTGCGTCAACCGAGAGCCCGGGTACCGCTGCCACTGCCCAGAGAGTTTCTGGGGGGAGAACTGCGAGCTCATGCAGGAGGGGCGCACGCTCAGGCTCAGCATGGGCGCCCTGGCGGCCATCCTCGTCTGCCTCCTCATTATCATGAGTGAGCATAGTAGCCTAGCTCGATAGCAATCCCGCACACTCATCGCACATACACGTTTATTTATTTATCTGTGTACTAGTATTTATGTTAGTATTAGTGTCAGTGCATGCGGGGGCGACGCTCAGTGCGCTCGGAGCGAGCGGTGCGAGCGGTGAGTACAAAGGGGCGAGTGTGTAGGTGTCCGAGCGGGTCGGTGCGTGCGGGCGGCACGTGCGCGAACGTGGACGAGTGCGCGCTGGCCCCGTGCAAGCACGGCGGGACCTGCGTGGACCGGGAGCCTTCGCGCCGCTACGACTGCATCTGCGCATTCGGCTACGCGGGCCACGACTGCGAACTCGAGCTGCTCGCCTCCGGGATCATCATGCCCTCAAGAGATTTCATTATCGCTATCATTGTCTGTTTGTTTATGCTTCTAGGTGAGCACATTTCACTTTTTATTTGCATGCGTTCTATTGGGGGTGCATTCTCTAAGACTGTAATTTCAAATAGCTAATTTATGTTTTAAATTTATACAAAATTCTAATTAAGAATGCGTTTAAGTGGAAGTTAGTCTCGAATTACTGTCCTAGAATGTGAACCCCCTGACACCATCCGTTCAAATTAATACTTCATTGCCTCTCATACATTCATCATCTTAGAATTAACAATAGTTAGACACTTTGCTACCCATTAGCTGTTTACCGCTAGTTTACTTATAAGGTAGTAACTGTCCATGTCCACGTTATGTATGGTAGTTGTGTTTACCTACTAAGTACGATATAGGTATATTAGTATAAACAACCTAGGTACTTATATCCTCATCATTTGTGCGAGTGAAACTAATTCAAACATTGAGTTCAATCCGTCCAATAACGGAGGTTCGATATTATGTATAGATACACACCGCTCCCATGCCCTCCGGGTCTATTCCTTTATAATTTAATCTATCGGAAATTGGAGTGTCTGGAAACAGCCCGAATCCCTTAGATTATTATTACCAATATCCTTGCTATAAATCTCACAGCCGTTTTAACTTCAATTAATTTATAATGTCCATAGTGTCAACGGAATCAATTACCCGCAGATTAATTTAGAATATCGGCACCGACTTACGCTAACAAAAAGTGTTATCTTTATATAAATGTGAGCGTGTTAAATTAATTTGTGAGAAAGAGATCAATAGGTACCATAATAGAAACGATGACACATATTTATAAATACAGTCGATACTGACACCTTTATTAATCTGAACGTAGAGAAGTGCATTACACGACGTCCAGTGCGTTATATGTGACCCGGCAAATGCTAGTATTACATAAAATATGTAGGTCTGCAATACATACATAATCAGGATAAAATCCTCCCGAAAGTCACGGCCAGTGTCAGCCGGCGGCGAAACATCAGCCTAGCGCCCGGCGCCCGCTAGTTTGAATTCCGATGAATCCAAGATGAACCAATACTATACAATTCTACGTTTGTTGTCGTAAACCCCCAGTACATTACGCAGGCTTTATGAGACAGAAGTTCGGATGATAAAAAACCAAACTTGCGCCGTAGACCTCCTTACGCCGATACATTTGAGATATTGCTGCCCCGATCGAACCGAGTCGAGTTTTGGTGTTTGAAACAAAGTTATTTTTCCCTAACAAAAATTATGGGAAAATAAAACGTGGAAGCCACGGACGTAAATAAATATTAGCCGCCCTTCTGGAATTGCGTCTCTTCATTGTGATACCAAGTTTCGAGAGCTTTGCACTGCTTCTCCGTGCCCGTCGACAATTTTGTAAATATTACTCGCTATGTAGGCCCGAAATTTGCATGTAATTTACCGTCTAGAATAACTAAGAGGCGTGTTTGTTTACATAAATTAACATTTTAAACGGTGATATATAATCATTCGCTCGTACGACCCTAAAAATCATTACTAGTTTGAAGGCGCATAAGTTGATTTGCTATTCAGAGTGGAGTACGGTGTTGAGGACGCTAACAATGCTGTTTGAGAATGTTTTAGATCCACTTCTAAACATCTAAGTCTCCTCTTGCACTAATAACTTTCAAACATTAACTAGCTAGCTTCATTCATTGGTTCGTCTATGTTTGAACATCGTGAAAACTTTTGAACTTCAATAGATGGGCTTGCAAGCTGTAACCGTATAACTTCTCCGAGTAGGGGAAATGCTCTTACCATAACCATGAAACTTAAGTGAGTAACGAAGATAATTTCCAAAGTATTTACGGACGTATCTGCGGGCGTTTGTTTTATTCCTTTTCTTTCCTACTTAAAAGTTTGTGAAGAAACAATATTATTGTGATAGGAAATTTAACTTTATCTCTCTTTGAAACGGTATACACAACAATTGTTAAAGAGCGCTTGCACACAACTCTGTGTTTTATTCTTGACGAAGCGCCGTTCATCATCATCATCAGAGCCCGTAACAGTCCACTGCAGGCTCCCCCACGAAAGTGGAGATTATTGCCATAATCTCAACGCTTGGCAGGCGGGTTGCAGATCACAGTGTTGTAAACATAACAATGGAAAACGCTGCTGCCCATTTTCCAGTCTAGACTCTAAGTATTTTTTAGACTCTAAATATTTTGTCTCGAAACATTAGTCGCCTTATACGACACCCACGAGTGTAAGGGGTTGGTGCTATTCTACTCTGCCGGACACCACACGGCACTTACCACTATACGGTTCGCAAACAGTCTTGGTGCTGGTGTTCGTGGTGTACAACCGACGTCGCGAGGCGCACATCAAGTACCCGGGCCCTGACGACGACGTCCGCGAGAACATAATCAACTACGACGACGAGGGTGGTGGCGAGGACGACATGACGGCGTTTGACATCACGCCGCTGCAGATCCCCATAGGCGGGCCCCTGCCCGACCACGCCGCTGGGAAACTACCTTGTGAGTGAACTTTACTTTTTTCTTTTTAAGGTTCCTTAGAACGCCATGGAATTTTTGTTTCGCCATGTCTATCTGTCTCTCCGCGCTTTATTTCAACAACGGTTTTTACTAGAGTACTGAAATTTCGTATGGTTATTCATGCACTTATGTTTCATATTTTCTGCTAGCGACCCGCTCCGGCTTCGCACGGGCAGTAACCTCCATTTAGGCGACATCATATTTTTGTCCATGCAGCCCGTACAACATAAACTTACACTATCTATCAGTATATGTATAGGTTCTAACTTGAATAAATACACTACTTGACCCACGGGTAGTACACATTATTACCTTGTTCAACCCCATATTACATACTCGGCTTCACTGTTTTAAATCCTTCACTTATTGGACCTCAAAAACCGGAATGGAGCCGGATGAAGGTCTGAATTATAAGATAGCCAACATATCCTCACACTGTCAACTCACCTGCGGTTCTACATTTTTATTAAATTAAATCTAACTGCATGAATCGTACCTATGTCCAGTCTGCCTTCCCATATGTTGGGTTGTGCGCTCGTTTGTCACTAAGTAGTACAAAAAATTGTCGACAAAAATAAGTAACATTTGAAACAAGCAACTACTAAGTAGGTATTTTATTTTCATGTTTTATCATAATAATAAACGAACGTTTACAAAACATTTATGGTAAGTACAGCTTTAAAAATAACGTGAATTTTTATAAACAAACATTTCTGAGAGGAAATATTTTATTGGCCTTGTCCCCATTCACATTTTGTGAAGGAACCCCTTGAGGAACTTTTTTTATGTGTACGTACAGTACGTTATTAATGTAACGTTACAATATTAATATGTAAGGCTTTATTCACATTTACCAGCCATTGTGATGGGCTGAACCGAACACATGAAAATATATTCAGTGAATAATTTAATCACGCGTAGTAAATATCCTTGTAAAGCGGGGAAGCAAGATATTCAACTGTTTTTATACACATGTTCATAGCCTCTGTGTAAAAAAGAATAGTGTTTCTACGTATTAATCATTCTGGTGTTATTCGGTAAATCTTTGCGCTATTTCATTTACCTTCGTTAAGTTGGGAAAATTATGAAATTCGATATAGGTAAATCAAGTAGACATATAATAAACCTTGTATATGAGTTTGACTGACGACGTTCTAGGACACTTTCTTTGGCTTTGAACTAATCTGGCAACACAATGTTATAGGTACCTACGTCATCGATATATTTCCTATAAGCTGACATCACACGACATAACGTTCTTGCCTCATAACGAATAATTTTTCTTTGATCGCGCCCAGAGAGAAGAAAATCACTGGTGCTCTTGGCCTATTCGCGCGGAAGTAATCATTCCGAAACCTAGTTACCTAATAAGCCGATGCCGGTAATTGGATGGGTGACAGTTGCGCACTTTGAGGCTAATTAAAATTTAGCACCGCAACGAGCTCGGAGCTCGTTAGGTGTGTCTCCTAAAACTGTTTGTTAAGTGAGGCCAAGGTCTTCCGCTGGGGGCCCTGAGACTGGTTGAATAGTCTCGAGAACCGGATTGGCGTGACGGTATATTATTATTATTATCATCATTATATCAGCCGAAAGACGCCTATTGCTAGGCATAGGTTTCGCCCAGAGATCTCCAAGGCCAGTCCTGTGCTTCTGCAATCTTTACCAGGTCGGTCCACCTTGTGGGAGGCCTACCCACGCAGCGTCTTCCGGTACGTGGTCGCCACAGGAGAACTTTTCTGCCTCATCGGCCATCTGTTCTTCGAGCTATGTGCCCTGCTCACTATTATTATTAGGTACCTAACAAGAGTTTCCTTACAGACCCGCTAATGGGCGTGGGCCTCGGCGTCGGTCCCCTGGGGCAGGTGCCCCCAGGCGTGGGCGTGGGCATGCCGATGCCGATGCCGGGCGAGACCAACGTGGGCATGTTCATCGAGGACCACAAACGGCGCGCCGACAGCGACCCGAACGCGCCGCCTTTCGACGATCTGCGCAACTACGCGTACGAGGGTGGCGGCAGCACCGCTGGATCGCTCTCCTCGCTCGCCTCTGGTTAGTACTTCTTTTTATACCACTTAGGTGGCAAACAAGCTTATGGCCTGCCTGATTGTAAGCAGTCACCGCAGCTTAAGGACTATTGCAATACCAGTGGCATCGCCCACGCGTTGCCGACCCTCTTCTTGACGAACTCCATGTTGTACTTTGCCTTCTCTATAGTCTTCCACGTCTCTCTATAGCGTGCAACGTAAATCAAGATGAGACCTACATCTCTGATGGACGGCCTCTACCTCGCGTGTTCTCTTTGGGTCTCCATGCCATCGTGCCTACGACCTTGCAAGCTGTACCTTACCTACGTTTATGACAAGACTCTGTATATCTCGTCACCCTTATAATGTATTTACTTACCTTAGCTGTTAGCAGTGCCCTTTCATACCAAACTGTCGGTACGATAATCACTATATCTCTCTCTCGCATCGATACACCATTTTTACGAAAACCTTTCAGCATTAGGTATACCTAAATTAATATGTCAGATCGAATACCGATCGTACCGTAATGTCACTTGCAGTATGACAGCCGCATATTATTTTTTAAGGCACGTCCGAAGGGCTTACTATCATTACAGCTCGTAACAGTCCACTGCAGGACTTAGGGCCTCTCCCACGAAAGGGGAGGTTATTGCCATAATCTCCACGCTTGGCAGGCGGGTTGGAGATCGCAGTGTTTAAATATAACAATGGAAAATGCTGCTGCCCATTTTCCAGCCTACGGAGACTCTTGATCTTTTGCCTCGAAAACATTAGTCGCCTTGTACGACACCCACGAGTGTAAGGGGTAGGTGCTATTCTACTCTGCCGGACACCACACGGCCTACTATTATAGGAAATAATAGTAATAAGGGCTTACTATTATAGGAAACTAGTGGACCCGGCGCGACTTCGTTCGCGTACACCTACTTTACTCCTACCTACCCTCTTTCTACTTGCTTATAAACCTTCCTCTTGAATCACTCTCTCTGCTGTTGAAACCCGCATCAAAATCCGTTGCGTAGTTTCAAAGATTTAAGCATACAAAGGGACATAGGGACAGAGAAAGCGACTTTGTTTTATACTATGTAGTGATGTAGTATTTTTCGAAAATACTTACTAAAGCATGGTATTCCTTAGGTACCGACGACGAAGCGCACGACTACGAGTTCCTGGGTGCGTGGGGGCCACGCTTCGACAAGCTGGCAGACCTCTACGGGCCCGAGGACGAGCAGCTGTAGGCGTCCCCCGCGCCCCGCACCGCCCCCAAGGGCAGTAGTCAATTGTCTCCCACTACACCGACCTCGGAAACACCAGCACCCGTAGCGTGAAGGCTTTTGACGCGCGCGACATAAATCCAGCTAGCTCTTGCGATTTGCGTTGAAGCAACCGAGACAAGTCATACCGCGCGACAAAACCCGTCATGCTACGCGGGCAGGAGTAAGACTCCCAGCTTCCCTGCGGAGATTGATCTGTAAATAGGCGGCGCGACCAGCGCCACTCACTGAGACTTCACCGTTTCTTATCAATTTTATACGACTTTATTTTTTTAGGACAGCTCTAGCTTAAGATTTAAGACCTATTTAATTGATTGCGTAATTTCTTTTTATAAATACCTATGTTAATTTAATTAAGTAGTTAAATAACGTCTTCACCAAATATTTGATATAAGTTTTATTCGATAGCCATATTATGAGTCAGTATTTTATCGGACGTTGTCGAGTTAAGCGGTTTCTGCAGGAGGGCCAGGCGTGAACTTGATCGTGGGTGTTTGTAGATAGTGTGCTATAAATGTGAATAATTTATACGAGTATTTTGTAAGTCCACAGCTTTACGTGATATCACTTAGTTATGGCCCTTCCGCATTAAACCATTGTACTTTTAAAATAATGTTATATTTTATAGTATACATTACAACATAATTATTAATTAGAAAATAAATGTGGTCCGTTTGGACATGGAGTCTAAAATGCTCATCTTTAACGTGGAACTATTAACCGGGGGGTGTATATAGGATAAGTAATGATACTACCAACCCCTATTATCTTTAGCTAATATGGAAATAATTACATAATTTCGACATAAAATTGTAAGCGAAATGTACAGTAACTGGTGTTCCTCTCCTAATGTCTCCTTGTAGTGTTAGTTTAGAGTCAGGGACGGCTACGGTCTACTCGTAACAGTAGATAAATAAATATTAGTAGTCGCGGAGAGGGCGGGAGTGTTTGTGAGCGAGCGGAGTGAGCGGACTGAGCGACTGGCGAGCGAGCTTGGCGCTGACCGGCGCGGAATGAATGGGACTGTGCCAATATATTAGCATTACTAAAACAGCTAATGATGGTAGACTGTTAAGTGTTTGCACTTTATTTATTCATATATTTACATATTAACTTTAGTCGCACCTAGGAAAATATCAATAACTTATTAAGAGTGTTGTGCTAGGAATACTATTCGGTCGATTTTGGCGTGAGACATTTACTGGAACCGTTAGTAGTCACTAATTTATAAATTAATTTTTAAGAATTTATATAAAATAATGATAATAATTTTATTGTATCGGGGATCTATTAAATTGTCTCACATCGACATCGCACTGCGATCAGTGTAAATTTTAGAATATATTGTACACTTAACTTACTGACTTGCGTTACGTAAAACGACTGATTTTATTATGCGTTTGAAAGCCTAAGATTTTGTAGATTCGGTTATTTAATTATAGATTTTGAATACCTATAGTAAGTTCACCCTATAGTTTGCACTAAATACAATGTTATTACCTACTCGAATACATTACATTAATTAAAGCAATTCTTGTTAATTACTAATCATGTAAGTAGATAATAACTTAGTTGAAATCACGTCACTGTTTTCACTCCAATTCTTTTAGAATCATTACACTGCCAGTATAATTTAAAGACGAATTACAAGCGAAGGTACTATTTATAATGTTTGTCCGATTTTATATTTCATCTTACACAATATTTAAGTAAGTTTTTCGAGTATTTTATATTGTTATAAAACAAAAGATTATTTTCGTTTCTTGCCAAAGTATCAACAATATACAAATTCATGCTCTGCCATGTCTTTTAGCGCCCTGTCTTTCAGAGTCCGACTTTGTATCCTCGATTAAATATTAGCATAGCTACGAAATAAGTCCATTAACTTAATCCATAGCCTTCAAAGTTTCAATATTGGGTTACCTCGAAAATACTACGACAAAGTCCACCGACCGATATTCTTTTTACCGAAACTGCGGGTGCCCAATGCACTGGCAACACTGATTGCAGTTCGCACGGAAGCGGGGACATAAATCTTATTACTCACTATTTCGCTGTTTTTCCCCACGATAACGTATATTCGGGAGAGTACAACGACGTAGGTCTACATATAGGTACCCTAGACAGCAGAGCACGCCGCCCCAGTACAAAAACTAACGACGCACCCTCACCATTGGATGCACTTATTTTATTTTAGATTTAATTTAATTGATATTATTATACCTACATATAAGTTATGTTTTGTTTCAACTGTGATTATTTAGTTGTACAACTCTGATGATTACATAAAAGAATGAATAAAATATTAAAAGTGAAACGTCTTTTATTTTGTTTACAAAGTATTGGTAAAGGTACCTCCAGCCGCCCAAAATACTCGTAAAACTTTAATTCTCGAACTGATGGGAGCGATTCATTAAAATCAGCAGTTTGAGCCTCGATAAATTTTACCTTGTTGAACATAATACCCAATAATAAACTCAACCAATTTGCAAAGCCTATAAATTTCCTGCTAACTCTACTAGCTATTATGAACTTAATAAAGAGCCGCAAACGTAAGTAGGAGAATACCGAGAAAGCGACTGAAGCCAGATACCTGAATTAATTTATTATGAATTGGGTGAATTGTGTGCCTCGCATTAAAAATTTACATCTTCCAATCTTAGGTGGTTGTCTGTTGGTTGCTTGGTTGATACGGTTACATATTAACGCTGACATAGGCTTGAACCTACATATGTACATGCAAATTGCGAAGAAAAGCTGGGTAAGTATTGTTGAGAGATCAATTTATTAGGTAAGTATGTTTTTAGGTTTTTAGCAGAAGTTTGTTCTATGTAATTTCAAAGTGTTCTACGACTGAAGCAGCTCAGTGGTCAACATATTGGCCTACTATGCGAGGCGCCTGGTTGGATTGCTGGCCGGTCGAAATTGAAGTTATGAATTTTATTAAGAATTTTATCATAAATGTGGCCCGTTATTAAAATAAATTATTCGTTAATATTAATATTAACGAATAATTTATAAATATTATTTATAATAATAACGAGCATTGAGTCTCTTGAGAGTATCCTTTACTCCTACATCAAGAAACTGAAATTATTAAATAAAATCTATAATATAACAAAATTATATGCTCTTTAGCTATTCTTTATTCTTTAAAGCCAAGTCGGTTCCAATCCGACGGTAGCTTTTATTGGAAAATACTCAACAGAGAGACGGTAAAAGCGGCGTTTTATTTTATTAAGGCAAACTTCCTTCCTGGCTGACAACTGAATTCAAGAAAGAAGAAAAAGTTTGTTATTATTCCGGGAACTTGATGCAGATCATCTTAGCGTTCATACTGTTGCTTGTCTGTGTCGCTACTACTTCATTTGCCAACTTATTACCTGTATGAATGGTAAAGTACTTTTTAAAACTAAATCACGTGCGACTGGGACCTAATTCTCGCGCTATGATATCTCGCGTTCGATATTTTTTCAAGCCACATGTCTCCATTAATAATTATATTGAAATGTCTATTGCAGCCAAAAAATATATCTCAACTATCTTCGACAGTCGTATATTGTCCAAGATCAATTTCAGTGACGTTTTAATACAGGTTTTTGGCTAGAGAATATTTCGAATCAGAGATGTCACAGTGCAAGCCCTGGTGTGATTCACAGGTATACTAAAACGACATTTAGTTACATACTTGTAAAGATAGACGGTCAGGTAAGTTAGCTATTAATATAGGTACAAGATGTACCGTACATGAACTATGTCATCCACGGTAGTCCCTAGTCCTTGTAAACTGCCTATACCTATTTTATAGGTACGCTAAATTCCTACTTTGCTCGCGAGAATGGAGATAACGTAGGTATCTTATCTTAATATAGCCTTTATACTATGTGTTCTTGTTATCTCTGTTCAATTCCATTTTATTACAATAAAAAGTTATAAATAAATTATAAGTAAGAGTCGCTATACATACCACGTAGTCAGTGGGAACTTACTGCTATCAATCTAATGTTTGTCTGCCAAAAACTGCAAAGAGGCGTGCCACAGGGCTTAATCCTGGGTCCTATTTTATTTATACTTTACACCGCAGACATGAGCAACCAATCGAGCATGCAGAAATCAGATTTATGCCGATGATACATAAGGTTATATTTGTTTAAACCCTATCGAGACTGATGTAACAGTGGATATGTTGCGTGCCGGTCTAGAGCGATTAGCCACTTACACCCGGTTTCTGAAACGCTTGTCAAATCATTGATTAGCTAACAGACTGTCACATTTAACAAGCTGTTAAATCACCGTGGGTTTCTGAAAGGCCAATCAATCTATTGTTAGCTAATCGACCATTAACAAGAGATCAATTTTTTCGTCTGGCTACCCCTGTTTAAATCAGTCACATTCATTCACTCATACATGTTTTGTTTCTGTCTAACGCATTGATTTGTCTCTGTCCCTGGCGGCCTTTTGATAGCGGCGGGATATTCAACTTTTAGATGAAACTGATAGCGATTGTATAGTTTTCGTGTAAATAAAAATCGAATATTATCAAAAAAAATATACAGATCGAGAAAAGAGAAAATATAACAATATTTATGTTATAGTGTCACGGGTTCCAGTGGATCAGTAATCCCATCATCATCATCTTTAGGCAGTTAGGTGGGTCCCGGTCCACTGCTGAATACAGGCCTCCCACGGCTTACACTCTGGTCGACTCTGTTATCTTGCATCCATCGGCTCCCTAGGACCTTAAAGAGGTCGTCCGTCCATCTCTAGGGAGGCCATCCAGAGGTCGCCACTCAACAACATCCGCCCCATCGGCTATCGATTCTGTGAGTTTCTCCCAATAATCCCATTAGTTAAATCCTGGTTCAAGTCCTGGTTCAGATCCAGGTCCTGGCCCCGGATCAGGTCCTGGTTCAGGTCCAGGTCCTGGCTTCGGACCAGGTCCTGGTTCAGGTCCAGGTACTGGCCCAGGACCAGGTACTGGTTCAGGTCCAGGTCCTGGACCCGGACCACTTCGTGGTTCAGGTCCAGGTCCTGGCTTCGGTCCAGGTCCTGGCCCGCACCAGGTCCTGGATCAGGTTCTGGCCCTGGCCCCGGACCAGCTTCTAGTTCAGGTCCAGGTCCTGGACCCTGGCATGTCCGTGGTTCAGGTCCTGGTCCTGGTACTGGTCCATGTCCTGGCCCCGAACCAGGTCCTGGTCCAGCTAATGTTTACGGTCTACGTGCTGGCACTGGTCTAGGTCCTGGTTCTGGTTCAAGCTCAAATTGTGATCAAGGTTGCAGTTTTGGTCATGATCCTGGACCAGAACCTGGACCCTAGACCTGGACTTTGCCATGGACCAAAACTAGGACCTGGACCAGGGCCAGGACCAAGACCTAGACCAAGAAAATCGGATATAATTTCTTTTGACAATCGGTTAATTGGTCGATTTTCGCCAATTAAAATAACACGGCGATAACATACAGTTAACATGAGAAAAAGCTTTCCGGAAACCCAAAATTACATTAATCAGCCGTTAATTGGAGATTTGACAATCCGTTGACAAGCTGTTAACAAGCCGTCAATTGGCCCTTTCAGAAACCCAAACTGCATTTAATCAGAGTTTAACAAGCTGTTACGTGATTTTTGCGTTGACAAGCGTTTCAGAAACCGGGTGTTAGTCTGACAGGAATTTTCTTCTTTTAAATCCCATAAAAACAAAATACATATGGGGATCCAGATAACTAGTAGCGAGTGTAGCAGGCCGTGATCCGGTAATTGGTGTAATCCGGTCATATTAATGGTGTCCAAATCGACCGGGTAAAGGAGATACGCATTATAGGTTTTGTTGATTATAATAGATGAAGATTTGCGCTTTTTAGGTATGTTCTTGACACAATGCGTAACTGCATTTATCGATTGCAAATACGAACACAATTTTTTATTAGTTTATATGCATGTTACGCTATGCGTGTCTTGTAATACGAAAACGTTGTCTATGAACCTAGGTTGTTGACACGAACGGAACGGGGCTGTACAAAGGGTGAAAAACGCTTGTTTGAAGCAATATAGGGCATATTGCTTTTCAATTCGTCCTAGAATCCATGTCACCGCTTTTCTCAATACTATATATGCAATCTAAAGAAAATGCTTTTATTGACCCACAAAAGTATTTCGTTTGGTAGTCGCGCTATTCCATGTTGCTTAGCAACATCTTGAATGTATGGATTTCTTTATTATTATAATTTATTTGTTATTTACGGTAGATACCTAAATAGTGTTATTTCATTGTTAATTTGACATTATTCATAATATTCATTAATTATATTTGCACTGCAACAGTTAGAACTTTGTACATTTTATTACACGTATACTTTAGTTTAATTGCATACATATTTCATGAATTTATTTAATGCTATGCTTCATGCAGGTCTCCTGACCGTCAAGATTCCACTGAAAATCAGCGCTGCAGCACTCAGTTTTAACATTAAATTATTTATAAATAACCTTATGTAAACGTATGTAGATTTTGTAATGACAATAAATATTATAATGTCTATGTCTAATCATAGTATAAAACAAAAACAAAGTCGCTTCCCGCCGTCTGTCCCTGTCTGTATGTATGTATCGATGTATGCATTGATCTTATAAAAACGACGCAACGGCTTTTAATTCGGTTTTCAGCAATAGATAGAATAATTCAAGAGGAAGGTGTACAAGTAAGAAAAAAAGGGTGTGTAAGAGTAAAATAGGTGTACGCGAATGAAATCGCGCCAGTTCCACTAGTATTCAAATAAACAAGAGCCCAGCTTGCCCATACCTACGTTACATTAACTTACCTAATGCACACAACGTTTTCGTGAGCGAAATACACTGTCGTCGTGTAAAGAGCACTCGCGCGAACATTGAATTTGTACGTGCAGCTTTCTTTACATGTCGGTACCTAACAGGTAGAAGGCACTACCTCCAGTAGATTTCATTTTCCATTTACAGAAAGTGTGCAGTCAGCTGCGCTCTGAGATAGCTGCCGTGAGAAACTATTAGCTGGCGGGTTTTATTTTTTTATTTTCGAATAATCCCCGCAGAAAGCATTTTGTACACCTTCTTACCTATGTATTGGCTTAGGAAATATTTTTTATTTGTTTTCATGCAGTTTTGGACTTAATCGTGAAATTAATCTGGGAATGTTACAAAACCCCGATTTGTTTTATAGGTAATTACAATTATTATCTGGGCGTTAATGTCCTCGTTGTGCTGTTGTAAACGAGGGCCCGGGGCCTGCCTTGACCATGATCCAGGATTTGGCAGATCAAATAATTACAGTGGAGCTGCCATCTGACCTCCGATACGAGGGTATAAGAGGCTGCCAGGAGAACCTCACTAGATGTGCAGGTTTCATTACGATGTTTTCCATCACCGTCAGAGCATCGATTATTGTTCAACTAATATATATTACTTAGATATGTAAAAGAGGCCATGGCCGCAGTGGGATTCCAGCCCAGTACCTCGAATCCTCTTATCACTTGGCCACCGATGCTCCTTTTAAAGGTAGGTAATTGTTAACAGATATTTGACGCCCATCACACGTAGCTTCGCCGTAGCCTAGCCAGTATTCCTCTTTGGCATAGCTACGATGAGGTCGTAGCCTCATCATAGCTTAGCCATTACACCTCCGCGTTCTAGCCGAAGATTTGCCATAGTACACAGACCGCTGCCTAGCAGTAGCTTACCCGTAGACGCGCCGTAGCCTCGTATAAGCCCATCGGTGGCTAACCATAGCCGTCCAATAGACTTACCGTAGCCTCGCCGTAACCTGCCTGTAGCCTCGCCGAATTCATATTCACATTCAATAATGCCAATGTGTGGAAAAATTACATTCCAAAGGGCATTTGTGCATTTGGCTACACGATAGTTTGGTGAAATTTATGCTAAATTGATTCCAGAGGAATACATTCATTACAATCACATGGTAGTTACAAATTGTTAAATACTATTGGAAAGTTCTTATGTAAACCCGGTAGGGTACAACAAGTAATTAGTTGTGAGTAAGGATTAGGACATACTTATACACAACAATAAATAGATGATTACAATTTTTTAATTAAGTATGTCAGCTTGTCATACTACTACAAAATTAACAATATATATTTACTTTTCTTTACTTAAAAATAGTACTTTGTAGCCTACCCGTAGACAGGCCGTAGCCTAGCCGTAGACGTGCTGTAGCCTTGTCGTAGCCCAGCCGAAGACAGGCCCTAGCCTAACCGTACACGGGAAGGAATAACGTCAGCCTAGATGTTGCTTTACATATTTCTTAAATTGATAAAGCTGATGTGTTATAGTTTTTTATCTGTAGCTCTTGTTATTGATAATATCACCTACATAATTCTTTTTTTCGACTTGATTCTTTGTTAATTGTTCGAAAGAAAAAAGAAATCATGAAATTGTGAATTCTGTATCCCTATTTTTAAATTGGGTTTTTTATTTAGATTTTATCACGAAATAGTTTAGAGAATAATACCGACATCAGCTAAAGATACAGTTGGCTCACTTTAAATTCTAAACACAGTTTACCCTTTGTTTTTACCATAAAACAAAACATAACTGTAAATAAACATAAGGATTCCCTCTCATACGCCCAAAATAATAAATATTTTAATTAACGCAAGGCAACATTGATGACCCGTTGTATAAGTGGACGGTCATTAAAAATATCCTAGAAATGGTGCGCCCGCACAAAGAGTGGCCTAAATATTTAACGGCAATCTAGCCGAGCGTTCTGCGAATAGAAAAGCATTTTTATTAAGCCGCACCACAGTTCTAATGAACTAAAGATATTTAGCGAAGTATTTCCTATTTATAAGTATTTCTATATTTTGTAAGTAGTTCTATTATTATTAAGAGAAGCAGGGGGAAATTTCTATCAAGCTGGACACCGCAGCCAAACAATTATATTTTGCTGGTGAGTAAAGTGGTACATTGGGGTGGGAAGAACCGTGTCGTTGGCAGTGAAGGGACCAAGCATTTGACTATTTACTGCCAGAGATATGTCCCGATATTTTTGTACCTTGTATGTAGTATTTACCTTGCGCGCACTCTAGCAAACGCACAGGCATTTAACTTATAGACGTTGCTTCCCATTAGGTGATACGTCGGTCAAGTGTCTGCCTAATAAGTAGTAAACAACATTAAACAAGACAAAGTATACGAAAATAGAAGTGCTCGAATGGCGTTCATCAACAAGTCCAGCGTGGGACGATCCCTCCAAAAGTTAGACTGGCGACCTTGTTGTAAATAAAGGTTTCAGAGGGCCCATGGATGCAAAGTAAGAGACAAAAGCTGAACCTTATAGTCATATGACTCATATGCTAATGATTTTCACTACAATAGAAAAGGACAAAATAATTCCAACAAAAACATATCATATAAAATTAGCTGGCCAAGCCTTGTAAACGGTATAACTGAGAAAAAGTTATCAAATCTCATAAAGAGCCAAGCTCCTATCTCTACAACGCCTAACTCTGCAAACCCTACATTTTAGTCAGAAAGAATGGCTTGGTCGTTTTTTAGATTCAAACGTAGGTCTATGGGCGACAGGTACAATTTGTATACGGACCTGCACCCCCCTTTTTAGGGGGATGGAGGTTATAAGTTACGAATTTCTGAATTTTCCTGTTATTTGTGTGCAAATACTATCTCCGTACGAAATTTCTACTTAGCAGGACTTCGGGAAGTACCCTAGAGGTTTTGATGAGAAGTAAGATGAGTACCTACTGGAAAAAATGACTACTACATAACCTGGTTTTGTACGTGTAATAAGAATAATATATATGCTATAACTTATTTCTAAATTCAATGTGATTCTGCGGGGGTCATTTATTTATTTATTTACGCGGAGGAAGTCACGGGCAAAAGCTGCATAAAGTACAATATTATTCCTTCTAAAAACAATATTATTCCTATTTCAAGCATTGGTTGAGTAAAATGGTAAGTAACTAAAATTAGACATCCGTCCCTGTTTTTTATTTGGTAGTCGTAAAAAGCAGCAGCAGAAGTAAAAACGTTTAACTACTCTTACCCCTAATTATGCAATTAAAGCCAGTACCTACCTATCACAATAGGGCTTGAAATAAACCTTTCTTATTGGCAGTGGGCTAGCGGATATAAATTGCGGCACATTTCATTTCTGTTTGTGAATCGATGAGCGCTGTGTCGTCTATTGTGTGTGGAAAGCCAGGCAGGTAACTTTACCTATTGTACAGTCTAACGAACCAGTCATCCGATTTCGGGTTAACTGCGCCACAAAGTGAAGTACTCGTATTGACACGAGAATTGCAAATAGTATGCGGACATCATCAACGTACATGATTGTGACAGTTAGACATCGTGGTCACCATTATGTGATTAAATAGTTCTTACATTTTCACAAGTAACAAGCTAGTAGTATTGTTACCGTAAAAGCGCTGTCCTAATTGGCAACGGTAGTACGACGGATGTCACCCAACCAATAGGAGACCTCAAAACCACCCGTCCCACGACTGTTGCCAATTAGGACAACGCCTTATGGAAGGATATTTGGAGAATCTCTTCTCTACCCAGTATGAAATAAAGTCAGTTTTCGCATCTGCCTGAAACCATTTAGTTTTGTTACCAATAGTATTGAATAGGATATCAGACTTTTTAGTTTAGGGCTCATAATTTGAGGCTACAAATCACTAGATTAAGTTAGCGGAAAACAAGTGGAGCCCTAATAGTTATCGTATTAGCTTTAGAATTACACCAAGCATTTTCTTGGGGCTTCATCTACAAAGAATCCTTTGAAAGTATGACTAGATTCTGGAGTTCAAACTCTACCTCTGCCTTTCAGTTGTGAAGGGGTATAATGCCGGTTTATTTGGTTTTTATTTATCTTAGGTATAAACAAGCTTGACTGAATATGGTACTTACATCTAGAGGGTCATGTTGGTTACTACACACGAGTCACGATTGCAAGTTCAGGCAAAATGCGTAATCATGAGTGACATACGATGTTTTTCAATAGAAATAAACGATTATTTATCATATTCAATATGTAAATACCTACCTACTGTAAAACCGTAACGTCCTATTTCATTTTACTTCCGAAAGAAAGAAATCTTCGGAAATTTGACTGTTTTCTGCATGATGAAACATCACAGGCAACGGCAGTTTGTTTCTAGCTTTGATCTTATTTAGTTATAATTTCACGTAGGTACTCTGGAACTCCTGAAACATTTTTGAACATTCCTTCGAACAAAGTAATACGAAACTAAACTATGCTACCCATACTCGACCCTATCTTCTTTAGTTTTGGAATTTTTTAATTAGAGGTGAAACGGTTACAGTAATAGTTACTTTTGCATGAAAAGAATATTGTATGGACCATGACTTTGCTGGCGGTCGGAAACTCGAAATTTCTTTATGAACAGAGAGTTTATTGTCCGTGTCGAACACCAACTTATTTACACCCGGTTTCTGAAACGCTTGTCAAATCACTGATTAGCTAACAGACTGTCACATTTAACAAGCTGTTAAATCACCGTGGGTTTCTGAAAGGCCAATCAATCTATTGTTAGCTAATCGACCATTAACAAGAGATCAATTTTTTTGTCTGGCTACCCCTGCTAAAATCAGTCACATTCATTCACTCATACATGTTTTGTTTCTTTCTAACGCATTAATTTGTCTCTGTCCCTAGCGGCCTTTTGATAGCAGCGGGATATTCAACTTTTAGATGAAACTGATAGCGATTGTATAGTTTTCGTGTAAATAAAAATCGAATATTATAAAAAAAAATATATACAGAGCGAGAAAAGAGAAAATATAACAATATTTATGTTAAAGGGTCACGGGTTCCAGTGGATCAGTAATCCCATCATCATCATCTTTAGGCAGTTAGGTGGGTCCCGGTCCACTGTTGAATACAGGCCTCCCACGGCTTACACTCTGGTCGACTCTGTTATATTGCATCCATCGGCTCCCTAGGACCTTAAAGAGGTCGTCCGTCCATCTCTTGGGAGGCCATCCAGAGAAAGCCACTCAACAACATCCGCCCCATCGGCTATCGATTCTGTGAGTTTCTCCCAATAATCCCATTAGTTAAATCCTGGTTCAAGTCCTGGACACGGGCCGGTTCGTGGTTCAGGTCCAGGTCCTGGCCCCGGATCAGGTCCTGGTTCAGGTCCAGGTCCTGGCTTCAGACCAGGTCCTGGTTCAGGTCCAGGTCCTGGTTCAGGTCCAGGTACTGGCCCAGGACCAGGTACTGGTTCAGCTCCAGGTCCTGGACCCAGACCAGTTCGTGGTTCAGGTCCAGGTCCTGGCTTCGGACCAGGTCCTGGTTCAGGTCTAGGTACTGGCCCCGAACCAGGTACTGGTTCAGGTCCAGGTCCTGGCTTCGGACCAGGTCCTGGCGCCGCACCAGTTCCTGGATCAGGTTCAGGCCCTGGCCCCGGACCAGCTTCTAGTTCAGGTCCAGGTCCTGGACCCTGACATGTCCGTGGTTCAGGTCCTGGTCCTGGTTCAGGTCCATGTCCTGAACCCGAACCAGGTCCTGGTCCAGCTAATGTTTATGGTCTACGTGCTGGCACTGGTCTAGGTCCTGGTTCTGGTTCAAGCTCAAATTGTGATCAAGGTTGCAGTTTTGGTCATTATCCTGGACCAGAACCTGGACCCTAGACCTGAATTTTGCCTTGGACCAAAACTAAGACCTGGACCAGGGCCAGGACCAAGACCTAGACCAAGAAAATCGGATATAATTTCTTTTGACAATCGGTTAATTGGTCGATTTTCGCCAATTAAAATAACACGGCGATAACATACAGTTAACATGAGAAAAAGCTTTCCGGAAACCCAAAATTACAATAATCAGCCGTTAATTGGAGATTTGACAATCCGTCAACAAGCTGTTAACAAGCCGTCAATTGGCCCTTTCAGAAACCCAAACTGCATTTAATCAGTGTTTAACAAGCTGTTACGTAATTTTTGCGTTGACAAGCGTTTCAGAAACCGGGTGTTAGTCTTTTAATTTAGGAATCAAAACGGTGGACCTATGTCAATTCTAAGCGAAGACGGCAAAATTTAAATTTTCGAAAGGCGCATTTATGGATTGAGTGCACTCCGACTTCCAAAAACATTTAGCGACGATTAATAAATGGCGAATCCTTAGCAAAAAGGCGGACCCTGGGCCCTCGCGTGCCGTGCGGGGGCGCAACGAATTAATGGCGAATCCTAGTGTCGGAGGCCAAGATCCGTGTTTCATGAAGTTTCAACGTGTAGGTAGTGAAATGCTTCACATCACATAAATATGAGCCTAATACAGCCTGCCCACTGCTGGCCTTGAGTCTTTTCCATATTTTTATTTTTTATTTTTTTTTGTTTAATTGGTAGTCAGGGGAAATCCGTCATGGACACCTGGGAAGGGCACCCAGGTAGTGCCGGACTCTTACCGGCTAAAACCCCTACCTGCCCTCGAAAGCCTCTGGTGAAGCCAGAGTCTTTCGGTGGTGAAGTGAGTTCGCGAAAGGGAGCGTGGGTTAAGGTGAGGGTACCTGTGTACATCGGGCGTGCCATTGGATACATGCTCCCGGTGTGTACAGGTTTCTTAAAGCTATAACAAGATTAAATACATATTATACATATAACGTTAAATAACATAGGTATCATGCACCTAAGGTACTTGAACTAAGTATTGGGCTGTTGTCCATGTGTTGAGCATATTTTTTTTTTATTTTTTTTTCCTCGTTTATTGTATCTCTCTCTCTATTTTTATTTTCGTACATTTAGGACCAGCGAAGTCACTAACAAATAATTAACAATTTAAAAAAAACACTATGTTCCATTTATTAATCTAATCATTTTAATTATGTGACTAGTGTAGTGTATAAACAAGTCAATGTTGCGTTTTTTCTTTAAAGATTTAGTAATCGCGAATGGAGATTTTATTCCCAGACTACGGCAACCCTCGGTGTAGTCGTATCGGTCTCGGCCAAAAATTGGGCAGTTTTCAATAAGATGTTCAAGGGTCTGGCAGGTGGAGTCGTCACAAGGACAGACGTCATTCTCTGTAATTTTAAATCTTTTGAGATAGGCCTTGTGGAAACCGTGTCCAGTTAGGATCTGTACGTATGTCATAAATAATTTTTTCAAACATCTTAGATATAACTGAAAGTTTAGAAATACCTCTGTAATTTTTGACATTATGAATATCTCCACACTTAAATATGGGCGTTATTAAACTATTTTTCCACTGCGACGGGACGCAGCCCTCTTTTAAAGATTTATATTATGTGAAATACCTAGTAGAGCTCGTCTAGTCTAAAATGACGCGCCCCACTACTTAGTTAGTTGATTTCGATGTCTGAGTGCAAATATTGATAACGACACTTCATCTGTGTGGGAGCCAATGAACGACGCGTGCTCCGACGTTTGAATCTCACCGGCAACTGAATGACCAATTACAACGGCATTTGTATATGTATTGCGTCCATATTTTAAACTTGCTTGTGTGCGTTAATGCGATAGTGGGGCGCGTCATTTTAGATTAGACGAGCTCTACCTAGATATCTACTTAAATACTTAAGGCCTGGATTTCGCCCATGTGAAATTCAATGAAAGGTTTTAAGCTTATCTATAAATAAATAAATAATTTTACTTGGACAATAATAATCAAAGCTTGTGTTATGGGTGCTATAGATAACTGATAAATTTATTATACACACAACACCAAGACCGTACTAACTATAATTATATAAAAGCACCATAATTATGTACTCAAATAGATACTAACACATCCCTAGATTTGGAATAACTTAAAAGGTGTCCAAGTTGCCACTACCTACGTAAACACGACACGTACCCACCGAACTTGTTAAAAGTTGCATCAAATCTGATTCACTTATGGCGGAATGACGTCAGGCGCAAACATTCGCCCGGCAGGAGAGAGTTCTCACACTCAACTTGGCGTTCCAGGAAGGGAAGCTCGAAGTTAGCGTCTAAATCATAGTTAGTTGCGATGACAGTATGTCCGCCCGTGGACCGCCGTTGCTGGGTTTCACGTTTCGCAATGGTTATTTCAGTGAATGCTAAAAGACAAATAGAGATTCTGGCAGAATTGCAAGTTATAAATGTACATATACTAAATATGTAATAGGTACCTTTCGAAATCTTTAGGTTCATAAGATCCACTATGTCAAAATATCCACTATGTATTAAACGTCCATTTTAAAGTGTCTGCTTTCCACTCTGCAGATACGTGCACGATAGCTACAGAAATTGTATCAAAATGTCCAGCCTAGGACAAACCATATTTTACGTAGCGATTTAAATATCTATTCATTTTATTCTTAAGCGTGTGGCGTCCGTATAGAGTAGATTTGCATCAACCCCTTTGAACTGAGTATCTTAAAAGGCGACAAACATCTTGAAAGAGCCAGGACCTCAGAAGACCAGAAAATGAGCAGCAACGGTTTCTATTGTACATGTAGGTATTTAAAATTACTGTGATCTCGAACCCCTCTGCCAGGTGAAGAGTATGGCAAAATCCTCCACTGACGTGGAGAAGGCTCAAGTCACGCAGTACACTGCTGTCATGTTATGGGCAACGGCCCCTAACACCAGACGATGATGATAAATCTCAATCCTCAGTAATAAAGAAAACGGTATCTAGGTTCTAACTGATGTAACTCCACACAATGTAAAGCTCACGCCTTTTTCTAACAGGAGAGATAGGCAGAGACTATTTACTTTTTCTTCCCTTTGTCTAATCAGCCTTCAACTTTTATTCCCCTAATCTCATTGATTCTTTTATCCCAAAAATCCGTTTCATGAAGCTGACAATCCGACAAATTAGCAATGTCAAGCGTGACCATTCCACATAATAAAATTAGCGTCAATATAATTTATGGTGTAAAATTAACAATAATGTCGAAATGTTCCTGTATCAAATCGATTAGATTTTCTATAGAAGCAAAGTATGAAGTACTGCAGGTGTAGAGACAAATTATTTGCAGGTACTTACACTAAACACTATTACCCAAAACTGATGGTAATCTGCTTAATTATATTTATTTCATGTAAGTTTAAAACAAGAACCCAAGGAGCGCCTATCTTTCCGTCTGTGGGTTCGCGTTTTTCTCCGGCACGACTGGTCGAGTTTTCTTCAGGTTTTCACTAATGGATGAATGAATGCTCCCATTACTAAGATTTAGAGGTAGGTTTACGTTAACACTAGGTATACTCAATGGGTTACATACACTGTTATGTAATAGAAGACTTTGTTCGAAAGAGGAATATCAGGTATCCAATCTCTCGCATACCGGGTTAAGGCACAGTTGCACTTCATGGAATGGAATGGAATGGACGATTGCGCTTGGCAGCGATTTAGTCTGTTTTTTAATAAAATGTATTTTTTTTGTGTGTAATTTTTATTTACTTTTTAAGTTTCTTTCAGTTGTATAATTATTAAATAAGGCTAGACCACATGTCAATTGTGAATAACAATTACTGTCATTATGGTTTCACGGGACGATTTGTAAAAACTTGAAAAAAATGTGCTAAGTATATAATAGTGAATAAAACCATCACACTGCACAGTAGCGGTTAGGATAGTTCGCGACTCAGACTGATAGTAGACTTTAGGTCATTGATGAGCACTAGCCTGCCTGCTATATAGCTTACATACTTAGGCGCCTACACGTAAAGGTATATAAGCATCTCATCTAATCTTGAGATCCTCACGCACAAAGTTATAATTTCCCTGCGGGTAGCAAATAGCGTAAAAGGCGTTTATCAAGCCGTTGCGACCACTCGGTAGTTTAATTAAATTTTTAATTTATTGTGAAGAAGGTCGCGTGTGCGACACCTCGGCGGCTCGGCCTCTGGCGACCCGCCGCACTCTTTACCTGCCTCATTCTATGATGGGTAGTTAGATAAATACAGGTATGCTTACTTAAAACATGTAGGGTTTTTTATGTAGTAGATTACCTACGAGCAGGAGGAGGTATTCGGTAGTAAGTACTATATAAAAGGGGTTGACAGCGATGTCGATTCTAGTCAGGATGTGTACTCCAGTCGTCCCGTGACCATGATGGATGCAATGCAACTGCGTCAAAATAACGGGCTACTTGTAAACAAAGGTACCTACGCGGTACACAGAACAACACAAATCCGCATTTTGCGTACCTACGTGTCTGCCATTCAAACGTGATACCTACATAGCAAGCCTATCACAATAAATTAAAAAACGGCCCGCCTGCTATCACCGTATTTTTATGGCTCATTCATTACTCTGACATGGCTTATGAGAACCTCTATCAATCGATCGATAGCAATCGTCCACTAATGTGTCATCTGAATCACGGAGCGCGTGGTGATCTTATGATCTATGGATAGGTAACAAATCTATTCTGGATCCCTAATGGGCTTCTGACCTGGATCGCGCGCTTGTAAGGCGGATGCTCACGCCACTCAGCGGTCATTACGAGTATTACGACTTCTAGCAGTTTCAAAATAGCCAATAACATGTAACTATATCTACCTTTTTTTTTCTTCTACGGTATGCAAACAGGCAAGCGGGCCACCTGATGGAATGTGGTCACCACTGCCTATAGACATTAGCAACACCAAGTGTATTGCCAATGCGTTGCCCACCTCTGTAGCACGTTGCTCTGGCTGGCAGCAACGGGCAAAACGGGCAAATGCCCCTCCACAGCCAAAGCCACGGTTCCCCAAATCCCCACCCCATGGAGCACTGGAGACCTTACTCACCGGCAGAAACACAATACTGTTTTAAAAAGTATTGTTTAGCTGCGGTATTCTGTAAGGTGGAGGTACCTCACCAGTCAAGCGGCTCGAATTCGAACGGGATATCCCGCTATGCCCTACCTCTCTTCAACTAAACCTAAACTTAGATACTGCCAGCCTAAAGACTTTTTATTGTAAGACTTGCAAGGTTTGTAAGAAAACCGACGGCAATTTACTCTACGATGAAAACATTAGTAATAATTTTAAGGTAATGCGTCGTAAGGTAAAAAAATAAATAAAAGGGGCCTGTGCGGAAAGTGAACCGTCAAATGTGACGGCGTGATCAATTACGAAAATCCAGGCTCAAGGTTTACCAAAGAGTTATTATAGAGAAAAAACATACTACGTGAAACAGTTATGACACACTGCACGATATAAAGCCCGGTGATTGTTCGAGATAAAAAAAATCTGATCGTTCGTCTGGTTTCTGCTAGCGAATAAATACCTCCAACTAACTAAAAGATGGAAAACTTTAAGACATCGTTTGAAAAAGTGTGAACAAATATTATTCTTTCAAACGTACGTGCCCTCCAAGTTGGAAGAAAGTTTGATTTAAACATAAAGTTCCATCTCAGACAAAACTAAAGAAAACTCGCATTTTGCGAGATTTAGGACGTGCAAATAAATAAGCGTGGACGGGAGTACCTACTAGCAACTATCTACGTAAATAAATAGAAATCAATGGCCGAATGTAGTAGGTACCTACCTATGTAAGCGAATCACTTAAAACGAGTGTACCTAATATTGTTAGTTATTTTTGTTGTTGTTATAAAATATTTGAAAAACATAAGTACCTACGTCTCCTTGTCAAGAATGTCCCTTAAGCCCATAGACACGCCAGCACCGTCTTCGCCGCCCATACGACAACTGCCTAAGTTTTGTCCGGAGTTGTTGGATGGGTTCGCCGTCTGTCGCTACTAGTGACAGCACTACTACTAATCAACTAATGTCAGAAAAGAATCATTAGTACATGGCCGCAGTGGGATTCGAACCCGGTACCTCTTGCCTACGAGTCGGATACCTTAACTACTTCCCTGTACAGAAATGTCCACCCTACAGAAAAGTCCACTCAATCAAAATAACTGCCATACAGCTATATCCACCCTGCCGTATGATTCACTGTGCCAAACAAAATCCCTTGCTAATCGAAACGACCATCTGTAAAATCCACATAAAAACGACAAGGGCTCTCGCAAGGGATAAGCAGTTCCAGTTGCGGTTGGACGCCGTCGTCCCCAGTGAATCCACCGTCCTGACCAGCAGCACCAGGATCGGTGGCTTGAACTTGATCTGCTTGGGGACTCTAAGGATCAGCGCCAATGTCAATGGTCCAGGTTAGTACCTTTTTAGCATTAGCCGAGCGTCATAAATAATGAAAATGGTATCAAAAGACAAACCATTTAAAGAGTTCTAGGTGTGTGAGACACATAAAATAATTGTAAGGCCTTCAACACTCCAACATTCATTGTTTCGGATGACGGCTTCTAATATTACTAGCTGTAAATAATAATTATCATAAATGTAAATATGTTGATTTTTCATATAAAAGATTTTAACTCAAACGACGTAAATCGGGTGTTGAGATAAAAATAATCATCTTTGCGTTAATGTCTCTCACGGTTGTGCTCTCGCGCACGAGGGCCAGTGGTTTGCCTTGACCATGATCAAGGATTTGGCAGATCAGGTGAGAACAGTTAAGCGTCTGCCATCTGATCTCCGTGACCCTGCTTCCAGGGAAACTTGAGCAGATTTGATCATGGTAACACACTCAGTTGCCTGAATGTGCAGGCTTCACCATTATGTTTTCCCTCACCGTAAGAGCATCGGCTAGTATTCAACTAATAGCACGACTTACGTGCGCGACGCCCCCGTTTATTTTTATATTAGTTAAATTTTATTTATTTTATTTTATTCGGGTGGTTTACAGCTGTAATACATAATGCATTAAAAAATAGCTTATCTATGAGTCATTTACAAACCGCCACATATAAAAAACTAGTTAAACTAGTGGACACGGCGCGACTTCGTTCGCATACATCTACTTTACCCCTATCTATCCTTTTTTTCTGTATATGAACCTTCCTCTTGAATCACTCTATATACAGGGTGTAAAAAATACCCGTGGAAATGACTTCATAATTTCGCTACCTAAATTAAATAAATTGCGACGCGCAATGTACATCATCCGACGCACGCCTCTCGCTCGCCCACGTGACCATTGGCCACTAACCCCGCGCGGCCGGCCGGCCTGCAACCTTTACATTGCGTGCTTTTACTTAAATAGCACTTATTTCAACTTAAATTTGAACTTTGAGTGTCTAAATTAATTGTGAACGATGTAGTTATTGATTCTTTATATTTTTTAGTACAAAAATACAACTATTTTTTTAAAAGAATCTCGGTTTCTGCCTAAACTATGAGTTTCCGCGAGTATGTTTCTTGGGAAAAGTTGTTCAGTTTCATGGGTAGAATATGAGGTTTCAATTAATGCTAGCGGCCTTTTTACACCCTGTATTGTTGAAACCGCATTAAAATTCGTTGAGTAGTTTAAAATATCTAAGCGTACATAGATACCTACATACATAAGGATAGACGGCGGGAAGTTTTGTTTTATATGTATAGGTAATTAATATTTTATTAATATAGCCAGTTTTGTTGCTCTAAAGAGAGCGGTTAAAAGATTACACATTAGTGTTATACAGATAATAAATACCTACATAATTAAAATTATAACGTTTATACGGCATCGTCACTTACCACTAGGTGAGATGGCGGGCTAGTTTAATTTAAAAGAAAAAAACGTACTTAAAGAGAGTTCAACGCGAGAGGCCCCCGTTGATGTATTTTATATGAATGTAATGCAAGTACGTTTTCTATTGCTCTAATTTGAGCGCGGTAAAGGGTTAACCTTAATCGTTAGGGTGCCGTACCCGAAGGGTGAAAAGGGAACGCTGTTACAAAGCCTTCGCTGTCTGTCCGTCTGCTGTCTCTCACGTCTGTGTTTCAATATCTCTATGTTACAAGGTAATATCTTTGAAAGCGTAATAGACACTAAAATCTTATCTATAGCTGTACATAGTACTTATAAAACAAAGTAAAGTAGGTATCATCATTACAGCCCGTAACAGTCCACTGCAGGACTTAGGGCCTCTCCCACGAAAGGGGAGGTTATTGCCATGATCTCCACGCTTGGCAGGCGGGTTGGAGATCGCAGTGTTTAAATATAAGAATGGAAAATGCTGCTGCCCATTTTCCAGACTACGGAGACTCTTGATCTTTTGCCTCGAAAACATTAGTCGCCTTGTACGACACCCATGAGTGAAAGAGGTTGGTGCTATTCTACTCTGCCGGACACCACACGGCCATAGCATAGGCGGATAAGTATATGGTAGGTGTAAAGTAGATATAGGGTAGGGTAGGGTAGGGTAGGGTAGGGTTAAGACGCCACGCAAACGAAGTCGCGCCAGGTTCACTAGTGGGATATAGCGTAAAATTCGGCCTCATCAATAGATGAAGATGCAACACCGCAATTGAACAGCTTACTGCGGTAGCGTCGCCCCGGTGGCATTGATTGCATAATGATTGTATAACCTAACCGACAGAAAAATGACGGAATACCCCCAGCCTAGTTTTAGGTGCTCAAATATTTCCTAAACTACAGAATTTATTTTAATTAAACAAACCATCTTGAAAACACTGGCTTTCAAACACAGAAAACCGCATCAAAATTGGTGCATCCGTTCGGGAGCTATGATACCACAGACTGATAGACAGATCCACAAATACACACGTGAATCTCAAAACACCTGTCTTTTTTCGACGAAGGTTAAGATGCCATCTACGATCAGTCGTAGTCAGTCTGGTCAAGACAAATCGAACGAGCAGAAACACGATGTGTTTATTATTCGTAGTTTACCACCATACAATATATTACCTAAATACAGTTAGGTATTAGTGTCAAGACGTACGAATACGCGCGAAACGCATCCATAATGCGAGTTGCCGCTCATCTCATAATCAGGTACCATCACCTCCACCTATCTCTCAGGCGACGTAACTGACTGATGAAAGCCCACAACTTACAAAACGTTTGCATGTCTATGGAGGATATCTAACGGTGTTGTCCGCTTTAGTTGATGGCAACGCCCCACATTTAATTTTAGTCAAACCACCTACAATAGCTACCAGACCAAAAGTATCAGACGACATTTACTGACAAGTATCTGTCGCCATCTGGTATCGTTTAGACGAACCAATAACACAAAGAGTTATTCTGCAAAGATTCAACCCTTTGTTCAACCCCGATTCTCCACCCGAGCCATATCATGAGGCTGTATCAACGTGTTGCGAATGACAGCTCGAACAAGAGGGCGCCACGAACATACGACTCGACTCCCAGACCAAGAAAAGACAGAATCCAGAAAAAAATTTGAGAATTATAAAAATCACGAAACAACACGCTGCATGGTAGGTTGGAAGGTGTTTAAAGATAGAATAACAAATGTAACCGAACGAAAAACGTCGAAACACTCCCGGCCAAGTTTATACGGTCATCATCACAGCCCATAACAGTCCTGCAGGCTTAGAGCCTCTCCCACGAAAGAGGAGGTTATTGCCATAATCTCCATGCGTGGCAGGCGGGTTGGAGATCGTAGTGTTGTAAATATAACAATGGAAAATGCTGCTGCCCATTTTCCAACCTACGGAGAGTCTTGTCTCGAAAACATTAGTCGCCTTGTACGACACCCACGAGCATAAGGGGTAGTGTACGTTAAACATCGATAGACTATCGATAGTAAATGGCTATCGATACTATCGATAGTTTTTATAACTATGGATCGATTGTTTACTCGAGTAATAAAGCGCGCTCCACATGTTCGCCGAAACTTCCGGCGAAACTTTTGCCGGGACTTTGGTCGGCCTCTACATTCTCGCCTATTAGATCCCTAATGGGATGGTGGGTGTCAAAACGCGTCGACATTATATCGATTCATCGGTGTAACATCGCTAATCTGCTGTAAACAGGGTCACAGAGGTGATAGCACCTGCTCTACTGTAATTACTTGATCTACTAATATCCTGGATCATGGTAAAGAGTACCCCGAACCTGTTACGGGAAAAAGCGCTAGGAATATAAATATAAAATCGATCGAATCGAGACGACAACAAACTATATCTACTTAGTCTATGAAATAGGCGAGACATGCCAAACATGCACGGGACTACACGAATACTCCCTCTACATTCTCGTGTTCCCGCGGAACTGTCCACATGTGGAGCGCGCTTAATATTATTACATCCCTAGAGTCGAGGTGTACCATAGACACAGGAATATAGACGAGACATATCCATAGAAAATATGTGTGGAATATATTCCCCGGCCATAGTGACAACGGCGTAGGCATTGAGATTGTGTTTTATGGTAGAGGAATTACCGTGCGGATGATAAAAGTCAGTCTGTTGATGTTTTTTCGCAACATTGAAGTTGTGTTGTGTAGAGTTCTTACAAAGATTTTAAATCGTTGCAATAGGTATACAATAAAACATGAGCACTAAGAGTATGTCACGTATGCGGGATTACTACAAAAAGACTAATGAAAAGTTTGCCAAGTGTTTTTTGTATAAAAGAGAGTTTAAACTAAGTGGCAATACTACGAACTTGATTGATCATATAAAGAGAAAACACAATGAGGTATGGTCATCCACTGTTTCAGTTACTCACGACGAAGATACCGCCGAGCAACATGAGCAAATCTGTGATCCTACCCCTCAAAAAAGAAATACGGTAACAAAAATTTTTGATAGAAGTATTTACTACTTCTATATAGATATTTATATCCAGATGGGAAAACAAAACTAAATTTGGATAAAAAATACGTGTGCATGATTGCTGTTGACATGGAGCCTTTGCGAAAAGGAGAACATGAAGGATTCCGGGATTTTGTAAATACTCTCGATAGTAGATATGAAATTCCTGGTACAACAACATTGAAGAAGAAATTACTGCCGGAATATTATGAAAACATGAAACAGAAGCTCGTCATAGCATTATTGAAAGCAGAAAATGTTAGTGTGACTACTGATTTATGGACATAAATTGCAAATGAAGGCATCCTTTCAGTTACTTGTCATTTTTTTCACAACGAAAAGTTAATTGCACCCTTATCGGAAGTCGTGAAGATGGAAGGAAGTCACAACGCAAAAAATATAGCCAGTGTAAGTATTTTTAAATTTCATTGCTTTTAGACCAATTCAGTGTTTCTCTATCATACTGAGATATAAACAAAATTATTATCATTTTCATTCAGGTGTCGGATGCTACTCTCTCAAAATGGGGTATCAGGTCAAAATGTGAAGCAATAACGACTGATAACGCCGCAGCCAAACCGCAAATACGACATATACCCTGCTTCGCGCACACACTTAACCTGACTGTGACTGATTCGTTTGCTGTGACCTGCTTAGATCAGATTCTGAAAAAATCTAAATCGATTGTGACTTTTTTCAAGATGAGTACTCTAGCTAGCGATAAACTACGGGCTATTCAACGTGAACTAAATATTAGGTTGGGGAAAAAGTCTTTTCGCATATAGTACCTATGTATGAACTTGTAAAAAAACCTCTTTGGCTATACTATTTGTACCTGGCTGGTTTTGGTATCATTTAAAGATTAAATTTTAAAGAAAATTTAAATTCAAATTATGAAAATGCGTGATTTTCATTTGTTTTTCTTACCGTCAAGATGAGTGAATCTAATGAAGGAATTAGATACATTTTAAAATTTTACTACAAAAAAGGTAAAAATGCAACGCAAGCCACGAAAAAATTTGCGATGTTTATGGACATAATGCAGTGTCTGTGAGTGTAGCCAAATTTGGTTGAAGCGTTTTAAATCCGGAAATTTTGATGTCAATGATGCACGTCGCTCTGGTCGCCCTGTTACGGATAAAATGGATGCTATTTTTGAAGAAGTGGAGCATATCAGTAGTTACGACGTAGCTGAAGAACTGGGAATTGACCACAAAACAGTTTCGGCGCATTTAAAGAAAATGGGTACACAAAAAAGCTCGATATTTGGGTACCTCACGAGCTCTCTGAAAGAAACCTAATGAACCGTGTACTCATTTGTGATTCTTTATTACGACGTAATGAAACCGAACCATTTTTGAAGAAATTGATAACTGGTGATGAAAAGTGGATCACGTACGACAAGAACGTGCGAAAAAGGTCATGGTCAAAGGCCGGTCAGGTCAGGCTTCACAGACTGTGGCGAAACCCGGGTTAACTCGCAACAAGGTGATGCTGTGTGTGTGGTGGGATTGGAAGGGCATTATTCATTATGAGCTGTTACCACTAGCCAGGACCATCGATTCATCGATTAAAGCAAGAAGTGGAGATTAAGCGGAATTAATCAACAGAAGGGGTAGACCTCACACATCTTTAACTACTCAGCAAAAATTAAGAGAGTTTGGCTGGGAGGTGTTAATGCATCCGCCGTATAGTCCTGACCTTCAGATTTGCACCTTCAGATTTCCACCTGTTTCGGTCTCTTCAGAATTCTTTAGGCAGTGTCAGGTTAATATCACGAGAGGACTGCCAAAACTACTTGACGCAGTTTTTTGATAAGAAGCCCCAAAATTTCTATAGCAATTTGATGATGTCCCTACCTATAAGATGGCAAAAAGTTACCGAACAAAATGATACCTACATAAGTACTTTAGTCAAATGTAAGTAAACTATATTAAAAAATGTTTTGAATTTTCATATAAAATGCGAAGAAACTTTCTCCCCAACCTATTAAATCAGAACTGAGAGTGATCCAGGAAGTACCAATCCGTTAGAACAGTGCATTCCACATGCTGAAGTTACAATGAAGACAGAATGAACTCTCGCTCTGAATGAATGTAATCGGTAGAGATGAAACGGATATCCGGTTCCATCATCATGAGAAAAATCATTTTTATGGAGTATTAATACATTTTTTACTATCCGGTATCCGGCCGGATAGTAAATTAAGGCCGGATACCGGATAGTAAAAAAATTATTAATACTCCATAAAAATGATTTTCCTCATCGGCTTCCTTCATTTCTCTGAGCAGTAGCCGCGTCAATAAGGTCCATCAGGTCCCGTTGGATCGCCGTCAGCCAGGTGGCGTGTGAGGTCTTCCGCGGCAGCGCGTCGTCATAGACAAATTTAAGGCTACTAGCACCATAATGGTCTTTGGGGTGACAGAGCACATGCCCATACAATCGCATTCGGCGTTTTCTAATTTTCTCGGGGATATATGAGACTTTTATCTTCGACAAGTGTGGAAATTAGATACATACTTTGCCAAACAGGGTGAGGGTGAGGTTAAGTTTAAGAGCCAGTTTAATAAGGTTTTAGCCAGTCCGTGCCGTCCGTCTGCAGACCCAGGCAAGGCCGTGGTACACGATGAGAGGATCAAGAAAATCCGAAAACCTCCAGTCAGGTTCGGCCGTGAGTTCGATTAGTACCTACCATATTAAATTGTGTAACGGCCAATACATAAATGTAAACTATGATATTATAATGAATGCTATCTGTACCTATCTGATATTGTGTAGCTACTTCTATGATTTGCCATTCTGGTATATGCTTGCTGTATTCCATTGCTTAATAATGTGGGTATTGTGATTTAATGTTGTGCTTATGCGGATATGTTAAGTAAAACCTAATTGCATCTAAGTAGGTGTATAAATTATGTACCTGTTTCATAAAGCTCACATACCAAAAGAGCACCTACTTGTATATTGTACCTACCTACATCTGAATATACGTATAATGATGATGTACCTACTGCGTTGGATAGTATTATCAACTTATGAATTTGTGTTAATTTGTGGTGGAGGATTGATATGTTTGTAATGACGGTAGTAGCAAAAACGTGTTTGTGTTTCTACTAGCAATTGGCAGTTGCGATTAAATTCTATACACGGCATATGGTTCTTTCATTTAACTGTCTATTAATTGGGAACAAATAAAAAGTGAGGGTGAGGGTGACACCCGCTGACCAGTAAAAAATGCGCATATCTGTCGTGTGTTGTTTTGACAAGTGTTGTTTAGTATAAAATTTTTTTCCAAAGTCAATCAAGGTTTATACTGGATTAAAAATTAAATTTTCTCTATATTTGGAGGATTAATATACGATGTCGTTTGTCCTCCGATATGCTGGGAGCATGTAAGCCCGTATTTCGAAACTACGAATCCTTTCGAGGTCTAAAGAATTGTTCGGTTCAACGTTCAATATATTCTCATTGAAGGAAGACATGAAATCACGTAAACATATGCAGTCGTCTAAAGTTCCACCCCACGATTACAACTTGCACAAACTTGTTCAGAGACTAAGTCCAGCCTTATATCCGGCCGCCGGATATCCGGCCAAAAGACTTACCGAACATCCGGTATTCGGCCATACCACTATCCGTTTCATCTCTAGTAATCGGACTCCAGCAGGAATCAATGCTGACGAATACCTAATAATTCAAGAAATAATTCAGATTCTGGAACCTTTCGATCTAGCTACGACAAAAAATTTCGGAGAAAGCTATATAACAATGTCAATGATAATACCATTGATTCGTGGAATAAAAACTAAATAAGCAGAAATTGAATCTCAAATTATTACTGAAAGCGGAAAGGAAATATTACTCTGCGTGAAGAAATCAGTTAACAAAAGTCCCTATGAAAACAGGACACCTGTTGTACTCGCTACAATATTGGACCCCCGATTTAAGAAGAAGGGGTTCAAAACAAGTGACGAAGAGAAGCGAGCTGGTCAGTGGCTGGAAAAGACCTATGCTACCCATTTAGCTAAATAACACCCGGCTGTTGAAGAAACGCAACCAACACCATCCACGTCTTCAGCAACATCGAATGACCTGTTGGGATTCCTAGACGTTCCGGACGTATCGACACTAGAGATGAAACGGATAGTGGTTTAGCCGGATACCGGATATCCGGCCAGCCTCTTAGCCGGATATTCGGCTGAACTTAGTCTCTGAACAAATTTGTGCAAGCTGTAATCGTGGGGTGGGACTTTAGACGGCTGCACGTGTATACGTGATTTCAAGTCTTCCTTCAATGAAAATAATTTGAACGTTAAACTGAACAATTCTTTCGACCTCGAAAGGATTCGGAGTTTTGAAATACGGGCTAACGCATGCCCCCAGCATATCGGAGGACAAACGAGATCGTATATTACCTCTAAATATGTACCTATAGAGAAATTTGTATTTTTCTCCAAGTACACGGTTTCTACCTTGATTGACTTTGGAAAAAGTTTTATACTAAGCAACACTTGTCAAAACAACAAACGACGAATTTTCGCGGGTGTCACCTTGCTTGGAAAAGTACGTATCTAATGTCCATACTCGTGGAAGTTACAAAGTCTCATATATCCCAGAGAAAATGAGAGAACGCCGAATGCAATGGTATGGGCATGTGCTCTGTCACCCCAAAGACCACTATGGTGCAAGTAGCCCTAAATTTGTCGACAACGACGCGCTGCCGCGGAAGGCCCCACACGCCACGCCAAAATCATTTTTGTTTTTTTCATAAATTTTTTACTATCCGGTATCCGGCCGGATATTAATGCGCTATCAGGTATCCGGCCGGATAGTAAATTAAGGCCGGATACCGGATAGCGGCCGGATATCTGTTTCATCACTAATCGGCACCCTTGAGTAACTCATTGGTAGATGTCAGACAATATCTTGAGAAGCCAGCAATTAACAGAAAAGGCTGTCCTATAAAATACTGGAGATACACCAACAACAGATTGAGAGAATTAGCGATGCTCTATCTCGGTATTCCAGCATCCTCCGTGCCTTCCGAACGGATCTTTTCGAAGGCCGGACAAATTTTAACGGAACGCAGAAATAGGTTAAAAGAAAAGAGATTGAACTAATGAGCAATTTTCCAATAGGTATTTAAAGCATTCCTAACCACTCCCTAGATGGCGCCCCGACAATTTTGGTAATTGATAATCGCTTGAAATAGGTTCTTAGCAAAGAGGATATAAACACTGGATACGTTGTTTTGGATAATATTGTATTTATCAATAGTTTTCGACCATTTTAGAGGTTGTAATAAATTATTACAAACAGAACAAACATCAATTTGACTGAGTTAATTCGTTTCATGGACACTAGGATCAAGAATGGACGCAATACAAATATGAAAATTTGTATTAAAATACATTTCGTTGAACCTTTTGGTAAAAAATTACCAAAATTGTAGGAGCGCCATCTATTGATGCTTTTTGAAACCAATTGACAATACCTACTAGAAAACTCCTCATTGTTGTTTATAAAACAAAATAGCTGCTATTTTGATGATTGATTTGTGACTTTAATAATTAAGTCACAAATGAATCATCAAACTAGCAACATTATTATTATTATGAATACTGATTTATTGTTATTTTATTGATATCACGCTTAGCCTACAATTTTTAAAACTATCGATAGATTTTAGTAAAACTATCGATACTATCGGATTACCAAACTATCGATGTTTAACGTACACTAATAAGGGGTTGGTGCTATTCTACTCTGCCGGACACCAGGCGGCTATACTCTGCCGGACACCACCCGGCGAATTAAAGGTAACTAGATACTAATTTACACGGTATTTAAAGGTAAATATTTCCTAAAATACAATTGAGCGTGATAACCGAAAACTATACTAAAGAAATAAGATGGTGGGTATGTTCAATGAAGCCTATCGTCTTACCCAAGACCATTATAAGATTAGCTAGCGTCTCTATAGACGCACATAACAATGCGAGCCCTTTTTATACTGGTTTAGAGCAGTATCGACCTACATAACCAGTATAAGATGAGCTGGCGTCTCTACAGACACGCATGGCAATGTTAGCGCCTTTTATGCTGGTTTTGGGTAGTATATACACAAAACCAGTATAAACTTCGCATAGTAAATGAACTGGTACATACCTAAATCAAATTTTTCTCATCGTCTTGGCGTCAATCCCGGTCTTCCCAGTTGCGCTCTCGCACGAGAGAACCCGGGATCCGCTATTTAGTTAGAAAATATTTTTGAGATAAATGTAATGACCAAGAAGACGTTGTGCTGACCCACCTGGTGGGGTAAGAGCAGGGGGAAACTACTAAGGATTAAAGCATGAAATACAAACCAGGCAGATTTTGGTTGTTTATTTCTCAGGAAGCAAACGATTCACAGCATTGGTGGGATACAAAGGTCTTACAATACTGGGCCGAAACATTCATTTTCCTGAAATTTCGAACTTTATTTTTATTAGTAGTACAACAGCTTATAATACATAAGTACCCAAATATAAAAAATGTGGGAAAACAACGTTATATTGCTGTAGGTATGATATACTTAGTAAATTTTATTTAGTAAAGCAAGTATTCTTTTAATATTTTTATATAATAAACTACACACCTTACTAAATCACAATTTCTAATTATGTATGTCAAAAATTATTTATCACATTTATCAATATTCTGTACAAAGTAAAAAAATATTTCCATGCCTTCACTAGTAAAAATCAAAGCTGCTTAACTATGCAACGGTAATTTTATTGCTGTGTTATTTTCATAGGAAATAATTTTAATAACATTGTATCACTGGAGGGCGTCTATTATTGTATTGAAATGAAAATATTTTTCGTGATTTGCTTTTTGTAATTGCTATTATCGAATTAATTCGAATGGTGCCGAACAGACGCTACATATAGGCATACTTATTACAGACACAATCACTATATTTTCTATAAGTATTTATTTAAATCTATATTTCAAGTTGTTTTAAATATTACAATAAAACTGTTAAAGATATAAATAACACAATAGTTACGATACGTGGACATACAACCTTCTTAAGGTGATATATTTAAGTAAGTATTCCTTTCATAGTAACAATCCCATGCAATTATTATAAACCTATTGTATAGGGAACACTTACTATGACCATAACATTACTGTACTGGTGTTAGGAACACTGTTCAAAACTACAGGCAACCTTACTATTTCGCAGTAAGATTAATATACTTAAAGAGTATCACCGACCGTTCCGATTAAAATATTTATATTACATGGATGGTACCTGAATGAATAAGCTTGGATGACAAAGGTGTTAACTGCGTCAACATTTTACTCAGAACATAAATGAGTAAGACTATAAAAAAGGAAATAACTAAGTACTCATTTGGACAGGTACTAGAGAATTCGGTACCGGCCCGGGCCGGCAGCACCCACCATGCGCGTGAGTCGCTCCTGCCGAAACATACCTCAAATAATTATGCAAAAACAATATACAACCCTTCTAATTTGAACTGTTCTCATAATGGGTATTTCAAAATGCAAAATTGTGATTTGTGACAGTGATCTATAGAGAAACAATCGAGTTTATTCTACGGGGCACTCAAATTATTACAAAGTAATTTACAAATATATTCAAATCTCTAAATAGTCTTAATTATACAAACTGTATTATTTACAAATTTGCGCACATCAGATGTGACATGCTATCTCTCTTACATATTCGTAATTTATTTACAATGACTACTATAAAGATTAATTTAAAAGAGCATTGCATTTCGTGAGCTTGATCAAAATTATCCCTTGTTCTATAAGCACGCGGCGCGGACCGACGCTCCTCGGCGCCCGGTTCTGGTAATATACAATTTAGCAGCCCAATCGTTAGCTAGTACTAGAAATCAGTCTTGGGTCAAAGGAAACAAACCAGTACGTTATACAAAAATTCGTCACACTCCGACTCGGAACTGCCAGCACTGAAGAGTTATAATGCTTACATTATGTACAAAATCCGAAATATTACTTAAACTGTTACGTACGCTGGCGGGGGAGGGGGCTACGAAAGAACATTTAATTTCAGGGAACTCCATGATTCCGAAATGTCCTGATGCCGTCAAATTCGCTTTTGCATTACCACTATTTTTACCAACTTAAACAGATATAGTCTTAACAGCAGCAGATAAACACTAACTAATTTATACTAGGAAAATCGTTAAATAACAAATATGCATAAAATAATTTGCATAAAACCCACAATACCAGGATATTCTGTAAAGTTCTGTTCTAAACTTATAACTACTCCAGAGAGTTGGCTAAATATAGATAACTTGTACTAATGAAGATGTACTAAATGGTAAATCGTTTTTACCATTTTCTCACTCTTATACATAAACAATCTCCATAAGTTGTTTAACATTCACTAGAACTATTGATATAGTGGGATTAAATTATAATGCCTGTTGTAAACCAAAATCATTCAGTTATCTATGTTTCTAATTAGTATTTTTTTCTAGTATATATTAGAAAATACCAATATGGCACATTTTGTTTCAGTAAATTCATATTTTGAATAGTGAAAAATGAATCTTGGATGAAAAATGAATGTAGCATAAATTTTATTATCTACGAATCTGATTGATATTTTGATTAAATGTTAAGAAGTACAGAATTAGGCCAGTTACTTTAATTTTGTCTAAGTGGCCAAAGATAAGGTTTCGAGAACCAATTAATTATATAAAAATATTTAATTTCATTACATATACTGAGATTTATTTTACTGAAGTACATATTGAATGTTAGTTTTATACATAAATAAATAGATTAGTATATCAGGTAATATAATTTAGGATTAGATAACATTAGTTGTGATAATCAACGAGATATGAACCACCAGTCAGAAACTGTATACAATGTGTTTGTTTATGCTCCACAATCCTATCCTAATCAAATTTTAAACGATTGTATTGCAATTTGTTTAAAATTCTTTACCAATTTAATAATTATATTTCTCACTATTATCTTTAACCTGCTGCTGTATATATTATTACAAACTTGATGGAATTCCCCCATAAAGTCAACTTTACTTCACTAAAATGTCAAATATAATAGAAGTAATTGCACTTTCAATTTTTCTAATTAATATTTGTACTCGTTTTCATGACCATTGAAAATAATAGTCAAGTCACATCTATTTTTAGGCTAGTCAAGATGTATACAGGTAAATGCTGAAAGTTAATAGATACTCATACTCAAACTCACAAGCCCGTAAAGTAAAAGTAAAGTGATCAAAAGTAAATGAAAATGAAGTAAATTTCGTTATGTAAATCATGATACAGGATAAATTACAATGAACAAATGTAATTCACAATGCAAAACAATCATCATGTTATAAATGAATATTGTCAGATCAGTCAACAGAAATCATGGTTTAGAATTATCAGAACACATTAATGTATCATGTCACCTGGAATGTTTTCTAATAGTCATTTCTTTCTGTGAAATGAAACGTAAACCGAAAGTGCAACTACCCTTACATACCAATAGAAATTCACTGGATTCTAATAAATAAGTCCAACAGGCGTATTTTATTGCCGTCACTTCTATTGAATAAATCGATCTACGATCAAAACGTGTCACGCTTAGATTGTAAGAGAAACGTGGGTACGCCGGGCGCGGACGCTCGCGCGCGGCCGGTTCAGGTCGCTATTTACAATTTTATACCTGAAACTTTGGTACTAGTGGACATATCGCACGAGGTCCCGGCCTCGGGCGGCCCTCACCTCGGGCCGGGGTCGCGGCGCTACTTGTCGGCGGGCTCGGGCGGGGCGCCGCCGAAGTCCAGCTGGTAGCCGCCCGCGCGCGTCATCTCCTCCATGCTGGGCTCCTTGCACTCGTGGCCCGCGTGGCCCGCGCCGCCGCAGTTCCAGCACGAGAGCTTGGGCGGCGCGTACAGCACGGGCACGAAGCCGCCGTAGCCGGCGTGCGGCGCCGCGGGGTAGTGCGGCGGCTCGCCGTTGGCGAACGGCGGCGGCGGCGGGCGAAAGGCGGGCGGCGGCGTGGGGTAGGCGTAGGGCCGCGCGAACGGCAGGTACGGCACGGGCGGCGGCGGCGGCGGGGCCGACGGCGTGGGCCGCCGCGGCGGCGGCGCGGGCGTGCCGGGCGGGGACGACGCCGCCGACGACCCGCTGTCCGACGACGACCGCGCCGGCCCGTACGCGCCCGCGCGCCGCCGCACCCCGTTCAGCTTCTCCAGCGACCGGTACTGGTTCACGGCCGTGATCTCGCGCAGTCGCTCCTCGCCGATGCTGTGGCGCATCTGGAATCGAATCGGACAGGGTTAGATGCGATAAGAGTGTCCGTCTCGCTTCCTCTTCGGGTTGCCGAACGTCGACGCTGGCGCAACTTACTTCGACCAAAGATAGGCTCTCGAAGTTGGCTACGAGGTGTGCCGGCGGGGGCGGCGGCTGGTCGGCCAGCGGCGGCGGGGAGCGGTCGCGCGACAGCCGGCGGCGCGAGCGCGGCGACGCGGGGCGGCTGTCGCCCGGCGACGACACCAGCGGTGATGTGGGCCCGCCACCGGCCCCCACCGAGTAACTTATTGGCTGGGGGAAAGATTTAGAATGATTAATATTTAAAGTTACAAATTTTTCAGATGGTAGAAATTGTGGTGTGATTTTTCTTGTTTGGTAACTTAACGAAATCCGGCCTTACCTAAGGCCTTTGACAGAGTGATGAGCAATGAATTGCCGTGACTGGTCAATCTCTTCATGGACACTGTATGACAGGTTAGAAAGAAAGTAAATTGTGGTCTAAGAATGGGTGGACTAACCTAAAAGACCCTTTGTACACCGACGACCAAGTGTTATTAACATAATTGATATGGGAGTAGCAGAAGATAGTTATGTTATATGGGTAATTGAAAAGTTATTGTGCTGAGGGGAGTGTTTGTGACCTGTGGATGTGTGAATGTTCTGAGTTGTTTAGGCTAACACCTGCTGCCGAGTTCACTATCACCAGATAAGTGATGGTTAACTACCGTACGTTTTACAGGAGACTTCCTGTCACATATGATCATTCTTTGGAACAATCTTCCTGCAGCGGTCCCGAGTTGATACAACATTACAACCTTCAAGAACGGATCTACACCCCAGTAGGTGTACATATATTTATGAAAATCCAAAGGTATTAAGAAAGCCTTTCTACCTGTTCAAGAGTTCCAATTCCAACACAAAAACATTTAATTCATGTATGAACTTGGGAAAGTCGGAAAAGGCATGGAGGTGAATTAAATGCAGCAGAAAAGAGTGTTAAGAAGTATGGAAGCAGCATCAACGAAAGATAAAATATGGAATTGTGTAATAAAGGAATGTGCTGGAGTGAAAGATGTAGCGACTAGGATAGAAAAAGGTGCACTTATTTTAGGAGTTAGGTTTGGTGATGAAAGGAAAGTAATGAAAAAGGTAACAATATATGTTAGGCATGAAGTGTTGAAAGGTGAAGATAAAGAAAGTATCACGGTCCATCGATGACATTATTAGGAAAGGTCTGGTCAGGAGTACCCTAAACTGAAATTGCATGTTTAAAAAGTTTGACATATCAGTACCATAGCAACAATAGGTCTCTGCATATGGAAAAATAACCTAACCAATAGATAAATTCAGATAATCCCCTGACCAAATTTACTTAAACTCAAATATTTTTAAACTACAGAACCAATTTTAATGAACCAACGCTAAGAGCTATTAAACTGACTTTTAAATACAGAAAACCGTATCCTAGGCGGTATATAACACGCCATATATAACGGCCCAACATAACACCTTACTTTTTTCGTTGGGGGTCAATGATTGACATTATGTATGTAATAGTAATGGAGCAGAGCTGTATCAATATTAACCAACAGAATCGCATAAAATCTCGGCTATGCTTCATTTATTGGTAATATTGGCACAGCTCCGCTCCGCTCCTCTCCACTCTCCAGTGGACAGACAGGGTTAACCATTTTACCCAGTTTCAAACTTACTAGAACATAAACCTACTGGCTTAAGTTCACCTACCCATTAAAATTTAACATACATAGAATAAAATTGAAAAATCAAATAAAAAAAGAGATCAGAAAGAGAAATAACAAAAACGCAAGTAACTTGTTAGAGAAATTAGGGGCAATTCTTTTTACATGCTATGTTTACTTATTAAATATGGATATCATTATTATGATCACTATTGTCTTAGTCCTTAACACAAGATAGTTCATCTGTTTACCATAGATGGAATAAAGCAATTCACCTCCACATTAGGGTTGATGGGTGACACAATTATGCCTGTATGCCATGCGTGCTGCATGTACTCCGGGATGTTGTATGGTATGGGCAGTCCAGGTGGTGGATGTGTCACCTCTCCCATCATCGGCACCACTCCGCCAGCTCCAGTGAGGACAGGTGGAGAGCTTAACTCAGGCACTGTGTCTGTACATGGAGGCTGCAAACAGTAGATAATAGTTTATAATTTGCCTTGTATTTACTAAAATTACTCTCTTATGTGTACACTGTAGGTCAATCTGTTCCAAATGTCATATGTATCAAATCTGACATTTTCCCTTGTGTGTTGACTTTCAAAATAAATACCAAATTCAAGCTTTCTTTAACACTATAGAGTGAATGTAAGGAAGATAGAATATATGATTCATACATTTAGCATTCAACTTATGCAACAAAAATGTAGAATTGTAGATGTTTGTTACTGTGATTACCAAGTTGAGGGTTAAGTGTGAGTTAACAGTGACAATTGAAGAATTCTAATTATGGAAAATTGTAGTTTATCATGTAAACACCACTATAAAATTCTCAATACGATTTGTATTTTCTACAATTGAAAACAATTGTCACTGTGAACTTGCACTAACCTACTGGTTAACCACAACAATTACACTACCTTGTTCTTAAGCCCAAATATAATAGTACCAGAATTATTTGTCATCGTCTACCTTACCCTTATAGAACTGGTATTAATGCAAGATGCCAAAATAGATAAGATGGTAGTATAGTATCCCTCGATTCTTCAAGGGCTATGGTGAGCACTCTGGCTCACCATGTCAGACTATTTCACAAATTTTTTGCTACAGTTGCTTCCCATATTTAATATATTTCTTTTTATATGAATAAGACAGGTATATAACTGCCATCTCACCTGATGTTACATGCAGATGCGGTCTACGATGGTGCATACCTGTCTATTAAGTAGTAGTAATTGTCTATTTTCAGTTTTTGTGTCTTACTCATTTTCCCAACAGCATAGCTTTCCAATTACTGACTTAGTAAGACAAATGCATTTATTATTTCAATATTATTTATGGACTATTTCTGTACATACTTATGACTTACCAGTAGTTGTGAACTTTTTCAATAATCTAAGATTACTTGGCCAATGGTGTCTACCAGGCATAATTATCAAAATACTCTTTAGCCCTTCCTCTCCTTCATACTAGTGTACAAGTTATACAACTGCACAGGAACAGATTGAACAACTACATTTATATTTATGGATATGATACTGACATGCTTTTTATACTATCATATCTAAAATAATGATCAAGCCCTTGGTTAAGCTATGTTGTGTAATTTAATACCAATACCATAAAATGTATGTAAATAAATAATTATGTATGATTTCAAGAGAAAATAACAAACAAATAATAAATACTCTGACCCATTAGATCATATTTATGTATGTATGATTGACTAAGTGAGAATGATGTTGCAAGAGTGATCACTAAAGCTACCGATTAAATTTTGAATAGGTAAACATTAAGTAAAGTACATAAATAAAATGTAAACACATCAAGAAACTTGCCTCAATGATTAAAGATAAGAAATGAGAGATTTGCAATAATTACTAAATGAAGGAATGACATAATATAAACATTCAAACAAAAACCTACATGAAAGCACTCCACCCACATGTACGAGTACTATGTTATGTTTGAGTAACCTACAAAACAAAATCCAATCACATAATAAATTATACAATTCATAAACAAAATATTTTCATACTACAATAAATTCTTGTTAATTTTATACCAATAATGTAGCTAAGGCAATAAAATTTTATCTAATAGCAATGAAGGTATTTGAGTATTACAGTGAATAGTGTATTTTCATTAATACTAGTATGAGACTGACCTGGACCCCCGGTGTCTTAACAAACATGATACCAGGCGGTGGCCCCAAGCTAGGCATGTTAGGCGGTGGAACGGACATATTTGGAGTGATACTAGACTGTGTATGGCATCCACTCACAGGGGCTACACTAATATGTTCTTGTTGGTCTTGAAATTGTATTCTCTGGTCTTCCATTTTCAACTTTTCTAATATATCACCAAAATGTGATTTCTGATCAAATGTAAAAGCAGGGTGATGTAATGCCATTGTATACAATAGTAGAATTTCTTCCAATAGGTCCCCATACAATCCCTTTAGAAGACCACTCTGTTCTAAACTGACCATGGCATTGTACAATGTGGTAGCACAAGCGAAATTACACGAACGCAAAAGTGACACATATAAAGCCATTTTCCGTCGAGTTCTGGGGTCTGTGTTGGCGCCGCCGATATCGGCAGCCAAATCTGTGGGGTTATTGGCTCTCAGTTCGGCACCACGCAACTCCTGGAAGTCCCGCTTACCGAGCTCCTCCAGATACGTGCCAATGAACCGTAATTCAAATGGCAGGCACATATTTAGTAGTGTACACATTGCATCTATGCGTTTATAGCTTTCTAATTCTTTAAACCATGATACCACGTCCTCTTTGCAAACCATTTCCAGAACACATTGAAATTTTATGTGAAGAATCAACCGGTCCCCTGCAGCCGAAGCGCTTCCGTTGCTTACGATGTTTGGCACACACAATTCTTACGATTATCTGATGGTTGTAATGTAGAATAATTCGACTGTAACATTAGTAATAAAGCTTTTTATCAGTATTTCTCAAGTAGGTACAGTATTGGTTAAGCAACTACGAGCAATGCTAGTTTTGTCTTGTCTATAGTCTATGAACAGGGGATGGCGAAGCAAGGTGCATGGTTTGGGCAGTATTCCCCGCCACGTGTGCGTGTACAAATTTCAACTCTAATGGTATTATTAATAAAATCGCTTTTTTAATCACAGAAAAATATGTTCTTACTGAAAATTGTTGACATTTATTGTCTATGGTTTTTTTTTCTTATTAGACTTTGGATTCACATAAAAATTAATATTTTTGTGGTTCATAGAATTAAAGGCTCTCCTAAACAGGCACGATAAAGAACACGATAATATTGCATGCGTTTTTGCGATAATGCGTTCCGCGTTAATTTTCATCAACACACGTCGATAACATCGACATTATTTTCTTATTAGTGATTCAGTAATTCAGTTTTATTGCATAATCAAGTACATTGATGGTAGTAGTACAAGATACCCCGTAAGGGCACAGCAATATAGAGATGAGCTATATAAACATAATTTGTACTTAAGTAGGTATTTACAACAAATATTGTAAAGCTTAACCGGCCACAGAGGTGATTTGTCAATGGTAGCGCTAGTTCTGCGTTTGTTGTAGCAACACCGGAAGCATGTAGTATTCTATGACAGAATTCTAATGCCACCAACTAAAAAACGTGACGGAAAAAGAAACTAACATGGCCCTATTTTAAAATGTGAATAATGACGTTTCAGAAAAATATCTAGCGCCCTCCTTCATGGAATTATGATTCTTGTCAAATGTGTCAACATTTGACGTAGTAGACGTTGACACCTAAGTTAGACAGTATAAACTAACGAGACTTTCATAGAAGGTGTTCACTAAGATCCAGCTGGTACAAAATGAATGAAAAATGATAGTTCAGGTAATTACAGTGGAGCGAGTGCCATCTGACCTCCGTGACCTTGTTAACAGGGGAATCTGACCAGATTTGATCATGGATTCAGTCGCCTAATTACGATTGAAGTACAGTAGGCTAATTACGTAACTGTGTTGCAAACAATTTTGATTTCAATAATTGAAATTGTTACTTTTGCGATTGCGTATAATAGATTTTTGAGTTTATTGTAATGGAACTTTGTTAGCAACTGAACCCATGAAATCGATTATTAACATTTTGTTGTTACATAACCGAGGGAGGTTTGCAGTGTTGCCGCCAGTCAAATAAGAAAATTGCCGTAACCGAATTAGAAATTAACCGTCATATTAGTTTTTATTAATAAGGAATAAAATTTGATTATATACATGTCTAGATGGCTGGGTTGCGCTACAATCGCAACAAATATGACAGGCCAGATTTGAAGCGCTTGTGTGCGTATATCGCAAAAATACTCATTTTCAGGCAGGTATCGCTACCCAGCAAGTACTCGTAACGGCAACCCTGCCGAATCAAAACGGGCTGTATGGCCACAAAACCACAAAACTCTGTAAACCACGCCTCTTTCTTACTGGGGGCTTACCATGAGCTCTTATAGCAGAACCTAAACAGAACTGCCCGGTTTAAGCTCGTGCGCTAATTGGTCTGCATGCGTTGCCCCCTACGTGGATGAGCTCGCTTAACATTCCCTTTGGTTTCCGTTAGATTTTTTACTTTTGAAAAGAGATTAATTAACGTAATCCTAATTCAATAAATACTTTTTTCATTCTCATTTTCATTTTCAGGACGAGACAAGCTTATGTGAAACGTATAGCGCTATCTCACTCTAAGCAGGGCAGTTCTGTTTAGGTCCTGCTATAAGAATTCATGGTAAGCCCCCTGGTGTGAACGGATCAAATGACGGCACGACACTCTCCATCTCTTTCGCAGCTTTCTTAACCGACCGATCTAGTGTGGCGCAATATGTTATTATGACTTTACATTGAATTTGCACATTTCGTTTTCATTCTATTCACCGGAACCGATGAAAACGGCTTGTATATCGCGGGCCTACCGTAGTATAGGTCACGAATGAAAGAAATTAATGCCTTTGGGGAGTATATTTTTACAATTCGTGTGAATTGTAAAAATATACTCCCTGCTATCTAACCCCAAAGTAAGTAAAGCTTGTGTTAATTATGCTAGATAACTGATAATCTATTTATACAGGGTGTTTCATAATACATGTATAAAGCCGAAAGGGTGTTAAAGTATAGCTTGCAAAGAGTACACTGGCGACTTCATATTATCCAGACATTGAATTTTAATTTTTATAAAAAATCTTCGTTTTTAAAGAAAAATAACCATATCGACTACGTTGATGCGCAGCTCTATTTCAAGTTGATGATCCTAGAAGGAGAAGTTCAATAACCGCGTGCGACCCCTATGAAAAAAGCGTGGCGGTAACATCAAACGGATAGAAGCAATCGACCAAACGCAGCTTGGGCGGATACCGAAGGCCAACGAACAAACGTGCGATTACGAGCCCGAATAGGTTCCCAAAACTCCCAAAGATCGTTTGCTTGACCACGAAATGCAATTACCTATTGGACCTTAGAATTCCAAATCGGCCGACAACGCTTCGTTGGCGTAAGTTGAGTGTGTACACACCATAAAGAAGAGTTTAATAACCTCGCGCCATTCATAACAAAACAAACGAACCTCCTACATCTTGCTACCAGGCGCCGAACTAAATGTTACCTACTTATCTCCATGAATAATCTCTACCAAATATTATCAATAGGTAGGTATGCTTAAATAGTCGGAGCGTCGTCGGTGGCCTAAGGTTACGGTATCCGAGTCGTACGCGAGAGGTACCGGGTTCGACACCCGCTGCCGCCACGTACCAGTGACCTTTTCTGACGGAAAACATCGTGATGAAACCTGCACATTTAGGCGACTGAATGTCTAACCATGATTTTAATCTGGTCAGGTAATCAGGTTCCCCTGGTAGCAGGGTCAGGCAGGATTCAGGACTGTCAGACGTAATGACCAGAAATGCGAAATCCTGGATCATGGTCAAGGCGGACCCCAGGCCCTCGTGCGCGAGAGCAAAACCAGGTCATTAACACCGAGATGATTTCTACTAGGTAGGTACCTAACAGAACAAACCACCCCAGCACAACAAAAGTAAAATAAGAATTAAAATCATAATACTTAGGTACTTATTAACTAAAGGCCTAAAAACAGTATCTAAGTAGGTTAGGTAGGTAGGAACCTACGTAAATAAAAAACAAAACATGTTAATCAGTCTGGAAGACAGCCGGACCCGCGGTGTGGACTGCCGCAGGTACTTAAACTAAATAAAAATAAACATAGTCAGCTACGTACTAAAGTAGATATCTACTACACTAAAACGGGATTCGTTCAATTGACAAAATGGCTCTACACAGATAGGTAAGTACTAGGTACCTACTAACACGGTTCCCTCATCTAAGTACCTACGTACCTAGGGAACCACTTATGAATCTAGTTTTGGTGAAACACATTACAGACAGGTTCCACTAAATACCTACATGTTTTTATGAAAAGATAAAAGCGTTGTCTTTTCTACCTATTTCCCGTCGGAAAAGAACCGAGCGCGGCGGTTGCGCTTCTAACGTCACTATTAGGTGGTAGGTAGCGTCTCCTAGTCTAGCTAGCACCTAGACCTTTAAAGCATGTAGGTACGTACCTTTTAAACGATATTTTATGGAAACAAACAGTGTCAGGTGCCAGCGCAGTAAACCATACTTTCTTGCTGTCTTGTGGCTCGATGACCGATAGGTAAATACACTCATACACACAGCTACACAACACTACAGCATGCACTGGTTGCTATGCAATACGTAAGTAGGTAGGTAACATGGTCTTTGGCCTACTGCTTGGTTGCACTCATGCACAGAATAATGATTATCACAATACTTAAACTGTTGAACATTGTACACAAACAAGACTACGTTAATATTGGTACCTGAAGCAATAAATCATTCATTCATTCATATCGTTTACAGTCTTATCACAGTTATTTTCCCAGTACTTAGGTATCCTATACATACAACGCAACAAACAATCACACCGATCACGCGAAAAGCTAAAAACCAAATAAACGAACACGACTCGAAAATAGGTAACACAAGAAGCCACGCTGTCGGCGTCAGCGGTTCAATCAAACGACACACCCAAGTGCAGCATGCACACTGCCAAAACTCCGGCGTGTCGACACATGTTCGGCGCGGCGCACGGGGCGGCGGGGGGCGGGAGGCGAGGCGGGAGGCGTGGCAGCAGGCAGCGCTTTAGGCAGCGTTGCCAGATCGTACCTTTTAGTACGATTTACGTACTATTTGGCCGACTGTCGTACCTTAAGCGTACTTTGCTCCACATCGTACTATTTAGTACGTTTTTACAAAATGCTGAATTTAGCTGAGGGGGGTGTCACTTCACCTTTCAAATTCACAATTTCACCAAAAATAATGGGAAGGAAGGGTTGATTTTGCCACCGGCAACAAAATAACGTCATTAATTGACTAAAAATCATCCCCCCCCCCAAGGTCGATAAAATATAGAAGATAATAAGAAGAAATCGTAACTTTTTAGCCATTTTCGTACTATTTTAAGAGCCCAGACGTACTTTTTTGGAAACTACTGCTGGTAACACTGGCTTTAAGGATCCGCGTGTTAGGGGTCGTACTTATTTCGCCTCTTATGTTCTCCTGGTAGATGCACCGTAATGTTGATTGTGTTTATTTAATAAAGTGAGGCTCCAACAAGTCCAACAGTGGACTAATAATAATCCTTATGATGTCGGTGATGGAATACATTTGCTTACCACTATTTTATCGGGTAATTTGTACAGACAGTAATTACTAAAATTGTGTTTGGGTCCGTGTTTCACCTAGGTGACCTAGGTTCAGTGGCGTTGCTTGCCTTCCAGGGGCCCCGTATCAATAGCTGTCTGGGGCCCCATAGTTAGTACCCCCAACTACAAGGGATCATCATCATCATCATCACAGCCCATAACAGTCCACTACAGGACTTTGGGCCTCTCCCGCAAAAGGGGAGGTTATTGCCATAATCTCCACGCTTGGCAGGCGGGTTGGAGATCGCAGTGTTGCAAACATAACAATGAAAAACGCTGCTGCCCATTTTCCAGTTTATGGAGACTAGATATTTTGCCTCTAAACGTTATTCGCCTTGTACGACACCCACGAGTGTAAGGGGTTGGTGCTATTCTACTCTACCGGTTACCACACGGCTACAAGGGATGCTAATGAGTAACTTAAATCCAAGCCATTCGCGTGTTAAGGCGGTACGATTTTCATACAATTTTTATGTAACGTTTTTGTGCAATTGGCTATTAGAAAATATGTTCAATTGTGCGTGAAATAGATTTCTACATGTTAATAATGTAAAACAAAGCAATGAAAAAGAAAAATAATTAAATCACAAAACAACGCTATCAAGCGGCGATTTGTGCTTTTTTCGATTTAACTGCTTTTGAAAAGAAAACCACTTTGCGCACCATTGAATACATTTACTAAGAGTAGAAATCATAATACAATCACTAAACACTCAAACAAATGAAAGAATATCGAGAGAAATTTAGTTTGGGCGTTGAATCACCTTAATAGTAAGAATAACATATGTATGAAAGAAAGTTCCACACCGCGTCTGTCTGCCTGTTCGCGATAAACTCAAAAACTACTGAACGGATTTTCATGCGGTTTTCACCAATTGACAAAGTGGAATTACTTTGTCTATTGAGGAAGATTTAGGTGTATAATTTGTTAATGTTTTATGTTGGTAGTTTGTATGACAAGAATCTCCTTAAAGGCCGGGGTGGACATCGGAATTTTTGTAAATTGGCCCTTGACTTTGGTATATTAAAACCTTGCATGATAAATATAAAAATGTCATAATTTGTTGAATAAGCGAGCGTAGCGAGCTCGATAGTTTCACAAACTACCCCTTCAGAATACTTGCGCGAATAACATAAAATCAGTAAATGGACGATACGACATACGATGTAGACATTTCTGACATCTGGTTTATAATAAAATTAACTTCGCAAACAATTAATTAATGAGCGTGCGAGCTCTATTTCTGACATTTTGGCTATAAGGTTTTCACGATTAACTTAAAAACAGTCAAATTCGAAAATCGTGTGGGCCAAAACGATTTTATTATGAGCCAGGTCCATCTGACCCGTTGAGCAATGAACAGTGTAAGGAGTTTTTTAAATCTTATGATCTCACCGATAGTGCTGAATATGTTGTACATGAGATCAAGATTTTTCTCATTTTTGCTATAGGTGCATTTTTACACAATTTCAATGAAGTAATGAGTGAGTGCGCGTGAGGGGCTCTAAGTTGTTGTTTTTTATTAAAAATGTTAATTATCTCTAAGCGAAAGGGGAACGAAAACGGATTGTATCACTTGATTTCATTTGCATCTTTGGCGGAGGGGGCCCCGACCCTGGTCTGAAAATCACTAAAGAATTTTTTTTTTCCGGGAAATAGTGTTTAACTGAAATTGAGGATAACAGTACGTATTTTTGCTTACAAACGATTTGGGATCCCGTATCATTGATACGGCTGATACGGCGGTTGTTGCGCCCCTGCCTAGGTTCCCAACTGGGTGAAGCATGGGATATTTACAGGTATAGCTCCGTCAACTAAGATTCATTTAGTTAATTTTTGTTGATGAGAAATATTCGTGAAATCGTACGGATTTTAACATAACAGTCCTCTGAGAGTTTAAGCCTTCCCCACATTAGTGGAGGGTTCTGTCTTAAACTCCACTCTCTACTGTCTTTGTTTTATTTATGTTTCATTCATTACACTAAGGTATTTTATTTGTTTTATTTAATACAAAAATATGTGTGTGTAGTTACTGAAAAATCTCATAGCAGATAGGTACGATTACCTTTGCGACACTGAAACATGACTGACAGGCATGACATGAGAAAGCAAACTTATAAAGACAAATATGCTACATTAATTAGAGTTTGCTACATTAATATGCCACAGTAATTTGAATTAGACTACTTTGCTATTAGTTAGGTGGTGGTGCACTTTCGAAAAAACTATGAAGGAACCTATTAAATTAAAATTACAATATTTTTTTGTACAGAACCCTCAAACCAAAAAATACAAAATGGCTAATTTAGATCTCCTTAATATCATTGCGCCTAGTACTATGAACTTGAGTGACCTTTTACAACTGATTTCTAGAGATGCGGTCTTTCGTTTTCAAAATGTCGATTATCGACATTGAAAAGGTAAAAGTTCGATAGTCATTTTCTCGCTTACTATTCCACGCACGAAAAAAATAATTGTACCTATAGTTTTAATACGTTTAGCACTCCATCCAGTTCACGGCTTTATACATGTATTATGAAACACCCTGTATACATATGTACTTATATAGATAATTGTATTACTGTGAAGCTACAATAAACTGTATTTATATTTAAATATGTCGTCGCGTGAAGGAAAGGGTTGTATCAGGATCATTGTCATCAGGGTGGTGATATCAGTATTAGATCGTATTCGTCCAGATAAATTAAAGAAAAGGTTCACATTTACTCCACTGTATTTATTCCATTTCATTTTTGTACATCACTTATAATTTCACTTGAAATCAGAGCAGTATCGCAATATAGGCAGTTGAGGTAATTAACTTTCTTATTTCAAAGGTGCTTTTAAAATTACTTTATTTTCAAACGTAAATAACACTTTCTATAAACGACATGTGGAGACAGTTTCAAGACGCGTCACTCCTCGGCGGCGGTCGCGCCAAGAATGGCCGCCACTGCGCCCGAGTCGTGCCGTCGAGACTCTGTCAGCACGCCCCACCAGAAGGCGTACTCCCACTTCCGTTTTCTTCGTCATGAGTCCGCACTATTGACCACATGATTCCATACTATTAACCGCATCCCTAATATATTATACTTTTTAAAATAGGTTCATACTTTTTATACAAATTACCCACTCCCGTAACAGAAATTAAAATTCGTCATTTCAACCGTCGGCAACCGAACCCGGGACCTCAGCGTAGGTGACCAGCATGTTAGAATGAATTAAAACAGGGTAGGTACTTTATAATAGAATATTTTCAGATTATTTTCGTATTTTGTTATTTTGAGTGCATCCTAAGTATTCTGCAATGTTAAATTTATTTATAAAACAAGATCAAATAAAAACTAACAAGCTTGAAAATTATGTTAGAAGAAAGGAATATAAAATTCATCCATGAAGTTAGAGTATAACCAACTTCATGTTATTCAAAATCGTACATTTCACTATATTTAGAAAGCTCTACAGATATCTCATTTCTTGGTCACCTTATGGTCATACACTAATGGAGTGAGATGGAATGATTGTGGTAAGTATCCCGGACCGCTTTTTCAGCTCAGTGCGCATTCCAGATGTTACAGGTGTTACATTATAGTGACATATTTCGCTGTAGATATGCTTTGTCTAAAATAGGATGATAATTTTGACAGCCCATTAATTGTTGGTCTTTGGCGCACGCCTATGAAGTTTTTTTTTTTTCTGTAAAATGTACTATGGAAAATGTCGTACTTCATAGACAGGCCCCGCCCCTTTAGTGAAGTGCCACGAATAACGAATAACAACAAACAATCGACAATCGATATAATATAATCGAATATTTAAAATTAACATTTAGGTAACCTTATTATTTTTTGTAACTAGACTCTCATTCTTTGTTTGGATTTCACCTTAAGAGACCTTTCACAACAACAATTTCGAGTCGCGCGTATTCTACGAAATAGGATGACTGACCGAATAGAAATACGCACGTGTCATAATCGTCGTTGTAGAAGGGTTTTTAATGTCGTATTAATAAATTATTAATTCAGAAGAAAATAAATAGTTAATTTTTTGATACGTATAGCATAACCGTGTAACTATCGATTCCAAGTTCTATGAGAATGATAATCGATAATCGAATAGATTTATTAACGATTTTACACATCCCTACTGTGATCTGTCAAAATTATCATCCTATTTTAGACAAGGTATAGCAAAGTGAACAGGTAACTTTATGTGATGTGATCCGATCAGGTCGTGCGTGTGCCATACAGCCCTTCCGGCTGCCCAACACAACACCGTCCCGATAAACGTATTCAAAAAGCATCGATTTGTATCCGAACAAATTACTTGGCGTTTTTTTGACGTTTCTGCTTCTTTCTCTCTCACCAATTTTCATTTTCGATTTTGTTCATCATTGTATTGTATTGTCGTTTTGTGTTTTATAAAACGTAAATTTCTTAATAAGAATAATATAAATACTTACTGAAATGGCACCCGTAGAGCAAGACGTCGAAATGAAGAACGCAGACAGCCCTGCAGCTGCGAGTGATGTTGAAATGAGCGACGTGAAGAAGGACGCCGATGTGGTCAGTGTTCAGGATTTGAGGGAACATGTCAGACAAATCGACAAAGCTGTGACTTCCAAGGAACCTCGATTTGCTATGCGTGTCCTCAGATCTCTGCCTAGTACTAGAAGGAAACTGAATGGCAATGTGCTTAGGGCAATTATCAACCAAATCTTTCCATCAAATGCAGATAAAGAAGGTCTGCTATCTTTTGTAGAGGTTCCTCTACCTGGTGCCGTCGAGATTGAAACGCCACGTTCTAGAAGTGCTCCGAAAACACCCGCGCCTGAAGTGGATGTTTACATTCATCTTCTCGTGCTGCTTCGCTTACTTGATTCTAATAAGTTGCAAGAGGCTACTGAATGTTCACAGCAACTCATGAACAAAATAACTTCTCAAAACAGAAGAACTCTTGATTTGATTGCAGCCAAATGTTACTTTTATCATTCACGAGTATTTGAGCTAACAAACAAACTGGATTTGATCAGAGGATTGCTTCATGCTCGTTTACGTACTTCAACTTTACGTAATGATTATGAAGGACAAGCTGTACTCATCAACTGTTTACTGCGTAACTATTTACATTATTCTTTGTATGATCAAGCTGATAAATTGGTTAGCAAATCAGTATATCCTGAAAGTGCTAGCAACAACGAATGGGCCAGATTCTTATATTACCTTGGAAGAATAAAGGCTGCCCGTCTAGAATACAGCGATGCCCACAAACATTTAGTGCAGGCATTGAGAAAGGCACCACAGACTGCAGCTGTTGGTTTCCGTCAAACTGTTCAGAAACTAGCTATTGTTGTAGAACTTCTGTTGGGTGATATCCCAGAAAGGGCTATATTTAGACAGGCACAATTAAGAAAAGCATTGGCTCCCTATTTCCAGCTCACACAGGCTGTGAGGCTTGGGAACTTACAGAGATTTGGAGAAGTACTTGAAAACTATGGACCACAATTTCGCTCAGATCATACATTTACTTTGATTCTTCGTCTAAGACAGAATGTCATCAAAACAGCCATTCGATCAATTGGATTATCTTATTCTCGTATATCTCCAAAAGATATTGCTAGAAAGCTCGGCCTTGATTCTGCTGAGGATGCAGAGTTCATTGTAGCAAAGGCCATAAGGGATGGTGTGATTGAAGCTACTTTGGACCCAGAGAGGGGCTACATGAGCAATAAGGAAAGTTCAGATATTTATTGCACTAGGGAGCCTCAATTGGCCTTTCATCAGCGTATATCATTTTGTTTGGACTTGCATAATCAGAGTGTGAAAGCTATGAGATACCCTCCTAAATCTTATGGCAAGGAATTAGAGAGTGCAGAGGAACGTCGTGAAAGAGAACAGCAAGATCTAGAATTAGCTAAAGAAATGGCTGAGGAAGATGATGATGGTTTCCCTTGAAAATTTTATCTTTCATAAATTCTATTCTAGTTTTATGAATTTGTTTGTAGTTTCTGTAATCTGCTCTTACATATTAATAAATGTTTAAATTTAAATAATTTTATTAATGACAATGACAGATAATAAACCTTTCTGTTTTTCTATTTTAACGTCGTGAAAGAGAACAGCAAGATCTAGAATTAGCTAAAGAAATGGCTGAGGAAGATGATGATGGTTTCCCTTGAAAATTTTATCTTGCATAAATTCTATTCTAGTTTTATGAATTTGTTTGTAGTTTCTGTAATCTGCTCTTACATATTAATAAATGTTTAAATATAATAATTTTATTAATGACAATGACAGATAAGTAACCTTTCTGTTTTTCTATTTTAATATTATATGTAAAAGAATGGATATTTATTTATGTTTGTCACTTAACAAAATGATTGATTTTGATGCTATCCCTAAAACTGAAGGTTTTACAGGGCTGACAATACACTGGTATTGCAAATGTCCATAGGCTGCTGTAACTGCTTACTATCAGGCAGTGATAGTTATACTTATACTTGTTGTTTGCCACTTTTGGGGTTTAAAAAAAGTAAGATCTGACTGAAACAAGTTTTTCAGTTTCGGCCGAAACCGAACCAAACATTTGGCCTTAGTACATATTAGTTTCGACCGGAATCGAAACTTACATAAACATATTTATATACTGAAGTGTATTTTTTACACATTTATTTGCACGTTCATGCACTTAGTTAACGGAATTATAAAATAAACATAATTTAACAAATTATGTTTTATATTTTTCTATTCATTGACAAACGAGCAGACAGACCACCCTACCTGATGTTAAGTGGTAACTGTCGCCCATTATCCATTGTGGTGCAGGTAACAGAAATGTAGAACTGCAGATGCGTTGTCACTGAGGACTAAGATGAAGAGCCCCATGCCTGTATTTCGCTGCGTAGTAATAATAGTTACTGGTATTATTATTATACATATATCGGATTGTCATAAGGATAGTGCTACTGAAGGGGCACAGACCACATTCTTCATTGGTATATTTTATGACATAGCCGTACCTATAGGCAAAGACATTTTAGCAATACAGAGGTATCGCCAATGCAAAAAAGGAAATGCCCCTCTTCATGGAGTGCCCCTTCTGCCCCAAAGTTTCCCAAATCCCCACTTCATGGAGCACTGGGAGACCTTACTCACTGGTAAGGAACACAATACTATTCAAAATAGTAATGTTTGAATGCGGTATTCTGTAAGGTATACTACCCCGTTGGGTGGCTACAATTCGAGCGGAGGAACGGGAAACCCCATTATGCCCTACCTCTCTTGTCTTATGGGTATTTTAACGATATTACTAAGTAAAACGGGAGAACGGGAGACTTCATTATGCCCTAACTCTCTTGTCTTATGGGTATTTTATCGACATTACTAAGTAAAACATGAGACTCCATTATGCCCTACCTCTCTTGTCTTATGGGTATTTTATCGACATTACTAAGTAAAACGGGAGACTCCATTATGCCCTAACTCTCTTGTCTTATGGGTATTTTATCGACATTACTAAGTAAAACGGGAGAACGGGAGACTTCATTATGCCCTAACTCTCTTGTCTTATGGGTATTTTATCGACATTACTAAGTAAAACAGGAGAACGGGAGACTTCATTATGCCCTAACTCTTTTGTCTTATGGGTATTTTATCGACATTACTAAGTAAAACGGGAGACTCCATTATGCCCTAACTCTCTTGTCTTATGGGTATTTTATCGACATTACTAAGTAAAACAGGAGAACGGGAGACTTCATTATGCCCTAACTCTCTTGTCTTATGGGTATTTTATCGACATTACTAAGTAAAACGGGACAACGGGAGACTCCATTATGCCCTACCTCCCTTGTCTTATGAGTATTTTATTGACATTACTAAGTAAAACGGGAGAACTGGAAACCCCATATACCCTACCTCTCTTGTCTTATTTGTATTTTATCGCCATTATTAACCCTAGATTACTAACCTACTTCGATTCCACGACGCGGACTTTTAAAAATGGCGTAAAATCCTGAGGGCGCTATCGAACTTTTTAAATACTTTCGACCGATTGCTCTTGCGCCTCATGAGAATGTTTTAAGTGTAGAGGGCCCGTGAGCGCTGTTCCACCAACCATGGCTCGTCGCATCGACGAAGGTTAGTAATTTCGTGATTTTTTTACTATTTCAATTGTGTGTTTTTGCGTTCTTATTTATGTTGTAGATGTATTTTATTTATTTTCAACGCTATTTATTAGTGATTACAAAATTAGTGAGTACGAAAATTCATCAGGAAGTGAGAAAGAAGACCACAATTTAGAGATAGAAAAAAATCTCTCAAAAATACAACAATGTAAAGAATACTCAGAGACCAATAGATGTATAATGCAATGAGAGCCCTTTACATTATCTGCAGCAATGAAACTAGAGATGTAACGGATATCCGGCCACTATCCGGTATCCGGCCTATCCGGCCATAATTTACTATCCGGCCGGATACCGGATAATGAGTTAATATCCGGCCGGATACCGGATAGTAAAAAATGTATGAAAAGCCCATAAAAGTGATTTTGCTCATCGAAAATATATGCCCTTCTGTAGCAGTCGAGTAAAAAGTCGTATTAAAACGTTTAAAAACCATAAATATTAATCAAAGAACTATTGATTATGTCGGCATCGGCACCTATTCTACTCGTATCGTTCATTTGGTAGGTTAGCAAAAATTTGTTATAGTTTTCTGGTCTGCAATATGCCTTTTCCATTAGCTGGTGCTAATTTGCACTAAGGTGATGTTTGGGGCGGCGGAGCACATGCTCACACCATCGCATTGAGATTTCTTACATTTTCTCGGGTATAGGTGTGACTTTGCAACTTCCACGAGTGTGGACATTACGTACTTTGCCCAACAGGGTGACACCCGCTGATCAGCATAAATACGCATTTTATCGTGTGTGGCTAATGTCTAAGCCCGTATTTTGAAATTATCAATCCGTATAAGGGCGGAAGAGTTGATCTGTTCAACGTTCAAATTATTCACATTAAACGAAAACTTTAAATTACGTAAACACATGCAGTCGTATAAACGCCGCGATTACAGCTTGTAAAAACTTGTTCAGAGACCTGACCTGTAAATATCCGGCCGCCGGATATCCGGCTATCCGGTCTGGAGGCTGGCCGGATATCCGGTATCCGGTATCCGGCCAAACAGCTATCCGTTTCATCTCTAAATGAAACTATAATTGATATGATCATTTACCATCAAATAACTTTATTTGACTTTACATTTTGTGGAAATCTCCATATTGTACCTACTGCAATAAATCGTGCGAGAAACATAAACTTCACGTGCGACACAAATGTATTAGATTTTAGATTTTAACAAAAATATTTATGTTAGTAGATTATTACATGCCTCTCTTGTTTTATCGGAATTTTATTGAAACTACTAAATAAAACCGGAGAACGGAATACCTACCCTAACAGGAAAATATAAGTCTTATCGGTTTTTATAGTCATTACTACGTAAAATTGTTTTATCTGCCACAGATATAAGTTTATTTTTTGTAATTTTATAATTAAATGATTAAAAAACAATATATCGTCGGGTGCGGGGTTCCAATCGGCTTCCGCACAGGTGATTCACACAGCGCCGTCCAGTGCCAAAGTAAGCAAAGCGTGTGTTATGGGTGTTAGTTAGATAACTAATAAACTACTTATATATATTATGCATACTACTCATTACATATTACAGAAATTAAAATTCATCATTTCAAATTCTGCTCGCCAGGGAATCGAACCCGGGACCTCTGCGTGGCGACCGGGATGTTAACCAATTGAACCATTCACTGTTGTTTTCAAACTCACTCAAATTCAAAATTTCTTTATTGAATAGGACTCTAAATATCTCTTTCAATCGTCAAAAAGGAAGGGCCTATGAAAGTAGGAAGGAAACATAGAGACAAGTGGGTCGAAGAAAACTACCTAAACTACTTAACTAACTTAACAGCAAGAGTAAGCCAGTCCACCAAGGCAGCACCCGTTCACGAGTATAACGCAGGGCCCAGCCATCGACCAATTCACCATATTTGAAGGAAAAGAGCGACCCGGCCCCCACGCCACCGCCAGACAGACTTTTACTTGTGCATTACAGATGCTGCATGTAATAGTCAGCTACCTCCAAACTACCCTACACCTACTGTGCCCGTAGCCTACCCTACACCTACCCAGCTTCAGCGTACCCCCACTCTTACCCTACCCCTACCCTTCCCTACCACTACCTTACCTCGACCCTACCACTACCTTACTACTACCACCCTACCACTAGCCTATCGCAGCCTACGCAGAGTCAGAAGCCTACGGGAACCGGAGTGAAGGCACACGCTTCGCGAAGCGCTCCGCAATAAAAATACGGAAAATAATGGAAAAAGTTCACCTATTCTCCTGTAATTTTACCAGTTCAGTGTTTAAGTGGTAACCCATTGAATAGTGAAAACCGTCTACTAAAATTCAACGCCAATTAAAAGTTACAAACAAAAGCATTTAAAATTTCTTCCCGACGCCCGCCGACGCCGACCTTGAAAAAATTCGCGTCGCGCGTTCCCGAGTTTTCCGGGTTCCGGGTTCGAGTTCCCGGGCATAAATAGCTGGTTACAGACTTGTTACAGACATTACGTATGCGCTAGAAGTGCGCCAGTTCGATCCTCGCGGTATTCAGTTTATTTTATTTTTTATTTGTATATTCTCATTTGCTTTGTTTCTATGTAACTGCCTTTTTTACTATTCAGGTACTCTAATACTTGCTTGCGCGCAGTGACAATTAATAATGATTATGGCCTTAGTAAATCTATTTGTCACTAGATGGTGCTTCACGCTTAATTCTGTTTTTTTTTCTGAACCGTGGTTTTATAGCTACTAATAATACATCTACTTATCGTTAGATGTCATTTTACGCTACTAACTCTGAACATTTGTTTTCTTCTTGTCTGTTCTGCTGTTGTTAGTATTTCTATTCAAAGAATTTGATAGTCTAATTTCTACGTTTCTATTAGTAGTCTTTTTTTTTATGCTATTAGTAATGTTTTGTATGTTTTGTATTCTATAGGCATTTTTATGCGGCTAGTGTATGTTAGTCGTCAGCATAGACAGACATAGGTAGATGTAGCTTCCCCCTTAATTAATTATTGTGATTAAATTTGTTAAGAAAGTGAGAAGGACACTGTTTTAAAATTTTAGTTTGTAGCATTATTATTAGTACTAAGATCCATACTATTTTTCATAAACCCATAAAATGTCACTCTCTGAGCTCCCGCCCCTCCCCGCTCTGGCGACCGATGTCAGGGGGTTGGAGAGCTATGAGGACATTATCACCAAGCTCTGCAAGAGCATCGAAGGCGCAATCAACGATGCAAGGACCGTCACCACAGCTAAGAAGAAATTCATTCTTCTAGCTGTTGGAGAGATCCAACGCGCAACTTGCGTACTCAAACAGACAACATGTAACTCTACCGAATCTACTCAATCAGCATCCTCACAAGTTGAAAGCAGCCTGAAACAAGATATCATCGATTGTGTCAGGGAGGAATTCTCGAAAATGAAACAGGCTAACAACCAGTTACGTACAACGTACGCGCAAGTAGCGGCGAACAGGGCTAACGCACCACCCGACCACTTAGCCCCGGTCCTGACCATACCCGCTACCAAGCCCGCGATTATTGTCACACCAAGAGCCGAGGCCAAGACTAGACAGGAGGCCATGGATGCCTGGAAGAAGAGCATTTCTTTCAAGAAATCCGACTACGCGCCGGCTAAAACTCAGGTTGTTTCGAATAATAGAATCCGAGTAGAGTTTGACAGCCTAGCCCAGAGGGACGATGCGCTCGGGAAGCTGGAAGGGTCTGCAACTGTCATGGCAGAACCCGCGCGCAGACTGAACCCCATGTTTATACTCAAAGGTATATCAACAGAAACTCCGGTAGAAGAGCTGGTCGATATAATTCGCGGCCAGAACGCCCAAATTGGCGACCTGATCGCGGATGACGTCGATCTGCGACTGCGCTTTAAAAGACACAATAAGAACCCGAAACTCTACAATGCCGTGTTCGTTACTCATCCCCGAATTTGGCGCAAGGTGGCCGAAATGGGGAGAGTCTGCATCGACCACCAACGAGTTAGGGCGGCAGACTTCTCCCCCTTTATACAGTGCCACAACTGCCTCCAATTCGGGCATCTAAAGAACCGGTGCACAGCGGTAACAGAGGATCAACCTTGTTCGTATTGCGCCGAAACGGGGCACCAGGTCGAAGCTTGCTCGATAAAAACAAGGAAAGGTTCGCCACGATGTGCTAACTGCTCCGCACATAATGCGAAATTCAACACGCAACAGGACACATCACATACAGCCACTTCCATAAAATGCCCTAAGCTGACAGCCATGAAAGAAAGAATAACTAGTCGAATCGACTATGGATCAAGCTACTAATATTAAAATTGTTCAGTGTAATATAGATCGTTCAAAGAACAGTCTTCACGACTTTATTAAATCCTTTATGGCTGACAGTCATACAATAGCCCTCATATCGGAGCCGTATGTGGGGGCGGGTAAAGAACTAAAACCAATCTCTGGTTTGAGAATATTCCAATTCTCATCCGGTGACAGGGTTAAGGCATGCATCCTGGCCAAACCCAAATGCGGCCCCATACTAGGAATGTCTCAGTTCTCTTCGTCTAACTTATGCGTAGTACAGCTCAAAACCAGGCTCAAAACCATATATGTCGCCTCTGTTTACATCGAACCTAGACAAGATGAAGCGAATACACTTGCTAAGCTGGACCATTTCCTAGGACAGATCGGGACAAATCATTGTGTCGTAGGCGGAGACTTCAATGGGTGGCACACGTCATGGGGGAGCGTGACGGACAACCCGCGAGGCAGCGACACTGTGGACCTAATCAACAGTCATAATATGCATGTATGTAACGACGGCTCGTCTCACACATTTGAAACTGTTACGCATGGACGCACGCGGTCTTCAAGCATAGATATCACTTTTGTGTCCGACTCTATGATTAGAAGTGTCGGTCACTGGCGCGTCGACCATGGATACTGTCCGTCCTCGCAGCACAGTGCTATATTATTTACAATTTCTCTCGCTGGAGATAGAATGCGCTGCCACGATTACAATCCGTCTACTTTTAAGTATAAATGTCATAGGGCTAACTGGCCTCTATTCCAGGACACCCTTGAGAGACTCATGCGCGACTCTGGACTACTAGAGAGGGACTTGACTGGACTCAGCCGCGACGATCTTGAGTCCACCGTAAACGAGTTCACTAGTATCCTACAGTCGGCCTGTAATAAAGCGATTCCGATGAGAGGGCCCCGTGGAAGAGCCAAACCCCCCTGGTGGACGGACGGCCTAGAAGAGAGCAAGAAACAGCTGCTTAGGCTGCATCGTCGTATCAGAGCAGCCAGACACGACGACGCTCTACTCGGCTCGTTACGGCAGGAAAGGCAGGTCCTCAAGACACAATATGCACAAGACCTCAGGAAAGAGTCCACAAACCATTTCAGGCAGTTCTGCGAACTGCAGACCAAGGAAAATGTGTGGTCTGTTACCAACCGCTTGCTCAAAGAAACTGCCCCCCGCCGACCACCTAACACGGTACGCGTTGGCAACCGACACACCACCACCGGGGAAGAGACCGCCAGAGCCCTATTGGACCATTTTTACCCGGATGATGGAGACGATTGGGAGACCAAGCACCGAATCCTGCGATCCCGAAGAGAAGCGGCGCCGGATACACAGGACGACCCGCTCTTCACGGTGGAAGAGGTACTCGAGTACCTGGCGCTAATGAACCCTAAGAAAGCTCCTGGGCTTGACGGCCTCACAGCTGACATCTGCAGTCGATTCGCCAAAACTTACCCGGCCTTCATCACTGGCATTCTTAACCGATGCCTCACTCTCCATAGCTTCCCGCGCCCCTGGAAGGAGGCATATGTCCGAATTATTCCAAAACCCGGCAAGACCGATCACGGAGCGCTGGGCTCATTTCGGCCTATTGGGCTCATACCTGTATTCGGAAAACTGCTGGAAAAACTGTTCATTAAACGAATAACACACAAAGCCTACGCTGACGGGCTGATGAATGCCCGCCAGTATGGCTTCAAAGAACAAGTCAGTACTACCAATGCCATCCACTGCGCAGTAGATACCATAAAAAAAGCGAAAGAGGCAAAACAATTAGTGGTCGCGGTCTCACTCGACATAAAGGCCGCCTTTGACAACGCATGGTGGCCGGCAATGCTCGAGCGGCTCAGGGCTGTCCGATGCCCTCGCAACATATTTAAACTAGTTCAAGACTATATCATTGATAGAAAAGTAATTTTAGATCATGCCGACGCACGGGTACAAAAGTATATGACCAAAGGATGCATGCAGGGTTCCACATGTGGGCCTGTGTTATGGAACTTTATACTCGACGAGTTGCTTGATCTGAAGCTGCCCCGCGGTTGCCACATCCAGGCGTTTGCAGATGACGTGCTCCTCATAGTTTCCGCCGCGAATGTGGCAGATCTCCAGGAAACTGCAAATAGAGCGTTGAGCGCGATACACGACTGGGGTAGCGGGGTCAAGTTGAGCTTTGGACCTAGTAAAACTCAGGTTGTAGCCTTCACGCCTAAGGCCAAGGCGGCAATATTAAACTTAAATGGACACGATCTTTCATATGCACAGGAATTTAAGTTGCTCGGAGTCATCATTGATGAAAAGCTGAATTTCAGTAAGCACGTCAAGCACGTAATTGCAAAATCGAACAAATTATTTGGTAAACTCGCTATGTACTGCAGGGCCACTTGGGGCGCTCACCCAGAGAATATAAAAACAATTTACAACATGGTTATTCAACCCACAATTACCTATGCAGCAGGAGTCTGGGGACATGTGGCACTAAAGAAAGGTGTTGCTAAAAAGCTTATTAGCTTACAAAGAGCTTTTGCTATTAGGGCAACCCGTAGTTTCCGCACTGTCTCTGCCAATGCCGCGCTGGCGCTCGCGCAATTTCTCCCCCTGGACCTCAAAGTCTTGGAGGTCTATGAGATTGACAGGACTCGCCTGCTCGGCGCCTCTAAATTCCTCCCGGCAGACATCTTGCTAGAACGGCCTACGCCGATGAGCGCTCTACTCCACCCGGCCTTTAGAGTGTCACTTTCTATTCGCACAACGTATAGTCAACAGGAGGTAGATGACCTGTGCGGACCAGTGGCCGTGCGAATTTTCACCGACGGCAGCAAGCAAGAGAACGGATCAGTGGGCGCAGCGTTTGTCAGCTATAGTGGTGGACATCGTGAGGACACAACTAAAAAATTCAAATTACACAGCAGCTGCACTGTCTTTCAGGCGGAACTGCTCGCAATACTCAAGGCTTGCGAGTGGGTGCAGGAAAGACAATTGAATGAGGTTGTGATCCTCACCGACTCCATGTCGTCTGTCATGGCCATTGGAGACAGGAACAATGTGCACCCGTTGGTGTCCTCTATTCACCGACATGTCCACAGTCGCACAGGAACAGGTAGGCTGGAGATAGCCTGGGTAAAAGGCCACACCGGTATAGCGGGCAACGAAGCTGCTGACCGAGCTGCTAATAGCGCCTCTGTTCTCCACAAGACACCGGATTATCTCTGCTTCCCTATGTCCTATGTGAAACACAAGGTGAAGCTTCGTAGCCGTGAAACCTGGCAGCGCCGGTACATGAGCGCGGAACAAGGCTCGCACACCAGACGCATTCTCCCAAGTCTAGACGCCATAGATGCCCTGTGGAACCAAACCTGTGTAAACTTTCACTTTACACAGATCCTAACTGGACACGGTTTCCATAAGGCCTATCTCAAAAGATTTAAAATTACAGAGAATGACGCCTGTCCTTGTGACAACTCCACCTGCCAGACCCTTGAACATCTTATTGAAAACTGCCCAATTTTTGGCCGAGACCGATACGACTACACCGAAGGTTGCCGTAGTCTGGGAATAACATCTCCATTCGCGATTACTGAATCTTTAAAGAAAAAACGTAACATTGACTTGTTTATACACTACACTAGTCACATAATCAAAACGATTAGATTAATAAATGGAACATAGTGTTTTTTTTTTAAATTGTTAATTATTTGTTAGTGACTTCGCTGGTCCTAAAAGTATGTAAAAAAAAAAAAAAAAAAATTGAGATATGTATATACAATAAAAAAAAAATATATAATAATAATAATAATAAAAAATGCTCAACACATGGACAACAGCCCAATACTTAGCTCAAGTACCTTAGGTGCATCATATGTTATTTAACGTTATATGTATAATATATTTGATCTTGTTATAGCTTTAAGAAACCTGTATACACCGGGTGCATGTATCCAATGGCACGCCCGATGTACACAGGTACCCTCACCTTAACCCACGCTCCCTTTCGCGAACTCACTTCACCACCGAAAGACTCTGGCTTCACCAGAGGCTTTCGAGGGCAGGTAGGGGTTTTAGCCGGTAAGAGTCCGGCACTACCTGGGTCCCCTTCCCAGGTGTCCATGACGGATTTCCCCTGCCTACCAATTAGACCAAAAAAAAAAAAAAAAAAAAAAGCCTACGCAGAGCAGAACGCTTACTGACTACCTTACACTTACTTACATCCTCAATGGGGTACTCTGGTTAATCGATTTCTACTTTTGAAATAGCAGTAGGTACTTAAATAAAGTAATGATTTTACGGACTTTGGTATACCCTTGATCTAGTGGCAAAGTAATAAAGTTAGCGTTGATCTAGTGGCAAAGTAACAAAAGTTAAGCAGCGCACTCCAAAGCCAGTTACTGGATGGGTGACCGTGTCGACCGGCTAATCGAGCTTCAGCTCAGTAACGAGCGCGCCACTCATTTGGTGTAGATACCTCCTGTTCTACCATTGGCGAAGCGAGGTTGAACAACGTATATCGTGGTGAACTTGAGACATTCTCGGGAGCCTATGACCACTCCGTGACGGTATCTAGGTACCCATTTTATAATTTTGTAAATTGAATTTTTACTCGACCCATTTAAGGGAAGACTTCCCGAAGAGGAGGCCAAAGAGTGGTTATTTTATATATTTTCCAAAATTATTAAATAACTCTCTTTTCTTCTGCCTAGGGTGAGGTGTCGAACAGTGACCCACAAAAAAGTTAAACAATCATAACTAATAAGTTTGTAAATATCATGAAATGTTTTGTGGTCTAGTCATTGCGTAATATATCTGACTCTTATTTTGTATATAAGTTCATGGAAACAGATTTATAGATAAAATGATAATACCGATTTTTTTGAAAGATGGGATATGGCTCATTGTGTCCACCTCGTGGCACACATTGAACCAGGGGGTTGGTCTACAGCAAACCGTCGAGTACACAGTGACCCCGACGAATGAGATCACTATTATTAACGTTTCCTCGTTGTAGTTATTAGCATAGTAGATAAATCAGATAATAATACATTCTTTATAAATGTGTAAACAGTTAGTTTTATTTACCAAAATAACTGTGAAGACTATAAATCAACATAAATAAATAACAACATAACTTAACCTATTTACAGTCATTGATGATATATTTTAAGGTTATATTTAATAAATAGTCAACTAGCTACACTAGAGTTCTTAAGATCTATAATAAGACTGAATTCCTTATTTAAAAAAAATTAAAATCTTTGTATGGCAACTTATGCCAAGTTTTTTATCCGTCATAGAACGTCACTCTTAAAAGTCATAACAAACAATTTGTATTCTGGAGATATGTTTATTTTCGTGAGTTATGAAAAATATTTTTGAATACTTTGCAAACAATTAAAAAGGAAGTGCGGTAAATAATTTTTAGCATGATTAATAATTTAGACAAAAGTTCAAGCTAATAGTGACCAAATAACTGCATGTTTACAAGCAGGACTGAGAAGGAGTAACAAGGAAAGATTATCCCCAGATTATTGCCATATCCACACTTTATAATGTTTACTACTGTCAGTCAATACGGACTTATAGTGGTTGTATTATATTTTAGGCGTCTACCGACAGTGGTGGTGCGGTATGGTAGTGGTATCCCCTAGGGGTATCCCCTACAAAATTGATGTAGAGAAAAGTAAGTGATGGAGTAGGGATTCGATCCATTGGTGGAGCCTTGCAGTGGATATTAGTGACTTGAGAGCGTCGGTGGCCGAGCGGTTAGAGTATCTGACTCGTAAGCAAGAGGTCCGGGTTCGAATCCCGCTCCGGCCATGTACCAATGACTGTTTTCTGAGTTATGTACATTAGTTGAATAATAACCGATGCTCTTACGGTGAGGGAAAACATCGTGATGAAACCCGCACATTCAGGCGACTGGATGTGTAACCATGATCCAATCTGGAGCGGTGGCTCACTGTTCATGCCGGTGTAGTGGGTCACTATGTACTACACACACCTCTACTGATATTAAATTCATAAAAAAATTAATCATCAAAGTAGGATTCATGAATGTACGACCAAACAATGCAAAGATATTCAGTACAGAAATAGAAAAAACATTACTTTTAAAAGGTGCAGTATTAGGTTGAAAACCTAAAAATTACTACTTAGGATTTTCCGTGTTTTTACGCCGAAAATCACAAATAGCCCTGAGTCGCGGGCGTTCAGCACTGGAGCTCGCTACCAACTGGAAAGCAAGAAGAGCGGTAAAAACCAAGTACGATTACGCTTACTGCACGATCTGGCAACGTTTTTTTATGGTGATACTAATGGTGGCTAACTGTGTACTACTGGTTCACTGTTCGACATCTCACCCTACTCCTACTCGTTATTTGCGCTTTTTATTTTATTTAACACTTTAAAATACACTTATAAAATACACAGTGATCATACAGTGATATCATACATATAATCGACACAACCGGCATTACAAATTTCTAAAAAAAAAAATCTTCCAGCAGGCCTACAGGCTTTATGTTTAAACCTACCTGTCGCCGTTTTCACGTTAAATTACGGTATGCGTTTCTATATACCTCTATCACAGAAGAATTGTACCTACCTACTGCGCGACTGTAGAGTTAGAGTCGACTGAGCATCGGTGGCCTAACGACTCGTAAGCGAGAAGTACCAAATTCAATCCACGGTGCCGCCATCTACCGATAACTTTTTCTAAGATATGTTCATTAGTTGAACACTAACCGATGCTCTTAGGGTGAGGGAAAACATCGCGTAGAAAGCATCACGATCCAATCTGTTATCAGGGTCACATAGGTCAGACGATATTAGCTTTACAGTACTTACCGATCTGCCAAAACAAGGACCATGGTCAAGGTGGATCCCGGGCCCTTCCGCACGAGAGCACAATCGAGATATTGTTACCAAGATGTCAGACTGCGCGACTGTAGAGTATTTAAGCGACGTAATGTTAAATAATGTTTCATTTGTCCGCAAGTTAGCAATTGAAATGTATCTCAAATGTGCATTGTGGTTATTAATTTTAATAGTATTAATTGACTTTGAAATTGTACAAGCTCGGAAACATAATTACAAGAAAAGTATGTATATATATATATATAATTATAATATTTTAGTAAAAAATAGGTATTGCCTGCCCACATTAGAATTATCACCGTAAAATGTTTATCCAATCCTGTTTATTTAAAAACATGATTACATACAGTCGCCAATGTGCAGGTTTCATCACGGTGTTTTACCTCACCGTAAGTTCCCTGATAAGTAGATAAAAATAGACAATATTTTCTATTTCTTACAGATTATCATGCGTATAAAGTGAGCAAACATGAACTTAATACCAGCAAAGCGAGGGTGAAGCGAGATATAGTGCGCATTCACAATCATTTCAGATCAAAAGTCAAGCCTAGTGCATCCAATATGTTAAAAACGGTGAGTTCATTTTAACCATCTCTACTTAAACATAAAAAACAATGAAATATATTTGTTTTATAAAAGCCATTTGTGAACAATTAAAGAAATAGACATACCTACATACATATAAATACATTGGTAAAAGGGTTTTCTACCCGGGTTCGGGTATACCCCGGGTATTTGAGAGATTTTGTACAATCTGAGAGCCATACCCTGGGTACCCGGGTATTTCAAAAAAATTCGTTGATGCGTAATGTAACGCCTTAAAGAGTTTAAATTGGTCATATCTTCACCGATAAGTTCATGTGTAGTTTTTTTTTTGATAATTGTTTTATTTTCTTATAAACCATTAGTTTTTAAATTGAAATTTCCATCAGGTGGCATCCTTACCCGATTGTTTGCCGTGTAACGTGTAAAAAAAGTTTTAATATCGGTGAACTTTATAGGAAATACAGGGTGTTTCATAATACATGTATAAAGCCGTGAACTGGAACTAAACGTATTAAAACTATAGGTACAATTATTTTTTTCGTGCGTGGAATAGTTACCGAGAAAATGACTATCGAACTTTTTCTTTTTCAATGTCGATAATCACATTTTGAAAACGAAAGACCGCATCTCTAGAAATCAGTTGTAATAGATCACTCAAGTTCATAATCAGGTCAATAAACTGAATAATACAATTTTACCAGTTACAGATAGGATATAGGTTTTGTCCCTTTAAGTCTTTTCTACCTACCGTTTCATATGAGTTTTAAAATTCAATCTAAAGATCACTACGATCAATACCTCAAGTGGCTGGTTAATAAAATTATTATTACAAGCAGCTCGCGAGCAGTCCGGCACAAACACAAGACATTTCGATGTTTGTTTCTACTTTAATTTATTTGTTTTTTTTTTCCTTCAACACAATGTTGCACCTAGGTACATAGTCTTCAAACTAATTGCGAAAACACAATAAACATTAATAGACAAAAAAGTTACAGCTTGATTTCGCGTCTGCGCCATATCTTCTATTGTACTAGGCAGTCATGACTGAAGCAGGTGGACTATGTACGGGATACTGATATCACAGGGTGTCCATAAAGTACATTCACTAGATTTTAATATTTTTGGAAAGTGCAGCAAAACTACACGATATTGTTGTTATACTTTATTGTCTATTTTTTCACTCTGTCTACATCCTGTTGAGCCTTGGCACAAGTTTATGCATTTCTCGTTGAACTTTCCCGCCAGCTCCGAAATAAGGAAAGACGTCATTTCAGTACCTATCTAATAGTAATTATTAAATTCTACTCATGTATGAATTCAAGAAGGTGAATATTAAATTTGAAAAGCTGAAAAAATACACAGCAACACTATTTACGTACTAGGTACGGTCAGGAGACCGGGTTTTACCATTTCGTCAATTTACTAGTAACATACGCTACGATTTGCCTTGAGCCGACCAATCATCTGTTGCAGTCGATACTAATCCTTACGAAGTACAAAATAAAGCAGCTTTTGGGTTAATACGGATGTGCGGGAATGCCGTCCTTGGTCGGACGTCCGACCACGTATTCCGCACTCAAATGCGACTATTTTATCCTGCGTAAGGATTAGTATCAACTGCAACTAACGGTTGGTTGGCTCCAGCAAAAGGGGAACGTCTGTTACTAGTTTTTAGTGTCAACAACGCTTAAGAAACAAATATGTACCTAGTGGCCTAGTGGCAGTACAATTACTTGTTTTATGCTACGCAGTGATAGTCCACCTGAAGGCAAGCGGTAACCGTCGCCCATTATATCTACGATTCAAGCATTTAGGTTGCAGGCAACAAAAATGCAGAACAGCAGATGCGTTGTCACTGTGAGGACTAAGATGAAATGCGTCATGCCTGTATTTGCACTGGCTAATTTTATGGACACCCCACGTACTAGGCGCAATATTAAGGAGGACTAAATTATCCGTTTTGTATTTTTTGGTTTGAGGGTTCTGTACAAAAAAATATTGTAATCAATTATGATTTTAATTCAAAAGGTTCATTCATAGTTTTTACGAAAGTGCACCACCACCTAACTAATAGCAAAGTAGTCTTATTCAAATTACTGTAGCATATTAATGTAGCAAACTCTAATTAAATTAATTAATCTTTGTCTTTTTACGAGTTTGCTTTCTCATGTCATGTCTGTCAGTCATGTTTCAATGTCGCGTAGGTAATCGTACCTATCGTTTTCACGAACATTTCTTAACAACTAAAATTAACTAAATGATTCTTAGTTGATGGAGCTATACCTGTAAATATCCCATGCTTCACCCAATTGGAGAACCTAGGTCACCTAGGTGGAGCACGGACCCAAACACAATTTTAGAAACTAGGTTACTGTCATTGTACCAAACTACCCGATAAAATAGTGATAAGCAAATGTAGGCCATCACCGTCATCATAAGGATTATTATTAAGCCCACAGTTGGACTCGCTTGAGACACACTCTATCAATTAAAAAAAAATAAACATTATGGTGCAACTACCAGGAAAACATAAAACGAGAGAACATAAAAGGCGAAATAAGTAAGACCCCTAAAACACGGATCCCTAAGTAGGAATCCTTTTGCGCGTGCCGTCAAGGTCAAGGCCGGCGCCGGAGCTGTGGCGGCGCTTTTGACATCAAAATAGAAACTGAAAACTAAAAATAGAATACTTTGGCGGGCCGTTCTTTATTTTGTGGTTTGACCCACGGCGCGGCGCGGCTTCCATTGACGAAATTTGCCTACTATTTAGCTTTTTAGCTTTTCGCGTGACCGAAATGATTGTTGCGTTGTAGTTGTAGGATACCTAAGTACCTATTGTGAAGATAACTGTGATAAGAGTGTTAACGATGTGAACGAATGATTTATAGCTTCAGGTACCAGTATTAACGTAGTCTTGTCTGTGTTCAGCGTTCAACGTTTAAGTATTGTGATAATCATTATTCTGTGCATGAATGCAAGCTAGCAGTAGGCCAAACACCATGGTTCCTACCTACTTACGTATTACATAGCAACCAGAGCCTGCGTAGTGTTGTGTATCTGTGTGTATGGAGTGTACCTACCTAGCTACGCTACGATACGAGTGCAAGCTTACTTGATAGTTAATACCTATCAGTCATCCGAGCCACAACAAAGCAAGAAAGTATGGCACCTGACGCTGTTTGTTTTCATAAAATAACTTTAAAAAGGTACGTACCTACATGCTTTAAAGGTCTAGGTTCTAGCTAGACTTTAAGATATGCTACCTAACTAGTACCTAATCGTAACGTTAGGAGGTACTTTTCCGACGGGAAATAGGTAGAAAAGACAACGCTTTTATCTGTTCATGAAAACATGTAGGTATTTAGTAAAACCTGTCTGTAATCTGTTTCAACAAAGCTAGTCTCATAAGTGGTTCCCTACGCTACGTAGGTCCCTAGATGAGTGAACCATTTTAGTAGGACATAGTACCTACTTATTTGTGTAGAACGATTTATCAATTGAACAAATTCTGTTTTAGTTATGTAGCTAACTTAAGTATGTTTTTCAAGAACGTTGGTGGCTGGGCGGTTGAGTATCCGACTCGTAAGCGAGAGAGGTGCCGGGTTCGAATCCCGCTGTGGCAATGTACCAATGACTCTTTTCTGAGTTATGTACATTAGTTGAAATTAACCAATGCTCCTATGGTGAGGGAAACATCATGATGAAATCTGCAAATTCTGGCAACTGAAATTGTAACCATGATCCAATCTAGTCAGGTTCCCCTGGTAGCAGGGTCATTCTTTTCTCTCCACAAAATTATTTTCCGTGCCCGTGGTCCGCCTTGACTATGGTCCATGATCTAGGATTTGGCAGATTAGGTAATTAATTGCAGTGGAGCGACTGCCATCTGACATTCCTGGCTCCTAACCCTGCTACCAAGGGAACCTGACCAGATTGGATCATGGTTACTTACACATTCAGTCGTCTGAACTGAATGTGTAAGTATCATCACGATAATTTCCCTTACCGTAAAAGCATCGGTTAGTATTACGCTAATGTGCATAACTTAAAAAAGAGTTATTGGTACATGGCGGCAGTGGGATTCGAACCCGGTACCTCTCGTGTACGAGTCGGATACCGCAACCTTAGGCCACCGACGCTCCGACTATTTAAGCATACCTACCTATTGAAAATAATTAGTGTAGGCAAGTTCCTAGTTAATTTGGTAGAGCCTATTCATGTAGATAAGTAGGTAACATTTAGTTCGACGCCTGGTAGTAAGATGAAGGAGGTTGGTTTGTTTTGATATGAATGGCACGAGGTTATTACTCGTCCTTATGGTGTGTACACACTCAACGTACGCCAACGAAGGGCTGTCGGCCGAATTATTTGGACTTCTAAGATCTAATACTTGCATTTAGTGGTCAAGCAAACGATCTTTGGGAGTTTTGGGAACCGATTCGGGCTCGTATTTGCACGTTTGTTTGTTGGCCTTCGGTATCCGCCCAAACTGCGATTGGATGATTACTTCTATCCGTTTGATGTTACCGCTACGCTGCACTGCGGATTGCCGGCCGGCACACGCCAACGGACAATCGTTGGCCGAAACGGGTGCGCGTCACACATCGCCCGGTGTGTACGCAGCATTAGGCTCCTGGTAGTAGGCTTGAGGAGGTTGCTTTGTTTCGATAGTTGTTAACCTGTTTTTTATATGATCATCAACTTGAAATAGAGCTGCGCTTCAACGTAGTCGATATGGTTATTTATCTTTAAAAATAAATATTTTTTATTAAAATTAAAATTCAATGTCCGGATAAAATGAAGTCGCCAGTGCACTCTTTGAAAGCTCTACTTTAACACCCTTTCGGCTTTATACATGTATTATGAAACACCCTGTATAATGAAAAGCCATTTATGTTTGAATATTATTTCGGCCATGTGGCCGCGTAAGATGGTCCAATGTGGACGTCCAATTTTCACGCATTTTGCAGCAAATAATAACTCGCCGTTGTTTTTTTAAGCTGTTTTTTTATAGAAAATAGGTATTTGAGTGCCATCTCACGTGATGTTAAGTGCAGATGCAGTCCACGATGGCGCATACTCGTCTATTAAATACCTATTCACTCTTGTCTTAAAGAGACACAAGTTGTACCGCTCAGGGAAAACGTACAGGCAGTGAGTTCCAGTCCACATTCCCCAAAGTGTAGTCTGTAGAAAACTGCCAGAGATGCCACTTAACGGCGGTGATCCACATTCTGTAGATTTTCCTGCACCAACGGGAGATTGTCTATAAGTTTCTTGGCGCGTCTCTCCAGTCGAGTCCAGAGCAGGCAGATATACCTTGGTAGATCCGTCCTATAGGTGACAACAGTATTCCATGCAAGGGCGAATTTGGGCTTTATATAGTGGCAACTTCTGCTCAGATGGGAAATACCGCCTTGCCCTAGAGAGGATGCCTAGTTTGTACAGTTTAGCAGCAGTTTAGTTTGGCAGCAGTTTTAGCTATGGACTCGATATACCCACCAAACTCCAGCTTGGATATCCTGGCTATCACGTATTTGTAGGGACACACCCTGGAAAATTGGAGTCCGACGGAATGTACTTCGCTTGGCGGTAAACAAATCTTCCCAATCAGAAATATTCTGGAAAGCTTGCTCCAGGCGATCAATGAGAGATTCTCGACAAGACTTGACATCCTCTCTCTTGGCATTTGCACTGGATGTGTATCTGTCCGTCACTGTGGTGCCATCTGCATACCCAATAGCACTGGACACGAGCAGATCATTTACGTGCAACAGGAACGTACAGGGTAGTGTTCTATCGTCCCTAGTTTATCAGCCGTTCCGTTCCGTTCAGGTACAACACCAGCCAGAAATGCTTCTGCAAGGGTGTGTGTAGATCATATCAGCAAGAACTGGGTACGGCGTCGCCGTCATCGGTGGTTCCGTCGTCTGTACTTGTATTTTGAGCAACCAAGCCCAGTGGTTGTCACGGGTCTTACCCAAAGAGCTGGTTTGCTCCGGATACAGCATCAGACGTGGGAGTTGTTGATTTTAGCCGACACCAGACCTCGTCCTCCACTGATTTGCGCTACCTCCAGCCCGAGATACCAGTGCGTACGTAGATGCGAAGGGGAGTGTGGGGCTGTCGCAGTCAAGATGGGAGCGAAAGGATTTGGAGCCGACAAGAATACTAGCATCGAGTCAGTTTGAAGGAGGATAGATACTTTACTTTTTGTGTAATATAATAAAGAAGCATGGTAAAGACTGCTGTGGTTGTTCGCTTGATCTGTTCTTGTTTTGTTTTGTTTTCGGTGTTGGGTGTTCTTGATGTCATGTTCCAGGTGGCCTTTCGCACGATGTCCAGTCGTGAGCAGCCCACAATAAACTTTGCGTAAGTGGTGCCTTCTTTCCACCGGGGCGTGTTGTAATATTTAATCTTCATAACTTCGACGATATCATCTGCATGAATTTACGCGACATAGTATCTGTATATCCTGTGTATCTTATTTGCCCTATATGTACTCCAAAAATAAAAGCCCACTCCAAAGTATTTCATTTATTTCATTATATAAAATATAAAAGTATTTACACAATTACAAAAACATGCTTCATAGCTGAATTGGAAAATGGATAATTCGTTACAAACTTTAAACAAAATAGACGAATCTAAAACTGCCTTTCCCACGATCTGTGACGTTGAGGACCTGAATAAACACATACCACATTCTGAAAAAGGACTTACAATTATTACTCAGAATATTAGAAGCATCTACTATAAGAACTTAGACGACCTACAGGTCACGCTTTCACTTATAAATATACGTATAATATAATCATTTTGACAGAATGTAGACTTAGCAGCTTAAAACCTATTCCTATTCTTGCGGATTACTCAGCTTACTCTACTACTCGACATGTTAACCAAAGCGATGGTGTAGTCGCCTATGTCAAAAATGGAATTCCAGTATCTGTAAAAGAAATAAATTTAACTCATGCATCTTGCCTAGAACTCAAATTTACAGATAAAAATATTTTAGACATATATCGCTCACCAGGAATTTCCAACGCAACTATGATGGGGCTTTACTTAGTTTATCCCAAAAAAACCTCTCCAACTATTGGTATGCGATGACCCGAACATAGTGACTCAACACACACACACACACACACACGCACACGCACACGCACACGCACACGCACACGCACACGCACACACACTTCGCTTTTTACTTACCCTTTCTTCAAAAATCGGTAAATACCCGGGTATCTAAAAAAAAGGCGGGTATTCGAAAATCCTATTTGGTTCATGCGCTTCAAAAAAATAACCCTCGTTCTACGCAATCGGGAAAACAGATACTTTGGACAATGAAAGAGACATTCCTGGCTTTAGATTTAGAGTTTTAGCTAAGCGTAAGTAAGCATCTCTACCCCTTTCTTCACTCTTGTTCCGTTGGCGAGCAACTTGGAATGGAAATGAACATGGAAAAATATATTTTGGCAATATATCTGACATCTTTGGAGTGGTCTGACTTTACAATAGACTATACAAAGCCTATACATAACAATATACACGCCACGATTCGTAAGCGAGAGGTGCCGGATTCAAATCCTACGCCGTCAAGTATCAATGACTCTTTTCTTTAATGCTAACAGATGCTCTTACGATAAGAGAAAACGTCGTGACGTCGTCGCACAACCATTAACGCCAAGATGAGGTAAAGCATCACAGGCCTAATTATGTTATGCTCTTGTATATAAATTCCTTGAGTTACTGTCGTGTATTATATTTTTCATAAAGTAGGTACTTAGACCTCTCTAAGATAATGATTTAAAACCTTCTTCCAATTTTCGATTTTAGCTACCATCTACATCTTCAATGAAATGAAATATGAAATTATGATGATATTTCATTTGTTTTCAGTTCTGGCATAATGAAGCAGCAAAACAGGCTCAAAAATACGCCGAGAAATGCGTCTTCATGAAACACAATGCTGCTACAGAAAGAACCGTACCGAAATTTGGAAGCTGCGGGCAAAATCTTTACTTTTCCCCAAAAAAAAGTACATGGTTAGTGTTGCATGTGGCGTAACGATCTCTTTAAACTTTTTTTTCTGCTACTGAGTGAAAATCGAGCAGACAGCCCACTTGATGGTAAGTGGTAACTGTCGCCCGTAACATCTATAATTTCTACATTTAGGGTACTGGTAACTTTAATACCTACAGTACTGCAACTGCGTTGTCACTGTGAGGATTTTAAGATGAAATGCCTCATATATATGTAGCGGTTTGTAAATGGCTCATAGATAAGCTATTTTTTAATGCATTATGTATTACAGCTGTAAAACACCCTTATAAAATAAAATAAAATGGATTTAGATGAAATCTTAATGGCTACATTATCCATCAAAACGGAACACAATAATACAAGCATTGTTGCTTGGCGGCAGAAATAGATAAGGCGGTGGTACTCACCCCAGCGGAGGCTTGATGACTACTAGGGTTTTCGAATACCCGACCTTTTTAGGTACCCGGGTATCGGGTATTATTATTTTTAATACCCGGGTATACCCATTTAACAATTTTTTAAGAAAATGTAAGTAAAAGGCATTTTTTAAAACCTTATATTTCAAATTGAAATATAACAAAGACAAATAAATTTAATATCAGTGAAACTAGCCTTATTGGAAAGCTTAAGAATAACATTTCGGCCATGTGGCCGCTGCGTGTTTATTCTAACAAAAGTCAAAACCATTCAAACAAAAGTGGGCTTCTGCGCTTAAAAAATTTTGTATGGAGTAAATATAAATATCAATGTATAATGTCACGTTCGACATCCAGATTGTGCAATCTATTGGGACGATAGGTACGGGGACGATAGAACACAACCCTGTACAGAATAGAACACCCTGCTTTTGCTTTTGGATATGCAAATGGCACCATAGTGACGGACAGGTACACATCCAGTGCAAAGGCCAGGAGAGAGGATGTCGAGTCTTGTCGAGAGTCTCTCATTGATCGCCTGGACCATGCTCTCCAGAATGTTTCTGATTGGGGAGTTGCAAAAATTGTGCAGTTCAATGCATCTAAAACACTGGCATGGTTCACAGTGGCGTAGCTAGGTAGGCAAAGGCCCCGGTGCATAGAGAAAGAATCGGGCCCTCACCTCCTCTTTCCCCGTAGCTTCAACTTATATTGGCCTTTAAAATTATAGATAGGAATATGAATAGGATACAGGATACAATGAGTTGAACTTATCATTAGTAGGCTTAATTCATACGTCATCTCTATGAGTGAATATCTAAAATCTCTGTGCTTAATAAAAGAAAATGGGAATAAATAAGCAACGACGCACATGGCATTATAAAATATTTATTATTCAGATGAGATCAATAGACGAAAAAGAAAAACGATTTTTAACAGAGTTCCCTGTCCAATTCACAACCTCTTGCGCGCTTTAATTTTTGTGAATTCGTCTATAACTTCACTCAAATCTAAGTTTCATGCCGCCTTATTTTCTATTGCAATTAACGGTAAGGGTCGGAGGCGATCTTGTCCAATGCTGTTTCTTAAATAATTTCTATAATCTTCAGTTTACTGAAAGATCTTTCTGCTGCCGCGGAAGTAACAAGAATTGTATGAAACAGTAGCATTACTGTATACACTTCCGTAAGGTCACATTCGAGCACGCCAAATTTCGTTATAATTTCTTTGCAAAGTTGGCGAATAGACCACGTCTCCGTCAATTGAGGAAGGACCAGATGGTAAACATTAAGAAATTGGAGCGAAAAAGTGGGTCCAATGATATCGGATTATTTTATCTAAAACTGATCACATTTCGCGAGTAAAATCTTTTCATTTATGCTAAGCAAATTTATTGGAATCAAAAAACGTTTTACAAACTGCACTCATACCAGAAAAACGCGCATCTAACTGATTAATTAATTTATCGAGTACATTGTTGAAAATAGTTACTCTGAAGATTTCTTCTTGGTTTTGGAATCGGTGATCAGAAGCCAATTCATTGAAATGATTTTTAGTTTTTCTTCGTCGCTTTTCTGGAAAGGTAGGATCGATATCATATTTTTTCGCGGTTTCGGTGGCCTTGGATTTAGAGGACTTGAAGTCATTCCTGTACTCTTTTAATTTATCCGTTGTTTCGTCCAAAGCCTTAAGCGCACTCCACATGTGGACAGTTCCGCGGGAACACGAGAATGTAGGGGGATTAATTCGCCTATATTCGTGTAGTCCCGTGCATGTTTGGCATGTCTCGCCTATTTCATAGACTAAATAGAGATAGTTTGTTGTCTCGATTCGATCGATTTTATATTTATATTCCTAGCGCTTTTTCCCGTAACAGGTTCGGGGTACACTTGACCATGATCCAGGATATTAGTAGATCAAGTAATTACAGTAAAGCAGCTGCCATCACCTCTGTGACCCTGTTTACAGCAGATTAGCGATATTACACCGATGAATCGATATAATGTCGACGCGTTTTGACACCCACCACATCCTTAATAGGCGACAATGTAGAGGAACGACCAAAGTCCCGGCAAAAGTTTCGGCGGACATGTGGAGAACGCTTTTTACTCGCCTCATCCAAAACGATATCACATTTTTTGCAACATTTTGGAAACATAATTGATCCAGTTTAATACGCTGTGCATGAATTCGCAAAGGAATACAAACTCAAAATTCATCATTTTTTATTTTATAACCTCTGCTTCACTACGTTCGTCTTTGCTTTAACTCTTCAGCGTTATTTTGGACAATGCTTTAATAATATCGAAAAAACTAACTTTGACTGCAGTTATTGAGTTAACCCTGCTCAACCATCTTGTTGTATTCAATTTTTTCAAAGTAATTTCTGATTCGCCGGTGAATTTTGATAAGAGGTCCCAGATAGATAGATAGATAGATAAACACTTTATTGCTCACAAAACATAACAGTATCAATCAGTCCCAGCGCTTAATGCTGTTTCCAAAGAAGTTAAACAAGTCTTGTATTATTGCAAAGAACTTCTGAATTTTGATAAAACCTCGAACGGCATCGTTTACTACCAAATTTAAATTATGACTGGCGCAATGTACGTACTCTGCGTTTGGCTGAATATCTTTAATTTGTTTTTGTACGCCATTATACACACCACACATTATACTGGCCTCATCATAACCTTGCTCGAAACACTTTTTTAAAATCAAGTCTCTTTTCGGAGAACAACGTGGTTACTTGATTTACCAAATCAAGTATTATATTTTTCGTTTTCGATCAAGTTGAGAGTTATTAGATCGTTATTAGTTAGATTATACCGTTGCCGTTCTGCTGCAACCTGTATCATACATGTTTTATCATCGGATTTTTTTTTAGCGAAAATGAGTTCTAGCAAAATATGGTGCCAGATGGATGAATGTACGGAATAGAAATAATAGGATTAGTGGTAATACTCGATGAAATAAGGCTGGTAGTAGGGAATTACGATTCTTGTGAGCAGGGTCGAGGTTTTCTAGCTTCAGGAGCTGGCGAATTGGCTGACCCGCTCTTTTCAAAGCTTAGGTTGGAGGTCCCCCTGAGCTCCGGGGCCCTGGTGCACTGCACCACCTGGCCCTATGATAGCTATGCCACTGATGGTTCACCGCCAAGCGAAGTACATTCCGTCGGACTCCATCTTGCCAGGGTGCGCCCCTACAAATACGTGATATACGGATCTGCCAAGGTCTATCTGGCTGCTCTGGACTCGGTTGAGAGACGGTGCCAAGAAACTGATAGACAATCCCCCGTTGGTGCTGGAAAATCTACAGGATCTGGATCACCGCCGTAGAGTGGCATCTCTGTTGGTTTTCTACAGACTACACTTTGGGGATTGTACGACGGAATTACACGAGTTAGTTCCACCAGCCCCATTCCATCTTCGGGGCTCTAGGTGTAGGTTAGCGTACATATAATGTAGACATTCCATTTCCATTTCAACGTTTTCCTAACCATTTTCTGTTGCGAACGGCAAATGACTGGAACTCGCTGCCTGCACATTTTTTCCCTGAGCGGTACACCTTGGGTTTCTTTACGACTAGAGTGAATAGGTATTTAATAGACAGGTATGCGCCATCGTAGACTGCATCTGCACTTAACATCAGGTGAGATGGCAGTCAAATACCTGACTATTTTATATTAAAAAAAAACGGAGAGTTGTTAGGTAAATACTACCATTTGCTGCGAAATGTGTGAAAATTGGACGACCACATTGGGCCATCTACGCGCCAGTCGCGGCGGCCACATGGCTGAAATAATATACAAACATAAATGGCATTTCATTATCTTTCCAACACAATATATTTTTTATGTTACAAGGCAAACAAACGGGTATGCAAAGTGGTCATCGCCGCCTATGGACTCCTCTTTGTTTAATTTCTTTTAAAAACCAAGGGTTTATATGAAAAGAAAACAATTTGAACTTATCCTGACTTATAATATATTTTTTCTTAGTTTCCTTATGACTTATAAGAGAAGATTTGCGCTATTTAAACTCTTTAAGGCGTTACATTACCGCATCAACGATTTTTTTTAAATACCCGGGTAGAGCTCGTCTAATCTAAAATGACGCGCCCCACTATCGCATTAACGCACACAAGCAAGTTTGAAATATGGACGCAATACATATACAAATGCCGTTGTAATTGGTCATTCAGTTGCCGGTGAAATTCAAACGTTGGGAGCACGCGTCGTTCATTGGCTCCCATACCGATGAAGTGTCGTTATCAATATTTGCACTCACCCATCGAAATCAACTAACAAAGTAGTGGGGCGCGTCATTTTAGACTAGACGAGCTCTACCCGGGTATGGCACTCAGTTTATACCCGGGTACAAAATCCGTTAAATACCCGGGTATACCCGACCCCGGGTACCCGGGTAGAAAAACCTAGTGCCTACCACCTGATAAACGAATCCGTCTGATTCATTTAAGGAGAGACTGAAGCGTGCACTATGTATAAGTTTATCTGGTTATTTAATGTACTTATGCAAGATATTATTTATAGCGCATGAGGTATTCTGTAATGCTCTAATAAGAAGTACCTAAGTACCTCTAACTCTGCATACAGCCATGAATATTTTTAATTTAACCATTTCTCAGGTACGAAGCCATTGCAGGATGGAACAGTGAATATAAGCTTTTCAAGTATGGGTCTCCTAACATCGACTTGCACGCGGTCGGGCACTATACACAGTTGGCATGGGCGACCACCCATCAGATCGGATGCGGTATGGCCCATTGCTCTGGAGGACCATGGGGCTCGTTCTACAATTACGTGTGCCATTATTGTCCAGCGTAAGATTTTTATTATACTACTATAAGGGTACAGCACAAAAAATGTTTTTTTTTACAATTTGTGTGACACCCTCGAAGAGGTTGGTGCTATTCTACCGGATACCACACGATTAAAAAACATTAAATTACGTAGGTAGGTAGTTTTTATATAAGGAAAACGTGTATTTTTTGACCAAATGGCTCTATGGTACCTAATGAAAGTATTGCCGCTGTATTGCTAAAATGTGGTAGATTTGGCTACTATATATTTTTTCAAAAAGAAATTACCTATACAGTATCTTGACCCAAAATATAGTAGGATACTATATTATATAGTAGATTTGGCAACTCTTAACCTGAGTTTAGTGACATTTTATGTCCTTTTATTTCCTAAAAATTGATAAGTACAGGGTTTTCTTACGTCAAACTAAATAATTTGTCATACGATGAATCCTTTAGCTGAAGATGTACCTATCCTGTATTACTCTATTTACATATTTATCCCTATTATGAACGTTAATAAGTTATTAAAGGTGACAAAGTCGTCACTTGGTATTACCGTCGTAATTATCAACATACCTACTCATGTTTTCCTGTTTTTACTTAAGAGCTCCAGTAACAGAAGGTGTTTATTAATTTTATATAAAATAAAATATACGCTTCGTAAATACAAAATAAAATAAAGATACAATCGTACAAGGCGACAAATGTTTTCGAGGCAAAAGATCTAGAGTCTCTATAGACTGGAAAATAGGCAGCAGCGTTTTCCATTGTTATATTTAAAACACTGCGATCTCCAACCCGCCTGCCGAGCGAGATTATGGCAATAACCTGCCCTTTCGAGGCTGAGGCCCTAAGTTTTGCAGTGGGATGATATGGGCTGTGATCATAGAAATAAATACCCTGGAACCGGTTGAGCGAACAAATAACTCTGACGGTTACCATAGTAAATAAAACTGCGCTGTCCACAGTGCCACAAACATGTCTGACCGGGTGACAGCGTCGCTGTTGTTGGCATTGACATTACATTTCAAATCGGCAACACTTAGTTCCGGTTTTGTCCACCGGGTCGAATAGGTTTGTCAACAATCTTGTCAAGCCGCCAGATATAACATTGTTAACGCGTACAAGAATATGTATGGACAGTGGTAACCATTCCAATAGCTATGTGTAATACGTCGTTGGATAGCTATTTTCGAGCTGAACAAAAGTAAGTAAGGCGCTAACTGCCAAATTTTAGTTCGTTCAGAGTTATGCTGTACTAAACATATCACAGTATTAAGTACTTTTTTCTGTTCTACCCGCATTTAATGGCCATGTGTAATGCATCGATGGATTCATGGATATACAGGGTGTAAAAAGACCGCTAGCATTAATTGAAACCCCATATTCTACCCATGAAACTGCCCACATTGCGCATCGCAATTAATTATTTATTTTAGGTAGCGAAATTATGAAGTCATTTCCGCGGGTATGTTTCTTGGGGAAAGTTGTTCAGTTTCGTGGCTAGAATATGAGGTTTCAATTAATGCTAGCGGTCTTTTGACAACCTGTATAAGTATAAATAAACCATACCATATTAAATATAATGGCGCAGTCTCTTGTGCCACAAACATATTTGACCCGGTGACAGTGTCGCTGTTGTTGGCAATGACATATTATTTCAATATGGCAACACTTAGTTCCAGTTTTGGCCACCGGTTTTTAGCACTGAAATAGACGTCAGTCATCAATCTCGCCAAGGCGCCAGATATAACATTGTAAAAGCTTACAAATTGTTGTAACGTAATGCCTTGAATATAAATTTCTAAACAGTAATAATTGGGATTCGTCAATTACAAATCCAACATTCAATTCCAACCTTCTAATTTATAATTTTATCTCCTTTAAAATTATACCACTTTTGTTGTTGTAGAATTCTTCAACGAAGCTACATTATATAACAATATTATTGTTATTGATTAATTTGTATACTCATCTGTTATCTATTTTTATCTATAATAATATTACTTCCGCGAAAACAAAATCAACGGCATTATGCCGCTGGTGCAAAGTCACATCGTGCGCATATATGTAAGACTGCCAAATAAAAAATAAGCAGATGGCGTGCATTGAATTTGAATGAACATACCAACTAATCATGGCCGGTTAATGATGTAGCAATAAACACTTAAATATTTATTGGAAATGCTAAAAATATAAGTTTTACAAGTAATACATGATATTTCTTATACTTTACGGAAAAAAGATACTCCATTCTTGGTTTTGGTTACTGTTTATTGGAATTAGTGCATGTGTTTCCTACGCAACTCGGCATTCTTAGATTGTAAAGTAACGACCATTCGTATACGTGGCCAAAACGTCACTGAGACATAGTTGGAGCGCAATTGCAGTTTACGCTCCAATGACATGGAGCTATTCCTTTTGGTCCATGAACGGGTCCATTATGTAGAAGTCATTGGCTGTGATGATGAACTTAGGTAGGTATTTGTATCTACGTGGATCCGACAACGCTCGGACTATTTTAACTTCATTGATTCTTTGTTTACTCAAATTATTTTACCTACTCTTTTACAATGCAAATAACACATACACATGATTAATTATAGGTATATTTCGAGATAATGTAAGCAAATAATAATAGCTGTGGTATCTACATTATGTGGGTATTTTGTCATTTATCTATTCGTATTGAATTATAATAACAATATTTAGACCGTTTTCTGTTGTGTACTTTAACAGTGTTCTTGTGATCAAGTGACCTCTCAAACTCATATTGTGGAGGACACTCCAGCCCAGCGCTGCTAGCTGTAAATGTTATTTATTTATTTATTTAAAACAACTTTACAGTATTACAATGTTAACCAATTCACTGAAAGCTATATACATATATCAGTTTCTATTATAAAATATATTCATATAATATAATAATATTCATTAATCCTCTCGCAGTACTTCAGGCATTCCTTGCACACATCCATCCATGGTAATGTGAAGCCTCCCTTCATCAATACATATTGTCTTGTACGTATTGTACCTATCATCTTTATACAACGCGATCTCCATGTCAACGATATGAAAATGCTGCGGCGGACTTTTGGCGTAACACGACTCGACCGAGTAACGAGCACATCCGTGACAGCCTTGGCGTGAGAGACAGGCAAGGCTCGCCTGTTCTAGTTTGGTTACTTTTTGCGTAAGCCCTAGGGATACGTGGGAAACAGGTGTCTAAACGAAAGAGATCCCTAAGGAGGCTCAGGAAGCGATGGATTGACATCGCTGAGTCGGATGCGAGAGCTTACGAGAGGAGGATGCCGAAGACTGGGCGAAGTGGAGGAAGAAAAGTTGGAAAGCGGACCCTGGTCTGAAATAAGCTGGAATTAACGCTAGGAAAATGATGATGATGATGATGATACATGTTTCATGCTCTCAACATGCCTGTTATTTTTTCAGTGGCAATATGAGCGGAAAAATACAGTATCCATACAAAGTCGGCAGGCGCTGCAAGGATTGTCCACATAGCTGTACGAAAGAAAAACTATGTAAAGTAAAGTAAAGTAAATATTTATTGTTAAAAAAAATGGCAAGAAATACATGTCATAGCAATTTACCCATTTCGGGTGTACAATATTCAAACTGTTATTAAACAACACAAAAAACGAAACAACAAAATAAACTTTTACAAGATATACTAATTATTAACCGAATTTTCTTTGTATTATCGTATCTATTTAAATAACTATATAATATAAAAATAAAAAGATCTTCAAAAAATTACAAAACTTCTTAATATTTGATATAAATGCTATCCACATTGTAATATTCCTTGAGATCGTAACAAGACTTTTTTAATAGCCACTTTTTTAAATTTGTTTTAAACTTTTTTAATTCATTAGGCAAATGATAATAGATCTTGATACTTGTGATATGAGTACTTTTTGAGAATGTAATTTTATTAATTTGAGGTATCTGAAGATTGTGCTCGTATTTGCTTCTTATATTTTTTTAAATGATGAATTTTTGATGAAATGGTGTTCATTAGACTTTATAAAAACGCAAATTTTTGAGATATATAAGCAGGCTACAGTGAGTGGGTATATTCTTTTCTATAAAAGTATTGCGGAGAGAATCTGTACTAGCCATTTTAAAGATACTTCTTAAACACTTTTTTTGCATTAAAAATAAAGACTTAACATTGACAGAAGTGCCCCAAAAAATAATGCCATAACTTAAAAGAAGCAACGCAACTTGTTCTGAAGCTATATTAGATACCTAGTATTGATAGGGTATAAGAATAACTGGATAATTTACTAACTGTTTTGATTATGTGTTCTTTCCAATTTAGATTTGAGTCGATGTGCACTCTTAGGAATTTATTTTCATTCAAAGTTTCTACCTTTAAGTGATTTAAGTTAATATTTTGTGATTTCTGTGTATTATTTGTAAATTCAATGAAATTTGTTTAACTTTAAAATTTATTGTTTTAACCGATCCACTTTTTTTTATATCATGCAGTAGGCAAACAGGCAAGCGGGTCACCTGATGGAAAGCGGTCACCACTGCCTATAGACATTAGCAACACCAAAAGTATCGCCAATGCGTTGCCCACCTCTTTAACAAGTTGTTCTGGCAGCAAAAATGCAAATGCCCCACAATTCCACTGCCAAAGCCACGGTTCCCCAAATCCCCACCCCATGGAGCACCTTACTCACCGGCAGAAACACAATACTATTGAAAAGAGCATTGTTTAGCTGCGATATTCTGTAAGGTGGAGGTACTTCCCCAGTCGGGCGGCTCCAATTCGAATGGGTTACCCCGCTATGCCCTACCTCTCTTAAAACGACTTTATTGAGGGTATTGTTTAATTCTTTTGACATATCTGTTTGGCAATTATTGGGTATTAAAATTGTAGCATCGTCGGCAAACATAATACAGTGATGTTTTGTGACTGAGGGCAACTCGTTGTTATAAATAAGGAACAATAGGGATCCTAATATACTTCCTTGCGGTACTCCTTGTGATGTGTATTGAAAAGGGGACTGTATAGACTCAATTGAATTAGTGTTTTATGCACCAACACCTACCATGCTACGAACAAATATGCTCAGGGCTGCGAAGCGGCTTGCAAATGTAGCAAGAAAATTTATAAGAATTATCCTTGGAAATGAATCAACAATGAGACCAACCATTGGACCTGTGGACGACGGGCCCTGCCGATTGGTGTCGTTAAGTAGGTACCTGTTATGTTTTCGGTACTACAAACGTATCTGACAAAGTGACGGCCTCGCTGTTGTCGACAACAAAATGACATTTTAAATTGGCGACACTTAATTTTGAGCTATAGGAGGACCTTAACAGAACTGCTCTGCTTATTCGTACTATGTTCAACATTTAGCAGCCCTGCAGGCATGTTACACTGAACCTAAACAAAGAACTTCATACAAAAAAACGTTAAACGTTAAGAATTTGGTGCAAGCCGGGCTTATTTTCAGTTTTGGCCATCGGGTCAGATATACATACAGTATGCTGTCAAGGATTTTTATATCTGGCTAAAAAAGCTTTTTACACTTGGCTAAATTCAGAATCAAAAAGCGTGAGATCATGATCAAAGTGGAATGTATTGCTCATCGAATAAGGTCCATTTTTGTATCACTTATATTAAGTCACGCGTCGCTCCGCTTTTCAAACACCCGAGATACAAAAATTTACCTTATTCTATGAGCAATACATTCCATTTTGATTTGCTCTTACGCTTTTTGTTTCTGAATTCAGTCACAGAATTTAGGAATGTGTAATAAGCGCATAAGCCAAGTTGTAATAAGCTTCTAATAAACCAAACTCTTTCACCGTTACCATAGTAACCCGTATCTGTCAAGCTTGGTCAATAAAATCATAGCTATACGATTTTTCACCACGCATACTACATCTATGAATAAAATAGTCACTGACGTACAATTTAATTTGAAACAGTTATCGTTTACAAACTGAAATATTGTTAGATAGACTAGTAAGTGGTGTTACAACTTAAAAATGGAATTTACACCAGCTACCATGGAAAAGTTGGCCGAACTTCTTAGGCCACCAGAGCCAGATGTGATACAAGGAAGTGACTTGCCACCATCAGGTACCTACGTAATGTGTGATTGCTTTAATTATAATGCTTATCATCATCGTGGCGTTTATATCGCGGTTGTGCTCTCGCGAACGAGGGCCCCGGGTCCACCTTGACCATGATTCAGAATTTAGCAGATCAAGTAATTACAGTGAAGTGACTGCCATCTGACCTCCGCGACCCTGCTACCAGGGGAACCTGGCCATATGGGATCATGGTTACACCTTCAGTCGCCTGAATGTGCAGGTTTCATCTCGATATTTTCCTCACCGTAAGAGCATCGGTTAGCATTCAACTAATGTACATAACTCAGTTAAGAGTCATTGGTACATGACCGCCGTGGGATTCGAACCCGGTACTCGGCCACCGACGCTCCTAATGCGAAAGTGTAGTACCTACTACATAATGTATTATATCGTAATCATAATCTCTATCATGAAATTAGAAGAAATTCAGTAAACTATATTAATATCCGGCTAACTATACTAATTAGCTAATTGATTACGCAGAATTTGATATATCGTCAACGCGCGATAAAATACCAGCGCCGATATCCGAGAAGAAAGGTCCGAAGAACATCGAAGAGTATGAAGAGCAGGAGGCCAAAGAGCTGGAGGCCCTCAGCCAGTCCGGCGGGGGCCTCGCGGGCCGCAAGACCCCTGAATACACCATGAATTACCAGCAGTCGGTCTCGGCGGAAGACGTTTTCCTTCAGGTGAAGAATTGGAGAAAGATGATATTATTGTAAACTCCACCAACACATTGATAACCTTATGGTTTAATTTCAGTTGCAACGAGGTCTATTTTCCCTTGCAATGGTATTCCGACAGGTTAACAGTCTCGATCTTAGTGATTATGATCCTCATCATCATCATCTCTCTCCCGGACACTATTAAACTATTAGGTTTCCGTTTATCACTGCGCTACATTTTTATGGCCTAATGTGCCGATGGATCGGATTGCCTTCTCAAAACTTCTCAAGTCTGCTTTAGATATAGATTCAAATATCATGACTATAGGATAACAATCCACTGTGGACTTGAGCCACCCTCCACATCAGTGAACGGTTTTGCCGAAATCTCCACGCTTGGCAGGTGAGTTCGAGACATTTTCCTAGCTTTTAATTATCACACCGATAAGACATGTTAATAGGTGCCTTGTAAGATACCCAAGGGGTTACTAATCACGACAAAATTAATACTTATACTAGAACACAGTTACAAAATAGTAAGTTTACAATTTTAATAGGAGAAACTGTTTAGAACAGATACCTTACAGCTCATAAAATGTAGATTTCAATAATTGCAACTGAATGCTCAATGTTTTCTGCAAGCGTTAACATTTTCATTAGTAAAAATTAGCACAAAAATACCGCAGCATTTACGGAGAAAATCACTCACATGCATAAACATAATAGACATGGGTGGGTATAGATAGATACACGTAGGTGGGAGATGCTTTTTTTATGCTACGTAGTGACAAACGGGCAGACAGCCAACTTGATGGTAAGCGATAACTGTCGCTAATAACATCTATCTACGAGTCATCATATCAGTTAGGTTACAGGCAACAAAAATGTAGAACCGCAGGTGCGTCGTCAATGGTCAAGGACAAAGATGAAATATCTCATGCCAGTAATTGCGCTGCCTACTTTATACTGCAAACCAGAACAAACGGGTTTGTTATTTCATCAAACATGAATCGTAGCCATAAATTAAGTAGACCGCCTCTGAAGGGGAGTACTACAGCACAGCGCTCATAGACAGCTCAAACTCGCAAGCCGAGATGGATTTTAAATGAATAAGAATGAATAAGTTGGCATTGTTGGTTTATCTGATACTACATGCTTGATCAGGTGATAGGACTCTGTCAAGCCTGAGGAGTCCGCCTGGGTGAGTACCACCGCCTTATCTATTTCTGCCGACAAACAACAATGCTTGCATTGATGTGTTCCAGTTTAATGGCTAAGGTAGCGAGCGCAATTACAGGCATGAGGCATTTTATCTTAGTCCTCACAGTGACAACGCACCTGCGGTTCTACATTTTGTTGTCTGCGACTTAAATGTATGAATCGATGATGTTATAGGCTACAGTTACCGCTTAATATAAGGTGGACTGACTGCTCGTTTGTGCATACCAAAGAGGAAACTACAGAACCATCATCCCACTGCCTGCTCTTATCCCAGTAGATGGGTTCTACACAACATGTCTCTTGCTGCCATTTAACCACTCGTGTTTTTGAAATTCACTCCTTTTTCCGCATGTCACCATTTACACAGTATAGAGTCTACGCTGTAGACCATCCATCTTTTGTTTGGTCTACTATCCCCATACATTTTCAAACCTTTCATGCAACCTCAATTTTACTATAGTTGGCGCTGTTTTCAATCTTTCCTTGATGTATTCGTTTCTTAGGCATCTACAGCCCTATTTTTGAACCTGTTGCTTCGAGTCGACCGATTTTCAGTTTATATTTTCAGCATGAAAAAGTAAATATTTTGATTTTTTCATGCAAAATCAAAATTGAAAACCATTTGAATCGAGGCGAGTAATTCGTAAATAGAGCCACAGAAGGCCAGAATGGATTTCGAAAAATTATCTACTAATAGTTAATATCCCTCGTTTACTTTTAGATCGGTCCGAAAACCCCAGGGTCAGCTAGCTGCGAGAACCTGATACTGAGGATTAAAATGCCAGGAGACAAGAAGGAGAACGTGGATCTTTCCGTGGACACCACAAATGTTACTGTGAACTCGTCAAAATATTACCTAAATCTACCAATGCCGCATGGCATAAACCCTGACCAGTCTAAAGCGAATTGGGACCCCGATGAACAAACTTTAGTTTTGACTTTGAAACTGGACAGGGAGTTCGATTTCGTTAATTTGTAGGTTCGTCGGTAGTTTTGTCTAATAGGTTATAAATCCAAGTTCGATAATTTACTTTAGACTTATTACAATTAATTAGGTACGTTGTAACGAGTTTGTACATGCAAAGATTTGTATGAGGACTGAGAATGTATTAGGACGTATGAACTAATAAAAGTTTGTTGTTATTTGTACCTAATATAGTTTGCTTATTTGTAATTCAATTTTGAGACGAACGTTTGTTCAATAGAACCCCTCAATATTTATTTGTGGAGCTTACGAACAAACTTTTGTTTAATGGTTTACTTGAACATCCATTAGCCTATACAATTCGAGCCTATACAATTCGATTGCTGGACAATGAGCAGCAAGGCAATGCACCTTGTCCTCGGTCGGTTTGCCGCATCCTGAATCAGTTCAGTGATCGACTTTTTACTAAGCGATCAAATCAAGGGAGCTTTTCAAGTCGAAACTTAGAATTTCGAATGTATTAAAACTCATTAAATTTAATTCGTTTTTTTTTTACAAGCAAAACTGCATGTTAGTTGAAGACCCAAGGCTTCAATAAAAGAGTGCTTTTTCCTTTTAAATTCTAGCTCTTCTACACAATTATTAAATGCCCATGTAAGTTATTTGTAGAGATGTAACGGATATCCGGCCACTATCCGGTATCCGGCCTATCCGGCCATAATTTACTATCCGGCCGGATACCGGATAATGCGTTAATATCCGGCCGGATACCGGATAGTAAAAAATGTATGAAAAGCCCATAAAAGTGATTTTGCTCATCGGAAATATATGCCCTTCTGTAGCAGTCGAGTAAAAAGTCGTATCAAAACGTTTAAAAACCATAAATATTAATCAAAGAAGTATTGATTATGTCGGCATCGGCATCTATTCTACTCGTATCGTTCATTTGGAAGGTTAGCAAAATTTTTTAATAGTTTACTGGTCTCTTCTTTTTGCACTATGCCTTTTCCATTAGCTGGAGTCAGCTCCCCTTGTCTGCTTCCTCCATTTCTTTCTATTTTGAGCAGTAGCAGCGTCAATAATATTGTCCTTCAGGTCCCGTTGGTCCGCCGTCAGCCAGGTGGCGTGTGGGTGTCTTCCGCGTCAGCGAGTCTACTTGCACTAAGGTGATCCTTTTCGCGGCGGAGCACATGCTCACACCATCGCATTGAGCGTTCTTAAATTTTCTCGGGCATAGGTGTGACTTTGTAACTTCCACGAGTGTGGACATTACGTACTTTGCCCAACAGGGTGACACCCGCTGATCAGCATAAATACGCATTTTTGTCGTGTGTAGTTTTGACAAGTGCTGTTTAGTAGTATAATGTACTTAGTGTAATAATTTAAAGTCAATCAAGATATATATTGATATTATAGATATGAAAACATATTATCCTGGATTAAAATATGAATTTCTTTATATTTAGAGGTAGTATACGATGTCGTTTATCCCCTACGATGCTGTGGGCTAATGTGTAAGCCCGTATTTTGAATCTATCAATCCGTGTAAGGGCGGAAGAATTGTTCAGTTCAACTTTCAAATTATTCACATTAAACGAAAACTTTAAATTACATAAACACATGCAGTCGTATAAAGTCCCACGCCGCGATTACAGCTTGTACAAACTTATTCAGAGACTATGACCTGTAAATATCCGGACGCCGGATATCCGGCTATCCGGCTAGGAGGCTGGCCGGATATCCGGTATCCGGTATCCGGCCAAACAACTATCCGTTTCATCTCTAGTTATTTGCCTCTTATTATTGTAGCCTGGTTTTCCCTTATTAATGCGATATATAGCTGACGTCAATTCTTGTCAGGTTATTTTAAAAGGAATATTATAATAATACGTTATTATGTTTATAATTATTTAAAAAGTTTTATGTTTACCTATTCTTAGTTCGGGACTGAGTCTTATCACTTTCAAAGTATTGATGTTTTTATGTATTGTGGAATTCCCATTATTGATAATATGTTTGATAAAGTCGGGATCGTCTCCGATTTTCCGAGATTTTAAAAGAATTAGCTTCTAAGGGAATTAGTTCTTGTCTGCGAATATTAGTATATATTATTGAAAATGAGTGACTACCAAACATTGAATTCCGAAATCCAAGTTCCTCGAGAATGGCCCGTAGAAATTTCGCGAAGTGCATTTATAGACATCGCTCGATTTGCAATCAGTTATTATCTACTAATAAAACATATCATTTTGAGAGTAGGAAAAGTTCCGACGGAAGTTATTCGTTCTGAAAATGGATGGAAGTATCTTTTCAAGAAAATAGAAGGAACGTAAGTATTGCCTCCAATTTTTATTCACGTAAGAATAAATTTATATTTTAATAATCTAAAGAGTATAAAAACTAATTTAAAAGGTTTTCTTCTTTATTTTTAAGCGGTGACGAAGATGCCTTCATCCTCATAAATTTTATTCTGCCAGAAGAAGTAACGCTGCTGAGCTCTAACTCTAATGGCAGAAATCGTTCAGGGAAAAGGGGAATGTGAGTACTCCGACATTAAATTTATGAAAATATAAGACTCAAGTAAACATATGCAAGTAACAATAATTTTTTTCTTTTATTTTCAGAAAGTGTCTTCCAATGACTCTAAAAACAAATATTTTGGATCCTAAGCTGATTTCCCCGCATAACAGGCCCAGATGCCTATAAAACCTCTCTTATGGTGACTTATAAATCATGGGTAGCAAAAAAGTCGACAATAACACGTAAGTACTGTCGATACTTTTATAAGTCGCAAATATGACCACTGTCCCAATGTGTCAGGTAAGCCAGTAAGTAAAACTGAACGATAGTTAAAAACGATCGAACTCTCTTTGATGGATTTTTATAACTTCCAGAGCTGAAGAAGTCCCATCAACATCGGCTGCCTCTGGTATAACATCGGAGATGGATCCCTTTGAAGACTGGGATGTGGTCGTTTTCGACAGTCTACCAAAGTCTACGTAAGATGCGGTCGCATTTTTCGACTTGCTCGTAGAATGCTAGCTAGATTTAACATCCGTAAAACATTGTAAAACAATAATGTAGAGTTAATATAATCTTTGTCAATACTAAATAACGGGCAATGACTCGGGATCCCCTAGTCCTCTGTAGATACTGAGCGGAGTATTAAAGATAAATGAAACATTAAAGAAACTGCATCCACTAGGCTGTTGTTTACTAATAAATAAACATTTTATACCTACTTAGATAGTATGAGTTTAGGTAAGTGTAAACAATTATTTTATGATATTGTTTACATTTAAATTCCTAAAAAAACTGATTGATAACGGTTCAAAACAATTGTTCCAAGTTACCTGTTAAGTTTTTAAGCAAGCTGTTTAAGTTTTCCCACGAGCGACAGGACATAGGGTGCCCTACGCTTGCGCAGCAGGTGAGTCAGCAGGTGGGGTGTGCGCCTGCGCGGAACGGCCGACGCGCTGGCTGCTCCTTGCCCTCTTTATTTGTTAATATATAATATAAAGTTTGAGTCAAAGTTTAATTTTTAGCTTATAAAGAGCCGGCTAGTTTGCTTGATATTTATTTTAATTAAATGAGATGTTACGAGATTACGGTATTTTCGTTTTGTCGTAAGCGCTCCATAACTTGGGCGAAGGTAATTAAGAAACCTAACTTGATAAACTAGAAAATTGGCACCCGAAGGTGTAGATTGTAGATAGTAAATGTAGAATATCAATATGCAAATCCAGAAAATCTATTGCGGTGACGAAATTAATATCGAGCTTTACGAGCAGCAGTGCAGGAACAGTTGAAGTGCATAAAGTATTTTATCACATCATTTATACATATAAACCCCGTAAAAAATATAATTTACGAAGACGGTATCGGCGAATATGAACCCGGCCTAACCCAATTAGAATTCCCTATTCCCGAGTGACCGCTCAGCTTAGTTCCCACCCCCACTATGTGCCCGACCCAATTGTTATGCGTCGGCGGGTGTGTGGCGCGCACGCGGGCAGTAGTCCGCGCCTCACGTCCGCGCCGGCCTGCGCCTGCGCCTCGGCCAGTGCGCCCGCGCACGATGGTCTGCGACGACCGCCTGCACGGCTCATCGCCTCCCGCCAGTCCCGCGCGCCGCAAGTCGCTCCGCCGCCTCGCCTCCACGCGTGGCTTTCGACGCGCTGCCTCCGCACACGGCTGGATACGAGTCTACGACGGACTCGAGCCTTTCGCCGTCGATGCACCGAGCAAACTCGTCAAGGTCAACCTCAACACTACGGTCGAAGACATCAACAAATACCTCGGACTAAACGATGAATACACTCTCTGGTTGCAAATCGGATGCGAAAAGCGACGGAGATTAGAACTGGACGAGTACCCTCTACGTATTCAAGAGCAAATTCTCTTGACTCAAGGATGGGCGTCGGAAGCGAGAAGGCTGAGAGTGTCAGTGGATCCGGAGTTGCGACATTCGCTCCGATTCAGTGCGGGACCGGCGGCCAGGTTCGGTGGCGTGCAAAAATCTGGGACAATCTACGTTCTGAAAGGACACGTCTTCCCACAATGGAAGCCGCGGCCAGCTCATGTTATTGGGTCACGTTTGCATATGTATGGTGAGTTCGTGTAGTGTCTATCTATAATTTATTGACATAGTTAAGTACCTACTTACTTATATCTTTTAAAATTCTATTCCTAACCTTACAAATAGATGTATTGTTTAGATAATACAATACATAGTATAACACAAAGTCGCTTGACGGCGTCTGTCCCTGTGTATCGATGTACGCTTAGCTCTTTTAAACTACGCAACGGATTTTAATTCGGATTTCAACAATAGATAGAGTGATTCTAAAGGAATGTTTATTAGCAAGATAAAATGTTTAGGTTTGCCTAAAGTAGGTGTAGGTACGCAAACGAAGTCGCGCCGGGTTCACTAGTACTATATAATACTTAGTTGATCAGATGCGAACAAAGCATATTAACAAACATAATAGCTGCTTTGTTGAAAACTCAAAACAGTTATCTGAAAACTAATTAACTAGTTAGTTAACTAAAAAGTTGATCGGTTTAGTTGGTCAGAATTGATTGACAGCTTTTTTATTATACCAAATTTCAGGTTCTTCGTGGGAGTTGATTGAACTTAGCGGTGGCAGGATCGAACTCTGCCAGCCCAAAGCCCAGCGGCTGGTGCTATGCGTGAAACCCAGTAGCCATGGCAACGGTAGCGTACCCGGCGACGCCGGTATGAACCACATCTTCCTCGGGTTTAACACTGTTTGGGAAAGAAACATGTGGTTCTGCTGGTTGAAAGAGGTAAGTGTGACTTTCTAATTAGTTAGCAGATAATTTCTAGATTTCTAGCGTAGTGTTTCTAAAATTCCGTCAAGTAGTTTCCGCCTGTTTCGATATGTTTACGCACATTTATTATTCGGAAGTAGTAGAAATCTGTATTTATATGAATGTCAAACAATGTTTCTGATAACTAGTAAAAAATCTAGGTTTACAGCACAGTATATCAGCAGAATTGTAGAGTTGATTGGATTCTCTGAAAGCGAGCGTACGAGGATTGTATTCCGGTACAGTTCGCGAACTAACGAGCCGTCAATAAATCGGCGGAAAATTGCTAGAAAATCTCCGTAAGCTTTTGACGTTTTGACATTTCAATGTGCGATTTTGTGGCAGTTGTTGCAGGGTTGGGCGTTCAAATTTTGAACAATGTTTCGTAGAATAGCAAGTTATAAATATTTTGCTTTCAACATTAAGTTTCAACGTTTTAATACCCATAGAAATAAATGTAATTCGATTATATTATGTGCTCAATATTGCCTCCACCGCCCGTTATATCACCTTTCAGAGGGTCTAGAGAAGTCACAGTGGAGGATAAGCCCGCCTAAAATTATACTTTTGAATCTATAAAGAAATACAGAGTTATCATACCTACACGTTTAGGAATTCCAAATTTAATAAATTAGTTTTTTTAGTAGTGTTAGCTTAATGTTTTATGACCGCATTCCCGCTTGACGTAAACCCTCGTTGGCAATGTTGTTGAGATGTTCAAAACACGCTACAGAAAACGCTACTGCGCATTTTCCGGTCTACTGAGGTCCTAGCTGGTTAACCTCTAAGGACGACATCCACAGTTGAGAGGTTTGATGTAATTCTACTTTGGTGCACCAGCCACCGGCATAAAAAAAACGCAGAATCTTATGCAAAATGCATTAACTTATTCATTGCTAGCTGCCATTACGCTCAGGATTACAATACTTGTTAAGTACCTAATTAAGCACTTGTAAATCTTGCAACCAGCCATTTCTGTACAACTCTCACACGCATTCCGCGCTCTCACACGAATCTCTAATCAAATTTGTCTACACGACTATTATATCCGTCCAAAAGTGTGTTAATTAGAAATTGCGCGCGCAGCACCCTGAAACAGATGTCACGGTCGAGGTGTCCTGGGTGAATGCGCGGGCGCCGGTGCGCAGGCGTAGAGCCAGCCTTCGCATCAGTCACCGAGATCGTCTCCGCCGGTCGCCTGGTGCTATACAGCTACGATGATTCCTATTGTTACTGGAATTTCGAAAGCATTTGAAGACTCATCAATATTGCAGGACAGTTCAGATTTGTAGTAGCAGCTGCTTTCCAAGGGACATCGCTTGATCTTTTTGGTGTCATTCCTGGAGTATCGTTGTCGCTACCTGTGTGTGTTAGCTGAAGCATATTGTGACCGGCGTATTATTAACGATTGTGAATGTGCGATTTAGAAAATAATAGTGCTTGTTGAAAAGAAGTGACATTAAATTGCCCACACGAATAGCGTTTGATCAAGCAATAGTGTCGTGATCGGAATAAGAATTCGCATCAGACGCGAGTTGCCCGTAATCTTTAGAATAACAATGCCCATTTGAGTTCGTCGCCCCGGTGCCGTGTCTACTCACCGAGACTTACTTTGGGCTCAACTTGTCGCCTTTGTCACGTCATTTATGCAACCGAAAGTAGCCTATTGATACTATACCATTGTAACGATAGTTATTTTCCTTTAGGAAGTAAAGTGATTCCTAAATTCCTTCTCTCTAACGGTTGTTGGTAAAACAAGTAATTATCTGTGATGGTAGAAAGAGACACTATGAAGTCTGATGAGGACGAAGTTGACAGTTTGGACGTTTTCGCGGATCAGTCTTGCGACGATGTTTTCTTGGATAGTCTGGAGCCAACCACGCTGAAAGAGAAATTTGAACTGCCGGTGGGTACTTTTGTAAATTATGTCACTTAATTTATTTTTGAACCAATAAAAATATTGCACATTATTTTGTTGAAACTAAGAGACTGTGCGGCTCCACCCGGTGGGATATAATTATGGTGGTTCCTTGAATATTTTTTAAATATATATTAGGTATATACCACTGCATTTATATATATTTCAGTAGAATTTGTATTTCACTTTCGGAATTAATGTGTATTTACCATTTATCGGTGTTAATCTGATATAACCACATTTTAAAGTTTCTTTAAAATCTGTACAGCTGTTTTTGCGTAAAAGAAAAACAAATATCCATCCTTAAAGGTTTCACATTTATATTAGTATATGTAGCATATTATATTACAGTGTTACAGTGGGTTCACTTAGTGTAGATTGCTAAGACTATTTGCACAAATTTATTTTTTAAACCCTGAGATCCAAACTAGGCAATAGCCTGTATCATGGATGTCAGTGATATTGTGGGGGAATTAATGAGGACGAGGACGTCCTTCCTCTTTAGTTAGTTTGTTCCGTCGTTTAACGACCGCACTGACTCCTTACTTCATGAAGCGTACAACGATAATAACTTTGATATTCAGATCAATATCAAAACTTTTAGATCGACCTCATTCCACGTGTCAGAAATGGAATAAGTATCAGTTTAGGGCACGTTTTGAAAATCGGAGGCTGTGCAGACAGTATCTATAGCTTGAAACTCCATAACACAAAATGAGCTCTAGAGTATTTTTATTGTATTTTCAACACTGGCATGCAATCCGGAGATCACCAATAGCATCAAATCCGTCCAATCTTGGAGGACGCTCTTACAAATCAGCAAATCATAAATTGAAGAAATCAAGCCAATCAGAACCACATCTAAAACCCAAACCACTAGTCAACAGGCACCACTCACTCTCAAACTATATTTGTCAACAGGCCACGCAAAGCACCCAGCCGCCCAACGTGCTAGACCTGAGCGGCGGTGGGCGAGGCACGCTAGCCTCCGCGCTAGCCCTACACGCAGCAGGCGCGTTCACTGTGCGCACGCTACTCCTGCGCAGCAACGCCTTGAGCGCGCTTCCGGCGCAGGCGTGGAGCCTGCAGGCCCTTACGCACCTCGATATCAGCGATAACAGGATCGCGCAGCTGCCAGACGAGATATGTCATCTTACGCAGTGAGTATTTTGCTATAGTAGTTTATTAGGTGGTGGGAGTCAGTCAAGCTTGATGTCCGGCCAAGGGCAGTACCACCGCCTTATTTATTTGTAGCGCCAATTGTTGTGTTCAGGTTTGAAGGATAAGGTTGAGAGCATTACATTATTTTCACAGTGATAACACATCTGCTGTTCTGCATTTTGTTTTGTAAATCTAAGAGCCTAATGTTATGGGCCACAATTACAATATTGAATTTCGGGATGGAGTGTGTGTTATTTTGATATAAAATACACTACTTATCTTCACTGCAAAACTTCATCAAAAGCTGTTCATTAATTTATGGATATGGAAAAAGAATAATTGTATTTTATTTTAATGTAAAGCTAACAGCCGATATCCTCAAGTTATAAAGCATATGGATAACTATAAAGTAGTAGTTATAAAATAATAAGCTTACACAGTTTTACATTATAACATTATCTATACATAAAATCATAAATAAATAAATAAAATCGCTCCCCGCGTCTGTCTGTCTGCCTGCATGTTTCCGTTAAGTCCTCCTAAACCATGCAAAGTATTTTGATGCAGTTTACCGTCAGTTAGAGAATTTCTTCCTGAAGGTTATACATATTATAGTAAAGAAAACCCATGATAAGCCGGGTGGGTCGTTAGTTTATAATATTAGTAGGATTCGTACTAATAGTACTACTCGTAATAGGATTAATAGGAAATCTGAATCTGAGTACTGACAAACCAATCAAAGGCGTCCCCGCCATTGTGATGACATTGAATAAGTTTACAATACAACGTCCAAGCAGAAAATGCAATGTTAATTGTTTCAACTTCATCATCTTAGCGGTCAATCCTGGCTTCCGCCAGGGTCCGCGGTCCTTCACTATCTTCACTTCGAACGGTATTCGGTATCCTTGCATTCCTCGCGTTGTACCGCTGGATCTCGCATCCGACTCGGCGAAGTCAATCAATCGCTTCTTGGACAATGAAAATGTTATGAAAACAATACATCACAACTTCGATAAATGCATAATATGTTTGTGGCATATTGGCGTTGCAACATCTTTGTCTTCAGACTGATATTTAATTATTTATCTTCACACTGCGTGTAGAAATTACGCACTCGGTAATATGACGCCCTCGCCTGCACAATCGAATTATAATGTACTTCTGTTGTTGTGTTTATGTGCCTATTAAGCGTGTGTATGTGTTATCTAGAGCGCCTTTTGGAAAGGGCATATCATTTGTCTCTTTTGTGTATCTAACGTAACATAACTTTCTTAATTTCTTGGCCGTGTGGTGTCCGGCAGAGTAGCATAGCACCAATCCCTTCTATTCTCGGGTCAGATCAGAGGATCTCCGTGCACCCGAAAAAGAAAGAAGCGTTATTTGTTGTACATTTTCAACACTGCGATCTCCAGCCCTACTGGCAAACGTGGATCATCAGCAGGCATAGGCCTCCCCAGACATCTCCACAATGGCCCGTCTTGTATCTTCCGCATCCAGCTGGTACCTGATACCAGCTAGTAGCTGGCAAGCGTGGATATTATGGTAAAATCCTGTATCAATGTGGAGGAGGTCAGCAGTGGTCTGTTTGTGGATGATGTTTATAATTTGAGGTCAGCGCACCCCATACCGTGCCGCTCCCATGCCTCATAAACCTGCTGACCTACGTTAATAATGAAATCAAACGCATTACAATCTACTTTGCTATTCTAAAATACAGTCACACCACAAAATTGTTTGGGCGGGCCGTTTTTTACTTTGTGGCCATACTCTTGCTGTATCGATGATTTGTACTGTAGTGGTCTTGTTTTTGTTTCTCTTATTAAGAAATTTGTCCAACAGCAAAACTACTCACATCACACACCTAGCTAATTAAGAACGTAAGCGAATACGAATCTTATGAGTTACGAAACGTGATCTCGATTTCTAATTGAAAGTTTATAAACCAGTAAACAAAAGAGAGAATAAAAATTTTGTTACTACTGAGGCGGGTGGAGCATTCTGCGCGTGCGTCTGGTATCACGCGCATATCACCGTACGTTGCTATTATGAGGCGGGCCGCGGTCTCGCTCTACCGACGGAGCGAGACCATTATTCTCAACAGCCTTCGACCCACAGACTCTTCCAGAAGTTACAGATCAATCACTATGTATTGGTATACATAGTATATATTAACAACCTGAGTAGTTCAGCACAAGATTTGCTTACTTTGGGGTTAGATGGCGTTGTGTGAATGGTTGCCGATCTGGCATAGGTTCCCCTGGTAGCAGGGTCACGGAGGTCAGATGGTAGTTGCTTCACTGTAAAAACCTTATCGCCAAATCCTGGATCATGGTCAAGGCGGACGCCGAGCCCTCGTTTTCGAGAGCACAACCGAGACATTAACGCTAAGACGAGTTTATGAGTTTTCTGGTACCCATAACACATGTTTTGCTTACATTGGGGCTAGATGGCGCTGTGTGATTGGTCTTATAGTTAAGGAGGTAATCATTGCACATCGGCTAGCTTCGCACAGAGTCGACGTGCTCAGAAGCCGAACCAGCTGGTGTGCACATCTGCACACTAAATTGGGTTGCAACTTCTTTCATTACCTACAAGTTAAATGAGTTAATTTTTTTAAAACGTTGTAAACTGTCTATTAGTAGTAATAGTAAGTAATTGGTCGTTTAAAACTTTAAACGTTTTAAAATATCTCTATATTATCGCTTTATGTTTTAAAATATCTCTATATTATCGCTTTATTTAGTACGGGATGGTATTTTATTTTGAACTAAATCAAAGCCAACAAAAGGAATAAAATAATGTAAACAAAAGATCTCGAATGCACCCTTGTCTTTTCATACAAAACTGTCATGCCACACGATTGTGACAGACAATAACAGAAATGACAGTACAGTCGCTAACTTTTGTTTACAATATTTTTCAAATTTCGTTGGCTTTGCTTGTGCTGTTTTCCTTCCATTTGATGAGCTATTATAGTCAGTGTGAGCTTCATCTGGTCAAATAAGGTTAACCGTCCATATCTTGTCCGTCTGTATGTGAATGAGGTGCACCTAATGGCTTCAAAGCATTGTTTTAATGTTGTATCATTTCGGTTACGCCTTCAAGTTATATAATCGTAGATTGTCTTGGAATATTGTAGTAGTATTTATTTACGTATGAAAACGCAAAGGCCGCGGATTAGGAAGTAGGCGTTTGTGCTGACCCAGGATGGTTTCACTTACGTTGGAAGGAAATTAATTAATAGCCAAGGCAGCGAGCAAATGCAACGATGTTGCTGTAAAGATGTGATTAATAACAGTCGTTGTGTTATATCGTAAGTGGGCGGTACGTTTCCGTTGTGTGCTAATTTTTTTAAGTGAGTGCTTGCGTACGCGCAGCCGAGTCGGGTGGTTGCGGGGCTATCTACATCTGGGCGCCGCCGGAGCGTGGCGTTGCATTCACTCCGATTCCCCAGACTCCTGTTAGCTAACATCCGACCCGACTTGGATTGATTCAAAATGATACCTCGCTTAACGTCGCCAATGAAGTCTCCCTCCGATGTCTTCATGAATTTATGGCGCCGGTGAATTAATTCTAGTCCCTTGAAGAAGAATAAGTACTTTTCCGTTTTATCGATTGATGTGCATCGATAATTGTTCGAATCGAAAATTTCGCTCGAATGGATGATGCAACATGGGAAGATATAAAACGAAGGTAACACTTTCCGCCTCAAATTAAGATTCAAATGAAATGAAGACTTGATAGTTGCTTAAGTTTAGATAACAAAGCAACATATCATCAGGCTCTGTGTGTATCTTTTACGCATTTAAAATTACAAAAGAATAATCGTGTAGGATCTTCGAGGAAGTCGGCAGTCTGCCGAACATGTTCGAATAATTGCATGATTGTATCGAGCCTCACTAACGAGTTAGAGGAAGGATGCAGCTCTACCTAGCAGTAACTGATGTCCTTTGCTGTTTCCGTACATTCTTAGTTCCTTTTGCAATAAATATTTATTAACCGTGAATCATGTGAAACATCAAAACAATAGAATTTATAAAACTTTTTCGCTTAATGAATAGAATTTCTTTGTTTTGTATAGCCATGTGATAGACTATCTCTATAGATAGAGTCTATCTATAGTATACCACACAGTAGTGTAGTAGACCATAGAGTAACATCCAACCGGACTTCAATAATTGGTGGAGATTATTGCCAACCATTGCCCTGTTATAAGGGCTGATACTTACTTGACTAAACTTTAGAAATATCAATCTTACATGTGTTGCATATAATATATGGGAATGTTTATCGTTAAAATGTAGCTGATAATTGAATATCAGAGTATCAGCAAAGATCAGTCAGTAAAAACATATCACCAAAGTTTATAATATTTTTGTAAGACAGATTACCTACATATGTACGTAAAGCTTCCTCCTTTGTCTCACAGGAGGGGTAGTCAGACACTATAAGACCGCCACTTTCTTTCCTCTGTCCTGACTCTCCCTAGCCTCTCATAATATCCACGATTGTATTTAGTCATCTTCTTTTATTTTCGCCACTTTAGATCCCACCTTTTAAAGTACATTACTGATATGTTCAGTGAAGGTTTTCCTGGGACGTCCTCATAAGATTATGGTTTTCTGATTTATCGCTATAAGTAACTTGGTACACTCTTGATTTAGTTAGCGATAGGAAATGTCGAAAGATGGCACGAAAGGGAAATCGTAAAGTGTAGTAACGAGCTGAATGTTTCGTAGTTAAGTGGTGTTGCATAGATTTTATAGGAGATAGGGAACAACAATGCGTATGTAACATCGATGGTGTATGGTGCATGTACTGAGGGCATTGCGCTGTCTTGCTAAACTTGTGGTCAGTGGGGCGAGCCGGCGCACGCGCCGTGGTCAGTCTATGTGCAAACTCGTGAACAACGGCTTGTGTCTTGTACAATATATTGTCGATTGTTGTTGTGAAGTAGCCAAAGTTTGAGCCCTATCATGCTCTATGTGATATCCTTGTTTCTCAGTTACCGAAATAGTGTTGTGTGACGTTTTGTTTTTTTCGAGCGAGTGTATGTAAGTTACATTGAATGTTTTGTAAGCTCAAAAGATTTCTGCCAAAAACAAGAGCAAAGTGTAAACAGTCTAAACAGTACTGTTTTGTAAAGTAGAACGGGTGAAATTTAAATATTGAATTGAAAAAATATTTTTATCTAATATTTACTTATAGATACTGTGACTTTTTGCAAGAACCTCTGAGATCGTCCCCAAGTCGATAGGTATCTACGCCTTCAAAACTCTTCGAATAAACTTGACTACTTCGTAGTTAAAATTAAACTGTGCATAATATGACTAGTTACAACTACTTTCCAAACCTGTTATTACTTAGCATTACTTTTTGTTGGGTGGCGGGAAACTTTTAATTTCGGCAGTCACGGTGAGCGGGCTTGTGGGGCGCGTATTAACATACGGTCAATCTGCCGTAGAGGCGGCGAGACTACGAAATCCTATTGTGTTAAATCTTACGCAACATCTTCTGTAACGATCGCCAACTGAAACAGTCGAGAAGTTGCTCTCGCATCACTGGATTTAGTCTTAGATACAAAGAAGTCAAATGTGATGGTGGTAGTACAGGCGGTAGGTCCTGTGCTAAGTATGTGGCTACGTAAGTCATAATATTATGTAGATTACATTACATTCGTAAAAATAACTTTTTGTGAAAACCTAAATTGTAAAAGTTATATAGACTTAATCACCACAGTTTTTATTATTGTTACTTTGATATTTAGAACGTCGCACGCTCCAAGGGGTAGATTGGGTGCGAGAACTATTGTCTCTCCGATCAACAGACTCCCAAGTTGTTTGGTGAGCTCATATCTATAAACATTTTTGGCTAATACTCGTCACTTAGCCCTAAAACATCTACGAAACTATGCTTAATCTAACGCAGTACTTAACTGATTTACAATTAAAATTCTAAAATAGCATAAATTGTTCCAATCTACAACGGGGAGGATGCAATTGGTCTATCGTTGAATTGTCGGCATGGAATGAAATTTACAGATAATCAAAATGTTGACTGGAAAGTAATGAGTAGTATATCTGCATAGATAGATCAGATAACCATACTATCACAACTAGGGGTTACAACGCATCTACAGGGTACATGTCTCAAAGTATGCGCCGCGGCGTCGTGGTAGAGAGGAAGCAGGGGCGCCGGCAGGCATTCCTATCTTCTCGTCTCGAAGCTAAACTTAGATGTTCATTTGGACCAAAATAAATATGAAGTCAAGAAATTTTTTTAGTTACAAGATCCTTTTCATGTTCAAGATTCACCATCACATCGCAAGAGTGCTGTCCGTCCACATGAAAGGTGTAGTTAAGGTGATGTAGGTTTCCTATAGGCTTCAATGCAGTGACGGTTACTGCAGCAAGCTCATGTAGTCGTACGAGAAAAGCGAGTCGATCATCTTTATGTAAAGCAGGATTTTCAGAGATTATGCTCGGAGTTTCATATCGTGATTAAATCAAGCATTAGAAGATCCGCAGCGCACAGCTGGACCACCAAAGCCCAGCTCGAAGGATTGTCAGGTTCAAATGGGCAGGGCACACAGCTCACAGAATACTGTGCAACGCACTTGAAATTAAAAAAATATGTTACAAAGAGGAACATTTTTTACAGTATGCAAATTCTTGTATCGATTACGTTACCAGTGCGTTACTTTTCGCACGCGTTTTACCGCATTTTATCCTTTTCAAATCTTGCCAAAATCTCGAATTTAAATTATTTGACGGCCAGTTTAGTCACGCGCTACATGTAGGCATTCGATATAGGTAAATTACAGCGATTATAGGTAATAGTATTTTGCTAGCAGTTCCCTGGTGAATTGTAGTACCTACATGGTGCGATGTTTAGTTAGATGAGTAGCTGGTAAATAAATAAAACACGCAGTGCAACCTGTAATCTATGACAGGCCAATAAACTGTTATAATATAGTATGCTTCCAGTACATTGCACCTGTATGCAAATTACCTTCTATCTTTTACGGTATGCGTCTATTACTTCTTGTTGGTACTTTTTGTACTTTATAAAACGCTTTTTAAATTATTTGTGGGCATGTAATTGACTAGATAACTTGTTAGCTAAGTAGCAACGATGTTACTCAACCATGAGGCATATCCGGTTTACTATTGTTTTCATAAATAAAAAATTAAGTATTGTATTTATTAACTATGCGATGGTATTAAATAATTTTAAATTCATCATCATCATCACAGCCCATAACAGTCCACTGCAGGATTTAGGGCCTCTCCCACGAAAGGGGTGGTTATTGCCATAATCTCCACGCTTGGCAGGCGGGTTGGAGATCGCAGTGTTATAAGTATAACAATTGAAAACGCTGCTGCCCATTTTCCAGACTACGGAGACTGTAGATCTTTTGCCTCGAGACCATTAGTCGCCTTGTACGACACCCACGAGTGTAAGGGGTTGGTGCTATTCTACTCTGCCGGACACCACACGGCCGTGCCTAATTAAATAATTTTAAATTATTAATGTCTAATTGTGTTAGATTCACAGACTAGCGCATCATCAACGTCGAAATATATCTACACTCCATTACTTGTAAATATGATAACGGAAAGATCTCGGTGCTTAAATAATTGTACCTACTATCAATATTAACTTCTTAAGGAACCGGTGGTTGGTAGTGGCACAAGCAAAAACTCGATTGATAGGTGTTGAACGCTTGGAAGGAGGACTTTATCTAGCAGCGGCCGTCCAGCGGTTCAGATGATAATGATGATGACCATACCACTACAATGACATTCCACCAACTCCCCAGACTGGAGGAGTTGCAGGCGAGCGACAACGAGCTGCGCTCCGTGGACTGCGCGCTGCGGCTTCCGCGCCTGCGCACACTCGCCGCCTCCAACAACCTCATCACCAGTTTAGGGGTAAATATGAAATACATTAAATGAACATGCCTAACAGCTGGCCAGTTCCACTATACGATTCTCCTTTTCCTTTCTGATCCACGGAACCGATCAACTAGAATATCAATGTTCTGCGGGGACGACAATGCCCTCAATAAATTCTCATGTTTTTTTTTGTATGCCTGCTCTGCTTACGATTTTCTCGTAAGGCTATGCTTAAACAAACATTGAAAGCTCCTTTTTATAACCATGTCACAAAGTGTTACAAAATCGCTTATTACTTTTACTATTTCTAATTACTTACACCTATTCATTGATATTCCAGGCAAGTGACCAGACACAAATGGGTCCTGAGCAGGAGAACAAGACCGAGTACCGCGCGCCTCTCACCAGTGTCGACCTGCGGCATAATAAACTAAAGGGCAGCATTATTCTGGGAAACTATGAGGTAATTCAAACTGTAATGCCTTGGTTGGAGCATGTTGTGGTAAAATTAGGCTTTACATAATCATAACCCTGAAGTCAGTTGGTGAGTTGTGAGTGTCGGTGGCCTAGTGGTAAGAGGGTCCGACTCGTAAACGAGAGGTCCCGGGTCCGATCTCATTGCGGCCATGTACCAATGACAAGTTATTACATTAGTTGAACACTAACCGATACTCTTACGGTGAAGGAAAGTCAACTGAATATGTAACCATGATCCAATCTGGTCAGCTTCCCCTCTCAACAGGGTCACGGAGGTCAAATGGCAGTCGCTCCACTGTAATTACCTGATCTGCCAAATCTTGAAACATGGTCAAGGCAAACCTCAGGCCCTCGCGCGAGTGTGCACAACCGGGATATCAACGACAAGATGATTATATAATCCTATATAGGCCAGTCAAATCTTACAAAAAAAATGGCCCTAAAACGCAAAGCGCGATGTAACGCTGCATTTTTGGTATGTTATTTGGACCCCTTAAGAGAGTGTGAAACTAAATTTTGCAAGCAAAAAAAGATTGTGCTTCCTGCGTAATACGTGAAAAACTGCGAAATTTTCGGACTTTTTTCACTTACTGGTCTAAAAATAAAAAACTATACATTTTTAGACCAATAAAGCTTAATGGCTTTTAAAGTTCATTATATTTGCCACTATTTAAGCTCAAACACAGCTCTACAAAATGTACAGTGACCAAGTTATGACTCTTCAAAGATGGTCAATTTTTCCGGAAAATTTACAATTTTAAGTTTTGCTCCCGTCCGGAGCAAATTATTGATAAAATCGCTAGTCCTATGATAAAAGTAACTAAAAGAAAGTTGTAGTACATTTAATTTACTTTCATTGAAGTAGAAAACGAACCAAGTGAGACTAATAGTTTACTTACAATCTTAAAAACGGTTTTTTGAAGAATTCTGTGAATACTTATTTGTGTGAATGGTACCAAAGTACTTATGCTATGCTTATTAGAAATTATGTTTTAATAATAATAAAATACCATCACAAGGTGCCAATCAGCTTCCGAGACCGTTCTATCAGTCTCAGGGTCCAGTGGAAGATATTTGTCAACCTCGCCAATGAATTGCTCGCTTTGATTCGAACGATTTTCAATCTTAATTTTCCTTATGAAAAATGACATATTTTTCCCTATTTTTGCCCATACTTTGGCCCCCTCTTTCGGTGTTGCCAATGTGATTTTGAAAATATTGAATTTTTCACGTCGATCAACATTGTAAATCGTTCGAATAGAGGCGAGCGATTCAATAACTGAACCCAGGGCCGTTTGTATGTTAGTTTAAAGTTGCTTAGTTTTACCATGGGTTACTAACATTCTACCGAGTTCTATTGAAATCGTAATAACCTATTTTTTTGACATTACTTGGCTTTAATGTTGTATCTACATTCATACGACGACGACATTAGGGCCTTCAAGGAACAAGCCTCTATAAACGAATAAATAAAAACGTAGAACAGTAAGTACGCTTTATGGCGCCTAAAACAAAAAAAATGATGGTTTCATTCGTCCTATTGCGCCCCTCAGCCCAGCAAATTACTTCCAGCATATCCAGCTCAACTTTGGATCTAAAGGTGACTACGAAGTCGCCGTCCGCGCCATGAGAACTTTCCTCCAAAGTAACAGTGTTGAAGTCGAACTTAAGGGTGACGTAAAAATGGATTCAACTCCGTCGATAGAGGCGCTTTGATTGGTCTAATACGATCTAAGCTGCCGGCCGCTTATAAGTTGATGCGGCAATGCTACAAAAAGCCGAGCAATCTTATATACAAAGGCTACCTCTTGCAATCAGTAGTCGGCTGCGAGCAATAGGCGACTCTCGAGAAGCTAAATTCTAAATTTAACGTGTGGTAGTACGACCTACTTAGAACACGGGATCCTACGAGGGGATGCGAACACGGTTTTACAGGATTTACAGCTCCTCATGCGCGAGTTGAGGGTGATTGGTGTGCTGTTCGAGGACTGGTACCATTTCTGCAGCTTTTGACGCTATTGCTATTACAATGTCGTCGACAAGGCGTGGCTTCACATTCTAGGTAGTTTTGATTAATCCCTCTCGGACATCTCAGAAATTAGGAAATTAAAGAAAAAATTCCAATTCTATTGTTGTGTTTTGCGGTGTTGTCAACAATTCAGTGAAACATATTCTTATATTTTAATTCTTAACATAAATCTCGATAATTCATCTTGGAAACAGATGGAGGTCTAGCCGTTAGGAAAGTTACAGATGTGTCCCTGTCAGCTTTTCTGTCCTCGGTGCATAGTTCACAGTATCCAGTGTAGAAGTTATTATCTAAACTAGGGACTTTTATTACGGCGTATTCTATCGAGGCCAAATAAATGCCTTTGGCACGAGGCTTTTCCGGAGGTCAAGCTCCCGAAAAATTTCTGTTCCCAGCGGCTATGGGGCGAGCCTCGCTGCAGATTGGTGCGAAACAATCTTTAAAGCGCACCAACCAACTCTGCAGAGCGTGCCCGTTTGCTAACATCAGGCAATGTCTTCTAAAATATTGGGACACTTCTCGACCGCGTTACGCACTATATCATCCGCGGGGCCTTCACCTCCGCTGGAGCACCCGCTAAGCTTGAGCCAGGTGGTTTGGCCCGTGATTACGATAAGAGGCCCGAAGGGATAACACTCCCGCCCTGGGAGCTGGGACGACGTTTGGTTAGGGACACCACGTGTAGCGATACCCTTGCACAGTTCCATATTCCAGTAACGGCCCGATGAGGTCTCAACTGAAAGTGTCAAACGGTGCAAGTGTTGGTGGAAACCACATATTTACGCCGTTTGGTGTAGAAACCCTTGAATTCTAGTGTCCATGCGCACACTCCCTATTTCGGGAGCTAGCTAAGCACTTGGTCGATATTACTAAAGACCCATAGGGCTGACTTCCACTTCGGACGGGGGACAATACGGCCAGCCTTTTGAGCAGCATTCCTAATAGTTCTAATACCGTAGACCTTGGACAAAATTAGTGATTGTTTTATTAAGTTAGTTGTTATTTGTATTATGTCAGATTAGTATTCATAATTTGTATTATGTCAGATTAGTATTCATAATATGTATAATAGTTATTCCTACCTTATAAATACTTTATTTTTCATAAATAAATTTATAAGGTTCTCGTTTTTTTAAGATTGTGAATGAACCATTAGTCTCACATAGTTCGTTCTGTACATCATTTAAAGAAAATTAAATGTACTACAATTCCCTTTTAATTTTTTTTTATAATAGAACTAGCAATTTTACCAATAATTTGCTCCGGACAGGAGCAAAACCTAAAATTGTAGTTTTTCGGGAAAAATAGACCATCTTTAAAGAGTCATAACTTGGTTGCTATACGCTTTATAGAGCTGTGTTTGGGCTTAAATCCTTGCAAATTTAATTAATTTTAAAAGCTTTGTTGGTCGAAAAGTGCATAGTTTTTGAGTTATAGACCTGAAAGTGAAAAAAGTCCCAAAATTTCGCAGTTTTTCACGTATTACGCAGGAAGCACAATTTTTTTTGCTTGCAAAATGTAGTTTCACACTCTCTTAAGGGGTCCAAATAACATACCAAAAATGCAGCATTACATCGCGCTTTGCGTTTTAGATGTAAGATTTGACTGGCCTAATAGTCAGTCTGTAATATATGAAATAGTCTGTCTGCCAATAGCGACTGCGAGTTTTGTGGTGTGTGCCTCGTAAAGGTTATCAAACGCGAGGATCAGCGGAATCTTTTATTTTAATTTTTGAGGTCAACAACTTATATAAGTAGTATAATTATTATGAAACTGTTGACAATACAGTCTTTTATTTATCTATAAATGAGTAAAAATAATTAGAGCCGCAGATTGTAACGAGTTTAGTAATCCTGTTAAACTGAAATATCAAATTAAATTGATTTAATAGTTAAATCGTCCAGAATGAAGCTGCGAAACATAATCTAACAAATATTTTACCTCATAATCACCGCTATTGGGAACTTAGTTCGGTTACTTGAACCCATATGACCGCGAATTAATGTGTCTGGAAAAGGAAAGGTTAAACGTCGGGCTTTTCCTCTACTCTTAATTATTATGCTTATCCTACTTAGTAATTATCTTTCCGTTTTCAGCACCTAGTATGCCTGGATGTATCATATAATGCTGTGGAAGTGTTGGTGGTGTCAGCTCTGCGTGGACTGCGCGAACTGTACGCGTCCCACAACTCGTTGCAACATCTGTCTTTGCATGGAGGATCGCTGAGAACGTTGAGGGCACCGCATAACCGTAAGTAGTACATTTTTAAATTTCTTGTTTTAAGTAATAGCGGATAATATTGACCAGCCAGTACAAAGTACCTACATACCTACATGATACCAACCAGCTACGAATACCATAGAAAAGCTATACGTACCTCCTCTTGAGATGTACCTCGTAAATATTTGAATCGTATTTCCTTCATTTTTAGTTTAATGGAATACTTGTCATTTTCAGAACTCGAGAGTTTGACTACTACCGTACCGCCGATAAATCTAGTCGAAGTCAACGTCTGCCACAATAAATTAACCTCATTACCACAATGGCTCAGCGGCTGCTCCGATCTGACGACGCTCCACGCCAGCCACAATCAGCTGTCTTCCCTACCTGAACACCTCTTCTGCAGCGAACTTTCAAGCCTTAGTAGTCTACACCTAGCTCACAATAAAATTTCAAATATTCCGTCCATGCCGAGACTAAGAGCACCGTTGAAGGACCTTTTACTCCACGACAATTGTATACAGTCACTTCCAGAGAATTTCTTTTCTGTATGCGATAGATTGTCCGTATTGAATCTTTCAAACAACAGACTCAGTCGGCTACCACCTGCTAGAGGGCCATCTTCACATTGCCTAGAACGACTCTATTTAACTGCAAATTGTTTAACAGACGATGTCTCTGATGTTATAATCGCGTTCAGAGGCTTAAAAATACTACATATTGCCTACAACTGCTTGACCAGTTTACCGGAAAGCTGTGTAAACTTTTGGCCAGAAATCGAAGAACTTGTGGTCTCGGGCAATTGTTTAACTAAACTTCCCGAAAATCTTCCACAGTTAAACAATATTAGGGTGGTTCGAGCACACACTAATAAGTTACGGTCCGTCCCTATGTTTGCTTGTAGTGCTTCCGTGAAAATTTTGGATTTTGCCCACAACGAATTAGATAGTATAGATTTAAGACTTCTCGCTCCGAAACAGCTGAAATTTTTAGACATATCTTGCAATCAAAAGTTACAAGTTGATCCTTCGCAGTTCAATGCATACCGATGTCAACGACCATTAAGTTTGGTTGACGTTACTGGAAGAAACTCTCTAACATGGCAACAGAAAAGTGGCTATCATGAAGAATTAAACGGACTGACACCTTGGAGCACAGGTTTTTCTGAGTGTCCAAATAAATCATTACAATTGTGTTGTGCACAGATTCGTCTTCCATCGTTTTGCAATAAGGAAGGTTTATTTGCCATAATTGATGGTGAAACTGACATTGAAGTTCCAAAAATATTACAGTCAAGTTTACCGGGCCTACTTCTCGAAGAAAAGTCCATAAAAGAAACTGTAAATGAATACATGAAGTATGTTGTGCTATCAGCTCACAGGGAACTAAAAGAAAAAGGACAAAGAAAAGGAGCATGTTTGATAATATGCCACTTGTACCCTATGAACGCACCGGAGAATGGATTTGGTCATTCTGTCAAGCGGTATAGTATGAGACTTGCAAACGTAGGAGACACGAGAGCAGTTTTGAGCAGAAGAAATGGACCACTAAGTTTAGGAATTGAAAATAATAAACGCTTAGGGTATTCAACTCGTTACCCATGTACTGTGCCAGATCCAGACGTTATTCAAACAGTAATTAAAGATGATGATGAATTTTTAATATTAGGAAATGGAAAATTTTGGAATGCAGTGAGCATAGAGACTGCTGTTTCAGAGGCAAGGGCAGAGCGAAATCCCGTCCTGGCTGCTAAAAGATTGCAAGATTTAGCTCAGAGCTATGGTGTAGAGGACTGTATATCAGTAATGATAATACGATTTGATCAGGGAAGATCTGGCGTAGATTTACTGATGAGGGAATTAAGGCAGACGATAACTAGTAATAAATCAGGTCAAACGATGTGCCGTTCTGATTGCTGTTGTTCGCGTTTGGAACCGTGTTGCCATTCAGTGTCACCTTCGAAGCCGTGTAGTGATCGTTCATCACCGAGTGGTCAGAGCGATCGACCTCCAAGTGAAGCAATTAGCCACCAACATTATGCCAGTGTTCGGTCTCAACAAAGCCGAGCATCAGAACGCAGAAGTTGTCGTGGAGGCGTAGCAAGAGCAATTAGAGTAAGAGTCGAAGAAGATAAGGAAGACGATACTAGACACGACGAATCAAACCCGGAAGAACAATTCAAATGCTGGGAATATATGCTGGAACAAAATACACAAATGCTATTCGATAAGGAGTTAGACAATTTGTCTAAAGGAATTCGATCTAGTGCGAGTAGTCTACGAAATGTGAAAGGGTTGTCAGGGAGCAGCCCTCAACTTCATTTAACTGGGAAACAATCAAAAGGAGTGCCTTTCTTGTCAAAACACTTTGGTAGTGCTAGGTCCTTTGGTACTGCGTTGAAGCCAGATTTTCGTTTCGGGTCAGCTAGGTTGCCAAATGGCGGGCCAAATGCAGCTTATTTCGGATCTCTTCAACGATTAATGCCATATCATCTGGAATATGACTTTGCTGTAATACAGGAAAAATCTGCACATTCTCAAGATTCATTAGACCTCGAAGGCCGTATGCAACAGTACTGGGGTGTGGCTACTACAGAACTGTAAGAAGTAGGCATTGTGCTATTGACTGAACTTGTAAATAAAACTTCCAATTAATTAGCATATAATGTATCATTATTTATATACCATTCATCTGTCGACTAGATTTTTTGCACAAAGTATATCGTAATCACTATGGACTTATGCAATACGATCTAACATAATTACATTTATTACATTAATTGTATGTACAGTAGCTATGATAATGTTTGACTTCCACGTCTCCTTCTAGAAATTATAATAAAATATTAATTAAATTATATTTTAAATAAGTACTTATATTTTGTTTAATTTGTGAAAAACTTTAAATGATTATAACACATTTACATTAGTAATTTAGTAATTAAGTACTTTAATTACATCAACATTCTTAAAACTAATTTACTGGCCTAGTAATTTATTTACAGAGTAGGTACCTTGCAATTTTATTAAGGCTCTAAAACGGCAACTTTTATTATTCCACACAACATCAATATTTGCAAGACGTGTGACGTGAGTGTAATAATTAATATCAATAAGGATCGCATAAATTAGTTACTATAACATAGCAATCCTGGACGAGCTGGTTACCCGACTCTAAGATGGTTCCGTTCTCTGGTACCCTGATCATAGTCCTCGCTAGATGACCAGTGGGGCGAGGTGGAGCGGTGCTGCACGGCAACCTGATGTGTCATGTCTCCTGGTTTCTGTTCCGATAAGTACTTGCGTTCGCACTGATCAATCACAGTTCTCGCTTGACGCCTAGCTCTAACAGCTAGGGGGCCAAGAAGGGAATGCGGCGAGCAACCCTTTAATCTGCGGTCCGTTTACTTTACAAAGTCCGGTGGTTTCGCACTGACCAATCACAGCTCTCGCTTAACGACGAACTCTAACAGCTGCGGGGCAAGCATGCGGCGAGCAACCCTTTGGGTCAAGGTCCTCGACAAAGTCCGGTGGTATCGCACTGTTCAATCACAGCTCTCGCTTAACGACGAGCTCTAGCAACTGCGGCGCGAGGAGGGAATGCGGCGAGCAACCCTTTAGGTCAAGGTTCTTGACAAAGTCCTATGGTATCGCACTGACCAATCACAGTTCTCGCTTGACGACGAGCTCCAGCGGCTGCGGCGCGAGCAATGGGTGCGGGAGGAAGGGTGCGGCAGGCGGCGGCGCGGGCTGCGCGTGCGCCGGCGGCGGCCGCCGCTAGGGGAAGCCGCGCGGGGAGTAGTGCTCGCCCAGCCAGGAGTCGGGGGACGGCGGGAAGTCCGGGTAGCCGCCCGCGGCGGGGGACGACGACGAACTCAGGTCGGACGCGCCGCCCGCGCCCGTCGCGGAGCCGAGGCCTGCCCCGGTTATGGCTTGGCCTGTGGAGTGGATCGAGGGTTATCGGTGTATTCATGCGTTATGTTACTAACGAGCCTGGCTTCAATAGTGGCTTAGATCAATTACAGAGCAAAAAAAATTTGCCACGGCTATGAAGGTAGCTAACTTTCCAATATTTTTGGGGATCACTGCTCGTGTGCATCTATCCATCAGTCACCTAAGAATATGATTATGTTCTATTGCTCTAGCGTATACAACCTATCACTTACCTCGGAACGACTACCACAAAGAGTCAGCTGTCCTCATTAATCGATATTAGTGTAGACGAGATGGTCCGGCGGGCAGTGATGGTGAGGGTGGGGTGGCGAGTGTTCCATCCACTGCTGAACGCAGACCTTTCCGTTCCTGGGCGATCCGCATCCACCCACCGCCCGCCACCTCTTTAAGGTCATCATTGCACCATACCACAATATTCGTCCTCCTACCAGGTGTCAGCATCACTTACCGATATTAGTGTAGACGAGATGGTCCGGCGGGTAGTGGTAGTGCGGGTGCGGCGGCGAGTGCGTGCGCAGGTAGGGCGGCGTGGCGGCGTAGCGCGTGCCCCCCGCGCCCCCCGCGCCGCCCGCCGGGGAGCCTTCCTCGCCGCCCAGGGCCACAGTGCTGTAGCTGTCGTTGCTTAGCTCTGGAACGTGACGAGATGATGTTTGAGGTTGGTGTAGTTCAAGGTGTGTCTTGTTTCAAGAAGATCTTACACTCCATATTGAAAAGCTACCGTCGCGGCTGAATTTTTTTTTGCAGAACATTGATCGGAGTTGAATATTCAACTCAGATCAATGTTCTGCTTCTGTGACTTCGTTCGCGTGGATCGCCTAAGGTTACTATAGTTTCACACTCATCACGCAGCTTATACGCTAGAGCAAGGCTTCATTGATCGTTTGCTCACGAAATCTCGAGCAAGGTGCATGTGTAGTCAAATTATCGTATGCTATGAATACAGTCGCCGCTTACCATCAAATGGGCTGTCAGCTCGTTTGTCACTGCGTAGAATAAAAAAAACAATAAAAACGAATTTGCAAGCTAAAGTGGCAGTGGGGTGGTCACATTTGTCGTAGAACCGATAACCGTTGGGGTAGGTTTGCGTCAGAGTCCAAGTTTGCGCAACCGTAGTGCGGAACGTAGGGGTGGCAACAACCCCCACAAAGCGGCTGGCACAGACTTCTATCTAAGTACCTAAGGTAAGTAAGTAGGTAAGACCTAGTCCAGTAGTGAACAGTGATGGGCAGTTAATGAAGCCCAGTTTCTCACTCACCATGATGGCTAAAGGAGTCGAGGTCGATCTTGAGTTCGTCCTTATCAAGCAGCCGGTCGTGGCGCGGCGACCCGCTGCCGGAGCCTTTCATGGATCTAAAGTACTGCGACCAGCGCGTGCGGCCCGCGTCCTTCTTCAAGCGCTTTTCTTTCGCCCGCCTGGAACGATAGTTGAAATTGTAAATATAAAAGTAATCCGTTGAAAGTGGTTGCGTCTGGGCGTCGTGTGAACAGAAGAGTGCGTCGGAGCTTCGGTGGTCGAGTGGTTACGGTATCCAACTCGTAAACGAGAGATACCAAGCCATGTACCAATGACTGTTACGTACATTAGTACACTGAGTTATGTACATTAGTTGAATACTAACCGGTGCTCTTACGGCGAGCAAAACATCGTTATGAAACCTGCATATTCACTATTTAGGCGACTGAATGTGTAACCATGATCTAATCTGGTCAGGTTCCACCAGTCGCTCCACTGTAATAACCCGATCTGCCAAATCGTGGATCATGGTCCAGGCGGACGCCGGGCCCTCGTGCGCGGGAGCATAACCAGGACATTAACGCCAAGAGGACTATTTCTTTATCATTGAACAGAAGAGCATAAAAATCTATCGTATTAATTAACGTGTGTTGTTTCCTAGAATAAACAAGAATCTTATGAAACACTAAAATAGTAGCCCTTCCTTTCGGATTGCTGTAGTGGGCTAAAAAGGAAATATGTAACAAATATTGCAGTCTTCTTCATCATTTCTGATACTTCGCTTACTTGCTTCTAAGCGACGCAACGGATATTTCGTCAATGGAGAGACTGATTCATGAGGTTTTCGTGCACGAGACAGTACCATAATTAGGCCAAAGAACCTACGAATATACCCCAAAAACATGACGACTTCCAGATGTTGGCGAAGGTAGACCATCAAGGAGACTGCTGGCACGCGTCGACACGGTTGCGCGTTCACTACATCGGAATCGGACCGTAAGGAACGGAGTGTCGCTATTTACAAAATGCTATGAAAATTACGATGCAATAATACAATTGCAACCGACGCAGTTCCATACTGGCCGAGGCCGCACTGCCCAGACGATGGCGATTTTGTGAAAACGTTGTAAACGTATGGCGGTGCCGCCACTGCAGGTCGATAATCTCGTGTACAAAAATGTCAACAGAAGTTAGGCTAAAATAATAAATATCCTTACTCTGCAGCTTTCGTAGCCAAGCAAGATCGTCAGCAGTTTTGATAGACAAGTTGATCGGCACGAATAGAGAAATAAGACTTTATCCAAAACCAGAGTGCAATAACGACATGATATTTGAATGTTTGCGTGGAATTATGGCCGGCAAAATTAAGTGACGACGCATCGCCGGCTCTCGATTTAAACAAATAATCGTTTGTACAATGGACGTAGTATAATATAAACAAAACACCCCATCGGGTGCCTGTTTCGTGTAGCGCTATTAGCGGCGCGGCGGGGGCTGGGGGCTTTCAACAAAGAGCTTGATTAATTAAAGTGCCCCCGCCCCACCCTTGGTACCCCCGGGATTGCCGTGCCCTGGTATAGCCGCCCCGGATTATTGGACTACGCCCAAAATTGCCTTCTTCACAAATTGTTCAGACTTACAAACGTTTTCACATTCCGCATTTCCTTCCACTAATTCTCTGGTGCAGATCAGGCGGTTTGCTGATCGGACGATTTGCGTCCCAATATTCAGCGGATTGCACGCGGAAAATGATACCTATTAGGGTTTATGTTTATGTAAGAATCTAATTATTTATTTGATCGCAATTTGGTACTTATCGTTAAATTTATGAATTAGCTTGGTAATCCATCAAATTTTTAATACCACTAAGGTGGCGACCTAGCTTACGGCCCGCCCTTTGAAAGCAGTCACCGCAGCTTAAGGACGTTCGCAATACTAGGGGCATCCACGCGCTGCCGACCCCGTAAAAACCTTTGCCCTTTTTTTGAAGAACTCCATGTTGTACTCTCCAGGGAAAACCTCTCCAAGGAGCTCATTCAACAACCTTAGTCTGCGATCAATAGTGATGGTACTGTAAGTACCTAATAGAAATTTTCGTAGTTCGCTATTACTAAAGGGGTTTCTAAAGGGGTAATAATTGTACTGCGATATAATTATGTATGGCTGCAACGCAGTGGCCGCTCTTGCCGGCAAACATTGTCAGCCAATTTTTCTAATACTGTCATAACCAGACCGTATCAGTAGATAACCTAATCATGTTTTCAATCAATTTCAGCCCGCTTGTAAAATTAATAAAAGAAAAACATAACAATAACTTCATATGTACAAATTCACCTCTCACACATACCTACTGTACTGAACTCGTCAAAAAGCGGCCGTTTAACTTCGGTGCCGATAACGGGCTAAGCCGGTACCTGAGTAAGTAAATGAAACGCGTAGTTTTGTGCCGTGAAACGTGGAAAGTCGTGCGGTGTGATAACGCGCGCGGGCGCAGTTTTACGAGGCGAGGCTGCGCGCGCGCCGTGACCGCCGCCGTGACTGCGCGCGCTCGCGCGAGACCAAACACTGAGGACATAGAGTAACATACACCGGAATAGGAGATCTCTTTTTAAAATAGCGTCATCTATTGAAGAGGTCTCTAACTGGTGCCATATCTTAACGCTGGTCGCCGACCACCGTTAGGACTATCTTCACTTTAGATCCTGCGGCCCGGAATAAGGAACTGGTACTCATTCCAAACAAGCCTCTGAGATTTCTCGGCTAGGATGTCTTCGGTCAGGTGGTCTGCGGCCTTGTATTTTACCCTGGATTATTCGTTTCTTATTTTTATACTCTCTTAAAATGCCATATTAAAATTATAAACTACAAGCCGTTCTCAGCGGCTTTCACCCGCGCGCATTTCGGATATTTGTAAACATTAAATTTTCCCGCGTTTCCCTACTATTTTTTTGGGATAAAAAGTAGCCTATGTCACTCGGGAATAACTTAGCTTCCTATTAGTAAAATAATTTTAATAAACTGTCCAGTAGTTTTTTGAGTTTATTCATTACAAACAAAAATACAATTTTTTTCTCTTTATAATATTAATACCTCTTGTCTCATTACCAAAAAAAAAACCGAACTTTAATGTTTTTGAAACCTCTAAACCCAGCGCTAGCGGTCTACTGGGGCACCTTCGGCTTGTCTTTCTTCTGTTTTCTGTTATACCTAAACTTGTAGTCTCTCGGCAGATACTACCTAAGTAATTTATTACTAATTATTGGAAATTATAAAAGAACAATTACTCAACTATCAATTCATAACGATAGATTTCGTAGTAACGAAAAACTGGCACATTATTGTGTACTTAATTTTTAAGGTATAACCGTCCACTTCACCTAATTTTGTTGACTCGACAGAGAATTTAAACGAATTTTGCGATAACCCCGAGTTTCGGAGAAATTTAGCATTCCGATAAAGCCGGCCTTCGTAGTTATTTACACCAGTAGGGCGCCATGATAAGATATTTGTATAGACACTGTTACTACAGTGTAGTAACTGTAGAAACTGATTGAAGAGTTGCTTGACTGAAAACCAAGGTACATCCCCACGGAACGCAGAGATATCAAACGATACACAATATCATTTGAAATCGATATGGTACCTACGTCATGCGATAGACTAGTCAATGAACAGTCTGAGGTCATTATCATTGTAACCATTCAGAGTCTGCACAATGACGTCCAGCGGCCTTCGAATGTCGCTGCCAATTCATCAATCCGCTATAAGCCAGGCGCCTAAATGATGTCATTATTATAAACAAATATACACTAATCGGAATAAAATATGATAACATTTATTACAAGTAGCGTTTGCGAGGGGCAATACACTATCTTCCTCAACAATTTTATCGATAGATAATGCAAAGATTACACTACTTAATACAAAAATAATAGGACGATAGTCGCAAGTAATGATTAGTTAAGAAATGGTTTCGGATATAATTTAGTGGAATTATTTGCAGTAAAAATTTAGTGTAGGTTCCGTAATACACATCTAACCTAGTGACTACATCCCTAACGCGTATTAAGGGTCCCTTATTGCTACAGGCTTCTACATGGTCATAAAACTTTAATCTCTTTATGCCTCTTGTTAAGTCAGAGACCATTTCAAAATCATTCGTGTTAACTCGTTCTCCTTCTCGAAGTATGTATGAAGAATTGATTATTGATTTTAACGTCTCGGTTTATCCATTTTGTATGGGGCATTTATTATGTTGCATGTCTAATTTTTATCAAGATTTCTAAAACAAAGTCACAGTCGTTTAAAATTTATATCAAATAAAATGAGACGAAATGCAAAGATTTATACTCACTCTATGTAACGTGAAACTGGAAATTATTATTTTTATATAAGTTGCTGAATTACAAAAATATTACTGTATGTATTTTAGTATTTTAGTTACATGATTCGGTTTGTACACAGAAAGTAATCAGGCCAAGCGACTTATACATTATTCACCATAACATGCAGCAAGAGAAGTTCATATATATATGAAATCGAGTATAATACATAAGGTCAACAGCATTGACTTTAGCCGCAGGGCGTCCAATAAGTATTAGACAAAAGCTTCTTTTCCAGCCATCTACAGTGTACGTAGCGCATTCAGTTATGCGCCACCCACCAATCAGTATAGATACAGTTTTATCGTTATCTACTACGTATTAATTTAATGTTCTGTAAAATTAGAAATAGCCCGTGTGGTGTGTAGCGTCACGTAGTGTAGAATTTTGCATCAACCCGACTTATAAGCTGTCGTAAAAGACAGGCACAAGAGGACTCATTAAGCTGATGATAAGGAAGTGTCAAGTAGTGCAAGAGGTCGTGTTGTAAGCATTTGGAAACGAGGGCACTGGCGCTGCAACAATACAAGATCAAGTTTTACGTTACAGTTTTATGATATTTCCTTCTAACAGTGTATCCTAAGTTAAGAAATACACGGGTTAAAATTATTGGAACCTTCAAAAAACGAGTCGACACCCATGCCATACGCCGGGAATATATTTGTGACACCCCGGATGTTGCGGGTGTGTAGCGGTACTCACATTCCATTAGGTAGCCCGCTTGCCCGTTTGCCTCTCTAGTCTACAATGCAAAAAATGTATCTCGCTCACCTATTCTGGAACCAGACTTGGACGACCCGCATGTCGAGGCCAGTGTCCTGGGCCAGCTGTTCGCGAACGTGTCTTGCCGGCTTCGGGCTGCTGCTGTAGGCGCTCTTCAGCGTCTCCAGCTGCTTGGCGGTGATGGTAGTTCGAGGCCGCTTGCTGGCAGCGTCCCCGTCCAACGAGCCCTCGCCGCCTGGTGCAGATTGGTCGTTAGACATTGTAACATTATATAGGCACTTCCAGTATATATGAGCACTTTACGGGTAATGACGGATAAAATCAACGTTTGGCCACCATATATTGTTCTGAGGCCAACATAGAGGAATTTCGATCGTTTATAAATCTCGCAGGTGAGTAACACACGTCTAGACTAGCTCTACTCCGAGACATGCGAGCAGCGGTAACATCACGTTTTGGGAACGATTACTTACATCAGTTACAAAACAATTCTACTACTAAGGTTATGTTCACCATAGTTAAGACTAGTTAAAAATCAATTAAAATTACGTAGAACTCCCTAAAGTTCGTGATCTTTTGAGTTCGCATATCAACATCATAGTCTATTAAGGAGCCAAGCCGAACCAACCTTTCGCTCTAGCCGCTTCATAGTCCGGCTTGCAGACCAGTTTCCCGTCTTCCATGAGGTAGAACTCGTCTCCAGTGTTGAGGGTGCGCGCGCACGCCGCACATGCGAAGCACCGCATGTGGTACACATGCGCCTGCGCTCGCCTCACCACCTGCGTCGGCGGGATGCCCTGCCCGCAGCCCGCGCACTTGGTGCCGAACCGCCTGGGACAACAGCCGCAAACACAACAACATTATCAACGTGATTTGGGACACACACGGGCGACGCCGACACGTCACGAGCTGCCGCCCAACGGAATAGCAATATTGGAACGCGCACGACTGATGGCGACACATCAAGAACTACCGCCCACCAAATTATCGAAATGAACGTGTTTGCGCGATACCGACGCGTCACGCGTACGAAACAACAACTTAACGATAAAACGGCAACCCAAAGTCTGTTAGGGCCTGGGTATGCACATTTTATCTGTGGCGTGTGCGCGTATCAGATTAATTACTGTTCCCAATCTATTTACATTAATAATTATAATCAGTAGACGCGTTCTATTGATGTAGTACGTATTTGTACCTGCGATTACTCCTTATCAAATGTTGCGAAACAATTAAATTTTTGTGACTAATGACTATTTATAGACGCGCTGACGTTATGTCTGCTGATATTAATAGACTGATATCAATAAATAGTTTGGAAAACCCTAGTGTCCGGGTGAAAAACAATGACACAGCGGGGGATTTAGATAACATTATTGATTAAAATCAGTAAGAACGAAAGATAAACTGACCAAAATGGAACAAACAAGTTGGAATTTAGTCTTTTATTTATCTATTAATTAATCGCTTTTAGTTCAATTTAATTGTGCAAATCTAGTTAGCAAAATGATAATTTTTTATGTTTCATAATTAGATACAAAGGTGCATTCGATATTTTGTTTTGTTTAAAATCTAAACATCTATTCCTATTATTGTAACAACTATACCTTCAATGTACAGTTACAAATTTAAAGAATATTAAACAATTTTAAATGCATATTATGTTTCTCCTTTGAAATAAAGAACGTGTAAATTATTATTTTTATTGGACTATAGCATTATGTAAACTAAATACATGTAATAATTAACAATTCACTAAATAACAATGTATTATAGTATATACAACTTTTAAACCAAATTATAAATGTTACACAAATATAATAAAATTTACGAATAAAACACCGATAATATAATATTTCATCAGAGACAAAGAGACACTTAATGCATTAATTGAAAGGAGCAATTATTGTTCACCACAAAAATCCAATTCTTATACACAACAAGCACATCAACAATAACTTACAGTGAAAATAATTTCACAAAAATATAATGGCTAAGTAGTATACGATACAACATAAGAGGCTTACTTGAAAAAGTCGTCGGTACAATAGAGTTGGTTGTTCCTCGCAAAACATTTTCCTGAAAGCATAGCTCGGCATTCCACGCAGCGCAGGCAGCCCGCGTGCCACGTGCGGTCGGACACCTTCAGCACGTACCGGTCGACTATCATCTCGTGACAACCCCCGCATTTCGGGATACTGGCTGCAACAAGCAAACACTGTGACTATTCCGGATAAAAGAAAAGAAACCCCTCAAAGACGTGACGTAATGGCTGGTAATTATTTCGAAAAAAAAACACTCTCGCACCCGAATACTGGCTGGCAAATGACGGTAAAATATGACCAATAGTCATCTTCTTTTCACGTAGATAGTATTTTCGTTAAAATCTTCTTTCTTTTCAAAAAATTCCTGATATAAGGTATCTCCTACAAATATTTCTAAATGTCGTCACAGATCGGTAATATGAAGTTGGTATGATTTGCAACTCTGTTATCTAAGTGTAACAATCTGGCCGATTATCGTTATTGATACCTACTGCTCGCTGTAGCAGTCATTTCTGTAAATTTATTTTTTTATTGTTCTTTTCAGTTCGGTGGTCGGAGAATATTTGAAGGCTCGCTCGTTGCAATATTTGTTTTATACTAATAAGTTTGCTGATACGTTATGGATCTCTTATCTAGAGTTGAAACCGAATCCTTACGCGACTGACTTATCGGAGCTTGTTGTTATTAATGTTAGGAAAGTAGGCGACATTTTAATGAACAACAGTTGCTTGGAAGAACCTTTTTTGTGGTTATCCGTACTTAGGATGATTTTAACCAAATAATCTATGCATATCTTAGCATATTACATTTATCATAATATTGATTATTTAATTTTAGTATTATATAAACATAGATAACGACAATTATTGAATTAATTCGATATTATTATCGAATGTGCTGTTGCGTATCCAGATAAGATGTTGCTAATCGTGTCTCTTAATTTAAATAGATAAAGCCCGCAGCGTCTGACATTGGTAGTTTCTTCTCTACTGCGCTTTTATTACTTTGAATTATTTTATGATTTAGGAAAGGAGCTTTTGGATTCTTCTATCTATTATTAAATTGGTATCCCTAGTAGACATACTTTCTGACCAAAATGTAGAGTGCATAGAGTTAGATTTTGTAGAGTGGGATTTGGCTTTTGGTGAGATCAGATAATTTTATGAAGTGAAACCGCTATGAGCTTACGAAGCTTGGCAAATAAATTTTACATGATATGTTTTTGGTGGGATATTTTAACTATATAAATAAAAGTTGCCATATAAAATAGATACAAGGAAATTATACAGATGGTATTCCAGCTCTCATATTCCGCCCAGGCGGACCCTGGGCCCTCGCGTGCTGCGCGGGGGGGCAACCGGGACATAACGTCAAGATGATGATGATTCCAGCTCTCATATTGTACGGTTCGTAGCACTTGTAGCATCAAGGTCGTTGACAACGATTCGTAATCTGTCTCAGCCTTTGAATGATGGAGACCCGCAGGGCTGCGCGTTATCACCAACGCTGTTTTTTTATGCTTTGCGAATGATAGCACGGTGGGTGTGTCATATCTCGGCTCCGCAAACATTTCTCGCACACACGTCATCGAGTGTGGAATGCATAAAGTTACTATAACTAGCGGAAACTTTAGACGCAAGTTCGATATCGAAAGCATTTTGGACTAAAGGTAAACAAGCCCCAAAAGACTCAAGTTTACGTATTTACTACGAAAAAGAACCCGTTTGTCGTATCGCCTACGCGTATGGGCACTCCCAAAGAAGCCAAGCCAAATATCGGGGTTATTGGCGTCAACATTCCAACGACGTCCAATTTCGTAGTTATCTGTGGGATCTGTTGGTCTCAGACAGTTGGGTGTTTTGGGTAAAGCTAGGCTATATTTTCACCCTGGCACATCGCCTACATCTCTATAAAACGCAGTTACTCATATTTAGTACTGTTCTACATTTCTACAATCTTATATACATACACAGATACCCTCTATTTGCGACGGGGTAGTTTCGAAATGCACGGGAGTGAAAACCTCTAGTTTCCAAATGTAAGACGCACATAACGACGACCTGAGTGGTTCAGGTGGGTTACATGCCGGTTTGCCACGCAGTGGTCCCGGGTTCAATACCCGGCCAGGCAAACATTTTAATGATGACTTCTGATTTTTGTTACGGGTCTGGGTGTTATATGTAAAATAAGTATGTTTTAAAAAATATATAAATAGTTTATCAGGTCTCTGGTACCTACAACAACAATTTGCTTACTTTGGGACAAGATGACATGGCATGGGTGTGAATTGTCCAAGCATATTATTTATCATCACCATAAGAATTTATTATTTATCATTATCATATGAATTTTAAACGAAATAATTTTTATTATTTTAAATGCGTTATTCCAAAAATAATAAGAATTACATCTTTTTTTTTATATAACGAAGGAAAGAAAACATTTTTTCACACATTATTTGTGTTTTGTGATGATATTTCAGGTTCACAACTGTGAGGACTTCACCTGCGTGAATATCACTACCTTCTATTTCTGCTGCCAAAAAAAATGTTTGAATTCCTTTGTTCCGAAGGAAGCCAGCCTATTACAGACATGAGGCAACGACATCAAAATGCTATAAAGTATTAAAACTATTAATGTCACAGCTAACTTCCAACTAAGCCAAAACCATACATAATGTACCTACAGCAATAACTACACTAATGTAGGCAAGGCAACCGAAAATATTATCTAAGCTTTTATTTACATCACAAAAGTCTATAAAATACCCAGCATCATACCTACATTGTATGTCTGCTAAAACAATCAAAATAAAAAATATAATATTTATTATATTAAAAAGAGATTATAAAGATTAATAAAGATTTCTATTAAATTGAATATTTTGATACATGACAATTTCGTATTTTTGAACCATCCGAATTTAGTGCTGCCAATGTTATAAAAATATTGTATTATTTATGCCGTAAATTAAAATCGAAGCCCCTGACCCGTGGAGGCGTAGATGATATAGGTGACAGTCACCGTTTAGCATCAGGTGAGCTCTCTACTTTTATTTTTATTGTCAATAGGCTTGCATTGGACCTCAACTCACAATATGGAAAGCGACGATGAGGTCGAAGATGTAGCATGCGCGCCTAGAAGATACCTATTCACTCTTGATTTCAAGACCCCAAGGTTATACTTATCAGGGAATAAATACTCAGGCAGAGAGTTCCAGTCCTTTGCAGTGCGCATAGGAAAAGCGGATGCAAAACGCTTAGTACGAGATGGTGGGACGTCTACCATAAATGGATGACGATCTTTTGTCCCCCTCGTTGTTCGATAATAAAAAGGGCACGGTGGAATAAGGTTCTACTTGTTTGTCACTAAGTTGTATTGAACAAAAAATTAAACTGATGAGTGTTTTAATAGAGACATTATGTTCAATAGAGTTTCGTTTTAGTTTCACCGTCAAACTTTTTATACTACAGTGTAACAAACGAACATACAGCCCACCTAAATAAAGCTGTAATTGTTGCCCATTATACTGCCGTCATAATGCAAAATAAATAAAAAATCAAGTAAAAAGCTGCTTTTCTTTAAAAAAATATATACATGTATGAATGCTTGAATGCTAATGCATTTACCGTCAAATGCGTCTTTTATTTTATTTCTCTTTCTGTAACTTAGAAATAACTTTAATTAAATAATCTTCTATCTTTATACTTTTAAAATATTAATCGAAATTATTAGCTACTGTCATGAAATTTAAAATTAATAATAAAATTAAAACTATAATAAAACATAAATAGAAAAACGCCGACGCCTTGTCATCTACGTTATCATCACATCATCATCACAGCCCGTAACTGTCCACTGCAGGACATAGGGCCTCTCCCACGAAAGGGTAGGTTATTGCCATATGCTATCTACGTAAATGACAAAATTATTTGGATTAAATTTTGTAGTAAGCTATGGTATTAACGTCAATTACGGTCTTTTCTATTAAGTTTCATCAAATACATCTTTGTAACATCAGAACACTTTATTTTAGATCACCAATTGCGTCTTTTTGCCTTAAGGATTTTGGAGAAAACATTAATTTATCGACTGAGTAAAAAAATCGAGCAGAAGCGGTTTTTTCTAAGTCCAGAGGTATTCATATCTTTTTGTGAAAACTGCCAGTTACTTCCATTCTTCTTATGACGGCAGTATATACGATTCACATGTTTCCAAAAATGCATTACAACAAGTGAGTTGTCTGGTCACTGTGATGATTAAGATGTCATTTCTCATTATCCTTCAAACCGGAACATCACAACGGAAAGATTGTTGCTAGGCGTGAGAAATATCTAAGGCGGTGGAACTAGTGATGCGTAGGATTACATGTATTAGGCCCAATTTAAGCCTATTGAAGCCTATTTAAGACTTGACAAACGAAATGTTTGAAAGATTAAAAGCCCAAAATCTAAACAATACCAAAAGGCTCAAAAAGTCTTTTTTTATGCCTAAGTTTTTAAAGGTTTCTTTTTTTTTAAGGCTAATAGGATTCGAATCCTAATAGGATGAAGTAAATTTAAATATAATAAAACATCGATGCGTTGTTTATCTTAAAGAAAAAAAATTATAATTTTGATTTTATTTATATTTTATCTAGATTTGGATCTACAGTTCGGGGGTCTAAACATCAAATAAAATATCAGCTTACGTTTATTTAACTCTCTACCTTCTAATATTGTAAAGCCATTTTTGAGCCTGTAAGCTTGCTGTTTTAGTTTTAGCTGCCCGTTACCGAGAGTCTTGAATAGGCATAACCTAGAGGTCTGCAAGGTCAAATTTGTAGGAAATCTTAAAAGCCTAGTATGCATGGTTAAACAAAGTAATCCATCAGAAAACCGTTGAAGTGCACTATCTGCCAAAGAACCGACAATCGCTGGGGTAAACGAGTTCTAGGGTGGAGACCGCGAGTCGGCAAGGGTAGTGAGGGACGCTCTTCGGCCATATGGAGTGACAATTTGCGGAAGGCTGCAGGTGGATACTGAATGCGGCAAGCCGAGGGCAGGATGCATTGGCGCTCATTAGAGGAGGCCTATGTTCAGCAGTGGACTTGAATGGTGCCTTCAAAGATAGTGTGAATAGGTTGTTCCTACACTGGCATGCCCCATCATCGGCCACATCGTCACTTACCACCAGGTGAGATGGCGGTCAAACGCCTGGCTAGACTATTTAAAAAAAAGGCTAGTGACAAAGATACGGCTACGGCGAAAATTTAGGAAACCTACACCTATCGTGTGGACGGACAGCATACTTGCCATATGATCCAGTTATTCTTGTATCCAGTAATTTTTTTAACGTGTATATTTATTTTGTACAAATGAACATCTAAGTTTTACTTGAAGATGGGAGCGCCCCTTCACTCCTGCGAAATATGTATATATTTTTCGTGAATGTCCTTTCATTCACCCTCCACCAACCAGCTGGTTCAAAATTATTACTATTTAGGGCTCAGTAGTAAATCAAGGAGACCTTCTAAGCTAACGCTCACATTTTGTATAGTTATACATACATAGTATTCACGCCGACAAAGTTTTAAAAGTACCCTTATTTGAGTAGATCCTCTACACGTAAAGCGGGGAATGAAATGTTTATTTCGCCTACAGTCCATTGTGTGGGGTGTAGTTGGGTAGGTCTTTTTATTATTATGGGTATGTAAAGTACGGTGTTGTATTGTTTTCCGTTTCCGATATATATACCTTTAAAGTGGTATTTTTTTGTTTGTTAGATATACGTGCCCCCCCTCTAACAGCTGAATAGTTATACTTGGGAACGTGTAAAGTATGCAATATAAGAGTAAATATAATTAAGTTAAAGAGAAAATTATCAGAGCTTAGTGGACAGAGTTAACAAGTAGTTAACTTGAAGAGCCAAATAATGAAATGTAATTGTTTGGGGCAAGGCGGACCCCAGGCTTCGAGCATAACCGGGATATTAACGCCAGTGATACTAATATATTATATATTCAGAAAAACAGTAAAAATATGGAAGTAAATTCAATAAGTCCTGCTTGCTTAGAATTTGTATAAAAAAACAATAAAAAAAAACGCAAGTGTCCTCTTATAAGTATCACATCAAACATAAACAGCTCATAACAGTCCTCTGTAGATACCTCTTTATCATCACCATCATATAAGCCAAAATACGCCTACTGCTGGGCATTTCATATTATTTAATATGGCATACAAACAGGCATGCGGCCGCCTGATGGAAAGTGGTCACCGCCGCCTATGGACATCAGCAACATCAGGGGCGCTACCAAAGCATTGCGCGCATCTAAAGAGACCTCTAATATACATCTTGAACGATCCCATGTCGTAGTTTAAAGGAAACACTGTAGCTGAGAGCTCATTCCACATCCCATAAGCATAAGCTTCCCCCACAAAGGCCTGGATTTGAGGCTCCTCTACATTGGTCAAGAGTATAGCTATAATCTGTACGCAAATTAGAATAATGTAATACAATATCAGCTCAGTATAGTTTGACCTTCAAACGCCATTAATTGAACCACACCATTGCGAATTGTACATTTTTCTTAGTGATACCGCTTTAATAGCACTTCATTCTACACTTACGAGGTTAATAATATGGATATGCTTGAGGTTAGTTTACGTTAAACTGAAGAACGAATGTGGAAGTGTAAGAGTTGTGTCCGGATTGTAGCCTCATGTTGTACTCATGTACAGATGGATGTTATGAGCTGTTGATGTGTGATGTGATACTTATAAGATGACACTTGCGTTTTTTTATTGATACTCAGTAGTCTTATGTCTACGGATCCTAATAGTCCTAAATTCAACAAATATGTCCTAAGGACATCGCTGCGAATTATATTGCTCACTTCAACTTCGTTTGGGCAAATTCTGAGAATAGTGTCTACTAATCCAGAATAGACACCCAAAATTACATAAATTTCGAACTTGTTGCTCACTCTATCGCTAACAGGTTCCGTTACCTACACTGTTTATGTACCTACAAACAAATACTTTAATTAATAATTCCAGAGACAAATATGATGCGACGCGAACCCGTCTCAAAGATACACGGCCTCATAATAAATGTTGTGATTTATTTTCAATAAAGAAGTGTCACTGCAAAGATTGGACGTTGTAAGTGTTGGTAAAACGTAATGTTTTAAACTATTGCAGCTATTATCACACATTTTAAAGGTATGCCCGGGCGTCCTGTGACCATGATGCATGCAACTGCATCGAAATATCGGGCTAATTATAAACAAAGGTACGCGGTAGGAAAACCGGAACATACCTTTAAAAATTGGTAAAACGTATTCAATCATCATCATCGTCCGAGCGGTCTGCCCGGCTTGTGCCAGGGCCGCTTTCCGACTCATACTCCTCCATTTCGTCCGGTCTTGGGCATCTTCGCGTTGCAAGCCATTGAATCTCGCATACGACTCGGCGATGTCAATCCATCGCTTATTGGGCCTTTCGCGGTACCTCTTTCCTGATACCAGAATGTACCTTGCATGTACCATGTATCCTTGGGGCTTACGTAATACGGGACCAAACCAACGAAGGCGAGCTTCTTCGATCTTATTCGCGATATCTCTCACGCCAAGGCCACGGATGTAGGTAGGTACTTGTTAGGCACTCGATCAAGTCTCGTAACGCCACACATCCACCGCAGCATTTTCATTTCGTTGGCGTGGAGTTCGCGGACGTGCTTCTTCAGCGCCGGGCATATTTCGCAGCCGTAAGGTATCACAGGCCTTATTATGCTATATTAGCCAGATTTTTAGGTCATAGGTGACCGCCGTTATCTCCCGCCATTTGACCCAAACTGCAGAGATTCGGGACTTAACATCGGGGCCGATATCTACGGCTATTCTATTGACAGCTTCGTTCCCTATCTAACTATCCGTATAGTTTAAGGATCCGCGCTGCAGCTAGGCGTATACTCTGTTTTGGCGACGTTAAACTTCAAAGTATTGATTATCATCACAAAAACGTTTAGGGCAATACAAAATTTATCGGCCCTTATTTTGATTTTTCGCAGGCGCGGGAATCGTTTACACCAAGGAGATAAAACAGTGTCTTATGTTTTGGGCGGTTTATTGGACTCTGAGCGTAGAATGACTAACGTTTACTGAGCAAAGTGAGGGAGTTATATGTAGATTCAGAGTTCAAGCCGCCCAAGACTAAGACAGGCTAAAGCCAGAGGTGAACACTCGACTTTTCACAACTTGTGTGAAACTGCAAAAAGCGAGGGCTGCTGAAATAAGCATTATAGTTACTAATTTGTAAATTAAATGTTAATAGTGATGTTGTACACATTACATCAATAATTGATTAAATTATTTTGATTACGTGTTAAAAATATGTTTTATGTTCAACGACAGACAAATAGGCATGCCTGGTAAGTTTTTTTTTGTAATCAATATTTATTGGGAACTTTTATACAAAATTGTACATGCCAGCTACGTATTAAAACAATAACTATATAAAAAGGCTAACTTATAAACTAAACATCTACACAATCATCCCCTAGTACAGACGAGCGAGTACGCATCGCCTGAAAGCAAAAAAACAACAATAAAACTAAAATAATACAAGACACGGTGTTTTGGTTCATACTCTATGCAGCGCGCCTTATTTCTTCTTTTTTTGTGTTGCTTTTAGGAACGAAATTAACATAACTTTACTTTCTTCAAGTCAGATCTGCTATTTACCGAAAAACAGTTCCTAACCAGATACGACCGCAGCCACCTGGTCTCCGGTCTCCGGCGGCATAGACTTCGAAAGACGGTGTAATTTAGTGCACATTTATATGAAAGCGCAAAGTATGAAAATACATCTGGATTATCTTTTCATGGGTAAGAAAACATTCGTGGTCGCGGCGATCGGGAATCAATTTTTGAAATTGAGACAAAAATATGCATCGTAATAGTGTGAATTTGCAATAATTGAAATGTTTTACCTTAAAACAACGTGTCATTAAAAACAAATTTAAAATTATTGGCAAATTGAGCAATATTTCGGTGTACGAAAATATTTTGATGCTAACAAGGTTGGATTTAGTATTCATTTATACTCAAATCTTGTAAATAGCGGTCCACAATTTTATGTGTTAAATTTAATATTAGGGTTCAATACCAAAAATGTATCGAAATTTTAAATGTTCTGACATTTCATGAAACAACTTACATTTATTTGTTGTTCTAGGTTTCATGAAGACCAGACATGGTGATGTCTAGGTTGCAAATTGGAAGTGCTATGTTGTAAACATTTTGAAGAACAAGATAATAAGTTAATGCAAGTCCCTTCTGTCCTGGTGCACCATCATTATTTGAATTTTTAGTAAAAATAAAGAATATGCTGCCTGTATGCTATATTAGTGTACCTATCCTTTTCATTATTTATTTTTCATGACTATGTCCTTAAGAGGGCATCATATTCAATTTATTGTGAAGTCACATAGGCAACCTGTGGGTAATGACGACGCTTCTAACGATAAGTAAGTAGGTACCCACTTAGTTTAGAACTTATGAGGCAACAAACAAACATTGATACCGGTCAAAATCATAACCCTCCTTTTTGCAAAAGCAAGCACTGCCGATTCACGGTATGTAGGTTCGAGAGATCAAAAAGACGGTGGTAGGTATCAAGGCGTGGGTTTGATTCAAAGGACTCCTTACCTTTTATTATAATGACCATAATAAATTATAAGAAGAAGTTTAAAAAAATGACGAAGTTGTCCGGAGCGAAATACGCCCGTATAGTAAAATACAAGTCAGATTTGTTTGTATTCGTTACGAGTCGAAATTCGTAGTAAAACATAAGCTTATCTGCAGATGGGCTGCCTTCTTGCGTCCCTGAATTTGCCTTAGTGTGTGTGTTATAGAGATGTGTGATATTTTGTCTCGAATGAGGAGTTTTCCAGTAGGTATTGTCAGTTGGTTTCAAAAAGCATCAACAGATGGCGCTCCTACAATTTTGGTAATCTTTTTATAATCTGCATGACGCTGGCAGTGATTTCATGCAGCCAACTAATACTAAACTTAAAAATAAAATGTTTATTAATATAAACATAACTGTTACCTTTAACCTTTCAACCTTTTGAACGAAGTGTAAAAATAAATATTTATAGAAGTTGGCACTATCTTTCATTATTATTGCAACCTCTAAAATGGTTGAAATCTATTGACAAATACAAAATTATCCAATGCAATGTACCCAGTGTTTATATCCTGCTTGCTAAGAACGTATTTAAGGCGATTATCTATTACCAAAATTGTCGGGGCGCCATCTAGTGAGTGGTTAGGAATGCTTTAGATACCTATTGGAAAACTGCTCATTGAAACTTAGTATGTACTCTCTGTTTCTGTAGATAACATTTTTTCTCTACGCTTTTAGGTGATCAGCAAAGAGTTTTATGTACTAAAACTATTGCCTCTTTTATCTTTTAGGAGGCTATGACTAAAATAGTTGCGTTATTTGATAAATTCCTTTTACAATGCACGTAGATAAGTTAAACAATTTTCATACGAATTTTAACGTTGGAAATTAAAATCAATTTAATCCTTACAGGAGTTTCACAAAACTTTATTTCTCTAGAGATATAATGCCTTACTTTACGTTGACTTTTCCTAACATATAATTGGATATTGTTGAACACATTACACACTTACCGGCAGAAAAAATTTGCCAAATGCTTATCGCGAATTTGTGAACAAACTATGTTTTGATGCGGATATGTATAAAGTAAACTGTTTAGTTTATTTAAGTGGGTAATTTGAGATTAACTTGTATAACGATTCGTTTTTCTATTCCATTGAAAGCCATTAATGTAGATAATTTTATGAAACTCCCGCGGGATTAAAGTGATTTGAATTCAGAACTGTAAAAGGATAATATGCCACTAAGGTGGCAAACAAGCTTACGACTGCCTGATAGTAAGCAGTAAAAAATTGTAAACAGACCTTTAAATTCGAAAATCAAACTCGCCACCATAATAAGGAGAATAAAACCGCAATTGCAAATAATCTCTCTTCTGAATCTAGTGTTTCTCATACTATAAAATGTACCTACAGTCTTTTCCTACTTTGTCTGCAAAGCACTTACGTTTCAATAGAACAGGCAAAAGCAGAGCACGATAACGATAAGTACTATCCACAGAAATGTAAATCAATTGACTTTATTAAATCAAATTAATTCTGTGGATAATACATTACACCCGGCTTGCACCAAATTCTTAAACAAATTTAAGAATTACGTTTAACTTCATTTTGTATGAAGTTTTGCGTTTATCTTAAGTTTAAATTGTGAATTTGGTGCAAGCTGTTAATAAGATAATTCATTTGCATTTCTGTAGATAATATGTCCCATTGTTGTGATCTTTTTCTATTGAAACGTTCGTTACATAGTGTTTGTATTAATGATATTGTCTACACCTAATGCGATTGAAAATGAGGGTGGGTGGAAGTGTGCTGATATCCTGAATAAATGAAAGTATGAACGTTTACCTTTGCGTAGTATATTACAGAACAACCTAACCGACAGAAAAAGTCGGAAACCCCCGAGCAAGTTTACTTAAACTCAAATAGTTTCTAAATAACAGGGCCTATTTTAATGAAACAAAGGTAAGGACCATCTCGATTAAACTGGCTTTCAAATAGAGAAAACCGCAGCCAGCAGCAGACACACAAATTCACAGATACACACGTCAAATTTATAACACCGCTCTTTTTACGTCGTGGGTTAAAAATCACAGTTAAAGTAAAAAATATTGATTTAGTTAGCCGAATACAGTACAAGTACCTCCCGCCCCCCCTCTAGCTCAGCTATTGATTGTAATTTATTTCTAACTTAGAACGCTCCTCTGCTGGGTCTGTGCTTTGTGACTACACTCACCACTTCCATTAATATTCCTAAGAAAAACTATAGTCTGTCCTTTCATAGCTAGACTAATGTCCAATTTATAAATCACTTTTGAAGCCTAGTCTTTTCAATGTCTCACAGGTGTGAAAAGTAGAATAGGTATACGCCTTGGGATAAAGCCTGGCTTAGTGTTGTTTTGGCCGCGCCTTATGCTGAGCGAGGTCCTTTTATCGATTGGGAGGGCCACATCACACCAATGTCAAGTCGACACAATTAATAAGCCTAGTTAATACTACATTACCTAATGGTAATTATAATAATAGAAACAATTGGTTAAATGTGTCAGTCAGTGTTTGATATATGTATGTAGTTCTCTTTTTTTTTATTATCAATATGCTTGCATTTGACCTCAACTCATCTGATGTCCTTCGCTACGTTACAGCCTTTAAAACCACATACATACATAAACCTCACGCCTGTGACCCACAGGTGGGGTAGGCAGAGACTATGGACCGCCACTTTGCTTGCTAGGCAAAGAGGCTAGGGAGCTTCGCATATGGCCACAACTCTTTTCATACATATCCTTTTATTCTTCTTTTATAAAACCACAATAAGTGGAAAATATAAACCATTCAATAAAATAAAACTAACTAATATCAGCGTCTACTTATTCACAAATATTTTAAAAGACGTAATACAGCGTTGATGTATTAATGTAATTAAAAAACATTAATTAAATTCGTACTAATCAAAAACCACTTTGTAAAGGTCTCATCGCTATACATATCTTCGTCTTACTAGTAGTCGTTGAACCACCGGTAGAGTGCCACAGATTTAGGTGAACTAGTGGCCAAAACTGGACCTGAGTATTGCCGTTTTGAATTGTTACTTTGTTGCCCACAACAGTGACGCCATCACAGGTGCAGGAAAGTTTGTGGCGCTCTACCTACTTTGACACTAATATATATCTCGAACACTCTAGGGCGATATTTTGGTTTGTTGGTGTACAAAGTCTAATAAACGTCCAGTATCGGCTTCTATAGGCCTCATCTCATGCCTGTGTACATTTAAGAAAATCCTTTTTATTGTCAAAGTCACTTCTTTGAATCGAAAAATTCCCATTTAATTACTAAGCAGGACAACGTAGGTCACCGGATAAAAAACCCGAAAGAATTTTTTTTGTCGATACCAGATTAATTTTTAACATCTCCAAAAATTTTCCAAAGTGGCCTCTATGAGTAAGTGATATCATCATCATCATCTTGGCGTCCGGAGGGCCCGGGGTCCGCCCTGATCATGATCCATGATTTGGCAGATCAGGCAATTACAGTGGAGCGACTGCCATCAACCTCTCATGACCTCATCATCCTCATCATGACCCTGCCACCAGGGGAACCTAACCAGATTCGATCATAGTTACACATTCAGTTGCCTGAATGCGCAGGTTTCATCGCATGTTTTCCTCACTAAGAGCATCGGTTAGTATTCAACTAATGTACATAACTCCGAAAAGTGTTATTGGTGCATGTCCGCAGCGGGATTTGAACCCAGTACCGCTCGCTTACGAGTCGGATACCCTAACCGCTCGGCCACCGACGCTCCTCAATTTGAAAACTTATATATCACTTGGCCGAGGAAAGTATCCGACCGTGAGTCGTGGAAGATCGAAAGGGAGGCCTTTGCCCTGCAGTGGGACAGAAATGGCTAAAAATAAAAAAATATATCACTTACTCTATGTGTAAGTGATAAATTAAAAATATTTTTGCATAACAAGCTTTTATTGTGCGCTATAGTACTCATCAAGATCATTCAAAACAGTCCAAACAAGATGCAGTTATCTTGTTACGTTCAGTACTTCCTTGACCAGCTTCTGACTCCATCATCAGACCAGCTCCATGGTACCATATTAATGCATTCTCTTCTAAGTTATTACAAACATTAAAAGTTGTACTAAAAAGTCAAATATACTAATTTATATACTAAACCAAGTTATACTAATAAATAAAATAAGAAGCTTGTAAAAAATATTGCCATTTTACTGTCAAGCAGAACTTCGGAAAAATAAGAGAAAACCGTGAATTATTTTTTCGGGTTTTATGTCCTAATCCTGTGTGACATTTTATAACACAGAGGTCACTTTTGTGATTTGTAGTGATTTTAAAAATAAGTAAATCGTCCGGAGCGGTTTAGTTGGTATCGTTTTCGTTTATGTGACAAAAATAAATATTTGAATGGTTTTTTTTCGGGTTTTTGACAATGTCCTGGGTAGCAATGTAAATAGGAATTTTGTATCTAGAGGTTACTTTGATAAATGAAGTGCAGGATTTTTAAATAAAAAATAATACACTACGATTCATATGTTCTAAAGACAAAACATACGATTTTCACGCTTTTAACTTTATTTGCAGCATTTTTAGACGAACCGTACTTACAACTACTAATGGCCTGATATGCTTTTTATTTACATAACGGAATATCTGCTGCTAGTCATGGCAAACAAATATTGTCTTTCAAGATAAACTATTTTTACAAAAACTTATTGTCTCGTTGAATAATTAATCCCTCATAATAATTATCGACCAAATTCACGACCAGAATGGTTCAGTTGGTTAACATGCCGTCCGTCATGTTTGCCCGGGTTCGATTCCCGGCCGATAAGAAATTGAAATAATGAATTTTAATTTCTGTAACGGGTCTGGATGTTGTATGTATAATAAGTATGTATTTAAAATATATATAAGTAGTTTTTAGTTTCTGGCACCCTTAACACGAGCTTTGCTTACTTTGGAGCTAGATGGCGCTTAGGTTATGTAGTAATTATTTTTTAGTCTGTGACCTAGGTAGGTACTTCTACAGGCACTAAGTAACAAATGTCTGTAAATATCTGTATTTCAGGCTAACCAACAGTTTGCTGGTTTGGACTGGGCGTTATTGATATGGGAATAGGAGATTTAAGTACTATGAGTAGGTAGCTACGCATACTTTTTGATACTAGGTAGCAACAGGATTTCCTATTTGCCAAGTACTTATTTTGGACTTTTATCAAATACAGAAAATAAAAGGCATTACACGAACATTTGATTCGCCTTTATGGCTAATCACGAATTATATAATAAGACGATGCTTAACAACAGAGCCTTATCAGAGAAGTTACGCACATTCATACATTGAAACCTAATTCTGCACACTCCGTGATATGGAATGCTTATAAGTACCTATTGAGTTTTCACCAAGAAATCTTATGCAGCCAAATCCCGTGAAATAATTGTAGAGCTGTTGTAACTCCACGTATTTGTTTTTGCCATAGACACGTAGGTGTAAACACTATGGTGCTCGTTCACGAATTTAATTGATGCACGTTCGGTATAAATCGGTAGTAAATAGGTAGATAATTAGACGCATCTTAATGTATGTTAGTCATATGTAATACAGTAGCCTTTTACTGTTTTAACTTAATACCGCATACCACACACATCGCCAAATCCGTCGCACTTTTAAACTTTTGTTCGTATCAATAGATAGGTACTAATTATTTGAAGGTAGACAGTAGGTAGTTAGGTTGGGTAGTTCATTATGCATCTACGATAATATCTACGGATACGTTACTCTATATGAACTGCTTTATCGACACTGTTAACAACATCTCCATCAATCACTTTCCGTCGAAATTGGGACGAACCACATGTCGTAGGCATTCTCTCTCGCCAACGCTAGGGACACTGTAACCGCCACTCGCACACACGGCACACGTTGTCTACGTACATAGGAACACTTCGGGCAGATGCTCCAGCTGTATGGGCGGCACACGCATGTCGTCGGCGTCTGGGTCGTCTGCAGCGTACAGCATAGCGCCTAGCATGGCGTGCGTCGCGGGGCCCGGCGCGGCGCGCACTGCCGCACCCCAACCCTTATCGTGCCGCCGCCCCGCGCCATTGGCTGGCCCGCCGGCCTGATAACCACCACCACGCCCACCGACCAATCTCGCGCCAGAAAGCCCCACCCACCTATCGATCGCACAATTTTTCGCATTTCCACCCAGCGCGATATTGAACGCTCAAATGCGCAAGATGAACGCTGCACCCGCGGATTTCCTTTTGTGATCGAGCCACGCTTTTCTTGTGTCAATACTCCCTCGGTCTCGTAGGCGGCCGCCATTGTTTTAAATAATAATATGAATTATGAGTGTCGCACTTTTGTTACAACGGGTATGCCACGTACTTGTAGCTCTTTCTTTTCATGTGAGTAATATTTTCAATTACTTCCTTTGGGGTTTAACTTATTTCAACTTACTAATTCGTAGAAGAAAACATTGCTAACCGTCACTTAATGGGTTCAGTGCCTATTTTTTAATTAAATTACTTAGAGGGAGGTAAATGAGCATGCGGACCTACCTGTTGGTATCTATATGTATACTTATTCAACTCTATTATTACACAAGGGGTCGCGGTTAAAAGATTAATTGTGATCTTCCATTTCCGAACCTAATATTCTTCTATAGGCGCCGTTTCTTCTTTTCCTAAGGTTTTCAAATTCAATCTGGAACACTGAAAATTATTCCGTACTTACTAATTAAGGATCATTACGATCGACGGCCGGTGAGCGTTCGCAGTAAACTCGTAAGCAGGTAGGTCTAGGCAATGCCATTGCAGGGCCATTGTGGCACCCAGTCCCTTTGTAAACCTATCCTCTCATTGTTGCCATTGTGGGCAACTCGGTTCCTATAAATGCGAGGTAATAAATCGCCGACGGCTCGGTCTAGGCCGTGGTCAAGCGTGACCTGCGCGTAGTGTTCCTCACAATAAATTATACAACTGAACGCGAGGGCAGCGGCGTGTGCGAGTTTACGACGGTATAAATCACAGTCGCGGCCGGACTGGCGGCGAGCTGGCACCCTGCGCCCCGCCGTGGGGAGACCAAGCGCTGGGAAGACGACAGTGACTAGGCAGATAGGGAGAGGCAACCTCCAGGGCCCGAATCAAGTTGTGTTACGTGGTGCCATTCGTGCACAAATCGTAGGATTGCAAGCATCGGAGGTAACTCGCCACCTCAATAGGCGGTTGTTGTCTTCGGATATTCATAATGATGGCTACCATTGTATTAGTCATTAGATATCTACAATCTTGAATTTATAGACGCTGCGTAGATAGACGTATCTGGATGCTTTCCACAAATCGCCAATCTTGCGACTATTTTGCCAGGATATGGACAGCTGTCTCCTTTTCCTCCAGGCATGCTTTCATAGAGGGTTGTCGATGAGACCTTTGGTGTAAAGGTATTTATTAAAAGGACCATGTCGGGTTAACATTTCAAGTTTTTCTCCATTTACAATTCGATGCTGCTTTTTAGTTAGTTTTAAGAGCCTTTTGGATCTGGGGGGTTAATGCTCGGTAGAGAGAATTTACAGTCGCCCATTGATATCTAGAGTTTGTTATGTTTTACCTTAATTGTATCTACGTGTAAATTGCGAATGGTTATTGGGTAGAATTAACTCCGGGCCAATAGGCTTCGTATTGGAGTTCAGACAGATGCATCGTTACCGTTTGTTGTGTCCTTTTATCCATTGTAGGGTTATGAGATTTATTTTACATACCCCATATAAACATTTGTGACAAACGAGTATGAGCACCGAGGTCATGGAGCTGTTTTCAAGGGCCCTAAGGGCGTCCAGAAATTACCAGCTGAAATTAGTCTTTGCTAACTTTTCCAACACTATACTTGTAACTTCCAAAACTATACTGTATATGTAAGTACAGAGATTCATCATCATCATCCTGGTGATCAATCCAGCCCTCTGCTATAGTCTGCACTTCTAGAAGGAAAGCTCCTTCAGGTTTACAGTAAGCGCATTTCATTAGAACCTTTCATATTGTGGCGACTCCAATCTTCAGGCGAATTGTATTTATATTACCTGTGAAACATAATTCACGTCTGAACTTTATGCAAATATTTTGATTTAAAGTACGGTTATAGTTGTGGGTTGTGGGCCAGAGAAAAGGAGGTAAGTATCTTGTGTCAGCTTAGCGCAGGTAAAAGCTATTTTTATACCCCGATAGAGAACCAGAGTACGATATTGCTCAACGAATTTCATAAATAAAATGCCAATGGGCCGAACTTATTCCACTTTGTGTACAGATCACGATTAGGCGGACGTGGTGTAGGACGTCCTGTGGCTACCAAGATCTCAGCAAAGTTCAGCGTTACATAAGATCTACTGTAAGACGGCATTAATTTTTATACTAGCATTTCCTCGTCCTTTTCATCATCTATCACCAACACGCATTCAGGACGTCTTTAAATGTTTTTTTACGTCTCTCTATTGTCTCCATCATCTAGTTAGACCAGCTCGAGATTATTATCCAACCTCTCTTTGTCTCGAGCATCCTTCTCTTTCACAAACAAAATCAAATTTAAATCTTAAAGCAATAAATAAATCTTCATCTTGCTTGATCTTGTTAACACTCATTGCATCAGCTAGTTAAGTAGTAGTTTTTGTTTTTGTATTATATTATTTTGAAAATACCGGTCAAGTGCGAGCAGGAGCCGACGAATGGTCAACACCAATACGCAAAATATTATTACCTACCACAAATTATGCCAGGGTAAGTACTACATGCGATTCCGTAAAATCCAACCTTTAGTTTGGAAAATCAGTAATACCAAGTTGCCCAGCCTCCAGTGCAGACACTTCCTTTTTGAGTTGTAGATCTCGACAGTGTAGGGTAGACTCGCACTTGAGTCGGACTCATGCATTGTGCACACCTACAACTCAAAAAGACAGTGTCTGCACTGGATGCTGAGTAATTCGGTAGGTAAAACTGAATAACATTTATTTTGAAATTTTGTACGCACTATATCTTATGTCGCAGCCATCTGGTTAAATAAGCCATTTGATGAGAAGGCTAGCCCGCTAATTAAACTCCGGTATTCAATTGAACGACTCGGCCGATCATTGATTTATCTAGCGTCTCTCAACGTTTTACTAGTTGGCTTATAGTAAGCTAGCCCTTTGCAGACGGCTGGCGTAAAATCAGGCAGGTGAAAATTTAATTTTAATTTTATCCACTTCGGCGCTGGTAGTTACCAAAACAAATATGGCGTCAGGTAGCTCGCACAGCAAGCGAAGTTTTTGAATTTATTTCGTTTTAACTAAATTTAAAGTGTGGTGTCTACATGTTTTTATGTAAGAATTAAGATAACTTTAAGTAAGAACTAAGATAATTTAATTTGTTCATTTAATTTTTATAAGTACTTATATTTAATATTATAAAATAAAAAAGTGCATTGTTCCTACAATATAGTAACATGTTGTTAATAAGTTATAAGTTTTTATTGTGTTAAATACCATAAATGTTATAAGTACTTGCAATACAATTAATTGTTTACAATAAGTAAGTAATAATTAATCAATATCCCCTTTAACACAACGGCTAAATAAAGTTCAGCCAAGTAGCTGAACGTTACATTCAATTACTTGGCCAGTTTTCCTTTAGCAATTGGGCCCTGCGTTATACTCGTGAACAGGTGCTGCCTTGGTGGACTGGCTTACTCTTGCTGTAGTTTTAGGTGGTTCTTAAATTATACTAGACATACCTGTATAATATAATATAGCGTTCCGGCTCTGCCTGGCATTGTCGAGCACGGTTCGGTCGTGGTTGGCCATAGGGCGGTCAGCGTGTCACTGTGTGTTTCCTTCCTACTTTCCTATTCTCCTCCTTTTTGACGATTGAAAGAGATATTTAATGTCCTAATCAATAAAGCAATTTTGAATTTTGAATTTTGGTTTGATTTCAATTGAATACTGGCGTTTAATTAACGGACAAGCCTTCCAATTAAATGGCTGATTTAACCAGATGGCTGCGACATCTATACCACGTTAAGCATGTTGAAATGCCTCGACTAAATACACGACCACGTGGTTTCCCACAATCACCACTTGCTTTGAAAGCTTACGCGGTACAGGCCCTCTCTAAGCAGGTCGCAAATGCCTGCACGCTACTCTGCGGGCCTCAGTCACGTGCGCGGTCCCCGGGGGCTCGGCGCGTGCGCCGCAGCGGTAATTGGCAGCACTGCTGGTGCTTCTTCCCTTCGAAAATCTGCTGATCGGATGCGATGCGACCGGCGCGCGCCCGCGCGGAAACGACGGGAAGGGTGAAGCCCTTGCTTGGATTTTTATGGTCGAGTTTTTGCGCATTTTATTCTTATTTAAAATTTATTTATTTGGATAAATAAACTTTATGGTTTTTATTGGGCTGAAACATCAAGGTCACACCGCGCCAGCCAACCCCAAAGTTAGCAAAGCCTCTGCTATGGGTGCCACACAACGGATATAACTACTGTCTATTTTAGTAGTATATAACTACACAACGAATATAACTACAGAAAAATTAAAATTTTGAATTTGAATTTGATTTTTTTTAGGTATTCGATTTGATTTAGGTATTCAGCCTACATTTCGCCGTGTCTCGGCGCCCGACAAAAATTTAAAAAATTAAAGTATTGCGTAATGATTAAAAAGTTACTTTACGATACAGAAATTAGTATGGGAAATGCTGTATCGAAAAGTATTTTTTATTTATTTTATAGACTGGCGTGAAAAAAGTATATTCTTAAACAACTGTTTACAAATATGAAATTGGAACATTACGCTATGAGTGTAGATAAAAAGAGTTTTCACTTACTTTTAGAAATATCAATCTCAAGTTAATCCAGGGGGTCTAAAAAGGCCACATTAGGTGTTTCATATTATGATCATAATATGTTTCATTTCGCCAATCACAAAATGGCCACTTTGCCGGTGAAACGCCAAATGATTCATGTTTATATTCACATTGCTATTCATCCAATTTGACAGTTTTGTACGGAAATTCGTAAAATGGCCCACTTATTATAAAAGTTACTGAATGAGCAACATATTTGTATTTTACAAGCATTTACACTTGATTACAGTTTTCATTTAGATTGATTTCGTGTTTTTGTAACATTTATTAGCATTGTATAGAATTAAAATAGGATAAAAGCGCGGTTACGGCGGGAGTGCTTTTCCTTACTGAAAATTTTGAAATATTTTCTTTGTGAATATTGTGTTTGTGGAATCTTGTAAATACATTTAGTGAATTTATAAAGTGTATTTATTTGTTTGTAGATAGTTCCCGCTACATTTATTTTATATTTGACATTCGTTTTATAGTGTTGTCAGTTATTATAATTATAATTGAGATACTTTTTTTTTGTATTTGGATGTTTATTTTAGTTTTATTTTTAATTGCATTTCATTAGAAAATAATAGATTAGATTATTGAAAGGCGCCAGTAATTTCTTTTCGATGATTTGGTATTTATTAACACGAAAAATGTTAACGGAAAAGAAAACCGTAAAAACCGGTATACCATTTCTTTATGTGGCAATATCGGAGCCAAATATGATTCGCTTAATGTAATGAATTGAATATAATACATATAAAATAAGCGGCCATTTTACGAAATATAGAGGACCTGCTTATGTGCTGCTAGAATTCACCAAATGAATCATATTTTTGAACTTTACCTTCATCCTGACACTTTGTCGTTACAGAATATACAATGTTGTCTCGGGTGCACCGAAAATCTTATTAGAATCGCCGGTATGTACACTTCAGGATTCGAACCCTACAATAATAAAATAATCAGGTCTCATAAAGACCTCCAAATTCTCAATGGGAACTAATACCGCGAACTAATTTAACAAACATTCATAGCGTGATTTAAGAGCTGGACCCTCGAAAATTACTGCTTAGTCATGTCGATGTGATCTTCTACGTCTATTAACGTCACCGTGTATGTAGTGGGACAAGTCTCAACTTCTGTCATCGGTGTCGCAGGCCGGGAGTTAAGCCCGTTCAATGTGGTGCCGCAATGACTCTAAGCAACACGAACGGCTTCTAACTTTATTTTCGACAAGACAATGTATATGTCGCTGCCAAATGGTTAAATTAGCCGGTTAATCAAACGGCTAGCTATTTAAGCAGTTATTTAATTGAAAATTGGCCAAATTCATGAAGTTTGAAAGTAAAGTCAAATGAACGATATTGCATCGAGTTTACGGAGCTCTTCCATTCATTGTCATAATACTAACCTAAACTAACCGAATAGAAACCTAATGCAAACTATTATTATACTTTGAAGTTATTGTGGGTAGGTTGGCATTGGAACAATGTGTGGAAGAGCTGCGTAAACTCGAGGCAATATCGTTCTTTCAACATCACTTTAAAATCTTATGAAAAAGCTAGCCGTTTAGTTAACCGGCTAATTTCACCATCCGGCTGCGACATATATATTTTGATGCAGGACACCGATTGTCCCAATTTTTTAAACGTCCGCTTTCGATGTTGCTAATGTAGGATAATTATGATAAGTACGACGGTCATAGAGGATAGATGGCCAGTCGAAGTAATTCGTAGTCTTTCTATGTAGTTCAGATATTATTATCTTAGTGGTGATGCTTTATCGAAATTCCGGAGAAATCATAAACTAATATCAAGCTAAGTGAGTAATTTATTATTTAATTTTCTAGAAAATATGAATTTTTTTAGGATAGTTAGTGATTAAACTGTTGAAGTGTTTTATTTTAATATTTTTCCCAATTTGTATATCATAATCTCAAAATTGATTACTAATTGTTATGCTAATGGCTATCTCTGAGGAGTGATGGCTTATAATTTTCGTGGGGAGATAGCAAATTTTTGTGATGTGTTTTTACTGTTCCATTATATACTTAGGATTAGCTTTTTGTAATTCCAGACGCCTAACAGTACCTACGTTCGAATATCTAGCAATCCCGGTGACCGAAGTTAACACGATCTGTCGCAAGCAATTGTTGCCTTACGTTTCAGAAATCGCTCAGTTCGGCAGGTTAGCTTGAAGTACGGCGTGCCGCGAAAAACCTTGGAGGCGCATAAAACTCTCAATTTCTCTAAAGACTCCATGGGTCCTTCTACCTTTTTTCGGACAGACCATGAAAAAAGACTAGTTTGCAGTGTGTCATTTATAAATGGTGGGTATATGAAAACTGTAAAAATTCTTAAATGTCATGCATCTGGAAAATATATGCTAAAAGACAATATACGCGTTAGAATTTTTATGGCCATCTTACCTTAACTTCTATGGCCATTTCATAATAATAGGAGGGATGACCATACCATTGTTAGAAAAATATATAGGTAATAGATTGGCCCCATTTCGCTTGGCAAGTGCGTCTAGGGGTCATTTTTTCTTAAAGAGGCAATCTTAACAAACTTACATTGAATTGTATTTCACAGTGATCATTTACAAGTAAATATTCGAAACGAGTACCTACTCTTTACTTTATAGGTTTCTTAAAAACAATAATATTCATAATTATTGGTAAACTATTAAGAAGTTTGTCGCACTTGCCCTGACTGACCTGACCTATCTATATTTGTTTTATAACTATATTTTAATTATAGAAATATTTTAATTTGCAAGGAGCATTATGAAGAGGATAGCTAACAAACTATTATTAAACGTATCCGCCAGTTCCAGTTATCAATCTAATATCTAACCGTTTTCGGCGTACAAATTGATTACTGTTTCTGGGAAAAACGGATTTGGGTTACATGTAAAGACGTTGTATAGTGATATGTAAGGTAAGACAGATCTGTTTTCAATTTATTTTAAATATAAAAAATGACTGATTTAAAAATAGTTTTCATTAGCGTAACTTTGCAAAGTTACGCTAATTAAAGCTCGAATATATTCGCTATATTCTAAAAGCATCAAAGTTCGTACATGCATAGTGTTAAAACTAAGAGTGGCTTGCACCAAATTCATAAACACATTTTAACTTCATCCAAAAAACTCTAAACGTCATTTATAAACGTGTTTAGGAGTTTGGTGCAAGCCCAGCTAATAGTCTAATAGATATCTCAGTGATCGATAGGTTCAATACCGGGTCTGAACACCGCGTTGTCTAAATTCTTCAGGCTTAAAAGAAACAGTCTATGAAGTCCACGCTCCGATAAAATCCACTCCAAATTATAGCGGCCGTCGAGAAGTTTCGAGGATATTTTGCTGATATGGTTTATAATTATAGTGGGTTTATCCCACGGCTTCCGCTGAATATGTCATCTATGTTTCAACAAATTCGTAATTCACTTTTGTTATGTTTCTTCACCTTTCATCAAATTGTAGAGCGATCCAAAATGACTGCAAAATACAAGTATTCATTATTTATTTATTTATCTAGATTATTTGAGGATTAGACTTTTCTAATCGTTACTGTGTTGTTCAATCCTTCTGTATCCTTGCAACGACAAAACAGCATATTTTTATACGTCTCCGGATATTATCTTTGATGGCAACCAATTACAGCGTACCCAATTATTTCACTTTGCTCTCAACACCATATCCCTTCTCCGCCCATTTATTAGCACAAATACATCGCAAACACTGTTATTGAATATTCCACATTTAACCGTAGATGGCGGAGATAACATTGGCTCTCACGTTGATCGTTCTATGTACACAGTTAGTAGGGAATTTGTCCTGTGATGTAGATTTCCCTGGCGGGTCGCGGCGCGTGCCAGCGGGCGGTGTCGGGTTGCCATGGGAAACGACTATTGTATCAGCCCAGGGCTATATTTATACTATATTCATATCATTCCAATTATATCTGTATAACCAGCTACATGTATTTACTAATAGTACATTTATGTAGGTAGGTTCTTAACCTACGTAAATTTATTATGTACGTTATTTAATTAATACAGATAAATATAAAAATAGCAATCTGCATGTAGGTATTTAAATATAGGGTGAACTACAAACTGTCTAAGCTATTAAAAATGTACCTATCTTTCGATTTCAAGTCCGTAGAGTTAACTGAATCTTAAGCCCGTCGCCCGACGTATAAAGAATATTCTAAATTTTAGAACCGTAAGTACCGTAACTTACTCACAATAAATACTGTAATTCTATTCATAATAGTGTTTTAAGTGCCTTTTGTTCTACAAAATCACCCATTTTAACATAACCTTCCATTCCGTCCATAACCAAAGCCAAATACAAAATTTAGCATGTCCAAATGAAATTACTAAAGCGAGACAGCGAGGCGCATGATCCCGCCTGCTGCAAAACGGCGCTTTAATTCGATAATGTCTCTGTTATCTGATTATGGCCGAACCGAAAAATTATATCATTCAGTAATTAGATTAAAATGCAATTTAGTCGGATGCGCGCCGCGGGCGACACGCGCCGCGCCTGGGCGCTTTTATGGCCCCGCGCAGCCAGGGGGTGCCTCGTAATACCGAATTACCAGCGGCCAAGTGACAATTGTCTTTGTCAAAGTTATTGTCAGCAATGACACTAAAATATCCCAATCTTGGAACAATCTCGAATGGGGTAGTCACTCGCAGTGTAAACAGTACCTACGCCTGCGTATAACTATATTTACACAATTATCTGTGCGGTTGCCTCTATAAAATTGAAAGGCGTTCTTTATGTTATTTCCACCAGATTCGTAAAAACGAGATAGGCTTAACTCTAGTTGGATTGAGTTGTTAACAAATGCCGTGCCAAACCATAAAATCAAAACTAATAAAACAAACACTGGCGAACTGTCGTCGAGTCTCCCCCAAAACGCGAGTCACCCCATTTATTAAAATTAATAAGTGGGCCCTCGTCTGTATTAATGACCGCGCTGTGTCAATAACGATATAATATATTTGGCAAACAGTGCAACAGACTGTACGGTGCAGACCCAGGAAATCGACTAAGTAATAAATACATCAAACTTTTGCGGTTTCATGTTTATATTATGTGCTAGGACGTTTTGTATCCAAATATAGGGTAGGTACTTCGTTTAGTTAGATATTCACGACGAAATGCCTTGTGATGACGTAGATGGCTTTCAGATAATAATTGAAAATGAAGTGTTAAAAACCGTCATCAGCGAATATAAGCCCTAATTTTCAGGCAAAATTCACGTTTTAGAGGAATATAAGAAATTTACAACTTTGATTTAGTGTAGGTTCTTACGATTTATATCCCCAAATTTCTGCTCCACATTTCTGATCCTATGTGAATCGATCTGTTTCAACATTTAGTACCTTTGTAGAGTAGCGCTGTTGTCTCTAGCCTAGCTCTATACTTTAAATGTTTGTAGTTCCACCTAAAAACCACAGGACTTAAAAGATGAAACAGGGATTGACGCCAGGATGATGACGATTATAGTAGTAGTAGTAGAATAAGGAGATTATGGCTATATTTTAAGTTATTTTAAAGACCTATACCCAGAACCTCCATACTCTACTCCTACGGCACCTACAATAGAGGATCATTCTCATAAGCAATCGCCAGTGCGGTTTCCGTCGGGGTCAATCTGCTGGTGGCTGGCTGAATCTACTGACCCTCAAATAGGCGGTTTCTGGTAAACTGTTTATAGGTTGTAAGTTCCATCCGTACTACCTGAATGAGTGGTGGTCAACTACCTTTCTACCTTCCTCCTCCTGAAAAATCAAAAAACATCCTGCCGAGTACGATCACGAATGACCTTCCTGCGGCTGCAATCTCGAGCCAGTACGACGAGTTTGCCTGCACCTTTCTCAAAAACCAGTGACGCATGCGCGACCCTCCCGTGACCCTCTGTTGCGGAAGTGCATGGGCGGCGATTATCACTTACCATCAGCTAAATGCACAGGTTTTGTCACATGTGAGGTAATAAGTACAAATATATCCATTAATATACCTACATGAGCGGATTTGAACCTACGCCGTCAAGCGTCACAAGGCACAAAAACACTTAGGCACCATAGGCGATAGCAGTTAATTTGACGAGCACTAAATCAATGTTTTGATATTTTATTGAGAAAAGGATTCATTGTTGACGGAATTAAATTGGACAAGTTTTATTATAAATTTTATTTATTAATTCAGCCCGGTTCAAAATTGTTACGGTCACATATATCTGCAAAAGTATGAACAAACACTACTCCTTCATCACGATAAATTAAGTAAATATTGGTAAGCATTGCGCCGGCGCGATCGTGGCAACATTGACGCGACACACTACTAAATTTAGATAACACATTCGGTTATCGATATTCCAAAGGGTACAACAATATCTAATCTCAATTTTGTATCTAGATAATTCAATGAGTAATTGAAGAATTTCTATAATTAATTAAAATGTTTTTCCAGATGTAACTATGATAGTGAAGGTAAAAGTCCGTTGATAATTTCAAGGTAAAAATGTCGTACCGATACAACTGCTAAAATTTCTTCCAAGGGTTCATGACATAGTGTCTACTCGACTCTTTGATCCGTTGTTTGCTCACCACTAGAGGCTCTTATCGCGATTGAGGGTAACCGACGGAGGGGCAGTGTATTTGCTCAATAAATATTTTTAATAAAAGCACATATACCAGAATTTATTTGCCTTACAACAATTAATTATGAAAGTCTCTGTAGTCGGTGTTTACCGGCGGGTGGAGTAAGTACGCATTTGCAGATTTCGTCAATTATTTCTGGGACAAGCGAAAGCCTGCCGTCGGGCATGAGAGGGGATCAGGTTTCGACGGAATGCAAGTCGACTATGTCGTTGTTTTGGTGCGAACGCGTTTTCGTTGGTTAATGGGGTCCATTAAGAAGAAAGTCTCGCGGAATGGCCGATAGCGGGCTCCGGTAGCTGAAATTAAATCTGGAACGCATGCTGCGCGGGCAGCGCCGCGTTTAGTTATGCTCTCGCGCAGTGACTGCCACAGTCACAAACGGAATTATTGTTGCCGGGCCGATTTGGTGTTTTTATTGCGCGCTTTATGTATGCCAAGACCCGATTAACAATAAAACTACACCATCAAAGAGCTTGAGAACATACATTACTCGTATTTCTCCAAGGTTACAACTACTGCGTGTGCAAGGTATGAATTGATACAGCTTTAGTAGGTACCTACCTAGCATCAGCTACAATTGAAATAAATACAATAATTTGCCTTTCTCTTTTTAGCTATGGTTAAAACTTTATATTGATTACGGTAAAAGAAATAGAATGCCAGATCAGCCAAACACTGTCAAGGCTGTATACAGGCAGAACATGTTTTATTTTCATCGCTTCGTCTCTTATCCTGATGAGATGGCTCGTACCTATAAAAAAGGGTATCTGTATCCTTACCACTACTACCTACTTATTAAATACGCGGATAAGGCAAAAATGCAAAACTTCTGGATCCAGCAGTTAGGATTGCTTAGAAACGTACTCGATGTACAAACCAAGATATGAAGTAAGCTTCACATGCAAAAAGTGTTCCATAATTAAGCTAACTCATGTTAGGTCGCTAATGAGTTTTACTATTTTCTGAGTTATGTACATTAGTTGAATACGGATGCTCGTACGGTAGGGGAAATACCGTGATAAAACCTGCACATTTAGTCGCATGAATGTGTAACCTTGATCCAATCTGGTCAGTGGCCGTATTCACAATGATTCGAAACCGTTTCCGAACGATTCGACACGAAATTCGTGAGCGGCGAATCCGTGTTATTCAGAATCCCGATAGATTCCACGGAAACTCTACTCTCTATAACATATAAAAATTTCATCAAAATTAACTGAAACCACATTTTCCTAAGAACTTTTGTGGGGTCCTTTGTCGATTCCGTATCCGAATCCGATTTCCGAGCCATTGTGAATACGGCTACTGGTTTCCCTGGTAGCAGGGTCACGGAGGTCAGATGGTAGTCGCTCCACTGTAATTACATGATATGCCAAATCCTGGATCATGTATACGTGGGACCCCGTTCCCTCGTGCGCAAGACTAACTGGGACTAACGCCAAGATGATGTTAGGTCGCTAATAATATATAAAGTAAAACTTGGATCGAGTTTCATTTTATAAGTATCTTGTTTCAGTGAGTAAACAAAGGCATGTCAGATTAACCCACTTAAGCCGGTCTGTCGACGTGCTGCAGATTACAATGCTAGAACAAAGTGGAGATCTTGAATATGCCCTTGTGCCTTTTGCGCCAGCGCAGCGTCGCGTGAGCCTCGGGGTGAATTAAGGACAAGCCACACGTTGCTCAAATTTATATGGAGCACTATATACAACTAGAATTAAGTCTTCTTCAAAATCTACAATGGAAACATTAATGCCTGATTGCACTAAACATTAGGCGACACCTAAAGTTTATTTCAGAGATTACAAACAAGAAAAGCATTGCACCGATTGGTGATTACCAACCTTAGGTGGAAACTAAACTCTGCTTAGAAACATCTTAAGCGTCGTCTAAGTTTAGTGAAATCGGACATATTTTTTTTTATGTTATACGGCAGACAAACAGGCAAGCGGGCCACCTGATGAAAAGTGGTCACCGCCGCCTATGGACATCAGCAACACCAGGGGAGTCACTGATGCGTTGCCCGCCTCTGAAGAGACCTCTAATATACCTCTTGAACGATCCCATGTCATAGTCCAAAGGAAACACTGTGGCTGGGAGTTCATTCCACATCCGAATCGTACGAGCGAGAAACGTTCTTTCGAACCTTCGCGTCGTGACCAACAGAGGGTCTACGTAGTGAGGACATGACTTGCTGCATGAAGTTTTAAAACGACGATGATACTATCTTTATTATTATAATTCCAAGTTACAATTGAAAGTTTGCAGCTTTAAAGCGGCGTCGACATAATTATCCATTCAAATAAACAAATAGTTACCACAGAATAACCTTGAAGTGGTGAACTTCATTTAATTTAATTGATTTACTTACCTAAATAGAGCAATAATAACCAGTACTACTGGTACGACTAGTTACTTGCGTACGTAGATCATTGACCTAAGCAGGAAATGACATGAATGTTGATCTCTTGCATCTTAAAGGGCACTAAGTCTTCGAGAATGTTAAAATAAATAACAGTTTTTGCAAATAAAAGGTTAGTAGGCTAGTACCTACTTCCCGGTAGGAAAATCATTAATCAAAAGCTAAGAATGACAAATTAAATAGTTTACATAATTCTCACCACAGAAGTATGCTTTTATTAGGAACAAAACTTTTCTACTAATTTTTTTTTTCTTTAAAGCAATTATTAAGCTTATTATTTGTCACCCTCTTACAAGCTTTCGCTATGCATTCAGACCTACATATCGAAATATACATATTTTTTTATATTACAAGAAGGCAAACGAGTAAACTGGCCACCTGATGGAAAGTGATCACCGCCGCCCATAGAGACCCGCCACACCCAGGGTATCACGAATGCGTTCCCGGCCTTTTAGATAGGTTTCTTGAAGCTTTCAATGTCGTAATGGTCTGAAAACACCACTACAGGAAGCTTAATCCATAGCGTGGTCGTAACAGGTAACAGTTTTGTTAAAAGGTACATAGGTATTGAAATTCCATACAAAATTAAAAATTTATATAATAATAAACTTTGTTTCCCTAAAAATAAGAAAATATGTAAATAATAATGCTAACGAAGAAAATGAACATTCCAGCTTGAATTCCTTCAGGTTGATGGGTATCCAATAATTAATAATAAAGTTGGAATTAATCTGGTAAAATTGAATTCCTTGAATTTTTTATTAAAAGTAAAATTTAAAATAAACAAAAATTGATATTACCAAAGCAATACCTACTTTAAAAAATTTGGCTCACTGATCGGAATTGTTCTGCAGCGGCTGCAGCGAAACAAAAAAAGTCATCTAAACTGCATTTATGCTTATTGAGTGAACGTTTGCCATGACACTGCTACGCCTTAAGACTTGAGTAATTAGGTTATCACTGCAGAAGATATATGATCTTTGATAATCTAGAAAATTACACAATCGGACAATGACTGGTAGTTTACGTTGCCTACGTAGTAGGTACTCACCACTGTAATCACCGTAACTGCCATAGACCTTGGCCGTGTTACTTGAATTATATCACTACAAATGTTAATAACCACTTATGTAAGTCCTTTCTTCGTCTTAGAATCTTAGCGTGATAAACTATCTCTAATTGATAGTCTCCAATCAAGAACCTGAACAATCGATATTTTCAGGGTTGTAGTCAATTAATGTTACAAAAAGTTAATCTGTCAACGATTATCTCATTAGTTAAAGTATAGCTACCTGATTTATTTAAAGGCTAAAGAGTTCTGAAGGTGCTCATTAACACAAAAAAAACCTTTGTTGCTATTCGGAATTTTTATAAGGCTAATCTTACAATCAATATTCTGTAGCCTGTGGAATGTTCCATCGCGTTGCGGAGGGTACCGAGGTGGGTCATATAGATAGAGCAGAAGATAGCTTAGCCTATGTAGTTCTCTGTAAATGTTATTAAATCTCGGGGACAAAATACCTATACCATCAGAATAAGTCCCACTGATATAAAGTCATAGTAACAATAGTTAGGCAGAATTCATGTTTATTAGAGCTAGTAGTAGTTTCAATAAGTTAGCTAAATCAATGAACTTTGATTTTGCAAACACAAACAAGATGTTTTTAAAAGGATTATTGTTGAGTTTATGGCCATTTTCTTTATTCAACAATAGGTAAACCTTGTCATATATCGTTGTCCGATATCGGCGCAGGAGTTAAAAATGAATTCCCGAGCTTAACTTCCCTTGGAAGTTTCATACAATATTATCTCCCTGCTAGTAACAAGGTCATGCTTTACGGTGTCATTTCATAATACATTATTGGACATTCGAGCAGGAGGTATGAAAAGTATTTTATACTGTTTAAAATATGTTCATAGTCATTTCTGGAAGTCTAACAAGAAGAAGTCTAGTTATAATAAAATATTTATAAATTATAAATAATACTATAATTTTTTAATGATATTTGAGGCAATTTTAGCTCTTAAGGTTACTATCTAATGGCTCTAATAGCTCTATAACTAATGAGCTTATATGACAACCGTCAATGAAAGCGGTTGGCGCTGTGTGTATGTGTAGTCTACTCTACTCTGAAAATGAACGGAAAAACACAATAGTTGTCCAAGCTGACGCAGTAGACCTATTTGCTAATTTGTTAAATGAAAAAATGAAGTGCCAAAGTGTAATAGAGATGCTTTGAGTTCATTCAAGTAAGGCAGCTAAAATCAGTATAGGTCAGGCTGACCCTCCGAGATAGGCGCGTGTCGAAGCCCCAAGGCGGCGCGTGCGCACGGCTTCGCGTGACGTCACCGCCGCATCTGCCCGACAGTTGGCGCACCCCGCCGCAGATAATATCGCATCGCACGCTAACACGGTATAAAATACTGTGAGTATATGGAGGTCGGAACAGGCATTAATACTATGTTGAATCTGGCGTGTCCCATCTGGTTTTTGGTCATGAATGTGTGGAATTAGGTTTGAATTTTCTGGCAGTGCGCAGTGGCGAGTTTTCAATTTTGGTTTTCGACATGAAAAATTCCATATTTTGAAGCAAGATGCTGATTTTCGCTATTTTTGAACCATACTCTTTTCTTCTCTTTTCTTTTCTATATCAGCCAGAAGGCGCCCACTGCTGGGCATAAGCCTCCCCCAGAGATCTCCACAAAGGCCGGTCCTGTGCTTTCCGCATCCAGCTGGTACCTGCGATCCTTACCAGGTCGTCGGTCCACCTTGTAGGGGGCCTACCCACGCTGCGTCTACCGATACGTGGTCGCCACTCGAGAACTTTACTGCCCCATCGGCCATCTGTTCTTCGAGCTATGTGCCCTGCCCACTGCCACTTCAAGCTGGCAATCCTTAGAGCTATGTCGGTGACCTTGGTTCACTTGCGGATCTCCTCATTTCTGACTCGATCGCGCAAAGAAACTCCGAGCATATTCCAATTCCATTGCCCTTTGGGTAACAGTGAGCTTTCTTATAAGGCCCACATATTTATGTGAATGGGTACCACAAAATATGTGTAGTACCTACATACTATGTTGTGGAGGATAATTACATCGTGTGTTTTGTAACCAACGTCGCAGTGTGGTTCCTCCCTATTGTTCTATGCAGACTCGCAGGTAATTACCATAGCCACGTAACAACGCAATAATTGATACGATGGTTTGTTACAACACTGTTTCTGTATGCTGCATCACATTAATTCTAGCTTATTACGGAGAACAAAACAACATCTAGGTCATAAATGCTATGTTTAACCATTCAGTTTGTTCTAAGTACTAGGTCATGAGTTCGCATTTGAGTAGAAAGAAAATAAAACAATTGAAGCGCGATCGAAAATCTATTCTTCAAAAGTAATAATAAATAATAAAAAATAAGATTATTGATCCAAAAAGTTACGATAATTCAAATTACACTCCGTTGTTTCACAATTATTGTCTTCTTAAACTAGGGAATCGATATTTTAAGATGTGTATTTTAAAAGTCATATCTACAGGCACCTCAAAGGCCGGCACCGCATAGGCTCCCCATAAATTGCAACAGTCCTGGTCGACGGTGGCCATTTTCCATCAGGTGGACCGTCTGACCTTACGCCTTCCGACGCAAAAAAAAAACGCTAATGCAACATCAAGCTGTACGAGATATTGCTGAAGATTAAAACTATTGACACTTCACGGATGTGTCGGTACATTAACAATGTAGGTGATACAAAAATGAGAGATGCAGTTCTCACATTCAGTCAGTTTAGACACTGGCATGTAAATATTATCTATAAAAAAATTCATCTTTGCGTTAATGCCCCGGTTGTGCTCTCGCGCACGAGGGCCCGGGGTCCGCCTTGACCATGATCCAGAATTCGGCAGATCAGGTAATGGCACTGACATGCAAATATTAATACATAATAATAATTTAGCTTCATTTTATCAATTTGAGCTATTTAAATCGGTTGACATATTCGACAGCTGTAACAAACAAAGCATTTTTATAAAGGAGCCCATTTTATAAACTAAGGCGGCTTAGTCTCATTTGGGTCAATTTAGTTGAAACTTTGACGTCAGTAAACAGGTTCCATGGCGGATTGCTGAGCAGATATGACTGACAACTGGCATAATGCCGCCAAATGGGACCCCTCGTTCGGTATTTCAACTATTATTTTGCTTATTTACGAATTGAGAATCATTTCCTGTAATTGGTCACGTGAGTTGCATGAATAATACTTGGATTTTACTAAAGTTAATTGAGTATATATAAGCTAAGTATATCGCTTAGTATGTTTTTTTCTTTTATACTACGGGACAAGAGGTCCCGCGGAAAGTCAAAGAAACGACATACATCTCATGCCTAAAATCCCGCCTACAACTTACAGTTATGAACTATCTACCTTTGGATGGCTTACCCAAAAATTGTTTCAGTATGTAGTAAAAGAACGACAAGACCAAATTTAAAATTTCATTACCTTCAAAAACAAGTCAATACCATTCCATTCTTATGTTTTGTCTACAATATTGACCTTCGCTTGAGAACCAGATACAGAACTATGTTAGTAAATGAGTTACACGATTAAATTACTAGACCCAGGTTTAAACACTTACAACCAGATTATGATTTTATTTATTTTGTTTCAGTGTTAAGGTTAAGTACAGTCGCGCTCATAAGTGCATGGCCACTTTTAGAAAAAAAAAACATTTGTAGCTACTGGCACATACATAATATTAGGTGCATTTATTAGCTGTCCCTTAGGCACCAATAACTAATTCTTAAAGATCAGCTTTTTTAATTTAATGAATTATACCTAATTGCTTTGAATTGCCATACTTTGTCTTATAAATAAAAATTTAAGTGTTTTTTGATGATACAGCCTCAAAATGTATTTTTAATTGAGTATGTATTGTGCAATGTATGGTTACAATAAATTAAAAAATATTTGCATCTTTATTTGACTAAAAACCATTGTTACTTTTAAAATGAAATCTGACAAACTGAAAAAGACAATAGATTTTGATATTATTTTAATTTTAAAAAGTTTTCTACTTTATTCACTTTCGAATAGTATGCCACATGCTATAAAACATTTTAACAGCTGCACAGGAATATGAATTTGAAGTTGGTAAACACTTATAAGCGCGACATGCACGCATATCATATAGGCTTGATAAATATGTTGTTCTAAATGAAAGACATATCACATTACCTATACCTAGTAGGTTTACTTACTTTTGAACTTTATTATTACTAGTTTCCTTCTCAGATCTCTTGGTAAAGTATTTGGCCGAGTAATAAGTAGCCTACTGCTACTGATCAGTTCAGTATAAATTATTTACAAAAAATAAATTCCCCTTGCAAATTACAATGTGTTCCTTTGTGGCACTCTAGAGACCAAAGTTCCGATTTTGATAGTTCTTACGTCTATTGATTTGTCTGCTTACGAGTGTCACTGAAGACATGATATTAATCAAAATTCCATATGGCGACCAGCCGCTATTTTGTAAAAATCAAAAAATGAAAGTTGGCAAACTATGTCAGTGTCAGGTATTGAATAGGTATTGAAAAATCATTTTTAGGGTTCTCTTACAATTTTTCATTTAGGATCTTGTTAAAGTTCGCAACCATTCTCCCTTTTTTCACTTTACTTACAATTTCATGGTACCGATCATTAATATAAAAAGCAGAAAATAAAAAAGTAGTATAAAACTAAAGACTACGACTGCTATTGAAAAGTGATAAGTTAGAAAACAAGCCTAATGATGTAGGTAAATAGGTGTATAAAGTGCAAACGTAAGTTTAATTTACGGACACGGATACTTAATATTTATAGATTTTTTTTACACTTAGCAGAGAAAAAGGCCAAGATAACTAGATGTCAGTTGGTATACCTAGAGTCTGGCAGACAGGTATACCTAGAGTACACAAGTCAGCATATCAACCAACACAATACAATGCCCCAGCTCATCGATCGCTGCGCGTGCTTCCATTACTTAATTGCTAAAGCCAGGGACTCGTGCCTATTCATTATCGGCTACTTAACGATGCAAATTACGTAAATTATAAAGGTAACTAACTTAATTAAAACGTACCTTTCCCTTTCTTAACAAGACCTTTGGAACAGAAAAAATAGATGAGTACAGTTGTTATACATAAAGTAAAAAATAGATACCAAATAAAAATTAGAAATGCAATATTTATAACGCTTTGTAATTAGGTAGGTATGTCAGCCGAATATTCCTGCAGTACCACAATTACCTTGTGCAGGTAATCATCAAGTTATTGCACATTTTCTCACCATTACGAATTAATTAAGACCATTATTCGCAAGCTCAAAATAAACTAACAACAACTGAGCGTCCCGGATTACGTGTTTGTAAAAACAATGTGTCATATAAAGTGTTCTCCCATAGCTTTCGGATTGCGGAAAGAATGATGTTGTGGGGGTTCTGTGTAAAAACAATGAACTTTCACACGGGGCTCTCTCCAGGTTGATTTAGCGCGGCCGGTGTGGAATCAAGGCGGCTCGCGATGCGGTGGAGAAGTAATTCGATTTGGTAAACAATCCGTTAGCCGCGCGGCTCCGATACACTCGCACGCACCGAGCGCACCTGTTATACGATTTATTTGCTAACCTAGCACCGAGTCAACGCGCTATTGTTTAATGTCAATAAAAATCTATCAAGGTTTCTGCTCTGTTTTCTGTTTGGCGTCCGATGAAAAGAAAACTAGCTTTAGTTTTGCTTCAACATAAATGCTTATTAAAAATTGTAAATCGTGGTCAAATACGTATCTAATCTAGAAAACGCCACACTGTCTCACACATATTTAGATAACGTTATCGCATTCTTCGTCTTTTGTATTAATTACTCGCATAAGTAACGTACGAAATAGGTATGTTCAATGTCCACACGGATTTTTAATGCTTTTATAAGTTTTGTGATAGATGACGTCAATTTTGTTTTTATTTCAATTATTGTATTGCATTGTAAATGTTTATCTCACGTTAAACCAACGTCTGTGTGCCTGGGCATTACTTACGTACTTCGCTGGCTCAGCGACCCGATGTGGATCTTGGCCACCGACACAAGTCCGGAAAGACTTGCATGAACTCAGTGACATATGACAAACTGGAAACAAATGGCGCAGGATAGAGGGACCAATGGCTTTGACATTGCTCCACCTTTTTTTACAAATATAAATGTAGAATAGGCAAATGAGGTGAATTGTTCATTATTCAAATCTCCCTATCATCAACACCGCAATAGAAACTAGTAAAGCATTTAACCTAACGCCAAAAAACCGTGCGCGTGCCCAACTTTTTGATCGCGAGAAAAAACAATAAAGCAATCTCTCACAAATATCATTTACACCCGCGGCTGGACCCGGTGGCCCGGCGGCACTCGAATCGAGGGGCGCCGGCGACCCCGCGCTACATTTGATTCGTATGTGCCCATGATCACCGCTTTGTCTAGATCAGAGGGGATGACTCGCTTTAAGTGGAGTCATTTAGTTACGGCATTGTAATTGTTTACAGTATGGTTGGTTCTGGGAATGGATCTTAGAAACAAATCGCAATTCGTTTTCAGTTTTCGCTAGAGAGTTTAGAAAGTACATAAGTAGCGGTTCGGTCATCACACGCATGACTCCATGCGAGCTTATGTTGCTTGCGTTACTTTATCTATTACCTACATACTGCAAGGTGTTGGTATAGGGGTACCTCCTTACTCCAGTGGTACGGGTAGTTGAGGTAGCAGCTGCATACGGGGCGGGTCACTAAAAGTATTCTTAGAGATATAAAGTTATCATTAGGTAGCATATATAGTCAAAAGATATCATCGTTATCATGAAATTATGCCTCCTACCGGCATTATTGTCACAGAAACTGATATATTTACGTTATATTATTCCTCGTGCGAGATGTCAACTTCTGGTATCGGTTACGAGTATTATAACATCCGAAACTAGGCTTCACAAAAACACTCTGTTGTAAAATAAAACAGCGGTGTCTCTGTTAGAGCACAGTTCGTGTTGGCCCCAGCCCGGGAGGGGGTCATTACTAAACTCCATTACACTTTTTGTGCCAAGTGTTTTGGCGGTATAACAAGGGTGAAAACGACCCTACAAAACGAATGACAAGCTCCCAACAGCCTCCGCCGCTTTTTATCGCTCGTGAGAAAGGAAAATATTTATATGTTTGATATTGTGACCGAAATAGTAATTTACTTTGCTGGCAATTCAGACTATGAGGGCTGCGAAGGCCATAGATTTTTGTTGCAGGAAATATTTAACTCACTGTAGCCTATGCTTATAGGTAGGTAGTTCAGCTAGGCGTAAGTACTACTTTTTTACAGAATAAAACCTAAGTGCTAAGTAAAAGAAAAGCCAAAATTAAATATCATATATAAATAAATAAAATCGAATCGATTACAATCACCCGGACGTAATTCGCAACATTGATTTGATTTAAATCATTCAAATCAATATCGTGATCGAAAACCGTATATGAAAATCAATAACTTCCATATTAAAAACTGCTGCTAAGGAAGTAGTTACTTAATTTAATAGTGGCCAACTTTCAAATTAAACACAACTGTGTTTTTTTGTAGTTACTTGAATTGAAGTTTTCCTACTACGCATAAAAATATTCAAATCACGAATTGGTACGAATTCGACTCAGGGGAGATCAGGGGATGATTCCTATGGTAATGGATTTCCTATGGTAATAGTACACCTCTCTCAAAACAAAAAATTACCAGTGCGTCATAATTTTTTTGGTTAAATATTTTTGTAAGTATCGTATCGTAAAACGCTGTATACAGTGATTTATAATTTAATTGATATAAGTACGACAAAAAAATGTTCGCGAGCTATTTGACTAAGTGGTCGCATAACATTTACATGCGCTAATACGCTCGAATGCGCCGCGGAGAGTCACCATCAATCTTGAAAGGGTGCTCCGACGATAATGCGGTGGACATATGGCGTTGCGCGCGCGCCGTTCCGCCTCGCTGCCGGCGAGTGCGCCCGCACTGACCTCACCGGGTGCCACTGCCACTACCGTACCATACGCGACACAGATAGAATCGACATCGCTCCAAAGTGGTCTGCCCAACACCACTTTATCACCATTGTACATAGCGCACTCAAACCTAATCGAGACAAATGTTACTAAAGGTACCTAAGCTCTTTGATTTTTGAAGTGCCCATTGAAACCGATCCATTTGCAAATTACCCGCATCTCTTCTGAGCTAAGCGTAGCCGTCAATAACTAGCTAGAGATGAAGATAAACTGTATCGACCTGATCGATAAGGTAGACGCGTTGCGCGACAGGATTTTGAGCAATAAATATTTAAAACACGTACTAGGCATACATTTATTTTATGGCCGTATAAATATCAATGACTAGCAACAGAGCGGTGGGGGGCGGCGGGGGCGCTAAGTGCCGGGAGGCCACATGTCGCTCTCGTCGCGCTAATCTCCAGGATTTGCCATCCGATGTCCCTCGCGTGCATCCGTCCCGCTCAGCACCCCACGCAACCATACATCCATCTCACTCGGCTCATTGAATATTATTGCTCTATGGGGATTTTGAAAATATGGAGCCGTTTAGCGAAAGCCGTACATTGTATCCATCCAGTGGAAATATTCACGCGGCCCGTTGCATTTATCACTTAATGGTATTAGCCATTAGATCGGTTAATCGCTCGATTTGCGACTTTATTGTGTTGGTTGGCGCATAAAGATAAATACGAGTATAGCAATATTCTGATGCAACTTCATTTAAAAAAATGTTACAATACGATACGTAGGTAACGTATCTTGATTTGAGTAGTTTAGTTACCATTTTTCATAGTTGACATTTTTAGTAGGTACTAGATACTTATAATATAAATTATGCTCCAAACTATTACTAAACTGTTTCATTAAAATACTTAGAATTATAGAATAGTCATTGAAAGCGATTATACTCTTTGTTGGTAAGGTATCACCATCACGTGGATGTCAGCACGCCATAAGGCAGAAAGTCCACATGGCGGCTTTGGATCTTGAAAACAAAATTAATTTCATTTGGTAACTAGCGCTACCAACCCTATTACGCTGAAATAGAGCTCAAAATTATATAACCCCATTAAGTTAGCAGTTTTGTAGTCGTAGAGGGGCTGTACTAGTTGTCACTGCTACCCTCGGTACGGCAAAATAGGCCCATTCTGCGGACTGACGAGTCGACAGGTTGACTTTTGTTGTTCCCCAAAGCCGTGCATTACACACCGATTGTCGGCACAAATGTTGGGTATTACAATGCATTTTGTGTTTGCTAAATGGTTTTCACATTAATTCGTTCGTTGTTCTCAGAAAAGTTAGGAAAAGTAAGGAGACACGCCAAAAAATTTACAAAAATAAGCTTGACAAACCATCTCGTTTCGACATTTCAATTCGCATGAAATATTCATTTGTTTACACTGGCGAAGACTATGATATCGATGAAAGAAAAATGTTGAAGCGTTTCTTTTGGAGGCGGTAAGTCAATAGACAGGTTTGAAGCATTGCCCCCGAGGCGAGGCCCGGCCCGAGGCTCCATGCAGGTCTGCGCGGGGGCTGCGGGGCGGCCGCTGGGGACGGGAGTACTTTTCTTGATTACAGCACACCCTCCAACCCCCTTGGAGCCTCCCCCGCCTCACCCTCCGCCCCGCTGCAGTACACAAGCCTACCGCGAGTACCGCGGCCTACACAATGCTCCCGCCTCGGTTGCGCACGCAATAACAAGGTTATGAAAAGATCCCGTGTACCACACAAATGCTGAGCAGCTTGCAGGAATAAGAAAGCGCAATTGGAACCCTAGACTATCTACACCATGATACAACTATAGTCACCTGTAGAGTGCAAGGAAAAGTAAGTAGTTTCATCCAAGACTTTCAACAACTATGTAAATTACTCACGGACTATTTACGGACGGACTATTTAGTATTTAGTATTATAGTTGTTTGTAGTTGTAGACTATTTAGTATTATTGTTGATTAATACCCTTTATCTGGAACTAATGGACCTGGCGCGAGTTCTTTCGCATACACCTACTTTGCCCCTACCTACCCTTTTGTTCTTGCTTATAAACTTTCCTCTTGAATCAATCTATTGTTGAAAACCGCATTAAAATCCGTTGCGTAGTTTAAAAGATCTAAGCGTACATAGATACTTAGGAACAGACGGCGGGAATAAAGCGACTTTGTTTTATACTATATTTGTATTACAATTGTGTAGATTTAAGACACTGTACAGTTACCTAGTTAAAAAGAAGGGTGAGTATCCAAATCAAGAAAACGGAGAGCGAACTGAGCCCGATGCCGGGCTGCCGGGTCGCAGGGCGCAGGCGGCGGCGCCGAGATTGTCCCATCAAACATGCACGAACCGCCCTGCCCTACGCTCGTAAAAATACATATTCTATTAGAACAGCTCCGCTTTTAATACAGCCCCGTAATGAGCAGCCAGGTCGCCGTCTCCTTAATTTTCCTCCTTAACGGCCCATTTTGGTAAATTGCTGACTTCATTACGACTTTAAGGGAATCCGTACGAAAGTTGCAGTTTATTACGTAGCTACATCGAATAATAGTATAGAAGAATTATTTAATCAAGCAAGCAACAATAGTAATCTGTGAAATTTCTAATAACTATTATAAAAAGGTTATGGTAAGTCTTTGTAGGTAAGTATCACACTCTTAATGTTGTTTGCCTAATTGGAAGCTGCGTGCTATGTAATCGTAGCTTAAAGTGCTTATATACAAGAGTATAATTAGACTTGTGATGCTCTATGGCTGCGAGACATGACCATCGCTGACCTCTGGTCTGTCCCTATCTATGTATGTACCTACACTATGATCTTTTAAACTACGTAAAGGATTTGAATGTGGTTTTTGAGAGTTATTCAACAGGATGGTTTATACACAAGAAAAAAAGGGTAGATAGAGAAAAAGTAGGTGTAGTTTAGAAGTAGGGTTGGGTACGGCTAGGGGTAGAACACCATGCGAACGAAGTAGCGTCGGGTCCACTAGTCATTTTAAATTATACTCAGCTTTGTCAAGATAAATTCCGTAAGAAAATCATGAAGTTTTAAAAATAAATATGATTTATCTACCCTGTCCATTGAATCAATCTACCCGACCTCCAGAACATAAGTCTTCCGCCCACATCTTCAGAAGCGACTTCGAGGCACTCTGATTAAAAATCTTTGCCCACATTCAATTTACGAGAAGTCAAAAAAGCAGCTACCTCTACATAATTACTGGCGCACCATTCCCCCAGTTCCGCTCCCTCACCGCACCCACTGTTTTGATATGAATTTAGCGGGGAAAATACTCGTTTAGATTGGGATCACTATACGCGCATCGAGTAATTACTCCACTCATCGCATGATACCAGCTTGGGTTGTATTGGTATCGTTTTTGTTCTCTATATGGAGATTGGAGAGGTTCGAAACAAATATTAGAGTTTATAAAGTATCTACTTCTATTATTTAGGTATATTTTATATACGCGCAGTGTACAGATTCAGTATTTTATTTGTTGTTAGTGAACGTACAATAGGTACAAGACCACCTACATAAGAATAATGTTCCTGTGCTTGAAATAAATAAATAAAACCGCGGGACTACTAAGGATAACTGCTACTCGGCATTGTCCACAGTACTACTGGACTTTTTATTTTCTTGTGATCTAAAGGACAAGTAATAGCTAACGATGCACAAAGTACCCTGTTTGTTGCTGTAGATGCAAAGGACTTTTTTCAGAAAGTGGTAAAGTACATATGCTCTTCAACTGTACTCGAAATTCAAATACTTGTCTACAAAACTCCGTTTTATCAAAATATTACCATATTTTTGTTTCATGAAATATGTACATACTGGCCGCTAAACACACAGAAAGGGAGAAAATGCTTTTATTTGCAAAATTGTACTCTATTGTCTTCGGATAAAGTAAGCATTCGCGGTGTGTAATCGCTCAGTGAGCATTGCTGCTGATTGATTAAAATGCCAACAAAGGGACGAACCGATCGCACCACAAAGCCGAGAAGCCCTTTATGCGCATGTAATCAAAGAGTTTTCTATAGAAATTCATCCACGAAATGATGACTTTCGACGTCCCTCTTTTGTTTGGAGAAACCTGGAACCATCCCATCTGAAGCCAAATGATTATTTCGTTTTTGTGAACGGCAGGTCCTAAAAAAGGGATCACAAAGTTAATTATGTAAATACCTGCTAATTTGCTTTATCCTGGCGATAATATCCCGGTTGTGCACTCGCGCGTAATCATAATTAGGTACCTGATCAACCAAATCCTGCAGATTAGGTACCTAATTACAGTGGAGTAACTGCCATCTGATCTCCAAGATCTTATTAACAGGAGAACCTGACCAGATTGGATCATGGTTACAGGTTACAGATGTGCAGGTTTTATGACAATGTTTTCCCTCACCGTAAGGGACAGTAGGTCTACTATCTACATAACTTCAAAAATATATGTTAGTATCTGTCGCTTACAAGTCGGACCACCATTAGGCCACTGACTCTCTATAGGCGTATATCAATTCAAATTCAATATTTCTTTTAAATGTGTACCTTACTAGAGGATGTCCGCGATTTTGTTCGCGTAATTCGATAAAGTAAAGCCAACATTATGGGAATATCGTTGCTTTATATTTAGTGAAAGAATTGTTATAGTCAGCTCTGTCTTACCGGGAAATACCCTTTACCAACAAACAAAAATCTGTTTATTACTGTAGATGACATCATAAGCGTCACACAATCGTCATATTTATCGGCACTATCTAGCTAATTGCTATCTAGCTTATTATCCACATCGTTTATTAAATGCTCACCAATACTGATATTATAAATGCATAAACAACCTACGTAATAATTTATCGAAAAGAAAGCCCGAAAATGATGTCATTTTGTAAGAATTTAACAAGTGTAACCGGATCACACCAAATCGGCGAGCGAATCTTATCTTTGACACTGCTTAGTATCTTAAGTCGACAATACAATTGTACATTGTAATACAATTGTAATCATCGATAAAATTCGCAAATAATTAGGAAAAACTTTTTAACATAATAAAATAGGCTAATAAGAATACGATATCAATCGGGGTGTGTAATCTTTCACGTTTTTGGATTCCTCGGGGATTAAGGGGTGAATCAGCTCGTCAGGTGGGCGTAGGTAGCGAGGGGTCGCTACCGACAGATGGCGCCCCCTGCCGCGCCCCTGATGAGCTACGGGGCACAAACTGCGCGGATCATAAAAATTTGTTGACTTTAATTGTTTTATATGTTGCACGCTCTACTTTCACCAGTATAGATAAAAATAAAGTATATGTTATTCAAACGCTGTTGTTGGATATTAGATTATGTTTAAGGCTGAAGGCAGTTGAGTGGATGGGTAGGAGGTGCTCGTCGTACTTATATACTAGTATAATAAAGTGAAAATGTGTGGGTATTAGTAATGTATAAGAGAAATTGTAACGAACTGCGGGCGGGTGAGAGTCGCTGAGAACGGCTAGTCATCCATATTACTCAAGAAGCAACATTAACTTAAACATTATTGAAAAATGGAACATCCTCGTATAAGTAGGTAAGCCCAAGTCTACCCCAAAAAAGTTCAATCCTCATCTTGGTCAAAATGCACCATATATTTCACTAGTTTTTTCCCCGTAATCTGGTCTACCACCTGGTCTCACCACCTCACCCGATCTCTGATCTGATCAGACATTCTAAAACCACGATCAAGGTCAAAGTAGGCAACAACAAAAGGGTTTAATCCTCTTAATTGATCGCTAAAAGTGTAACCGGATGATTACATTCAATAGTTCGGTTTGAACAGCGGAAGGAAGCGATTCGCCGCGCACGCGCCGCCACGCGCCCACTTCCGGCCGCAACGCGATCACATAATAGGAGACATCTCCGCGCTCCTGCCGTAGGCAAAACACTCTGCAAATAGAGCCGCTCCCTTTTTCCCATGACCTGTATCCGGTGTGAAGTGATACAGTTTTAAAGTTTGGTAATATCGTCGATGTTGAGTACCTTTTTATTGATTTTTAGGTGTGTTGGGCATTTTGTTTCGAGTTTGATGATAAATGTGAAGAGTGCATGTGGAGACAAAGGTGTGTCAGGATTGTAGCTGTATACGATAGTTGCTGTCATTACTAACTAATTGTATAAATCAAACTAATTGTAAAAAATAATTTTGAGTTACATTTCATGTACGAGTATTTGTTGTTAATTCAGTTGTTTCTGTACGTTCAACAACAATAAACAAAATGTCTCCGAAAATACAGTTTGGTACAATGATGTAAGTTTTCTGTGTAAAAGTAACGAAATATGTATTTTTGCGTCTCCCTCTTTAAAACGCTGTAGACGTGTTAAATATTCGATATTTCCCACTGCAGCCCTTAAAATAATACATTATAAAATATAAACCGCACCGTAGGTATAGTAAAGTAAGTCGGAACGCCGTTACGGGCCCGCTCCCACACTCCCAACTAAATCGTGTTGTGATCGTTTTGCGATACGCATATTTCCACAACAATAGGACTTTATAGAACACTGTATTGTTCATCGTAATATAATAACAAGGTGCGTGGTACGGTTTTGTAAAATAATAGCGGACTGCCGACGGCTCTCTCTGGCGGGTGACCACTCCCTTGCACTGTAATCATAGGCTTTAAAAGTAATAGGGGATGAAACCATATAATAATTCGAATTAAATGCGGTTGGGTCCAATTTGGACGTAAAAAATTTAGCAGACATTTAAATATCAGTGTGCATTATTTTATTGGGTAGGTATTAAGTTATTACTTCGCTTCTTTAGGATATCCTATTGTTTAAGGCGCCATGGTTGACCAGAAAAGAAATCAAAATGCAATATTGTTATAGGTACGAAACTGATAAAGAACTGAGCATGTCGTGGTCCATGCAAAATTAATCCTGGTCCGACTCAAATTAAACTTATCTAAAATTAGATAGACCGCAAGTCCGAAATCAAAGGCTTTTTAAATTTAATAATTTAGCCTCTGTTTTCGAACATTTTAGGTTTTACTTTATTTAAGGTCCTAATTATGACGGGTCAAGGGCACAAATGATCACTCGCTTTAAATTTTAATCAAATTATTATCATTGAAGACTAGGCTGAAGTCTATTACGTTTATTAAACTTATTACATTTATAATTGTCCGTCTAAATTATTTGAAATACGATATAATATGAGTAACAGTAATACATGTATGACACTCATTAGGTGGTACCATGTAAAATGTTGACGATAACGTACGTCGGTGACAAAATTCATTAAATAATTATTGTTGTTCCCATTTTGTTCGATGGCCACCTAACACAAACAATAATTTGCTGAGTGCGAGCGACGTTATCGCCGTAATAGCCGGCCCGTCTCGCGTTAAAATCAAAAAGTGCCTATCGACTTAGTGAGAGGTGTTTTCGAAGAGCACTTAACTTGATTACTCGAACCGTATGGCGCGTGGCGCGCGGAAGCCATGGCATCGCGCGAGCAACCCCACGCAACGGCCCTATGCATACATTTTGTAGTTCAACCACGCACCTATAAGCTGTTTTTAGTATTGGATGTACACTCTCAACGTATACATTGGCTCTCTATACGAGCTACACTCGCTTAACCTTCAGTCACTCTCTATGGTCGTACGGTGGTTTCTCTGAGAGCACCGAAATCTTTTCACTTGCGGGTATCGTACAAGCCATGGGCTCTCCATAGACCAGAAAATGGGTAGCGTGATTGGCACTAGCTTTTTCTGATGTGTATTTCGACAGTGGAATTTCCAAACCGACTTCCTAGCGTGAAGGATGTTGAAAACACTTTAAATGTGTGATATTATTATGAATGACCTAATTTCAATCTTAAACGGTAAGACGGCGGTTTTGAAGACACAAATGATGGATCATACTCGAATTATTTCAATTTATGACTTTACTATATTCTTAAAACACACATTTTCCATTAAATGCCTTTGATTAAAATGAAATGGCATCAAATTTGAGAACTATGAATAAAATGCTTGCCTATCTATTTGCTTCTTCATTAATTGAACTTATTCAATAGGTATCTACATTTTCCTCTTCAATTATTATCACATACCTATGTAGGTATATGACACAAAGATTTTGTTGCATTTTTTGTTTGACGTGATAAAGTACAACTTCTCAAAAACCAAATTGTTTTTTTGCTAATGTCTATAGATAGCGGTGATTACCATCCATCAGTGGTCCGCTTGACTATTTGCCCACGGTATGACATAAAAATCATATTATCGTGATTCGTATTAAGTATTTGAGTCCCTTCTATTTTTCTTTTGAATGTGGAATGAGCTCCCCAGCCACAGAGTTTCCTTTAAACTAGAACATGGGATTGTTCCAGAAGTATATTAGAGGTCTTATAAGAGGCGGGCAACGCATTAGTAGCGCCCTTGGTGTTGCTGATGTCCATAAGCGGCGGTGACCACTTTCCATAAGGTGGCCCGCTTGCCTGTTTGTCTGCCGTATAACCTTAAAAAAGCTATTCTACTGATCTGAAAAATTATTATAAGAGTACGTAGCCAAAAACAATTTTTATCGTGCGATTGGTCGCTAGTACCTACATAGTTAATCCTTTATGATAATATTTTTTACCATAGAATACAGTGTAAAACCTTTAAAAAGGGGTGGAATATGACGTGTGGCTGCGAGGGTCCTAAAGCAGAGGCCGCGTGCCTGCCGCGTGCGCGCCACAGCGAAGCTAAATACTGATGCGTGGTGCACCAGGTGTTAAAAATTGAATTACTTGAAAAAGTCGCACGAACCTAAATACCGGACAAAAAACAAAAGAAATAAAATAATGGTAAAAATTTAAGTGGGACCTAGATATAAAACCTACTTAAAATCACTTAAACCGATAGCTGAAACTGATCGTGAATGTGTGGTCAATCAAATATGTATACCTACGTAGAAGTAGATACGGGTATCCATGGATCCCGGCATTAGATACGTGATCAAACATTATACTGATATATTATTATGATACAATTTTGACTGAAAGAAGCATACGAACACTGATATTAGTGTCTTGTTAAAAAAATCTGCGAGCGCTGTCGACTTTCTTGCGGCATTTTGTAGGAACGCCGCTCACGTGGATCGCATTCAACATTCAACATTAGTCAAAAGGGACCGACCTTCGAGCGCTTTGTTCCTAGTGAAGAGCGCGAGCAGCACGTCCGGCGGCGGCGGGTCCTGTCGCTCCGCCGCCATCGCCTGCGCGACACCGCCGGCGGGACCTCGGGACTTTCACTCGGCCGCCATCCCGCCGTGTAAACACCACGCGGGCACCTGAGCCGCGCAAAGCACGTGGCGGCGCCGCCCACGACGCGAGCCGCCCGCCCCGCGCGCGACGCCCTCCTACCTCCCATTGAGAAGTAATTTTTCACCCCCCGAATCTGATAAACCCGCGAGGGGCAGGGGCGCGGGGGCCGCGGACGCTTCCCCTCCCCGAACTAATTTGCCGGAGTCGCACGACACACCCCCGGTGCTTACATCCATCTACAATATTACTCGGGCGCGTTATCCCGTTCGCGGGGGCACTTCGCCTCCACTCATCTGCTGTCATTGCGAAGAAAGGGAATATCCAAATTATTGTTGTATTTAATTTATTTATATAATTTACCTACAATAGAGAATATGAAAATATGCGTTTAAAACGAAAGAATATATGCATATACTTGCATTGAAAATTGTAGCGCCTTATCATTTTTTTAACTTACACAATTCGGTTGTGAACTTTCTTCAATCAATGACTAAAATTTTTTTTGACAAATATCCGTGTCCAGTATAGCATCACAACCCCTTCCATTATCGAACAAATGAACGAATTAGATGCCTCTATGTAATGACCAATCTATATAATGGAGGCCTATCAGTGGATATAAACAGTTGATTGATTATGCGTTTTTGCCCCCCGATTTTTTACAGAATTGGTGGGTCCAAAGAGTAAAGCTATTAAAAGAGCGTGGACTTAGTCTAAGCTATGCACAGACCACGCAGCTTTATGCGTGTCAACATCATCATCGTCCTAGCGCTTATCCCGACCTCTGTCAGGATCCGATTTCCTACCCATTCTTCTCCATTTCGCTCTCGCATCCGCGTGACCAAACCAGCGCAGGCGAGCCTCCTCGATCTTGCGATATCCCTCACGCCAAGACTGCCACGGATGTATTCATTGCTTACTTGATCGGGCCGTGTAACTCTGCAATTCCAGCGCAGCATTTTCATTTTGTTGGCGTGGAGTTGGCGAACGCGTTTCGTCAACGCTGGCCATGTCTCTGCCATCACATGTCTAATTATACTCTTGTATATAAGCCAAATAAGGATTTGCGTGTATACGTATCAACTCCATTTTAATACTCAAAGAACTATATTTTATGAGAGGTAGGGAATCCCATTCGAATCGTAGCCATTCGTAGCCCCCGGGGAAGTACCTTCACCTCACAGAATATCGCAGTCAAACAATACTATTTTAAATAATATTGTGTTTCTGCCGGTTAGTAAGATCTCCAGTGCTCCATGGGTTGGGGATTTGGGGACCCGTGGCTTTGGCAGTGGAGGGACATTTGCCTTTTTGCTGCCTAAGCAACGTGTTATAGAGGTGGACAACACATTGGCGATACCCCTGGTGCTGCTAATGTCTATAGGCAGCGGTGACCACTTTCCAGCAGGTGGCCCGCTTGCCTGTTTGCCTAACGTATAACATAAAAAAATATGGTACAAAGAACCCTTAACGTAGCTAACATTCCTACGACTGCGATCATTTAATCCTAAGTCCATCCAATCCATTTAATGTTACAATAACTTTTTAGCGTCTAGATACCCTTGACCATGACAGAAGTAATCGAAAGTCGGAATAAAACCGTGATTAATCCGTCTAATATTTTAAAGTGTTTAATTTAAAATGTCTGGACATGTCGTAAACAGAAGAGAATACTTGTAGTTTGAGGCGTTTTGAAGTCATCGATAAATTATCAATGACCAAAGGAACTCCTTACTCTTAAAAGAAGTTTCTTCTATCGTCACTAAGCTCTATTACAAACTAGAAAATTGTCACTCTGTGAAAAATATTCTGACAAACAAGGACCAAGAGTGTCAAATATATGTCAAATGATGCACTATTATTGTTCGTATTGTTACACAAACTTTGTGATTTTTTATTTCTTACTAGTTTTTCGTTAAAATGCTTTAGATTTGTTTACTTATTAGTTAAAATGAGTTCGGCTGAAGAAGAATCCTATATATGCAAGCGTAACGACCCGGATCTGATGTTCAATCGATTAGTAATTCATGAGTTTCCTGTGGTTCCTATTGGACTAAGCTGTACCAATACGCTCGATTTGGGTTCGACTCTGAAGAACTCCATATATATTAAAACGCACTATCGAGGAAATATAATGGTAACAGAAACGACCCACACATACATCATTAACAGCCCATAACAGTCCACATCTGGATTTTAGCCTCATCCGGCGGCTGTAGTTATGATTTTTTAAATTGCTTAGGGGCACTTAGAACATCTAGCTATTTATAGCGCTGGTAGTATTAGTGAAATTACATAATCGGTGTCCTAACTTATTTGACTGAGGAATACGTCTACCAGATGGGTATCACGCGTTATCTAAATATTTCGGCTGTCAAGCAATAATTCTTTCATTCTTGATTTTCAGTTTGAAGGATTGTATACAATTGTATCAATTACAGGTAGGCAATGTGAGCTTATTTAACCCTCACAGTGATCATGCAAATGTGGTTGTAACTTAAATAAATTTAGTTATAACTCGCTCTCAAACTTTCGACTTCTGCAGTCTACTCTACCAAACCAATTTTTACAAAGCCACATTATAGTAACCCACAGATAGTGATAGGTAATATTTTGTTTTTATTTAGAGTTTTGAAGAAGCGCGTCAAGTATCTCCGTCACACAGAGCTTTCTTGTTGGAGATAAAGGATAACCGCTATATGGAAGTAACTTTCAAACCAGACAATCAGTGCATAGCCAAAAATAAAAGAAGGCTAAACAAATACTATGATAATAGATTTATGTTCGATTTACGACTTATAAAGGTTGACGGTTATCGTTGCTGCAATCAAGAGAAGCATTTGGAAGTTGCTCGTTATTACATCAGCGGCCAATACGAAGATTGTAAAGTCACTCACAGTCCCAAGGTAATGTCATTCGGAGAAGTTGAGATGATGACACAGGAAACTAAACATGCACGCATTCGGAATGGATGCAAAGTAACAACCCTAAAGCTATTTTACATTAAAGGGTCGGGCTACGATGTGCTGCCAAAAGAGTTTACACTACGCCCTAAATCTTCGATACGGATTGCAGTTACAGCCAGACCTAGTGCATTCAACGTCATAAATGTTTTGCAATTTATAATCAGAAATCCGTGTTGTCCTTTTGAGGGTAAAGATGAAAATTATTTAAACTATACAATTAAATCTGAAATGAAGGTTATATTCACTAAAAAACCAAAGAAGGAAGTCATTGTCCAATCATTACCAAAAATGTTCGAGCAGTCACCTGGGTACACGTATTTAGGGAAAGAGTTAGAAATTCGAAATAAAAGAAAGGAAGTGGGTATGAAATTTTTGGAATATTCGAAATCAGCTCACAAGAAAGTACCTAAAGAGAAAAAGTCCATCATAAGAGATTTTTGCTACCCGGACTCTGATACAAAAGAAATTGCAATACCGCCAGGAGACTTTTGTAAAATACAAAAAGAAAGGGTGTTCACTCCTGACTTGCTTACGGTGTACCTTTATCCGTTCTTTATAGATTTTGGAGAAATAGCTGTTAACTCATTTGGGTCGGTCACCTTATACTTAAAAAATTTAAGCAAATATGAAGTTACTATCAAGTTTCTTCAAGAAGATTATATTTTATATCAAGAAAATAAATTTGAGACATTAAAAATAACGCTAAAGCCCTTCGAATTGACTTCAATAACTTTATTAGGTAATGGACTGAAATTGGGTGAATTTGCTGGGAAGTTTAGATATACAATAGATAATAGATATCGTTTGGAGCATCCATACATGATTTTAGTGAGCAGTCCGGTACTCATACTAGACGAGAATAATCTTAAGTTCGGACAGGTGACTTTGGAGTCATTTGATACAAATGTGCACGTGAAAATATTCAATAACTACGATATTCCCTTAGATTTCAAATGGAATGATATACCACCAGAAATACCATTTGAAGTAATACCTACCACTGGCACCGTACCACAACATGCATGCCGAATATGTGATGTCATATATAAATGTTTACCAACGAAAATTAAATTACATTACATCGTATTTGATTCTAAAGGCACTATAGAGTCACCCAGCCAAGACACATCAGTTGCTCTGAATATAATAAATAGGAAACTTATTGTAAAATTTCTAGATCAACCTTTGAAGTTAAAAGTACCTCTGAATTTGGATTTCATGAAACAAGTAAAACTTGAGAACTCATCTCGTGAGTTTGTTACATTTTTTGTGATACAGCCTACGCTCCCTGGTGTCAGAATATTACCAATGACTGGAGTACTGCCCGCGAAATCTATAATTTTTCTTGACTTAAAAGTGAAAATTTCTTGTGTAATGGAGTTTTCGTTTGATTTATCTGTCAAAATTAATAGTATTGAGAATGTGACTCTTCCTGTGACTGGTCAGGTGTTAGGACCGGAAGTATCCATTACTCCCAAACGCATTTTCATGCCACGGATGCCGTGCGAGCTGGTGTCGTTCGTGCCGGTGACGCTGCAGAACCTCGGCCAGCTGCGGTCCGTGGTTGACGTGCTGGCCAGCGAGAGCTCGGCATGCGGCGACGTATTCCATGTGTATATCGCCCGTGGCAATTACAAAGACAAGGTATCCAGACTAATCATAGATGGCGGTCAATCAATGACCGTTTTCATAAAAATTCATTCTGAGTATCGAAGAGAATACGACATGTACATTCCATTTAGAATCAATGGAATATTAGGACCTCCAATTTTTCATGATACTGCGTCATTACGAACATACTATTACACCGAACTATTCAATGTGTAAGTAATATTTACAACTGTCAATTAAACATTCGGTATTTTGTGGTCAGTTAAAAAATTATCGGGTAGAAACTTTATTTTTGTGTCAGTAAAACATGAACAATAATAGAAAGATAACTAATAAGCATGTATTTTAAATATATAGATTGTTTATCAGAGGGCTTACCATGAGCTCTTATAGCAGGATCTAAATAGAACTGCCCTGCTTAGAACGAGACAAACTTATGTGACACGTATAGCACTGTCTCGTTCTAATACAGAGCAATTCTGTTTAGGTCCTGCTATAAGAGCTCATGGTAAGCCCTCAGTTTTCTGGCACCCATAACACAAGCTTTGCTTGCTTTGGGGCTAGATGGCGATGTGTGAATGCATCGAATGTGTCGAAGCATATTTTTTTACGCGCCGCTTTAATCGATACCGGCAAATATTTCGGAGTTGATAAGTATCTGTAAATATCACCTTTTAGGCTTATGTATTATATTTTTTAATTCTGTAATTATTTGCAGATGTTATGAAAATAACCCAAAAGCAAAAGTAATTACTTCACATAAAGAAATTTGTAACTTTAGAATTACCGGGGTCATTACAAGAACTTGGATAAAATTGTCTGTACAAGAGTTTGAAATTGATTATGTACCCAATGGACAGAACTGTATAAACTTTACCATGACTAATGTATCTAAGAGTAATTTCTGCATTACCATTTCTACTGAAAGTATAACACCTTATTTCAGTTTAAAAGTAGAAACAGAAAATAATCAAGTAATTGTGACTGAAGTTTGCATAATGTTTGTGTTAGAAGAAAACGCACACGCTAATATTTGCTTAAAATTTCACCCGAAGGGACACGGAACTTTTACAGCTACTGCTCTTATGTATTTAGACATTGAACAAACCATAGCATTTTCTAATTTAACATTCATAGGCAAACGCGTATTGCCCACGATGTCGGCTAGTGTTTCTCGAGTAATTTTTCCGCCGTGTCCACTGGGCATAGAATTGTGTCGCACTATAACACTGAAACTAGAAGCAATGAGCGATCTTGAACCATTCACTTGCACCTCGAAGGAAGAACCAAATTTAAAGATAAGATTTGTGGATTACGATTGTATAAACGGTGAATTTACAAAGGTGAAAGTGGACCTCAAATTATGCTGCAAAAGCCCGGCCGCGCGCACCATGTCGCTAATTTTTCACCATGAATGTGGCGCCAGCTGCGATGTTGAAGTTACCTTTTGCGTCACCTATTGTCCTTTAACATTACACATGTACATGATTATTAAGCCTGATGAGAATCCTTATCCGTATTATCCTTTGGATTCCCAAACGACGTTATATAAGTACATGGAAACTTGTATTATGTTCCTAGAAAAATGGTTGTTTGAACAAGGTTTCCGAAGAGAGATTTATCCCTTAATACCTGACGCACTGCACGCCCTATCTTCAGAATTAGTTCCAGAAGTTAAATTCATTAAAATTGCTAAAGGCATTAACGGCTCGTATCTTAATTTTTTAAAACGAATTGCGGGGCCGTTATATAAACAAATTAAGGAACTGGTGTAAGTTTCAATTTACCGTTATATATGTATGTTACTATGATAATATGAATTTTATTTATAAAAATCATTTTATAACTGATACCTAATAATATTGCATTTAGCTCAACCTGTTGTACTTTGTACCACGGCCAGTACGACTTCTTTAAACATAGTATAAAACAAAGTTGCTTCCTGCTGTGTTCCTATGTATGTATGTATGTACGCTTAGATATTTTAAACTACGCAATGATACGGATTTTGATGCGGTTTTCTGCAATAGATAGAGTGATTCAAGACGAATCTTTATACGCAAGAAATAAAGGATAGGCTAGGTGTAAAGTAAAAATAAGGTAGGAGTACAGGTAGAGGTAGGGTAGGGTAGTATTAATGGTAGGGTAGTGGTAATGGTAGGGGTAGGGGTCTGGTAGGGTAGGGTAGTGGTAGGTTAGGGTATGGGTAAGACGCTACGCTACGGGTCCACTAGTTTTAAATATACCGCGCTTGAAATCTTAATTTACATGTCGACGGAAGACGCCATCATAGATAGTTCCACATGAAGTTTATCGCGAAACACCAGTTAGTGCTATAATGCGTATAGGTGCTTTAAATTTAGTAGTATTCAAACAGTGGAGGCATATTTTAGATGATTTCTTACTAATGACTTATATAGAAGTAAGAACTACGTTTGTATTTATGGTTTTCAACTTACTACATTGCCGAAACATTTTAAAATTTATAAGCTCTAACAGATATTTTATCAAAAAGTAAACGATGCGAAATGAAGCTTACCTCCGTTACCGTTCTTTACATCATCATAATCGTCCTAGCGCTTATCCCGGCCTCTACCAGGGTCCGCCTTCTCTCAAATTCTTCTTCACTTCGCCCGGTCCTCGGCATCCTCGCGTCGTAAGCCGTTGGCTCTCGCATCTGACTCAGCGATGTCAATCCATAGCTTCTTGGGTCGCCCACGGGGCCTCTTTCCTGACGGCAGGTTCAGACACCAATTTCCCACGTACGCCGTTACGTACGTTACGCCACACGTGACCAAACCAGCGTAGGCGAGCCTCCTTGATCTTGGCTGAGATATCCCTCACGCCAAGACTGCCACGGATGTATTCATTACGTACTCGATCGAGCCGTGTAACTCCGTACATCCAGCGCAACATGTTCATTTCGTTGGTGTGAAGTTCGCGAACGTGTTTTGTCACCGCTGGCCATGTCTCGAAGCCATAGAGCATCACAGGTCTAACTAATTATACTCTTGTATATAAGCCCTTTGAGCTTGACAGGGATTTTAGGGTCACAGATGACTGCCGTAAGTTCCCGCCATTTGGCCCAAGCTGCAGAGATTCGGGACTTGACACCGATACCTTCTTTACATGTTTACGTAAAAGTTTATTTTTGAGACTCATTGGCTTTTTACGAGAGAATGTTATGTTATAGCATTTGTCGACATTTAAAATGAATTTAAGCTAAATGATTGCGACACTAGTAACGAGATCTGACAAATAATCTTGACGCCGCATTCAATTGCTGGTTGACTTTACTAAGGCGAACAATTTTGTATTATCAACATTCATCAACGTAATCTCTTGGAATTTTTAAAATACTTAAGAGCACCAGCCAAGATAGGAGCCTTGGGGCACACCGTCCGTTATAGAAACGAAACTAGATGCGAAACCCTTCACTGTCACCGCTTGAGTTCTATTACGTTAATAAAATTCAAGCCATCTCATTGACGACCTGAGTGGTTCAGTGGGCAACGTGCCAGTCGTGTCAGAGGTCCAGGGTTCGATTCCCGGCCGGGCAGAAATTGAAATGATGAATTTTAATTTCTGTTACGGGTCTGGGTGTTCTATGTATAATAAGTATGTATTTAAAAAGTATATAAGTAGTATATCAGTTATCTAGCACCCATAGTACAAGCTTTGCTTAGTTTAGGGCTAGATGGCGCTGTGTGAATTTGTCCACGATTATTTATTTATGGATTCTTTTCTAGGATTCGTATTCTGAATATTTATGTTTTCTAGGGGGCCGTTCATAAAATACGTTCGCACACAAGAGGGCTCTTGCTGAGTGTGACAAAGTATGACAAGGGGGGACGGAGGGTGTATGGCAACGTGACGTTCGCTGTTCATTAAAATATTTTCAATAAGTATTTTTTTTTTTACTATTTTTATTTTTAAATTTTCATCATAATAGAAAGTCATTTATTTTATATTTAGTAAATATATAGACTTTCAAACGTATACAGTTTTATAATAATAAATTGTAACTTGATATATATTCATTTTTGTTTATTTCTCGATATGAGCGCTGGCCATGAACTTATTCGTTATAAACGATAATTATTACTTTATTTAAATTTAATTATAAAAACTAAATACATATTTAAATTCTCAAAATTTGTGCACTATTAATTAAAATTTACCATATTCAGGGGGGGGGCTTAGTTATTGTGACGAAATATTTCGAGAGGGGTCACAGAAAGTGTGACACAGCGTGACAATGGGGGGGGAGGGGGTCAGAAAAAGCTGATTTTAGCGTAACGTATTTTATGAACGGCCCCTAGGTGGAACTACGATCTAATAATAAATTATTACTTTTCGTTTATGGGTCGATTTTACCTGGAGTATTTCTTTTTGGTGGAATGAACTCTCGTTTATGTATTTATAATTGTAAAAGTAATAATGAGTGTTTGCTTTAAAAGCAGTGATATTGAGATCGTGCGTTGGACTTTTACCTCTTCATCTTTCTGGTTCAAATGGCTATAGCGCTTTAGCAACGCTATGGCTCCTGGCCATTTCGTTTTCTCGGGGGCAATTTTTCTCATTACTTTCTGCACAAACTTTCTTAATAATACGAGTATTATAATTATAAGGGAAGTTTTGATTTTCGTTATGGCGTCATAAGTGTTCAAGCTGTGACATATCATAGATGGCGAATATTTTAATCGTTCTTGTGTTCCTCTCGTTCTTGGTGACTTTAGATGCCGAACGCCGTGTAAGCTGGAATAATAATTTAGACCTAATCCGGGTACTGGCTTGACTACGAGTACTGGCCATCAAGATTCGTCCTCCTTCTTTGCCAATTCGCCTCCGAACGCGTTTAAAAGTAAAACAAGTCTTCGTCAACAAGTGTGGCGGAGGAGTTGAGAGAATTCACCCAGCTTCCGATCTAGGAGGTGACCTAGTAATATTGCTCGCACCCTTCTGGGTCCAGCTGGAATTATTTATCAAGAATAAAAAACTTTAAGTGTCCGGTCTACTATATGCTCATGGTCGCGTTAATCTAACTCAACCAAAGTCCTAACCATATCACACCGTTCGCCAACATAATTCAATTTTTCGACTTGGAGCTCTGAAGAACTCTTTTATTTGTTTACTTTTACTTTCGAAATCTACGACGTGCTTGTGATCCTGCCAGGACTGAGGTTATGTGCAAAAATTAAGTACTTTGAACTAGTGTTGTGTATTTTTTAAACTGTATAAAGTTTTACCCTCTGTTTCTGGACTGAAAGTACAGAACCCCACTTCCAAAATGTTTCTTGTTTCCTTTTACCTTCCTGCTAGCTGAGCTAACACTGTACGTGTGACAGTACTACGTTATAACCCGCTGCAAAAAAAACTACCACCCGATGGTTGCATGTTATTAATTTTGTAATTGAAATAAAACAGAGAGATGGATGGTACCTATTCTGTAAACTAAGAATGTGCGTAATAATATAGATCTAAGGTCACTTCATTCAACTAATATTGATCATACTACTATCAGTTATTACTGGCATCATAAATACATAAAGATGCATATTCACATTTTATTTGGTCAAATTCAAAGTTACGCTTTATCACATAAAGACTTTTTGCCTCCTATGCAAATGGTAGTTAATGAAACCTTATCCATCCACGTATACGAGTTTCGTAACCGAATAATTCCGTAAAATTTTGTTTTAGATCCCAGGGGTCCGATGATCCATTCGATTGCGTAAAGGAAATTCATGAAACATACAAGGAAATAATTTCACTTCTACGGTCCCGCGGTGCTAACCTGTGGTCACTGCGAGCAAAATTTCTATTAAGTTACAATCAGTTCATTGTGTATACAGAAAATGTGACACCTACTAGTAATGCAGATATAATACTAATGAAAGAGTTAAAGGAGAATCCCGAATTATTCAACCGGCTCAATAAACAAACATGGTTTGATTTTATATTACAAACTTACAAAGTTTTTGTAATGGACAGTTGTTTCTTTGAATGCGTATGCGTTAATAATGAACCGAGAGATGTAACTAAAATACTCATAAATTGGTACAACGACTCCCTGCATGCGGTACATGGAAGTTTATTAGATAAAAGTAAACCTATTAAAACAATAACAAATTTAACAACGGATTTATCGGATGGAGTTGCCATAATATCAGCAATATTTCAAAACTGCCCATATTTAAAAACACAATTAAGTTTATTTATTGAACCTGACGATATAATTGGAGAAGGCAGCATTATTCACAACGCATGTCTTATAATCGAAATAATGCAGCTACTAAAAATGAACTTTCCTCTAAACAGCAAGGATTTAGTACAACCAAACTTCTTGCATATGTTGTTCCTATCCATACACTTATATATCACATTGCCTATGTACAAAGTCAAAGATGTTATCGAATTTTCTCCACCTCTGACCAAGAGTTCGTCTCGGGTGTTGACTATATCCCCGTATACTCAAGAAGCTTTACAATTCTCACATACAATCTTGGATAGTGACTGCAAATTTACTTTCAGCATAGAGAAATCACCAAATTGTGAAGCGGAAAAAAATATATCACTGAATATTAAGTTTTCAGGCAATTTTTTGGATCCCGTTAGTTATATATTATTGATTCATGGATCCAACAAAGCACGTCTATTTGATACTTATTTAGTGTTTAAGCTCGTGGGCAGTATCAGCTGCATTCGGGTGTCGTTGAAGTGCAAAGTGGAAGGGTCGCTATACCAGACAGTGAAAGTAGACGCTCCCATCACCTCGCCCTTTAAAGAAAGTGGAACTTTTCGAATCTATCAATCTGATATGGAACCTGATACAGTTCCTGATATATTTAACGAAGACCAACATCATCATAAATTTTACACTAGACGAGTGACTCTTATCGACAAGGAAATATCACTGCCACCAGCTAAGACTTCAGTTTTCCACGATCCTAAAGAAGAAGTATTTACGGTTCGTTTACAAATACTGTGTTTAAGCTCTCAGGAAGATTATACTTGGTTGTGGTTCAGGTCTGCAATAGGAGATTTTGTTGTAAAAATAACAGCGGAAACCCGCTGTGACATAGCCCTTGAGAAAATGCGGGTAGAAGTAACTAGTTGGCCCATGGACCCGTGCAGCTGTGGCGAGTCGTGCGAATGCTACCGGACTTCAACGCTACATATTCCACATCGCAACGACATCATGGTCAAGGCGCTGCGAACTGCACTCAGTGAAAATGCATCAGAACTCATGATGAATGTTTTCGACCGTCTAATAGGTAATTGTCTTGTACAAATTTGTAAGTGTATCGTAACACATATAAAAAATATTATTTATTTTCAGTGACGACAACAGGGAGAATGATAATTCGGATGCTTCTACAAGAAAACGGAACACATGTGTCTGACGTGACCCACATACTTCAGGATCAGAATACTTTCAGAATTACTTCAAAGACTCTTTTACCACGCCTAGAAGAAGTAGTTCTAGATCAATATAGCCATGCAATGTTAACTCTGCCAGTCACTTTAGCACCAAGACATCGGTACGAAACAAATTTTCATGTGATATTTACCAGCGAGTGCGGTATGGATGTACGGATATACAACATAATCTTCGTATTACCAAATCGTTCGAAATCCAGATTAATTTTAGAGTGACTAATTACGACGTTAAATGCCTACCAAAAAATTCCTCTTACAACGAAATGATGTAAGGATGATGTTTCAGTAACTTACTTTACTGCTATGAGTAGGTGATAAATTTGGTCCTACTATGATAAAGACAAAAAATTATGTGAAACAATTTGAAGACTCGCGATTGTACTTGACGAGGAGGAAAATAATCCCGATGGACATATAATGACTTAACTTTGGATACTTTTTAATTAGTCCACTAAATAATCTACAATAAATGGCCACAGGCATTTAAGTCCAATCTTGCAATAGTTTTAAAACCTATTTTTTACCTTTTATTATATGCTACGCACTGACAAACAAACAGATAGCCCCCAGATAAGTAAGCCCTGATGGTAAGCGGTAACTGTCGCCCAAACATCTACGATTCATGCATTTAGGTTGCAAACAATAAAAATGCAGAACAGCATGTGCATTGTCATTAATTGTGTTGCTGTAATTGGTCTGGCTACCTTATCCTTGAAACCGGAACACAACAATGCAAGTATTGTTGCTTGTCGGCAGAAATAGATAAGGCGGTGGTATTCACCTAGGCGGATTCGTCAGGCTTGACAGAGTCCTGCCACCTGATTGGGTTGATAAGGGACCTAGGTTTTAGGGTACCATTTATTTCCTTCTACGGAAGTCAAGTCGAAATCGCACACATTAAGTTCGTGTTGTTGATAACAACTACATACCATAACAGTCCACTGCTGGACGTGAGCCTCCACCATATATAAATGGATAATCCTTAGGCGGGTAAGAGATCGCAGTCTTACACAAAAGAAAACTGATGATCTGCCAAATCCTGGATCATGGTTAAGGCGGATCGCGTGCCATCGCGCCCGTCAGCACCACCGGGATATCGACACCATTGATACCTTTTTGTTAAAAACGAGGCCCAATGCGCGTTTCTCATTCATTGTAATCCACCATCACTCTCATCACCATCGGCTATTTTAAGGCCTTCCCAAAATATAGAACTTGTGTAGTATAAAATTAAAACTGAATTTTGTATTTACCAGCAAGAGCGACTCGTACGATTACCAGAGGGCTTACCATGAACTCTTATAGCAGGACCTTAACAGAATTGCTTTCGGTTTGAACGAGACAAGCTTATGTGACACGTATAGCGCTGTCTCGTTCTAAGCAGGGCCGTTCTGTTTAGGTCCTGCTATAGGAGTTCATGGTAAGGCCCCTGTTTATACATTTATAATTCAGTCTCATCGCCTAATAATAGACTAAAAATCTGAATTTAGTAATGGAATTGGTATACTAAAACACTTATATAATAAGATCACGCTAAGTCCGAATCGCTTATTAAAAATAATAAAATAAAAATCGCTGTATGGCAAGTTTTTAAACGTCATAGAACGTCATTCATACAAGTCATAACAAACAATTTGATTTCTGTAGTAGTGTTTATTTTCGTGAGTTATGAAAAATATTATTAAATAATGGGCAAAACAATTAAAAAGGAAGTGCGGGAGATAATTTTCAGCATGATTAATAATTTAGACAAACTAAAAGTACAAGTTCAAGCTAATAGTGACCAAATAACTAATTGTTTACAAGAAGGACTGACAAGGATAGATTATCCCCAGATTATTGCCATATCCACACTTTATAATTTTTACTACTGTCTTTAATTTTCTCTGTAATTTTTACTTATCGTGGTCCTATTATAGCTGTGACTATAACTAGTTTGTTTGCACAGCATGTCTACAGATACCTCAAAGGCCAGCACCGTATCCGCTACCCTTAGATTGCAGATGTCCAGGACGACGGTGGCTACTTTCCATCATGTATGCTGTCTGTCTGTTTGCCTCCGGAGGCAATAAAAAAAAGAGAATGGGTGTAATAGTTAATTTTAGTAGCTTACTTTAAGGATCATAAAACATAGCCTACAAATCCTCCTCCGTCAGTAGATAGAACAATACCCACCAACATTTAGACTTTTTACAGGTGTAGTACCTACTTTTATAGATTGCCACACTCAGTATGTTCCAGCGATAAGGGGCGCGAAAACACTCAACGAAAACGGCGCCCAATCCGAGCCACTGGACACTGGACCACTGCAATACCGCAGGCCTACCGTAAAACCCTAAGTACCTAACGAATGAGTTTTCGAAATCGATTACTAGCTTCAAAGATTTGTACTTTTCTCTTCCTAGTCTGTATCAGACTAATTAACTCTGATGTCAAACTTCATCCACGTACAACCTACAAAAAATCTGCAAGATTCGAAACCCATGACTAAGATGTCTGCTTAGGAGTGACAAATATAATTAGATTGAGCCAGTAGGAATTGGCGAGTCCGGAACCGGCGCGCGCGGCGGTGAAGCATGTCGCGGAGGCTTCCTGCGAGATGCGCCCGCGCAGGCGATGGCGGCGCCGCCCCGCCTGGCCGCGCGCCTTGACCGCGCAGCCGACCATGCCACCGTGCCGCGAACGTTGACCGCTCACGAAACCGAACAACCAGTTATGCTAACAACCCGACTGTTGGTTAGCACGCGTGAACATTATGATTTTCTGTCAATCGTCATTATGACTGATCGAAGAAAATAGGTAGGCGACTATGGCTGCTGGTCAATGTGTAAGCTGTTTCTTTTTGTTTTCACTTTGACCAAAATGTGTTTTTCTTAACTCCCAAGAGAATCTCCAAGTTCTTCAGGAGTTCAAAATTATGCTAAAGTATTACGGCATAACCTCGACTTGCTCGTATGGATTTAAAGTTTAGCTTGCTATTGTACCTACACTGTCACCATCAAAAAGGATTTTTAGTATACCAACAAAATAAGCTTCAACATTGTAAAGATTCATCAAAATCCGTTCATCAGCTTACCGTGTGACAGTGTGTGACAAACATCCATCTAAATATCGAACCATATATCCATATAGAGCCATACACACACTCACGCTCGTATTTCATAGGGGTAGCCAGAGACTATAGAGTGCCACAATTCGGATTCACCAGGGGAAAGTCAACGATTGATGCAGGATCTCAAATTGTTAAGCATATATTTGACTCCTGGGAGAAATCCGAGGATGCTATTGGCATTTTTTGCGACCTATCAAAGGCGTTCTTAAAGTGGCTAAAATGATGAAGATATAAAGTTAACAACACATATTGACATTATGTAGAATACGTGTATACTTAATATATGTAAACTCTATATTTCTTAATAAATAAATACAGGCGGGCTTATCTCACAATGGGATTTATTTCAGCCAACCTAATACCCTCTAAAAGGAGACATACATCGTATTCCAAAAATTATAAATGCATCTAGTACCAATTTTTTCAATACATTTATAAACAATACTTTCATAACATTTCAATACATTTATAACATTTGGCTGTTGATTCACGATTGGCCAAATGTTTCCCAAAGTGCCGCTAGAACCTTGACGAAAGTGTAACAGTCTAGGACGACTCGAATTTCGGTATAAATTATAGCTTATGTGGGATAAAAGCCATAAAACTGCCAGAGAAACAGAGTCAGACACAATCAGCGAGGCAAGAAACTAATAGCCCAAAAAAATACTTCGTCTAATTGGGTTTCGTTTTTATTCTACGGATACACGGATTTAAAGTACCAAGCTGACTAAAACTTTTTTAGGTAATTTAAGTTGGTTTCAATTAAGATGGAACAGAAAAAATCAACAAATTCGCTGTGGTCGAATACAAAAAAAATGCCGCTGCAGATCGGCCTATTAATTCCTGTAACTATTACTATTGTACTATGTACCTATAGGATACGGTGGGAGCTCAACTGACACGTCCTTATGCTCTAACAGTCGAAGTAAAACTTACTTATCGCCATACACTACAAGTACAAATTTTTGATTTGTGTTTTTTTTTCATTAAGCGGAACTACCAAAAATAAATTATCGGTAAAGAAACGGTCCTTCGCGGTTTCATCCATGTGCAATTCAAAACTCAGTTAACGTTTGACTATCTTGTAGAATCTTGCAAATTTTTCGAGACATAACCCTATGGTATCTACCCCTACCCTACCCCCTACTCTACCCCTACCCTAGTCTACCGTATCCAATCCTTCCCTACCCCAGCCTACTCTTTTTTCTTTCATACAAACCTTGTCCCAACAAAAAAAGAATTACCAAATAGGTGCAGCCGTTTCGAAGTTATGAGCGAACATATATTCGGCGAATTTACTTTATATACTTGACATACATATGAATGAAAGATGTTGAACCTACATAGACAAGTAAACTTAAACAAAATGACGTAACTGCCTTATGTTTCCTATGAAACGTTATTGTATATTAGCAAGGCAGGATCTATCTAACGCTGCCTTTGGCCATCTTACTGTAAGTAAGTAAAAAAGGTAAGTAAAAACTCTTTATTGCACACATAGATATGACAATATACAAGAATCAGCATAATATACATGCAAAGGCGGCCTTATAAGTTTAGGCGATCTCTTTCAGACGAGTTTTGGGAAGAGGTAATGTTTTACGTAAACTAGACGTAATGCAAGAGCAAATATAGGAGACCAAAACATTTGTTAAAACAAATGAGTTTTGTTAAATAGACAGATAATACTATAAAAAAACGTGTCTGTCCATTGAATATATTTACAAAAAAATAATTTAGAATGGTGAAGAAATAGTAATAGCATACAAAAAAATTAAAAATGTGTATGTTGGTCTGCCTGTTTGTTTGTATCGTAATATCCGGAATTACGAGACGGATTTGAATGAAAACTTTTTTGTTGTATAGCTATTAAACCTGGGCAACATATAGGGTGTAATTTATTTTGGAAACTGGAACACTTGATGTAGAACCTTAATAGACCAGCTAGACTAAAGGAAAACATAAAAAAGAAATACGGAACGGATTTTGATTCGGCTTTGATAGTTTGGTAGTTTGGGGTCATCAAAAGCGATGCCATGTTTCATCTAATGCGGTTGGGTAGAATCAGAGATACAGCTTGACCTCCCGTTGCACTGGCGTTCATACAGTAGGGAGGTCATTTAAAATGGTCGCTTGGGAAAAAGATCCATTGGGCTAAAAACTATATCCACAAAGACGAAGTCGCGGGCAAAAGCCAATAGTTCTTTTTCAAAGTAGCTAACGACGTACTGTGACGCATTTAACATAGAATTTCTTTTTTTATGGTAACAATACCTAGCACATTATTCCACGAAAGCAAGCTAAATAAATAACTTATTTTTCTCAACATATTTTGCACCAGTTGTTTGCTCAACTATTAAACACACATGTTTTTGTTTACACAGTTATAATTCTTCCATATTGCACAAATAGGTATATCAGCCTTGATCCTTCTGTAAAGTCATCTAAAACGTCATGGCTCTGCCGCCCGACCATATATTTACTACACTAGCGGTCCCAGCGGTGCTCCCGCGTTCAAACTAAAACTCTGCCACCATTCGACTGTCCCGCGGGACTTGTTACTTTTCTTGGATATAAAGTACCGTATGACATTCGGGAAGATAGTACTCCTTATTATTGGAAGTATTTTCAAAACCCGTTCGGTAGTTCTTGGATTTATCGCGTGCAGAATCATTTCAATAAAATATACTGTTTTGCAGATATGAATTTAAATAGTAATATGAATTGAAGTCAATAATAATAAACGTTAATAGCTAATTTAAAGCACACCGTCGGGAGAACTATTTAAATAACCCGGGAAATAAAGGTGTAAAGGGTTTTATTGGTTTCGAGGATACAAACGTGTATAAGCATCATCATCAGCATCACAGCCCATAACAGTCCACTGCAGGACTTAAGGCCTCTCACAGGAGAGGGGAGGTTATTGCCATAATCTCCACGCTTGGCAGGCTGGTTGAAGATCGCAGTGTTGCAAATATAAAAATGAAAAACGCTGCTGCCTAATTCTTTCCAGCCTACAGAGACTCAAGATCTTTTGCCTAAAAAACATTAGTCTCCTTGTACGACATCTACGAGCGTTAGGGCTGGTGCTATACTACTCTGCCGGACACTACACAATGTAGCAGTATAAAATCGACAACATAAAACCCTAACCAAAAGCACAAAATAAAGATCGGCCCGCCCCAAGCAGAAGGTCCACTGAAAACAATGCGCCATTTCCGTCACGCACACATTGACGTTACGTGTACAGGCATTCTCACGCAGTTTCACGCAGTGCTCGGTCGTGATTGTTAACGCGAGAATTCGTTGTAGTGTCGACTTAAATTAAATATTATTTAATTAAGCAATATTATTATTGGTAAAATAAAAGTATTTGTACTTAACTAAGATTACTCAATAAGTCCAACAACTGATGGGTGACCATACTGACCATTTCAGACTTTGAGGCTAGTCGAACTGCAGCACCGCTACGAGTTCTAATGCCGATAGTGAAGCGAGGTTGACCAAGGTCTTCCGCTAGAGACCCTAGGACTAGTTGAAATTTTTCAGGCACCACGTAACAGTTTTTAACAGAATAAGAAACCGTAATGGCCACCTTAATGGTTTCTAGTCGGAAATTACTGTCTAGTTTAGTATAAAAATATCGATGAACACCTTCCTTCTCCATCATCAGATAAACTGACTAATACCATAATATTGCATTTTCATCAATTTACATCTGTATGAAATTTTCTATTCAATTGATTACCGGGAAGTGGGTCAAATCCCAGGTCAGGGAAAGGTTGTTCTCAGGGTCTGATGATATAATCAGGTGGCGATGAATTTTTTTAAAGTGAAAAAACAGTAGATTATTATTACACCTACTAAAGGCATAATGTCTGAAGCTGGCATGGAACACAATCTGAACAGCTTGGAAAGCAATTATTATCACATTGTGACAAGGATTAGATATTAGTCCTTCGCAAGGGAAATTATATTGTTTAAAATTCCATTCGATCTTTTAAATACTCTCTTCAAAATTCAGAATAAATACAGTAGCAACCCTAGTGAGTCGGCAAGTTTAGGTAATAATTTTAGAAGACGACGAGAGCGGACCTTCTGTTGTTTTCTATTTTGTGTCAAAAGTAATAATAAAAAACAAATAATATAAAAGTCGGCAATAAAGCACAAAAGTCAATTAAAGTTTTAAATCCATACCTAACACATAGTTCAAGGTAATCGATATGTGATGTTTCGGTAAAGTCGACAAAGTAGGAAGTCAACCAGGCGTAGGTGGATCTAATTATTCTGTTGTCTGTCAGATAGTTTCCATTTCACGCTTTAACCCCGGAACGGATTAGGATAAAATAGCAAAAAGATTAAAACGAGCTGAGGAATGACATGGCTATTTTGTATCTCCTAAAATTGCCGAATCATACGCGGACCAAATAACGGGCAAAAGTCAGTAAAATGTAAAATTCCGCACTGACAATTTAATTTTTGATACGAGTAGCGCAAAATCAAAAAAGAGTTTAAACCGGCTCTCGCGGTCTGGTATACCAATTCCGCAATTGCACCTTTTTATTATTTTATCGCATTTTAGGTGTATAAATACAATAAACAGATAGCCCGGCGGTTTTAGTTCCCATAATATCGCAGTCCGAGCCGAGCTATGTAGAAAGCTGATTTGCTGAGCCGCGTATAAATCCACGTCCAACCTCGTCGAACCACCATTGTCTCGGACGGCTTCATCATAGCTCCATCCGCTTTGTTCTTGCTCCTCGATCTCACCTACAATCACTGGTGTCTAAGCAGCCAATCATTCGTATAGATAAGTTCGGAAACAAGTGCGCATTTGTGAAGCGGGTGCAATATGAATTCCGACGAATTCCGTGAATTTGGCAAAGCTGCCATCGACTTGCTTGCGGACTACATGGATAACATTAGGCAAAGGTGAGAGTCATTTATAATTTGTAGTCGTTTTATTTTTGAACCTAATAGTTTGCATAAATATTTGAATGATCCATTTGAGTAATTCATAATTTTATTAGGTGTAGCCGTAAATAAGTTGAATATTTCGATACTGATAACTCAGTTAACGAAGAAAAAATAAATTCTGTAGTTTATAAAATCGTGTACCAGTTTGGTTTGTTGGTTGTAATCCCCAAGTATAGTATATACTATATTAAAAGTCCCCAGCCGGGGGACGCGAGCTTCGGGTGGGAAGGGGCCCGAAACATCCCGTTTCTTTTTTTGGAAATATCTCGAAAACAGTGCGTCCTGCGGTAAGGTGGTCAGTTTTAAAATAAAGCTTAGAAAATTCTCTGTCCTAATTTTCAAATTCCGAACCGTTTACACACGTGTAATGTAAGTTGTGGCTCTTTTCTTATGGAAATTTATGAAGAGTACAGTATTTTATACACGTATTTTTTGCGGTTTGTTTTTAATTCCTAATAAGAACCTACCTACATAATCAGCTTTGGTAAAGTTAATCTGTTAAATAGTTTCCTGGTTTGATATCATACTCACAAAGCAAATTATACTTTAACTAAACAAGTTTTTCCTATGTTCATAATCGAGAATGTGTTGCGTGTTAGTCGTTTGGAAGATGAAAAGGTAAATAAGACAAAAGTTTCAGAGAACTTCATAAGCTTTAATTTCATAATAGATCATATTCCCGTAAGATACACTGTTTTCGAGATATTTACAAAAAACTATAAACAGGTCCGCCCCTGTCACCCAAAACTCGCGCCCCCGACAGGTGACTTTCAGTATATTATACCTGGGGCTAACCCCCACCAGTTATAATGATAACACCAACTACACGATTTTTATGCGACTAATAACTTAGTTAGAGGCAGCTGGGCCAGTTCTTCCGTAGATCAGAAAATGCGCAGCAGCTTTTCCTGTTGAATATTTTCAATACCCACGAGCGATCTTCAACCTTCCCGAAATTATTAAAAAATCTTTCAATAATATGGATAAGTCCCTTTGTGGAATGTAATATTAAGAACCGTTGATGGGATGTGTGGGATGTTAACTAGCTATGTGAGGCAACATACGCAATACAAACTCTTCTCTAAAGAGTACTTCTCTTCTTTTAAACTACAGAACCACCATTAATAGTGATTGGTACCAAAAATCTTTAAAGAAAGTTGTTCAGTCATCTGTTATCAAGACTCAATTATTCTTATGCTTCTCAGTCGTAATTTTAATTTTAATTGCTGCCATTACTGTTATGTAAGATAATAATAATAAGTCCAAGTTGACGACCAGAGGGCCTAGTGTGAGTTCCGCTTCGATTTTACTTAACTATCGCGTTTGCGTTTACGTCGAAATTAGTTTGAAGAAAAAACTTCATTTACGTACCACTAGGCGGCGCTATATATCTTTTCATACTAATTTTCACGTAAACGCAAACGCGATAGTAAAGTAAAATCGAAGCGGAACTCACACTAGGCCCTCTGAGTGGTTCAGCTGGTTAACACATCAACAACGGTCTGCCACGCAGGGTGCGATTCCCGGCCGGGCAGAAATTGAAATAATGAATTTAAATTTCTGTTACGGGACTGGGGTATATTATATATAATCAGTATGTATTTAATAATATATTAATAGTTTATCAGTTTTCTGTCATCCAAGACAAGCTGATAAACTTTGGGTCGAGGTGGCGCTGTGTGAATTGTCCAAATATATTTATTTATTTTGTCTAAACTTAGGTACTTACAACCCGCACTGATTAACCATTCAAATAGACTAAATATAAATATTCCAGACTTTATAACATTGTATGGTGAGGTCAAAGAGATTGGAAAGTTAGCTACCTTTATAGACTGGCAAATTTTTTTTTGCTCTGTGGTTGTGGTGAACCATGTTGATCAGCATTAATGCTACATAAAGCATACTAAAAGTTCTGCGCTCCTGAATTCTTTTTTATCTAAAGTTAAAGTTTGTCGTCCGTAGCACAAATGGAATTAACGCGAAAAGATTTTAGAGCGATGACTTTTTATAATTTTAAAAGTTTACTCTCTCCGCAAGACTGCACTGCTTGTCTTCAAAATCTTTTGGGAGGGAAGAAAATTATTTAAGCATCGTAAAGCGTTAGTACGCCGAATTTGATCGTGGCCATGTTTCTCTCCATAATGAAATTGGTGAAGGTCGGCCCTCAACTGCGAACACGGAAGAAAATGTGGCTACTGTCTGGTAACTAATTGAATAAAACTAGCGTATCACTTTTGAGGAGATTCGAGGACATTTTGAGATTGGTATGAACTTAATTTAAAAAATTACTAACTTACATCACTTACACATTTAAAATTTAAATATTGTTGCCACTGGATTCCTCGTGAACCCCTCACCCCAGAACAAAAACGGATAGGTGATAAAAGACGATCACGGACGTTCAAATACTGTGTATGACATTGTGACAGGAGAGGAAACATGGTTATATTGTTACATGCCGGAAAGAAAGCATCAGTCTTCTGTATGGGTGTTCGAAGGCGAAGCAAACCTACAAAATTGAGGCAGGCGAAAAGCTAAGGCAAAAAAGTTATTGCGTTTTTTTCTCTCGGACGGGTCCTGTCTGCACAATCCCACTTGAAGAACAAGAGACCGTTAATGCTAAGTGCTACGCAACCATTTGTTTGCCCAGTGTCTTTGAAAAGTTAGGAAAAAGCTACCAAGAAGTCGCATCCTATTGGACCATGACAATGTTATGTACCTACAAAACATTTAAGATATTTCAGAAAAAAATTGTCGGGATAGGATTCTGGGACGTAACTGTACAAAAACATTTTATTGGAAATTTTTGTCTGTCTGTCCGTTTGCGCATCACGCCAAAACTACTGAACGGATTTTGATTTGGCTTTGATAGTTTGGTAACTTTAAGTCCAGGGTACAATCTAAGTCGTGTTTCATCTAATTCGGGTAGGTAGAACCTGAGATACAGCTTGACCTCCCTTTAGTTTTAATTTGAAATCGTAACGTGGGCTAGAACATAGAGCGTCGGTAGCCTAGTAGTAAAGGTATCCGACTAGCAAGCGAGAGGTACCGAGTTCAAGAGTTCCAAACCCACTGCCGCCATGAACCAATTACTCTTTTCTGGGTTATTATAGTTGAATATATATCTAACAGAGAAGGAAAACATCATGATAAAACCTGCACATTCAGGCGACTGAATGTGTTATCATGATCCAATCTAGTTAGGTTCCCCTGACAGCAGGGTCACGGAGGTCAGATACCAGTCGCTCCATTGTTATATTACACTCAACATAAACAGGTAAATGGTCCGACCAGCAAACGTTACAGTCCACTTGTAGGAAAATTACAGTTATCTTAGGAAACCGTGCGTTTACTCAAGAACATCGCGTGTATGGAAAGTATATATTTTTCACGGTTTTTTATATACTTCTAAGGTGCCAAACAGGCACTCTGTCCGTAACCGTAACCCTAACCGTAGGCGAAGGGGTATCACTATAGCTTTACATGCCACGTTGTTTATCTGTGGAATCTTACGCGGGACTTGGGATCAGTATACACCTGAATTTGACATAAAAAATTTACACGGTATACGGTAGACTGTGGTAGGCGGTATTATCGGTGGCCTACGTAGATGACGTAGTGTAGAATTATTTAATGGCAAATTCAGTTTCCAACTGAGTTAACCAATTGCCCCGCTCGCTGGGGACCTCGGGACCTCACCCACAATTTGCTGCGCAGTTGACACATCGTCTAGAAACAATACGTCTATTTCCCACCGCGGTCGTAATAAGAATGTTATTGGACACGAAACGCGTTACGATACCAATTAAATGCGCAACTCAATTAGTTAGATAATTTTAGATGTATTTTTCCTTCCATTGTTACTAGATAAAGACATGAAATCATCTAAATATGTTAAGACTGATTTCCATGTACCTACTGCACGTAAGTAATGCCATTAGAAGAGCCATGTGGCTACGCAGTTTTATATGTTTTTTGATCTCAGTTATAAGATATAAGTAGCTCAGAACGCTGTTTGAACCAGACTCTTGAACGTACCCACAATATACAAACAAATTATTGCATAAATCGTAGATAACAGAATTCAACAAATTCTGTGCACACTACTTATCTCCAGATTCAAACAAATATAGGACTAGGCGCTCGTATGCATAGAAATCTTGTTTCGTCAAAATCACAGCCATTGTTGATGACTTTTAAAACAAATTGTTAGCACAATCTTCACGCGAAACTGTTCTAACGGGGTAGTAAAATCGGTAGGCTGTGCAGACTAATAAAATTAGCGGCTATTCATTCTCTTACGATTGTCATTGGATGAGATAACTTTTTACGATTTCTTTAGAAAGATTGTCTAGGGGCCCCGATACTATTAGATACCTATTAATGTGATTATTTAATTATTGAGATAATAAAATAATTTTACATGGTTAGCACGCAACATTGGAGTTATTTACTGTGATAGTTTGTCATATTTCTTATCATCGCTCTTATTTCAGGGATGTCTTGCCGTCCGTAGAACCAGGATACCTAATCAAAGTGTTTCCGGAGGAAGCGCCTGAGCAACCAGAAGATTGGAAGGATATTCTCAACGACTTCCAACAGTCTATCATGACTGGAGTAAGTATAAAACGATTATAATTTCTAAATCCATGTTTTCCGTTGTCATTATTTTTGTACTTACAAATAATTTTACGATCGAATGATACAAGAATAAAACTGATTTTATTTGCGTCTCTTTGTAGGTTACTCATTGGCACTCACCGCGGTTCCACGCATTTTACCCCACCGGCTCCTCATACGCAAGCATAGTAGGCAACCTTCTTAGCGATGGCCTAGGAGTCGTCGGATTTAGTTGGGTGAGTGTGTCAGAACTTTTACAATTACAATGCAAATTTTTACTATATTGAGATCCTTGGCGTCGACACATCCCTTGGATCACTTGGAAGGTAAAGCCAAACTGGCTTCAAAACTTGGAGTACCTCCTTCATAAAGCTAAACAGTGCTTCATACAGGGTCTTCGTACAAAGCACTGGTTCGTCCCCACATTTTATTCGTATTATCGACGATCCCCTACTCACAGGCGGTTTGGATCCCATAAGCCTGCATAGAGAAATTAGCTCTCTGTGTATTCTCTACAGGGAATGTCCCCAATGTGCCATCGTCACGTTTGCGCCACCACACCCTCCAACGATGGGATGGATGGCATCCAAAGAATGTGCGGACATCGCGGACCTTATGCGTTCTCTTTGAGTCGCGTCTTTCCTTTGCAGTTGCTTCAAAAGACAGGTTTACAAGACAGTATCCGCTCCTCTTAGGTTGCAGATGTCCTGGACGATGGTGACCACTTTCCATCGCAATAAAAAAATTCTGAACTTGGGTCTTTCCACGTAAGTGAAAGTTTATGCCTTAATCTCCAAGCTAGTGATGTGGGAGATCGTATTACTCTTAACTAACACCTCCAAAAAAGATAACAGAAAACGCTGGTTTGCCTCTAAGACAATAGTGGCTCATATTGAGAATGAGCTTTCACACTATACGGCTATAATGTATAATTTAAATGTTCACAGATGTCCAGTCCCTCGTGCACTGAGCTAGAAGTTATTACGATGAACTGGCTGGGAAAGCTACTCGGGCTCCCGGAAGAATTTCTCAACTGCTCCAGCGGCCCTGGCGGAGGAGTAATACAAGCGTCAGCAAGTGACGCTACTCTAGTTGGATTACTAGTTGCCAAAGATAAAACAGTTCGGAAATTAACTAAAAATAACTTTGATATGGACGAAGGTGAAATCAAAGCTAAACTGGTGGCTTATACATCAGACCAATGTAATTCTTCAGTTGAGAAGGCTGGTCTACTGGGTTCCATGAAAATGAGACTGTTGAAATCGGATTCAGATGGACGCTTGCGTGGAGAAACCCTCAAGCTGGCTTTTGAGGAAGATAGGGCCCAAGGGCTAATACCATGTTACGTCATCGCCAATCTCGGTACTACGGGTACATGCGCTTTCGATCCCCTGTACGAGCTCGGTCCAGTGTGCAAAGAAGCTGACGTATGGCTCCACGTGGACGCGGCTTACGCAGGCGCCGTATTTATTTGCCCCGAATATCGACACTTAATGAAAGGCGTTGAATACGCAGACTCTTTCGACTTCAACCCCCACAAATGGTTGCTTGTGAACTTCGACTGCTCCGCGATGTGGGTGAAAAACGGATACGACCTAATAAACGCATTCGACGTGCAACGAATTTATCTAGATGACGTCAATACGACACTCAAAATTCCAGATTATAGGCACTGGCAAATGCCTCTTGGGAGGAGATTTAGGGCTCTTAAAGTATGGACCGTGTTAAGGGTATACGGCGCCGAAGGATTGAGATCTCACCTTAGAAATCAAATAGGGCTCGCACAATACTTTGCTAAATTAGCTCGAGCTGACGACAGGTTTATTGTCGACCCAGAACCTTCCATGGGTTTAGTCTGCTTCAGATTAAAAAGCGGAGACATTGTGACGAAAAAGCTGTTGGAAAATTTAACAGAAAAGAAACAGATATTTATGGTGGCGGGGTCGTACAGGGGAAGATACGTAATTCGCTTCGTAATTTGTTCAAGATTTACCAATAAAGACGACGTTGATTACAGTTGGAATCAAATAACACAAGAAGCGTCCTCAATTTGCACTGAAGAAATTCTTACTAAACCACAAATTCCAGCTATTAACCATATAGAATCAAGAAGACTCTGTGAAAAATCCAAATAGTATATTGTTACTTGGTAACCTTTATCTTTTAAGTATTATAGTATTAATGTTATGGTTAGACACTCTCAAACAATGTGCGTTCGTATTGTTTACTTACTTATAACAATCTACATGTCTCATAAATAAAGGAAGGGCTAACATAACTGATTAACTTTAGAATTATACAAATAAAATTACACGTGAGTACTTAAATATTCAAGACTTTTATTTTTAATCATTGTCAATCACGCCGAGTATTCTTATTATTTTATTTGTATTCCTAAATATACTTTTGAACTGCAAAGAATTTTAGATGCAACTGCAGACATTACTAACACAGAGGCCATACGTATAACCTTTAGGCAGACAATGTTCCATACATTTCACGTCTTCTGTAGCTTCCTCGTATTCGCACGAAATTTTCCCAGGTATCACAGTCTCTGCAATGTAAAAGAAAGTATTTTTAAAAACATTTCAAACAGATACATTAACACAATAGTTATCTCCATTTGCCGAGCGCGAAGCATATGGCATAACCGTCCACTAATCTGAAGGAGGTTGAAGTATAACAGATTAACAGTGGGCTGTTCACGATTCGATCCTGCCCGACTCGATACCGACGCTACATAGGTAATTGCACTACAGTAAGTACCTACCTACCAGTGTGACAATGGAAATAGTTTCCAGCAAACTTCTTTAGCATTTTTTACGTACCTAGTGTGGAAGGCCTATGCAACTCAATTATACGAGTATGTAGATAAAATCTATATATAGCAGTCAAGGTATCACTGTTCATGATGTTTGCCGGAAGCTGTAGGTCAGGAGACTTATTCTCGCAATGTGACATCTCAAATTTGTAATTTTTTCTAGCTAGTTATTCCCTAGTTATTTCTATAAGTTAAGATAGGGTAGGGGTTAGATAGGGGTAGGACGCCATGCGGACCAAGTCACGCCGGGCCCACTTATAATTAATAAAGATGTTCAACAATAATTATAAATAAGAATACTCAGTACTACCTATATGATGAGCTATAACATTTTTATGGACGCGCATAGCAATTCTTTTATACTGAATTTTGCTAGGTTGATTAGCTGCCTTTTGTGTTTATTGCACTTCCCAAAGACTTAGTTACCTATGTCTTTATTTTTGGTAATACACACCTATCTATGTACTATATACCTACACCTAATACTTACCTATCTTATTATGAGACAATAGGTAGATACCTAAGTAGAAAACAATAGAAAACGCTATGATTCCATACGTGAAAATTATCTACTATCTACAACATATTTAGAATATAAATACAAAACTTACCACTAGTTGGAACTTCCTCCCTTGCATCATTACGAGGTGGTTTAACCAAGTCTTCATTATCGGTAATTGGGGTTATTTCTTCCACTTTCACCGCACTGCTATCACGAGGTAAAGCGAATGCACTTTGCGCATAAACGCTTAAAATTGCACATGACAACAAGATAACACTTTTGTTTTCCATATTTTTGTTTTATAGTAACTTTCAACGCAACAATGACTTGCTTTTAAAACCGAATTGTAAATGCAAAGACGGGTAGCCAACGCGAAAGCGAATGTAATTAAGAAGGTCAACAGAAGCCGTCTTCCTTTTATACCTACATACTTATAATTATTACTAGTTTGTTACATGACGTATCTCTATTAGGCTTACACGTACAAGCAGTGATTTCTGTTGAATTCTCGACATAAACAATGTTCATTCATGACTAATACAATGCAATTGCTAGAAGCCATAGGTATGATTCATCATCGCCCGCACCACGGCTCGTTAACTCATTAAGGATGTTTTAAAGTTGTGTACAACAAAAGCGAAATTATGTTGACGACTAGTATTCGCAGAAACTGCAACTGACTCAGAAAATTCAACTATATTGTTAGTCTTAATGCCTAGGCATGTAGGCGAATGTCGACGAGCGATGGCGAGGCAATACAAATCAATACCTAATACATGTCCCCGAACAAGCTTCATCCACGTGACCTCCAGTAGGTAGGTATTTCGCAGCACGGGAAGAAGCGCTTAGGATCGGTTTCGCCCTTCTCGATGTCTCCTCTGCAACTAATAGTGCGTAAGCGAATTTCGGTTGACGGATGGCGTAGTGTGATCTACTTGCAGGGCCTTGTGCACTGCCCTATCAATGTATTAGCTGAGGCTGCTGTGTTCATCATGTGTACTCCATGGACCGGCGCCACTACACCGACGAATTGCCGGACATCCGTTAAGATGAGATCGTGTTGGCTCTGAGACAGCTCAAAAGCAGAAAACCCCTGGTGAAGATGAAATTACTTCAGAGCTCTAAAGGCAGGAGGAGCTCCTGTAATACAAAAGCACAAAAGCTATTTAACTCCATCTTACACTGAGGGAAATCTTTAAAGCCCTTTACCTGCTAAAAAATTAAATGCCCATCTCATTCCTGAGCCACGTCTATAAGCTGTTTTCCAGAGGCATCACGTAGCGCCTCGCTTAGAAACTCGAGTTCGGATAATCGACGAGTTTCAACCACCAGAAGAGGCCTGGTTTTATGGAGGATAAAGAAACCATAAACCACATTCACACAGATAGGCAGATTATCCAGAAGTCCGAAGAGTATAATCAGCCCCTGTGTCTGCCCTTTGTGGACTATAAGAAAGCCTTTGACTCCGTCGAGACCTGAGCTGTTTTGAAATCCTTACAGCAATGCCCAGTGGACTATCGCTACATCAAAGTATTGAGAAGTTTATAAAGGCGCCAACATGATTTTTCACGTTCGAGATCAGCTGTCTAAACAGAGTAGTGAGGCAGGGGGATGTCATATACCAATATACAAGTAGAGAGGTTCATAGCAGGAGCACTTCGTCGTCGTCGTCCCAGCGCTTATCCCGGCCTCTGCCAAGGTCCGCTTTCCTACTTAATCTTCTCCACTTCGCCCGGTCCTCGGCATTTTTTTTATGTCATACGGTAAGCAAACAGGCAAGCGGGCCACCTGATGGAAAGTGGTCACCACTGCCTATAGATATTAGCAACACCAAGAGTATCGCCAATGCGTTGCTCACCTCTATAACACGTTGCTCTGGCAGCAAAAAGGCCACTCCACTGCCAAAGCCACGGTTCCCCAAATCCCCACCCCATGGAGTACTGGCATCCTCGCGTCGTAAGCCGTTGGCTCTTGCATTGGACTCAGCGATGTCAATCCATCGCTTCTTGCGCCGCCCACGGGGCCTCTTTCATGATACCGGCAGATTTAGGCATCTATTTCCCGCATATCTACGAGGCTTACGCAACACGTGACCAAACCAGCGCAAACGAGCCTCCTCGATCTCGTACTCGATCGAGTCTCGTAACTCCGCACATCTAACGCAGCATTTTCATTTCGTTGGCGTGGAGTTCGCGAACGTGTTTCGTCAGCGCTGGCCAAGTCTCGCAGCCATAGAGCATTACCGGTCTAATTATACTCTTGTATATAAGCGCTTTGAGCTTTAAAGGGATTTTAGGGTCACAGTTGACTGCCGTGAGTTCCCGCCACTTGGCCCAAGCTGCAGAGATTCGGGACTTGACATCGGGGCCGATATCGCCAGACTCGTGCAACACGGATCCGAGGTACTTGGATTTACAAGGATGGTTTCGGGATTTACGCTACAGCTGGCCATATACTCCGTTTTGGCGACATTCAACTTCAAACCACCGTTTTCTAGAATATCCGGTCTCAAGATCCTGCCTAAGCTTGCTCACCAGTACAATGTCGTCAGCGTACTTCATAAGCCAAGGAGGCATGTCCTGAATTTCCGCTGAGTGAGCATCGAGCAAAGCAAAACCAAAACGCAAACGAACCAAAGTCACCGACATAGCTCTAAGGATTGCCAGACTGAAGTGGCAGTGGGCAGGGCATATAGCTCGAAGAACAGATGGCCGATGGGGCAGTAAAGTTCTCGAGTGGCGACCACGTACCGGTAGACGCAGCGTGGGTAGGCCTCCTACAAGGTGGACCGACGACCTGGTAAGAATCGCAGGTACCAGCTGGATGCGGAAAGCACAGGACCGGTCTTTGTGGAGATCTCTGGAGGCCTATGCCCAGCAGTGGGCGTCTTCTGGCTGATATGATGAGCATCGAGCACAATGCAAAACAAGCAAGGGCTCAGCACAGAACCCTGGTGAACACCTACAGTAATCGGGTAGGGATTAGTATGGCCTACGATGGTTTTGACGACGGCTCCAGTATTGGCATACATATCCTAGCGCACTCCACATGTGGACAGTTCCGCGGGAACACGAGAATGTAGAGGGAGTATTCGCCTATATTCGTGTAGTCCCGTGCATGTTTGGCATGTCTCGCCCATTTCAAAGACAAAGTAGAGATAGTTTGTTGTCGTCTCGATTCGATCGATTTTATATTCATATTCCTAGCGCTTTTTCCCGTAAGAGGTTCGGGTTACACTTGACTATGATCCACGATATTAGTAGATCAAGTAATTACAGTAGAGCAGCTGCCATCACCTCTGTGACCCTGTAAAAAGCAGATTAACGATATAACACCGGTGAATCGATATAATGTCGACGCGTTTTGACACCCACCACATCCCTAATAGGCGAGAATGCAGAGGTCGACCAAAGTCCCGGCAAAAGTTTCGCCGGAAGTTTCGGCGAACATGTGGAGCGCACTTAATGTACGCTAATGTACAGTCTCGGAGTGACAGTATTAGATTAAGGCTAGAGCGCGGGACCATATACCCGTATTTGTCTTGAGAAACCTCGTGGAAGTATATAGATCAAAGAACGCGTCTCTGCGATTCCGACTTAGGTATAATTTTAAGACTGCAGAAGTCCCTTGACTGTTCCCTCCTGAGATGATCTAGCATCCAAGGCAAAATCTGTGTTGATATTATCTGGGACATATAAGTCGATAGTTTTTTTAAACCTGTACCAACCTATACCTACCGCAATTTCGATTCCATAGTTAATAGGTATATAGGTTCCGTTCTCAGCCGTGGACAGTAATCTCACCTGGTGGTAAGGTGCGGCTGCTCGTAGTCTACGCAATCGTAAACATCGGGATGAAAAAATGGCGAGAAGTGACGAGAGTCATTTGTGATTGTGGCCCCAAAATACAGATTCCTAAAGCTATATAGTCTTTTGATACCGTTGATACCCTCAACGGTATCAAAAGACTATCAGTAGACCTGCCTCTACGACTGAGATTTGGCCTCCACAAGCGGCACAAGCAGGGAGCGTTACGGAAACAAAGATGCTGCAATGGATGTCTGGAATTCGTGGTAGCCGTCATCCATGACATTGAACACAAGAGTGCCGTCTTCGGTGTCTGAATCAAAGAAAAGCCACCATCCTTAAAATCATCTTTTCTATTTCTAGCAAAATTCCGTCACATCTGGGGCATTACCGCCAATTCAAATTGAACGTCGCCATCTTTAAGCAATACCTATAGAATGATGTCACACTTCTCTATTCGTATAGTTAGACCTACTCATAAAAAGCCTATCCCAATAAAGTATATGAAATGTACGACATGAAGTTGTTTATACTTACTCTAGCTTCATGAGGCAGTGGGTTTTATGTTCCGTTCTTTTAACTTTTTGTTTGATCCCGTTTTATAAATAAATTTAACATTGCAGATGTATGAATTTAACATTGCAGACATATGAGATGTGTGTATAAACAACTTCATGTCGTACATTTCATATACTTTATTGGTACCTAACAAAATACCAAAATAATCTGAAAGTATTCTATTATAAAGTATAATTCTAGCATTTTATACAATTTAAAAAATACGATGTTTCACAATGCGAAACATATCGTTACTATACTCCCCAAATGCATTCTTTTCGTTCATTCGTGAACGATGATAAGTTAGGCGGTCGCTATTCAATTGAGTTAGGCGGTAAGACCCCTGTTAGCGCCACGACTCAAACTAGATTCAAGAGCCGTAAATTTAAAAAAATATTATTGCTAAGCTAAGTGACAGACCAATCGATTGACAGTCAATCAATAATGACATTCTGGTCGTATCAGCGTTGCCAGATCGTATATTTTGTTAGGTACGATTTACGTTCTATTTGGCCGACTGTCGTACCTCTGGCGTACTTTGCTCCACATCGTACGATTTAGTACGTTTTTACGAAGTGCTAAATTTAGGTCAGTGGGGTGGTCATTTTGCCTTCCTGTCCGTAAAATAATGGAAGATTGGGTTGATTTTGACGTGTTTGCTCACTGACCCACCAGCGAGTTAATTAGGTATTGTCAAAGTCAGCTTACGACGGATCTAGACCCCCCCCCCCCAAAGTCGATAAAATAAAAGAGAAGCTTAACCGTACCTTTTTAGCCATTTTCGTACTATTTTAGGAGTCCGGACGTACTTTTTTGGAATCTACTGCTGGTAACACTAGTTCGTATGCTCATTGCTCTTCGCTCGCTTTGTTTACGTTTCCGTTTTTAACTTTCAGAGATATTTCTTAGTGATTTGTACTATGTTGAATGAATTTCCGCTTTATTTCTATAGATTGTAGTAATTAAATCTCTAAAATAACGTTAAATTTTTTACTGTACTAAGTCACAAGTTGAAAATGGTGTACTTACACTTTCCTTCCAATCTTACGGAAGAAGAACTGATGCTCCAAGCTAAATATCAAAAATTGAAGAAGAAAAAGAAGGCCTTACAAGCTTTGAAAGCTCCAAAACAAGAACCTGAAAAGCCGATACTGCCTAAACGACCAACGGAAGCGCGGGATGCTCGTGAAATTGCTCGTAAACTTATAAAAAGTGGAGCTATTCAAGCAATAAAGAGTCCACCTCCTCAACCACAAAATGCTACATTTAAAAGACCACGAGCAGGTTAGAATAAAGACATGCAAAGACAATGCTAATGCTAATAACGTAAATATTAATCACTGAACCTCAATAATTCATTACAGGTAGAGAAAGAAAACTGAGTGGTTCCGCTGGAGCTGCAGGTGGTGTGGCCTCTTATCAACCATTCAGCGCATCACAAGAACCACCACCACCAGAGGAAAAACCTGCACCGAGAGTCAAATACCTTTATGATTCATTTGTCACTGCCAGAGAGAAGTAAGTAAATTGGAAATGTAGTTGCAGTGTAACAAAGGGGGCGCTGAGGAAAAAATACTTGTAAAATTATTGAAATAGATATATTAAAAATGTTTAAAGCCTAAAGGAATGAATAAAATAAAATATTAATGTTTTTTTTTTCAGAGAGGAAAAAGGTCATCGTAATCCAACTGCCAATGATGCTCCAAATACAGTAATAGGAGGACGAAGTAGCACTTTAATGATAACTGGACCAAACCTAACGGAAGAAGCACTGAGGCGCCGCTTAGCTACATTTGAGCCTTTTGCAATTTCACATGACACTGAAGATGACAAGTATGTTAACCTTTGTATTATTACTATGAAAATATTTAACTTAACACAACATATTTAGTTAATAATATAGATTACTTATAATTATGCAATCAACGGTTGAAATTACTTTACTAGATACAGTGGAATCCATTTATTATGACTGCTTATATTGATCAACTGCTTAATTACTAATTAAGTAATTACAGTGCAAAGTTTGGTTTAGATATAAATTCTTTAAAACAAAGTTGGGTATAATGACTTCGTTTGTTACTTATTATGACCTATTTTTAAGAAATTATGTCCGGAAATAGTACCCAAAATTATTCTAACCCTTTCGCTACAATGACTTTGTGGTGTGTGCATAGCATATGGCATGGCATTTTGTTTTGATTCTATGACGAGTTGATGGTTCAATCAAAGTTACACATTGTTAGTGATTTGTGAACAAATTGACATTGCATGCAATGTCATATAGCATATACTATTGTAGAGAAAGGTGCAATTATATGTAGACTAAAGAATTTTAAATCTAATTCAGCTCTTGCAAAGGAATTTGGGGTTGGTCATTTGACAATATCAATGATTTACGATAATAAAAACAATAAAGTTTCCTAGTTAGGTAATGTATAACACGAATTTCATGAAAAATTAAGTGTTTGTCTCTTCCCTTGAACATCATTATAAGCAGATTCTACTGTAGTAACAAACAAGCAGACTTTTTTCTATATTTATAAATGACTAGAATTATTTCTTATTTCTATTACTTATTTCAGAGCATTCATAACATTTGATTCTGTGGAAGCTGCATCACATGCACAAACTGCTTTAGAGGGTGGTGAAGATGGTTGGCAAGTATCGCAGGCACGCCGGCCACCCCAAGCCGCCGGAACTTGGGCTCCAGCACCTTCACCACGCAATCCGGCCCCACCGGCACCACCACCTAAGGACTCCAAACGAACATTATTAACATATGATGATATTTTCGATTAATATACATAATTTTATTAATCACAAAGTACCAATAAAATAATATCATCTTCATATTGCCCATTTTCACTAGACTCACTAGTAGATTTAGCAATGTATAACACAAAATTAAACTATTATAAGCATACAAGATAAATAAACAATATAATTAATAATGAAAAAAAAAATATTATTATTAAAACATAACATTAAAGTAGAAAAGTATGTGTGCGTGCGTGCGTGTGTGTGTACGCCATTTTCTCGAAACCGCTCCCCATCCAACAACGTTGTGGCAACAAGAACACGGCGATCCTCCAGCGCACCTCACGAAGGGAGGCACCGCTAACTGCAGCCATCTTCAACAACCGACTTGGCCGGTGTATCCCACTATTTCTATTAGGTATTTCTATTGATAGAAATACTAGACCTGTAGCCGTATTCACAATGGCACGGAAATCGGATTCGGATACGGAATCGACAAAGGACCCTGCAAAAGTTCTTAGGTAAATGTGGTTTTAGATAATTTTAATGAAATTTTCATATGTTATAGAGAATAGAGTTTCCGTGGATTCTATCGGGATTCGGAATAACAGTTTTCGAATCGATCGACACGGATTCGCCACGCACGAATTTCGTGTCGAATCGGTCGGAAACGGTTTCGAATCATTGTGAATACGGCTACTGATTCAGACTGATTGTCCCACTATTTCTATTGCTGTCTTCACTGTACTAGAGGCTTTAGGTCGGTAGTTGGTGTTTATTGTGTCTATTGCTTTTTGATACGTATTTGAAATTTCTTCTTAGGATAACACCATAGCGAGAACAATTGAACACTCTTCTTAATGTATTTCCGACAGTAACCAATCCGCAATAGAAGTTGCAATGAGTCGTAGTTTCGATCAAGCTGCAATGGGCAAAATAACAATACCCAAAGCTTTCAATAACGGAATAAATTATTTAATTAAATAAATAAATAAAATAAATAAATAAATAATCGTGGAGAAATTTACACAGCTTGTGTTATGTGTGCTAGATAACTGATAAACTACTTATATACTTTTAAACACATACTTATTATACATAGAACACTCAGACCCGTAACAGAAATTAAAATTCATCATTTCAATTTCTGCTCGGCCGGGAATAGAACCCGGGGCCTCTTGCGTGGCATGCGTTGACCACTGAACCACTCAGGTCGTCAATGGTCAATTGGCCAAGGAATTGCATTAGTTGGTAAACCATTGCCACAATACACCTCTAAAAAGTTCCATGTACAGACGTCGTACAAAGCTCTAAATGTTAAAAAGGTGTGTTACAAGACCGTTCAAGAATTACAAATTCCAGTACCATTTGAAGACTTTGTGCTTGCTGATTATATTGACTCCGATTTAAGAATTATAATATTTTGTCGTGAATAAACCAGAAGCAAATTAAAAAGCGACAAATATTTCATTGACGGGACATTCTTTGCGTGTCCAGCGCCATTTTTACAATTATTGTCAATCTACGCTGATTTTGGAAGTGACTGGAATCATAGCAAAGTGGTGCCAGTGATTTATGCGCTTTTATCGAGTAAATCACGGAAAGCGTATTGCATTTTATTAGATCTTATTAAAAAAAGGATACCTGAATGGAGCCCTACTAAATTCACAGTTGATTTTGAAAGGGCTTTGATTTCTGCATTAACAGCAAGATTTCCTGCAGCTAAAATAAACGGCTGCTATTTTCATTTTGTGAAATCATTGACTGCTAAATCTCTTGGCATGAATAAATCCATCCGCATGAAATTGATAATACAACTTACCTGCAGACTGCCGCTCTTGCCCATAAATAAAATACAAGGTGGTTGGAATTACATTATAGCAGAGATGGGTGACAGTGAACCTAAAAATAAATTTAAGAAATACATAGAGAACTACTGGATGAAAAATAATTTTCAAGGGTGTGGTGTGTGTTTGGAGAACGTCACCGCACAAATAATGCGGTGGAATCTTGGAATAGAAAATTAAATAGACTGGTTCCAAAAAATGTAAACATTGTTCAATTTTTGCACATAATAAAAGACGGTGATAAATTAAACGAATACCTCTCAATAACAAATAATTCCCGAAAACGAGTAATAGCCCAAGTGCAAAAGGATGAGATGATCTTTGATGAGCAAATGAAACTACTCAAAGGCGATGAAACACCTGGACAATTCTTATTAAAGATGGCTCTTATACTATATAGGTCTTTACCTATGAAATTGCCGTTTTGTACGAAAAAATTAAAACGAATTTTTTTCATGTATTGTATGTGTTTGTATTAATTGAAGTAATCACCCATGCAGTCAATGCATCTTTGCCAACGCAGTGGCAGTTTATTGATGCCCTTCTTAAAGAAATCAGCTGGACGGGAGGCAACAAATTCTTCAAAGGCATTTTGTACTGCCTCTCGGGTATTGCATTTTTTTCCCGCCAAGAAGTTATCCAAATTCTGGAAAAAGTAGTAGTCTGTAGGCGCATGGTCTGGTGAGTAGGGCTGATGACGGAGAGCTTCCAACCCCAGTTCTTGCAACTTGGAGACTGTCTGCTGTGCAGTATGAGGTCGCGCGTTGTCGTGCAGGAGCAGCGGAGACGAGCGATTGACTAATGCTGGTTGGAGATGTGCCAGCTTCTGCATCATTGTGTTCAGTTCTTCACAGTACACATCTGCAGTAATGCTTACCCCGTTGGGTAAGAAGCTGTGATGAATCACACCGGCGCTAGACCACCAAACAGTGACCATCACTTTTCTAGGGGTAAGTTTTCGTTTAGGGCATTGTTTAGGTGCTGAACCAGGATCCAACCAACTTGCTGAGCGCTTGCGGTTATCAAACAGAATCCATTTTTCATCGCAGGTAACAATGCGGTTCAAAATTCCTTCATTTGTGTGTCTGTTGAGCAGTGCAAGGCACGTCTCGACGCGTACTTCGCGCTGGCGCTCATTGAGTTCGTGAGGCACCCATTTGTCAAGCTTTTTACCTTGCCAATTTGATGCAAATGGACCAATATTGTTTTGACGCTAACGTCGAAAGCTGCTGCTAATTCAGATTGTGTATCATCAGCTTCTACAATCGCCTTTAATTCGTCATTGTCGACCAAAGTCTTCGGACGACCGCGAGGTTCATTTTTCAGGTCGAAATTTCCAGAACGGAAGCGAGCAAACCAATAACAGGTGGTGCGTTGGTTTGTAGTGTTAGCTCCGTAAACGTCGTTGATGTTGCGTGCCGCTTGTGCCGCGTTGCTGCCACGACGGTACTCATATTCCATAATTACTCGAATTTTTAACGTGTCGTATACATTAAAATGATTGAAATGCGAAAAAATGGTTACACTAATCAATAAACAAATGACTACTTTTGGAAAAAGAATTCCATGTTTTTAAAATAATTAATTTGAAATTAGAATTCTTAGCCAAACAATAAATATTTTGATTTGAAATGGCCAGTATTGCAGAACGGCAATTTCATAGGTAAAGACCTAATATTTAAGTTAAGCGTTCGAAGTTCGATGGGTCATCTAGTTTTAAATAAAATCTTCATGCTGAAATTTTGTTACTGCTTGGTGGAAAACAAAAAAAGAACGCTTCTTCTTCGTTGTCAAATATTAGATGAAATTCTGTAATAAAATTTACATAAATAAGTATGTATCCGCGAAGAAAAGTTAATAGTTTATATAATATTACAATGAATAATATGGCAAAAGTATTGAAAAATTAATTTACAATTTTCATGGACCAAGACGGAAGGACCAATAACTCCTAAACTATTGGTGCTATAACACTCGTTCCTAAAGAAAAATGATAGTGTTCGTCGAGATCTACATTTTGCATGACAGCTGTCAAACTTAGAGCTGTTGTAACTCGGAAACGATTGGTCTTAGAACACTAGTTTCTAGAGCAACACGACAGTACTCTTCGAGATCTACATTTCTGATGACAGTTCTAAGTTTGACAGCTGTCATACGAAATGTAGATCTCGACATGTACTATCATTTCTCTACAGAAACTAGTGTTTTAGGACCAATGGGTTCCGAGTTATAAAAGATTTAACTTTGACAGCTGTCATACGAAATGTAGATCTCGACGAGTACCATCATATCTCTATAGAGACTAGTGTTCTAGAACCAATAGGTTCCGAGTTATAACACATTTAAGTTTGACAGCTGTCACCCGAATTGTAGATATCGACGAGTACTATCACTTCTCTTTAGAAAGTAGTGTTGTAGGATAAATCGTTACCGAACTCTTTTATCTGTTTTGTGGAACAAAAAGTCGTAGTTTAATAATTATGTCGACTCGACGTTTGTCGGAGAAACGTTCCTACTGAACGTTTCTCCGACAAACGTATCAAAAGGTATTTTGACAACTACTTTTCGGATTGTACGGATTACCTCATAATCATTCCAAATTCACGGTAAATATATTTCTCCAATAATGGCAACACCAAACATGACACTTGTCAATTTAGAATGACGGTGATTATGCCAATAACATTGTGTTTACACTGTTAGAAAGGGACAAAGGACTATCGATGGTGACTCTCGCTTTGCTCGGTTTTAGTCAAAGCAGTGCGCAGTCCCTTTGGGTAGTAAGTCCATGGTTTGGATCATCGACTTACTATTTAGATATTGACAATGACAGGCATGTCATTGTCTTTGTCATACACTGCCACTAATGACGAATGAAACTCCATACTCCGTTAGGAAGACCTGCCCTGTGGTTGTGATTTCTATGGCGATGACAGGCTATGAGCGAGTTAATTAGCCATAATAATATGCATTATGATGCTGGGGAATTCTAGTGATTATTTTAGTTTCTTTTTGGCCACATCCGTCGCCCTTTTTATGTATCAAAAGGTGTGTGTCACGCATTGTACGCATTTTTGCCGTTGTGCCCCTTAAAAGGAGTTTTCTTACAGAGACACAAATTTGTTTGCCACGTAGGTGGTATAAAAAAATGGTTAAGGGGTCCGTACACGTACCCCGAGGTACCGGGTTCGAAACCGAGTTTTGCTGACTCTTTTCTGAGTTATATACATTAGTCGAAAACTAAGCGATGTTCTTACGGTGAGGGAAAGCATAGTGATGAAGCCAGTAGGCTAATTACGTAACACTGCTGCCAACAATTTTCTGAATTCAATGATTTTAGTTGCTAACAAAGATCCATTGCAATAAGCTGAAACTATTAAATCCATCATACGCAATCGAAAAGTAACAATTTCAATAATTGAAATCAGAGAATTGCTTGCAACAGAGTTACTAGATTAGGCTACTGTACTTTAGTCGTAATTAGGCGACTGAATCCATAATCCAATCTGGTCAGGTCCTCCTGTTAACAGAGTCACGGAGGTCAGATGGCACCCGCTCCACTGTAATTACCTGATCTGATCTACCAAATCCTGGATCATGGTCAAGCCAGACCCCAGGCCCTCACGCGCATGAGTACATCCGGGACATTAACGTCAAGGTGACCATGTTGTACATACCATGATTCTAAGAAAATCTAGTTCATATGCTAGTTCATTTTGGGCACATCCGTCGGCTATTTTATGTAACATCAAAAGGTATGTCACGGGGCACGCCGCATTACCAGTGTTTTCTCAAAGCGAACGCATTACATGCATGATTAAACATAATGACCTCTCCTCTTAAAAGGAGTTTTTTTTTCCTCATTGATTTCTCTTGGCTATGACGAAAAAAACTTCTTACTCCGGGCGTAAAAGGAGTTTCTTCTTTCATCATTTACTCTACGGCTTGTTCTAGTGTTACATGAGTGTTGCAGTTTTGTTAAAAATATTTAGTTTTCAAAAAATAATTGTGAAGAATTGGCTAGACTTAAATTTCTATTTTCAACTGATACGAGTTCCGTATTTTACATTCTTCCGTTTTTCATTCACTTTGTACCGGCTGGATCTTAGTGAACATTATGTATAAACCGATAGACCGTGTCGATTAACAGTCCGTGGTCGTACGTCACTTGCTCGATGTTTAGTTTCTTTGTTTTTTAGTTTGTGGGGCAATTGTGAGAAAAATTTACGACGTTCGACAAGCAGAATAATATTGTGAAATTTACTAAGAAAATAATTGAAAATTACTAAACATTTTCATAAAAATGTTTCAGTTTACAAGGAATGTGATTCCTGCTATATCAAAGATTAACCTGAAGCTAAATACTCAACAAAAAGACAGTATCATACTATGTGTTAATGCTTTTAGATCATTATCGAGTTCAGGTAAACAACATTTTTAAATGGCCTTGAATATTGAATACAAAAAATTACTTTGCGCCTCCACTTTAATACTTACTGTGGTTTTTGATGTTCTAGTAAGTTCAGAGCCATTTTTTAGCTGTACTATTCACATTTCACTACATATTATAAAACACCTACGCCGCGTCTGTCTGTTCGCAATAAACTCAATAACTACTGAAAAGATTTGGTTTTCACCAATAGTCAGTGATTCATGAGAAAGGTTTAGGTGTATAAATTGTTAAGGTACTACCTTAAGTGAAGCCGAGACGTATCGCTAGTTGTAATATAGTTTCTAACCTCTTTTGTCGAGTCACTGTTATTTCTTTCAATCGAAACTCGCGGTTTATTATCACATTTATCGGGTCTCCATGCGGCATACTAATTATATGCCTTGATGTTTCGGTAGGGTTACACTTACCGTGGTACTGTTTATATCAATAATGTACCTTGTAAAAAAGCTATTTCCATGTCCATACCTATAATTTAAAATTTTGGTGTTCTAAGTGTGAAGCAGTGTCAAATATAATTTACAATCCAGGGACATCATTTTGTTGTAGCATAGAATTTAGAATAGTAGGTATAGAATTTCGGCTTCCTATACAGAGGAAAAGATAATTTTGTAGATATACTAATAAATTGTATGCCTTGATCTGTTTTTCAGGTGAGAGTGAGAGTAGTAAATTTGCTTTGAATCATGAAGGTGTTGGACGTCCTTTATATTTTGATGCTCAGGCAACAACACCTGTGGTAAGATGATTTTTTTAAATACATATTTAGTCAATTATCAGTAGGCCTTCCTTCTAAAAATTTTACATATTGAAAATAACAATCAAATATAATTTATATTATTTTAGATTTTGTTGCCGGTGTAATCTATAGATAAACCTAATAGCTGGTTGTTATTATAAACATAAACTGTGGCCTCTCCATTTCTATCTTATCTGTAAAACCCTTTTTTATTGTCAATAGCATCAAAGATAAACATTGGTCACCAGAAGTTATATTTGTATAGAATATTTAATTTTTCAGGATCCTAGAGTTCTAGATGCTATGTTACCATACTTTGTCTCGTATCATGGTAATCCACATTCAAGGACACATTCATATGGATGGGAAAGTGAAATGGCTGTTGAAAAGGGTAGAGAGCAAGTGGCTAATTTAATCGGAGCTGACCCAAAAGAGATAATTTTCACGTCAGGTGCCACAGAATCAAACAATATATCGATTAAAGGTGTTGCACGATTCTATGCTCCTAGAAAAATGCATATTGTGACTACTCAGATTGTAAGAATCACCTTTGAATATCTTGTCTCTCTTTTGTGTTTCTGTAAAAAATATCTAATATTATTTGCTTATTATTTCAGGAACACAAGTGTGTTTTGGATTCATGTCGAGCCTTAGAAGGAGAGGGTTTCAAAGTTACATACTTACCTGTCGGATCTAATGGAATAATTAATCTACAAGATTTGGAGCAAGCATTGACTCCTGAGACAAGTTTAGTCTCTATTATGACTGTTAACAATGAAATAGGTAAGAAACAATTTACATTTATACATAAGTCTCTCATTTTTGGGAATCAATCATAGATTCAAGCTTTTTTTCACAAACAATTTATTATGTTATTCTTTACTATTATTTTAAAATTTGCTCTCCACTTGAAGTGCTTGCCAACTAAACATACCTACAACAAATAGTCCAGTTAGGTAAGTTCAATTTCGGGAAAGAGGTCAAACGAATCCAGCTCAGTTGGGCAGTATTCAACACAGTGACGCAAAATGAAGGTCTTTGACCAGTGTCTGTTACCAGAGATTTTTTTTTTACTAGGATCTGTCTATTTTGGAAGACATTTAGTAGTAGTTTTGGTGTTTTGTGTTGTAGTAGAAGCCAATGTGGAATCAGTGTCGGAGGTCAATATCGCCGTATCTTCGGCATACGTGGTAGTGGTTGATGTGTCCGACACTGGTAGGTCTGCGGTGAATATTAGATATAACATTGGACCAAGAACACTTCCCTGGGGCACCCTAGAGTGTATCCTGTACAATTTGGTGGTTTCTTCTCCGTGTCTAACCAGAAAGTGGCGATGGGTCAAGTACGACTTTAAGATGAGATAGAAATACAGTGGAAGACTTTTTTCATTTTGTACTTTATTGATTTACTCAACCACTCAAGCTTTAATTTGTCTTTTATTATGGTCACCATCGTACATCATAACAGCCAAAATGTCTAAAATTTTGATTTGTAAAAGTCTTAGTAACGTCAAGGAATACAGCAGAGCAGTATCTTTTTTTTCTAAGTCTGTGTGAACTCTCTGTATTATTCTGTGTACCTCTTCAATTGTGGAGTGCTTCTCCCGAAAGCTTCTCTCTTCTTCTTCTTCTCTCTATCTTTTGTTTCTTCGATATGTGTAGCTAGGCGACGAAGCAGCAGTTTTTCAAACAACTTTAACGCTATTGTGAGCAAACTTATGGGTCTGTATGATTTAACATTGTGTGTTGGTTTTGCAGCCTTGTGAATCATAATAATAGAAGCCACTTTCCATTGTGCAGGGAATGAACGAAGTCTTATAATAGCGTTGAATAGGTAAGTTAGATAGTGTATACCCTTCTTCGGCAGTACCTGAAGACACCTTCCTGTTATCAAATCGTAGCCTGGATACTTCATTGGATTCAGTTTGACAACTTCCTGTACAACTTCACTCAGGGTAAAAGGCTTGATAATACTGTCTGGCTCATTGTGTTCATTCAATAGATCGTAAATATATTTGTGTACTTCGACAGTACATTATCCTGGGCGCCACAGGTTTCTGAGGTGAGCCGGAAAGTTTTTGCGGCGGCTGGAGCATTGAGACGGTGGAGGAATCTACTACCAGTTAAGACCAAAGTCGAGCTTGCGCAGGCACTGCTTCTTCCGATCCTGGACTATGCAGATATATGTTATCTTGACCTCAATGAGGATCTTCTAAACAAGCTGCAGCGTCTGCAAAATCTCTGTTTACGTTTTATTTTCGGGCTGCGCAAGTTCGACCATGTCTCCGGTTTCCGGGCACAGTTGGGGTGGCTTCCGGTCAGACTGCGAAGAGACGCACACGCGCTCTCGCTGACCTATAATGTTATAAATAACCCACTCGCACCTGTGTATTTGTCGGAGAGGTTCCGGTTTTTGGGCGCGGATCATGATCGTGGTCTCCGGTCGAAGTCTGATAACCTTCTTAGGGCCCCCTTTTCTCGATCAGGATATTACAGGGAATCTTTTACTGTTCAATCTGCCCACCTATGGGACGCTCTGCCGAGAGAGATACGACACGGTACTTCATTACCTACTTTTAAAAAGAAGGTAGACGAGTATTTCTTCTCAAAGTCGAATTGTTTGCAGTAAATAAATTTTCTGATTGTGATTTTGATAGTATCATCATCACAGCCCACAACAGTCCACTGCTGGACTCAGGGCCTCTCCCACGAAAGGGGAGGCTATCGCCATAATCTCCACGCTTGGCAGGCGGGTTGGAGATCGCAGTATAAATACAACAACGGAAAACGCTGCTGCCCATTTTCTAGCCTTTCGGAGGATCTAGATCTTTTGCCTTGAAAACATAAGTCGTCTTATACGACACCCACGAGTATAAGGGGTTGGTGCTATTCTGCTCTGCCGGACACCACACAGCCAATCTATAAATTTTGATAGTATAGTATTATAGAATTCTTTATTGTATTTATGTCTAAGTATTACATATATTAGCATATTAGTTTATTTGTTAATTATTATTTTTCGCTACTATTTACTCTTGCACTACTTACTAGTTCTTGTGAAACATTACCTCTTCCCAAAGGTTGTCTGGGAGAGATCGCTTAAAGCGATAAGACCGCCTTTGCGCGCATGTATATTATGCTGTTTTTTGTAAATTGTCTTATAATATGTGTGCAATAAAGAGTTTTTACTTACTTACTTACTTTTTGTCTACTTCACTTTCTCGTTCGTTCGAAGTAAAATCATTGCTCAGATGTTCAGCGAATACTTGAGCTTTTTCTTTATCAGTGCGACACCATTCACCGCTTTGGTTTTTAATGGGGTGTTGGACATTCTGTGGTATTTTGAATTTCGCTGTATCTTTCCATAGTGAGTAGTCTGAGGCAGGGCTGATACTTAGATTTTCAAGGTAGGTGTTTATGTCTCTGTCATTATGCTTTCTGAGGTATTTAGTTAGTTTGTTTAGTTTAGTTTTAATTTCAGGATTGTGTGTAGTATTTCTCTTTTTTTATGGATAAGTTGTCTTATGGTCATTGGTATGTAGGTATTTTCAGTCCCACAATCATTACACATGAATTAAACTGTTCCACCGCAATGCCTAACTCTTCTTCATTTTTGAGGCCAATATTTATGTCCAGCGTCTGCTCTACATGATGACGGTAGGCATTCCAATATCTTCTGTAGTTATGTAATATAGCTCTTTTTGTAGCTTTTCATACATTATTTGTTATGTGTATGATGACTGGGGAGTGATCTGAAGAAAGTTGAAAGCTGGATTGAGCATTAAGTTTTTGTGGTGAGATACCTTTAGTGAGAACAAAATACGTAGGCTCACGTGTGGATATAGGATGCAGTTTTAGGGCTTCGGTGGTATGAAAGAGTTGCCTTCCCCTCGTGTTTATTAAACGATATCATAACAGAGACGTGGCCCTAACTGTTGGCCTTATAAAGGTGTGTAAGAATTAGCCCACTGTCAACAAAAAGCCAATGGAAAGGGCAAGGTTCAGAATCTCACTGCGCGATCAAATGAGAAATGAAGGAGATTCGCAAGCGAACTAACTATGGTCACTGACATAGCCCGAAGGATTGCAAGCTTAAGTAGCAGTGAGCAGGGCACATAGCTCGCAACATAGATGACCGATGGGGCAGTAAAGTTTTGGAGTGACGAACACGTTCCGAAAGATTTAGCGTGAGTACGCCTCCCAAAGTTGGACCGACGACCTGGTAATGACCGCAGGTATCAGCTAACTGCGGAAGGCACAAGTCCGACCTTTGTGGTGATCTCTGGGGGAGGCCTTTGCCCAACAGTTGTCTTTCGGCTGATATGATGATAATGTAATTTTTTTGCAAGTCTAAATCAGGTATTTATATTGTAATTATAAATCTTTCTAGGAGTGAAACAACCAATAGCAGAAATTGGAGCTTTATGTAAAAGCAAAAAGGTGTTTTTCCACACTGATGCTGCTCAAGCAGTAGGCAAGATGCCTCTAGATGTGAATAAAATGAACATTGACCTAATGTCAATATCTGGTCATAAGGTTTATGGACCTAAAGGTATAGGTGCTCTATTCATAAGGCGGCGACCTAGAGTTCGAGTAGAGCCTATTCAAAGTGGAGGCGGACAAGAAAGAGGAATGAGAAGTGGCACTGTGCCTACACCTTTAGTTGTTGGGCTTGGTGAGTAATACATTGGTTAAATTTAATATAATAAAAATATGCATTAAGAGACTGAATGAGTATGATACTGATCTTTTAATGTTTATTGTAGGTGCGGCTTGTGAAATATCACAAAAGGAAATGGCATATGATAATGCTTGGATGGAAATGTTATCTAAGAGGTTCTTAGATAAAATAAATTCTAAACTATCACATGTTATTAGAAATGGTGATCCAGTCCATACACACCTTGGTTGTATTAATTTATCATTTGCATATGTAGAAGGTAAAGTAAATTAATAAATCATTGATATCCTCCAACACAAAACAAAAGTTTAACGAAATATTTTCTTGTATTCCAGGTGAGTCTTTGCTGATGGCTCTGAAAGATGTAGCTCTTTCAAGTGGATCTGCTTGCACGTCTGCTTCATTAGAACCATCATATGTACTGAGAGCCATAGGAACAGATGAAGATTTAGCACATAGTTCCATCAGGTTATATAATATGTATATTATTATGTTGCATTTAATTTACTAGCTTACGCGACCAATGTTCGACGAAAATTATTTTATGCCTAGGTTTATGTGCCTGGGTATATTTATCTTTTATGTATTTTCGGTATAAGTTAATGTGTGTGTGACTACTACACTGTAAAATTTAATCAAAATCAGTTTTTTGTGATAGTGAAACAACCATGTAAACATCTATCAACAATTTTTCATTTACAATATTGTTAAGTGCTGGTAATATTTGGAGTGAAACACTTGTGACAGGTTTCGAAACTTTATTCTCTTCCAAGGTTTCCATAACAAGCTCCACAACACACAATCAGGTCTCTCGTAGTCTGTAGGATGTCGCAGGTACTCGCAGTTTATCACTCGGTATTCTGATAGACAAAACTGAGTTCAGTTTTGTCTATCAGACATGCTCGAGGCAGTTGCCTCGAGCATGGCCGGCTCCTGTTTATATACCCCGGTCCCGATACTGGAATGTTCTAGAGATCTAGTCCGAACGTTGTTCAGGAACACATTCGGGTATATACCAGACGGTCCTGTGTAAGGTAACTATAGACCTTATGTCCCAGAACATAAGGTTCATTCTGGGTTGCCGCACAACACGGCGCGCGCGAGCGTTCTTGAGGCCCCGACAATATTTTTACACTTTTTATTTATTCATGTTTGTACTTGTGTATTTACTAATTTCATTTATTTATATTTTCAGATTTGGTTTAGGTCGATTCACAACTATTGAGGAAGTAGATTACACTGCGGACAAAACCATAAAACACGTAGAGCGCCTAAGGGAAATGAGTCCACTCTGGGAAATGGTGCAAGAAGGCGTTGATATAAAAACTATTCAATGGTCGCAACATTGAAACAATGTTGCTAAATATTGTAAATATGATTATGCTAAAATGCAATTCTGGCTTAGATATTATTACAAAGATCTGGATTTGTATCCAATATTCTGTTATAAATTTGCTACCAATGAGAATTAAAGTTTATGATACAGCACTGTACAACTTTTGTTGTGACATGTTTATGTGATAATCATACTGTAATTCATGCTAGTAGGATACCTCTAGTCGGTAGTCCAGTAGTTTTGTCCGGTACCAACTGAGTCTATATAATTTTGTCACAATAGTTTGGTTATTACGTCAAACTGAAATGTTGAGACTTCTTCTGTAGTTCAGTTAACGACTTTGTCGAAAAAGAGGAATATAGATGTTGAGTGGGATAATTTTACACAAAATTGTAAGTTTCAACTCATAACAAATCACTTACTGACTGCTGGCACAATTTGACTTCTAAGACTAGAGGAATAAATAGAACAATATTCTTAAAATTTAATGGTATTTTATTATGTATATAGGCATCACCTTAAGCACACATTATTGCAAAGTTTTAAATTTGTTAAAAGTAGTACATACTGTTGTTATTGAGAATATCTTTGAGTAATTAAATGCTTATTTCAGAAGTTTGATAAAATAAATAGTTTTAATGTTGTAATTAACAAGGAATGAAAAAAAATCACTTAAAACTCAATCAATCTTTATTAGATGATTATAAATATTAACACATTCACAAATACATTACGTAAAATAGAAGTACACTATATTAAGCTATTAGTTATATGATTATATCTGGCCATTGTTAATTAAAGCTTATTTTCCTACACTTTTAAAAACACAATACTTGTTATTTATGATATTATACAATGATGCTTAAAAAATATAATACTGTCTAAAAATAAATACGGAAATAGTGGCCACAAAACGAATGTCAACATTAATAACGAATAAACAAGCAGAAGTTAGTACTTATGTTGAGAATCATAGAAATTTTAGTATCTAAGGTCCACACGCATTTGCACTGATGCAATGTGGAGCATCAAATATTATAGTTTATTAGTATGGAGGAAGACGTGGTCGCACTGTATAGCTAATAGTCTTGCTCCATATAAACCTAGTTTATTTACCTATATTTGCCACATCACACAGCACAGCGTAAATGTGTGGACCTTTACTGTGCTTTTTTGTGCTGAGCATGATTAAAAACAAAATAATTTCACAGCAGAGTAATTAAAATATTATGACCTATAGAATAGTTTTAAATATAAAGTGGTTGCAATAAATCTCATCAATTGTAACTAATACACTGTTTCATTTCTTAATTTAGGCAATTGCTGGTTTATTATGAATTCAAACGTATCATTTTTACTAATAATAATATTGTTCATGGCTTGGCATCTGTTGTATTCAGTATTTACAACATAACAGGTATTTATGGTGAAAATCTATTCAGTTAACAGCTACATGGAGGATCTTCAGCTGGCTCAGGGTTTGTTATCTTGAAGCTGTTATGGTCCAAAGTTTGAAGCTCAATTCTTGATCTGTTTGACTCCACCAGTTGCAAAGCAATGTCGGCAAACATTTCCTCCACACCTTTGCCTGACTTGCAAGAGGTTTTATAAGTGGTACTGATCAGATTGTGGCACTGTTCACTGTAAAAAAAAACAAATTCATCTATATTTTATAGATGTTTACCAATGGGCAGTTGCATCTGCTTTATTACAAAAGGAGAAAATAGTAATGACAATTAAAACGAAATTCGTACCAAAAGGTTTCAATATCAGCATCAGTGACCTGTGGTGAATTTCCTTCTAGATCTGACTTATTTCCGCAAAGAAATATCTTAGCATTTTCAGCATACGTAACAATATCAAGCAAGTGTTGGCTTAACACATGAAACGATGATGCATTGTCAAGTGAGAATACTAAAATAGCTGCTTCAGCAAATTTGTAGTAGCTGGACGTAACTGATGCAATTCTCTCCATACCACCAGTATCCCACAGTTGCAGCTGAAAACAAAACAAAAAATTTTATATTTCAATACGCCAGGTACACCATAAGGAAACACAAAAACTCCACAAATGCTAGAATTTAAAGGCGCTCAATCCACCCGAACTATTTCATTGAATAGGGTAAGGGAGGTTTTACAAACCTTAACATCCTTGTCACCCACTGGATAAACTTTTTCAAAATGATCTAACCCTAATGTTGATCGCCTGTCTGAATTGGGCATAAATGTATTGTTAATAAAACGTCGGAATATGGAGCTTTTTCCTACACCATATTCACCACACAAAATTACTTTGAGGACAGGGGTTTTTACAATGGCCATTGTTCAGATTTATGTTCTATTCTGTGTGCCAAATCAAGGTATTAGCTCAAAAGCGATATAGAAGAGCAACTCTTTCTAGAATAGCATAATTAACATATATTAAATTAATACATTAATTAGCATAATTATGTATAGTGTACACTGCAAATATCAATTCAATTAGAAATTGAGAATTTGAGTCAAACATTTGTTTTGATCAAAGAGGTTATAAACAAACACCACTGTTTTGACTTTTGACAGGAGGAGTAGGTGCCACAGACCATAAAATTATAACGGGCATGATAGGCTCACTCGACATAGTAACACACCGTTTTAACGATGACAATGATTGATTGATCGTTTGCGCTATCGTATATGTCAAATTGACATTACCAGTGACCAATAACTCGATGCGCCGTCCTGTTTGTTTGGTTTGGTTCCGTCTTATAAGTCTGATCTGTTTGTTGGATGTTTCTTCGAGGCTTGAGGGTTTGATTTTAATTTTCTGGGTATCTGCTATTTGTTGTGAATGGAATAGAACAAATTTCTAACATAAAAATGGATTTACAAACATCACATTTAGCAGCTGCTCTAATGTCAGGTAATGCGTATGTTCACGCCGCTGCTGAAGCGCCTGCAAGTAGCAACGCTGGCGAAGCCAAATTCGAGAAACCTGTTGAAGTGCGAAAGGAACATTTAGATGAAGATAAAGAAGAAATGGGCAGTGCTGAAGAATTTACCGATGAGGTACTTAATAAAAATTTGTAGATTTGTTTGAAAGTTTTACGTACTTAGTTGTTTTCATCTGTTTGTTTTACGAGGTACCTATTGTACTTTTCAGGAATCAGAAACACAAACCGGCAATAAATCTATGCCTGGTAGAGGTGTTACACTACAGATGCTATTAGAAGATAAAATGTTGGAGCCAGGAACGGCAGCTATGACAATTGAATATTTGGTATGAATTGATTGATAGTGTTCCTTGTCGAATCTCGGTATACCTAAAACTGTCTTATTGCCTAGTGTGGTACAAGAACAACTGGCTGACCTGATGGAAAGTGGTTAACGTTATTCATAAAATCTGCAAGAGAAGAGGATTGACTGTAGTACAGAGTACAAACCTTTAAGGTACCTGAAATGTAGATATGACTTAAAGAACCCTGAGTAGTAGTGCAAAGGAAAGACTTTGGGAGGAAGATCAATATTCCACATCTTACACATGTGCAGTAAACAGGCTTGTATAGTTTGTATGTTAGTTTCATGCCAGGCTTCCAGGAAATTTCATCTACAATCTAAATAATTGATTTAACTTAAATTTCAGGGCCAGAAGTTTGTGGGAGACCTACAACCTGATGGGAAAATAAAGTCCCATGAGACTGAAACAATTTTTTGCTCACCATCTGCTTGGGCTATTCATTGCAAAAGGATAATAAATCCGGACAAGAGATCAGGCTGTGGTTGGGCATCCGTCAAGTACAGGGGGAAGAAATTAGACACAATCAAAGCTACATACCTTCGCAAGAAACAGTTACAAAGGGAGAACATGCAGAGTGATGGTTGGTACCCATCAAACTTTTTGTTCAACATTTGTGATTTAAAGAAACCCCACCTGATGGAAAGCTAAACTATCATCAATAAAAAATCATCTATGATAAATTGGATATAGTCTAGATATATGGATGATAGTCTTGTTGGCTATATTTCCCTAAAATATTTTTATATTTGTTTGCAGAAGAAGTAGAGATGGAAGTGGAGAGTCCACCAGAACCTCCCCCACAAAGAGTGGTCATGAAGCATAATACTGTACCCAATAGAATGATGCAACAGTAAGTGCAATCTTTGATGCTAATGGTTTATTTTCTAGAACAGTTTTGAAACTATTTGTATATCATAAACACAGTTTAGTAAGTATTCAATACACAGAAAAGCCTATGTGGCCCATAAAACTGCAACTGCACATAGCATTCAAAACTTCAATAATACCACTAATTAAGTATTTATAACTCTTAAACAATATATTACCAATATATGCCTTCAATACGCGAATGATCGCAATTTAGCAATTTTTCAATTAAACAATTTAATGTAAGTTTGCTCTTCTCAGGTCATACAAAAATTCATACAATGTTTTTGAAAAGCCCTGCATCCGAAAAATATCTGTATTATAAGAACAATGAGGGTGATAACCATCTGCTAAGTCCTAAAAGGATTTTTTATACTTCCACTTCAAATCTTTGCATTTATAAAATTGAAGCAAACTAAGAATCTCACATACTTTTGAATTTATAATATTGCTTTGTATGAAAGTGAGAATGGATATACAATCTAACATCAATTTCATTTGAATGTAACTCCACTCCCTAGTATGGTACTAAGTGGATATTATTTTACATTTATTGCATTTGTTTTAGTGATGCCAACATGCTCATTGAGGCTGTCTCATTTTCTTCAGTTGGCAAGGTACAACCATTTTTAGTGTCTGTCAGTTCTAATGCCTGCCTTGTGTTGGACATACATTGTCACTTGAAAAAAGAAGAAGTATATGGATATTTGGCTGGCACATGGGATCTCAATAGCCATAGTAAGTAAAACGGTAATTTTGTATGTTACAGCAAGATTACAATACTCTCAATCCTCTCCATTTGAACTGGTTAACCAGACGCGGTTTTCGTACGAGTGACTTTTGGACGAGTGAAACTGGCCTCTTACCCTCCTGGGAGTAAGGCGGTTTGGTCCATGGCAAAAGCGGTCGAATCAAATTTCAGTCAGTCTTCGTTGCCACCATTGCTGAAGCCAAACGGAACATTGACCCATGCTGCTGAAGAGAAAGCGAATTTGCTTGCTTCTCTTTTCGCGGCGAATTCGCGTTTGGATACTGCAGGAAAAACACCACCTATCTCACCCCATGCTGACTGCGCTATGGCCGAGGTGCAAATGCATAAGAAAGACATTTTAAAAATCCTGTGGAGTCTGGACGTGTATCTGTATCGCCTCTCACTTAAGACAATTGTATCTAAGTGGTGGTAGCTTGCCAATGTGCAGCCCGTGCCCAAAAAAGGCACCGCGCTGACCCTGCCAACTACCGCCCTATTTCGGTCACTTCCATACTCTGTAAGATTATGGAACGTGCATTGAATGACAAACTCCTTGCGCATCTTGAAGGCCACGATCTCCTCAGCGATCACCAGTACGGATTACGCCGTGGTCGGTCTACTGGGGACCTTCTCGTGTAAGCCACATAATTATGGAGTGAGGCCATTGAGAGACATGGCGAGGCCTTTGCTGTGTCTCTTGATATCTCCAAGGCCTTTGACAGGGTTTGGCATGCGGGCCTTCTAAGCAAGCTTCCTTCATTTGGTATTCCTGTTGGCTTTTGCGCCTGGATATCATATTTTCTTAGTGGACGTTCAATCAGTGTAGTTATCGATGGCCACTCGTCTAATCTTCAGGCTATAGACGCGGGAGTTCCTCAGGGATCTGTACTGTCCGCGACTTTATTCCTGCTGCGTATTAACAATCTGCTTGTACCAGGTACCTGTGGGTACACAGATGATAGCACAGTAACGGATAGATATCTGTCAGAGGCAAAAGCCAGCAGGGACGATATTCAGTCTTGTCGAGAGGCCATGGTTGATCGTTTGCACAAAGCTCTCAAGGCAGTTTCTGATTGAGGCGAAGCCAATCTGGTACCGTTCAACGCAACCAAAACTCAGGCGTGTTTGTTTTCCGCCATGAGGAGTCCATTCCATCTAACACCAACTTTTCGGGATGTTCCTGTGTAAATTACCGACAACCTACAGCTTCTTGGTGTTGAGCTATCTTCAAATCTCAACTTCGGTCAGCTCATCGAATCCAAAGTAAAGACTGCAGCAAATAAACTTGGTATCCTCTCGAAGGTTAGGCGCTACTTCACTTCAAAGCAGTTGCTTCAGTTATATCAAGCACAAGTGCGATTCATAGCATGGAGTACTGCTGCCACCTCTGGAATGGATCAGCCAAATATCAACTGGCGGCTTTGGATTCGGTGGAAAAACGTGCAAAGAAGATAATTTGTGACCCGCGGTTGATTGAAGGGTGGGGTTGCGAGTCTGTCGGTCTTCTATAAGTTACATTTAGGAGAGTGTGCGAAGCAGCTGCACGACCTCATTCCGCCGGCCCCTTTCCGCCATCTGCAGACGCGATCCGAGCAAGCGCTTCATCCTTATGTCGTGTATCTTCCACACGAGCCGCTTTGGCTCGACCTTTATAATACGTACGGCTAAGAAACGGAACGCGTTGCCTGCGAGTGTGTTCCTGATCAATATAATCTGGATGCCTTCAAGGCTAGAGTTAATAGGCTGTTTCAAGACGGGCATGCTTTATCTTCGGCCGCATCGTCACTTACCAATAGGTGAGATGGCGGTCAAATGCCTGTCTTGTCTATATAGTAAAAAAAAAGACTGTTACTCCCCTGTGGCCTGGCGATGACAGGATGACAGGCATATTATATTACACTTTGATGCCAGGAAAATCTAGTTCTATGCTATTTTTTGAGCACGTCCGTCGGCCCTTTTTATGTACCATCAAAAGGTATGTCACGCCGCATTACCAGTGATTTTCTATGCGCGCGCTTTACACATATTACTTGACACAATGCCCACTCCTCTTTTCTTTCCTTATAGGTTGCTCTACCTATGCAATGATTCAATGTTATATCGTGAACAGACACACAGACACGGCTTGGAACTGTCTTGTAAAATAATTTGGTCCCTTATCATGACATAATTTAACCAGTGGACAGATAGCGGGGGGACCGAGCTCACCGAACATGTAATTTCATATATATATGCAATGACGCTATAGTCTAAAAAAAACTGATAAACCAAATAAATATGTATTTAAAAAATAATAATTGTGACGAAATGGCTAGACTTAGATTTCATTTTTCCACTTATACGAGTTCTGTATATAACATTCTTCCAATTTTCATTCGCTTTGTACCAGACTTATGGAAAGGTAGACCCGTATCCTTTAGTAGGGCCTGCTTTTGGGTTATGGCGTTCCTGTAAATGTTTATTTTGTGAGTTGTTCTCATAGATTTTAGACATAAATGGAGCCTCGACCTATAGAGAGTGTCCACTGTCACTCTGTCATAACTTTATACAAATGAACTCAATATCATGCAAAAGCTGAAATATTAGGTCACCTAATGTTGGACCTTGGTGGCCTTCCACCAAATTTGAAAATAACAGTGGTTATGGAGGGGTATTTGACAACTTATAGCCGTCCCTTTTGGGCACATTATTTGCACCATTAAAAAGGGAACGAAATATAGATTGAGACTTAAACTGTGAGTAAGCGCCATCTATCCTCTATGTCTAAAATCTTTGGTTGTTTTTGTTGGCTGTCAAGTTTAGTTCCTTTGTCATCCGCGAGTAATACTAACTGACAACAAGTTATAGTAAGTAAGTTTTTGCGAATTTGCGTTTTGGAGCAGTTGTTTCCCATTGCCAATTAGAAACAACTGCTTTAAAACGACGGATCGATTCCAACCTGCGATGACAGGCTTTATTTTGACAACAGAGCTGTCTCTTAGTCGCGCAGAAGCTAGGCCCGCGCATTGTGGGTAGGTTTTGCAAGCGGAGAATTCGACGCCACTCCACCCAACGGCGCTGACACTCAGCGAGGCTAGATGAATGAACCGCATTATAAATATAAAACCATTACATTTACAAAGTACACAAATATTTTTAATAAATTACTTTCAGATTTAATGATAACTCACACATTCCCTTGCTTAATAAGTAAGAAGGATCCCAGACCCCGAGTTATGGTAGAATTGGATATTCAGATGGAGATAGAGAAATTGGGATTGACTCTCTTAGGATGGTATCACTCGCATGCCACAAACCCCGCTATGCCGAGCCTCAGGGATTGTGATAACCAATTAGAGTACCAGATCAAATTAAGAGGGCCCTCCGAAATTTCGTACATTCCTTGTATGGGTGTCATATGCTGTAAGTACTACTTTGTTATGACGACTATAATGTTTGTGGTTTCTTTAGTGTTTATAATGTTTCAATGTTTGTTCTTTCAGCGCCATATAATCCTGAGAGTCCTGTTTTGGAGTCATCGTTGACATTCTTCTGGGTCACTCCCCCGCCCGAGCAAAGGCCTACAGAGTACCCGCGGCCGTTACTGTTGCAGTACAACATGGTACACGACACGCACCTGACGCCACACGCTATGGACCAAATTAAGAAAAGTATTAAATATTATTTCACATTTTCCGATGACACATCTATAAACTTCAAAGACAACTTCAAGCCAGATATTACTTATTTGGACAAACTTAAGTGCACATTGACGCCGAAGTTTCCGCGGGAACAGAGCGATGGACTACTTTGGCACTTCATTCGTGAAGAGTTAGGGTGCTCGTCGGAGCATGATGATAAACTGGATTTAGATGCGCTTCTGGCCGTCCCTCAACCCATCCCTGTTTCAAAACCCAGTCAAACTACGTCTATACCTAACTTCCCGTCAGTTAGCACTTTGCAACAAATGGTCAGCAGACCGGCAGGTGTTCCTCCGATCAATGTATCTTCAGGTATTGGTGCCGGTTCTCCTCACAAATTCGAGTCTCCCTCATTAAACATACCAGTACTGCCTACATCCAGTAAATCTTCAAAGTCGTCAACGTCAACGTCTCTGCCATCAACGTATCCAACTGGATTAGATATGTTGACCAGTATGGCTTTGGGCCTAGGATCAACGAATTTGCCGTTAGGTTCTACTGGGCTCGAAAATCTTGCAGCTGCTAATAGTATGCTCTCAGGCCTTACCCCAGGAATGTCATCAAGCTTGGCAGCTACCTTATCCGCTAGTAAACTTCCTGATCCTCCGTCATATAGTATGGCGCTTCAAAATTTAACTAGTAATATAGGGAACTACGAAAAGACATCGACTAGCACGTCTACAAGTGCCAGTTCGTCAGCACCAATCCCAGCAAGCATTGCCTCCAATTTAATGATGAGTTCGGCCGATATCGCCAACGCTTTGTTTTCTGCAAGCAAGTATTGCAGCGCCGGGATCCTTGGAATTCCTGATCCTATGTCCAAATCCACACTAGCGGCGAATAATATGTTCCTGTCTCCATCGCTTATGAAAATGCAAGAGTCGCTATTAAAGCCGCTCTCTAGCAGCAGTCCCATATCTTCTAAAGTGGGCTTAGATCAAGCCATGATGATGAAGTCACCTCACGATCTTTTGAAGGGCAATAAAGATTACTTGCCACCTGATTTTGGTAATGTTGGAAAAGGAAAGACTGATGTTACGGATACAATGAAAGGGACTGAAACTACAACATCGTCTAAATCAGAATCCTCAAAGTCTGAAGCAATGGACACACAACCGTCGGATTACGGCCTTTCGTCCCGGCTTGGCGGCGACTCATTTTTGAACCAAATGTTAGAATTGACGAAAAAGACGACCATGCCTGATTATATGTCTGATTACAGCCAGCCTATGAAACTATCCAAATCTGATGATATGGCAACCTCTGTAGCGTCATCAAGCCATTCATATTCGAGTAGTGGTAGTATTGTGGACACTATAGCGCAGGTGGCCATGGGAAATTACTCAAAACATGACGAACCCCTGGATTATGGCAAGGAACAAGATTATAGTAAGACTGCGGATATTGAAAATGACGATTAATTTGTGAACGTATTGCATTTGCCATACTCGAATATATTGCTCGTGAATCTTATCTAGGGTATCAGTATTTAAATAGTAATTAGTGACGTAAACTTAAGCATAATATAATTTATTGTAAACTTTCATATTTATTTATACAGTATGACTCCCTGATCAACTGCCAATGTATTTAAAACTCTCAGGCTGTAGTTAAGTATTTATTATTCTATAAAAATAGCATTAAACTTTTACAAACATTCCAAAGCTTTTATTTATACGCATGTAATATATATTTATATTGTTAACAATTTTTACGCAATATATAGACAATGGACAGTTTGTGTAATACAACAAGAATTTAGTGAAGATTAAATTACTTGATAAGGAATATAATTGTTGATTTCCTGAGGCTTAAATCAGTGTCAGTAATGCCCTACGATCGCTGGCAAACCGACAATCAATTCCAGATAGTGCGTGACGTAGAAAAGATAATGAGATTATTATTTTCATGCAAAGTACCAGCTAATCACTCCAAATCAATTTATTGAATCGAAGACACCGCTGATAAAGAGTCTAGAACTTATACCTTGTGATTAAATAAAAGTGCGCAAATAAGTCAAAAAAATATATATTCCTACCTCATCAACACAAAAATATATTTGAAAATTTGTGCAACATGGTACTTAGATAATTTTATATTTAATGTAGTGTAGTGCCATGACTAGACCTTAAATAAAGTTTAAAAAAAAGGTATGTATAGTGAAATATATTTCAAATTTTAAATCAATGGAATCAACTTTAAAATTATGATCTTAATGGTGGCCACTGACTATCATGGCGCTTGGTCAAGAATTTTGTAAGGACGTCATACCAGTTAACGGTGTGTTGGAGTTACTTGATCAAGCATATTTTGATCATGCCACTGGATCAAGCAAGCATGATTTTGAGTAGCCACCATTCTACATCATACAACAGTGCGGTCGTAGTGATTGTAATAATTTATATTGCATTTTAGTGGAAGGATTACATACACCATGGCTACAACTACCAAAGGTATAGGTGGCGACAGCGATGACTCCGACTCGGAGTATACGCCATTATTCGACGATGGCGAGGACGAGTAAGTATTTTATAATTACCTAGCGACCCGCCCCGGCTACGCACGGGTTTTTGCGTCTTTTTTTACTACGATATGCATGTATTTATACATACACCTTACGGAAGATATTCTGTAAATAATTGTGAAAACCTCATCAAAATCCGTTGCGTGGATTATGAGTTAGCGGAAATACATACATACAGACGTGGCAAGCGACTTTATTTTATACTATGTAAAGAAGTACGTAAAGAAATATTCTGGTAGTAATATTCACAGATCTAGCCAAGATACCCAACTTCGAGGCGATTCTATCGCGGTTGACGATCGGAAGTTTACGGTTATGTTCGGCCAGCGCTCGTAAATCGGCGCCGTACTGCAAACGTAGCGAAACTAGCCAAAACACAGCTGAAAAATTCCAATCGTCAATCGCAATAAAATCACTACGAAGCGCTTGCCATCTTGACTAGCCGGAGTTTCTGTTCCGGATCCTGCAGATCCGGAACAGAAACTAAAATTCATTCGATCACTCAACCACTGGTCGTCACTAAAACTCGTTCAGTAGTTCGTAAAATAGTAACAAATATCTGTCCTAACAAACTATCGCATTTATAATACTAATAGGAAGTAGGATTAGATTAGCATAACTAATAAATAGTTGTTTATTTGAGGCTCAATGATGACTTCATTCCTAACAACATTTCAGGGTAATACTTTATTTACAACCATTTACTCATTTTTAGACCGAAAAGGTGGAAGACAAATAATAATGTAGGCACACATATAAACACCTAATTATCCTTTTCTTTGAAATGATAACGGCCCCAATCAACCGATATTGCAGAAATTGATTGCACCATTGATTTATTAACATGCACTAGGGTCCTGCAAGGTCATAATTTGTTTACAATAAAGGGCGCTACTTTGTTCGCGTACACCTACTTTACCCCTATCTAACCTTTTTTCTTGCTTATAAACCTTCCTATTGAATCACTCTATCTATTGTTCAAATTCGCATAAAAGATCTAAGCGTACATGTATACATATGGACAGACGGCGGAAAGCGACATTGTTTAATACAATGTAAAGATAAATAAATAAAAGAGGATGGGAAACGAGCAAGCAGGTCACCTGATGGAAGCCTCTTAATCTTAGCCACCCATAGGCACCCGCAACACCCGCGGAATCACGAATGCGTTGCCGACCTATGGAGGCGTCAGTCTTACCACCCTTTGATTAAGGGGTGTTTTAAAGCGAATAGCGAACACCGAAGTAGACAACGGAAATTATCGTCAAACACCCCATTATTGTGAACGAAACTCAAGCGAAGTTCATTCGCTAATTTTCAATTGACAGCGATAGCGATAACCGGGGAATATTGCTTCGAGTACAAAGACACACTAGGGGCCGATTTTTTAATCCTCAGATAAAATATTAAGCGATAAGTTATTAAGCGACTAAAATAAAATGGTATCATTACTTCATATAAAAATAAAGGATTACAGATTGTTTTAATTTGGCAGTATATTACTTTATCGGGCAGATAAATCTTAACTGAGGATTGAAAAATCGGCCCTAAGTACAATAGCTAACTAGACTGTTCAAAATGATCTAACCAGGCGGTGAAAATTAAGCTTTATTTAAACGTTATACAGTTATAATTGGAATAACCCATCACCACCAACCAGGTGAGATTGCGGTAAAATGATTGGCCAGTCTAAATAATAAAAAAACATTTGTCATGACCGTGAACTGTGCCCAAACTAAAATAAGGTTTCAATTATCTTAATACTTCGCTTATGTATTTTAGATGCTCACTATACGTGTATAATAATGAAACAGGTACACCGAATTACAATTTAAGTAATTAGGTTAATGTTTATTTCTTTATTTTAATAATTATGAATTGATTATCACCACGACCTGAGTGGTTCAATGGTCAACAACCGGTCTGCCACGCAATAGGTCCCGGGTTCGATTCCCGGCCGGGCAGAAATTGAAATGATGAATTTTAATTTCTGTTACGGGTCTGGGTGTATAATATAGTATGTAATTAAAAAAAAAAGTATGTAAGTATCTAGCACCCATAGTACAAGCTTTGCTTAGTTTGGGGCTAGATGGCGCTGTGTGAATTAGTCCACGAATATTTATTATTATTATTATGTATTTATTATACTGTATAATGTACTAAATAAGAAACGATTATGAAATATTTTATGCTGAAATTAACATTTTAATTATTATTAAGTTATTAATAATTAGCAATAAATTTTATTGAATTGTGAATGGTATATAATAAATTAGGATTTCTAATGTATATTAATAAATTTGGAAATAAAAAGGCCTAATAATAAATACCTAACAAAAATAAAAATGTGTATTGTGTAGATTTGGAGGTGCAGATCTGATTATGACTCACATGTTGCTATAGACTTGCCCTTGAATGGCGCTACGTTAATCCACAGTTTGATAGCCTACTTTATTTCGACATAATCCAAATCCTTGCAATAAATATACACAGCTATCTGTTATGGGCAGACCTGATTAGTGAAGTAAACAAAGCCGATAATCGTTATACATTACGCGCGAGGGTATGTTCCTATATATAAGGGAATGAGTACATTCGCTAGATGTAACGTCGTTTGGTATGGGCAGCATTTTAAAAATATGTATGGACTATGCATATACTTACGTAATATGTTAATCGGTTTGTGCACAGTATCACGAGACCGGTCATGGAGTAATGACGGGGATTCTCACTTGCCTCACCGCTATTACGGGGCGGTCCATTCCCTCGCTCCTCTTCTCATTTTCCTTGATATTAGGTACTGAGAGCTTTTTTAGCTTCTATGCCGCATGTTACTGCGTCGTACAGCATCGATTCTATAGTGTTTAGCTTAGCGAAGCGGTGGTAGAGCACTGACTGACAGACTACGTTTTGTTTTTCTCGAGCTTAGGGGACGACGGAGATTGGCCGGTTGATGGATGAAAGGTTCGCTGGAAAATGGGATTCAGACTGAAAAGTCATCAGCAGCCCTTAAGAGGCGGACAATTGTTTTCTATATTAAATCGGTTAATATGGAGAGGATAGATGAAGGCAGCCAACGACGGATCAACCGATCTGGAGTTCTTTTGTGGAGACCTTTAGCTAGACCTAAGTGTCAGACGTCTTGCATATACGAAAGTTTGGCTTTTTTTTCTAAGCTATGTAGTTAATACTAATGCGACAAGGATCGATAGTAGTACACGAATGTGCTCAGCAAAATCCTTGCTTAGGTATGTTGTGGTGTGTATGCTTAGAGTGTAACTGACCATACGTTTTTACTCTGTGTATGCTTAGAGTGTAACTGACCATACGTTTTTACTCTTTCTATTTTAGTCAAAGAGCGACAAAAGAGACAAAAGGATGGAACTTATTTCGGGAGAAACCGCTGAAAAAAGAAAGCGGGTCTATGGCCTCGCATGCGTTTATCGACAGCAGTGTGAAATTGCTGAAGCTGCTAGCTTACATCATAGTCTTTACACTGGTTCTCGGCTCGGCGGTGATCGCGAAAGGCACATTACTGTTCATTACTTCACATCTAAAGAAAGATCGAGAAATTCCTCATTGTAATAGAGCTTTAGGTAAGCAGATAATGGTTTAATAAGAAGCTGCAATAGGTTTAACTAGTATCCATGATAGATAGCATTGAAGACATCGACAGAATAAATGCATAAACTTTTGATTTTGTTCAGGGCTGGACCAGCAATTCATGGCAGTTCTGCCCCTAGAAGAGCGGTTAACCTGGTTTTGGGCGGCGCTCATAGTATTTGCTTTTCCCGAAGTCGGAACTTTCCTAAGATCCGTCCGGATATGTTTCTTCAAAACTGCAAGAAAACCATCCAAGTTTCATTTTTTTCTGGTAAGTTTACCAAACCCACATTAGAGTTGTTGAGATACCTATGTATATGTTAATGTATCGACGTACTAAATTTCTGTTTTCTTTCAGGCATTCTTGATAGAGACACTCCACACAATTGGAATAGCAATGTTAGTATTGATGATATTACCGGAATTGGATGTAGTGAAAGGTGCAATGTTGATGAATGGCATGTGCCTAATTCCAGCCGTATTGACAGCATTCACGAGAGACAGAATGGAGGGGAAATACGCCCTGAAGATCGTTCTGGATGTTCTAGCCATCTCGGCTCAGGTCACGGCGTTCGTTGTATGGCCCCTTCTAGACAGCAAGCCGGTACTGTGGACCATACCTGCTGCGAGCATATTGGTTTCACTGGGATTTTGGGAAAACTTTATCAGTAATGTCGATAAACATTCTTCAGGTAGATAATAGCTTCCGTTTGACTAAAATATGTACCTATTTAGGTGTAATGCAATTTACGCAGGTGCCTTTTATGCTGATTAATTGATTGTTCCAGATACGCTCATATTTTTGGAAATTCTGAAGAGAGAGTTAAAGGCATCGCGTTACTACATTTACAGGGTACTGTCACTGTGGAAAATTGTTGTTTTCATGGCATCTATTTTGGTATGCCTCCATTTACAAGAAGAAGATCCATTCTCATTTTTCACTGCCGTTAACGACGCCTTCGGGGAACGTAACTACACTGTTTATGAAGTGAGTGTGGTTATTCTTTTGTGAACGACAGATTGAAGGATTAAGGATTGTTAATCGCCCCCGATTATTGTTTTAGTTTCAAGTTATAATTCAGGACGTATACGACGGCGTTTTAGACCACGCTAATACCGGAGAGACATTCGAGTTGACCGTCTCGTGGGCTTCCGCTCTCTGGGTGGCCCTCATCCAACTGTGCTCGGCGTACTTGTGTTTTGGCACCGCCAAGTTCGCATGCAAAATACTCATACAGAACTTCAGTTTCACATTCGCCCTGAACCTTGTCGGCCCTCTCACTGTTAACCTTTTGATAGTGTTCTGTGGCATTCGGGCTGCAAACCCTTGCGCGTTCCGTTACACGATACCGGACTACTTGTTCTTCGATATTCCTAAAGGTTTGTAGCATTGCATATTTTTTTATACCGACTGCGACAATTACAGCGCACAAGATCCTACATACTTTACCGTTATTCTATTATTTCTTTCAGTGTATTTTCTAAAGCAGTACCTGGGTCGCGAAATGGCGTGGGTATGGGTTTTGTGGATGGTGTCGCAGGCGTGGGTTACGATGCACACCTGGAGCCCACGATGTGAGAGGCTCGCGTCTACTGACAAATTATTTACGAAGCCTTGGTACAGCGGGACCCTTACTGACGTTGGTATTCTCTTGAATCGAACGAAGGACCTCGAAAACATCGAAGTTCCTCTCCAGGTAAATGTAGTACAAGTTAAACATCTGCCGTCGCCTCTACCTGTCTCAAAGCTGTCCATGAAAGTTATGTAAAGGTTTTCATGAGTTTTGGCTCACTAGTTTTAGAGTATACATATAGTGTCACATTAATATTTGGTTTTAGGATCTGGAAGATCTTGATGACGCATCCGAATCGAGCGCGGAAAAAAAGAAAATAAAACCGTCAGATACCATTACAAGGTAAGTATTTTGTATACCTGGTAAAGAACCGTTGCCAGCTATCGAGTATGATATCATTGTTACAAATGATAACAATGTTTTCTGATTTATCATTAATAACTCATAGATAACGTTTGTTAATAGGGTATACATATGCGCAACCATGTGGCACGAGAACAAAGAGGAAATGATGGAATTCTTGAAGTCTATTTTCCGTCTGGATGAGGATCAAAGTGCACGGAGAGTAGCTCAAAAGTATTTGGGTATTGCCATTCCTGATTACTATGAGTTGGAAGGTATACATTCAACCTAAATGAATTATTATTTACTTGATTTATTGATTACTTGGCCGTGTGGTGTCCGGCATAGTAGAATAGCACCAACCCCTTACACTCGTGGGTGTCGTACAAGGCGACTAATGTTTTAAGGCAAATTTTCTAGAGCATCCGTAGGCTAGAAAATGGGCAGCAGCGATCTCCAACCCGCCTGCCAAGCATGAAGATAATGCAATAACCTCCCCTTTCGTGGGAGTGACCCCAAGTCCTGCAGTGAACTGTTATGGACTGTGATTATTACTTGAAATACATCTTTGTATCTAAGTATTATAAGTTTGGCGGTGAAGGATAAGTTTGCCGCCAATGTTGGCAAGCGAAGATGGTGAGAAGGTAGAAAAGGGTAATTACCCACCTGGCCGGGTGTTGTGACCAGGGGACCAAGGGTCCGACAGTTGATCGTCGGAAGTTGTATATATGCCGTGGAAGTTGGCACATTTCTCTAGCGCGATGTAGGATTGTTAGCGCCATCTATGTGCGGATGCTTGCCAACCTTGTGTTCGTATACTCGTAATGTGAGTATCGTTGAGTTTCCCTAGTGGAGCGATAGATGTCGCTACAGTACTCCCCCCGGAGACTGGAGGTCGATACCGAAGCGAGAAACGCTGAAGCTGACGTATGAAGCGTAGTCAGTCTGGCGATGCGGTGAGCAGTGGCGTAGCTCTGGCGTGAGGTTGTGCTGTGAGCTGTGCCGAAGCGATGCTGTTCCCAAGTCTGCAGTGAGTCGAGACTGGGTGGGGACAGTGAGATGCCGCAGGTGAACGACCAGGAAGCACGCGTCCGTGCCGACTATGGTCAAGGCTGTGACTGCTGTGTGCGGGAGTCAGGTAGGGAAGACGTAAGGATCACGTCGGGGTCACCACTTTGGCGGTGAAGGATAAGTTTGCCGCCAATGTTGGCAAGCGAAGATGGTGAGAAGGTAGAAAAGGGTAATTACCCACCTGGCCGGGTGTTGTGACCAGGGGACCAAGGGTCCGACAGTTGATCGTCGGAAGTTGTATATATGCCGTGGAAGTTGGCACATTTCTCTAGCGCGATGTAGGATTGTTAGCGCCATCTATGTGCGGATGCTTGCCAACCTTGTGTTCGTATACTCGTAATGTGAGTATCGTTGAGTTTCCCTAGTGGAGCGATAGATGTCGCTACATAAGTATTGAGATGAGATTCTCTGTTGCGTTCCGAATAATATCCAGCCGAATTACATTCGACGATTTATCTAAGATCTAAACAATATAATATGTAAAACTAATATAAGTACATTGGCTCTTCGTAGGTTAGGAACCAACATTAACAATTTGCTTGATTGCTTGAACTATTTTTATCCTGTTTAAATTAATATGTAACTTGTACTGTTTGCTGGTTTCAGCAAACATTTTCATGGACGACGCATTTGAGGTATCTGATCACAGTATGGATGATTACCAAGTAAACAGGTTCGTCAAGTGTTTAGTGGACACCGTAAACGAAGCAGCTTCAGAGGTGCACCTCGTCAACGTCCATTTGCGTCCACCGAAGAAATACCCTACTCCTTATGGAGGGAAGTTAGTCTGGACTATGCCTGGAAAGAACAAACTCATATGCCATCTCAAGGACAAGGCCAAAATCCGACACAGGAAGCGTTGGTCCCAAGTGATGTATATGTACTACTTCCTTGGTCATCGCCTAATGGATCTACCGATCTCTGTGGACAGTAAAGAGGCAATCGCCGAAAACACGTATTTGTTAGCTTTGGACGGCGATATCGACTTCAAGCCTTCCGCCCTGACGTTGCTGATTGATTTGATGAAGAAGGACAAGAACTTGGGCGCTGCGTGCGGGCGTATTCATCCGGTGGGCACTGGTTAGTTGAACAGTTATTTTCTGATATCGTCAACCCGCCAGCAAAGTTCGAAGATTATGGCAATTCCCTCAATGGGTATCTCGAGATATAAATTGCACCCACAGTTGCCGAAGGAAAAGTAGTAGGACCACATATAAGGGAATTGTCAGTGCGTTGCCATTTAAATTATAACGTTATTCTCTGTTCCAGGTTTCATGGCATGGTACCAGATGTTCGAATATGCCATAGGGCATTGGCTCCAGAAGGCTACCGAACACATGATTGGATGCGTGCTCTGCAGTCCAGGCTGCTTCTCCCTCTTCCGCGGCAAGGCATTGATGGACGACAACGTTATGAGGAAGTACACGCTCACGTCTAGCGAGCCAAGGCATTATGTGCAGTATGATCAAGGTACGTTACGTACATTACGTACAGTTACGGCGGTACGATTTACATACAAATTTTACAAGTTTGATCGACATTCCTTCAAGGGTTACATGTTTTTAATATAAGTTTGTGCAATTGGCCGTTAGTAAATGTGTCCAATTGTGCGCGAAATAGACTTCTACACGTCAATAATATAAAACAAAGCAATAAAAAGGAAACATAATGAAATCTTGAAACAACGCCATCTAGCGGCGACTTGTGCTTTTTTCGATTTGACTGCTGTAATATAAATCATTAACCTATAAAAACCCATTTTACGCACCATTGAATACATTTACAAGAGAAATTTCTCAAAAAAAAACTCAAACGATGAAAGAATGACGAGAGAAATTTAGTATGGACGTCGAATCGTGCACTACGATCAAGTTAGGTCGTTTATGAGCGTCTGAGCTATCTTGATTTATAGTGAAGAAGGAACATGCGCGTTGTAGCAAAGGGACTATTTATATTGCTCTTCTTTGTGAGTTTTCGAGGTGGGTGTTGAATTTACACCATATAACTTGTGCAGCAAATCTTGGGCTCACATCTGATTGTGGAGTTTGTTTGGAGTATTTACCACCAATCACAACACGGACTAAGTTACTACGGTGCTAACTTCCAACTGCAAGTCTTCCAAAGGCGAACAGCTATAACCGACTATCTTCAGCGAGCGAAAATGCACCGTACTATCGTTGACTCACGAGCGACATTGCGTTGCAGGCGAGGACCGGTGGCTGTGCACCCTGCTGCTACAACGAGGGTACCGCGTGGAGTACAGCGCGGCTTCCGACTCCTACACACATTGCCCGGAACAGTTCGGAGAGTTCTTCAACCAGCGACGTCGTTGGGTGCCTTCCACCATGGCTAATATATTGGACCTCCTTGCAGACTCGAAGCGCACAGTCAAAGTCAACGATAACATATCCACGTTGTACATCATGTATCAGGTCTGTGTGTTTTTTTTACTATATTTATAGCGCTTAAGTTCATTACTAGTAGTTTACTATATTTGTAGCTATAATCTGTCCAGATTGACTTGTCTTCTTTGGTTATGGAAATTATGTATTTAAATGGATAATTTGCAGCTGTATTCGTTGAAATTATCATTCTATGTGTTTCTTAAATAATACAAGACATTTACTAGCGAAGCCATTCAGTGTACGTAGCGTGATGATCCGGAAAGTCGCGGTTTTGGGTATTGTTTGTTCACCAAATAAGACAAGTCAGTCTGGACAGACCTTAGAGCGTCGGCCTAGTGGTAAAGTTATCTGACTGGCAAGCGAGAGGTACCGGGTTCGAATACCACAGCCGCCATGTACCAATGACTCTTTTCTGAGTTGTGTAAATACATTACCTGCACTGATGAAACCTGCACATTCAGGCGACTGAATGTGAAACCATGATCTGGTCAGGTTCCCCTGGTAGCAGGGTCACGAAGGTCAGATGCTAGTCTCTCCATTGTAATTATCTGATCTGCCAAACCCTGGATGTTGGTCTAGGCGGTCCCCGGGCTCTCGTGCGCGAGAGCACAACCAGGACATTAACGCCAAGATGATAGCGCTTAAGTCAGTAGCAGCACATCTTTCTGCGCTGTTCCGCTACTGGAAAACCTTACTAGAATCTTATTTTTATTTATAAAAAATTATTATAGAACAACCGGTCGGTATGAAATAGCAATTAATTTTTGTATCATTTCTACCAGCCGTTAATTCACAATTTAGCGATCATTATTAAGATTTATTAAGAAACTCTGGTAGAGGCGCTGTTTGTGAATACGTCGTAACGGTTATTGCTAACGTACACAAAGTAATGACCAGTGACCTACTTTTCATTTGAACGCACCAATGAGGTGCTTATTTGGAAGAGGGACGGAAATTGAAATAGACATAAGACATAGACATAGACATAATATTTATTTGGCAATTTCTACAATATAAATTAACTAAAATATTTCTTACTAACATAGATTAGGTTTGTATATCATAATTTTAATTCGCCCAAATTGACTTTGTATATAAATTCGTCTTTGCCCCTCTGGTGGAACAACAACTTATACAATTATAAAGGGACACCAAGGTATGACATTCTGGCTCCCCAGGCCAAGCCAACAGCTAGGAACCCACAACAACAAAAAATTAACCATATCCTTTTATTGCAGTTTTCCGCTGCTGAAAGCTGTGACACTGGTTGAACAGTATCATGGGCTGTATTTTGAATCGCTCGCCTCGATTGGAACTGTTACAATTTTTATTTTCGGGTTGAAAAGTTATATATTTTTTAAATCACATTGGCAACACCGAATGAGTTTGGTCCAAAATTATTAAGTCCATGCATCAAAATATCTAATTTTTCATGCAGAAAATTTAAATTGAAACCCGTTCGAATCGAAGCGACCGATACAAAAATAGGCCCTGAAACCGATTGGCACCCCGTGACGGTTTATTCTTATTATTGGTTGGCAGCTGATGCTGATGGTGGGCTCGGTACTGGGCCCGGGCACGATCTTCCTGATGATGGTGGGCGCCATGAACGCCATCACCGGCATGAGCAACATGAACGCTCTGCTCATCAACCTCATACCGCTTGCGATCTTCATCGTGGTCTGCATGACTTGCAAGTCTGAGACGCAGGTTGGTATTATTTATTTATTATTGCCTTCATGTACAGTTTAGCAATAGATGTTTTTACTAGTTACAGTCTCGGTACATGAGCCCCGGTGGGGCATTGCAAGTTACTTTGCTATAGAGAAGTGCTTGAGCTTGTTAATTTAAATGATTTAAAATTTAAAATATAAATCATACTAGTTAAGCATTCATCTTAGTTATTATTATTAGAGCAACACAGATTTTGAGATTATATGTGAGTAAAGTACCTTTAAAAGGAAAGCTATACATTTGATCGCCATTTCACCGGGACAGACAAGTCAGACATCTTGGTTAAAGATAATTAGGTTTTAATCCACCAGCGGCCTGATGCTAGGTAACGGTGCGATCATTTCTAAGATATGCCTGTCTAGATTTCCACACACTGTTTTGCTTCGCCGTAAATCTGTGTGGCATACATAAAATGATATAGTTCAAGGAAGAATAAGCAGGTATTAGCACACGCCGTAGATTCAATTACGGATCCATGAACCCTGATTGGCATCGGTTCTGCGACCATGGTCGTACGACGGATGTCGCCCGACCAATAGGAGACCTCAAAACCGCTGGTCGCCCGGCCATGGTCGCACGACCGTTGTTAATTTGGACAAGACCTGACATTACCAGCATAACTCGTTAGGTGTGAATTTATACATATAAAATCTATGTGCCTATTGTGGTTCCCAATGGATTTGAAAATGGCTGTACCGATTTAGATGAAAGGGGTTAGAACCTAACCTAAACATTTATTTAATTTTATTATTTTTAGGAGATTTTTAATCCGCGCGGCCTATCAAACTTTTCATATAGCATACAGTACCGACTTCTTGTTCTAAACAATTCACCGTTTTCCGACGGAAGAGTGAATGCAGTTAGGAATTTTCGCTATTTGAAAATCCAACAGATGCGTTAGTGAGAAGTAAGGCCCGTTGTCAAAATACTGTCGTGCTAATGGACAGAACCAAATGCTGTCAAATGACGGATAAATTCTAGCCAATGTCAGGGCTTTATTTTGACACTTGACCTCACGTCGCAGTAGTGCCATCTGGAATCGTGAAAACCCTCATTGGAACGCTACATTTAAACATTTCAATTTCCAGTTACTGTTGGCGAATGTGATCACGTGCCTCTACGCCATGCTGATGATGATGGTGGTAGTGGGCATAGCGCTGCAGATAGTAGAAGACGGGTGGTTGGCGCCGTCCAGCATTTTCTTCGTGTTGACCTTCGCTGTGTTCTTCATCACTGCAGCTCTGCATCCTCAAGAAATAATCTGCTTGGCGTACCTTGGCGTGTATTACATTACCATTCCTAGCATGTACATGCTGTTGATTATATACTCGCTGTGCAATCTGAACAATGTCTCGTGGGGGACCAGAGAAGTGGCGCAAAAGATGACGTTGAAGGTACGTTGTCCCGATTATTACATACTTAACGTTTAAAAAAAGTTAAATCTATTTTTTATACGTAAAGGTACACAACAGAACTATTATTTAATGGACGCGTCCTATTTCATGCCATATATTTCCTTTATTAAACATTAATTAATGAACTAAAAAAGGGAACGCAGTTATTGATGTGTGTTCTCTAATTAGCAAATGGAAGCAGAGAAGAAAGTAGCAGTAGACGCCAAGAAGAAAATGGACAACCAAAGCGTAATGCGTTGGTTCGGCAAATCCGAGGAGACCACTGGCAGTATGGAGTTTAGCATTGCGGGCTTGTTCCGGATCATTTGCTGCGTCAACCCGAACGACCACAGCGAGGACTTGAATTTATTGAAGATTGCCAACGCAATGGAGAAGATGGAGAAGCGGCTGGATTCATTGTGAGTAAAACAAGTTGCTTGATACTTAACTTGCACATGTACCCTGCCACTCACACTTTTTAAGTATTTATTTTAAAACTTACGTTACGCGTATATAATTATCCCAGAAAATAATGATGATAGTAATAAGTAGGACTAAGTGAATGATATGACGGCATATAGGAAAAATTCAAAAGTAAACGGGCCACCTGGTGCGAACTTGGAGAGTGGTCTCCGCTGCCTTTGGACATTAGCAGCATCAGGGTTAACACCAAAGCGTAGCTTTCTAAAACCCCGTTAGCTGAAAATTACCCTAAAATGTTTCACATCTGTCATCGTCACCAACACCGTTAGAGGGCCAAAAATGTTTGTGTCTTGGGCTTTTTAGACCCGTTTATATATGCTTTCCTTCCAGGGGCGCCTCTAACGAAACAACCGAAGCGGCGGGGTCGCGGCGTCCCTCGAGGGGAGCTATGCGACGCGATACTTTGACCAGGCTTAATGAATATGAAGAGAGTGAAGCCTCTACTGACATACCGAGGGTACGTTGCCTATGGCCATATACGATCTTACCGGCCGTTTTATAAAAGATTGGGCGCTTTCATAGTTTGTAACGTGACGATATTATTTGTAACGACGTCCACGATATAGGGGAGAGGTGGCATGAGAGAGAACACCTATTGAAAGGGATAAGTCCAATAATCGGTATCTTGGCGTTAATGTCCCGGTTGTGCTCTCGCGCACGAGGGCCCGGGGTCCGCCTTGACCAAGATCCAGGATTGGGCAGGTCAGGTAATTACAGTGGAGCGACTGCCATCTGACCTCCATGACGCTACTACCAGGGGAACCTGACCAGATTGGATCATGGTTACACATCCAGTCGCCTGAATGTGCAGGTTTCATCACGATGTTTTCCCTCACCGTAAGAGCATCGGTTAGTATTCAACTAATGTACATAACTCAGAAAATAGTCATTGGTACATGGCTGGAGCGGGATTCGAACCCGGGACCTCTGGCTTACGAGTCGGATACTCTAACCGCTCGGCCACCGACGCTCTTCGATAATATCGTCATATTACAAATGATCAAAGCACCCATAAGCTGTCGACCGCGGTTATGGAGCAATTTCACTAGTGGAGAAAGTTAGGGGCGACAACACTCACATTTAAATTATTTTTTTGGAGTTATCCTTCGCAACGTAAGACTTCTACGTCAACCGCGCATTACCTCTTCCCCCGAAGCAAATTGAAGAGCTTAGAATAAAAACGTGCTGATGCGCTTTCCACTGGTCATTTAGACCCGTATTCAGTTCGAAAGTCTAAATATTCGGGATCTTGTTCTTGATCCGAAATACTTTAAATTGTATTTTTAGTAAATATCTGATATTCATTATATATTTTCTTTTTTAGGAAGATCGTGACGACCTCGTGAATCCCTACTGGATAGAGGACCCTAATCTCCAAAAAGGCGAGGTAGACTTTTTGACTACCGCAGAGACCGAGTTTTGGAAGGATTTGATCGACGAATACCTGAGGCCGATAGACGAGAACAAAGCAGAACAGGTAATGCCATATTTCATCTTCGAACGTATTACTTACACTTCATTGAGTGCTCAGTTAGACAAATCTATAAACTATCTAAAAACTATCTAAAAATTATATTTGAAATAATGATAAAATGTTAAACCTAATTTTGTCCGCGACTTTGTATTCGGTCATGCCATTATGATAACATAACAAAATTGCATCAAATAATGATGATATATGATAATTTCCTTCCTATCATGTGGTACAATAATTAATGTTAACTCTTTCTTACATTCATATTTTTTCAGGAACGTATGGAAAAAGAACTGAGGAAGTTACGCAACACAATGGTGTTCGCTTTCTTGATGGTGAATTCTATGTTCGTGCTTACTATCTTTCTGCTGCAACTCAATCAAGATCTGTTGCATCTGCGATGGCCCTTCGGTCAGAAAGTTGAAATCGAATACGATGACGACATGAATATGGTAAGATTCCTTGGTTGCTAACGTCCATAGGTTACGTGACTGCTTACATCAGGCAGCACGTGCCATTGTTTGACGATTGGACTGCTCATCATGAGATCTGATGTTTCCATGTGTGATGCAGTCGCGACATTTGCACGTTGAGCCACCTGCCGTCATATATAATCTGTCTAAACTGACTTGTCCTATTTGGTTCAGGAAATTATGTATTTAAATGGATAATGTGCAGCAGTATTCGTTGAAATTCACATACTATGTATTTCTTGTATAATTCAAGACATTTATACACAATATACGTAGCGTGATTGATACTGCAAGTCGTGATATTGGGCATTGTTTGTTCACCAAATAAGTCAAGTCAGAATAAACAGATCATATATTAGACCATGGCGGCGTATTAGGTTATCCAAAGTCATCGAGAACAAGACAAATTCCACTTTGTAGTGATTGTAGATGTTTAGGAGACCCACAAAACGTTGGTCTACCCGTGTACAGCCTAGCACAATAAAACTCAACAAAAGAGAAAAGTAGCTTTAATGTGGCTAAACATTTTTTGTGCTGGGTGAGGGAAAACATCGTGATGAAACCTACACAGTCAGCCGCCTGAATGTGTGTAACCATGATCCAATCTGGTCAGGTTCCCCTGGTAGGTAGCAGGAACACGGAGTTCAGATGGCAGTCATCATCATCATCACAGCCCGTAACAGTCCACTGCAGGACTTAGAGCCTCTCCCACGAAAAGGGAGGTTATTGCCATAATCTCCACGCTTGGCAGGCGGGTTGGAGATCGCAGTGTTTAAATATAACAATGTAAAATGCTGCTGCCTGACTCTTGATCTTTTGCCTCGAAAACATTAGTCGCCTTCTACGACACCCATGAGTGTAAGGGTTGGTGCTATTCTACTCTGCCGGACTTCACACGGCTGAAAGATGGCAGTCGCTCCACTGCAATTACCTGACCTGCCAAATCGTGGATCATGACCCGGACCCCGGCCCTCGTGCGCGAGAGCACGATTACGATGATTGTTTGACACGAGAGATGATTATTTTTTATGATCGTTGTCACAGATAACGATCGAGCGCGAGTACCTGATGCTGGAGCCTATCGGGTTTGTCTTCATCCTGTTTTTCGGGTCCGTGATGCTGGTGCAGTTCATCGGGATGCTGTTCCACCGCATGGGCACGCTCACGCACCTGCTGTCCACCGTAGAACTCAACTGGTACTGCACGAGACGGGTGAGTGACGCATGCCAGTCCGCGTATACATATACTCGGAGATGAAACTCAAGATCAAAAGTGTAAACAAATTGCCACTATAAAAATGAACCTAAGGGGTGGATTATTGAAATATTGATAAAAATGATCACAATCAAAATATAAATGTCGAATAAATGATAATTCTATTCTATTTGACCTGCCCTTTACCCCACCCAGCCCAACGAGATGTCAGAGAGCGCCTTAATAGAGAAGAATGCCGTCGAGATAGCGCGAGACCTTCAGAAGCTGAATGACGACGACCTCCAAGCGGACGGCCCCGACGTGACCCGCCGCAACACCGTAGCCAACCTCGAGAACTCGCGGAAGGTCCGCCAGAGCACCATGAACTTGGACGCGAACTTCAAGAGGCGGCTGACTATACTGCAGAACGCTGATAAGGGTATGTGTACTCAATAGGAACAGGGTCCCTTCGAGAAGTCTGTGAACGTCCCAAGAGACTAATAGCCTTCTGGAAGGAGCTCGGCTGGCTGCAATAGCCGGCTCTCAGTCACATTTAAAGGACCGAATTTAAGAGTCCAAGTACGGGAAATGGGAGCCCCAAAGCAAACCAAGGGTATGTGGTGTAGCTTTGGGCAGGACCTACTTCGTTTTTCAGCGAAATTTTGAAAACGTTCCGCACCAATCGTGGTTGTGTAGTTGTAATCATAAGAAAAAAAGAAATAATTCATTTATTTCACGTAGATACTACTGCTCGATAATTAGGTACAAAAAGAACAAATAAGTAACTAATTCTTAACAGAGCGCACATAAAATAAAAATAAAAATAATCATAGAAAAAAAAAATGTATACAGTCACCTACCTACAGTTTATCTATTCCAAGTGGCATTGTTTAAACTCCGTGTATTAGCAGCTTAGTTCGTCACTTGGCATAGTCCTCTTTCGATCTCCAAAACATTGTGCATCAATCACGACGACGTAATGTGAAACGCTTCAAGACCGTGGCTAAGCTGGAAAGCTCGCGGCATCCCCGCCAGAGTACCATGCACTTGAACGCCAACTTCAAGCGGCGACTAATTATACTCCAGAACGCTGATCAAGTCGTGAAGTCGTGGTCGATGCACCATGTCTTGAATATCGAATTATAAGTCCTTTGTTTTAAACAGATTTTGATTTCGTTTTTTGTTATAGTTTTAAAGCTAGCCTAGCTAAAATTAGAAGGTAGATCGACGACCTGGTAAAGAGCTGGTACCTGCGACCAGCTGACTGGAAACCGAATTTGTAATTATTATATTACAAATCCGGTAGCGATAGATAGATACCTTTTCCATCGACGTTTTACAGTATCTTGTAATAACGTTATAAATTTACAAACCGGATTGACTGCATTTAATTTAATGACATTTTAAATATGTAGTTCTAAAAATGTGGTTTCCATTAGGTTATAAAGAACAAAAAGCGTCACCATTTTCATTATGTCAGATTAAGTTATTGCAGGAATTTATTTCCCAAGGTTTCCTAGCGCTGTGTTCCTTCGTCGAAAAACCAGGAGGCATAGATCAGAAAAAGGCCCCGCCCGCTACAAACGAGCGCACCGTTGGGCATCATAGCTCCTATTTCTCATACTTAGTATCAATCAATTAGAGTCCACTGTCAGTACGGGGTGCCTAGTGCCGTCCAGCTGTCGCCTAACTCTGATAGTACGCCGACATCTTGATCCAATCTTGTAGAATGACGTCACAAATGAATGACATTGGGGACGAACTAACCGCATTTTGATTTTGAAACATCGTAGTTTTGAAATTGAATAAAATGTTAGAATAATGTACCTTATAATATTTTCAGATTATTTTCGTATTTTGTTATTTTGAGTACATTGTAAGTATTCAGCAATGTTCAATTTATAAAAAGATATATAATTAAAACTAAAAATCATGAAAATTATGTTAGTAGAACGGAACATAAAATCCACTCTCATGAAGTTAGACCGTCAACTTCATGACGTTTAAAATCGTACATTTTAGGTTAGGCTCTATTGTAGTAGATCCTATTCGAATTGCATGTTATTCTACTCTATTGAATCAAGATGGCGGCGTACTATCGGATATCGGCGATACGACCCCAGGAGCTGTTGACATGATCATCATCATGTTGGTGTTAATGCCCCGATTGTGCTCTCGAGAACGAGGGCCCGGGGTCCGCCCAAGCTGTTGACATGATGATCTGTCTTATCAAACGTAAAAAACTATGGTAAAAAACATATGTAGACCGGCGAACGAGCACGAATGCACACAGATCTTTTTATAATAAAGGGCGTCTAAAGAGCAAGCGGGTCACTTGATGTTCCATACAGGGATTGTCGCCACACATGAGAACCGCAACGCAACACCCGGAAAACGCGTATGCGTTGCCGGCGCTTGAGGTTGGCCTAGACTCGAGACTCGAGTTTTAATGTCGTAATGGAACACTGCTGAAGCTCGTTCCACATCCATTTGGTTGGAGCTTTATACTCGTCGCGGCAGAACCAAAAAAGTTGGACAGATAAGCTGCGGGCCTTTGAAAGTGACTGGCAGACATTGGCACTTGATCGCGAAGAGTCCGGGGGGAGGCCTTTGCCCAGCAGTGGGATGATTCAGGCTAATATAATAATATTTTTCTTGCAGCGGTCCTGAACCGGCTGCCATCTTTGGTAGGCGGCACGGCGGAGCGCCGCAATACCCTCATCACGCTCCAGTCCCTCATGGAAACGCAGACTGTGAAGCGCCGCTCGCAGTTAGCCGTTCCCAGGGAGTCGAGCGAGTTCCTCTACAATGCGTCGGTTAGTAGTTAATAATCATAATCATTGGCCTCATTGGCCATCTAGACGACCTGAGTGGTTAGTGGTCAACATGCCAGTTGCCACGCAAGAGGTCCCGGGTTCGATTCCCGGCCGGGCAGAAATTTTAATGATGAATTTTAATTTCTGTTACGGGTCTGGGTGTTCTATATGTAATGAGTATGTATTTAAAAGTATATAAGTAGTATATCAGTTAGCTAGCACCCATAGTACAAGCTTTGTTTGGGGCTAGATGGCGCTGTGTGAATTTGTCCACGATTATTTATTTATTTATTTATCTATTGTAGATGATTTAAACAGCGTCATCGCTAGGGGTTTGTGCACGGCACTTTCTCTGGTGGCTGTAGAGCCCAACACGGGAGAGACAGATTCGGTTACAAAGGAACAATGTGTATCAAGCGGTTCTTTACACAAAGGTTGCCTGGTAGAGATCGCTTACAGCGATAAGGCCGCCTTTGCCCATAACTAGTTATGGTTTTTTGTCGGAACTTTTTAATGTAATTATTCTTGTGTGAGCAATAAAGAATAGTTAATTAAAATCAGCAAACTTGGGCCCCTTTTTTATAAACTAAACACGTGTTTTATCATTAGTGTCATTAGGGTTGTATAGAAAACTGTACAACCATCCTTCGATCGCGGACTGCAAGTAATAAAATAGTAAAAATAGACTCTTGATATCGTTATCTTAACTGAAACACAGTAGTGCTTCAGCTGCTTGTCATTATTAACCTTGACCTCTCCCTCCACGAATAAAAATCGGAGAAACTGTACCGACTGTTTACAAGCGTTACGATAGTTGTACTTCAGGGGCATAATTCTTGCGATGTGACATCTCGAATTTGATATTTTTTCTAGCCTCATCTCCAATAATAATGACATCGTAATGTCTATAGAACTCAAAAAAATATTTCTAAACTATCTTCGGCACTATTGTTGAAGATCAATTTTAATTACGTTTATTACAGTTTTTTTGGCTAGAGAGAATGTCGAATTTGAAATGTCAAAGCGCGAGAATAGCCGCTCTGGTATTCTCGGGTTGTCGCTATAGAACCTGGCTAATGGAAATGAGTGGTAAAAATACAGTGTGGAATAGGTACATCAACATCAATGGCCTGTATAGAGTGCATGAGTATTCTTGAGAGTTGTGGTTTCCATACTTCGACAGCAATCCATTTTATCGTTCAAACATCAAGTCGACAGCGCATAATATAATAATCCACAGTTTGACTTGAGCCTTCCACACTAACAGACGACACTGCCATAATCTGTACGCTTGGCAGACGGATTGGAGTAAGCAGTGTTGCTAATAACTATTGAACGGAATACAGATTTTACCGTTAAAGTTTTCTGGCTACGACCACTTTTCGGTCTCTCCCTAAGACATAACTTACAGAACCTCAACCTCAAGTAGTCAAAGTTATCGGATATCAAACGGCCAAACTGACATCCTACCCCATTGCAGCTAGTAGACGTCCCGGGGAAAGTCGACAGGGCAAGAGGCTACGCCCGTCGCGGTTCCAATGCGGAGTACGCCGGCCGGTCCAGCTACATGGGTCGCCCTTCCACGGGCTTCGTGAACGCGTCGTACGAACCTGCGGACGACAGTGAGGAGGAAACTATGCCTTTGCCGAGAAAAAGCGCTGTGTGGTTCAAAGACACCGTCGCGTAGTCACAGTTGGGTTTTGAGATGTGGTCGAGATAACGTGATTATTAGATGTTAAGATAATGGGACTCATATTAGAATCACTGTTATGTAAACTGTTTATGATGTAACAATATGTTTTGCATAATAAATACATAAATAAATATGATAATAAATTATTGTGATAGTCTTATTTTGTTTGTTATTTGTAAAATTTTATTAGTAAAATAGCCCTTCTGTACCACTCCCATACTGCAGGATTTTAGACTGATAATACACCACACGATATTAAGGGCCCATATATCTTAATATCCCCTTCTAAATCCAAAGGGTCCCTCATTATTTCTTTTAGCCATGTGGTGTCCGGCAGAGTAGAATAGAACTAACCCCTAACACCCGTGGGTGTCGTACAAGGCGACTGTTTTCGAGGCAAAATATCTAGTTAGGCTGGAAAATGCGCAGCCTAGTTTTTCGTTGTTATAAGCGCGGAATTTATGGCAATAACCTTCCCTTTCGTGGGAGGGGCCCTAAGTTCTGCAGTGGACTGTTATGGGCTGTGATGATGATTATTATTTCATTCAGTACTCACTCGTGCAAGCTAGCACTTAGGGTCAAATTTTTTATGTTGTGTACGATAGAGATACAAGGTACGAAGAAAATTGGACCCTAGGTGCTATTGCGCACGATTGATAGTTGGATTGCAGCAAAAGCCCTTAGATTGGGTGGCGTAATACCGGTGTTACTAGGCCCCAGCTTCGCTCTAGTACGGTCAGCTGCAGAGTGAACGGACCGATACATTTAATGTTCCTGACGACCTGAGTGGTTCAGTTGGATATCATGTCGGTCTGCCACGCTGACGCCCCGGGTTCGATTTCCGGCCGAGCAGAAATTGAAAACATGAATTTTAATTTCTGTTTCAGGTCTGGGTGTATAATAAGTAAATATAAAAAAGTATATATGTAGTTTATCGGTTTTCTAACACCCATAACACAAGCTTTGCTTACTTTGGGGCCAGATGGCACTGTGTGCATTTGTCCAAGCATATTTATGTATTTTTATTTTAACAGATATGCGTTCACTGTGAAGCTGAGTTTACAAACCATATGAAAATATTACTCATAAATATATCACTTGCTAAAAACCGAAACCGGTTAGATGGAATGACACGGGGCCGTTATTTTATCTAAACTGATATTATTAAAAAAGCATCTTAGCGTTAATGTTGCGGTTGTGATTATATGTTTCATTACGTTATCGTAGGTACCGTAAGCGCATGGGTTAGCATTCAACTAATATAACAAAACTCCGAAAAGAGAAGACATGACCGCAGTGGGATTCGAACCCGGTACTTCTCGCTTACGAGTCGAAACTAACCGCTCGGCTACGAACGCTTAAATCTAAACTGATATTATTATTGATTCGAAAGTGACTCTTGTCTGTCTGTTATCAAACCTAAACAGCTGATCAGATTTGGATAAAATGTAGCGAGGCTATATCCTAGGGCAACACACATTACTTTCCAAAAGAAATAAAAATTTTCCTGAACGCTACTTCTGATATCAAAAATACTTACCCACATAAACCACCACCACGAAATCTCCTACAACTTTCCTAACAACATTAAACTGAAACGGAACTGTATTTCCCAACTTGGAAACTCCCAATTCCCAAAAGACACTGTCAAACTAGAGGTCCTAAGTCGTGAGTCAGTTGTCTCGAGCCGCGAACGGCCGCGACCACCGCAGTACCGCAGTGAGCGCGCGGCGAGCCGACAGTCGAAACGTGCGCCATGCCCTGCGCCCGCGCAACCCGCGAGTGCACTCAACACCATCACTAAAACTTTGTGCAGTGACAATATAAGGATCACACTCCATCATCTGGAACTCCGAAACGGTAAGACTCGACGTGCTCCGTCACCGACTTTATGATAAATAATCACGAAGGCTATTGTGCGTGATCACTTGATCAGCTGCGAAAGTGCGACTGTGTCTCAATAGTTCCTCAATTGCATAATGCTTATTCTAATCAAACTGGACGTGTCAGTAGGGTAGTCGTGGGTGTAGAAAAATCTTACTTGTGAACTTATTTATTTAAATTAAAAGGGATTTTCGTATGAAAGTTCATTGACTTTCGCTTACGATTTGGGGGCGACTGATCTACAAAGTAGGTTAAAAATGAAATCTGAATTAACTTAAATTAACAAGCGCGCCTTAATTGGAAATACTCACGATCTCTACCTGTTCAATCTGTTGCATCTGGGCATAGTTACATTGCAGTCATAAACAAAAGTGAATGTAGGCGCGCTGTATGGGAGAAGTATGTGAAACAAGGACGGAGTTAACTTCCTTCGAATGTTGAACGGTCTATAATCTTCTACGAATTTATTATGACTCCACTATAAAACTACCTTTTTGTGTGGTAGAAAAGACATAAAGTGCCTTTAACTCCTCCCTCTCCTTTAAAAGTAAGGTCGATACTTTGTTACGATTATTCGTGTGATGTGATAGTGAAAATAGTGGGGTGAGGTTTCTTAATGTACCTACTGCTTTTCATATGCGTCTATACTTCAACCTGGGACACCTACAGAGAGGAGTCCGTACTCCTGTAGAGTGTGTATAGCTGTACGTCAGTAAACACTCCAGTCCGATCATACGGAGCCACGGCAGCGTGGCGGCCCTAAGGCCTCTCAGGCATCCGGTTCCGGTCCAGGGTCGTTCTCACTCAAACAACGAACATTTTTTCACTTCCTCAACTAATTAGACGTAATAATTGAACGCCTGCATTGCGAAGTCGCGGCCTGTTATCGTGTAAAACGACATACCTAATTAGATTCAAGGAATATTACTTGCAAGATTTATAATGACACCTTTCAAAATCGCTATGGCGGCGAGGCATAGCTGTTGCTATTGTGCGAATGTTCAAGGTTCGCACTTTAGGTTTGTAAGAACTAAGAACACGATGTTTTATTTTAGGCGCGTATCGCGATCGATCTTGGATGGAGCGAGTGGCTTTCCCTCGTTGCGACCTTGTTCTTTTACTGGCTTCAACTGATATTAGTTACGGTGACAAGCATCAGAGCAAAACTGCAATGCTTCACTGTTTGCAATCGGATAGATAGATCATTATGGAAATAACAGATAATCTAAGGGGAAAGCTTAAAGGTACCTATAATATTCTTGCTATGATTTTATAACACACTTTTACTAGTTATTGCAGTGGCTTTCACAGTGTCGTAATATTTTATGACAACTGAATAAAAGCACAATAGATACAGAGTGAGAGCGAGGAAAGGAGGAGTTATCTATAGGCTTAATGCATTTGCACTAAGAGGCTCTGTGTGTGAATTTGCTTGGTACGCACGCACTCACTGCGTATGTGTGTCATACGAAGTGAATTCTTAAATGTGCGGTCTACGCAGGCCTTGACTGGACGGTTGACCGGAAGAAAGTGGGCTATAATTAACATGACGCTTGTGTGTTAGTGCTTTTGTTTATAATCGCGTGTAAAGTAGATTTGTTCTCATGACACACACAAACAGGTAGGATCTGCGAAACGATTTAAAAAAAAAAACCTAAGTTAGTTTTTTATACCCACCTAATGGAAAGTATCTGATATAAAAATAACATATGTTCAATAAAGGCAAAAGCAGGCACTACAGTCCAGTACAAGCGACTGCGCGCTACGACCCTATAAAAGACATCAACGCGCGCCCACAATGTCCGAGCGATACAGCCAGTTGCGTGCTGTCGTTGTTCTATATAAACCAGTGTAGATTGTAATAAATTGTATTATAGATACCAATATCACAATGATAGACACGAATTCGTTTGAATGTAACTATGTATTACCTTTATCAAGTATCTACCAAGGTTTTACCTTTAAAATAATTGATAGAGCTGTATTAATTTTGATTGTGAGATTGTTTATTGGACAAAAGTAAAATAATTCTCGAGTCTGAAGATTGGTAACCTAAGAAATTAAACTACATACCTATATTTAATTTAAATGGCATCACTATTACTAATTTACATTGAACACTGTTTATAAAATACAGAAAAGAAGGATAACAAATAATAATTGTCTAAGGTCCCACTCCCCAGCGATTAGTACTGGCCGCGTTGCTCATATATATGCCAGCCTTCTGGTAATCAGACATCCAGGCGCTTGACTATCTCCCCCCCGAGGAATCAAGCTCCCGAAGGAGCGTGCGTCTTGTTCCCATAGCCCAAAGGTTTCTACCCCAAACATTGTAAATATGTAGTTGCCACTGAGACAGATATTATTCTTGTATAGCTGATTAATTATATTCTGAAATGCTATGGCTGGAACATGAGACGGGGCAAGAGCATTGGCAATGGCATTACATTTCAGCTTCCAGGGCGTGTGTGAGTGTCAAACCGTCGGGCCTTTTACCATCGTCGCGGGCTACACCGTTAGAGATAACTTTAGATCACATCAACAGTTCACTGCTGCACTTGAACGTCCTCCACAATGGTCCTTCTCCCTGGCAAAATATTAAAAAGGCAAAATAAAGAACAAAGCATTATACATACATACATAATATAAAGCAAAGTCGATTCCCGCCGTCTATCCCTGTGTATGGGTATATGTATGTACGCTTAAATCTTTTAAACTACGCAACTGGTTTAAATGCGGTTTTTAACAATAGATAGTGATTTTTGACGTTTGAGGACCATTGCCTCTTCCTATATATGACCAGTTCTGAATTCGACAGCCAGCTTATCAAAAAGGTTTTGGCTCATAAATAACAAAGGTTAACAAATTAAATTAAAATTGGTTCAATAATAAAGAAGTTTTTGAACACGCAGTTGTATAAATTGTGTATCATCTTTCTCTATTTCGTGAATAGTATAGATACATTACTGAAATCTCAAGATACGTTAGAAAATGTTGAATGCAATACTGACAGGGATTATCTAGTAATACACTCTTCCCGGCGATAGATAGAGTACGCACTCGTATTACGCTCCAAGCTTACTTTCGCTTTTTTGTTTCGATACTCTCTACCTAGAGAGTCGATCAGACGATAACAATGATGGCTACGTAACAATATTGGATGGTGTTGTATCATAGTTGTGTGTTGTTACAGCACGTTCAGGCAGACATTTTGAATGAAGTGTAACTAGTAGTAACATTATCCTTTGTTGCGTTTGTCTAATTTGAAAGATGTGAAAGAAAAGAAAATAAATAAGTATGCTTGGACAATTCACACCATCATTGGCATCTAGTCCCAAAGTAAGCAAAGCTTGTGTTATGGGTGCCAGAAACTGATATACTACTAATATATATATATATTTAATAAATACTTAACACATACAACACCCAGACCCGTAACAGAAATTAAAATTATTTCAATTTCTGCCCGGCCGGGAATCGAACTCGAGACCTCTGCGTGGCAGATCGGCATATTAACCAACTGAACCACTGAGGCCTTCAATTATAAATAAAATAATATTACAGATTCCATTTTCAAACAATTTTCCTAATGTCTGCTGAAAATACCGAATGAAGTGGTTACTATACTATATCTACCTCTAAATTAGTAGCAAGTAGTAGGCTTGTAGATTTTTAAGGGTTTGCATTGATCGGTTAAACAAAAGTGAATACGACGACTTAATCCAAGAAAAAATCTTGCTGCGTCAGTATCTGATCTCTATTGCGCATCGGAGAAAGTATAATGTACACGATTCGAACTTCCATGATCAATAAATAGCCCTGTGCTGTATCAACATATAATAATTGGTACTTGCATCTGGGGAAGAGCCTTGATTTAACTAAATCAGGCTCTAACTTCATCCTCGTAATGTTAAAAGTAAGTGAGTATTTATAGTAAAGAGCGGGTCTCCAAAAACCAGCGCTTCAGTTCGAGCCGGCGCAAAATGCTGACTGAGGTCCATCTTTTTACACACCACACCATACACCACTAACACACACACATACCTACTACAGCTTTTATTTGCTTTTATGTGCTTTTTGTTAATTATTGTGTACTTTTTCGTTTCTTCTATGTTACAAATGTCGTGTTTTCCAAATTGCGTTATTTCTATTAGTGTTGTGATGTTTCTGTTTGTGTAAATAAAAGTTTATTATTCTTATTTCTAGCAAAATAGAAGAACAACACAGAATAATTTACACTTTATTGGGTTTTATTGGGTGTGTGTAAGTACGTTGAAACTGCTCTATGCAAAACAAGTTTTGGCCGGTTTTGCATAGATCGGTTTTGCTTTATTATCGCAAGCGCAACCAATACCTAGCTTGAATTAGTAATTGTTGTTTGTCCAACATTGGCGAGAAAATCATGACCAAAGCTTGATATTTTTTTTTGGATACAACTTAGATATTTTTCCAAAACTAAGGAATAGGAATAATGACTGAATAACTTTTTTGGTCTGTCGGGTAGATTATTATAAAATATTAGACACATATTTTTTATTTTCTTACTTAAACAAGAAATAACGCCGATAGCAGCGTTGAAATGTTGCGTGACGTCATTTTTGACTGAATTGATTAATAAAAAATACGTGTCAAATATTTTTTTATAATCTAACTGACGAACTAATCAGAATCTAAAAATGTTGAACCAGTCGTCATCCCTGTGCAACTACTACAATAATTCTAGCCGCCACGTCGAGTCTCATTACGTCGCATCTCTCTACCAATGATACATACAGCAAAGTTAATAGGTACTTTATTGTACCTCTTTTACACTTTGATCGATTTATTAAAATGAACAATATACTCGTAGCTTGTCCTTAGTCATTTTCAGAGTGACTTTTGGTCGATCAATCCGTGTCTAATCTGGCTGTAGGGACTCAATATTAGTACATTAGATATTCACTCAGTTAGACCAACTGAAATAAATATGGAATTATTAATATTTGTCCTTGGAAACGTACATTGTATCACTTCAATGTTTGTTGGCATTAATGAATGCAAATGTGTATGTGATCGCCAATCCGCGGCCACGCTTCGTCGCATTTCTGGCACATACGCCGACGTATATTCCCAATGTCTACGATTTTATATGATTCTCGAATGTGACTGAAATATTATATTTAGATTTAGGTATAGAACTGTTTAGCTAGAGCGTCGGTGGTCGCATTGCTAGCGGGTAGGATTAGTAAGAGGGATGTACCGAGTTCGATCCATATACTCCCAGACTGTTTATGTACATTATGATTATTTATGACTAATCAATCGTGAGGAAACCTACACATTCAGTCCTGAATGAGTAACCATGATTCAATGTGGTCAGATTCCCCTGACGGAGGTCAGATGGCAGTCGCTGATCTGAAATAACCTGATCTGCAATATACTGGATCATGGTCCAGGCGGACCCCATGGCTCTAGTTCGCGAGAGCATAATGTGGGCATTGAGGCCAAGATGATCATGATTGAAATAGAACTGTGTCTTTAATCAAACATTAGAACTACCTCTAAATGGAAATACAAATCATCAATAAACAACAAGAACAACTTTCAAATCAAACGTCAAGTATATAGGTACTTCATTGACAGTAATGGTCAGTAATTATTCGCTCGTTAAGCACTAATCTAATACTAACAGGATTTACTTTCTTGTTTTCTATTACAAACAAGTACTACATTGTAATTAATAAATAGACATTGTTCTTTACCTATATTGCGTAAGGTTCTGCAAGCGCTGCCTGTCAAAATATGACAGAGGTAAGTTTACGAACAAAAGAAAATTGTCTTGTAATACGCCAGTCTACCCGCGCAAACACAGGCAGGTCATACAACGAATAATGTTAGCGACAACCTTGTTACCGAGTTTTCCATCATAAAAGCCGTTTTCTCATATACCTCATAGCAAAAGAATGCTATTGAGTTGTATGTGAGGCAGCGTTGCGCAGCGCTGCGGTATCGAGAGCGGGAGGGGGCCGGGAGGGTTGCGCGAGGCGCGGAAGAGGGAGGGGGGCTCCAGCTGGCGGCCACCAAGTGAAAGTGAGCTGAACCGGCCGCCACGCTACAAGTTGCCTCTATTGAGACTATAGGCCTCGTGTTGTTATAGTGGCCACATAATGTGGTGTTAGTCTTAATTTATATTGGAATGATACGAGTATTTCCTACTATGCGACCCAGTTGGTTACATGTAGGTATTAGTTGTGCGCGCAAGCTTTACGCAGTCTTGATGGTCGCTACTTTTGGATCTACACCCAATCCAGATTTCTTTATGTAAGAACAATCAGGGGAATCAGGCGACAATTTGTCGGTAATCTTTGTTTAGGAGTTATTAGGACTGCTTTTTTGCTACACGGCATGCATGTCCAACAACGATTGAGTTCAAGATATCTCTTACATAATACTTTTTACTGCAATTCAATAACGATTGGTATCAACATATTTGGTCACTCCGTACCTAATTGGAGGTCTAATGCTTGCTACAGTGCAGTCAGGTTTCGCAATCCAACATTTATCCAACTACTGGAACCGGTTCCATGATTAAAAGATACTGCGCCATTCACAGCTAAGTCTAACGACAATTAATGCAAGCAAAATTTTGATAACAGTCTGAACAAAGAACTAAAGTTAAATTAATTAATTAGATGCTCCATAAACCCGCCTGACAAACGTTCTGAGTTCATAGCGAAGCCATCCATTGACGTGGATGAGGCTCAATTTAATTTCTGAACTGTTTAGGTAATTTCAACCGCCATTTGATACCAAAATTAAGTCCTCTAAAATGTACACGAAAAAGCTTCGCTCATAGAACTCAATTACCGCATGATTAAGCAGCCATATCCTTAGGCCATTTAGCGGTATCTAATTACTAGGAATAATTGGCTGTCTTCTGTCTTTGTAAGGAGATAATCTCGATACAATGGCGAGGTATTGTCCAGGCTTTGGCCGGCGGTGAAGTCGGTGACCTTGCGCAGCCCTGCACGCCCGCGCCCACGGACCGCGGCGCCAACAAAACGTACAAATAACCGCAAACAGAATAATACAGTTACGTACATGCTTATCTTTGTGACGGGCATCTCACACGGTTTAACGAGTATGCGGAAAAGACATGAGGTCAAAGTGAACAGTAATCAAACGGGTGAATCGAGCCTTAACGGATTTTGACCTTTACAAAGGCCTAAGTTATACAGGTAGGCAAGGTAAAAGTACTGACAAACACAATATAATTTTGAGATGATTCTCTTGTTTGAAGTTCTCCATGAGATTTCCCGGTTAAGGAAAGAGGGAATTAATGCAAACCTCCAGTGACCAGTATCATTCCCACAATCGCGTGCTCAGTTGCAGCAAGGCGTGCAACATTCGATGCATTTCGCTAAAGCTCTTTGCAAGGGATGAGATGAACGACCTGGAAGGTCATGGCTATTGTGTATTGTGGCTTGCCGTCCTCGCCGACATTCCTATGTGAGTAAGGGTGCGTGGAGGTATGCAGTTAGTAGGTTTTTATACAAACAGTAGCTTAAATATATGCAGATACTCCTATTCAAGAGTATAGAATAGACTTAAGATTGTCTTAGAGTCTCTTCAATGAAAAGTGCAACAACTTTGTCGTCAGTCCATCAATCCACTGCTGTCGATAAGAAAATGGATCATGTGAACCCGAAGGGAGCAGCCTATCATCATCACAGCCCGTAACAGTCCACTGCAGGAGTTAGGGCCTCTCCCGCGAGAGGGGAGGTTATTGCCATAATCTTCACGCTTAGCAGTCGGGTTGCAGATCGCAGTGTTATAATATAACAATAGAAAACGCTGCTGCCCATTTTCCAGTCTAAGGAGACGCTTAGATCTTTTGCCTCGAAAACATTAGTCGCCTTGTACGACACCCACGAGTGTAAGGGGTTGGTGCTATTCTACTCTGCCGGACACCACACAGCCTATGCCTTCCCTAATATATGAGTTTGCGAGCTATTTGCTTAAATTTAATGAAGTCTCTAACAAATAAAATTATTTACAAACCATTGAAATATTTGTAAGGTTAAGTGACTTCAGTAATTTAATAGCACTTTAATTTATGTAGAGTCTCGGTAGAGTCTGTGCGGAAACTAAATTGTTATATGTGAGGGCGCCAAAATACTAGTAATAACGCTGTCAAATACAAATAAAAATGTTAGTTTCCATAAACGCCACGCCGATTCTCGTTTCCCTCAGACTCTAGCCGCGTTGAGTACTTTGTGCTCTAACACAGTTGTTTCACAATTTCACGAAATACAGCAGAGCTCCTCGCTGAAAATTGTAATAAATAAATTCATGAACTTTTGACACCAATTTATTAGAACTGGAAATACTCCTTCGATTTAGAAAATCATTCGCGACACCATTTTTTGTCAATTTTGCTATTTTTGTCCTACATCCGAAGATCCGTCTATTATCTCGAATCCCAATGACCTACCAGAATTCACGTTTTGGCAACTTCACGACTTGTTCCTCTCTTTCTCAAGTAAAAGCGTGACAAGAATCGCACCAAAATGGAAAGTTTGACGCTAATTTCTACAAATGTTTGACATTATGACCGTGGTATACGTATACCATTACACGAACTAGCTTGCAACGATCCATTAAATTAAATAATTGCAAGAATTAGTGTTGCATCAGAACAAGTCATACATATTTAAGTATTTATATAATTGTAGAGTGTAGAGACGAATAGCACGCATTGAGTCAAAGACTTGCTGATTGTTGGTAAATACTTAAAAATAAGCAGGAATTTATAATATTTAATCTTTTACTCAGTGGTTTCGTTTTAATTTTCAGGAGTGACCCAAGATGGCGACGTCGGGGGGGAAGCGGCGCGAGGAGGGAAGTGACAACTCTGATGACGAGCTCACACCGCTCGCCAACGAAATATATGGAGGGAGGTTGGTGGATTACATATTGTTACTAATAAATTCGACAGAATTCGAGCAGTGATATCCGTGTAGTCAACATTTGAAGTCCAGAAACTGTGAAACGACTAAACTAACTTCGAAAATTCCTTCACTATCAGCAAGCTACTCTTCTTGCGTTATCCGGGATCACGAAATTTCATTTCGGAAGGGGTGAACGGAATGAGAATATTCAAAGGTTTTTCTAACTTGTCCAATATTGCGGTGAATCTTCAGATAGCAATCACATAGTTTATTCTGCCTATACCTAATTGTACTTGCACAATGCAACAACGTACCTAATACACTAAACTGAAATCTGATTACAATTCATTATCTTGTGGGTCCTCCACTTTCCGACTCTTCCTGCTCAACTTTGTTGGGTTTTCGTTATCCTCGCGTCGTAAACCGTTGCGTCAACCGTTTGTTATCCGATTCAGCAATGCCCATCTATGGCTCCTGGGACCTCTTTCGTGTTAAGTGTCTTTTGCTTAAGTGTTCTTTTCTCAAAATTGCTTTCAAATAATGTTTTAGAAAGTAGTATATATGAAACAAGAACAAGGAAGGAAAAACGATTTGTTTGTCCTCTTACTCAATCGCGAAATAAAAGCTTATAAAAAATATGTACAAATAGTTCAACCCGCCTTACATCTGACAATAACTACATCCTCGAAAACTTATCTGATTATCACAGAATCAGACGACTGAGAGCCTTTCCAACACTGGAAAAGTCAGCCCCGCTGGCTTTTATCGCCGTTAACAAAATCAATGCTGTTAAAGTTTGTCCTATGAGAAGCTTCTAATTTGCGTAGCTGAAATTTTTTTTATAGGGACATTATATGCTTGTTCTCAAACTCTTTAGCTGTACCGAATAGTCGGCCTATGTCAGATCGTAAACCTACTCACCCAATTGTATTGTTCTATAGTTTATACTCTGTTCTGAGGGCTGCTCTCACGACCCGTCCGTGATTACGTGGAGATGCGCGGGCGCAGTTATGTTTGATCTGTTACGTATGACATCACCGCGCAGGCCAACATTCGGGCACGCGTCATCGCCCGCCGGCAGGGTCGTACGATGAGTTTTTCCGTAGTTACCGTGAATATTAGCTTTATAAGCTTTCGGTATTAGTCACTATGATTTAATTATCGTATCCATAAACATAGGTGAGAATTGAAAACGATTACGTATGATTGCTTCTTAGTGAATTGATAATTACGGAGACGATTAATTTTTATAATATCATATCGGAATTTGATTGAAATATATTAATGAAAATTTTGATTTTTATGATAACAGACAGATTGATAAATAATAGATAAGGTTTTTGTGAAACCTCTCGGATGAATCTGTCTGGTACGCCTTTTTCATCAAGATTTCCAGGATTTAGTTTGAGGATAATGTAGATACTTATATAAGTTGATACTATTACATAGTAGTACGAATTGATATGCCCATATTAGCGTCGTCCCAAATCTACACTGAAGGCTGTGTCTACATAACGGTCGATGACAAGACAACGTAACTTAATTTACACCTAACTTTTAACTAGAATAGCCTTCAGCATAGGTACTAGTCATTGACACTTGTTAGGTTGCAACGAGTCTTTGAAGTGAGCCATTTGAGTAGAATGCAGTTAACAATGTTGTAATCGAGTGACGTCAATAAAATAGAGCGAATAACAATGTGATTAGTGCGCAAGACAACGTAGTCATGGCACTATTATGTTCCCATCATCATCAGGTGTTGGGCAATGGGCCGTCGGATGAGGCGCGGTTCCGTTCCTTAGGCAACTCTCACTCACGAATTTCCCAACCATTTCGTGATTAAATGAAATGACGAATCAAATCTACGCAGCTATTTTGATAACACTAATAACGATCTAATGTCATCATTTAGATAAATTTTGGTTGTCGGTTAGCATTATCTTTATTTATAAAGCTAGATTATACTCGCGACTGCGTCCGTGAAAATTTCGGTTCCACTGTATGTATTCCAGTGGGAATAATATTGAATTTCGGGATATTTAACATTGCACAATTGCTTCAAACTGTTCATTGTGTAAAAGGGTATTTTACTTTTACCTTACTTTAAAAACATCTGTCCTTACGAACGTTCGTATTTATAATCCTATTAGTAGGATTACGTTATGCTTCTTCGTCAACTAAAATTGAATTTAGATATAATGTCGTCATTTAGATAAATTTTGGTTGTCGTTTAGCATTTTATCTTTATTCATAAAATTAGCTTTAGTCCGCGTAAATTTCGATGACGCAGTAGGTATTCCGTAGTGCCGTAGGAACTACATTAAAAGGCCTTGCCACATACAAAGCTCGGCGCGAGCGCGGCGCGTTATTTGCTAGGCAACCATCGCGCGGCGCGATAGTTGCTAGGCAACCATCGCGCCGCGCGATGGTTGCCTAGCAAATAACGCGCCGCGCGATGGTTGCCTAGCAAATATCGCACCGCGCTCACGCCGCGCTCGCGCCGAGCTTTGTATGTGGCAAGGCCTTAAATATCGGGATCCTGAACATTGTATCAAACTGTGTCTTTGTTTGAAAGAGTACCTAACAAATAGTATAGGATTGTGTTGTGCTGCCTCGTCATCTAATATTGAATTTAGACATGAATCTACTTTTTAAAAATTTCATACGTGAGTTGGCAGTGACTTGGCCGCAACTTCACCGCAACCTTTACAAGATGTGCCGTATAAAACAATTGTTTGGCATTAAAACATATTCAGCTTAGAGCGTTGAGGTCGGTCTACGTTCGCGTCGGTCACCGAGGCTGGGCCGGAGCCCGGAACCCGCTCAAATGCCAAGGTTGACAACTCTGACGACACAACTTTCGATCGATCGGCGACTGCGCCACATTTTTGCGCCCCACTTCGTGGCCTCAAGCCGTCGTAGACGTAAATATAGCAATGGATAGGAAAAAAAGATTTTAATTCAGATTGTTAGGTAGATAAATTTAGTTCTGTTGTATTATCATGTATAATAATTAAAAATACGCTGATATTTTTAAGAGCAGGGCCTCACAGCAACTCCTGTTTATTATAGACATGATCCACAGCGGGGACCCAAAGAGCAAGCGCTACTGGGTTTTAATACCTAGGCTCGCCTTACAGCAAACTTATACTGTCTTGGAACTCGAAATACAAATAACTAAAAGGTGGGCGTGGGAAACAACTTCGCGATACGGTGACATTTGCAAACAACATTGTTCATATTATATTATAAAAAAAAAATTACGTAGTTTCGAGTATCTACAGTACAAGGCGACAAATAACTTTGATTAATAATACATATCGGCTAGTTTTGGTTGGTACTCACATGCTCGACGAAGTCGTACTATCTAATTACTATTATTGACTTATGCGCTCATTATGAGCAAAATGGGGAGAGCAAGCCAATGTGGAATGTATAAGTTCACCAAATATTGTCAATTTTTGTATCACTTACATTAAGTTACGCGTCGCTCCGCTTTTCAAGACATGATACCAAAACATACCTTATTTTAAGAGCAATACATTCCACTTTGATTTAATCTCACGCCTTTTTTTCTGAATTTAGACGACTGAATTTAGTCAAATGTAATAAGCGCATTACCCGGAACATAAGTTATTACTTTTGCATCTAACACTGACCGACCGCTATCAAATTTTAAGTAGCTGGCCCTCAAGACTTTTATCATAGCAATGTAGACACTCGTGCCGTCGGCTACCATACATTTTGTACGGTCGCCGGGTCGAGCGTGCTCGGAATATTTGCCCGCAACGGATCTCGGAGTGACCACGGGCATCTATTGACTATTACCTGCGCAACGTTTGCATTCAAGTTCTTACGCTATATGGCCATGTGAACATTTGTCTTAGAAGTGTGAACATTTGTATTAGCAGTTAGCGATCCAAAATCGATTTTAGCAGACAAAAATACTCTGGATAATCGTGATAATTTTTAATTATTTAATAATTACTGCGAAAAGATGCGCGTTGATGTCTTTTATATGGCTCATTTTGTGCTCATACTAAGTAGTTACGTAGGGGCATCGGTGGTTCGAACATCAGTACAGCCATGGAATAATAACTGTTTTCTAAGTTATGTACTTATATTAGATGAATACTAATTGATGCTCTTATGGTGGGGGAAAAATCGCGTTGAAATCTGTACATTTTGGCGACTGAATGGAACGGGAACCATGATCCAATCTGGTCAGAGGTCAGATGGCAAGCGCTCCACTGTAATAACCTGATTTGCCAAATCCTGGATCATGGTCAATGCGGACCGGAAAGCTCGTGCACGAGAGCACAACCGGAACATTAACGCCAAGATGATTATAATTATTATCTGTGGCTAGCGGGTCAGACTCGTACGCTAAAGGTACTCGGTTCGAAACACAGCGCCGCCATGTATCAATGATCTTTTTCTGAGTTATGTATAATATTAGAACACTAACCGATGCTCCTACGGTGAGAGAAGACATCGTGAAGAAGCGACTGAATATGTCACCGTGATTCAATCTGGTCAGGTGCCCTGATAAAATGGCTCTTAGAGCTCAGAAAACAATAAGTCTGCTGTATAATGACGGGTTTAGGTAATCCTGGACCACGGTCAAGGCAGAGCCGAGAGCTAGGCGATATCACAACCGAGATATAAATATGAATATGTTTATAATGTACGGTCGGTTTATGATGTACGGTCAACAAATGTAGGCTACAGAGAGGCTGGCTGTATGCAAAACGCTGCGCTTTCATAGAGCCTCTGTGTAGCATTATGTTTGTACGACTATACGAGGAAATTATGATGAATACGTGACATCCACAGAGTTAAGCGTTCTTCTCATTAGTGTAGGGCATTGCCACAATCTCCGCGCTTGCCAGACGGGTTGGAGATCGCAATGTTGAAAATAGATACTTAACGTCATATGTTGCTGCCTATTTTTACCGAAATATCTGATAGAAGGGCCGCTATACGAGTATCTAGCCTCTATGACATTGATACCTATTAGCTGTCAATGCTACATTATACTCAGTCGGACACTATACGACCGTTTTGAATGCGTTTCAATACACGGGCACGTAAATTTGTTTGAGCTTCTCGGCGGCGAGTCGATGACCTGCGTAAGCACAGCGCGAGTTCGGGCCTGGATGCGGTTCGCATACGAAATCCGACAAAAAGTTCAGACCGCAAAGATTCATGGTGACACGATGACACTTTTAAATGAAAATAATTTATATGCGGCATGCCATCAGGTATGTTAGGGGAAATAAAAGTGAAAAAATGTAGAGAAAAATGTAGCATTAAGCTACTGTATATTTTCCTTTACTACCTTTTTTCACTTTTATTCCCCCTAACAGAATAGATAAGGTAGAATTGTTAGTTGATAAAAAAAGATAAACTGTAATTGATAATTTTTGTTGGTCTTCAAAAAGTGTTGCATTTATAGGTATTGGTTTCAAGCGTTACCTTTTACTACTTAGGTAATACTTATCTTAAATTAGGCTTAACAATAAAATCGCCCACAAGATAATGGGATGTCTGTTACCACATTGTCAGGCTTGACACGTGGTGCGACGGTGAGGTGAGGCTTTCGTAAGTTTTCGTGAGCTCGGACGACATTGAGCGGTCTATTGTTTGGCGCTGCGCCGGCGCAGAGGCGGCGTCGCGGGCGCCTGCACCGATAGTCAGACTCAGTACCGACACACGCGGCAGTGTATCTGAAGGTCATACCGATTTATTAACGCACGACTTTAGATTATCTAGTATGCGGATTGCAGCCTCGCACACTCGTAGCCACTATTACCAAATTCGATTATGACTACGTATATTTTAATGTAGTGCGATTTCAGCATTACTATTTGGTAACTCCGGACTGCGAATGTCCTATAGGTTGTTGACGGTTTTTTATACTCCTTTTTTATGTTGTTTGGCAGACAAATAGGCAAGCAGGCCATCTGATGGAAAGTTATCACCGCCGCCTATGGACATCAGCAACACCAGGGGCGCTACTAAGCCCGCCTCTGAAGAGACCTCTAATATACCTCTTGAACGAACCGATGTCATACTCCAAGTGAAACACTGTGGCTGGGAGCTCAATCCATATCCGAATCGTGCAAGCGAAAGACGTTCTTTCGTACTACTTATATGTGTAGTAACTAAATTGATGATGATGCCGTAGGTGATGCCCCTGGTATTGCAAACGTCCATAAGCGATGCGATATGCTATGCGATATGATATGATATGCGATGACTGCTTATCATCAGACAGGCCGTAAGCTTGCTTGCCACCTTGGTAGTATAAAAAAAAATTTGCATATAGCTGATCAAAAGCGGCAACTGTCGCCATAACATCAATGATTAATAAGTATTATGGTTTCATGTAACAAAAATGTAATCGCAGCAGAGGTTACCGAGTGCTTTAATAAAGCGACAGGAATACGAAATGAATTATGCATTACTAACGTAATATACAGTTCCGCACGCATACAAAAAATAACCTATAATTCACCCGCTTGATGTTATGATGTACGACAGTGATTCCATAGGCGGGGCAACAGCAAAAACACGACTTTCGTTTGTGGATAGCGGTTGTGTGCGTACGCGCAGTGCAAAGCTGCCAGCGCAGTGCAATTAGCGGCTACCTGCGGCAATTTCACGTACGCAATGCTGCAGAACGAAGTGGAGGAGCAGGGTGTTCATTTCACACTATGGATATATATTTTGTTTAGCCAGATTTAACCTACTATGAATTTGCTTTCCCTACCTATGTTTTTGTAGATATAACTTTATTATGTCATATTTATTAAACAAGGGCATTTCTCTCGTAAAGAAAAACTACAATGTTAAATAACAATATTTTGTAGGATCAATTAGGTAAGATAAAGCTGACCACGTTATTAATTAAGAGTAGACATTATAGTTAATTAGACACAGCATGTGACTTTTAGAAGCTTTTGTTTTATTCATCAAACTCAAAATACGATTTCTGCGGATATTGGAGATGAGACTTATTAAAACAACACTAACATTTTCCGCGATAACTAAAGAAACAAGAACCATCCCACAAGAGAGAGAGAGAAAGAGAAAGAGAGCATATTTTAGGTAACCCTAGCTGGGTAGGTATTTAATATTCGGCACAATACACATATGATAATAACTTCTACGAAACTAAGGTAGCTAACACTTTCCATTGACAGATCGTTTATTTGTTCGCCTTAAAATTAGTATTCTATTTCGTTCTAATGGCTGGCAATAGCGAATCACTGGTGGTTAGCGCGATGGTCGTCCGCGCGGCGGCCACCAGTCCGTTTTGCGACCGCACCGTTGCCTGTCCTCATAAAAACAATGAGTTATTAAACAATAACCGTATGGACAGGACACGTTGATTCGTCTTTATTTTCTACTTTCATCTAAAACACAGTAAAAATCAGTTATAAAATGATCGAGTGATTTTTCGTGTAGTGACGTGAAAATGAGTGAACATGATCGGCGGAGTTGTTACGAACGGGAACAGCTGGAGGAAGAGGTGTATGAACAGAGGAATAACGACTCCCTGTACAGCAATAATGAGACATTACATTACTGTAGCATTTACAGGTGAGCCTTATGGGAATCTATTGCTAGAACAGCCTCATTTGTTAGCTCCTGCACCTTTTTTAAATGGCCTACATACAGGTAGGACTCGTATACCGTCAATATTGTACCGTTAGTGATGATAGAATTTCGGAAATTGATTCAGGTAGTTAAATATAACTTACTAGGTAAAATCTAGATATCTATAGCTAGTTTTATTATCTTTTTTAGAATGTATGGCTGCTTGATGAATTAAAAAGTATCGCACACCTACACAAATACATAACTTGGTGGTGCAATGCACCGTATGTGGACGTTGCGTAGTGTATCAGCACGAACCATCGATGACTTTCTAATTTAAATACGAGGGCTCGTTATATGATTCAAGACAACTGTAAAATTATGCCTATTTAAAATATAGGTTGATTTTTTGTAACAGAGAAAGGCAAACGAGCGGGTCAAAAACTTAAACAAATAAATCAAACTAGTGTAGCATAGGTAATACCAAACCTAGGTAAAATTTACAGAAGTTACGTAAAATCGCACCAATCCAGAGTCTAAGTGCCGAAAAAGAGACTCCATTAACCTAATACATTCCAATGTCCTACGCAAATGAATCTAGATTTGTGGTTTATTTCCTGGGAAGAACCTAGAATATGATATCATCGCTCAAGACAAAATTATTGATACTTTTTTACAAAAAGACAGGACTGGATGATATCGCTGTTGTTCTCCATAACCAATGATAAGACAAGGACCTTGATAAATGACCGCTAGAGGTATTTAACTCTGAGCACTAGTGTTTCAAAGTATAACTTACTTAATATTGCCGGTCCCGGTTGCTGTCGTAAGATAAGTGGTTAAGTCACGACATGAACTCTATAAAATCGGTTAGCCCTGTGTAACCGGCCAACCATTTTTATTTATGAAGTTAATGTACTAGATTGTTGACAAGAGAACCTCGTGACCATTTGTGGGGCCTGTATGGTTCGTTCGTACTGACTAAACAATTTAATTTGATTATCCTACTTCTACTTAATAATATTGTTAATGCGAAAGTTAGTAAGGATGGATGTTTGTTACTCTTTCAAGCAAAAATTACTGAACGTATTTTGATGAAATCTTCTAGTGTTGTATATGATCCCAAAATAACACAGACTAGAATTTATCCCGAAATTCAATTTGGTTCTCGCGATAACGGGTCCAGACGGAATATAAACTTTTACTCGGACAAAGTCGTCGGCAAAAGCTGGCACTTATTTGCCAGCCACAGACACTAAACAGATTCACTTTGACCACAATTACCTAACAGAAAAAACAAACTTGCTCAAAAGTATCAAAACGGTTATATCCTGTTAAATTGCAACCGTTTATCAAGTGGCCGGCGGCGGCGGTGCGGGTGAAAAGGCACGCGCAATCGTCACAACGTGTAATTGGGTTACCGTAGCGCTGCGCCCGCGCCGGCTTCAGCTCCCTTACGTAAACATTACTGTCACAATGCAGCAGTACCACTGTGGCGAAATCCTTGGCCATAATCTATGTAGAGCAGTTTTAACCCCCGGTGCGTTCATGCATTGAAGTCCAGCGGCAGTTGGTCGATGAGGAAATATTAAAAAAACTTAGTTAGATAGGTGGTGGATTAGAAGCGAAGAACGATCAGAAAGTCGCATATATATTTTTTTTTGTATTGGCTTGAATTTTATTTCAGTAGCAATAAATAGAATACGACAATATACCTTAATAATTTCACTTATATGTGTACGTCTCTGTGTGCGCCTTAAATAGGTACACTATTTATATCAATATTTTATCTATGTATCATGAAGCTTTATATTGCATCAAGGTTAAGTACTTATATTTACCGGCACAATAAAACAGAAACTAGCCCACACAGTCGGAAGTATATTGCACTAGACGCAACGGAGCCATACGAGAGATTTCTCTATCGACAGGCGTGTGAAAGTTGTTTTTCACGCGGCGACATTGGCATCTTAGTCGGCTTTTGTATACAAGCGAATACTCCTTTCAACTTTTTACGATTAAGCGATTATTTTTAAAAGAAGTAACCGTAACTGCTAACTTCTTTCTTAACTCGTATCTTTAAATCTTGAAGCATTCTAATAAACAATAGCAAACCGATTCTCATCTCGATCACGTCAAAGTAAAAAATAATAATGACGCAGAAAAGACAAAGACACACGATAAAAAATATCTTTTATCATTTCCAGCCAAAGAACAGTGCAAGAGACGAAAGGATGGGATGTGTTCCGGGAATTCCCGCCGAAGCAGGACAGTGGCTCCATGGAGGTGCAAAAGTGCCTGGAGATCACCGTGCGACTGCTCAAAGTGCTCGCCTACGCCGTCACCTTCATCGTGGTCCTCGGCTCCGGAGTCTTGGCCAAGGGCAGCGTTCTCTTCATGACCTCGCAACTAAAGAAGGACCGAAGAATAGCCTACTGCAACAGGGTTATAGGTGAGCGGAATATGTACTTACATCTTGGATCCTGCTTGCTTGGGTACTTACCTACCTCTTTTGTTCAATATCATCATAATACGGTCTCACATGGCTGCCCAGGCACTGATTGTTATTCAGGAATTTATACCTATTGCTGCTAGATGTGGTGGTAAACCTTGAAGATTGCCGGTGTTTTGTGAAAGTGTTTCCTTAATTATTATGTTGTTAAGCTTTTAACTACTACGATACTAGTAAATTTAAACCACCATGGTTACGATCCCAATGATTGTTTAGACGTAGTAACATTTTATCGTAGCCGAGGTAATAATGCTTATGCTTCACTATGTTACAGGTAGAGATAAACAATTTCTGGTCACATTACCGGACGAAGAGCGCGTGGCTTGGATGTGGGCGTTGCTCGCCGTGTTCGCTATTCCGGAAATCGGCGCTTTCATAAGATCAGTGAGGATCTGCTACTTCAAGTCGTCGAGGAAATCAACTAGCGCTCAATTCATTGTGGTTAGTGAAATTAATTCTTTCACCTTAATTTGAAATACAGGGACAATACCACCAGATCAAATAAGTTCAATCAAGCGTTTATAAACACAATACTTGAAGCTTTGGAAGTCACTCGACCATGAAACCTTTTAATTGTTCATTGTTTACGATTCCAAAATCAACGTAAAATACGGACAGGTGTATTAATTGAAATTAAAACTTTCAGGTGCTAATAGCGGAATCTCTGCACACCATAGGGTTGGGGTTGTTGTTCTTCAAAGTGTTGCCTGAGCTGGATGTGGTCAAGGGCGCGATGATAACCAACTGCCTGTGCATCATACCGGCTATCCTCGGCCTGCTTTCCAGGAACTCGCGGGATTCGAAGCGGTTCATGAAAGTGATCGTGGATATTGCGGCCATTGTGGCTCAAGTCACCGGGTTCATAGTGTGGCCACTTCTGGAGAACAAACCGGTGTTATGGCTGATACCAATCTCGGCGCTCTGCATTTCACTCGGCTGGTGGGAAAACTACGTGACGCGGCAGAGTCCGATCGGTAAGCAGATTAGAAGGATGTAGGTTAAATAAACTTGATAGCGGGTGCTGCTATGTCTAATTATGCTTTGTATTCCAACAACGAGTATTACTGCTGATCGCCAAAAAATGAAATAATTGCCCACAAAAGCAAAATTTTTATAAAAAAGTATTAAGTAGCTAACTAGTAAATATTTGTCGAGAGGTGATGATCTGACACGATGCCATTAATCTTTTTATTTTTATTTCAGGAGTCATCAAGTCGCTTGCGAGATTAAAAGACGAATTATATCATTCCCGTTATTATATATACAGTTTCATTACAATTTGGAAAATAGTTTTATTCTTGATGTGCATTCTGTTCAGTATATGGATAGATGGGGATGAGCCATCTATGTTCTTCCAGCTGTTTAAAGCTGGTTTTGGTCCACACAATATTTTTGTAGAAGAGGTTTGTTTCATATACTTTGTTATTTCAATGAACAATCACATAAACAGCTGCAGTAAATATATCAATAAATTCATATATTTTCAGGTCCAAACGCAGCTTGGTGGAACGATGATCCCTGACTTAAGAAATGTAACACTGACGGGAGATTCAGTCGAAGTACCAGCATGGCATAAATCAGCCGTTTATGTCTTACTGATTCAGATATTTGCGGCATATTTTTGCTACATATTCGGCAAATTCGCCTGCAAAATCCTTATTCAAGGATTCAGTTACGCTTTCCCGATCAATCTCGTAATCCCACTCGTGGTGAACTTGTTAATCGCTGCATGCGGGATAAGGAACGGCGACACGTGCTTTTACCACGGAACGATTCCTGATTACCTCTTCTTCCAGAGTCCACCAGGTAGATGTGTACCATGTACCTACAGTCCAACAAATAAGAGGCTACACAGGGCTGCACCAGCATGCCATCTTTCTTTGATTTGCTGTGAAATCTTCTATTTGGTCGACTGTACATTTTGTTTAGTATGAAACTTTGTCTAAGACTTTATACGTACGTCTTTAATTTGCAGTATTCACAATCGGAGACTTTATTTCGCGTCAAATGGCATGGGTGTGGCTACTCTGGTTGCTCTCGCAGACGTGGATCACGATACATATTTGGACCCCGAAAGCCGAACGTTTGGCTTCTACGGAAAAATTGTTTGTTCTACCAATGTACAACGGCCTGCTGATTGATCAAAGTATGGCACTTAATCGGAAACGAAACGACCAAAAAGACGTTAAAACAGAGGTAAATTTTTTTTTCATCATTATCATATCAACCGGAAGACGCCTACTGCTGGCCATAGGCCACCCGCAGAGATATCCATACAGGCCGGTCCTGTGTCGTCCGCATTCAACTGGTACATACGATCTTTACCAGGACGTCGGTCCACCTTGTGGGAGGCCTACCCACACTACCTGGTCACTACTTTTTATTATTAAGTGATAATCACTTAATTTTACTGCTGTTATTATTCTAACTTGGTTACTTAACTTGGTTACTTATCTATAACTAATTCATTTCAATTAATGTTTTCAGGATTTAGCCGAAATCGAAAAAGAAAAGGGGGACGAATACTACGAAACAATTTCAGTCCATACCGACAACACTGGCTCTTCGCCGAAGACTGTTAAATCGTCTGACCAAATTACAAGAATTTACGCATGCTGCACTATGTGGCACGAAACTAAAGATGAGATGATGGAGTTTTTGAAGTCCATTTTGAGGTTGGATGAAGATCAGTGCGCTCGTCGTGTCGCTCAGAAATATTTGCGTGTAGTCGATCCTGATTACTACGAATTCGAAAGTACGTGAATTAACTCAGGGTCAGCAGTAGTCAGCACAGACCGAACGGCAGATACAGACGGATTTTTTGGTCATACTAAATTTATTCGTATGCAAAAGTAAATTAAGTTACATTTAAATTGTTACTAACTAGTCACTTCATCGCCACTCCGTCCTTTGACCGCTTGTGGCTGCTCCGCCGTGTGCCGATGTTATTTTGTTTCACTATATCAATGTCAATCGTATGCAGATGCAAATAAGGTTGCATTTAATGTGTTATCTTACTACGCTGCGTCTTCGCTGACCCTCTATCATATTGTATTGTATTTATTTAAAGCATCACAAATTTCTTACAGCTCACATATTCTTGGATGACGCTTTCGAAATATCCGACCACAGTGACGATGATTCACAGGTGAATCGATTCGTGAAACTACTCGTGGATACAATTGACGAAGCAGCGTCTGAAGTGCATCAGACCAACATTCGAATCAGAGCTCCGAAGAAATATCCTGCACCGTATGGAGGAAGACTGGCATGGGTTTTACCCGGAAAGACGAAAATGATCTGTCACTTGAAAGATAAGGCTAAGATCCGTCATAGGAAACGATGGTCGCAGGTAAATCATCCAAGTAACTAAAAGCATATAAGAAGGTTCGTGATATTGCGCAAAGCATCATCATCATCCTCCTCCTAGTACCAGTCTCTCCTTTGTCAGCAACTCTTTCTTCTCCATTTAGCCAGGTCTTCGGCATCCTCGCGTCGTAAGCCGTTGGCTCTCGCATCCGACTCAGCGATATTGATTCACCGCTTCTCAATATGAAGATTGAGGAGGGTCCCGAGGGACCTCTTTTGTGATACCGGCAGTTTTAGGCAGTTTCCCACTTATTTTTGCGACTTGCGCAACACCTGACCAAACCAGCGCAGGCGGGTCTCATCAATCTTACCGTCCGCGATATACCTCACACCTCGTTACGTACTCGGTGTTATTGCACTAAGCATAATGTTCTTTCAACCGATATCTTATCATATTTCAGGTGATGTACATGTACTATCTTCTCGGCCACCGTTTGATGGAGCTGCCGATATCCGTAGACCGTAAAGAAGTGATGGCCGAAAACACATACTTGCTAACACTGGACGGAGACATCGATTTCCAGCCACACGCTGTCAGACTGCTCATTGATCTGATGAAGAAGAATAAGAATCTAGGCGCTGCTTGCGGACGTATTCATCCCGTTGGATCTGGTAAAGAATTAATGTCCTTAACAAATAAGATCTTAAGGACTATAAGATGTACATCATGTTTGAAGACTAACCTATTAAAAAAATTTTAGGTCCTATGGTGTGGTACCAAATGTTCGAATACGCTATCGGCCATTGGCTGCAAAAGGCGACTGAACATATGATCGGATGCGTGCTGTGTAGCCCGGGATGCTTTTCGCTGTTCAGAGGAAAGGCTTTGATGGACGACAATGTAATGAAGAAGTATACATTGAGATCAGACGAAGCTCGGCATTACGTACAATACGATCAAGGTAACCTGTCCTACTATAGATATAATTTTATACGAATGACAAGATCAAAGGGTGACAATTAGAGATGAAACGGATAGTTGTTTGGCCGGATACCGGATACCGGATATCCGGCCAGCCTCCTAGCCGGATATCCGGCGGCCGGATATTCACAGGTCTCTGAACAAGTTTGTACAAGCTGTAATCGCAGCGTGGGACTTTATACGACTGCATGTGTTTATGTAATTTAAAGTTTTCGTTTAATGTGAATAATTTGAACGTTGAACTGAACAATTCTTCCGCCCTTATACGGATTGCTATTTTGAAACATACGGGCTTACACATTAGCCCCCAGCATCGTAGGGGATAAACGACATCGTATACTACCTCTAAATATAAAGAAATTCATATTTTAATCCAGGATAATATTTTTTCATATCTAAAATATCAATATCTTGATTTACTTTAAATTATTACACTAAGTATATTATAATACTTAACAGCACTTGTCAAAACTACACACGACAAAAATGCGTATTTATGCTGATCAGCGGGTGTCACCCTGTTGGGTAAAGTACGTAATGTCCACACTCGTGGAAGTTACAAAGTCACACCTATGCCCGAGAAAATTTAAGAACGCTCAATGCGATGGTGTGAGCATGTGTTCCGCCGCCCCAAAGATCACCTTAGTGCAAGTAGCCCTAAATTTGGCGACGACGACTCGCTGACGCGGAAGACACCCACACGCCACCTGGCTGACGGCGGACCAACGGGACCTGAAGGACAATATTATTGACGCTGCTACTGCTCAAAATAGATATAAATGGAGGAAGCAGACAAGGAGAGCTGACTCCAGCTAATGGAAAAGGCATAGTGCAAAAAGAAGAGACCAGAAAACTATTACAGATTTTTGCTAACCTACCAAATGAACGATTCGAGTAGCATAGGTGCCGAAGCCGACATAATCAATAGTTCTTTGATTAATATTTATGGTTTTTAAACGTTTTGATACGACTTTTCACTCGACTGCTACAGAAAGGAAATATATTTCCGATGAGCAAAATCACTTTTATGGGCTTTTCATACATTTTTTACTATCCGGTATCCGGCCGGATATTAACGCATTATCCGGTATCCGGCCGGATAGTAAATTATGGCCGGATTGGCCGGATACCGGATAGTGGCCGGATATCCGTTACATCTCTAGTGACAATATTAACAAATTATTTTATAAGACCAATTCTAACTATTTCTCAATGAGTGTGCAGCAACTAGCAAATGCTAAGCTCGGAAAAAATCCAAAAAGAAAATGTTATCAATTTCAGTAGATTATAGTCGATGGGGCGGATATCTCTCAAGGAGCTTATGGATATGAGGCCCATGAAGACAGTTGTTGGATGTGGAAGGCGTCCGGACTGATTGTCTTTTCACTCAACCTAGCAATCGGCTAGGTTCATTTTTATCTCAATTTCGACGTTCCTGATTGGCTAAAAACTAGTTAAGACGGAAGTTAGGCGATTCCTAAGTTTAGTGGAAACGACCATGAGATGATTTATAATGCCGCTGTCTACTTCCAAAACCCTGGAACACGTTGCTCTGGCAACAAACAGGCAAATGGAACTAAGAAAAACCTTAATGATGTAGGTACCTTAAAATAAGCCTGATTTTTCACATTACAGGAGAAGATCGTTGGCTGTGTACACTTCTATTGCAACGTGGTTATCGTGTCGAATACTCTGCTGCCTCCGATGCCTACACGCATTGTCCCGAAGGGTTCAGTGAATTTTACAACCAGCGTCGTCGTTGGGTGCCTTCTACCATCGCTAACATTATGGATTTGCTCATGGACTACAAGCATACGATCAAAATCAATGACAATATTTCTTCGCCTTATATTGCTTACCAAGTAAGAACCTTATCTTTAACGAGGGATGTTGCGATATTTATAGAAAAATATTTCAATTTATAAATTTCCACGTTTCAGATGATGTTGATTGGTGGTACAATCCTGGGCCCTGGCACTATATTCCTTATGTTGGTGGGTGCCTTCGTGGCAGCCTTCCGAATCGATAATTGGACTTCCTTCGAATACAACTTGTACCCCATTCTGTTGTTCATGTTCGTTTGCTTCACAATGAAATCGGAGATTCAGGTAATTTTATAGAAATTTACAATTTTCCATGGTATTTGCGTCGATTAACATAACAATAACGCAATTTAAAATGCCAAATTTGTTTCAGTTATTCGTGGCACAAATATTATCAACAGTTTACGCATTGATAATGATGGCTGTGATAGTCGGTACTGCGCTGCAGTTGGGCGAGGACGGAATCGGATCTCCTTCTGCTATATTCTTAATAGCTCTTTCGAGTTCGTTCTTTATAGCGGCTTGTTTACATCCCCAAGAATTTTGGTGTATCGTCCCTGGTATTATTTATCTGCTATCGATTCCCTCTATGTACTTGCTCTTAATTCTGTACTCGATTATCAACTTGAATGTAGTATCTTGGGGTACTCGAGAAGTGCAAGTTAAGAAAACTAAAAAGGTCAGTGTGATTACAATAAAAAATAATTAATTTCAACAATAAACTGTATCATTATGATCACATTGAATTACAGGAATTAGAACAAGATAAAAAGGATGCAGAGGATGCAAAGAAAAACGCTAAGCAGAAGTCTTTACTTGGTTTCCTGCCAGGCGTAAACAACAAAGACGAGGAGGGTTCTATTGAGTTTTCGTTTGCTGGACTATTCAAGTGTATGTTGTTTACTCACGAGAAAGGCGGAGAAGAAAAGGTACAACTGCTTCACATCGCGACGACGCTCGAAAAGTTGGAGAAGAAGTTGGACAATGTTGAAAGGTAAAGTTGGAAGGAGCAGCAAAGTATTTATTCGTCTCCTAAAAGGCAGGTTTTATTTTCGACTGTCTATGCATCCTTTTTTATCTATGTTTTTAATTTCCCAGGACCGTGGATCCTCATGGGGGAATGAGTCGAGGCCGTAAGTTGTCTGTGGGGCATCGGGGTAGCGCCGCCGGAGAGCTGGACGCGCTCGCTGAGGGCGAAGAGGATGGCAACTTAGACTCTGACACAGACACGCTGTCTACCACACCGAGAGTAAGTTCTAGCTTTTTTTATACCACTAAGGTGGCAAACAAGCTTAAGGTCCACCTGATGGTAAGCAGTTACCGCAAGTTGCAACACCAGGGTCACCACGCGTTGGCGACCCCGTAAAAACGTTTTCACCCCTTCCTTGAAGAATACCTTATTGTACTTTCCAGGGAAAACCTCTCCAGGTAGTTCATTCCATAACCTTAGTGTGTGTGGGAGAAAGGTCCTTGGAACCGCACAGTTCGCGACCAATTTGGCGCCAAGGTGTGAGGATGAACTAGCTGTAGGTATCGTGTCAAATAGTTAGTGAAAACAAACACCGTCTAGCTACAGAATAATACGTTTTGGATATTATCTTCACTTCTCTGCCAACGGCGCGCCCACCTCGTAACGTAGGGTGGCTACAAGATAGACTGACGACCTTGTCTTTTGGCTACGGACGCACTGAAACGTGGCTCACCGAGATCCTACCGTGCGCGTGCGAATTCATGTCCGACCAACCGCTTAAATAATTCGAGTAGCAATTATTGAAGGCTCGATACATCGCTTCACTCGGTTGCGATTTGAGCGAGTGAGATGGCGATATATAATCCGATCCTTAATTAACATAGAGATAAAAGACATAAAGCCAGCCAGCATTGGTCGTAAGGCCGATATTATTAGGCAATTGCAACATGGGTCGGTCCACGAGATGGTAGGGAGACGATGGATGCAAGAGGCATAAAATCGATCGGTGGGGAATTCGTGGTGGGAAGCCTATATAGAACAGTGGGCGTCCTGCGGCTAAGATAATGATAAAGAAAACGGAATATTTATTTACTTACATTAATGTAATTCATCCTGTTATAGGAACAACGAGATGATCTCATTAATCCATACTGGATTGAGGATCCAGAATTAAAGAAAGGCGAAGTGGACTTTATGAATCAATCCGAACTACAATTTTGGAAAGACCTTATAGATAAATATTTATACCCAATTGATGCCAATAAAGAGGAACAGGTAAGTGCGGAGAATAGCTCATCCAATCCACCAACTACAATATTAAAAAGAAAGAAAGAAAATATATTTATTCGACGACACGATGTTACAAAAACATAATCATTATGGTCACACTTCTATACCTACATCATAATTATATACCTACATGTTTCCATTTATTATTTTGTTTACTACTTCTCTTACTTGTTGATTTATTAAATGTTATATAGGTATCTATTGTTTTTGAGAAATTGATTTTGTGTTGAGAATCTAAATTCTTAGGTTTTATGAATAGTCCCTATAATATCTTACTATAGCATTCTTCTATCTATCCTCTACGTTCAGCAAAACCAATGTATTTTAATGCTGTAATAATTATCTTTACAGGTGTATGTACTATGTACTAAAACAAACATCTTGACGTTAATGTCCCGGTTGTGTCCTCGCGCGTTACGGCCCGGGGCCCGCCTTGACCATGATCCAGGACTTGGCTGATTAGGTAATTACAGTGGGGCGACTGCCATCTGACCATCTCCGAGACCCTGTTGACAGGGGAACCTCACCAAATTAGATTACACATGCAGTCGCCTGAGTGTGCAGGTTTCATCACGATGTTTTCCCTCACCGTAACAGGATCGATTAGTGTTCAACTAATGTACATAACTCAGAAAAGCGTCATTGGTACATGGAGGCAACTAGGGTTTGACCCCGGTACCTCGGAATACGAGTTGGACTCCTTAACCATGAGGCCACCGACTCTCTTCTCTTCAAGTGTAGATATGAACATTTTTTACTTGTATTAATTACTCTCTTCCCATAATTTTAGGCACGTATAACCAGGGATCTCAAAGAATTGAGAGACTCTTCTGTCTTTTCGTTCTTTATGGTCAATGCTCTTTTTGTCCTCATTGTGTTTTTGATGCAACTTAACAAGGACGCCCTCCACTTTAAGTGGCCATTTGGAATTAAAACTAATATTACTGTTGATGAGGCATCACAAGAGGTAACGTGATAATCCACTTCGCAGTGATCGGCCTTCAACGATGACTCGGAACAGCAAAAACCAGAATCTCAATCACATTCTCATCTCAACATTAGTTCTAGGCTGTCTCCCTCCCAGTCACCTTTGAAAGTTGATGCTCATGTTTAAAAGTATTCTTTTATTAAATTTTACAGGCAAGAATTGCGGCTGATTTGATAGAACTTCGAAATAAGTCAGTTTTTGCGTTTGTTATGTTCAATGCTTTATTTATATTGATAGTATTTTTATTGCAACTCAACAAAGATCAACTCCACGTGGATTGGCCTTTGGGAATTAAGACAAACGTTACCGTCATCAAGGAAACCGAAGAGGTATAGCTAGAAATTACCACTAAATGTGTGTCCCTTCACAAGTCTAACGACCTTCTTCCTAACCGGACTGTCTTGGTATGGCACACTAGCATGGAGTCCGCAAGACACACTGGAGATTCGGGCGTCACTATTGGTTACACACCTACTCTAATTAAAATTCCTTACGACGTTCCCACCTTTTAGTACCTTCGTAGCAGAATCCGAAACCTCAACCTTTGCGCATGTTAGTCGCCACCTTCCCGAACAATTATATCCTGATTTCTAGAATATTACTATTCTGTCCAATTATCCTAGAACTGGCACGGTATCCAATCACAACGAGAGGTTTATTAATATATCTGTCTATTAAGGTGAAGGACTCTCTTCTATTAAACACGGTAATAGGTTAATTGACTGGTATCCTGTGTACAGAGATGTGGTGATTGTTTAACATTACGTTAAGATCACATAAAAAATAAGGTACATTATAATCACAAACACGTGATTATATTATACACTGGTATCCGCAAATGTATGTTACCAACTTAATTGTTTTGTGAACTGTTTTGTGTAACAAAATCATATTCATTCATTATTCGTTTTACACAAGTCATGTTCACACTTCATAATAACTAAGCACACCGTTTATGTTGTGGATAAATAATTCAGCACCTGTGATTTTACTATTAACATAATTCGCATCACATTGTTTAATAATTTGTGGTATTCGTTTACACGTAGTCGAAAGTTTAATAGTTTTATGAAATTTCAGATTATCATCTCAAAAGAATACCTGCAACTTGAACCTATTGGTTTAGTGTTTGTGTTCTTCTTCGCTCTCATCTTGGTAATACAGTTCTCTGCGATGTTGTTCCATAGGTTTGGAACACTATCGCACATATTAGCATCCACAGAACTAAATTGGTTCTGTACAAAGAAGGTATGGCTTATTACAATGTTTTATTCATTTTATCAAGGTTGTATGTCCTTTTTAAAGGAATTTATTAAAGAATCACATTTATCGTTTTAGTCGGAAGACTTGTCCCAGGATGCGCTACTAGATAAGAATGCAATAGCAATAGTGAAAGATCTACAAAAACTAAATGGTCTAGACGACGACTACGACAACGATTCAGGATCTGGCCCACACAACGTTGGCAGGCGGAAGACCATTCATAACTTGGAAAAGGCCAAACAAAAGAAGAGAAATATTGGCACACTAGACGTAGCATTCAAGAAACGCTTCTTCAACATGAATGCTAATGACGGGCCAGGTACAAATAAATTTACCGACGTATATAGATATTGAAAACATTGTTCTATTTCTAAATCCGGTGTTAGCCGGTTTCCCTTGCTCGCATTGGATAAGCATCAAGGATATCCCCCAAGGATGAACCAGCTTTTGCTTCTTTTTGTTGCTTCCAAGTATTTATAGTAGTAGTATTTTTTCTATTTGTACTAATAATATATTTGTGATTGTAGGCACCCCAGTACTCAACCGCAAGATGACGTTGCGTAGGGAGACGCTGAAAGCTTTAGAAACGCGAAGGAATTCGGTAATGGCGGAGAGAAGAAAGTCGCAGATGCAGACGCTTGGTGCTAACAATGAATATGGAGTAACAGGGATAGTAAGAACATCATATATAATTAAATATTCGTTAGTTTGAAATCTTCAAAGATTGATGTAATAATTTTAACTCAACCCTAGAAACCTAGAAGAAAATGTAGCTAGTCTCTGTGGGCTGGAAAATGGGCAGAAGCGTTTTCCATTTCATTTTCCTACACTGCGATCTCCAAACCGCCTGTCAAGCGTGGAGACTCTATGTGGGAGAGGTCCTAAGTCTTACAGTGGATGAATTGTTATTGGCTATGTGAAGCCCTTACTCGCCGGTGGCAACTGGTGATCCTACGTCCTACGTTAGCCTTTATTGATGCGCCCGACACCGGGAAATATTCTAGTAACATCGTTCGTTCAACATTTGTCGCTAGACATGTCGTCGACAGTAGCTTGACGCGGTATGGAAGTGGCACGGGATAGGGTTGTCGGCATTATTGCCAGTTCCAGTCTGGTGGGCACGTGTAGAGTCTATTAAATGTAAACTTTCTTTCTACAGCTAAACAATAACCAAGGTGTGATGCCGCGACACCGGACCTCAACGGCCAACATATCAGTGAAAGATGTTTTCGCTGAGCCCAACGGTGGGCAAGTCAATCGAGGCTACGAGACTACTCTCGGCGATGACGACGACAACAACTCAATGAGACTGCAGCCGCGAACCAACCAAGTCTCATTCCAGAGATATCAATGAACTTCAGTCATCAGTAGAAAAATGTCTCTGTTCAAACAGGAATTAATATGTTTTAAAGATGCTTTAATGCTGATATTGTAATAGTCATCGAATTAATCAGTGATATTCATGATTAAAATATCTGTTTTGGATAGAACATTGAAGAGTTGCCAAAACATACCTTTTCAAGTACCTAGGTTATAATAAATGTAGATACTCATTTTTTACTTTAGTATTTTAGCTTTATAATGCAAACATCATTCGTAATTATTTTGCTTGTGATATTTTAAATATTCATAGCCCATGAAGTGACTAGGCAGGATCACAATGTCAAAGTCACAAATCCACAATAATTATAATTTACAGCTTTATTGTAAGATAGAACTTATTAATTTACACTGCCACTTAACTTTACAATGTATTTTATACAATTTTAGGAAAATTTAATGAAAGAATGACTTTTGGTATATTTTTTACCAGGTGTGACATGACTTTGTTAATATATTATGAAATTAAATGAATGACTTGTGTTTAAATTTTTTAGAGAAACATTCAAATCATCATAATCATAACATATCAAGAAGTGAAATATACATGGAAATATAACTTACTTAATTTTCTAAGAAGGTTACAAACTCTGTAAGCTTGAATAATTGATCTTCGCTAGACGTGTGCAAGGGAGCAGGTTGTGTGGGTGGTACTGGGTTCAAAGTGATTCCATCTTCATTCAATTGCCACTTGCGATCTCTGCTCAAATGCAATACAGCATCCCTGCTTAGACCAGTCATTGACACCACTGTGTCGATAGACACTGAGCTGTATGATCTTGCAATTAAACTCAACGCCCTTTCACGTACTTTCTCTGGAAATTATATATTGGCAAGTTTAAATTTGTGTATTTGTCTTCTTCATCAGCAGCCCAGTGTGCCTCAGATATGAGAGAAATAGCTTAATGTGACATACAATGATACTCTGGCTATAGAAGTTCCTGTTGGCTATCTGTTTTCTTGTCAGTATTAGTGAATTAAAGTCGAGATTTTCGCCATACTTTGTGTAAACAAGAAAGTTCACAGACTGAAATTAATAGGCAATGAAGTGCCATCTCAAAGCTCAGACTACTTCTAGTATAATGATTTTCAGCATGGAGAAATAGAAGCTTTGTATGAGAACAAATTCAATTGGATAAAAAACTGTATGCACACAGTTCAGGAATTTCAAGGGGTTTAAGAATAAGTAAATTTATAGAAATCAGACTAAGATTTCAGTTTCCACAAATAATAAAAAAGGCAAATAATCGGTGAATAAATTCATATTTAAACGAAAATCTTAATTGTTTGTTGTTTTGGTATTCCAATTATTAACATAACACAGTGCCTAAACTACATTTTTTTGTAATACTGTCATTACTACTATCAGCCTCTAAAATGCTTGATCACTTGGGTATTCCTTATTAAAGACCTACCTGAGTGGGACTTTTACTTATGAGGTTCTTAATTCAGTTAATGATTAAACTAAATAATTTGCGAGCTTTAATAATATTTTTAATTACATATTACAGTACCAGCATTTCATAAAAGCTCACAGCAGAACTTAAGGCCCCTCTCCAGTCTTATAAAAATCAACAGAAAACCTGCTACCCATTTTCTGGTCTATGATTGTAATAGGTGGTTTGGTTTGCCTCTTATTAGTCACCTAACACACCCAACAGAATGGGATGGTTGTATTAAATCAAATGGGATTCAATTTATCATAACTCACTCATTTCAAGTAATGCATTGATGTAGTGTCATATATTACCAACTTTTACCTGTAATTTGTAAGTAAATATTAAGGAATATATACCTTCAAGAGCTTGAATTATATTAGCAACTGGCTCTGTCCAGTTATATGCAGTCAAAGCCTGGTAAGTGCCTGCTAAATCCTTTTTCCATAATTTTTGTCCAATGGCCCATATTGCGGCTATTTCTGGATTGTTACCGGTGACTGTTTGGGGTATTCTCTTCCACAAGAATTTAGCATTACACCTGGAAAAGAAGTAAAAAATATAGTATTTACAAGTTTGAAATTATATTTCATAGAATCGTCATCATCTTCATGTTAATGTCCCGGGTGTGACCTCGTGCACAAGGGGCCGGGATCTGCCTTGACCATGAGTTGGCAGATCAGGTAATTACAGTGGAGCGACTGGATGCGATTGGATCATGGTTACAGATTCAGTTGCCTGAATGTGCAGGTTTTATCATGTTTTCTCTCACTGTAAGAGCATAGGTTAGTATTCAACTAATGTACATAATACATGGCCGCACTGGGATTCGAACCCGGTACTTCCTGCTTATGACTTGGACGCATTAAAAACTAGGCCACAAATGGCAAAAAAACATTTTATTTCATGTAAAAGACGCAAACTTACAAATCATTTTGATACAGGTAAATAGCCAGCAGTTGTGAATATATAGAAGGTGTTACTAATCCTGTAGGTGCCTGTAATAAAGAATATTATTTTAGTCTACTTCTTTGTTATTACTCTACAACATAAATGAAATTAATAAAAAGCATCTCATAACCTCTAATTCTTGCTTCTCAAGATCGCCACAAAGTTTATCAAAGTTGGTTAGCATTTTGTTGTTTAAACGCTAAAATTTTAACACCAGAACGTTTAAGAACACCTCATAGAAATTAATCCACACAGTAGAATAAAAATCAAATAGGTAAGCAAGAAACAAACAACTTGCTCAAAATCAACTCCTTCAACTGTCAAAATGATTTGACGTGCGCACTGCGCTGTCATCTCGATAAAGCGCGCTCCACATGTGGACAGTTTCGCGGGAACACGAGAATGTAGAGGGAGTATTCGCCTATATTCGTGTAGTCCCGTGCATGTTTGGCATATCTCGCCTATTTCATAGACTAAGTAGAGATAGTTTGTTGTCATCTCAATTCGATCGATTTTATATTTATATTTCTAGCGCTTTTTCCCGTAACAGGTTCGGGGTACACTTGACCATGATCCAGGATATTAGTAGATCAAGTAATTACAGTAGAGAAGCTGCCATCACCTCTGTGACCCTGTTTACAGTAGATTACCGATATTACACTGATGAATCGATAAAATGTCGCGCGTTTTGACACCACCACATCCCTAATAGGCGAGAATGTAGAGGGTCGACCAAAGTCCCGGCAAAAGTTTCGCCAGAAGTTTCGGCGAACATGTGGAGCGCGCTTTATGCTCATTTTACATAAGCAAGGACATTACACCTTGTACAGCCATAACTTTGAAGAAGCCGCTTTGATGTCTGTTAACACATGTTATAACACACACATAATGCAAATGCAGGGACGAAACTGGCAGATAAGTTATATTTTGCTACGAATTTCTGCGCCATACGAACACGAACAAATCTGACTTGTAAGCGTATTTTGCTCTTAATTTTTTAAACTTGTCCTTATAATTTAATATTGTCATTATAATAAAAGGTAAGGTGTCTAGTGAATCAAACCCACGCCCTGATATCTACCACCGTCTTTTTGATCTCTCGATCCTACATACCGTGAATCGGCAGTGCTTGCTTTTGCAAAAAGGAAGGTTATGATTTTGACCGGTATGAATGTTTATTTGTTGCATGCTAAACTAAGTAGGTAGAATTACTAATCGTTAGAAACGTCTTCATTTACCACAGGTTGGCCTATGTGACTTCACAATAAATTGAATATCATTATCATAACAGTCCACGGCAGGACTGAGGGCCTCTCCCACAAAAAGGGAGGTTATTGCTATAATCTCCTCGCTTGGCAGGCGGGTTGGAGATCGCAGTGTTATAATATAACAATGGAAAATGCTGCTGCCCATTTTCCAGTCTACGGAGGCGCTTAGATCTTTTGCCTCGAAAACATTAGTCGCCTTGTACGACACCCACGAGTGTAAGGGGTTGGTGCTATTCTACTATGCCGGACACCACACGGCCGAGATTGATAATGATGCCCTCTAAAGGTCATGAAAAAAAAAAATGAAAAGGACAGGTAAGTACATTAATATATTAAACACGCAGCATATTCTTTATTTTCAGTAAAAAATCATACAATGATGGTGTACCAGGACAGAAGGGACTTGCATCTACTTATTATCTTCTTCTTCAAAATGTTTACAAAGCAGCACTTCCAATTTGCAACCCAGACATCACTATGTCTGGTGTTTATGAAACCTAGAAAAACAAATAAATGTAAATAAACGTAAACGCGATAATTCCGTTAAGTTGTTTCATAAAATATCTGAACATTTAAAATGTCATTTAGGTACATGAAACCCTAATACATATAAAATGGTGGACCGCTATTTACAAGATTTGATTATTAAAATTCTAAACAATTAAAACTAAATCCGACCCTTTTAGCATCAAAATATTTTCGTACCTATTTAGACACCAAAATATCGCTCAATATGCCAATAATTTTAAATTTGTCTTTAATGGCATGTTGATTTAAAGTAAAGCATTTGAATTACTGCAAATTCACACTATTACGATGCATATTGTTGTCACAATTTCTAAAATAGATTCCGGTTCGCCGCCACCACGAATGTTTACTTACCGATGAAAAGATAATCCAGGTGTATTTTCATTCTTTTCGGTTTCACATAAATGAGCACTAAATTACACCGTCTTTAAAATGGTCTGTATTTAATTTTATTAGGAAATTATGAAATTTACACCGATATATATCAAAAGAAACGTCATATCCAGGAGCTCCAGCAACATGTCGAATGTTCAAAACATTGCGCGCGCCATTTTCTGACAACTATTCCAATAGATGAAAAAACGGGATAGGCAGCAAGATTCATAATAATTGTAGAGTGAGCAAACAGGGAATATTTGTGTCTAGTCTGTTATGTCTGTGCTGTTGCATTTTTGATGCAACGCAAAGCCAAGTTCTTCGATGCAACGTTTCTCCAAAGATAAAAAAAAAGTATGTGTATCTCCCATACCGTGGGAGATACGCCTCAATCTCCCAATTTTCAATCGAATGGATAATTACTATGAGTAAATAGACGTTGTACATTATTTACCGCCATCGAGATGATATCCCCTTGTTTTTTTCATACAATACAAAATAAATTGTCCGCGTAAATGTTTTATGAACTTTAGTAGCGATCCACTGGTGCTATGATAGAAGCGACTCGCTGTATAATTTGAAGATTGGCTGAAAATTCAACAAAATTGGTCAAGACGTTTCGGAGTCCATAGAGAACATTCATGGAACCACAAGAGAAAATAATATAACGTTTCCATTACCATCTCGAAGAGTATCGTTAACCTTTGTGTCGACATTTCTTAGGGGTCCTAGATCACTTGGAGAGTACAGGTACCTACTCATAGCCAGAGACTACATAAAAACTTGGGGTTATACACCGGGGCATCGACTTTTCTATACAAAGCACACGTAAGTTCTCGGATGGAAAGTATAGATGATAATGACTTTAACTAAGCCAAAAGACAGGTTTGCGCGTCCTCGCAAACCCCAGCCCACCTAAAAGCTCCGCGTCATCAAATTCGGTCTAGCCGCTTGGAAGTTTATAGAGAACGTACATCGAACTTATTATATATCTTACCATCTCGAAGAGTACCGTGATCCTTGGCATTGACATTTCAGGGATTTCGGATCACTTGGAGAGTAAGGATCTAAAACCAAACTGGATTCATTAAACTTGGGGTTAAATAAAGAGCATCGGGCACCGCAATACCAGTACAATTTTTTTCTTTCCATGGCGATGCTTTACTTAAACTAAAAAGCTTCAACGTTTCATCGAATCGGTTTAGCTCCGTAGTCTGAAATTACTCTAATCATAATCATGGCCTACATAAATGAAAAACAGGAAAGCCACGGTCTTGACTGTTAGTTGTTCAGTGAGGAAACCAACATCGAGTAGCGTGCGGGGGGAACCTGCCACGACCCATGGGTAAACGAAGAAAACCCTGGCTCGAGATGGCTGGTGGAACAAAAATCACTGATGTGGCGGCAGGTGTCGCCCGCCTCACCTTGTAGCTACTGTTAACACTGGTAAGAGTAGGTACCTCGCATACCCATCAACACTAATCATGCGTGATGATCGACTTAAAGAGGGCTGGACCTTGGTTAATTCCAGAGCGCCTAAGGCGACTAAGGCGTCAAAGAAAAGCCTGAACTGATTCAAGCAATGTCTAAAATAAGGGAAGGGAAATCCCAATCTAGGACGTGAAAGGACAGTGAGTATCGTTCCACAGGCAAGTATGCTTGAATAGTGGAGAGAAGGCCACAGCTGAAAAAGTAGGTACCGATCAACCCCGGATCCGGTATTCACGGGGAGGCGCAAACTGACGAGACAATATCTCCGAGAGAGGTTTCCAAAAGGCAGAGGTCCTCCAGCAGCTACGCGAACGTGGCGACCCTGGTGTGGGCATCATCAAAAGGAAGAACAATCTGACGTCGACAAAGAAATTGATAGAGCGGTTAGACCTGTTGAGTAAGAGACTGAAAGTAACGTCTGCTTCAAGTGCCAAGGGAAGCAACGGACAGACCGTATAAAATTAGGCCCCAAGTAGAAACAAATTTAACAGTTGCCCCTCTGGGCAGGGCTTTGGAAATCCTTCTCCAGCTCCTAACTCAACATTAACTATGAACATTATCAATTGTTTTAAACGCTTTTTTGGCGCTGCCTACACTTAAAAACGGGGCATTAATTCTTAACTGTTTGACCCCCATTGCTATGATTGAATTTCACGGCTATTGATCGAGGGCCTGGGCGGGCCTGTCAGCCTGGCGGCTGGCTGCGTTTGCGTCACAATGGCCTGGCCTGATAGTGACGCCCGCCTCGCTGAGTCACCCTTCAATACTGTCACTCAGCCGCTCATAATGCTAATTTTCTCGTTATGCTTGTACCAATTTGCATCTTAATACCTTTTGTGTTACTATCGTAATACTATTTGTTTATAGGACGCCCGCGGGGTATCGTGTTTCCTTTCCACCAAGGAATTTGGAATTGGAAATGCATTAACATGGATCACGATTTCGCTGTATACCTGAGTAGGTAACGCATAGAGTAGTGAATTTTAATTAGCAAATGCAATTATGGTCCGTACCGTAGGTACTTATAATTAATTCACTTGCTAATTAATTTGCTTGCGTGATAAGATTATAATGCGCACGGCTAAGGAATGCAACACGTTGCCTGCGAGTGTGTTCCCTGATCAATTTTATCTGGACGCCTTCAAGGCTAGAGTGAATAGGATGTCCCAATGCTCAATCTTCGGCCCCATCGTCACTTACCAACAGGTAAGATGGCCGTCAAATACCTGTCTAGTATAATATAAAAAAAAATTATTAGATAAAATGTCAAACTTAAATCAAATAAATTATAGCGCTTGTGGTGTCCGACAGAGTAGCCAGCCAACCACTTCCACCCACAGGCTTTTCAGTGCTTATAGATGTTATGGTTCCGAATCTTCAACCTGGCATATCTGGCAAACATGGAATGGCAAAGAGCAGAATGATTCCACTGCAGAATTTTCTTGAATGTTTTATTTATATATTATTGCAAAAAGAAGCGCGTTGATGTCTTTTATATGACTCATACGAAGTAGTTCGTAGGTTCCTAATGGCACAGGAATAATACATGGTTAAGGGGTCCGACTCGTAAGCGAGAGGTACCGATTTCGGTCCCCATTACTGGCATGTACCAATGACATTTTCTGAGTTATGTACAATAGTTGAAAACTAAAACATCGTGATGAAACCTGCATATTCAGGCGACCAAACGTGTAACCATGATCCAATTTTGTTAGGTTCCCCTGATACGTTACAGACGTCAAATAGCAGTCGCTTCACTGTATAACGTAATTACTTAATCTGCCAAATTTTAGGTCATGGTTAAGGCATATCCCAGGCCCTCGCGCGTGGGAGCTTGGCAGGGATATTGACGACAAGAACATTATTGGGATCTCCAACCCGCCTGCTTTACCTATGTGAAAAAGATTCCAATCTAACAGTCCACGTTATTTTCTTTTTATAATGATAGTTACGAAACACTCGGCAGATTTTTAGTAATACAAAGGTATTAGAAATATAATCGTAGTGAATCATCAGTTCTCCACGTTCAAATCAAATATTACAAAACGCTGGTAGGCCGATAGAATTACTGAGTATGGCGCTGTTTACGAGCACTGGAGTGGAGAACAGTAAAATAATGAAACAAGCCTACAATTGACCTATTTCGTAATAGGTAGGTAATTATTTTGCGCAAGGTGGCGTGAAGAGGGAACGTTTCGTCACTTTCACTTGTTGGTGGTTTGTCCAATGGAGCTGTCGTCACGGACTGCCGGTAACCAATGGCGGGCTGCGGAGGGCCGCCGCTCCGCCTCGCAGGACCGCGCTCGGGCGGCGCGCGCGCAGCCCAGCTAGGTAAAGCAAATAACAACATTAACAATGCTCACCCATCGTAGAACACTTGTTATATGTACATATCACCTACAGTGATATTCTTGAATGTTTAAGCTTATAGGTACATGATTTGACAAATATTACAGGGTTACTGTTGTTGTCATAATTTATTGAAACATATTAACGGAAAATGGAATGAAATTTGATTCAATGAAAAGGTCAGGTCATCTTGGCGTTAATGTACCGATTCTCGCGCGCGAGGGTCCGAGTTCCGTATTGACCATGATCCAGGATTTGGTAGATCAGGTAATTACAGTGGAGAGACTGCCATTTAACCTACGTGATCCTGTTATCAGGGCACCATGACCAGATTGGATCATGGTTACACATTCCTGCCTAATGTACATAATTCAGAAAAAAGACATTGGTACATGAAGGCACTGGGATTCGAACCCTTCTGTACCTCGCTAACTCGGGGTACGAGTAGAAGGACACCTTAACCACTAGGCCACCACGCTCCTAAGTAACTACTTAGTAGAGTGATAAAAGACAGTAACGCGCTTCTTTTTGCAATAATTTTTAAATAACCGATTATTCAACGTATCAAATGGTACCCACTGTAAACAATAGTTGGCAATGTTTAAGTGCATAAGCATAAACATATCCAATAAAAAGTTTGTTTTAAACCGGCCCCGTGGTTGCACTCGGTCCTGTACCGCGAGGTCAGCCAGCTGCGTCACCGCTCTGCCCGCGCTCAGTGCAGACAATGCCGACCGAAATCGCTAATTGCAAACGATCGCAGGAAACACGTCGCTGTTAAAGAAATTATAGTATGCATACGTATTTAATTTATTGGTTGGACGGTCAGACGGTCCACCTGATAGAAAGCGGCCACCATCGTCCAGGTACGATATCAGCAACCCAAGCCTTTGAGGTTTAAGAAGGCCTTTGAGTTTTATGAAGAACATTAAGTTATAGAGCAAAGGAACTTCGGGATGGAGAGAACTTGCACTTGTACGGAAAAAGACTCTACACAAGTTGGTTTTAGATGATGTAGATGAGGGTGCGATGTCGGAAAAGTGGAGATGACAGTAAACTAAACAGTTTCGCGGAACACACGGCAAAAACAATTTACTCTAAAATACTTAGTTTGAATTTAAAATGAATTTGATATCGGAAATTTTGTTTAAAGTACTATAAAGTACCTACCCAGACACCTTTCAATGTGACCACGGGGTCAGCCGGCCGCGTCACCGCTGCGGCCTGCGCCCGCGCCGACAGCCCTGTGCGAAATTGCTAATTGCAAGCGATCGCCGCTTCGCTTCACGCCGCATTGAGAGCCGCTTACGCGTGCCCTCACCCACTTTTACGTCAGAGTATAAGTATTACTGTTTACAGTAAGAAATAATTAGTAAAATTTCGAATTAAACAACGGTGTTTAACAGATTAATTGCGATTTCATTTGGAATGTCTGAGCTCCGCGTTATTATTATAATATTAAAATAACCTGACCGACAGAAAAAGTCGGAAAACCCCCAATCAATTTTACACTCATTCGAATATTTTTTAAACAACCACCTCGATTAAACTGGCTTTCAAATAGAGAAAACAGCATCCAAATCGGTCCGTCCGTTTAGGAGGTACGGTGACATAGACAGACACACGCTGCCACTGAGTCACAGATACACACAACACACTTTTTTCGTCGGGGGTTAAAACTGCAGATATAATTTTTTTATGAAAATACTTTTTCTTACGCCTAGGGATTACGAAGACCCTATTATAGCACTATCCGTCATTTGTTAACGGAAACAAATGACGGATACATCTAATTAAAACTAAAAGCTGTAATTTTTTATGTAAGAATTTACGATGACAAACTTGCTATTAAATTCTAGCCATCTTCACATAAATTGCAGAAGTCTTTTAAAAATACTTATTTGTTACCTCATAATAATAGAAAAAAAAAGTATAATAAACTACTCATCTAACACATAGATGTGAGTTCTCAGGTTAAAGATCCTCCGAATTGAGTTCCGAAACCGGGACCGATTCCTACGAAACTGCATTGTCAGACAAGAGTTTTGGTATTACTAGAATATCGCAATAAGCCTTGGAGTAACACAGTTAAAGTAAACCGCCAAAATACGGGTGACCAGTACTTCGTCGCATCCAGCGTTAATGGGTATTAATTAACACAATTAGCCCTCGGCAAATTGCACGTAAGACCGCCGTAATGAGGGTAAATTGAGGTAACTTTACACTTCTGATTTATTGTGCTGCATGCACGGTTTCGACGAAAGAGAAAACAGACCAGCCCACGGATATTACGGGCAGTACCTACATAAAATTGATAATGAATATTTATAAAAACTTAATCACGGCCATGCACTCGTATTTTCCAGCAGGTCACCAGGAGAAACCATTAATCAGAACATTTCCACTTAATCATGCAAATGTCGTTGTTTTCTCTCCGTAATTATATTTCACTTAAGACCGCTACATAATTTACGGAGTAAGTTATGCGAGGGTTACGATAACATGGAAGGAATTTCTGAAATTTTTTATCACACCGTAATTAAGTAGAAACCACGCGTTGAGTGATGGCGGTCGCGACCTGCGCGCTGCGATGCCACGGAGGTTCCACGGAGGTCAGAAGTGCTGGTATCATAGCTATAGCGACCTATGACCGATTGTATTAAACTTATTAGACTCCAAGTTGGCACCTTAAGATATTCCTAAGCATTTAGGAGTCACAAAATCGATGTCATAAAGATTAGAGTGATTTAGCGAGTTTAGTTTTTGCAGGTTCGTGTTGCGTGGCTTATTTTGGCTAGGCCACCATGGAATTCCGCAACTTTTTTTTATTTATTTTTTATTTTTATGTTATACGGCAGACAAACAGGCAAGCGGGCCACCTGATGGAAAGTGGTCACCGCCGCCTATGGACATCAGCAACACCAGGGGAGTCACTGATGCGTTGCCCGCCTCTAAAGAGACCTCTAATATACCTCTTGAACGATCCCATGTCATAGTCCAAGGAAACACTGTGGCTGGGAGCTCATTCCACATCCGAATCGTACGAGCGAGAAACGTTCTTTCGAACCTTCGCGTCGTGACCAACAGAGGGTCTACGTAGTGAGGATGAGTACCAAGCCCACGGCGGGTGGTGCGATGGCGGAATTGTGCTGTGGGCACCAGATCGAAAAGTTCCTCGGAACACTCCCCATTGTACAGCCGATAGAACACACACAGGGAGCCAAAGTCCCTTCAGTTAGCCAGTGGTTCCAACTTGCGTGTTAGTATGGGATCATCGACAATTCGTACGGCGCGTCTCTGTACGGAGTCCAGAGGATTAAGCAGGTCGGCAGTTTCGCCGGCCCAAAGATGGGAACAATACTCCATATGCGTCCGCACTTGTGCCTTGTACAGCAGCAAGCGCTGCCCTGGGGTGAAGTATCGCTTGGACCGGTTAAGCACTCCAAGATTTTTCGAAGCCAGTTTGGCCTTGCCTTCCAGGTGACTCCGGAATCGCACGCTATCCGATATGTCGACACCGAGGATCCCAATACTTGTTGAGATGGAAAGGGGTGTCCCTTGAATCTGCGGCACTATGTCAAAGGGATCTTTTTTGGCGGAAAATGCGCAGAACTTTGATTGCATGGATCCAATTGTCGATAACTGTCGGAAAAAAAATTTATTGTCTGGGCGTCGTTTAGAAGATAAAAGGGGATTAAGGCGGCTGCGCCAAAAATTCATTTTGGCTAGGCCACTACAGGTTTCCTTGAACCCCGCCACGTAACGAACATGTGATGTGGGAACAAATGTCAGTTAATTGTCGAATACCTATACAAAATTGCAGAATTTGCCGAATTTTGCATTTTTGGCAATTAATAATGCAGTTACGTACAAAAGTGATTGAATGAAATATCATTTCACTTTTGTACGTAACTATACTACTAGATACCTACCTATGTACTTATTTATAGAGATGACTGCGACTAATAGGTAGGTATAGAATTCAAATGAGGTAATGCATCGCTGATGGAGAGGCCCATGTTTTACTTGAGCATTTTGTAAACGTTTGCTAATTCAAGGCCTGCGAGGCTAGGTACAACATATTTCGTTTACGATAAAAGCAGTTTTAGCTTACATTGTAGAGAACCACACATAAGTGCATGCTATTTCACTTTAATGTTAAGGCAGAAGTTCCATCTAATGCTTACTTACATCTCTGTGCTATGTGTGCTTCTTTAGTACGTATAATCACCACATTAGGTACCTATTCCGATAGCAAAGCATTGCCCAAGCGATTACGAAACGCCTCAAACGGGTAATCGGTTCCGATGACAGTGAAAAAGCTGAGACAGAAGCGCGTGTTTTTAGACAGCTAACAAAGTGTCGCAACGGTGGGCCGCGGGCAGTGATGTGTTATCGCGGAGCATTTAATAAAACGATGGCGCGATGATGGAGTGTCCGCCGACGCGGCAAGGGCCGGCCATTACCGGCCGACAGCCGGTGACCGATCGCCGCCTCGGCTTCCGACTCCGCGCCATTGTCACTAAACAATGGCTGGTTATCTCTAATCGCCACACCGATTCTAATTGGCTCCGCGAAACTCCGGCCCACTATTGTCGCGCGGCCGTGAAATAAAAACCTATCAGTCACCGGTGTACGATAGCGCGTGCGTAGGTACCTACCTACCGTTAAATACGCAGGTTCGTTTAGATTGCTAAGTTGTTTTGGTTTCAATTACGATTTACGAATAGCTTGGCTTTCGACATATTCTTTTCCATGCAATAAGATGATTATGCATGCAGCATCTTGAAAAGGGTAGCTCCTATCTATAGCAAAATGTACCTACACAACTACAATTTATGTAGATTCACTTAGAGGCCATATTATAGAAACGCGAGCGCTCGCATGCGCTACCTATCGCTTTCACACTCGTGGTAAGTTGCAAAAGATAGAAAAGAGAAGCATTAGAAGGCGAGCGCTTGCGTGGATGCGAGCGGTTTCAAAAATAGCATCCCTGGGCACAGATTACACAGAGGCGAAGCAAGTATTGAAAATATTATCATTACGCCAAACCCTTTTACGTACCTACTTAATTAACGGTTTTAAAAATAAACAAGCAATACACTGGTTGGTAAGGTACTATTTAGCAAAGCACAAGAAAACCTTGGTTCCACTAATTTATAAGACCGCAAAGTTTAAAAGAGAATAAAAGAAGTAAAGGTGCGATTTTTAACACATCTCAAGTATTCTTGGATGTCGGCATCTTTAATTAAATTAACAAAAATGTGTGGTTGCAAAATTAAACACCATACGGGTGAAATAATAAATATGTGGGGTGATATGTTAAAGATTGCGGAATGATTTTCACTTCATTAAGTTTATTTATGGCCATCCGATTCAATGCATCGATTAACCACTCGCGGCAATCGAAAAATGTGAAGTGAGAATTTCACATTTTGATTAAATCAAGAGTTTCTATAATATAATTTTCGAATTCGACTCGATAACAGTAAAGGCAAATACCCGGAGAGGTGGTAATTTGAAATGTCGTGCATCACGACAAAATCCAGTGTAGGGTGGTGCAGGCGAAGACTGTATTGCGTTTTCCTGGTTGCAATTAAAAGGCATATCACATTTATTACAAGTGCAACAAAGTTGAAAACGTCGTGATTTCAACATCTTACTTTGATACTTTGTATCGCAATACTTTTCCGGTACTTTTTACGGCTACGTGTACTTTACACAAAACTTTTAAATATAATAGATTACATGATAATGTAAGTGATTATTAGATACAAGTACCATGACTTTGACATGTGTTACAGATATAAGTAATCCTACTAACAGGCTCTTGTAAGGCTAAAGCTAAAGATTCAGACACCTTAACTTGTTTACAAAGGAGAATAACAAGAAACATGATCATGGTAGATTGGCCGATTCAATACTAGTGCATGATGGATGGAGGCGGATATAACCATGGCAGAACAAGTGACGGTAAACGGCGCAAAGCCACAGAATAATAATTCTTCATATCAGTACAAATCCAGATATTTAAGGACGAGAAAGTAAAGTATTTCTATCCTACAAATAATGAACGTGAAAGTTTTTGACGATTGAAGTATAGGATATATAGGAAGATGTAGGAACTATGAATGGATTTTCATAAAACTTTATGTTCAGACGGTAAAATGCTATTCCTGAAATTTTTGCGCGCGAAGGGTCAGGTGGATAGATTTAATAATTATTTTGTATACCTACTTACCACTAAGATGGCGAACAAGCTTACATGTCCTGATGCTAAGCAGTTTACAATAAGTACCTACTACAAATAATATCATAAACGTTTTTATAAGGCAACGCGGAAGAAAAATCTGAATGACAGTCTCGTCAGTCCTAGCCAAGAGAGATGTAATGGCGGAGGCGTTTCGAACGGGCGGAGGGGATCGAAGCGCGGTAATACTTTCCGGGTACGAGATTGTTACGGATACCAAACGCGGCGTGAAATGGCCAGTTAGTGAGTAATATCATGTTATTTGGAGGCGACGAGGGCGAGGGCGCTCGTGACGGCACCTCGCGGCGGCCGCTCACGCCGCGCCTGCGCCCGCGCCGCTCCGCTGACCCCAGCTGCCCCTGCGCACAGAACTAGGACATCATCCACATCAACAAGTTCCACCGACATTACTATAACCCTATGAACCGTATAAATGCCGTAACCAATAAAATTTTCAACTCAAATTTCAATAAGATAAATAACCATTAGGACGGCTAACTACCATCTATATGTCTTGATACGACTATTTATGTACTAACAGTGCTTGAGAAGCATTTACAAACAGGTGTAGTCGTCGATAATAAAGGCGGGAATGTCTTAATATTAGCTACTAATGTGAGGTATAAATTAAGCACACACGGGTGCATTAGACGAGTGTACCTTTGCAAGCTCGCCGACTCACCGGGCGCATAAAATGTAATGCCTGTTGCACACGACTGCAATTTTATTAACATTTTAGACGGGACTGGCGTTGCCCGCTACACGAGACTACACAATCAGCAATCAGCAGGCTCTAAGTAAATTGTATGTGCATACTTAATCCGTTTAAAATTGCTGTGCTGGATTTTCATACAAGTTTCGTCATTTCAGTAATAGTTTGGTTCGATTCGAGTTTAATGGAAGCCTCTGAGGGAGATATTAATATAAATGTTGAAATACACATAAACGTTATTTCATAGACGGAATGTAAATATTGAAGTAGGCTGAGTTATTTATACTTATTTTATAAAGAGGAAGTATTTGATTGTTTGTTTGTTTGTATGTATGTTTTAATGGATTTTAAAAATTCTTTTACCTATGAAAGCTACATTATCAGCGAGTAACATAGGATATATTTTATCTTCAAAAAAAGGAGGTCGCTATGAAAATTGCAATAATATAATCCAAGGTATCAAAATTTTGCATATTCGCGCCTAATTGCAGACAGCAGCGCTAACAATTTTTTTGATGGATTTGTAATTTTCAGGACAATGTTTGTACGCAAGAAAAATAAAGGAGGTAGATGTAGGGTAGGTCTTAGATAGGTGTAGGGTAGGTATATTTTTTGCATACCGTGTTTTTGGAGTTGGCAAATCTACGAGCATTTTAGGATAAAAACATTATCTATAGGTATATAGTATCTACCACCTACATTATATGTATAGTACTTAAGCATTGATGTGGTATGTCAATGGGGATTATTGTAATAACCCTTTTATCTTCGCAATAAGCTATAACTTTGCGAGGTACTATGCAACACGCGTCACCATGATAATTAATTTAAAACCGTGCCGATAACCAACCAGCCGTAAGTAAAACCTACTTAGGTGAAGTTAGGTGTCATTATTACCACCTGCTTCGGATTACTAGACATGCTAGAAGTCGGGTATCAAGTCTAAAAACGCCATTACCGTTGTCTAAAGTATTAGTAGGAGCACAGGAACGTTTAAAGGCGAACACGATCTCGGGGCAAGTGCGGCGGTTCCCTGTGTCTAATACGGCCCAGTCTCGCGCACGCTTTCTTCGCTCTTACCAATAAATTATCACGAAGATCATGTTTCGCTCTTGTATCCTTGTACCGGTGTCTAAGTAGCCTGGGAATACAGCACGCGAGAGCTACATGCAACCATCGCCGCCGCAGCAGCGCCGATCGCTCTCTGTAAAGAGATTAAGTTACCCAACCAACGTTCGCTATTAGAAATGCATAATCATGTTATTACTCCAATGCACTGCACATCAATCTTTACCGAGCGACCTGAACACATAATTTCTTAATCTCTGGCGATGATTACGCACATCTTTTAATGTGCTAATAAACGAGGTATTGCACTGCATTATAATACTTTACGGCGGTTTAATATGGTGAGCCAGATCCTTGTAGAATCGGAATCGAGGCTATCTTCTTTCATAAACTGACCAAACTGGTACGTGGATGTGTTTAATATTAAAGAGAAGCGCCATAAATAAAGACATTGCCGTATAATTTCCGAGAGGTAATTGCATGTCGTTTTAGGGCGTGGCGGTTTCCGTAATTATAATTTGGTGATTTATATTTAGCATCTCAGCAATAATGCCTTCTTTACGCGATATCCCTGTCGAGAATCGGTGCAAGTTGTGCAATGGCCATGAATTTAATCTGAGTCGTGTCGACTTTCGAGTGCCGTCACGGGTAATCTGTTAAAGGCAAATCTTGGAAAGCTTTTAAGGGGCGTGTGTTATTTGGGAGCAGTGTAATGTAATGCATTTTTGCAACGGATCGGGCGTGCGGCTGTTACGCAAGGATGCCTGAGAACTGGTCCGACCGGCCCGGATCTGGGCCAGAGCCATCTCTCTGCCGAGATATTGCAGCTAATAGATATTGAGCGTCCAGCAGCTCGAGAGATACTTGACTGCTCGTCCCATAATATTTATAGGATTTTCGACCTGTGCTTTATGTTAAACTACGAGTATCCATTACAAAACTACAACACGTATAATATCAAAAAGTAATGCAGGAAATAGAATTGGTCTCTGTCTAATGTTTCACAAAACCGAGCCATTTTATCAAAATGTATAATTGAAATCGTGAAACAGGGCTTGCATCCTATTGATTGGCACGATGCGGCGCGCCGGCGGCGGCGGCCGTGCGTGCGTCGCTCAACATGCCCGATATTGATTTGTTCTGTTTCGAAATACTTACTTTATTAGGTACGCCTGTAGCTTTGCGTACTCCAAATTGCCTTTTGTTTAAGATTTGTGCTATTGAGATGTTCTATTTTGTTGTAACGAAACGTTAACAATAAGCGAGTTGCAGAACTAGCTAGTCAGCTAATCGTTTATCAGGGTCAGATTGGCCAACAAAAGGTGGTGTTCACACAATTTCTTCCGAAAAGTGTTGTGTATGTAGCGGTACAGCCGGGGGACGCTGATAAAGCTAATTTATTGGTAGCTCGTGCGATCATGCGCGCGCATGTAGCCGGTAAGCGCGGGGTTTATCTCGGTAAATAACTAGACAGCCGGGAGATTCATTAGGCGTCGATCCGTGTCTGGCGCGCTGTAATCGAGGCAATTGTTCTCCGGGGAAATTCAATTATTAGCACGTAGCGCGAAATATCGGCCATTGGGCAACCCGCTGCGTCGTTAGGTTGGAAATAATTGCCGACGATTTATCTCTAACTCCTGACTATAATTAAATGGTTAATAATTGAGGGAGTGCTGCGGTGCTCGGTCAATAAATCGACGCGAGGCGGCGTCGCGGTGCGATATTGCGCCGGTCGTGCTTCGTGCTCGTTGTAATTTCGATTGGAACGGCTCTTCGAGGGTAGTTCGCTCTCACGCTTCCAATGACTAGTGTAATCGTTTTATGCGACGTGTTCAATTAGTTATGTATTACATTATTTAGGAGGAAACGCTAATGTCGTTTATGTAACTGCACAGACTAAACGATGATGTCCTGTTTCTGGTTAATACGTACTAGCTTGGCGTGATCATCACCCGGCATTGATGTTCTGATGATAAAGAGGAGTGTTTCCCGAGCGCGCTCCATAGAAACGTTGTTTGATATTTTCAATATTTCGCAATCATAGCCAATTAAATTTTGTAGACGATTTCCGGAAAACTTAAATTTCGTGCAACTTTGAACGATATATTTAAATGAAAATTTGACAAACTACAAGCATATATATTTTTTTTGGATAACGTCTATATAATTTAATTGGCTTTGATTGCGTAATATTGATTATGATCATATTAAGTTTGTATGGAGCGCGCTCGGAAAACACTAGCCTAAAGATTATAAGTGAAACAGATAAAATGCTCTACCTATAAAACCACAGTATAATCCCAAGACTTTCCTCCTCCTTTAAGTAACCAATCACATTAATTTTTTATTTTAAAAGATGAGCGAAAGATCAACTCTAAAACGATGGTTTACTCAATATGACGTCATTGTATGAATATGATGTCGTCGTGCATGCGTGATGTCACACTTGCCAGCATTTTTCGACACAGGTAGCGGGTAGCGCTTCGAAATTTTAAATTGCAAATGCGCTTTTATGTTTAAATAAATTGTGAATTCAACATTAATTAGGGTTAATTTGTTCGACCTTGTCTGTGGTTATTGACTCTTATTGACATAATAAATGCATTTCGATTCTGACAGCACCTACTAACGTGTTTATTTCGACAAAATTTTTATTTTCTCTGTAATTTAGTCTAAGATTAACATATACTTTTATACGACAATTTAGTCCTCACTGTATCAGCGCCTGTATTCGAAATGGAACCAATGCACCAACAGGTAACTTGTAACTCAAGTGGTACTGTATTCAAATAAGTAGCCGGCTGAATTATTCGCCTTGTACCGGTGTATCCCACATGGCAACCCGACCCCAATATGTACCTCGCGTGGAATACAAAAGACCCCGCCAATTCTATTCTCATTGTAAACCGCAACAATATGGAAAATACGGCTTCCAAGCCAAGGCGGGTACAAAGTTGCAGTTGTTTGTGTTGGAGCAGTGACTTACAAATTTCGTACATTTTGAAGCAATATGCGTTGATGTGTTTCAGTTGACATAGATATATGGTGATGCATACGGGATACATACCGTAATCCTCACAGTAACAACGCTGCTGTGATTCTGCAGCAGCTTTCCGTTTATCACTGAACAAACTGGTGGTGGTATATTGGGATCTAGCTGTATGGTAATGGATGAGTGTCGTTCATGATCTCATACATTTGAAATTTGGCTATCATCTATCCTGTTGACCTTGGGACAATGATAACTGAAAGATGATAAACGTCAGGATAAAGAAATAGGTAAATATGAAATCGAGATGAATTTGTTAACCGTTTCATTTAAAATATCTGAATATGACATAAACTGAAAGAAATAGTTAAAATATTTTCTATGTAAAAGGTTGTTGTTCTGAAGTAACTGCTTAGATAAGAGTAATATAAGTATCTAATATAATAGATGGCTTGTGAGGGGCCGGAAAAACACGTACTTATAATATGACCAAATAAAGCAATCTAGACCTCGATGTAAAACTTAGCAAAATACGTTTATAAAATGATGAAACAACACCTTGCTTACAAGGACATTTACACATAATGAACCTGTCAAGCGACACCCATTTAAGTGCAACATAAATCTAACCGAAGAAAAATTATCGCTCCAGTGGACACACACCTTAAGCTCCCAGTGTTAAATGGCGCTTCTTATAAATAAATTTCAATTGTGTGTTGTCATTAAATATTCCGGCGAATAAATCAAAGGTTTATCGCGGGCTCCTCGCTAACGGTTACATCGGGCGAGCGCTGAAATAATTTAGAGATATCGATATGTTACAGTCAATACTCTTAACCAGTTAAAAATACAACGACTTTTATAATGCGTACGGCTAAGGAGTGGAATGCGTTGCCTGCGAGTGTGTTCCCTGATCAATATAATCTGGATGCCTTCAAGGCTAGAGTGAATAGGCTGTTCCTAGACAGGCATGCTCCATCATAGACCGCATCGTCACTTACCACCAGGTGAGGTGGCGGTCAAATGCCTGGCTAGAAGAGTAATAAAAAAAAAAAAAAAAAAAAATACTTTTAACTATCAAACCAGTCAAAAGTACTTTCGACCGCAGACTCTCGATAATCTTCTCTTGATTGAAATTATAGTCAAAACTAGTTTTGCCCAGTGGAGCTGGTTAAAAGTAGTTTTGACTGGTTTTGTTAGCCACATATCTTAAAAATATCAATTTTAGTTTTACATTACATTGATTGAAAATTTGTGGTTAAAATTAGTTTGACTAAGAGCGTCGGTCAAAACTTCCTGTCAAAATTACTATTAAGCAATGAATTTCAGACAAGACTACTTTTCACGGACCTGTTTAGTCAGCACTACTTTTGCCAGGATTGTTCAGTTAAAAGTAGTTTTGACTGGTTAAGAGTTTCGACTGTAACAGATACATGGTGTCCGGGACACGCCTGCCCCGGGCTGTGTATGCGCTCGCGTTGACTGTTTCTGAGAATACTGTGCAATAGATGAGATACTTATCACGTGCTCGCGATAGTCTGCTAGATCTCAGTACATTGCTACCAAGATATATTTGATAGCAAACTTAGACAAGTCAGTTTTACCGTTTGTTAAGTGGGGAAAGATGGCTTTAGGTTTCGTAGTAAAGTAATCCACAGAGGTATATTGTTTCATCACGTCGACCTATCTGGCTGTCTTTCCCTCGTTTAACTCGTTTACTGGTACTGAAAAGCTATAATGGTGGCCACTAACCATCATGCGATTTGATCCAGTGGCATGATCATATCCCACACATCTTCAAGTGGCACTACGTCCTAAAATGTGTTCTTATACACGGGCAGTTAACTTGACCAGGTTAGCCTATTAAGAGGGTTCGATTTCCATACAAAATTTTTTCCATTCCCTTCGAATGAAAATGACAAATCGTTTGAGTGTTTAATAATTGAATTATGGTTTATACTCTTAGTAAATGTATTCATTGGTGCGTAAAATGGGTTTCTATAGATTATTGATTTATAATAATGCAGTTAAATTGAAAAAAAAAACACAAATCGCCGCTAGGTGACGTCGTTTTGGATGTATGGTTAACTAAAGTTACTTAAAATTTGTATGAAAATCATTCCCCCTTAATAAAGCTGTATGAAACTTAGTGGCCACCATAGTTTAACATTTTTATCTAGTAATGGTAGATTGCCGTGTGGTGTTCGGTAAAGTTGTCCAAATAATCACTTTACAGGAATCTGGAAGCACGGGAGTTCGGGAGCCTCCACCAAACCGAGCAAAAAGTATGGGTATACCTACCTGTTCTCAAAACGTTTCGTCGAATTTTCAGACCCTCATATGTGACCCTCTAGGTAATGCGAGAAATCCCAAATTTCCGGAGATTTACGTAGCAGACAAATAAAATACACAAAGTTTCAAAGGTGTTTTGAGCACCTAAAATACGACGATTTCGACTCCCTAAGTTCCCATCCAAACCTCTAGGGTAACTTCCTGATATTCTGGAAAGCTGAAAGGTACATAGCTAGGATATGCACACAAATAACAAAAATAACAAGACCACAAAAATTAGGGGGCACTACTTACCTTTTCTAGTGTTTTATCGTATTTTCAAACTACGTGAGATTCAGACCGGATAATGCTAAAGACCTAAATTTTTCAGGATAAGGATAATTAGTAGACTGACAAAATACGCAAAGTTTCAGTTGACTAGCTTTTATTTTTTTATTTTATGGGCACTTAAAATACATCGATTCCGACACTGACTGCTATTCAAACGTAGCTCTATCACAGATAATGATCACCTAATGCTAGCTACGCGCAATATTGGTCCGACAGGCAACATCAGCCCTAACCGTCGTATCGGTCGGCCACTGAATCCAGCCTATGTCTCATACAATAGCTTTATGACACGGCCAAGCCATACTTTCTGACCAAAATAAAGGGTTTGTAGAGTTAGGGGCTTGACTCTTCATGAGATTTGTTATTTTTTCTCAGTGGAACCATTGTTTCACTGAGAAAATGTTTACCCAAACAATTTTACATGAAATGTTTTAGGTGGGATATTTTTTACATAATACAGGGTATAAAAAAAACCGCTAGCATTCATCGAAACCCCATATTCCATCCATGAAACGGAACAACTTTCCTCAAGAAACATACCCGCGGAAACTCATAGTTTAGGCAGAAATCGAGATTATTTAAAAAAAAGTTGAATTGATGTACTAAAAAATTTCATGGGTAGAATATGAGGTTTCAATTAATGCTAGCGGTCTTTTTAGACCCTGTATAGTCTTATTTGGCACAGTAACCTGAACCTATACTTGCCGGTTTTTGCTACTCATATAGGTCACTAAGACCAAATAAGGATAAATAGCAATACAATTAGGTTAGGTTAGTGCTCTGACAAAGCTTAGACTAGACTTAAAAATCTCCATTTTTAAGTCTAGTCTAAGCTTTGTTTAGCGGCACAAACCCTAAATCCGAACAACATTCGGGGATCGAATGAACAAATTATTGTTTGAATTCTTTTAGGTTGTGTTATTCATATGAAAAAACATAATAAAGCCTTGCGAAGCGGACGTGGAAAGTATTTAGATCGGATTTCCAGCCAAGTAATAAATTTATAGTATGTACAAATGATCTATTCAGGTGGCATTCCTCCAATTGCTGAGATGGCGATAAAAGGATATCGGGAAAGAGTACAAGTAGTTGTACACCGGATCAGCAGAAGGAACGAATGAGGTCAATAAAGGTACATACTGAGTATCTACTTGCTACTTTCACGTGTAGTTACCTACTAATAAAGAATTTGTATTTTGTATTTGTATAGTGGCGAGCGACCGATTCCGGAACGGAATATTGGAGGAGAGCAGAGCGAACGATCGAATTATGGCGATCAAAGGAGGGAACATTGAGGGAATAAAACCAAACTCATCAGTGCCTTTGCTCCACAGTCCAGTTGCGCCGACATCTAAAAGACTGCCTTCTGGGATGGTATCGAAGAAACCCTGTGACGTAAATCAATAAGCAGATTGTGGTTGATGCGGACTTCAACGGCTACGTGGGCCAGATGAGCGAAGAATTCGATTCGCGGCAGAAGAAATTCTCTGAACCTCACTGGCCGCCGGCTTGGCCGTGGTAAACAAATTCTTCCAGAAAAGACCCGATCACCTCATCACGACAAAAGTGGCCCGCTCCAATCGCATCACAGATCGATCATTTGCTGGGTCGAAGACACACTCACACTCAAAACACAACACTAAGTTTTAGGCAGTTTAGAGGCATTTCATCTTAATCCTCACTCAAGTGACAGCGCAGCTGGGATTCATGGTTACATCAATCAGATTACAAGATACCTAAGTATATGAATCGTAGATGTCATGGGCCACAGCTACCGCTATCAATTGGGCTGTCTGCTCGTTTATCACTGAGAGGTAAAAAAAAATATACAATCGAATAATAGACCCCTACGTACATTATCCTATGTGCAAGATTATTGTATTTTTTTCAGACACTATAGAGCGAAAAAGTTACATAAATATTGAGCCATAGATTGAGTGGTTGACGTGTCAGGTGAGGTCGCCGCAAGCCCATACACGACGCCTCGATATTACACATAGCATCGACACCACGGGGTGGAAACCGTGAGATGCCGTGAAAGATTCGGATGCCATTTTACAAGCGATAATAATTACGATGTGCGAATACTGCGGTTCCTTAGATTATGCTTTGACAAATCACGACTTTGCAATTCGAATGCAGCAGATTTAATGTATGGGCGGCAGTTTGCATTCTAACCACGACCCTTGGGCCACCTCTTTCCTAATGCACGCTTATTTGAGCTTTTTAACCTTTCATCCGTTGTTACGGGCCCCGAGCTGAGCATTGAGAGACAATAAACTTAATGTGGATGCTTAATGCAGTTATTGTTCCAGGAGTTTACGACGCTCAAGCAACGTATCTGTTGCAATGTTCTGTAATAATGTATCAGCGCTTAGCTGGAATCATTTTAAGTGGTTGGAGTATGAATAATGTATACCTAATAGAGATTATACTCAAGTTGATTATTATAAAAATGTTTAATTAAAATTAGTTTCCTTTTTTATGTCGAACGGAAATGCTGGATACATGTATTACTTATTTTACTTATTTTCAGGAACAACAACCTCGTATACAGCCTCAACTTATACGTTAAATTGCTATTTTGAATAATAATATCCTCTAATGAACCCATTTTAATGTATATCGTTCTGTGTTATGGCCACTTATGGTTCATAAACTATAATTAAAACACTGAGCCCGCCATAGGTATTGTAATAAGCGCGAGACTGACCTAATTAAAAGATACCTCGTGGCAAATTCGAACTTGTGAGAACAATTTATATGGTAATCGGGCTCACAGCCGCCTATTTGCTAATTCACGATGTAAAGGGGGGCGGGACGCGGGCGGGGGTGCGCCGTGCGGTACTACGAGCTCTCGCCTGTTTTGTAACAGAGTCGTTTTCTATTACAAGCTGAATGGGGCAAGCCCTCCGGCGTGTATTTCTATACTGGGGAATAGCATCTTACGTAATATTTAAGCCTTTGCACTGAGCGCTTATAGAGGTGTTTCGGACCTCCTAGCGTGAGCAATTAACTGTCCAACTCGAATGCCTTATTCATTTACATATTTAAGTGATGTCTTAAATATGTTTGGGACTTGTAGCTAGATACTAATTAGTATCGAAAGCTCTTGGGAATATTGATAGCTTTATCGAACGGAAACGTATTTTATTTAATGAAATTGAATGTTGGATATGGTTGGCAAGTTGGCACGGTGTGACGTGTTTACGTGGACCTCCCTCTACAGCGGAGGTGCGGTCGTCTATTGCGGCGGTTGTCGTACGTGCGTGCCGCGTGGTGGTTGCGAGGGGTAGTGCGGGGGGCGGGGCGGGGCGGTGAAAGGGCTGGGCGGGGCGCGGCGTGCGCGGCGCCGCCCACCGAGCATTTCACCACCGCGCCGCCGCGGCCCTAGCGCTGCCTCCACGTTCCTCGCCCTACTTCTTGAGCTCCGATGTAACGTTGGTGTTCCATTGTGCCGCGACCTCACCGAACAATGGCATTGTGAAACGCCGAGATATCTCGATAACATCCCCTCGCATTTAGGCAGTTAAATCTCTCAGTTTAATTCAATTGTATCGCGATTATGTTTGAATATCTTTTTGTCTGTCTAGCGTTCAATAAACGGTAGATTAATGTAATAGCGGGCATATTTATCACGGGCCCGTTATCTCGTCTCGATGTAGCAGCCGTCGCATTTGTTATTAAAGACATTGTTCGAGGGGCTACGTCGTTTGTAATTTATATGTTTTCGTTGCAATCTACTCATCTCGTTACCCGGATACTTGCAGGTGCCCATCTATAATCTGTTACGCCGGTGAGCGAGTCCGTGCCTGCTTTGAGTCTGATTGTCGGCTGCTAAACTGCTCGCGAAGGTAATTGCGCTGAAAAGCCTCAATTTGAGGCGCTTTTGTGCCGCGTTTGGGTCTAAATAAGACGTCCCTCGATGGCGCGGTAAAGAGGCCGCATTACTCTTATTGAGGCCCGGGGCGGGCATTACCGCTCGCCGCCGGAGGCTCCTTGCGCCAGCTAATGCCGGCCCGGGCACATGCGGCTGGCTGCCACGCGATTCCCTCACCTTATATTGATTTATGGCCACAGTGTCTATTGTAAGGAAATCTATGACACATTGAAATGAAAAATCGATGGCATACGCTTGCAGCGGGACGGCGGTGTAGGTAGGTTTGCCATGCGTGTGGTGCATTGCAGGGAATATTTAACGAAGATAAGTAAATGTTTGGATGAGTTAATTAAAACGTATTGTACTTATTTATTTAACAGTTTATTGTGCACAATAACAGGTATACAATATTGACATAAGGAAAACAACACAACACCTTATTTCATAAGAAATTTCTTACAGCAGACCTACTTACTTTCGAGTTGTAGTTTTGGCATCAGTAAAAATTATTGGGGCTACAAATATTACCTTAGCTTTGTTTATTTATATAACAATTTATTGTATACAATGGTATAAATATTGTACAAAAATAGGAGACATGCACAATAGCCAGGCTCTTTTTCTTTTTTCTTTCTGAAATGAAAGTCGGCCTGGTGGATGGGGATGTCCAATGGCGATATTTCAAGAACGGCAAGGTTTGTCTTTAGGAGGCGGTTGGAGAAGTGGAACCGTACTCACAGATATGAAGAGCGGAAGAGTTATCGAGGACAATAGTATGGATTGGTTACCTTTACTAATAATAGATATTATTAGGTCACAACTTTTTATATTGGTTTATTATTAATCTTATTAGTAACCTTGTAACTGTAATATTAATAATAAGTAACTGAATATAAATTATAAGTAAATTGTGGAATGCAGTCAACGTTTTTCATTATTTTACTCTTTCGAATTTTTACCATTACATTTTAATGAGATTTTTTAACTGAAGCACGTTCATGTCTATCTACCTGTGTAATACCTACGGTATGTATAATGTCCAATATGTGTCATTAAATACTATTTGATTTTCAAAACCCCATACGCAAGTTATTCAGCCTGTCAAACCTGGACGAGTGAAGTCCGCCTGGGGTTCGCCGTAGCAGTAACAAAGCATGTAAAAGCTCTTTATATTGTGTTCCGGTTTGAAGGATAACTACAATAATTGTAATTACAGGCAGAAGATATTAGCTTAGTCTTCGCTGTGACGACGTATCTGCGGTTCGCTCTGGGTAGGTATGTGTTTTTATTATTATTATTATTTAACTATTTGTTGTACACAATAAAACATAAAGGGAAAAACACTATTATAAATGACACAACAGGGACGTTTGTTACACGAAACAAGATTTTTGTTATGGGTGACAGATGCCGCTTTCGAACAGGCTGTGTGGCAAATCAATTTACGTAAAATATCTTGATCTGTGACAGCTGTCATCGATGATGTTGACATTTCACATTTTTCTACCACTAGTAGCAGTTTCCTACATCTAATCCCGCGAGAGCCACATTGATTTTTGGGATAAATTATTATATTTATTAAATAGCCTATGTCTTATTCGAGGCTATATGTTACGTTACTGCCAAATTCATCAAAATACATTCTTAATAGTTTTTACGTGATGGAGTAACAAGCATCCGTACATTCTTAATAACTTTCGCATTTATAATATTAGTAGGAATTTTCAAATGCAAATAAATCCTAAATTGTTCTGCGAGAATTTTAAGGTACAAATACTTATTTGCAACGGGCGTGCCCGTGATGACAACTGCCGGTGATCGAAATTCGAAGATTTGTTCCTAATTCGTCATCTTCCGGATTGGTCATACTCCACACGTCATTGTATATTGTACAGTCATATGAAATCTGAATAATTTAACCAGTGATCGAAACAAAGACTTAATATGTAAGTATATCTTATACCAACTGAGCAGGTCCGAGTGGTCGACAATTAAATATTGTCAAAGCTGTGGGTCGATTTTGAGATGCGTTTGCTCAAATATTCGACAATGGTTCAATGCATCCATGAATAGAATATAAATAAAAATCGGCCCAGTAGTCTAGTAACCTGATAATTTTAGAACATTGGTTCGCGAAAATCATTTGCAAGCTTTGAAACAAATATACGCAGTAAAGCTAGACAGAACTTTCAAGAATTCTTCCGATTGCAATCGTTTTGCAGGCGATGATATGGCGAATTTGGCGTATCACGAGTCTGGAGTGTGACAAATCTGGAAAATGAGAAATTCGGGAAGTGACCAGTTTGGAATATGATCAATCCGGAAGATGACGATTCCAATGGATTTTTCCCCCTCGGAGCGGTTACAGCATCATCCATTCGTTTGGGTGCAAACAAAATTTATAAAACATTCAATTCGCAGAATGTCAAAGAGCAGAATGAAATAGCGTAGGGAACTTTCTTGATTAAACAAACATAATGTTATTGTAGAAGGAGCGCGTTGAACTCTTTTCTATTGCTCATCCTGAGTAGTTCCTCGTACGTAAATTCTGTCAGTTATTTGCAGATTTCATTTTAATGTTTTAGTTTAAGACATCTGCAAACTACCAGGCTTTACTAATAAATTGTACTAACTAACCTTTCTGGTTCGGATTGCTTAATTATTGCAAGAACACTTGTAACAGAATGATAGGTAAGGAGTGCAAATTTGATACGCGATTAGCTAAGTCGTGTTGAGTGCCTAGTTAGCAACAATAGCCATCAATCGTATGGGCGGATCGCGGCACGAGCGAGCCTGATGCCTTTCATCGGGCCTGTGAGCTGAACTCTGCATTCTAAAGCCATAAATTTAAGGAAATAACAGGCGAATTTGGTAATGCACCGGCACTTTATGGTTAGCTTATCTACAAGAGTTGCAATTTTCCTAGCAATGCGGTGTAACGTGAATCCCACTAAACATTGTTTAACGTGAAAGTTTGTGAGGGTGTACGTTTAGTACTCTTCGACGGAAAAAACTACTAAACGAATTTTTATGAAACTCAGTTTGTGGTTTTACCTGTATGGTATCACGGTATAAAGGAATTCTACGCGTTATAGACCGCAGGCGGCATCCTTTTAAATGAGAAGCGGATCGTACGTAGGGGGTATCGGAAGAAACGTAGCTAAAAAAGATAAAGAAGCTCGTAATTTTTAAGTAAATAATGATTGAATTGTAAAAATGAAGTATGATCTTCCTGCAGTATTTCCGAGCCAGTACAACATTGGAGCGTTCGAGAATCGAGTATATTTCTCAAATACGTCAGGCCGGAAACGCATTCGCAAAACCCATGGGTCTCGAGTCAGCTAATTTATTTATGATTATAATGGTAATTGTATCGTAATAACAGCTCAACGATAATTTTAATTGTAGCAGAATACCAAAAATATGTCAAACTGCCATTGAGCTGAGATTGCAATCCAATTAATTTTGAGATTTTGTTTGAATAAATGATTTTATTTATTTATTTTTAAACAAAAATTACAGCTCAATCGAGTCATTACTAAGTTAGCTTGAGACTTTAGTGTTGCGGATATTCCTGAGCATCGGTGATCCCTTACCATCAGATGAACTGCAAGCTCGTCACTCTCGTTCTATTTAAAAAAAATTTAACTTTGTTACCTAAAGTTGAAGTTGACTGAATTAGCATTAGCTTACTTTATAATAAACGAACTATTAAGTTCTATTAAGTTTAAACGAACTATTAAGTTCGTTTATTATAAAGTCAGTAAACGTAGGATAGTGTGCAGAAAGTTCAGTGAAACTTTACCAAGTCGTTTCTTTATTATAAACATTAAAAATTATTGTAAGAGAATCGCTAGCTTTACTGCGCTTAGTTGTTTATGCTGGCGTTCCAGTACGTCAGGCAATTAAATAAAAATTACACTCTAAACAGCATACCTAATAATTTTAAACAATGTCGCTTTGTTTAGTAATGGCATGAGGTATAGCCTGACTACGGAACGCACGATGTACGCAATGCGCTATGAGCTATTCCGTATTTTAGTGGATTAGCATGGCAGTTTGGAATTTCTATTACTATAGCTTCAACTGATAGATTGTTTTAGAATGTCCATATTATAATAGTCACCACTTTCGCTGTGTATTAAATTTTATACGTTTTTACTGTTATTTATTGATACCGACCTCTTTGTACTTTGAGGCTAATCGAGCTTCAGCACTGAAACGGGCTTGCCATTCGTTAGGTCATCATCATCTTCCTGATTGCTATCCCGGTTGAGCTTTTGCGCAGCGCACTAGGACTTAGGGTCCGGCTTTCTATGTACTTCGCCTTGTCTGTTTCGTTCAGTCTTCGACATCCTTGATGGTGACTTTGTTGGCACGTATGTCAAGCTTAACCTTGTCCAGCCCTTCTTGTGCTGACCTCTCTTACCCTGCCCAAAGGAGGTGGCATGGCCATTAGGTGTGCCTCCTAATACTGTTGGCAGAGCAACGATGACTAACCAAGGTCTTCTGTTAAGGACCCTAAGTCTGGTATTAGCTACCACGATTGGCAGCCCATATGGTTTATTAGAAATTTTTTAAATAAAAAATTCATAGTTTTACAGCAGAATGTTTTTAATATAAGTATCTTTTCAAGGGCTCACTTAAAATTGGTGCGCCTTCATGCTATCCTCCCTACACCATGCCCATATTTTCGCAGCGATGTCACAGATTCGAAAGGTCGGTGAACCAAGACCCCATTGTTTTGGATTGCGTCAACAAATCGACTGCTTTGAAATACAATGAATTCGATTTGTATCCCAAACTATTGTAAGAGCAATTGCGTGACTAGATAAGCTACGTGTACTCGTGCATACTAATTTGTTTACATTTTATGAGAAAGGTATATATTTAATAAGTAGGAAATTGTGTCAACGTCATTTTGCCACAATGAAATTAATTTTTTAAATGTACGCAATGAGAACCTTTATGTTCCATTTGCTTCTTAATAAAAAAAATCATGTGTAATTTAAACACACCTGTGTGTTTTTAAGAGTGATAGGGCATAGCGGGGTATCCCGTTCGAATTGGAGCCGCCCGACTGGGGAAGTGTCTCCACCTTACAGAATACCGCAGCTAAACAATACTCTTTTAAATAGTATTGTGTTTCTGTCGGTGAGTAAGGTCTCCAGTGCTCCATGGGGAGGGGATTTGGGGAACCGTGGCTTTGGCAGTGGAGGGGCCTTTGCCTTTTTGAAGCCAGAGCAACGTGTTATAGAGGTGGGCAACGCATTGGAGATATTCTTGGTGTTGCTAATGTCTATAGGCAATAGTGACCACTTTCCATCATGTGACCCGCTTTCCTGTTTGCTTGTTTTGCAGTATGACATAAAAAAGAAACGTTTGGGTTTTGACCATAATCTTCATCGTAGTGGTCATTTCCGGCTTCTGCCAAGGTCCGTTTTCTGTCCGGCCTTCGGCATCATGCATTCCCACTGGCCCTTTATTTCTTATTTTGCGGTGTTTAAGATTTTTACGTGTGGCGACCACCATTTTTAACGGGTTATGCTTCGTCCATCTGACAGCAGGGGACACGGAGCAGATGAGGTTCAATCCTGTTAACATTCTACAACTCCAGTTAATGAGCAACTAAATAAATTATGTACCATTTATTCACTTTAAAGAGTTCCTTAGCTGTTTCAGGGGAACCGTTGCGGTGTACGGTAATGGAAAACCGCATTGTCCCCGCCCGTCGTAACTCTCGTAAGCGAGATTACTGTAGTTGGCTACGAACACCCTAAACAAAGCGGTTTATCTGTGGACTCCTCTTAAATGGGTATAAGTGGTATAAGGTCGGACGGCGCGACGCACCGCGCCGCGCGGCTGAGCACGAATTGACAATAAGAGCAAAGTTCAGCGCGGTTCAGGACTCGGCAGGAATGCGGGGCGCGGAGGCGGCGAAGGTGCTGCGCAAAGACTTCCCACAAAATCACGATTGCCTACTATTTATATCGATACCGACGATATCAGCACCTGTACCACGGCCGACAAATCCATGCATACTTCGCAATATCTGAGAACGATGCAGTCGAATCTAGGCGATAGTAATAAAAATTAACGTGGAGCGGCCAAGTTGTTTTCTATCTGTGCGATTATCTTAAACAGGGTCTCGTTGGGAGGTCACCGGGTCGGCACTAAAACAAGATCGTCTTCTAGGCGCTTCGGCGGCGCGGGCGAAAGTCAGCGCGGAATGCTACAAACTGTACTCACGCATGACCCGCGGGTCAGCCACACACATTCTGACACATGTCAATTAAGGCTCGCAGCCTCGCGCGCCGCCCGCCGATTGAGAGCTTCGACATGTTTGTGGAAAACCTCACTCAATGCGATTGATTCATTACTTCATCCATTGGAAACTCTGTATGCAATTTACTACACTCCGAACGTATACCATTTGTTTCCTTGTAATGAAGATGGATTGGATGTGTTCCGAAGTCAGATTCGTTATAATGATTACTGCGTTGTCCCTTCGATGTAATTCAATGCGCTTTCGTTATTTATAAGCTATATATAAGCAGGTAGAAGCCCAAATATATTATAGACATTGTTATTGCCGATGAACTACTGAACCCAATTGACTGTCCAGAAAGTAAACCCGGTCCTACGCTGAAACATTTGCCAGCTGACAATTACCAGCGGGACTTGCTCAATTTGTTTGTACAAGCGCACGCAGAATGATGTAGGGGCTTCGTTATTTCCCAAGTGTGTCTGTAGTTGGCAATTTACTGCTTCGCAGATCGATCAGCTCCTATTATGTGAAGAGGTCGGACGTGTACAAACATCGATTTTGTGTCGTTAATCTGCCGCGTCGGCGAGCAGCGCCCGCGCACGTACGCGGTACGGGATAACGACGCGTAATCGCGACTCGCCGCGCTAGCGCCTCACTGCCTGCCACGATAAATACTCGCAACACTTTTTTTCTAAATATAACCGTAACTAGTGACAAACGACCGTATATTCCACTTCACCCTCTTGATGGAAGGCGGTAACTAACGCTTATTTACATGATTTCAAAATGTGTAGCATTAAAGAAGTGCAGGTGCACTCAGAGCTGATATAACTCAAGTGTTATAATTACACTGTCTATGTTATCCTTTAAACGGGAAACGTGAAAGTATTGTTACTTTGCAGCATAAATTTTGTTTATTAAGGAACACATAAAATATTTACAGTTATAGTAAAAGTATACAGTTATTACTGTTATTAATGTATTACTGCCTACATCTAAAATATTAAAAATATACTCCAAAACATAATAATACATCCTTAAAATTTCAAAAGTCGTTTATATCGCTGCCCCTTTAATGGTGCCCAGAAAGCTAGTTGAGTTGCCTCGTTGGATAGCGATGCTAATCCGTTCTTGAGGAACGAACCAGCTCTCCGATCGCCAGTGGTTTCATTTATTTTTTTGAACAGTTATTTATAGAATTTTCTCGCACCTATCGTTTCCAGCCCAAACTGCTGAAATACAAACTCATGCGCTAGACTTTCGTATTTCCTCGGCTGGAGGTCATCCGCAGCAGAGGCCGCAGCCCCAGCGCATGCGAAGGCGCCAGCGTGTTCACACAGGTAAACCCAATGCACTTACTCAAATACGAAAATGTGCTTCTCCGATTTGATAGTCCAATAATGAAACCTTTTTCCCACAACAGTCCTCAGCGTGGGCTTAGTCCTTCAATCAGATCCTATTACTTTTATAAAATCCATTCCGTTATCAGGAACAATGAATCATTCACGAAATATATGGAACAACCAACGATACCTGTTCTAACCAATTCCGAACAAGGTTAAGATTCATCAAAAATTTAAATATATCCATACTTGGCGTCCTTGCGATTACAGTCTGCATTTGTATGTTCGTTATATTATAATTAACTTTAATCGCCATTCCATAAATTATATCAGTACGTATTTATTAGAAGCGTTAGTGAGTTATTAATGCATCGCTTTAGGCTTCAGTTTAATAGCAAGTAATTATGAGTTTGGTATTACAGTTAATGTATATAGGTGTCAATTTTATTAATTAAAATAAATACTGGATCAACTACTATCAATGATTCAAGTTATAGTCAAGTTATAGATATCAATTTGTTTGACTTCAAGCTCTGCTGTAGGCGCATTTACATACAAACAAGTCGAATTAATTAATAATTTAATAAAGTAACATTACATTTCAATAAACGGTTTGTCAATGCGATAAAGAATCATAAATCTATATTCATAATTAAAATGGTAATATATGATTGATTTATGTATATGTTTGTGATTAGGTCCAATTATTGATGACATCATACGATGTAGCTGTACGAGATTAGACTCAATAATAAAGCAAGCTTAAAAATCAAAACAAAGCAGGCAATCATGTATCGCAAGCTCAATCAAGATTCACCAGCACGAAGACAACGGGCGAGCACATATTTGCACACTAATTACAAGCGGTCCCGTTTGAGTGACAGATCAATTAAGACAGCGGAGTCACGTAACGTCCTGGGAACACGTCAGAGTTGGCGATGTGTTTTAATGTGCCAATTTGCCGAGCTTGTTCCGCTGATCGATGGGATGCGCTCGCGCAACGCTTTGTTGTCAAAACGCGACCCCGCGGCCCCTGACCCCGATGTGATAGATTTCTAGTCATTTCTCACTATTTTGTCTCACTATTGTAATAGTTACACTTGTCTTGCTGAATGTGGTATGGACACTGACTAGGTTGTGTGTCAGGATCGTAGGGTATGTATGTATGTAGGTGAAGTGACATGTGTATAGTTTCCATTGTTTGAAAGGTAAGATTGATTTCATTATAGTGTGTGTGTGACACAACGAAGTGAATATTAACAAAAGCTGTTATCATTGTCATCTTAAGCTTTTTCGACCTTTTCAGTGAGCGCCTCCTTCACCTTCCTCCACTTAATCCTGTCTTGGGCTGATTAGTCTCGCCTACAATATGTCAGCCTTTTATTCATAATAATATGTTCGTTAATTTATTGATAAATCGCAGCCCGATTCGTGTCACAAGGAATCTGCAGTAACTGCAATTATTAAGTTATTTATTTAACAATTTCCCAGCACACGCGGTTCGTGATAGCGCAATTTTTAACTTCAGCACTCAATACAAAGACATACAAAATTATGTTATGTCGTCCACGAGGATTTTGCGATAGTTAATAGATGTCATTCGGGAATAGTGAAACTATCAACAACGCCCATTAAGACCTAAGACGCGCTTACTGCTGGAAACAGAGTTCCCCAGTTTCGACTTGCCAAATGCATCCATCACCAGTTCCCCAGGCTTTTTTACTCGGTGACAAAAAAACATACAGCCCACCTGAGACACCACCTACGACTCATTAATTTAGAATAAAGTTTATCTGCGAGATATTTCTAAGTTTTGAGAAAACATAAATTACAACCTACAAAGACGATATTCTCCTAAACATTTTCATATATTTACATATGCATATTAATAAGATTTGTAAAACGGTAAAAGCCAAATACACTGTACATGTATAACACAAAAGTACGTCATTATTAACTGGTAATAACTATAATTAATGGGATATCTATTATTACAACAAATGGATATGGATTTCGTGATTCCTAGTAACATTATTTTGTTACAATAGACCGTCAGCAATGAATGTTTATAGAGTGCAAAGGTGAAACAGAATAGCAAATTCGATTATGCAATACCGAAATTAAATTTAACTTCACAAATTGAATTCGAGCCAAACAGCATCGTGCCTATAGGAACAGTTGTTTTATACGTGCGAGATAAGCATCTACAATTGCAAGCAATAAGATCCTAGCCAATCCGTCGTCAATCAGTTTACATATTTAGACTAACCGTCGAGCTACGTAGTATCCGTAATCGGAAGTAAACATGTTCTAATTGCTAATCAATAAAGTGCAAAAGTGATCTCATTTAGCATTCATTTCACACTAAAGAATAATAACTCAAAGGAACAGCGGCAATAATAACGGTGCGGGGCGGCTAATGCAGCGCTCGCATTAGGACCATTACTCCGTCGGCGGCGGCTTGCGCCCGCGCAGCTTCCGCGGCGGGAGCGCGTGATTGCGGCCAATTATTTTCTGTTTATCTCTAATTACGCATGCGCTGCCAACGTCGCCAGCTTATCGCACATCTACCCTTCGGCCCCAGATCCGATCGGCCCACCTAATCAGCCTCGATCCGTTTATGTGGCCCATCACGATAGATTAATTCAAATTGGCCTCCGCGACAATCGCTAGCTCTGTGTACACGCAATAAATTCTCGCAAAACATTCCGGGCTCTTATCTCGGGAGACCGCTCACGTCCGTTGGTTGTTAATGCGGTAAAAGCGTGTTTAAGATCGATGTACTGCGAGTGTTCCGATGTGGACGCATCGACATGGTTGTCATTTTAATTTAATAAGAGAAATTGTGGCTGGCGTTTTGTTGCATAAACATGAAAGGTCGGTCGGCGGCTGAGGCGTCGCGCATCGGTCGCGCCCGCGCCGACGCGGGAGCGTGCGTGTCGCCGTCGCCGCGTCGCGGGTGCACTCGTACAGCATTAATTTATCGGCAAGTCGTGCAAAAGAATGACGTGCCGGCTTTTCGGTGCGGCGAAATTAGGGTGCATTAACGCAACAAGGTCAGCGCGGTCACCGTGTCCTGCCGTGCGGTCGCCCGGCAGAAGTCGATGGGCTTTGCGGTCGACCGTTTCCGCGTACGGTTGCCTGTTTAATTCACCAACAATAAAGTTTCACATAATTACCGAAATGCATTTTTTGTTTGATATACGTAATGATATTGCGGGCGGACGTGATTTTATACGCTTTGAATTTTTATTACTGTAAAAGTAAGCGAACAAACAATTATCGCCATGAATTGATTCAAATTCCTTTATCGCAACTCGAACAATAGACATGACTAGTTCACTACGTCAAGTTATCTGACGCATTTATCTGGCAGGCGTGTGAGAAAAGTTATTCGAGCACGTCACCTATCTGTACGGCGCTACTAGATGTAGGCTGCGGTCGGCTAATCCTTGAATGAACGTTACACATTCTCGAGGTGACTAACTATGGAAATGTTCCGCCGAGCACAGACGTGTGCATTGATCCGTGTGACAGACTTAAAATGGATTCTTGCAAATTCCTTGTGAGACATGCCAATGCCTAGTTATGACAACTCATTTTTTCTTTATGTTAATCAGTTTCCATTACAGTAAATCAATATTGTCTTATAATACTCAAAGGGAATTACTTTTATCTTGAGGGACTTAACAAGAACAAGCAGTGCCACTGAGCCAAATACTTGTAAGAGATGTTTAGGAAATTATAGTCGGAACTGAGACATTACAACAAGCCGTGACGGGAAAAAACACAATTCTCTATTTTTGGAACTCGGTCGCCATTATTATTTTTTGCGGTTGAGAACTAATAGCGTACCCAGATACAATCTGATTCCGCAGGAAAACTATTTAACGTCACCTTCCTATCTAAATTCGGAAACAGAAGCCATAATGAGGTGATTAATTTTGAGAGGATTTCCTTGAGCAGCTTAATTTATAAAAATCGGGTTTCCTTATTAACGCTCACTTTTAAAAAAAAATACTAGTTGGCGATTGTGAAAGATAAGAAAGTGTGGTGTGGATGGGCTATTCGCATCATCGAGAGCTCGGTCTCGAAGATGTGGTAGCGGGAGATGAGATTAGGAGATCAATTACTCAGTTCTCACGGGCGGTCGTCGCTGCTCTGCACAACCGACTCTTCATTCAGCACATCGTATGGCCCACGCGAACAACGCTGGTGCGCTTCATGAAAGAGTTCAATTCTTCTATGCTTATTTTACCTACGCGCACTCAGCGTTTTTCTAACTGTTACGAACGGCAAGGGACTGGAACTCGCTGCCAGCACAAGTTTTCCCTGAGCGCTACAACTTGGGTCTCTTTAAGACAAGAGTAAATAAGTATTTAATAGATAGCTATGCATCATCGTAGACTGCATCTGCGCTTAACATCCGGTGAGGTGGCAGTCAAATACGTGAATATTTTCTATAAAAAAATACTTTTACTGTAAGTAAATGTGCTGGTACTGGTGACAGGATTCTGTCAAGCCTGAGGAGTCCGCCTGGGTGGACACCACATCCTTATCTATTTCCCCGCCAAGCAACAATGCTTCCATTGTAGTGTTCCCGTTTGAGGGATATAGTCTGCACAATTATAAGCAATTTTTTGATCGTCTTAGTTCTCATAGTGATATTTTTTATTCTGCTTACTCATGTACCTACATGAAGCCTATATGAAACCTAAGTGCATAAATCGTTGATATCGGTGGTATGTCTGCTCGTTTTTCACTGAGTACGTTTTTTATCTAGTATAAGAAATATTATGTGCCTACCAAGTTGGAAGATGAATAATGAATAAATTATTATAGGCATATATTTTTAGACTCAAAATTCTGGTGTACCTATAAGTCTCGAAGATTATACAATATTTATAATAGATGCATACAATTATTCATTACAATTAATCATAAGGAACTAACAAAATGCCAACTTGTAACATTTTGAAGTACAATATTTAAACAATAATTCTTAGCATCTTTTGATTAAAAGGAATAAGCGTTAATTTATTTTAAAAATATTGAAATTAATAAAATGGACATGGAAATTGTTCTATTTTGTCTAAAATAGCTAGATGATGTAATGGTTTCAGATATAAGTGCTAAATAACGAAAACAAATGTCTATTGTAAATCATAAAGCTTGCTGACCTTTGATAATTTAGCTGCGACTTCTCTTAATTGATAGCAGGAAAGATCTCCTATGATACGTATCGAATGGTATTAAATTATAATAGCAATGCGTAATTGAAGACCTAACCTTTATTTTAACCTTATCTCAAGAGGTAGGTAGAGGTAGGTTAATGAGGTATATTAGAGGTCTCTTCAGAGGCGAATAACGCATCAGTAATTTCCCTGGTGTTGCTGATGACCATAGGCGGCGGTGACCACTTTCCATTAGGTGGCTCGCTTGCCTGAGTGCCGTATAAGTATAAAAACCTAGCTAACCTAACGTATAGCTAGAAGCTACGTACGCACACCGTTTTATCGGACGCACTGTAATATGGTTCACGGCTCCCACGATCCGCGCCGATAAGATTGCGAGCGGCCGATGCGTAGGACAATATGTAATAGATCAGCCCGCTGGCACCGAAATGGTTCGCCCGAATAATAGCTCATTTATTGAGATAACTGTCACTGGTAACTTCATTACGTTTCGGAGAAACCAAAGCTTAAGCACCCTGAGAAATGCCAGCGCAATGAGTAACGGGTCCTCCAGTTAAGTACACACATGTAGGTACGAGTATCTACTTGCTGTACCTAATCCAGTACGATTATTTTCTAATGTTGTGATAAATTTTGTCTTCGTTATTTATGCTATTTGTGACAAACGAACTGACAGCCCAACTGATGATAAGTGGTAACAGTCGCTCATAACATCTACAATTCATACATTTGCAAAATGCAGAACCGCCGGTGCGTTGTCACTGTGAGGATAAAGATGAAATGCCTCATGCCTGTTCTTTCGCTGGCTACCTTATCCTTCAAACCGGAACACAACAATGCAAGCACTGTTCCTTGGCAGTAGAAATAGATAAGGCGGTGGTACTCACCCAAGAGGACTCCTCATAATTGACAGAGTTCTACCAACTGATAACCTATAATAATCCTAATAATCCTTTGCTATTACCGTCACGTTACGAGAAGCATATGCACGATACTCATTTTTTTAATTTTGGAGTCATACTTTTTTGGTGTTGCCTAAGTTATATCAAAAGTATTGAGTTTTTCATGCCGAAAATCAAAATTGACAACCGTTTCAATCGAGGTGAGCGATTCAAAAATAGAGCCCTTGTTGATATACATTGATTTAAAAATTACTTTATGCAATTATGTAGTGATTTCCGATGACACTTTTATTTTTATTTATTACAAAACCGTAATCGTTACCCTATAATCGTTGGCCGTGAGTGTCCGGCAGAGTAGAATAGCACCAACCCCTTACTTGGGTGTCGTACAAGGCGACTAATGTTTTCGAGGCAAAAGATCAAGAGTCTCCGTAGTCTGGAAAATGGGCAGCAGCATTTTTAATTATTATATTTAAACACTGCGATCTCCAACCCGCCTGCCAAGCGTGGAGATTATGGCAATTACCTCCTCTTTCGTGAGAAAGGTCCTAAGTCCTGCAGTGGACTGTTACGGGCTGTGATGATGATGATTACAAAACAGGTATAAAATATTATCTAAAAAAATTAATATGGAAATTTAATGCGAACTTTGCAATCGCCAATGTCAAATAAAACACACGTAATTAAATAAAAGTTCGTATAATTTTGTGTAACTTAAATTATTAAATTGGGCATTAACATTAACAGCTAATTTTGTGGGGTATTTTGTGCCGATCCATTAAAGTGTTGCCCCGCACCTAGAAAACTGTCAACTTGCTTTGTTTATAGACATTTAATGTGCTATATTATTCTTATCTCAATGTTGATAAATCACCAAGCCTACATCATTAACATATTCATATATTGCCAGATATCCTGAATTTTAGCGATTTTATCAATGTGATTAAGCAATTATAGTTTTATTCAGGTTAAGTCACCAATCTCGCTAATGTGTTGTTGCCTTTTACGTTTACAGTTATAGAGCTGCTGGTGTGTTACACGGTCTGATTATATCTATCTCTACATATCAATGAATCTTTAACAAGAATAGAGAGGTATATGGCTAGTCCCGTTTCAAAGGAGTTGAGGTAGGCGGTAGGCCAATAAATATGAAGCTATTCCATATCCATGAGTTCAATCAATTACCTATAAAAATCTAAAAATCTGTTCGATTGTTTACTCTTTTTTCACATAGATAATAATAAACAAAACATTTCTTTTTATGTATATTTTTATATAAAATATCAAAATTAATACTAGATTTCGAAAGTAGAGTATATTTATAAGGCTCAAAAAGTAAATTAAAAAAGTTTAAGCTTTTGTAAGAGTTAGAAAATACACGTATTCAGGTGTAATTTTATGAAGAAGGTAGTTATCAGAGTATCTACCGATTGCGAGTAATTTACATTATTGCAAATCATTGAATACTCCTTGTTTTCTATGGCAAACGCAACCCTACGTCGTAGTACACAAATTACACAATATTACTAAAAATTACGTTACAATGAGGAGTTTTCCAGTAGGTATTGATAGTTGGTTTCAAAAAGCATCAATAGATGGCGCTCCTACAATTTTGGTAATCTTTTTTTAATCTGTATGATGGTGGTTGTGATTTCATGCAGCCAACTAATACTAAAGTTATAAATAAAATGTTTATTATTATAAACATAGCTGTTAAAGGTTGAACGAAATGTAAAAAGAAATATGTATAGAAGTTGGCACTATGTTGCATTTTTACTACCACCTCTAAAATGGTTGAAAACTATTGACAAATACAATATTATCCAATACAACGAACCTATTTCAAGCGATTATCAATTACCAAAATTGTCGGGGCGCCATCTAGTGAGTGGTTAGGAATGCTTTAGATACCTATTGGAAAACTCCTCATTATCACGCGCGGAGTACGCACAAAACAAAAACTCCATAGACGCGTACGCTCAAAGCAGTCGTGCGCTTTAGAACATTTGGGCAGAGCTTTGGAACTTTTGTTCAAGACTTCATAGGATGCGGTGACTGCTTACCATCAGGCAAGCCGTAAGCTTGTTTCCCACCGTAGTGGTATAAAAAAAACTTCATCCTTACCGACTGAACTCACAGATCAAGCAGCACTTTAATAGGTTAAATTCGGAGCATCGCGATAGTGAAGCGCGCCTCTGGCTGTCAAAGAAAGGGGATTATCATCCAATTTAATTTCTTTATATTAGGAATATGTGACACAACTCACCGCCAAGGTAGGAGGGCATACCTCGGCCCTCGCGTGCCGCGCGGAAGAGCTGCCGGGATCCATACCGTAACCCGTTGACACGTTGAAATTTTAATGGGACGCCCTTCTAAAATCCCTGCGTATGAAATGAACACACAGCAGCAGATATGAACTCCAAGGATATTTGTTGTATTTCTCGAAGTTGGAAGCACAAAACTTTTTTTTAGTAAGGCAAACGAGCATGCAGATCAGCTATTGGCAAGTTATCACCGCCGCCCATAGCCACACGCAACACTGGGTTTTATATTGGGTTTCGAGGCGTACTATTTTCTCAAATAAAGTCATAAATAAAATGCCTATCCTATTTTTTCTAATTAATTTTGTGACATTTTGACTCCGCGAGCGACGCCTCAAGGTAACGCGAAACGTAGTTTAGGGATCTGACTACAGAATTCATTCAGACTGATTAATAAACGGGCGTATACCCGTGTCATTGGTAAGGAGAGTGGATGCGCGGCTAGCCTCATCGCAATGATGATGCAAATTTGGCCGAGAAATCTTGTATCGCACACTTTCATAACAATCCGGTGATTGATTACATAAATTTGAATACTGACGCAGTTAAAACCAAATTAAATTCATCCGCGGCATCGGATAAAGGACGTCGCAAGAGGCTGATAAATTATTACCGAAATGATGATTAAACGAGTGTTGCGTACACGCATGCTCTGCGGCGGCGATCGGAGGCTGGCGTTATGCAAATCCGTACTCGCTTTAATTAATATAACTACGTGAGAGCAACTTTATGCAAGTAATGCCAATTTCCGTGGACATATTTCGCAGATGCAACAGCAGATATTAACAAGTAACCACAAAGTACCTACATCTACTGAGACAAACCTCGACCGTACCGTCTCTCAAAGAACACCTCCAGTGGTTGCCCCTACATTGCGCCCTAGAAAAGTAGTCGATTATAAAAAATATTACTGATTATTAATTCTGTTACACTTTTGTTAGTCATAATTTATCATACTATTATCTTTACTGTTTTGTTACCAGGTTCCAAAATTAACGCTGGAGGAATGATGTGTTTGTATCTACCTACCTATGTTTATACCTACCTTCATTGCGCGCGCGCTGTGCCGCCGCGTCCAAGTACCTACTTACGTCAGTAATAAATCGGCATCCTAACGAAACGGTGTTTTACTATATCCATACAGTTCACTAAATCTTTTAAGAGAGGTAAGCGTATCAGGATATTCCGTTCGAAATACAACCGCCCTAACTCCAGCTTTCAAAATAATACTATTTTAATTAGTATTGAGTTCTTGCAGGTGAGTAAGGTGCTCGAGGGCTATATTTGTAAACTACTCGTCTCGGTTCAAACGGTTTTCAATACTGAATTTAGGCATTAAAATTTCAATAGGAATATGTGACACATGTCGCTGGTTTTTTCTATATTTAAACCGTTCACTGTCGATGTTATCAATATAATTTTAATAATATTGAATTTTCACGCCGAGAATCAAAATTGAAAACCGTTCGAATCGAGGCGGGTGGTTCAGAAATAGAGCCCTAGTACTCAATTGCGGGTGTAGCTTTGGCAGTGAAGGGGCTAGCATTTGCTGTCAGAACAACATGTTCCGGGGTTTTAAAGCTTGGTGTTGTTAATGTCCTAACTAGGCAGCAGACCACTTTCCATCAGGTGGGCATGCGTGTTTGACATAAAAAATATAAATTTACAGAACGATAATACGAATTATAAAGTAAAATCCGTATTAAATAAATTCCTGATGAAATTCAAATTAAGTAAGACAAAAACGGTCGGCGGGCATTTAGGTATATCATTGTCACAAGAGTCAATTAATATAACATGTGTTTCGAGATGTGCCAAGCTTGTATGGTAATTAATCTTTGACGCATCGCAACATTATGCATATTAAATTAATATCAAAATTATACCCATTTGCCTAAAATGCAAGATTCGCAATAGTCGTCGCTTCGTCTTCATAATATATTTTAGTTAGTGATTAGTCTTCAGTCTAGATCAATTCTGTACATTTCTGCTAAACGTAAGCACTATGTAGAGTGAATGAGCGAGATAATTCTCCCATTATTTTTATATGACATAGTACAAAATAAAGTCGCTTCCCGCCGTCTATCTATGTACGCTTAAATCTCTTAAACTATGCAACGGATTTTAATGCGGTTTTCAATAATAGAAAGAGTGATTTAAGAGAAAGGTTTATCATCAAGAAAAAAAGGCTAGGTAGGGGAAAAGTGTACGCAAACAAAGTCGCGCCGGGTCCACTGGTCTGTAATAAATAACTTTAAATTGTATTAAATCCGTCGGTAACGTATCAATTACTAATTAACTTTTCAGCATTTAACTGAGACTATATTTATAACAAAGTGAACAGTCCGGCAATCCAGGACATCACAAATTAGCCGCACCCAACGGACCGAGACCACAATGGACCCCTATTTTCTTTACCGTAATTGATTCCATATAAAACGCGACTCGAATTATTTTCACGATCATTAAAACACGTGCGCGGGCGCAGGAGCGATGCGTGGGCGCAGGACGGTTCCGCACGCAATTATCGCCATTGATTCTGCGGTCGGCCGTTGTGGAAAATAGGCAGGTGTTATTGGTCGCCCAATTTGGGGAACTTTCCCATGATTTGGGCTGTTTGTCTAATTATTTCCAAATGCCCTGCCAGTGTTTGTTGTTGCCCAATAACGATTTGGTTTGTATTGCGATGTTTTGTATAAAATGTGTTTCAAATGCAACTAATTGCTGTAGACTAGAGGAAATAATTAAATCGAAAGTGTAAAAATTAACTCGAATGTACAGAAATTGGTTGGTACACACAGCAAATAGCTGAATTCTACGCGTACGCATCCACGTGCCTATGAGAGGGGTCAGATAACTCCCGTATCGCACTGTACTACTACTAATTCTTCAATACTACTATAATTCATATTTTTTTTCCTTACTGATAATTACATTGGCGTGTTCTACTAAACATAGATATCACCTATAGCAACTTATTGGAAGTCACCCATAAACTAGGAAAACAATATCCTCATATTCTGTTAGAGAAGCGAATAGCGTCGTATATCCTCATACTCGGATAGAGAAGCCAGTAACTTCACAAGTGTATCGATCTAACGTTACCACAATGAATGCATCGTAAAAGTTTATTCATGCGTGTAACATAGGCCCTGTTGCGGCCTCCGCGGCTGCCTTGTCCGGCTTATCTCGGCGAAAATAATAACAACCCGGATTTATATGAGATTATTTATGGCCATAATGTATTGTTTATCTGTGTATACTTAATGATGAAGGTAGAAACATGCAGATTTATTAGTCATTTCCTTGAGTAGTCTGAAGTCTAGAATTTGATTCGGTTTTTATTTGTTTTATTGCTTGGAGAATCTGAGTTAATCACTATACGTTGTCCAACCTTGATATTATTGTGTGGAAAATAAAAATGTTGTATGTATTGAGGTTTTATGACCGATAATCGCTAGAACTAAACAGAGAACCCTAACTTTGCGCCAAAATTGCAAACTTGTTTTACAATACAGTTTCGACAAACAAGTTATGTTTCAACTATCAAATATAATGGTTGAAGATTTAATTTTATATGTTTCTCTAGAATCTAAAATTCAATAACACCCACTTACGCAAAAGTAGTGTCAAAACAAGTCCATTCTATACACATTATCGTCTAGTTTATATGTCTCCAGACCGTCTGAGTAAGGCACATTGTTTATTTACCTGCTTCTCGGTTACAGCAGGTGCGTATGCGATAAGAGACTGGTAAATTGCGACCGTCATTTAAGGCGATTTACATCATTCATGATAAATCAATGCGACGCTCGGCTTGACGCGATCAAACCGTTTTACATGACGGGTGATTAATCAAATTCCTTTTGCATTTCCTATATAGTTACTTAATGCACTTGATATTTAAATTAAGTAAATTGTGGCTAAGTAATCATTCAAATATCAGCTTACAGTTGGAATAAAGCAGCGTATACAGCCAGTAACCGATTATGGTTTTGCACAATCTCGTCGTCACGATACAAAATTTACAGCGCACTTTTTCAGCTAAGCATATTCACGGTACACGAACGTCGCTCAATAATGTATGTGTTGGGACCTCGTAATTACGCGTAATGGGGCAATAACGTCCGTGTGAGACTTATGGCCTGGCTAAAAGCTTGGAATTGAAGGGTTTACGAGATGGCCACGAGATTGGCGCTCATTAGCTTAGCACGAACGGCGCTAGCTATCGGGCAAATGAGCAAGCTGTGATGGTACCGGATGGGGACCTACGGCCCGACGTTGTTTACTTACCTGTCCAAGAAGATGTAGGGGCAGACACAAAAGGGAGAGAAACGTCATTCTTAAATTGTCCACTTGCATAAGCTAAGCAATAAAATGTCATCGATGTATTATTGCGTGCTAAAATGTTCACAATTGATGTCAGTATAATGTTTAAGTTCACAAGGAAATTATCTAATAATTTATTGATAAATCCAGGTGCTGAAAAACTGTTTCTTGTACAAGATACTTTAAAACTACGCAACCGTTTCGGTTTTCAACAATAGATAGAGTGATTAAAGATAAAAGAACAAAGACATGGCGGGTCTGTGTTGGGTGTCTCTGTTTGCTTCTTCGACCCGGTAATCACAGCACGCAGTAGGTATTCCTTAGAATTTTAGAATGATTGGATAAATCTAAAATATACCTCCCCTCCCATATGAAGAATCCCCTCCCCCAAGGTACGGTGGAGTTCTTGTTTGCAAACACATATAGTGAGTAGAGTGTAGCCTAGAACTATGACATTACTTTTCTAAATTCTCTAAATAGGAATCTACACTCATCTAAACCTCATAATTTCTCCCCAGGATATCCACATGCTCCCTATAATTTGTAGGAAAATAGTAATGTCACTGATCCTTTCGTGGAAACTAGTATATTTATACTGATCCACGCACTTTTCATCCGGCGGGATCAACACCTATTATTTTCTGACATCGCTTCAGATTTAATAAGGTTGTATGTTCAGAAAATGCATATTATCTAGAATTATTATTATGAAAGCGTTTAACACCTATCACCACTTGCAGTGGGTTTATTTGAACATGTTAGAAACCAGACTTAACCCCGGAGGCTGCGTATACGCCTTACAACGGCCAAGCTCGAGTAGATTGGCCATTACATATCATCAGTTCACATTAATTTCTGTAGGTAAACATATGTTTCGGTTCATAATCACCTAAAGTTGATATTTAAAAGGTAAATCCTAATGATTGCACCACGTTAATTACGTACCTACTCGTACTTTGCATTTTCTCAGCGTATTTCATGTCGGAGTAATATGAAGGCTCACATAACGATCGTTTGTGAATTATTGAGCAATATTTCGCCGAAGGGCCTGCAAGTGCAAGCGCGGTAAATAGTTGAGCAGCGCTCTGTTTGCCCTAATGCGCTATCTTAGCGCATAATTCTTTAGAAATAGAGACATAAATTTATAGTAATGAATGCCGTTCGAACGAGGAGTTGTTTTCTAAGTGACTCTCGGATGGGAAATTAAGTTTACGATCCCGCGGTGAGTTAGCACGTACAAAGATGGCGGGACGAGGTGTTGCGGAACGCATAGTAATTTGATGCGGCCACTTCGACGGTAATAAATTATTGGTGTCGTAACTAATTATGATCAATAATGATGCCAATGCCTATTTTCACATTAAAGAGAATTTCGACAATAGCCATATTCGGTATTAGGTGTGTGTGGTTCCCAAATGGGAGCTCTAAGTTTACAATTTGAAATTGATAATTTTGAAGTCCCGTTTTGTTTGTTTCGGTTTTGGGCTATAAAACAAAAAAATTATAATAACACATATAATATATTTTGCCATCGACTAGCTAAGAAGAAGAAGAATTCAAAAAACATACAAATTATAATCATCACTTCAGCTTTAATATACAGCATCAATCTTACTACATCATATATTTAACCGACTTCAAAAACAAGAGAAGGAGGAGGTTCATTTTTCAACTGTTTTTTTGTATGTTTATCGATTTCTCCGCCAAATGTTGAAATTTCTTTTTTTTTGTTTGAAATAGTATACTCCAGAGGTGGTCCTATTTTCATTACGTGAAGATCTAATTATGGAAAGCGAGGGCAATCCTTGAGAATTGTAGGTACGTATAGTGTGCTTGTCACGTTATCATGTATATCATATATATCTGCTGTGCTGATGGTGAAGGCACGAAACTCCTTAACAATTTTGAGTTAGAAAAATGCACTGGAATTTATTGACAGAAACTACTTAGCAATATATAGGGGTAACGTGATGCCTGAAAGGATATACCTTCCTGAGATGGTCTCATTTTCATCAGGTCACGATGTGATATGGGAATTTCAAAGACATATGCACGTATAGTTTATTACGTACCTATTGTAAGGAAAGTATTCAGGATCTGATCTCTTTCCTTCCTCGACGAACATGACTATGCCGATATCGACTCCAAAAATAAAAAATAAGTAACTTACTCGTATTGTGTGTTTAATGGCTTATTTCATACTTTTTCGTCACTTTTTAATGTATTCAATAGTCCTGCGTCATCCTATTAAACAACTGCGTTTTCAAATACCATATAAGCCATAACTACATTTTAAATTTCATACCTACGTTATAAAACGTTTTGGGCAAATAAAAAAGGCGTTAATTTTGCACCGAAAGGCTAACCGACTACAAAATAAGACAAAGCACTAAAACTCAAGAAGCGGATTCGTGTTAATGCAAAATTGATGTTTGCGATGCAACAGACACGTCCGGGCTAAACGAGTTCCACCGATTCGTTCTTGTAATATCGCTGTAATTTATTTAATGTTAGAAATAGACTCGCGCAGCGCAACAAAGAATATTGGCTTTCACAACGGAACCTGGCAAATTTATGTGCCGCAAGATTTCGCGAACAGTGTGCCGTGGCCGCAGAGGTCTCGCGGCCACGCTGGGCTCCTGCGCATCATCATCGGATATCAAGTGTGTAGTAAAGTAACAGTATCTTGCTTTTTTATAGAGCTGAAATTGATTGAAATTTATATATAAATCAATCTCTATATAAATAATCATCTTGGCATTAATGTCTCGGTTGTGCTCTCGCACACGATGGTCTGAAGTCCGCTTTGACCATGAACCAGGATTTGGCAGATCAGATAATTACAGTGGAGCGGTATAATTTACAGGTACCAGAGGAACCTTATTAGATTGGATCATAGTCACACATTCAGTTGCCTGAATATGCAGGTTTTATCAAGATGTTTTCCTCACCGTAAGAGTATCGGTTAGCATTCAAGTAATGTACAACTCAGAAAAGAGTCATCGGTACGGAATTCGAATCTGGTACCTCTCGCTTACGAGTCGGATACCTTAACCATTCGGCCACCGACGATCATAAAAGCTAAAGTATATGTATATGCAAAATTTACAATATACAAGTAATAATTTACTTAGGAAAAACACAAGGAAACAAACCGATATAATGATTGTTCAACACTTTGGTTTGTTAATTTGTAAACATTATAATACAACGTTAATACCGTAGTACCTATACATAAGGGCCAACTCATTAGCGCAATGGCAATGTGATGGTACTTACATCTAAGATATCTATTGTCCAAATGGGTACAAACATACACATTGAGTTCCACGTTACACATTCGTTAATAATATATGAGATAAAATAATATGCTAATTCGATAAACTACAATGCAAATTCTAATGCAAAATAATTTTTTAGTACATTAATAAAAAACTAGTTTAGACTAAGAAAATACACTGTCTCCATAAAAAAATACCAAGTTGCCAAATCGCAGACTAAACTATATGTCATTGCGTGGGTAGAGATTATATGCACATTTATTATTGCTTTTTGTAATTTGATATCAATCGCGACTTTAGAATAATAAGATCTAGACAGCGTTCAACGAGCAGTGTAGGCAATTATGAGCTAGATCGCCCAGCAAAGGTGTTTAGAATTCATTCGTTGGAGGATCTATTATAGAAAACTAGCAATTTCGCAGCTTACTGCCATGTTTCCCTGCCCTAGTATCGCCTTAAGCCAATTCCGTTACTAGGAATTATGAGTGGTCGTCGGAGCCTACACCTGCCGTGAAAACCGTTCTTGTAATTACGCTAATTGTTTAGTACAGTGCCTGCTTGCCTACAATTGTAGTTTAATTTTATAGGAATGTATCAAACGGACCACTTACGTAGGCATGCTAATTAAAAATGGAAAACTTTGAAAGCGGAATTCCGAAAATATGCCGAATACCGGCACCGGACTCTGCCTAGGTATTCGAAATAACAATTAAAGCATACCCATGTAAATGTTCAAACATAACTCTACTTTTAGCATCCTTTTCCTTCGTTATTATTACAGAAGAGCTTTTATTAAAATCTACTGTTATGTAGCCGTGTAACCGCTCACTGTGCTATTTATAAGTCTTTAAGGACATATGAATGTCTTAGCAAAAAAAATTTGGTGTGGTATTAGATAATAAGAAGTCGTGCGTTATAATTATGATGTTCATCTGCCGTGGCTGCGTCTAGCCACCGTCACGTGGCCGCCGGTCGGACTGGTTCCGCGGGGCGATGCTGCGCGCAGGTAGCCACTAATTGGCGCACTAGGCGTTACAATTATTGTGTGTCAAGTCGGTAATTGACTGACCGAGTGGCGCTGACCCAGCGGGTGCGCGCGCGCCGCTCGCGTGCCGCCCCGTAACGGTCCCAGCAGCTGATCATCCACATTGTCCTTTAATTAAAGCCGCTGTGTGGTGCACCAGCTATTCTAGTTAAGCGCCTATAAAAATAAGAGAACAATTTGCAAAAGTCTATGAAATGAGTCAATTAGTTTTATCAGGAATCGATTATGATTGCATCGTCTTGGGGTTAAATGACAAATTTGCTTATTTCGTGCGGTAAATTGGAGCTGTGAGTATCTAAAAGCGGGGTAAATAGTCAGAGTTTGTTGTGTAGGCGAAGGTGGTCGCCGGCGCAGTAGCAGGCGGCGTTGCGCTGTCTAATTAACCGCGGGCCGAGCTAATTTGACGCGCGAGCAGCACCGCCGCCGCCTAATGAATGGTATCGCACACGTTCATCGCGCGCGTCGCTGCCTCGTGCTGCGTCCGCGCATTAGGGAAATCTATGGACGTGCCGCCGATAAAGGGAATCAAAACGACCGCCGTGTTTTAGATGCTGAACTTAAACTAGCTGAAACTGTCTCATTAAGCTCGATTCCAGTCAGTGTACTACCCGAAGTCGAGGCACGCGCAACCTAACAGCGTTAAACTCATACTTCATTTGTATTTAGACATTGTTCCCTTGCATTCTGCCGTTCAGCATCCGTATAAATCGATTAGTTCCACGTTTATGCACAATCTAATCATTACGTTAAGTTGTTTGGTCTGAACTTTACATGAAAATGCAAACAAACTTCCTCCCGTTCGTACGGGATTGACTCAGCCAATCTCTGACACCAGAAAAGCGAGACTAAAGCTTATTCAGAACGTTTGCATCAGTCGGTAATGCTGATTATAGCCATCGGTACTCCGTGAATGCAACTACCCGGCGCGCTGATGTATTTATGCACGCACAAAGCAAGTTGCAATTTGCAAAGGTACGTTCTGATGGATGGGAAATAATGATTGTACGCTCATTTAAGGTAGTAAGTTGTACTTAAGCTCATTATAAACACTTCCATTTGAATGACTATCTGATTACATTCTCAAAAAGCTTATTCATTGATTGATATATTTACAAAAAGCTTATTAATTACAAACTATAAATTTAATTTCTCTAATTTACTAAATAATTAGGTACCTACCTGCTATTTACATGCTTCGGCTACATGTTGTGCTTGCTGGCAGCTGCAGCCTTAAAGATAGCTTATAACAACAGCTGATGTGTGGCTTAACATACAAAAATTCAGGCGAAACGAAGTAACTATTATGCCATGTAAGGATAAAACTCTAATTAAGATCAGAAATAATTAACTTTATCTGAAAAACTTGTCGGTGGAATACACAGCCGGCAGAGTCCTGCTATGCGCGTCTCGGAACCTTATTATGATACTACGTAGATTAAAAATAAAAAAATATTAAAAGAATACTGAGCATCGCTTGCACCAAATTAACGTTTATTTATATGAAGTTTTTGTTTAATTATCAGCTTGAATGCGTTTTAGAATTTGGTGCAAGCCGCCCTGAGTATTAGAATACTAGTTAAATTAAATTTAAACAATGTTATGTATTTTTAAATAATGTTTTATGGTAAAAATTAATTATTGATACAGCAGTTACAATAATAAATTATACGTTTTGAAAATTCAAAATAAATAAATATGAGCAGTATGTATGAATGTACATCCACAGTTTTTGCAATCCAAGTAAAAAGTTCCCGGACAAGAAGGTTCTGGATGTGATGCTATCGCTCGAGACACCGGCCGCATTTTTGTTCTCCCTTCTTCTTAAAGCTAATGATAATTTCTAGGATAACAGTACCAATTACTGACAATGACGGTAATTATGACGGAACATTGGGCGACAGTAAATAAAAACGCTGCAAACGTTTAGATCGATTATCTTGCAAGAAACTGGCCACCAACGGGAAAAAAACTGTAATTTTAATAGCAACTCGAGCAGCTTTTAGTACTGAGCCTTCGCAATTTTAAACACTTATTATCCACCTACCATCGATAATAATTAGGTTAAAACTAGCTAGATACAATTGTAAAACTTTCCATGAAATACATACTAAGTAGTTACTTGTTCTGGACACTCCATCGAGTCAAATATCATTTCCGAAAGTATTATTAATCATCGAATTGGAAGTGCGTCAATCACATCGCAGAAATCTCGTGAACAGCAGCCTAGTTTAAAAAGTAGTAGTGCTTTCAATGTCGGGTTCTGGCTTAGGTAAACAGTGTACTTCATGACATGTATATGGCATCTATATAACTAGCATTGTCATAATTTCAGTGCAAGGGGCTCTATTTTTAAATGGTTCGGTTCGATACGAACGGTTTACAATTTTGATTTTGGGCATGAAAAATTCAATATTTTTAAATCATATAGGCAACACTGAAAGAGTGCGTTTCAAAAGTAGGGAAAATCAGCATCATGCATAAAAATAAAGAATTTTTCATGCCGAAAACACAATTGAAAACTTAGGGCCCCAGGACGCCAACTGCTGAACATGGCCACATTGATCGACTTTGTGCGTCTTGCATCGGTCGTCCTCCTATGATTTTTACAAGGTCGTCCGTCCGTCCATCCCGAAGGAAGCCATTCTCCGCTGCGGTTGCCGTTTGTCACTTGGGATCCTAAATATATGAATCGTAGCTACATGTTCTGGACTACAAATCTCCACTTTCCAAAAGGTGAATTTCTTGCTCGTTTGTTGCTTACTTAAGAAGGTACAGTTGGGCGACTGTGTACTGGGCAAAATGGTATGGCGACTTACATAAGACAACCTATAAGGCTGCCTTAACAAATATGAAGTTTAAGTAGGTATACAAGGGCGGCGACGCGCTAGTGAATCCTACTTGTGGTAACTGTAAGTTCAGGCGGACAATACCCTTTTTAATTTCGAATGAGTTCCACATACTGAAGTGTTTTATTTAACATTTTAAACTAGCTGGCCCACCGCGACTTCGTTCGCGTGTTGTCCTACCATATAAACTCTATAAATCACCCTGTCTATTAATGAAAACTGCATAAATATCCCTTCAGTAGTTTTTGAGATTATCTCAAACAGACAGACAGACGCGGCGTGGGACTTTGTTTTACAATATGCAGTGATTTAGTGATAAAAATAGTTTTGAATCACAGCTGTGGAGCTCCTTACCACATAAAAGTCATTAAGGAGAAAATGAGTACGTCAATACAATATGCGCAAGCCAATTTAACGAGTACCGTCATACGTCAGCGGCTTGTCACCCCGGCGGCGGCAGCGGCGCGGTGTGGACAAATTCGTGCGCCGATACACTTACACGCGTTTATCGCACAATATGTCAGAAGACCGACAACATTTTCGGCTAAATGTTTCCAAAGAGTAATGTTAAATGAGAGAGGGTATTGTATTTTAGTTTAAGTATTTTTTGTTATTAAAAATGAAAAATGTTCATGCACAGATATGTAAAAATGTTATGTATTTGCGCTTGGAGAGAAATCGGACCCCCCACTGGTAGAGCAAATGTATGACACAAAATATTCATTATTGATAACATGTCAAGAAGAAGAAAGTAATAATTTAATTAAAAAGCTGAATACTACTTTGGAGCATAATTAAAAAAATAACTAAATTAGGACAAGTAAATAATCGTATATCGTTGTCAGCAGTAAATGATGTCAACGTGTTTTTTTACTCGTGCCCTGTTGCCGTCATTGCTGCAACGGCACATACGCTGCGTGTTCACGAAATCTGGACGCACCCTTATTTTTGTTCTACTGTACCTGTCGACAGTTTTCTCCTGAGAGTGAATGGGTAAAGTCTGAAAATGACTTAGGTAATGTTATTTAAGTCACAATCATTTTGTGACTTATAGCTAGTACTTGTTACTTCGAAGTTCCGTACATTTAAGTGATGAACTGTCTCAATAAAGTAATTCGTACTTATGTACTTTATGAACACAGTACCTTGATATTTTGAACATCGAGATTCAGTATTATACTTCCGGAAATGGATGATAACCATCATCTTCATATTCATATATTAAATATTCAGTCTTGTCGAGAGGCTATGGTTGATCGTTTGAACAAAGCTCTCAAGGCAGTCTGATTGGGGTGAAGCCAATCTGGTGGCGTTCAACGCAACCAAAACTCAGGCGTGTTTGTTTTCCGCCAAAAGGAGTCCATTCCATCCAACTACAACTTTTCGGCATGTTCCTGTAGAAATTACCCGCAGCTTCTTGGTGTTGAGCTATCTACCAATCTCAACTTCGGTCAGTACATAGAATCCAAGGCAAAGACTGCAGCAAAATAACTTGGTGTTCTCTCGAAGGATAGGCGGTACTTAAACTTCAAAGCAGTTGCTTCAGTTATACACAAGTTAAGCACAAGTCCGATCCAGCATGGAGTACTGCTGCCACCTCTGGGACGGATCAGCCAAATATCAACTAGCGGCTTTGGGTTCGGTGGAAAAACGTACAAAGAAGATAATTTGTGACCCGCAGTTGATCGAAGCTAGGCTGCAGAGCCTCAAGCATCGCCGTAGGGTTGCGCGTCTGTCGGTCTTCTACAGGTTACATTTCGGAGAGTGTGCGAAGCAGCTGCACGACCTCATTCTGCCGGCCCCTTTCCGCCATCGGGATACGCGATCCGGGCGAGTGCTTTATCCTTATGTCGTGAATCTTCCAGCTATCTGCATGAGCCGCTTTGGCTCAACTTTTATAATGCGTATGGCTAAGAACTGGAACGCGTTGCCTGCGAGTGTGTTCCCTTATCAATATAATCTATTAGGCTAATTATTAGGCTGTTCCAAGACAGGCATACTCCATCTTCGGCCGCATCGTCACTTACCAACAAAATGGCAATCAAATGCCCATCTCGTATAGTAAAAAAAATCATTGTATATAATTTCTAGGAAATGTACGTATTGCCTAAAATCTACAGAAAATGTGTAAAATAAATTTTCCTAGGAATTTTATACACAGGAATTGGAAATGTGTTAATTTCACTGTTTTATTTGAAAATTTTTCATGATATAAAAAAAACATTGTATAGAATTTCTAGGAATTGTATGTATTGCCTAAAATCTACAGGAAATGTTTTAATTTCACAATTTGATTTGAAAATTTGTCAAAATCCGAATCTATCAAAAATGTCGTTCTGTCACAAAGGGTTAGATACCGAGGAGAGAAGCGACGAACATGTTATATAAGTTCTGATAAACCACTATCTACTACTACGGCTATAATTTAGGAATTGGGTACAATGAGTAGGAAAAACATACATTTCATTGGATATGTGAACCTTCGACAAATCATATTACACATGTCCTAAAATGGTTCGTCTTTGAAATACAATTCCTAAATATCACGTAATTTCGGTAACAACAAATACTATAAAACGTCCAATCATAACGGCAACAGTATAGAAACATTAACCCTCTATTCAGCCTTAGTTAAATTTGTTCGACCATTCGTAGCTAAACTACCTAATTCCGTATCTGTCCCACGACGGCCATTCAGCACAATCAAGCGGCCGGTTAATTACTCCGAACGGCGAGGACTCACGACTGCGCCCGCGCCGCTTAAAAGGCTTTAAGCTGCGTCATTTGTTTGCGGCCATAATGGACTGATAACGGACACAATTGCTCTTTTGGCTTTAATTCCTACGGAGCTCGCAGTGAGTATCTACTCAGCTTGGACAAAGACGACCGATGACCGATCAAAGATTTGGTTTTGACCGATCTGCATTGGTTGCTGTTAATTAAGGTGATGTTTGAGGTTTAGGGGTTGGTGTTCTCAGCAAATTTGGAGACTAGTTTAATGGTGTTTAGGTATTGTGTGCTTCTTGGGTAACTGTTCTGCGATTAAGTTGAATGTGTAGATATCGACGACCTGAGTGGTTCAGTGGTCAACATGCCAGTCAACCACGCAAGAGGTCCCGGGTTCGATTCCCGGCCGGGCAGAAATTTAAAATGATGAATTTTAATTTCTGTTACGGGTCTGGGTGTTCTATGTATAATAAGTATGTATTTAAAAAATATATAAGTAGTATATCAGTTAGCTAGCACCCATAGTACAAGCTTTGCTTAGTTTGGGGCTAGATGGCGCTGTGTGAATTTGTCCACGATTATTTATTTATTATTTATTTATTTATTTTATCTAATTACAATTAATTCAATTATTCATTCGTTACAAGTATTTTTTCTGAAATACCTAACTGTTGAAGCGATTTCGTTTTTTTCATTTTCTTTATCTTTTAGAATGTTTTACTGGCGTAGCTACTATTGGCTAGTTTCTTTTTGTAAGTACCTACACAAGGTGTTTTATAAATACGCAATTTGTGTCCGACAATTACTAAACGCGAATTCTTTATTAGCTACTTAGTTTCCTATTATTTCTGTTGATTGACATAAATAACATACAATTATTAGACTGTAGCTAAAGGAAACTATTTACCTATAAACTGTAGTAATGGCGTAACTGAAAATAAAGCGAACGAGTTTTAAGGGCGCCATGTGACGTTGTGACATCCATTTATTCTTAAGTAAAATTATAATAATTTCACTTAATTACGGCATTTATCCAGCACCGAGGCCGCTCGAGCGCCCGCACTCTATCTTGCGCCGACGCATTATCTCCTCTTATGTGTACAGTTACTCACTGTTTATGTCCGCCACAATAAATTTATGCAAGTGAAAAATTTAATTCTCTTCCGTATTATTATGTTTTTTCCGTAATTCACAATTTTAATATCGAGCGAGAGAAGTACGAGTAAGAGTAGATCCGGGCGAAATGGTTGCTTACAACACCGTTACCAATTTAAAATCAATAACCGTTTAAAAACAAAATCTCGCGGTTGATGCATAAAGGTATCAGAGAACAAATTACGTGATTGTTTTATTAGACAAGTGATCGTAAAGTGGCATGTTTAGTACGCGGACAATGAAAGCGCCCTCACTTGCCAACCGTACCGCCGTAAGAATTGATTTTTGTGCCCCATGTACGTACGGTCGATAAATATTGTTATTTATTTACCGGTCATAGTACTAAGGAAGGCGAGGAATGTATTAAGTACAGGTGAAAGTGTTAGTGAAGTACTTTACTAAATTTCGTTATAAGTGCTTAATTTATGTTTCGATATTTCGCTTTGTAAATATACCTACTTATACCCTTAGGTTCACGATACCCATAAGTAGCACACATAGCAAAACGTTAGTACACAAAGCGAGTGAAACAAAATTACTCGTTCATTCTAATTAATCTATTTACATTGTTAATTGTTTTTTTTATCTTTCGTCAGTAGACATCGTTAACCCTTCCAGCTTTTACATTTCTATACTTACAGTGATTGGGAGTAACGGTTGTACTTATTCAGGCGCACATTAAAAACATAATTAAAACATATTATTTGGTCTACCAGTGTACCCGTAATCGGCGGCACTGGGAATCGAACATGGTACCTTTCACTTACGAGACTGACCCGCTAGTCATTACACCACCGACGCTCCTACCCGTGTATAATAAATAGCATAGGATGTATAGTAAGCATGTATCCCGTGGAATAATATTATTTTTCCGGGATTAAAAGTATGACCCTATGACACTCGGGAAAAATATAGCTTTCTATTAGTAAAAGAATACTTAAAATCGGTTTGTACTTTCCGAGATAACCTTAACATACAAACTTTATAAATTTTAAGTTTTAGTATAGAAGTATAGAAGTAAGTTAGCGGTCGCCCGCGATTTTCATCCATGTGCAGTTTAAAATAAAATAATAAAAACAAATAATAATAATTATTTATTTGTATAATCGTTTATTAGTTAATACACGGTTTAATGAAGGAAGTTTAATTCACTGTTCAAAAATAGATTTAAAACACGTCGCTATAACAATTATTTCCTGTTATTTTTATGATTCAACACACTTTCAGTTCAAGAAATAACCCTTCTGAGTGGAAAACAAGGCAATAAAGGAAACATAACATAAGTATTAAGTTGAAAAGTATATTTGTGCCGCGCGTTAACAGAAAACGATCTAAAAAACTTTAAAGATTGTTATCAGAACAAAACAACAACGATACAAACCGCAAGTGATAATTTTTTAAATCATGTCCTTCTGACGCTGTAAGTAATATTGAAGTCCGTATGTTATACAGGTGTATCTTGTGAGAGAGACAAAAAATTTAGGAATAAGAATAGAAAAAGAGTCTTTCATTGCTTTAATTTAACAAAATATCGTGACTTATAACTCAATCTCAGCAATTCGCTAATTTGCTTATATACTTAGTAGTGACTAAACAATAAAAACATGTAGGCAAATGGACCTAATACATTTACGTTATTTTTAATCAACTTTAACAATATTTAATTGGTATTTGCTAACAAAGTTAACTACACCAGCAATGTGCAACAAACAATGACGGAACTATGACATGAATTAACTGTCTTCAAAATAAACAGAAAATAGCAGACTATCAATGTCATCGTCATGACTATGAACTACAATGTTAAACCACCATTTCTCCGGAATGAGAGACTTAATAGCGGCACAGACAGAGGAATCACAAGGAAAAGAAAAAATACCTATTAGAAACCATTTATTTCATTTTTGTTCATATTACAGGCCACATGCTGTATATAGTCTCTGAATCTTTACTGAGTGGTTTCAATTTGTGTAATTATATGTATTATCACTTTAAATACTTTAACTCACTTTGTTTTTGTCAAGGCTTCAAAAATATAGAAGTATTATGATAGTTTTGTTTTATACAACTCAAAGACTCAGATAAGACAACAAATACCGACAATTTTTTTTTATCATTTCATCGTGTTTATAGGCAAGGATTTGTCCGCCATTTCACCTGTTGGTAAGTGAAGATGCGGACGATGGCGTCACATGCTTATTACTATTGCGAACAGGGCTCCATTTTTGAACCGCTCGTCTCGAGTCGTACTGTTTCCAATTTTGATTTTCGACACAAAAAATTCATTATTTTTTAAAATTAGGTACACTGAAACCGGCTGGTTCAAAAATAGGGAAAATCGGTGTCATTATCAATATAATAAATTTTGTCACGGCAAAAATCAAAACTGAAATACGTTCAACTCGAGGCGAGCGGTTCAAAGATAGAGCCCTAGATCAGCAGACAAAGAGTTCCACTCCTAAATAAATTATGAAGTAGATAATGATCGCCTTTACACGCATCGTTGGTATGTAATTAAATAAACAGTTTATGTTCTTGTCACAAGTTTACATAAGCTAATAAAAATCCAAACTCAAGCAAAAGGCAACAGACAATAAGGTATTTCCTCTACTAGCGCGTTGATGTCTATTGTATGAGAAAATATTGATAATGTTTTTTGTTCAGAAACTATATTATTATTTGACAATCAACAGATTTTTCACATTTGCCAAGGTACATTACATTACTTACAAAATCTGTAAATATACTAATATGATCATAAATAATACTGAAATACCATAGTTTTGTCAAATGCCTTGAAAAGTCGGCTTGAAAGCAATTAAGTCCACTTTGGCCAACACTTTACCATTCGATTATTTGAATGGAGTTCCCCGAAGCTTAACTAGATTAGATCTGAACTGGTATCAGTGTTATTATTAATTCATTCTTCAGCCGATAGCCATCGGCGTAATCCGGTGCCTCTGCTCCATTTCTCACGTTAGACACCCGCACCCAGAGAATTTAATGGACCTTAAATTCCTATTTATAAAGTTGAAAATCGAGCAACACACTTGAACGAAAATTCATAGCGTCTCGCCGAGTCAGAGATAAGTCATTCGATAGAAACGAACCGTAGACCACAAAGATGAGCTATCAGTCATAAAGTACCCATTGAGTTAATTAAAAATATTGTTCGTCACAATTTTATGACTACTACTAAAACTAAGCATTGATTGTAGTCTAGTCACTTTAATCTTGCAAGACGATACACGTATTATCCAACAAATAAGAAAATAGGTTTATTATTTGTGACAGTACTACAATAACGCAGAACAACGACAAATATAATAAATAGTAAGGAATAGAACAAAGGACGCCGTTTATTCTTCAATTTTGTGATGATATATTATCATGCAAATACAATGATATGAAATTACCAACCATTACCGAACTTAGATAACCTACAGATGGATATCATTATGAATAATTTAAGCGTAACCTTATCGCGGGAAAACAAATTCGTTGCATTCAAATTGCAATTAGACGTAAAAATAAATCTACACTGCCTTGGTTTCGGTATGTTAAGTAGTTGAGTACTTTAATAACAAACCACAGAGCTCGGTGATCTCTGCTTAATCTCTTCTAGTAATTGCGGCAATAAATCCTTACAATTTCGTAAGCCATCCGCGTAAAATGCTCGAGGCAATACTAGCTAGACTTAAACATCTACAATTACTATACATCTCGAGAAGGAAGCGGTTCTTGAAGGCTCTATTTTGACACTTCATAAATCTATTTCACGGTTTATTTAACGTATGTTAATAATGTTCCGACATCCTGATCTTTAACTTCCAAAAGAATAAATACATATTTTAAAGGTAAGAGGGTAGCATAATTATGGTAAATTTCGTAATTGACTGATCATACCAATTGTAGAGTAAATATCGCACAGTTGCTGCTGGTCAACCTTTATCACACAGTTTAACCTTTTTATACAGGTTTATTTAACTTTTGTCGCCATACCAGATCAACCTTTCAGTGAAAACGTGGGAAAAAAGCCGAGTGCCAAAAAAGTGTTTCAGTTTTGCCCAACTCTGGAATTTATATAACGTTACATTTACATGTGAACTCGGTAATTATATATACAATCAGGCTATGATAAAAAGTTTCGATGTCAAGGAGATAAATTAAATATTTGCGCGGCAAAAACTGTCTGCGGCCACGCGCGTCGGAAGAAATGCGACGCGATAAATTTCCGACTCTCACCCTTTTTACTCTGCACATTGCGCAGATATTTTCAACGAAAAGGCAAGAAACTTGGATAAAATGCGAATCGTGTTGAGTGGCAACCGGCCACTTAATTGTCAGGTCACTTAACACGGCAGTTTTCAAGATTATTAAGTGTAGTAGTGTCATATAGGTACTGAACACGTATTCCATTATTGTAATTTATAAATATTTATAAATTGTTTTTTATTGTGTTTTTGAGAGTTAGAGAGTTCTATGGCTCCCCGCAAATCTTAAAGTTATTACGACCAACAAACACAAAACTATTTATCATCAACAGTTCGTCCACGGTATATTGTGAAATAGGTGAGAAGCCATCATCGTTGCGAAAACTTAAAAATCAAATAGACATTTCAAATTAATACGCTTGGCATGGAGACAAATTTATTGTGAAATTTTTCACTTTGCAAATGGCTGCGGTAGTGTACCTACATTTTTGTTGGGCAGATTTTGGATATAAATTATACATCTAAATATTGTTGAAAAACATATACTAATTGCCAAAAGCAATCTAATATTTCCACAAATCGTAAATACTTTTATAAACTTTTGACTCCATCTATCTTGCAGCTGTCGATTAGAACGTGCATTTAAATTCACATGAAATAAATTATAAGTTTATTTAAAATTCGTATTTGCATAAATATTGCTTGTCTGTCAATGTGTTATTACATTATAAATCAGTCATAACTTACATAATTTTTGCATGTATTAGAAGACGAACTTATTATTTGATTGAAGCATTTAAACGGCGTGTACAGTGTAACTAATGAAATGTATGCGGTACCAACAATGCTATAATAGGGCACATTGGAAGGGCAGATGTGAGAGTAATAACAAGGCCAGGTCGCGGGCCGCGGATGCACCGTCGCCACCGATCCTTGACCCATCCAGGAGAGGCTGCTCGGCCTCATGCACCTCCGTCCTGTCGCCGTACGTAGACAAATAGGTATTTAAAATACCGTTCGCCGTGGGAACCGCGATAACCCCGCGCCCCCGCGCCCCCGCCGCCGCCCGCGCCGCTGCGCCCAGCCACGCCGCGAATCAAACAATGAACCTTCCATATCGAAATCCATTGGACCGCCTAATTTCGTAACTGGTTCTATCTGTCTTTTTTATCTATACAGTTATTTTTTCAATAAATGTAATAGTCAGCTCAGAAATAAACTGAATGTACCCGGTTTAAGTTGGGCCATTACAATACGAACTTTATTGCCATCTGCATAGAACGAGTTGTGCAACGGCGCGGCGCGCGGCGGGCAACGCGGTAGAATGCACGCTGCGAGATGTCATCTCGAACACCCGCTGCGGCCCGCGAACAATATTGTCTCTGCCGTAATGTACTGAGCATTTTTAAATCAATTTATATTATTTTATTCGCGGAAAATCACGAAGTAATTTAAAATACCCAGATGTAGGTGAGAATTGTAATTTATAAGAAATATAAGTTGTTGTTTGAGTTCTTATAAGCTATAAAGACATAAAACTAATTAGGTGCATATATAAAATGACTTTGAGCACAGTTCAATGTGACACGACCGAACATGTTCTGTTGCCTATTACCATTTTACGACGAGACGAGACTACGGGACGCGGCACTATTAACAATCAACACCTAATCAGGCTAACCATATTTACATATTTTTATGCTTACAGGGAAATATACGAATCTTTTAAGTAATTTTCGTGTAAATATTTTGTTCTGTCAAAAAATTTAATATCTTGTGGAACCAAATTCCACGAGAAAATCGTTGTCTGTCAAAGTATTTTGGTTCGCCGACCATATTCCTTTGTACGCTATACCTAACATTTAAATTTATTACTAAAATAAAGGAGATTTTCACGTCTAAGTAAACTCAAACTACTAGAAACGCAATAAAAACGATCGAACTTGTTTTTGGTATAGCGACCAAAGAAAATAAGAATCCGTTCATGTGAAACTTAACCCCACAACAAAATCGTTTTGTTTTCTTTCGTTTTTCAAATTCGTTCAACAAATTCGTTACGTGTCTTTGTCCGTACTGTCCATTTGTCCTTACGATAGTGTCCCTTTGTCGCTACGTTTGTATCCCCTTGCCCGTGCTTAACTGTCTCTTTGACCGTACTAGTGATACTGAAGTGGTGGTGGTGTAGTGATGGCACTAGTAGTGTACAATAACAGATGAGACTAAGTTAAAAATCCATGTACCTATTAACAACTAACGAATTGTGGAGTCTAGCGAATTAACACCTGATTTGATTAACAACTGTCATTAAAGCACTAATACGAGGCGACAATATATGTGTATAATTTGCGCAGTCGATGGTTTCAAGTCCTTTAGACGGCTACCATTTTTTGTTAAAGGTCTTTGGTCTCTGCGTTTATAAATTTATTTGAGTAATCAGTACCTAAATAATACATGCCACCAGCCACGTTATCACTTTAAAAGACTCTGTGGATGTTACGCGTATGTAAATTACCTTGAAATAAATCTGAAAATTATTACGATTTTGATTTTTATTCGAGATAATTTTATTGCGCGCATTGAATGGTACGAACTAAATTTCTGTTTATGCGCAGCCGATTAGAATAGGAGCGGGGTGATGCGCCGCCGAGATGCAATATAAAGATATGACGCGTCATAGAAAGCAACTCATAAACGTTTAATGCTCGCTGTGATTGTTATCGACGCTTTTTACGACCTCGTAAATGGATTCTTGAAAGTAATATCTGTATTATGAAGTTTGGATACAATTAATCATTACGGAATAATAGAGACCCCTCATCGAGAAAGTCGGTCATTATTTTCTATTTTTATGATTTAAACAGATGCACAGTTATCCAACAACAGTCGGAATGGTTAAATATAAATCTCGATCGCTGCGAGATACCGTTTAGTGAATCGTAAAGTAACGCATCAAATCGCCGTTCACCTGCGCAGTCCCACGATCGGTCGTCTAGATTTATAGATATCAGAGAATCGAGAGGCGCTTCGTATTTTGCATAACGCTTGTAAGTTGTGTAGCACAATGCCCCATGGCCCATGGCCGATGGCCGATGGCCCACAATAAATCGAGCGCAGCACGACCGCGACGCACCGCGGCGGCCACGCGCGCCGAGCGCCCGCGCCGCCCGGGACCGCCGACGCGGATTACTGCCATTATGACTAACCATTACCTATTAGTACCAGTGCTAGTGCTACAAACTAGCATAGCCGAACCAAATTACTGTAATTATACAGGAAAATATTTGCGCCGCCTTTGTGTTTATTTTGTCAATCTCAATTTAGATACCATTAGCATGACAGAACAATAAACGATTCGATATTGTAATTGAATATTTTGCTGTCAAGCTAGTCATTGGACTGGATCTGAAATATTTGTCTAGTAGTAATTGATTATAGCAGCGAAACTGTAATTGTCACAACGTACGAATATAATTATTGTAATCAAGTTTAAACTTTTAAAAAGCATTCGAAAAACATATAAATCTTATTGTTGTCCGATCGGTCCGACTTCCTGCTTGGACCAGTCGCGGAGCGGAGCGCACCACTTCCAAATAGGTGTTCTGATATTCTTTTTCTCCTCGAATAAAAATAGAGCAAAAACACGTCGCGCGCTTTTTTATGCATACCCGTCGACCTTGCGACGGAGTGGCTTACTGATTTCGATACACAGTTACTAAAAACGACGAGCGTGATGGATGGTAGTCATTAAACGGGCATACTCTTACATGCACGCGCTCACCTCCTGATTCTCTTCCAAAATATTCTGCAGTGAAATAATTAATTTTCATAAAGCCCGAATACTTCCTACAACGAGACGTGCAACATGGTAGCGGGTCAATCAATCATCGCTCGCCTATTAGACCTTATGAGGATTCACTTTTACTTTTATTCAATAACTAACTTATTGAATATGTATGAGCGGGTCGAGCGGCGAGGTTTAATAACACCATTCATTCTTTATTTAGTGAGTATTTCGGTATTTTTATTTCGTTCTCCTCATCACGCGTCTGTCAGTCAAGCGGCGCAAGGAGTACATCGAGATTACTTATTTATGTGTCGTGGCGGCGCGGTCGACGTGTTCATTTATTGAATCGAACTTGTTCCTGCCCCGCGCCTGTCAGCACTCTCCCAAACTTACCAGTCATTGTTTAATTCGCCGACTTCGCGAAAGGCACCACGTATTCCGTAACACATTAAATACATGTCTTGTATTGTAAGTAAAGTGTTAGAACCTAAATGAGCAAATAATAACATCTTTCGTAGCGCGAGTAAGTAATTATAGGACGAGGCCTCGTCCGCGTGGACAAGCTCCTCCAAAGACAAAATTTCATGATCATAAACCGTTATTAAAACACGGTTTCATAAACATCAACTTGTGTACCTACAAATGATTGAATTGTAAACTGTTGGTACACAATAAAAAATAACAACAAATATTTATTTAAGGTTACATTGATCACATTGGTTTGGCATTCAGAAAGAGCCGTCAGTTTGTTAGGAATTAAAGTTTTCTAACGTTTAGGTACATGTTTCATAAGCGGCGAACCGACAGAGAACAATGCAAATTGGTACATCCTGATAGTCATCGATAACTCAAGGTCTGATCGGCTTCGGCTTTCAAGCTTCATGTCTCTATTTGACAAGGTTAGGGTGTACGAGGTCGCAGCATAAATACAAAAATCGAACTATTATTTCTACAAATGCGTACCTGTGGAGTTACAACATAATAAGGCACTCGCGTTTATAGCGTCGTCGTGTTGGGCAACAACCCATTTGAATAATCTCGCATCTGAAACTAATTCCTAGTATCGGATCAAAAATGCAATATACCTATAGGTCATAAATAAATATGATCTACAGTATTGACAACAGGAGACTTTGAATGTAGGTATGTTGTACTACGGTAAAATAGAGATCCGAACTAAGCTAAACTACTACGTAGAAGTGTAGCGTGGTTCATATGACCGCGTTGATGTCTTTTGTATGAAAGCCCTTTGAAGGATCAAACTTTGTCTGCGAAGGCAAAAAAATGGTGAGAAATTATTTAAATTTAATAATAATAAGGCGTTATTACCTGATCTGCCATATTCTGGATCTTGTTCAATGCGGACTTGCGCACGAGAGCACAACCGGGACATTAACGCCAAGATGATTATTTCATATTAGTTACTTAAGACTTCATAATAAGGCGTCAATAATTCTTCAAAATGTATATCTTCGTTGATGTGTTTATGGGATTTTTTATAGCCTTATCTTCGAATAAGCATTAGCATATTAACGTCTTAAAAGTAATAAGTATGAGTAAGTACAGTACGTATGTTGTTAATGACACAGTTTTAATGTATGATTTACCTACATTTCCACTCAATCAAAATCGATGCTAATCTGCTGAAAATATTTGTAGATTGGGTAGGTTTTGCGGGTAACAAGGAACCTCTTTCTTCATATTCTGTACTAGAGGGCCCGGCGCAACGTGTTCGCGTGGCTTTCTACCACTACCCTACTCTACCCTGAACCTACTCTATTATCCCCTACCCCTACCCTACTCTTATTCCTACACCTACCCTATCCCTACCCTACATACCCTGCACCTACCACACAAGCTTTCTTTTGGTGAAATAATTTTTAAAATCAGTTAACTAGGTTTTGGAGTTTATCCATTACAAACAAACATACAAACAATCCGACAAACAATAAAATGTTTACTCTTATAATATTACAAGATTTACCCTATAATAACATATCCTAGCAAATAATATGTATTGTTTGCCATTTTCCGAGCCTGCCTCTGCTTCAGCATCCATTAAAATTTAAGAGATCCGGGGTGACATTATTGTCAAAACAAAGACGAAGAAGCAAAACGATCAATGTCACGTGACTGTCACCTGAAAATTAGCAGCCTGCATAGGAACCGTTAACAATATGCCAAGCAATTCATAAAGCTTATTTAAGTGCTCTAGCGAATTAATGAGGTTTTAAAATGGCCGGTGACCAGCCCGCCGCCTGGTAGGAACCAGTCCGCGGCGCGTCCGTTGCGGTGACCGTTCTTTGTCCGCGTGGCGGTCATCCTAGACAGCCGCCACCGCCGCGCCGCATTCATGCATAGTAAATAATTACAGTGATCAGGGGCAGGTGCGGCGCACGCGCACCGTCGCGCGCGCGCATAGAAATAGAAAGCCACATTGCAGTAATTATTTAGTACGGTTATCCCTAATGGGCCGTTTTGCGAAGGCTGTTGAGTAAATAAGCAGCGTCCTGCGGTTCCTGCCGGGTGCGCACGCGCATGCCTCCCCCTCCCCCGACCTACCCCCTCGCTCCCGCTGCGCGCCGACACCTCATAACAGGAATTCCTTGCAAAAGGCTCATTTAAACGCAACTAGCTCATTCTACGGTTGAAGCGGCTATTATTTTTTAATTGCACAAAAAATACATCTTTTATGTAATGGCACTTGAAAATCGTAATTTCTACGTAATCATTATTTAGGTATTAAGCACTTTTATATGATGTCATTATTTTTATTTTCAGCTGTTTTGTAGTCATTTAAATGTAATCCATTATATAAAATACTTTTTAATAGCATAAGGTCACATAATCAAACAGCCCGCCTAAGGGTAAACGGCCAATGCCGCTCTTAACATCAACAGCACTTACAGACATATAAAGTTCTACATATGTTTTTAATTGTAATTTACTGTTCTCAACTTAGGTTAAGGATGTAATATGGAACCGAGTGAAGTGTTGTATACGTCTATGTAATTTAACTCATAAGTTGACGTTGTGGAAATTATTGAACTTTATACTTGATTCTTTATCAGCCGATTGGTTTGTTACAATATTTATTTATTTATTTAACTGTTTATTGTACACAATAATGATATACAGAGAAATATAAAAGAACAAAAGACACAACAGGCGCTGCTTATTTCTAAAAAGAAATTTCTTCCAGCATATTTCTGCATTTCAAAAACATGAAAGCTCTTTTTCAGTTAACTATTAATACATTATAACAAATTCCGCAAAACACACCTTGTTATTTCAAAAGCAAAACACACCTTATAACTTCATACTTACACACAATCACGCTTTTCAACCGCGGCTTAAATCAATTGCGGGATAAAAAATAAGCAACTTCTTCGTACCTACGAAAGGCAGGTAAGAAGCACACATTGTGTCCAAAGAACAATATGACGGGATCCTGAAAACGGCGCGGAGGCGGCACGAGCAGCCGCTTCCGGGCAAGGCGCGCCAGGTCATGGGTTAAGCGATACTTTATTTTGAATAATTTATATGTCGCCCCGCGATAGACGGCCGCGGGTTGCACGCCGGCTGCTTATGGTAATGCGGCATATCGCGCATTGCAAATAAGCTGGATGTGTCGACGCGCGCCAACGCGATAACCGCCCGCCCGGGCCGGTACCGTGCGACGGTGCGACCGACGCAGCGACATTGTAGGGACACACGGTTATAGGTTATAGTATATGGCTGACCCACTATGTATTTATTTATTTAACAGTTTATTGTTCACAAGATAGAGCATACAGTTATGTAACAGAAGATTAAGACACAACAGGCACTGCTTATCTCTAGAAAGAAATCTCTTCCAGCAGACCTATATGTATTGATACTTGGTACCAAAATTTTGGAAGCCATCAGGTAATTTAATATGGGTTTTAGGGCGTGCGACGGTGCGACCGACGCAGCGACATTGGCAGCATTGTAGGTACACACGGTTATAGGTTATAGAAGATAGCGGACCCAGTACTTATTGGTACTTGCATTTTGTGAGGGGTCAGGTAATTTAATATGGGTTTTAATATGGCCGTCCTCTGAACGTAATCCAGCTTCATCCGCACGTAGTCATCCGCTTCATCCGCAGGCTGACAGACGTTAGAAGCTCTGGCGTATCGAGCTTTCCCTAAAGGATTGTGCGGGTCAAAGTGTCGCTGCACGTGAAAACACCACATTATTTTTAGGAAAATGCGCATTTGATATTGAGAAATCGCTTTTAGTAAATCTGAAAGGCTTTCCTACTTGTAGAGCAGATGCTTGCAGAAGCCAGGATTGACCGCTAGAATGACAATGACTGACCCAATGAATGACCCCTCACTAACTGCTAATAATATTTTTAATTACTAGTATTGAGACTTCTTTCTCAGCACGTTACGACAACAAATGAAGTTACCTTTTTGAACTTTAGACCGTGAGGTACCTAGTTGATGTTATGCTATTTTGTAAGACCTATGGCCTATTGCTACTTTGTATTATTAGCCGTCACTAAAACCTTAAAAATGTTTAATGATCGGATGAATTGCCAAGCCACTGTATAATTATTTACGTAAGATCTTGCGTTGAAAATGTATTCTTAATTAAGGAGAATATAATAAAAAAAGATTAATTCAGAAGGTGATGTTTTATAAGCATCAAGACCAATTACGTGCCGTAAATTTTATTTGGTCAGATGTAATGCCATCTGAATCGAGCACATGTAATGTATGTTCATTAAAAACGTCAATGTGCCATTAAATTACGATCGAAACAAGAACAATCGCTCAAAAGCGCGGAGTTAATTAAATGTGGAAGGTCCGACTGCCATCGGCGGCGAGCCGGGTCACGTGATTGCGAGTTAAAATTCACTTTTAAGAAATTGTCATTAATCAAAATTAATGGAGTTATTATCGCACTGAAACTTTCAAAAAATATTTATTGCAGAGATAAATCAGTCTTAAAGGGCCGTAACGAAGCGGTCGGAGTGGAGCGAGATTACTAGGACAGGCTCGGGACAGGCTAGTGGCCAGCACCACCCCGGGGCTCGCCGCGCGCCGGCGACGGGGCAGCTCGCATGGACGAGATCACCATCAAAATAATGAAACAAATCCATTACACACGCAGCAAAGAATAATAATGGAAAACAGAGATAGAAGATGCAATAGCTAGCGATAGTAGCTGTGAGATTCAATCTTGCGATCATGCTGCAGTGATGATCTGAACTTATTTTATCGTTTATTAATACTAGCTGGCCCGCCGTCACATCGATCACATATTGTCCTACCGTATAAACCTTCCTCTTGAAACAACTACTATTATTGAATACCTCTATCTATCGCATTAAAACCCGTTGGGTAGTTTAAATGATCTAAGCGTACATAACTATATACAGAGGGACAGACAGCGAAATGCAACTTAATTTTATACTGTAAAGATTTAAGTTACTTACTTACATCCATAACGTAAAAAATACATAAAATCAATGATATTCTGTCGACAAGAACTGCAGTGAAATTACTAAAATAGAAAAATGAACGCGAGATACCCTTCCATTTAATTGAAGACTGTCACGCATGGCGCGATCATTTCGCAACTTTAGGAAACAAGTGAGAGCCGAACGTTTCATAATTATTGTTGTGGTGATTTATAGGTGTTCAAGATAATATGCCGATAGTGAGCTGGGCCGACGCGGAAAGTAACTTTATACAAAATAGTGAACAATATGACGTGATATTTTTAATAGATAATGATGTTGATGGACGACAGCGGCCGCCATGGCCGCGCGCACCGTGGGAACCATATTTCGGCTCCGCGGTCGCGATGTTTTGCAATCGCCCGCTATTTGTGATATCAGCCCAACCGTTATTATAACAAGTTCGTACAAGATCCAATTCTGATCTAGAGAACTTAGTCCGAATTACTGTCCTATTATTATCTCAAGTAAAATAATAAACAATAAAGTGAAAGTCTGTTTTGTTTGTTTCGGCGACGGACATAATACTGTAATGTTGTTTGCTGTTTGCGTGAACGAAATCGCTCGTCCGATTACTAGCACACCAAGAAAGCTTCTTAAAAGTGGTACAGCAGTAGCTGGTATTTAGATATAAAACATTGAGTATAATGACGATACTCACGACTGACGGGTACTTTACGTTTGGTTGATGGTTTTATAAATAGCTCAAAAAATTAAGAAGTAATTAATTATAGGACAACGAAATTTAGGTAGGTCACTCGTCCACTCGGCTCTACAGTTATGCCGAATGAATCGTGTTCAAGAGAATAAGATTAAGAAATTGACACTCGGTTGCTGGTGAGTTCAGTTTGATTATAATTGGCAGTATATTAACAAACAAAGTGGGGGCCGGGGCGGACCGCTGGCAGGTTTATGGGCCCGGGCCGCGGCTCGCAGCCCGAATTCACAGAAAGCGCCCGCGCCCGCGCCGCGCGCTGCCCGGGTCTCGCTCAGGTCGAAAGGCGAGACACTTTCTACTGACCTGAGAGACCAACATTTTCATTATCGATCGCTTTCATAATTCAACTGACATTTTTGTTCCAGTCAATTGAGAGCCAGTGAAAAATGCACCTGCGGTGAGCGCGTTAAGATTTTTAATGTTCAATAAACCTGGGTTATTCATGCTTGTTATGGGCACTTATTTTGATTTATTCACAGTTCGATGTTCGCAGAGTTGAGAGAGATTTAATAAACAAAATATACCCCCAAAAGAGAACCTGTTAATATTGTATACTTGGACAATTCACAGAGCTATCTGGGCTAGAAATGCAAGCAAGCAAAGCTTGTGTTATGTATGCCAGAAAACTGATAATCTGCTTCTACTTATTGTACATAGTTCACACCCATACCCGTAACACAAATTAAAATTCATCATTTTAATTTCTGCCCGGCCGGGAATGGAACCTGGGGCCTCTGCGTGGCAAACCGGTATATTAACCAACTGAACCACTCAGGTCATAATACTGGTCCATATAAATAAATACCTTTTAATTGTTATTATTATTGTCTTTATTTCTTTGTCGGTTTTAAGTAGACAGGCTAACATCTGAATGAGTGTGAACCTGGGATGAGGCAAATGAACGATTGAGCTACATTTCGGCGAGTTAAATACTGAAAACCTTTCCCTAAAATCATGTTCTTCAGGCTGACTATCATCCAAATTGGCTATCTCGCCAGTCTTGGTTTTGTCTATATTTGACGTAAAATTGCCTATAAATATGTAAATAAACCAATAAACCACTGCTCTAGTTTAAATTGCCATCTAATCATGGCATTGCCAAATCCTTATTTTCGGTAATAACATTTGCATTTCTGTAACGACATCGACGGTGATCTGGCTTGATCCATATTTATTAGTATTATTTATTGCACGCTTTATTTAATGCATTAAAAGAGTTGAGTGATTTAAATGTATGTTTATATAAAGTGCCTATTGTGTTCCCAGTGAAGAATAATTGCCCTTCTGTATCTGAGACAGTATAAGCATTATTTTTTTGTTAAAAATTATGCTCACAGTCCGATCAAGGATGGCGTCCATTCATTTTACACACCTTGAATACATATCACCACTTTCTGCTATATGGCTATAACTTCGCCTTTCCGGGTAAACAGGTCATTCACTGAGGATATTTCCGGAACATACCCTAACAATAAAACCATTTTTATGGTTTTATGAGCTGCTATTCCTTACAATGCACATACAAATTATATCATGAATGAAGATATAATTTCAAGTTCCTACGGAATACACATCTTTCACAATTCACTTTACTACTTTCACATTTATCTATTTGTTTGCTTAAAATAAGAAAAAACATTAAGAAACACAAATTACAACAATTACAAAAAATATTTTGTTTAGCGGGAAAATAATTACACAGAATATAAACAGGAAAATTTAAATTTTGAATTTGAATTTGTTAAAGACATCTAGGTATTCAGCCTACATTTGACCGTGTCCGGGCGCCCGACAAGAATTTAAAAAATATAAGTGTTGCATAATGATTAAAAAGTTATTTTACGATACAGCTGTAATGAAAATAGTATGGGAAATGATGAATCGAAAAGTAATTTTTTAAAATTTTATATACTGGCGTGAAAAAAGTGTATCCTTAAACGACTGTTTTCGAATATGTAATTGGAACATTACGCTATGAGTGTAGATAAAATAACTTTTTAATGTCTGCATACCAAACTATGCCATTATCTGTGGATGGAGGATGAGTGAGGGAACTGCGATATATAGAATTATTTTCCTGCTAAACAGAATATTTTTTCTAAGTGTTGCTATTTGTGTTTGTTTATATTTTTTCTTGTAGTGAAGTGAATGTCACGCCGCTTGATATCCTCGACACTAAAACAGAAATGACTTACTTCGAGCAAAGTTGAGAAAATTATAGGTACGAAATTTTTACATGAAAATATGAGTGTAGATAAAAATTAAATATTAAAACACTCGTGTCAAACTATTACTATTAGACGTTTTGTTTTAATACCCCTTTTTATATTCGAGTCGCTTGAAGGATGAAATAATAACATGAATTATAAAAATTAACAATACAAAGACTTATTAAAAATGTTGTACTAACTTTATCCGTAAGCTTCCTCTTGATGTCACATTTGGTTTCAATATAGTATCACACCTGCGCCTGCGCACGCCGCTGCCGCAGATAAAAGCCGCTTCATTTTCAATGTCCTCGCCGTTACCTGTTTGTCCATATTTACCAACATTTATTTAAGTAGTAAGTATAAACGGCTACACTAAATATTTTAAACGTGCACCAAACCATTCACAATTCGTTTTCTTTGGCTTCTTTTGATCGAGTTTTCTTTTTATCGGTATTTAAGCATAATACAAGTTGAGCGCAAAATTATTGCGTCATTTATATCACTCACAACTTAATAATACTTATTATATTCACCTATAATATAAAAGACGATTAGATTATTTTATACCGATTTTCTGTTTAACGTCGCTAACGTCCGAGTGCGATATTCAACGATTACGTACGTGTACGTAACTTTGAACAACATGTTTTGCGATACGTTATGCTAATTAAGAATCGCAAATCGTCGTACTGCTATTCCGCTAGCCGCACGAGCGTGTCGCCTATAACTTCGATAAGGGATGAAATAGCGCGAACATACCGCGGACATACCACACGTGACACGACGTCGTACATCGTAGTACGGACAGCTTGATTCACTGCGCAAGAGTGTGGACTCTCTTTTTCTATATGCAGCAGTGGTGCCGCATATAGAAAAATAATCCATTATCTCATATAAGTGCTCACCACATTAGCCAAAGGTGTTTAATATTAACGATACCTACTCGTACGTACGGAGCGTGTATAACTTTATTGCGACTTTAATGTTTATTAAAAATTTGTAATTAAGAGTATTAACAGTAATACGTTTATTGTTAGCAGTAAAATTATTGTTTACGATTATGAACAGGTGAGGTGGTTGGATCAATTTTATGTATCCGATACGATTATCTATTGCGTGTTAAACATCTATTAATTACTGAACAGTTTATGAATATTTAATAATAATTCCTTATCTCCTTACGTAGAGATTTACGGCAACCGTAACGAAGAATCTCATGATCTGTAATTACTCTACACCACCCCGATAAATAAATTACATCTTAACCACATCTTAACCCATTTATTCTCGAAAAATAAAATCTATACTTAAGTACTAATACAATTACGAACTTACAAACGGCTTTTGTCGTTGGGATAGGTACAGACTATATTGATTCACTTGCTACGGTCTTAACAGATCTATTTCGCTTCTTCTACATTCATTCATGATTAAATGTTCGTGCAGGTAATATTTCTGTCACATTAGCTAGAAAAAATAATTATATTGGTAACATGTTAACGTGATCGTCGTCAATTTCCAAACCAATTGCTTTGCCACTGAAAAGCAAATAATAAACATTTACATAAACATGTAAGCACACTGTACCAGTATGCCTTTTGCAACATCATATTAAAACCATTTGACTAAGTAGACAGTTAGCCATCACAAGCTAACCCACAATGGCTCGCATAGGTAATTACATTTCGGTTTGGCGATCAGTTAACGTACATGAAATGAAATTCAATTTCCCCGAACAAAGTGAAGTGGGTCAATCTGATATAAAGAGGCTATTGAAAAACGAAACCGTAGCAATAATCACAGCGCGCAAAGGTCTCGGCTCGGGTCTTGCGACAGCGCTGCGCCCGCCATATTGTATTCACGGGGAACGTACGTTTGCAAAGAAATGATCAATAAATTTGTGCCGTCAATAAAGATATCGATCAAAATTACAGGGTTCCGATGATTTAACAAATATGAGCGGATCGCCTGCGTGGAGCGCGCAGGGTGGCCGCGGCTCTTCCGTGAAATTGTAATGTTATGGCCCTTAACAATAATTCTGCTCGCCCATGAAAGCTGGACGAACTTCTTTAATTACCACCCGAATTGAGCTGTTGTGACCACTTAATTTGACACAGGAATCTCTTTATTTGCGTACACTGATTTTTATGATGCCATACAAAGCCCGCATGCTCGCATATCGCTGCGAATAACCCGCAAGGAAGGCGTAATGTCTGTAAATACTATCAGGGTTAATGACTTCCACTGCTTCGAAAGTAATAACGCGAAAGGTAAGCCAGTATCTGAGTGCAATAACAAAAACAATAACAAAACCTATAATAATCAGAAACCCACATTCCGTAATTTATTGATGCCTACTTTACACGAAGTTTTTCATGTCCCAACACACGATACGTTGTCATCACTTTTTTCTTTATCGAAGAATAAATCTTAAAGCAGGCCGTCCCGTTCGATCAACAATAATTGACCGCCTTACATAATTATGTGTTTATTATAATTACTTATTTCCATGGAGTACTCCCATTATTTTAATTGGATTTAAATTAAATTAGGTAGGAAGGTAAGGTATCAAATTACTTTTGAGCAATATTTGCATAAGCGTGTATCTTGTTTATGTTTACATGTAGAGAATGATGTAACCAATCTAATTAGTAATAGACTGAGAAACATAGTGTGACGCCGCTGACACGCGGCGTGACGAGCCGCCGACACGCGCCGGCGGCAGCGCGGGCGGTGTGGCGGCGCGGGCGGCGCGGTCGGTGCGGGCGGTGCGGGCGGGGCGGACGCTAGACGCAACAATAGTCGCGGGCACCCCGCGCCCGTGCGATACCTTCAATAAAAAGTTGACACGGGCCTCATTAACGCCTTGCGCAAGCTCGAAAGCGGCCCTTGGGGCACTCGTTGCCAGAGACAAGCAACGCAAATTACTTTGGCACCGTTTGACGGCGGGAAATTTCATTACCACGAGCACATATCATTATTATCTCGCCGGCAATCTACATATTTTACTCAGTAATAAATGCGCGGGTAGTTTCACTTTCCGACACTGGTTTTCGAAAATGACCCGACTTTATAAATTTGCTGCGGCGCAGTTTTTTGTGAAGGGCGTGTTACAGTTTTAAGTGAATTTCTTTTTGACCTCTTGCTCCAAGGTGCTGAACGTAATTACCTACAGAGCTGCGACATGTAATTTCGTTTAAACAAAAATCTGACATTTATGGAGAGATATGTGTATAAGTAGCGAGAGAAGAGAGTTACGAAAATGATCGAGGCATATGTAGGTAGTTTAATTAAGAAGTAGATGCATTTAACATAATTGAATTATGAATAATTGTAGTGCCACATAATTAATTGGATAATAATGATAAGTTCTATTTTCTGAGCTGACATTTCAAATTGAATATTGCTATTACTCAACGTTATCTTCATACTGAAATGTCAAACTAAGCATTCATCACTTGCTCTACTTCTGAGAGTACTTATCCATTATGTGTTCTTTTGCTTACGCACGCTGATACGGTCGATAATATGTATAGGCGTCGATGTTTGGATATATTGTAAATTCGATCGCTTCCGCAATGGCGTGACACTGCCGTGACGCCTCGTTAGGGCGCGCGGCGGCTGCCAACGGGCACCGACGGGGTAATGACAGGACCCGCCCCTTGTAATCACCGCGTGATTTTACTCCACATCGCACTTCGAAATCAGTTTACGAATTTAATTTTTTCATGTTATCAAAGTCTTTACACGTTTCACCTCTTTGCCAGCGCTAAGCGTATCATTATCCGGAGCCAGGGCTGCAATTACTTATACGGGATTCGGTGCGAAAGCATTTACAAAACACTCGCCCGATGTGTTAAATTAAACGGCTAGCGAAATTAAGATCACATAAAATGTTAAATTGCACATTTGTGTGATAAATTTCAACACTGTCGGTAGGTGTATTTTAAAGATTATTATTTGCAGAGTTAAACGGTAAGACGCGTTCCCGTTGGCGCGCCGGCGCGAGTCCTTGTCGGCGGTATCAGATAGGCGGCGCGCAGCTGTCATCGGAGCCTTGCCGCGTGAGCTGTTCCGAGATGCCGTCAGTAATTATTCCACGTCGCCGAAAAATTAAGGCAAAGGCACGATAAAGTCGCGGCGTAATGTGATAAAAATACCGCCAGAGAAAACAACCCGAGCGGAATGCAACGTCAGCGGTCGCCGAGGGCGGGTGACGCGCGGCAAACCTGAATTGGAAATCGATTACGCTTCATTCTCAGCCGAGCGATCGCGTGACGAGCTTTAATTACAATAAGGTGTCGATTCGAAAATCGCTGTAACCATTCCTTTTACAAATCATAGTCATTAAAGAAATTTGCTAAATACAGGGGTCGGTGTTCGATTTCCATTTCGAACGTCTTTAAATGTGAAGTGTAGGTAAATATTTAAATAACAGCCCAGATTGGAGTGACTTGAAATAATTATGGTATTAACTTTTCTTTAGTTTCCTTGAAAGGTAAAAACATATTTCAGAAACGTTTACGGTTTAAAACTATAAATTAAACAGTTATCATTGCCATAATTAATTCATCGCAATTTCTTTTTAACAGTCACAAAGGTCAAGAATCCAGGACATTTTCTTACCGGATCTTTGACCGGACCTTGACCAGCCGATATTTGCGACTCAATCGGCCTGTCAGGAAGTCGAAAATCACGTAAGTTGCTCACATTCGGTCCATTTCCCTTTCGTACAAATGATGGGTTTTAAATTACATCCTGTACTGGCTCACTATTCGGCATTGTGGCCAAATGTAAAGGAAGTGGTGTCGAAAATGCAAACTACGTACTTGCTAGAAATATAAATACACTTCCAAAACATGATTGATTATTTGCAAAGATTGGACAGTTACTCTTAGAGTTATTCAATGTCTATTGCATTTCTATTTAAGCTAAATAATAATTATATGCGTCTTGGAGCGTCGGTGGCTTAGTGGTTGAGGTCTTTGACTCGTAAGCGACAAGTAGCGGGTTCGAATCCCACTGTGGCCTTGTACTAATGACTCTTTTCTGAGTTATGTACATTAGCTGAATGCTAACTGATACTCTTACGGTAAGAGAAAACATCGTGAAGAAACCTGCACATTCAGGCGACTGAATCAAATCTGGTCAGGTTCCCCTGCTAGCAAAGTCACGGTGGTTAGATGGCATTCGTTCCACTGTAATAATATGATCTGCCAAATCCTGGATCATGTTTAGGGCGGACCCTGGGCCTTCGTAAGCGAGAGCACAACCGGGACATTAACGCCAAGAGAATTATTTATTATTTTAATAATTGCATGTGTCTTAAGCCTAAATTTAAGAGTGATTTTTAGTCTAAGATGTTACTATCGAGTTCATGCTAGTTTTTCAATTGGGCAATAGAAAACAAAACAATCATTGGCACTTTTCATTGTTTTCCTTGTCTGGAGCACTGAATCAACTAGAGTGGATACAAAAGCCATTAAAATGACACCGACTTGTGCAGACCATAGTGAGTGCGTTTCCACTGTAAAATAAGACCCGGTAAAGTGGGATATTCACAGTGCCGTTTCCACTAAATCTGTATTCGATTTTTACATAAACTTTAAACTTTTACATGAATTGGTATGAACTTTAAATGTAGGAGAACTAGCAGATTGTAGCACCCATACCACTCGTTTGCTTAGGGTCTTACTGGGGTCTTCTCCAGGAAAATTAAATAGTAAAACCCTCCAAGGTATCAAAATTCAGAACTGCAGCTATTCTGAAATTATTCGCTATTTAACTAATCTCTTTTTTTTTAATTTGTAATGGTCAGGACAAGGTTTGTATGTAAGAAAAAAGAGGGGTAGATAGAGGTAGGGTATGTGTATGGTAGGTATAGGTGTAGTATGGGTGTAGTGTAGGTGTAGGGTAACTGTAGGGTGGATGCACGGTGGGTGTAGAGTTTTTTTTATACCACTAAGGTGGCAAACAAGCTTGCGGCCTGCTTGATGGTAAGCATTCACCGCAGCCTATGGACGTTTGCAATACCAGGGGCATCACCCACACGTTGCCGACCCCGTAAAAACCTTTTAACCCCTTTCTTGAAGAACTCCATGTTGTACTCACCAGGGAAAACCAGAGTAGGTGTAGTGTTAATGTAAGGTAGGGTACGGTAGGTGTAGGTTAGATGTAGAGTAGGTGTTGTGTAGGTGTAGGGTAGATGTAAGTGTAAAGATAGGGCCAGGGTAGTAGCAAGCAAGGTAGGGCAGTGATAGCGTAGGGGTAGAGTAAAATAGAGGTATGGTAGGAATAGTACACCACGCGAACGAAGTTGCGCCGGGTCAGCTAAAATTATAATGATTAAATGTTAAGCTTTAAAGAATGGACGAATGAACGCACATATCCAAGGTGTCCAACAATATTTATTATTGGAGAGTTTTAAGTCTAACAATCATGTGCAATTAATTAAAGGTAGGGGGTTAAACGCACCTCACTAACGGCATCTCAACTTAGAACGAACAACATAATTTTAATATAACATCATTTTTATCAACATTACAACATAATGAACACCCACGACCTCACACCAGGCATTCTGTCAAAGTGTTGCCAAATCTATGTAGTGGAAACGCGCGTCCTGCCTGGAAAGCGTTGTGCGGCTGCCATCGATATCGCGGGCCTATCTCACGCCCTGTTACCACGTTTCTCACCTCAAACGCCACCTCCGCGGCCCGCCTCGATGCTTTATCACCGCAATCGTGGCACTCATCTCCCTCTCCCACTAGCTGACCTACTCGCCTCGAAAGACCCTACGACTAAGGTACGATTGACAGTTGCACTTGTATTTCATGGGTTTTGTAAGTCAAGAAAACAGACGGTTGTTGCTTAGACTAACAAGTTAACAACACGTTTTTTTAATATAAAATAGTCGTTTTGTTGCTAAGTGGTGGGTATGAGCCAATAATACTTAAGTGGTCAATAAAATATTTAAGGACAACAGACAAATACTTTTTTAGATCACAAAACGAGAAGTTGCTTTATGGTTGCATAATTATTTTGAGTCGCCGCGAAAAGGAGTGGCGCATAGGAAATGGATTTATGATTTTTATAGCTTTGTGATCAATTCACGAATTGTCAACCTTCACAGTCTGATGACATTCGCTTGCATGATTACGTCAGTTTTGAAAAACGTATGTGTAATCTTTACATAGTATAAATAAAATTTGCAAGCCGCCGTCTGTCCCTAAGTATGTAGGTACGCTTAGATCTTTTGAATTACGCAACGGATTTTAATGCAGTTTTCAACATATGATCGAGTGATTCAAGAGTAACGTTTATATGCAAGAAAAAAGGATAGGTAGGGATAAAGTGTAAACAATAAAATATTTTTAACTGACGTGACTTCGTCCGCGTAAAATTCGATTATAACATTGCGACCCGATTCAGAGAGAACCACATTATATTTCCTGATAAATTATAGCCCGTGCTATATTGCTGCCTAGTTGCTTAAAAATCTGTTCAGTAGTTTTTGCGTGAAGGAGTAACAAAAATCCAAACATCCTTACAAACTTTCGCATTTATAATATGTGTATGAATTAGGAATAGGGAAGATTAGAAGGATAACTTCAATCATAAAATATCAATAATATACAATGCGTCTAGAGCGCTAAGACAAATGATATATTAGTGTCCCAATCAATACCTTTTAATAATTAAATTCCAATAATATTTTCTCACGATCACGATATTACTTTTGACAAATCTGTCTCTATCAATCACTGAAATAACAGGCTCTCACAGATTAAGCTGAAATAGACAATTATGACTTATTAAAAATAATTCAATGTTACTCACTGGGAATCTGGCATTTAGCTAGCGGTAGCGCTACTGTCTATCTAGGCTGATCAGTGAAGCAGTAACATCTAAATTGACTAAGCTCCGTCACTGATCTAATCCTAATTCAATATAGCTTTTTGCACGTCCGTGTTGTCTAGCCAGTTCACCCTCTGTTAGGCAAGCCAAAAACCTAGACCGATTTACTTTCACCAACTAATTGTTTTTAGAAAAACGTCAGTGGCTAAGATAATATAATGTCAACGGGTCTGGCGCATTAACTGACGCTGATATTTACGACGGCTATGAAAAATTTGCATTGCCTAATATAATACGTGCACGCAAACGCATTAGGCTGTCTGCCTCCTATGTTTTAAATGCATTGGCCATTTATTATTGCAAAGCTATTAAAATGTTTTTTTTTCGTCGGACGTTAGAAATTAGCACAAGGAACTCCTAATGCTGTGACAAGGGCAATGAAGATAAGCGTGATTTAAGTCTTCAATTAAGCAAACTTGTTATTGACGACTGCGTATTTTCATAATCCGTGCTTTGTTCGTTCAGTAGCTGCCGTGACACCATTGGCCACACCGTGGGCTAGGTCGGACAACATTGCCGACTCTATGTCGGCACTTATCATCATTTCAATATGAAAATTAATGAATTTCTTCCGCCTAGCTGTGTGATTTTGAACTTCCGTCACGGAGAGGGAAAACTTATGTTTTTAAAATGATTCAATATAATATCTATTTATAGAAACAGAAAACTGAATTTTTATTTCTATCAAATGTTACCTTAATGTGCAGAAATTAGTACGAGACAATTAATAGCAACATTTTTTATTTTAGCACAAGAACTGACATAAATAATTATCTCTCATCATTAATTTTTTTCCCCGACATAACGGTACCTAATTATTTACTAAGGCACAGGACAAAAAACGAAGGCGACTACCACAAGCTGTAGCTTATATAAAGACAGGTGTAGGCAGTATCTAGTGGGTGTTCTGTAAAATTAATACATAAACGTGGGTAATATTTATCTCGACAAAGAATGCTTTTTACGGTCAGGTGCTGGTTTAATTACGTATCGCGAATGATAACGGCCGATCAACAGCTTCATCATGATTAACTGTTGCGAAAGCGATCACGTCAACACCATAAGGCGTCTCGCCACGCGATCAAAAGGGTCCAAGCTAGGTGCTTATATCAGATTATACTATTTGGAAGTTCTGTTTGTCTATTAGCCTAGCAGTATTATTTAATATTGGGATCACAACTTTTACTTTATTGCAGTAAGACGTTAAAAAGGTATGCTTAATAAAACCAAAACTTTGTTGCTATTTTATTATTGCGTTTGATTTTTTCATAGTTGTTACTGTTTATTTATTGCGGTCAAATGCCTGCTAGACAAGTAATAAAAAAAAATGGTTGTTATAAGTTTTTCTGTAGAAATAAATTAGCTCATCTCCACAAACATCTCTACTCATCGTTAGTTTTCCGTTAACAAAGTCGTTGCCAGTAACAGTTAAAATAAAAAAAGCTCTCCATAAGTAACATGGCCGCAGCTTTTGCGCGGCGAGCGAGTGCGGTCGTGGCAGGCGGCTAGTGCGATGCTTAAGGGAGCTTATTAAGCAGCTCGAATTCATACGGTCTAAATACAGCGGCCATCACAATGCATCAGCGCAGCCGAGTGAAGGGCGCTCGGAATTCTCGGATTATTTTAACTTGTCTTTTTCAATGTCAGCGTTTAAAATAATTGCATCACAATTTTAAAACGCAAGCCTTTTAAGACGCTTTAAAAGTCTTATAAATAATAAGATTATTTCCTGGAAATCACGATCTGAGACACTACTTTGTTGGACAATGTTTGCAGAGTTGTGCGCTAGCCGGCTGTAGGTATTATTGGAGCGAATGGACGGACTGAGGTCCGCAAAGTAATATTTTGGAACGTGACTTGTTGAGATAGAGGGTTTTCCCTTAGTGAAGCATTAAGTGATGGAGTGCATCATTAAAATATAAGTAGAAGGAAATATAAAAATATCTTGTATTTCTTTCTGTTTCCACTCTTACTGCTGTAGGTATTATTAAGAGATATCATATTTTTTCAACTCGACAATGTATTGCATATGTTATCAAGCTTCAGATTGTGATTATGCTATTATTTTCGCCTCCGACTATGCCAGTATAAGGACAGGCACAGCTTCGAGACAAATAAATACATTGCTACATAGTATATACATACATAGTTTAAAACAAAGTCGCTTCCCGCCGTTTGTCCGATGTATGTATCCTTGTATACTTAATCCTTTAAAACTACGCAAGGTATTTCAATGCGGTCTTCAACAATAGGTAGTATTATTCAAGAGTAGGGTTTATAAACAAGAAAAAAAGAGTAGGTTGAAGTAAAGTAGGTGTATGTAGGGGTAGGACGCCACGCAAACGAAGTAGCGCCTAATCCACTAGTAAATAATATAACTCTATACATAATATTCCACGTCTGCGTTAGGTACTTGTCTACTTCACTTGTCGTATGCTGAAAAATAAAATACCACACGCATAATGCTATTGTTTTGTAAACAAACAGACAATAAAGTAGCCAGTATACAGCGTACGGTACACGCATGCTCGTGACCGCCCGACGGGTTGCCGTTCTAGCGGACTATAATTATTTATATTATTATTAAAATTACGGAAAATCGCGCTCTCTCCGTCTCCCTCTTGCATGGTTGTCGCGGAACAATGGAGCCGTGTCGGAAACAATTTCGACAATTGATAGGTGGGCTCTGTGGGCAGCGCGTGCGGGTAAAGCCTCGTACATAATATATCAATTTATTGGTAGAGGTTCAGTAGTAGAAAGTTTTACAGACTTTGAAATGTAAATGAGTACTATACTAAACTTATATTTTGATGACAGTATTTTTTTAACAGAGTAATTTGAAGAACGTCCAAAAAGTTTTACAGAACACTTTGAAGCACATGCGTTGACTAAGTGTAAATTTAATAAACACTAGATATAATATTTTAAGTATTTAAATGTTTCGAAATGAGGTTTCATTAAGCGTTTCGAACCTCTTAAGGTAAAAACGGAACAACACTGTTGTCCATCTATCTAGCTATCTGTCTGTCGGACACTCAATATTAATTATCCCTGAAGCGGTTACCATAATGAACAATAAGGTCGGTAACTCTAAAGCAGTAAAAATAAAATGTGACTCAACATAATTAAAAAATAACTTTATCAAATCCTACCTAAATGTACCTAAATGTTTCTTGTAGACTTAACAATCGCTGAAAATGTTTGAAGGAAAAGTTTTCCAAAATAAAAACATTAGAAAGTTGTTTACCTTCACGCTGTTTTTTTTTCAATGGTCGTTGGTCTTCTGTTGTCGCTGGTCTTCAACTCTATTGTTCTGCGGGAACAGGTTTTCGGGCCTATGGAGCAGCTATATCATCAATATCCTTGTTGGGAACTGTCTAGGTGTGACGTGATTGAGGTGGTGATTTTAACGAAAGTACAAACTAACAGTCAATTAATGCCGCTTACCGACTCATTATGTGACGGTAAACGTCAAATACCGTCTCACTGTGAGGAGACATTATTGTCCTGCCCAGGCCTCGTCTTGCCGCATCCAACATCCCTTCCGCAAATCATCGCATTCAGCATCCTATTTAAAATCGTTACTCCACCTGGCCGGAGGGCGCACTACGCTACGCCTGCCGAGACGCAGTCTCCACTCAAGAACTCGTTTACCGCAGCGGTTCTCGGAAATAAATAGATTTATAGAATACATATCTTGTATGTGCGTAACGGAACTCCTTAGTGTGAACGTGGGCTAAGTGCGCTATGATCCAACGTGGGCCATTACCCATTGTGCTTCGATAAACATTCCTAAGTATATCCCGAGGTCCGGCGACATTGAACGCTTCTCAGAATAAGATTCATAGCAGATTGGTACGCCGTAACGGATGTTCGATATAGTTTCGAAATCACAATCACCCGAGATGAGATGCAAAGCCCATTGTGAAACGGTATGTACCCGAATTAGTCATAGACGAGGAGGTACTCGACTTTGTTTTCATTTGCCGCGGTAACGTCCGCAATCGTAACTGTTTGCGGTTTGCTCATAACCACCAATTACTATGAGATGTTGAGGAAAATTGATACATTCTCCAAAAAAATTGGCGACACGTAAAAAATTAATCCTATGAAAAAATTATGACATAAGTACATATAACCACAATACTCATAATTGAAACGAATAATTTAGCGATCAAGGTAACTGGAAAATCACCTGTTACCTTGGAATCGCACAAATTGAATGAACCAATTTGTTTCCTTACGCTCGGTAGCCTTACGCCCACCATGTCGCGTGAAATACCATGATCGATATTCGCACTAGCGCATCTGTCACTTTTAGAAATTAAATTAACAAGTGAAGAGTAGTAGTTAGCGCAGTGCGGTGAGCGGGAGCCGCGCGGGCAGATTTCGGCTGGGAACCGCCCGCGGCCTACTCGCTCACTCATTTGTAAAAATAAGCATAGAGAGCCATTTCACGCCTACCATCGCATGCATACGGACGCGGAAACGACCAAATTGGACGCTTATTACGACGCATGAGAATGTAATAATGAGTCCGTGAGTCTAACTTTGGACTCGCTCGGACTAAACATTTAGGTGAATTATTGCTTCGTTTACAACGAAATCGCGCTCCGTACACGCACGTTAACGTAACTTGAGAAAACCGAAGCTAAGTTAAATAAGTATAGGTAGGTACCTACAAATTTTCGGATCCAGCGACACGCCGCAGCTCTACAATTTTCGTCATTCACAAGTCGTCCATTTAAAAAACTGGAAAGCTTATGCCATTTTATTACCCTTAACAGATACTTTTGGTTATTGCTGCACGCAGGTAATGACATGAAAAACCGAAGGTATAGGTGATTCTGACGCAATTATGCATTAAGCGACCGACCGAGAGAAATTCACTTGAATTTCACAATTAACGAGCCGGTAGCGGCTCGCGGCCGCGACATGACATGACACAAACGGCACTCGCTGAACCCGCCGTGGAAAGTACCGCAGTGCATTGTGGTACCGCCCCGGGCCAGATATCGACCGAGCATTTCACCGTAAACATATTGTTGTTGCCAACACGAGAGACTTTTATTAAAATATTTCAACCTTATTTTATTATAATAACCGTATCAACCTTGTGGCGCACAGTTGATACATTAAAAGGAGTATTGGTAGGATTGGTACACGCTTATGCGAGGCGGATTCGATTCTTATCCCTCAAATAAATTGATGTTGAAATTCTTACATTACAATCAGACCTGAATCAATCAATTAGTTAACTAGTTTAACAGTAGGAAAAATAAGTCGTACTGTTTTTATTATACTAGACATGTTTCATCTCCGGGCGCCAGAACCGGCACAAGACGACTGTCGAGACAAAAAAAATATAATAAATGGCGCGAGCATGGCGGTAGTTCGAATCAAATTTGGTTAATGATTTACATATCCACATTCTCAGACTCGACAAATAGCCATTTATGTTTGTCACGCCCAGGATTTTGTGTAGCCAATCTATGCACAATACCAGTCTATTAATACAAAAACAAACATGTTTCAATTTTAATTGTGAATAAACTCCTTAAACTATTTGATTAGTAAATTAATCAAAAGCAAATCAATATATTAACGATTCTGATTCTACTTACTGGTCGATCCAAGGACAATTTTTTTTGCTGTGGTTTTTCACACATTTTATTATCTACCTATTATCTAGATGCAGATCTCCGATAATATGGTGATAAAGATATCAGAATATCATTATTTTTCGGCGATTTCCTTTGTACTATCTTCACGGCAGAAACCCTTTCGTATTCCGTGTAGTAATTCGCAATGATTTCTATTATTCCTAGTAATTTTATTCCATCACAAAGTTTCTCTGGCACACGCGCAGCAAGTAACAAATTACTTATTTTCCTTATTTACTACTATAGTAGGTACATTATTATAACTTACAATGAAACAAAAATGTGTGCAGAGAATTCCATTCCATAATGACTACTACGTACGTAAGTATTATAAATATGACAACAACAATGCTAGAAAGCATTTCAGCAACGGTAATGTTCCATGGGTCGTTTGGGACACGCAACAATCTTGTGTAAACACTAGACTTACCTCTACTAGTAGTGTAATTTAATTTACCTCTGTCATTAGGCACCTGGCTATTTTGTCTGCCTGTCACCTGTCTCGCCGCATATTGATTGTTGAATTTGTAAAAAATAATATTTACTTTATTAAGTACTACTTTTAAGTTGCCTGTGAACTACTTACGAATAATAATAAAAACCGCTTTAGTATAATATAGAGAGAAGTAAGTATGAGTATGATAAGCGGTCCATAAAATTCGTAGTTGAATAGACATCATACAGTGGAAGAGACACTATATCAACATCAAAAAAGCATAAGGAAAGGAACACGCATAGACACTACATACCTACTGTAAACAAAATGCTATGAAGATAAAAGAGCAAACATTTAACAAATGTGAAAATATAAAACTAACACCACCTCCTATCTACCTATTTGCATAACTTGCACCCAACCAAACACAACCGATCCCGTATTACCGAAATGGATCACCGCGACCGGTAACGGTTCACACGGTGCATATTATAAAACAATATATGTAAAACGATAGGTGAACACTAATCGCTGCACTGTTACTTTCGACCGGCCATCAATCTTCATTACCAGCGCTGCTTGCGCGGGCGCACGATTAATTTCGTGCAGATACGTGAAAGCCGCGTCATTACGGGGTACCCGTGTACTTGTGCACTGCCCTGATAAATGGCAAGTGGGCCAAGTGAACCTGTCGATCATTATATTTATTATTACAGGTATTTACTAGCTTTTGCCAGCAGTGTCGTTTGCACTGACTTCAATGTTGACTGTGGGATGTATATCTGTTTATTAGTGAAACTACTCAGTTGGTCCAGCGCGACTTCGTTCGCGTGTTGTCCGACTCCTGCCCCTACGATACACCTACCATAGACGAACCGTACACCTACCCTACACACTTTACCCTGACCACCTGGTGGAAAGTCACGATGCGGACGATGATGGAGCATGCCAGTATAGGAACAGCCTATTCGCTCTAGCCTTGAAGGGGTCCAGATAATGATCAGGTTATTCGGGGTACACGAATTTTTTAAAGGTTTAACCAAAGCGGCTCGTGCGGATAGCTGAAAGATCCACAACATAAGGAAGAAGTGTTCGCCCGGATCGCATTTCCCGATGGTGGAATGAGGTTGTGCAACTGCTTCGTACTCTTTCCGAAATGCAAACTGTAGAAGACCGACAGACGCGCAACCCTACGCCGATGCTCGAGGCTCTGCGACTTAGCTTCAATCAACCTACCCTGCACTTACCCAATGCCCTACCATACGCCTGTTACACACCTACCTCCATGTTCGCGCATAATTTCAGAAGGTTTGGGTAGGTGTAGGCCACGCGAACGACGTCGCGTATGACCCTCTAGTCTCTTTATAATATTATTATTAGTATGGATAATTTCGGGTTAGTAATTCTAGAAAAAGAAGAAACTTGTTATGCTACTTCCCTTCTAGGGTCAACTCAGCCCACATAAGAATGGGGATAAAAGGTAATCTAAATTCTTGAACTGTATATGGATGGATACAGGACGTCAGAGTGATGGCAGGTGGGAGGAACAAAGTTTATCTTCCATTTCGACTTGATGGAAGAATCAACTAACAGACTTATGCGTGACGTACTTTCCCAAAGCAGTTTCTTGATGAGGTGGTTTACCTGTGTAAACCACATGAGTAACGATGAAGGCCTTAAGAAGAGCACCTCTTAGGTCCTTAACTTGTTAGGTACTGACCGAAAATGTATCGACATTCTGTAAACGCAGTCAGATGATCTAGTGGGAATTGTAAGGCGAAACAACGGCGCAAAGGCGGCAGATGGTATTACTAGGGATGCAATTTTCTTAAAAGGAGGCCTTTAAGACGTAGTGCTCGCCTTCCGCGTACCAATGGTGTTGATGAGAATTTAACGAGCTTCGGTAGTCCCAGTCAAAAGCCGCTTTTAAATGTTAAGAGATTATAAGCTATTGAGAACCGATGAAGTCAACGATTACTTAAATTGCAAACAGGGGTCCTATTTTTGAAACGCTCGGCTCGAGCCGAACAGTTTTCAATTTTGAATTTCGCAATAAAAAATTCAATATTTTGATGCACGAAGCTGATTTTTCCTATATTTAAGCCGCTTTCGTTCGGTGTTGCCAATGAAATAAAAATATACTACCTACTTACTCAAAACAAAATAAGGGTTAGGTATAAATTTCGATATTTAATTATTTAAAAGCATTATAATGGATGATTATTTTGTGTGGAGTTAGGCTAAGTGTTATATATGTCGCAGCCAAATGGTTAAATGAGCCGGTTAATTAAATGGCTAGCTATTTAAGCAGTTATTTAAATGAAAATTGGCCAAACTCATGAACTTTGATAGTAAAGTCAAATGAACGATATTGCCTTGAGTTTACGGAGCTCTTCCATTCATTGTCATAATGCTAACCTAAACTAACCGAATAGAAACCTAATGCAAACTATTATTATACTTTGAAGTTATTGTGGGTAGGTTAGCATTGGAACAATGTGTGAAAGAGCTGCGTAAACTCGAGGCAATATCGTTCTTTCAACATCACTTTAAAATCTTATGAAACTGGCAAATTTTCAACTAAATAATTGCTCAAAAAGCTAGCAGCCATCCGGCTGCGACATATATAATAAGACCACGCTAATTCCGAATCCCTAAATAAATAAATAAATCTCTGTTTGGCAAGATTTTAAACGTTATTCATCAAGTCATATCTTACTATTTGATTTCTGTAGGATTCTGTACTTATTGTAAATATTGTTTAATAATGGGCAAAACAATTACAAAGGAAGTGCGGAAAATAATTTTCAGCATGATTCATAATTTAGACAAACTAAAAGTACAATTTCAAGCTAATAGTGACCAAATAACTGAATGTTTACAATAAGAACTTACAAGGACTAACAAAAGACAGGTTATCCACAGATTACCGACCTGAGTGGTTCAGTGGTCAACATGTCTGCCACGCTAGAGGTCCCGGGTTCGATTCCCGGCCGGGCAGAAATGGAAATGATGAATTTAAATTTCTGTTACGGGTCTGGGTGTTCTATGTTTAATAAGTATGTATTTAAAAAGTATATAAATAATTTATCAGTTATCTAGCACCCATAACACAAACTTTGCTTACTTTGGGGCTAAATGGCGCTGTGTTAATTTGTCCACGATTATTTATTATTTATTTTTGCCATATCCACATTTTATCATTTTTACTACTGTCAGTCATACGGACTTATCATGGTCCAATTATAACAAACATTTATTAAGTTTAAATGAGCATAGTTTTTTAATTAGACCAATTAACTTTGAGTTTTTAGAACACCCCAATTTGCGCATTTTTAATGTGATTTTGAAAAGGTAATTAAAGTGCAGATCCTTTCCGAATATTACATTTTTTACTAAGTTTTTGATTAAATAATCACTGTTGAAGCCCTATGGTGAGGATTTGAAGACATGTGGACGTGCAAACCAGAGTCATAATATTACTTGAAGAGTGCCATTGAACGAGTGAGTGAGTGAGCGAGTTGATTGAGTGAGTAGCTATTGAACTTGGTTTTCTTTAGCAAGCGATCCAGAATGTTTGGAATCGATTTCTAGAGACTGGGAGTGTAACCAAACTACAGGTATCTGGCAGGATTCGAGCAACCACAGGAAGACCACTACATACGCTTAACTGCGCGAAGAGAGCGACTCGTGACTGCCCGCTCCTTACAAAACCGTTTATGCCAGAGGACTGGGGCATGCATTAGTGACCAAATCATAAAAATAAGTGGCATGAGTACTAGCAGCCCTCCAGGAAAAATGTAGTGCGGATTCATTGACTAGCGCGCATCTTGCAAATCAAGCAAGGGAACATCCGGAAAGGGACACGGGTAATTGGATCTCATTATTGTTTACAAAAAACACTTTACACTCTCAAGTGTTTTTTTTTGTGATAACCGTCGCATCAGATATTGAAGATGGAAGTGTGAGCGATTTTCAGATGCTAGTATCTACGAATGGGATACAAGCAGATTTGGAGGCACTTACGTAATGGTATAGCAGGAATCTCTCTATTTAGTGAAACCGTGCTCACAGTTATCCTCGAAGTCATGATAACGCCCTAATGTTACGTTATGGAGGTCATAAAACTCCATGTGGTAGTATTTGCACAGCCACACATGTAATAGGTATGTGTACATGTTCGTCTGGCACAAACGGTTTTGTAAGGAGCCGGCGGGCGGTCATGAGTCGCTCTCTGCGTGCAGTTAAGCGTGCGTAGTGGTCTTCCTGTAAGGTGTTCGAATTCTGCTAAAACTCGTCTTCTGGTTACACTCTCAGTGACTTGAAATCGATTCGAAGCGTTCTGGATCGCTCTCTGAAGAAAACCAAGGTCAAAAACGATTTTAGCAATTCTATAGCTCTGGTTCAGGTATGCATGATGTCGAATCCTTGCCATAGCTCTTCAACAATATTTATTTAGCAAAGTTAGAATGTTCAGAAAGGGTCCACACTTTTATCACTTTACTACAGCTCAAATTCGGGGGTTAAACCTCTAGCGAACACCCAAAAGAATAATTCATTATAGGATGCTTTGCAATTATTAAATCGGTCTGGATAACAAATTTACAATTGGCCCTTATTTTTTTTATTTGTGTATATTGAATGTTTTATACGAAAATCAATATTTAAAACCGTTCGACTCAAGCAAGAATCGCTCGCCTCGATTCTAACGATTTTCAATTTTGATTTTCGGATAAACAATTCGATATTTTGATGAATAATGCTGATTATACGTATTCTTTCGGTGTTATCCATGTGATTTAAATAATTTGAAATTTTTTATTCTGAAAATCATAATTGAAAACCGTTAGATAAAACCATTATCGTGACGAGCGATTCTTCGCTCGATTCGATTTAAAAATAGAGCACCAGGTTATAGCAGAACTGGAGGATAGAAATAATATTTGTTCCCTATAACCGAATTTCGAAATAATCTGACCTATCAAATAACATAAAATGTAAACATTACATTCCCGACATCGAACGAACGAACTTACCTACTACCATAATTATACGAATATTTCATGCGAATAAATTAGCAACAATGTAAGTATTGCCACGTTGCAGTCCACCATCCATTGTGAGCACTGGGCACTAGTAGGCGGTAAATAATGCACATCGATAGTTTTGACTTCGGTTACTCTACGAAGCTGTACTAGCTGATATGCATTATTATTTAACTCTATTAAAGATTGTAGACGATAATCTTCACTGCGTTATGTTAACGTCACAATACAAACCAAACCGCTTGCAGATCATGGTAAAACCATCTACTAATAACGTGTAGCTCCCAATAGTGGACTATAACAAGCTGACGACGATTATTACAGAAGAGGCAATAAATACAAAATTGCGAAAGTCGAGAGAACTACCAGTTTCTAGTAGCTTGATAGCTAATAGCACACTTACTGTACTTAAATTATAGGTAATTATCATTTGACATTATATTGATATGCAACATTTATCAGTCTGCTCGGAGTGCGTCTGTACTATTAACAACCTTGTATCTAATATTGATTTCCCCCGAGCTTGCAGATTCGGCTCGCGGGATTGCGGCGCCGGCGCAGGCGCGGGCGCGGGTGCTGCGGGCGCGGTGCGGCGATGGCATGTCGCGGCGAGCCGGGCGCCTTTCACCGCGGGTCGTAGGTCAGGGCGCGCTCAGGTGCTCCGCCCTCGGCGCTCCCCCGCCCCTCGCACCCCCGCGCTCTCCTCCCGTCCTATTCAGCTGTCGCCGACACAGCCGAGCCGCGCCGACAACCACACTTATGAATTATTCCACCGCTCTGCCCTGTTTAGAAACAATTACAAAACAATATGAATTCATATCATAAATTTAACAATGCTCTTTGTGAGCTTTCAGCGCGGCGATTCTGGTACACGATCAACTGACTGCATAACTAATCGTCCTCTCTATTTGTTGCATAGATAAATTGTACGTCGTACCCATTATAATATTGAGACTTCAATTATTAGTTAGAAATACAACACATGCGCTGCTTGTAAAAGCTTCACATGGAGTTATATTGTAACTGCATTGTTGAAGGTTTATGCGCATACTGTTTAACCGTTAAGTTAATTTGTGTATATTTCTTGCTACGTACGTCGTTACTGTTTTAATTTATAGGTATACCTATATTATTAAAAGTCCAAATCATAAAGATAAAACCTTGAACAAAAAACTTAGGTACCTTATTAAATTTCTACAAACAAATCGCTATCGACAACTATTTCTAACAGCGATGCAGACATAGCCAACAACAAACACTACAATTCACCAAGCACAGGACTCCATTACTTAGCATTCGGCAATCTGGTAAGACACCGAAATGCATCGTTAGCATTAGCTAAAGCACAGCTTAGAGCGGCTTGGCGGCGGAAGCTGGCGCGCGAGCTTTCGGCGGTTCCCACGGCCCGCGCCCCGCGCCCCGCGGTTACACAATGAGAGGTGAACGCGGATCTAAGCAATCGCTTAACCTCGCCCACTGCGCCGGCGCAGCGGTCCATCGCCACCGCGGTTGGCGCAGTTATAAGCGAGCAGAGTTTCACGTACGAAGTCCCGTGGTGGTCAGTGGAACTACAACCGTACCTAAAAAAAAATCTTTAGATATAAAAATCTTCCTAATGACAACAACGCCTCTCTTGAAGGTTACTTCTTACGTGAACTGAACTGTACATAGATTCCAATGTCACTCTGAACAGTCTGAACCTATAAATACATACCTATCGCATGGTATTGTGATGTACACAATATTTTCAGAGTTTTGGGAATATACTTTCCAGTACAATTTTCAGGACGTGTGACTATGAATACATTGCAGGACATCTGAAGCGGCAACAGGTGAGGCATGTTGCTCACAGAGCCGACCATGGGATCGAAAGTTCTGCGATTGCCAATTGCAGACCAATCGAGGTAAAAATAGCATGTGCAGGTTGCTGAAAATATAATTTCCCGAGTTTCTATGGACTTTTACAATCATCCTAATATTATCGCGATGGGTAGCATAAGAAGCAGACACGCAACAATGTTCGAATTAAATCGATAAAAGTTTAAAGAGCATGTCCATTTATGACATATAATAAAATGGAATGTATATACTAGTTACTAGTTACTTACTGATTTACATTGCATAAAACCGGGTAAAATTACGAAGTTTATATTCTCATAAACACTCGATATTATAGACGTACATACATGTGAGTTTATGCAATCATTCCCTGTTTATCGAAATGCATTAAATTTTATACGCTGTAATAAGTATAACGTCACTACAGCACTTAGTCAATTATTACAAATCAAGGTTAAGCCTGCACTTCCCTTTAGTTTATAAATATCTAGCTGTTAAAAGACATTTAAAGAAAAGTACCTTTAGTGAACGTATACAATATCTGTGTTTACCTGTATTTGAGGTCAATGAAAGTAGAGCTGAAAAATCGGCAAAGACATGTCCAAACCACGTGCGGTATAGGGTTCCGTGTTTGTAGTAGTTGTCTGTTAACTGATAACCTATAAAAAACTAACCAAGTTTTAAATGCTCTATCTATCTCCAACTTCTTTCTACACTATTTTAACTGATTAATATACATAGGCATATTAAGCTTAGAATTTAAGAAATTCTGAGGTTCCGGTAAAAACAAGGGAGTGCCAACCTTGAAATTCGTATCCAGCAGGTCCAAATTAGTAAAAAAACACACGATTGGCCAAATGTTTCCCAAAATACCGCTAAAACTAACTTTAGACGAAAACTGAACTAGTCTATAAATGTTATGGATACCCAAATATTAGTTATTTCGCCTTAACTGGTTACGGGAGGTGAACACGTGTTTCTAACAAAATACTTGTTTGAAGCTAAGTGTTTTTAAAAGTTTTTAAACACTTTCTTAATGTTTTTACAAGACCTATCCAATGATAACCCATTCAATGGACTATATCTACTTACACGAAAAAAAAACCCACTTTACTTGTTCAGAAGATTTTATTTTACAACTTCGTCGTTTATTTTACAACCATACCAAATTTAGCTTATTTTAAAGTTGAGTTTCAGTTCCTACTGAAACCCGGAACATACCTTTAAAATGTGTGATATGATAATAATCGCGATAGTTTAAAACATAATGTTACATTTTAGCTCTATAATAACAATAGTTTCTGAATTAAGCCGCAGTCCAAAAGACGGCCACCACGAATCTATAAGGTTTCCTTATTTTACCATAGAACCTTAGCATCGGCACTGGCGCCAAATATACAGCACCCCAGGCGGACGTCAGTAAGACAAAAGCACTACAAATATTAATATTACTTATATCTAAAATAACCAAATTCATTCATATATTCAACATAAGATATTTAAAATGATCGTTGTTAAGCCAATTTACGCCATGACTTTTAATAATAGATGAGTGCATAAATTATTAATCTATTAGACAGGTACACAGAGTGCTCCTTTATATAAAATATGGTATCGTTATTTGTGGTGATAGAGTTCGGGCAAGCCTGAAGTTTACCTGGATGTTCAAAAGTACTTCAAAAACTAAAAACCCCGACAGCAATTAAAAAACTGAAAAGAGCACATAGTCCAATTGTTAATTTAATTTAAAATTGAAAGCTGTCTACAGTCAACAAAATATTTCAGAAAATAATGTTAAACCAAGTAAAAGCTATTTTTTATGGAAATAATCTATTATATCATAAACAATTCGGTTTTAGTTGGGGTCGTTCAACAACCGATGCATGTGTTGAATTGTGTGCCTTGGGAGATTGCTGTGATTTATCCAATGACATTGATTGCTTCAATTATGACACTTTGGTCAGGAAAATGCAACATTATGGAATAAAAGGACTTATCTCTGAATGTGTTGAGTTCATATTTAAGTCAGAGAATTCAGATGGTAGATGTGAAAGGAGAGAGATCTGCAGTGTCTGTTGTCTTTTCTGTTGAATTTTTAATAAAATTCCTGATGGCGTTAAGCAATCAGTGTCATTAGGTGCATTTCAGCGTAAGCTAAAATTGCTTCTGGCTGGGAAGGCATATTATTCGGTGAGGGAGTTCCTTGATGGATGAACACTAGATACTTTGTATAATACAATTTTAAGTATTGACTTTTAATATTATTTTGACAAAACACCGAGGAGTCTGCTTTTTCTGGCAAGATCCTGCCACGATAATGTTTGTATAAAGGGTTAGATCATTCTTGTATGAAGTCTAGGAAGTTGACTTTTATATTTTTTTATTTGTTAGTAATTTTATTGGCATGGCAAAATCTCCAACCGTTTGTTTTTAACTTGTTTCATGTGCAATAAAGTATATAATAATAATAATCTCCTAGCGTGCTATTTAAGCGAGATATTCAACTTTTGAAATACCTATATCAAAACTTTGAAGTGGAATATTTCGGATAAACTGCCGCTTGGCTGTTTGCCTACCGTATGACATAAAATTTCAAGAAGACGAGAGATTTTTCCATGGAAAAGTGTTTGCATGTGCACTCTCAGGATTGTCTGAGCGAATTGTAAAAATAGAATTATGATATAAATATTCGTGATAAAGAACTCTTGACGAATTCTCGAGTTTGAACAGCACAGACGTTTCTAGAGTACGGCGGTACGACATATCGCCCTCGAGAAAGCGCAGTGAAGAGACTGAACTTAGGCAAAAATTCGGTTGAATTTTTAATTATTGCTCTTTTCGGCCGATTTCGTATTTGGTCCAAATCATATTCGGCCCGTGTGGGGTCCGGCAGAGTAGACTAGCACCAACCCCTTACACTCGCGGGTGTCGTACAAGGCGACTAATGTTTTCGAGGCAAAAGATCAAGAGTCTCCGTAGTCTGGAAAATGGCCAACAGCATTTTCCATTGTTATATTTAAACACTGCGATCTCCAACCCGCCAGCCAAGCGTGGAGATTATGGCAATAACCTCCCTTTTCGTGGGAGAGGCCCTAAGTCTTGCAGTGGACTGTTACGGGCTGTGATGATGATATTCGGCCCAAAACTGGTGATATGACAAAAAAAATTCATCCCTTTGGGCTGTGTTTTAAAAGGAAATTGACATAAATATTGATGACCTTTGTATAATGATTTATTGCGATGCGATGTATCTTTCACAATATATGGATGTATAAACAAGTGTTCTCATAATAATATAGTTGTAATTTATATGTTTTCTAATTTTGGTAAGCAATTTTTGTGGCTTTATTACCCACCCACATAGCTAATATATCTGCAGAGAATGAATTCTAAAACACTGCCACCTAAATATAGATTTCGACAAGAACCTACTATAATTTCTCCTAGAATCTAGGTTCTAGGAGCAATAGATTCTGAGTTATGTCAGTTTTAAGTTGACAGCTGTCATCCGAACCGTAGATCTCGTCGAGCACTTGTAGAAACGCAGCGTGGATAGGCCTCCTACAAGGTGGACACAGGACCGGTATTTGTGGAGATTTCTGAGGGGAGGCCTATGCCCAGCAGTGGTTGTCTTCTGGCTGATATGATGATGATGATGACTTGTAGAATGATTCTAAATCAATGCGGCCTAACTACCTGAACACCCCCTCCCCCTACTCCCCACTTCAAACTTAACTTCCTTCTTTCCCCACTAAATTTCCCGCTTCAAACATCTAAATAAATATTATTTCAGATAGTAATATGTGCACTTAAAGCCCAACTAAACTATCATCCGATAGAAATTTGCAATCTGCGTGAGCTCTAATATTGACAGAAGCTGAAATGTTAAACACCACTTGAATACTGAAACTGAACTTTTCACTTAAACTCTGAAAATATGAAACTATAGCACATAGAATTCCTTGCTTTATTTAAAAAATAACAAAAACATTTTGAAATTTTGATCAATAGATATTTATGATTCGATAAACATATTTTTATTTGTTTTAGGGAAATTATAGCAACGCCCTGTATATGAATAGAATTACTTATAACATTTCAGATAACAGTTGAAAACACTAAAATGACAAATCTAAAAATTAATGCATCTTTTTATAGTTGTGATATCTAGAAATCTACTAAAAATAATTTTGCATGTCCTTTTTGCTAACACTAATTTATTATTTGATTGTATTGCATTTATTTCCGCATTTAACAGACCGTATAATTCAATTCATAAATGATTCAACTAACCTTATCTTATTTGTTGATTTATTTTTAGATTGGTAATCTTTTTTTTTGTGTCATACTATAGGCAAACAGGCAAGCGGGCCACCTGATGGAAAGTGGTCACCACTTCCTATAGACATTAGCAACACCGAGAGTATCGCCAATGCGTTGCCCACCTCTATAACACGTTACTCTGGCAGCAAAAAGGCAAACTCTACTTACTCTTGACTTAAAATGAAGGATTTTGTACTTGACAAAAGCAAACCTAAATTATATAAGATACGAAGGAATATATAAATCTTTCAGAAAAACATAAGTAGGTACTTTGAACATCGTCAATATGGCTCAACAGAGTTGTAAGAAAACCTGAAAAACATTAGCTACCTACGTAGAGTAGCAGTATAGATTCGTGACGTATTCTCAGCCGCTAGTATCGAAATTCCACAGGATCTCATAGATAGTGCGCTGTGGTGTCCCGGCGAATACCCCAACAAGCTCTAAGCTTATCAACGTAAAGTAGATGACCTAATACACAGACGTCCCCCAGTCATGTGGATACTACACTTAAATAATAGGTACCACAAAAAATATAAAAATTAAATATGAACCAAAATCATGTAGTTTAACGCTTAAAGCCAGGTTCCCCAAAATTTCAGTTTTATAAAACTATCTGAGGCATAGAAAATAGCGTTTTATATTTTCATAAAATATATGTATCAGGAAGGAACTTCACTCGACCGAGAAAGTCCCAAAGTTAAAAGGATATTTTTACATTTAATTGTAAGTACTCAGAAGACAACAAACGTTAAAAATACAGACAAAGTCTTAGATAATTTTTTGAAGACCTCTACAAGCAACGCGATCCATTTTGACCTGTCAGTGTAAATAAACAAAAGTATAACCGACTACCTGCCTTCAATGTTGACAAGGCAACTCCATAAATTTCACGCAACCAAAATTATTGTGCGATCTGATCACGGTGCGTGATGAGCACTTTCGTTAGATCCGGCAGGGGCGGCGTGGCGGCGGTCAGGTCACTCTTTTTGTGAGCCACGTCGGCGGAGGCCGCGTGATTGCGTCCGACGCGCTTAATTACGCTGTCACAGCGGCACTTGACGGGCCAGTGAAAGTGAGCACCCAACAACAGCCTCGATGACAATGGTCACCCACGGCAATGGATGAAGCTCTTTAACGGAGTTCTAAAGCATAGTGGTACCCGTCTTCCCTTTTGCGCGCGTTTACGTAATTAGTTTCGAAACACATAGGTTGTTCACTCATTTACTTTTGACTATAGTAGGGATTTATATACCTGTGCGCCATCAATCCCGAATCCATAAGTGGAATTAGAGATACCTAAGAAAATTGTTGCCGTCATAAATAAATAAATATGCTTGGACAAATTCAAACAGCGCCATCTAGCCCCAAATAAGCAAAGCATAAACTACTGATATACATACTACACACATACCGGTAACAGAAATTAAAATGCATCATTTCAAATTCTGCTCAGCCGGGAATCGAACCCAGGACCTCTGCGTGGTGACCGGCATGTTAACCAACTGAACCACTAAAGTCGTCATGTTTCTTTAGTGTTCTAAAGAAACACCAAAGCTCGCACCAAATTCTTAAATGCGTTTAAAAAAGACGTTTAACGCTTTTTTTATGAAATTTTTTCTTTAAGTATCAAGTATACGTGTAAGAATTTGATGCATTCCGCCCTAAGTAACCTGTGTATTTTTTTATTTAGCTTTTTTGTGTGAAAAATACAATATTTTGATGCATGACGCTGATTTTCCTTATTTTTGGACCATCCGCTTCCAGTGTTGTCGAAAAAATATTGAAATTTTCATGCCGAAAATCAAAATTGAAAACCGTTCAACTCGAGGCGAGCGGTTAAAAATAGAGTTTGCCAATTTATAAAAATCGTTCGCTTCAACGCTTCACGTTTGTATTCTATATCTATCAAGGATTATACTTGCAAAATTTGTTTTCGTTGTCTGTTCTGTGAATATCGATAATATCGTGGGCGTATTATTATAAATTAATACTTTTTAGATTATAAATGATTTAAGTGATCATTGCCATGGTGCTTAGACTCTAATCGGCTGGTCCTCCTTGAGGCCAAGCTAGGAGCATCAGGGGCCTCGGGCACGTAGTAGAACAAACTCAAAACATTATTTAATATTATCTATTTAGTAACATAAACGTTTAATTTTATATTGTGAATTACGTCTTATTGTTGATAGCACTTTTAGTTGTCATGGTACTTCAGTAATTGCGCTTTTGTTTGGTTTCTTACCGTTTTTTAAATTATTTATGATCACTAGCCTCGAAATGAAACGTTACTATGAGGTCTCGTAGTGTCAATACTTTAATGGCGATCGGCACTATCATCACATCACAGCCCGTAACAGTCCACCACAGGACTTAGGGCCTCTCCCACGAAAGGGGAGGTTATTGCCATAATCTCCACGCTTGGCAGGCGGGTTGGGGATCGCAGTGTTTAAATATAACAATGGAAAATGCTGCTGCCCCTATTTCAGACTACGGAGACTCTTGATCTTTTGCCTCGAAAACATTAGTCGCCTTGTACGACACCCATAAGTGTAAGGGGTTCGTGCTATTCTACTCTGCCGGACACTACACGGCCACCGGCTATGCGTCCGTCGAAATGAACGAAATTGATCAATCATAGAGCAGTATTGAACGCAGTGCGTTCACTTAGCAGACGAGCACTGTGAGGACACTTAAAAAAGTATTGTTTTATTATTTATTAGGTGGTACATTTTTGTACATGTTTTCAAGTCAGTTTTATTGTTGTAAAATAAATTACTTATTTGAAAATTTTCAGTGGTATTTTAATACTTCCTTGAGTAGTGGAACAAGAACATGAATAAATTATTATTTTAACCCTGCTATTCATTCATGGAAACATGAGACCATTCTAGAGCCCTAAATCAAGTTTAACTACTTCCTAAACTACTAAACCAATTTTCCGGTCCCACATACTCAGAGCTATAGAGCCACAGAGCCACAGATAGACACGACAAACTTGTAACACCCCTCTTTTTTCGCCTGGGTTTAAAAAATTTAAACAAAGAATAGGTAGTAATTCCTCCTACGCAACTAATTGCGAAACGTGGTCGGATGTGTAGTCTCAGGGAATCTAGCCTTTATTTAAGTTTATACAATTCAAATGCTGACTGTCAATCTTTTCATAAAAAAATATACACCAAAATCGGTTCATATTTGGCGAAAATAACGGTGGACACACACAAAAAAATACATCCACCCGTACATAGAGCCTACTCCTTTTTGAAGTCACCAAACCAAACAAAAGCGCAATTATCGAAAATTGTGAAAATACCATTATGTTACCATATTATCATCAGTCTCGTAAGTCCACACAAAACTAAACCAAAATCAATGACTCAAGTCATTAGTAATCTTGGCGTTAATGCCCAGGTTGTGCACTCTTAACCCTGTTGACAGGTTCACCCTGTTAACAATGGAACTTGACCAGATGTTATCATGGTTGGTTACAGATTCAATCGCCTGAATGTGCAGAAATGCCTGATGGGCCAGCAATAACAGATCCGGGAGCGTTCGTCTGCGCCCGGGTCCTTGGCGCGCGCTCAACTCAGCGGACGCCCTTATAAGTGTACCGGCGACCAGAGTTAAAGGGCCCGACTCGTACCCCGAGGTACCGGGTTCGAACCCCAGTGCCGCCAAGCATCAATCATTATTTTCTGATTTATGTATGTACATTTGTTGAACACTACCTCTACTCATACGGTAAGGGAAAAATCGTAATAAAACCTGCACATTCAGGCAATTGAATGTATAAGCATTATCCAATCTGGTCAGGTTCCCCTGGTAGTAGGGTCACGAAGGTCGCTCACTGTAATTACCTGACCTGCCAAATCCTGGATCATGTTCAAGGCGGACCCTAACCTGGGACATTAACGCCAAAATGTTTTTTTATTTACAAGAAAGCCATCACAAAAAAATAGACCACATGGCACAACATGTTTTTCTAAAATGTCCCTAATATGCCGATTAGCAGTCAGAGTCCTTTCAGCAACTGCCACTTTTTCCCTACGAGTTCCAAAATCACTCCAAAATTAGGCTGAATATGACGTTTTCCCTTGCTTCTCCATTTTCCATTTTCAAAAGTGACAATAAAATAAAATAAAATATAAACAGGTCAGTCCATCACAAGAGAAATTTTCACTTAAATAAACTTTTTTAGTTTAGCGAAAATAAATTTGTTTAAGTGCACTTTTCGGTTAGGAGGAGCCAAAATCAACGGAGACAAGAAGCATAAGTTTCGTAAATGTTTACCACCGTAGCTGGAGTTCTTCGTCATTTCTCAGAGACAAGGTGTTCAATCTTGTGCATGTCAATAAGTTCACAATACAAGAATATGCGCAAGACTCTTCGATACAGCCCACACGCCGCGCCGCACTCACTGCTATATTCTTCGTCTAATGTTTCTTCATTATCAAACTCCGTGACTAACGATAAAATATAGCCGGGCAATATTAATAACCTTACTTTTTAATTTATTGACTCAGCCGCTAGGAAAAAGATTGCTATCAAAGAAAATAGATATCCCTCTCTTTTAAACAATTCTTTGTCAAAGTTATTTATTGGACCTTTTCCACTTATTAGGTTTAAATAAACAACTTAAACAATGTAAATAGTAGGTGTTTGATATCCTTTTATCTTAAACAATTCATAGAAAAGTTATTAATTGGACCTTTTCTACTTATTTGGCTTGAATAAACAACTTAAACAATGTACAGAATGTACTAACTTTAAATAAAGGCGGCTATTAGGACATCCATTCAAAGAACTGAACAGGTGTTTGTTGTCCAAGTATTCCAATACAACAATGACAGGGGCTGGTATAACCCACGGCCACCTTGCATTGCCCTCCAAATAGATAAGTAATATGTTCCTCTCACCCACCAGACGGCGGCAAGGAAAGCGCAAATATTTGATTTATCGTATTGTATTAGGAACAATGGCGCATAGATGTTCGATTTATGACATTGTGCAACATTAGAGCCGATAAAGTCATGTAGTGTAACTGCTTCTGGTTGTATGAAATATTGCACGTCAAACATGTTTGCCTACGACGCGCGTCGCGGCGCGTACCTACTGAGCTCCATTATGTAAAAATGGCACCCATAAATCAACTGATCAATTTACACTCCTAGGCGGTGTGGGCAGTAGGCATATAGCGTACCCGTTTTGAATATCAATAATGGTCGATAGTAATCCCATTAAAACTGTGAATATTTAAATAAGCGTATTTCGTGATCCATTAAACGCGAAATGGTTGACAGAGTTTTAGTAATGCCTATCGTAGAATAAAAAAATTAGTTATTTATCATACCTAAATGTACCTACATATGGCAGCGGTTAATGTACGAAACTCACCATCCATCAACCGAAACTCCTATTTGAATTATCGTGTTTGTTTCACTGTTAGTAGAAATTACCTATTTATAATGAGATAATTTCGAAATTATATTATCGGGATACTACTGGTGTAGCATAAGTAGCGGTATATCGACACAGTCACACAAAGTATGACAAATTATAAAATATCATTAGATATGACAATGATTGTGTTTCGAAACCTCAAAAGACGTCAGTCTGAATGGAGTGAGTACATATTGAAATTAATATCGCTTCTCTATGGTCGGCAATCCTAATAATTAATAAAAAAATCTAGTTTTTAAATAATCAAAAATCAAAATAAGGTGAATTTATGTCACAAATTGGGATCAAAACTTTTAATGTACTTCCCGTAGACCCAGTCTTAAAATTTGGCAAGAAACGAGGTAAAAGAAAAGAATCCGGAAACCAAGAACCTAAAAAAGTATGTTTCTCTTAGTTTTTATTACTGAATTATTACGTAAATCAGTTACCCTCAACAATTAAATAATAATTATTTACGCACGGTACCTTAATTACAGTACGGTACAGATTCCAAAGATTACAACATGAACATCTTGCATAAACTATGTGGTCACTAGTCCTACTACTTATTTAAATTGCAGTCCCAAAATTTGTTATAAGGAAAAAGTTTGCAGAAAATACAATCTAGTGTCGGCACTTATCACCCAACAGAGGCGCAGCAATGTGTCATTATATCATCAGTGCAGAGGTTTCACTTTGTTGTTAAACAAAATTGCGTTACACAACCGAGTGTTCACAATCTGTACATTGGGTTTTACTTCCTAGATAGCTCACACTATGTCAGTAGTATGGGCACTATGTTTATCTCGAACGAGCAATTAAATAAACTCCTGACCATAATTTCTCTACGACTTTTCATTATCTCTGAGAGCTATCGCAGACAGTTAATGGTGTTTCATGGACTATTTGTACTGTTATTTCATAATTCCATTTATTTCTATCTCGTAAGACTATACGACAAAAGAATTAGAAAACTGCAAAAATATTAGTAGTTACCTAAGTATCATAAAATTCCTTAAAAACTAAACCTTAAATATGAAAGTTATTTCGTTAACAATGACTCTAAATAAGATTTGGCAATATGATGTGGGTTTCTAATAGAAGTGGCCGTCACAACAAGCGTGTCTTCGAGCCTCGTCTAGTGCGTGGCGGGTGTCCGCCGGTGTCTGTGTCAGGGGGTCATCGACTGGTCCCGGCACATGACATCAGATTCACTCACCTCTTGGATTACAAAATGCTCTCGCTCACGTAACCCGCTAACTGCTCTATAGGTACAGACACGGCTGAGTATCAATAAATTTAGTTACGCCGATAATGTACCGTATACCTAGCGCTGCTAGCAACAGAAAGGAATGAAAGTTTGTAACATTTTCGATGTATTACATCTTTTGATGATGAGTAAACGTCCATGAATATGATAGGTATATAGTTTATCAAAGCATTTTTGTTACATACTATGTTATAATACCTTAGGAGCGGAACAAAAATATACTCAGCGGCAGAAAACGTGGCGCTAGTGCGTGGCTAATTTGTAAACAACTAATTTGAGAGGATATGATAAGTTGTGTTAGGATTCACTTTTTTCTGTGTAGCAGAAGCAAGTTAAAATACTTTTTCATCACATTTGCTTGTAACTTAGATGTTATTGTATCACTTTAAAGCACAAAATCCAAGATATTTCGTACACGTACTTTTTTCTTTTGCTATATCGCTCTTGGGCGTAATGATACCCCCGTTTAGTTTAGTTTGTACTTCACTGTAAGTAATATGTATGTAGACCAAGCATTTATAATTTAATCGGGTAATAAGTACAATTGTTACTAATATAATACTAACAAGTTATGGATCTATGGTCTGAAATAAATATATTTTAATTTAATTTAATTTAATTTAATACTCATAAATCGATACCTACAGTTTTTTAGGACCAACAAAGACATGACAAGTGTGTACCCCACGTTTTTATTGTTTTAAATCTTACAATATTTTACATAGCTATTAAAAATAAATTCCCATTACACATGTTCAGAGCAGTCGTATGGGATTTGGAATCATTTACTTTTTTAAGTTATGTTCTTTACTCTTTAGTCCATTCTTAAAAGGTAGTTTTAGGAAAAAACAACATTAGTTTTCAATATTGGTCAACCACCCACCACCCTAACATATTTACTTCTGCGGTATCCTGAGACTATATCCGGCGACCGTGAAGGAATAATAAGTACCGAGTACCTAGCTCCGCCTGCAATGACCGGTAAGATATAATATCCTGGCCGCAGTTGAGATCAGGCGGGGGCGTCAAGCAGCATTTGGTATATCATTTTTAACAAAATATTAAAAAATGTGGTTTACTGTCCTGTCCTGTACATTATATTTGCCGAGGAAGCGTTGCTCAAAATGTGATATTTACGCATAGTTTTGACAGTACCTGTTGACAGATACATCTGTAGTACCACAGGTGAAAATGTCCCGTGGTACTAGCAGCAGTACTAGCGGTAGTAACGCAGAGTAAGAGCACGGGAAATTATGGATCAATGAAAAGGACTCCGTCATCTTTCAGGTCCACGTCCGTCACATGATTTTTATGCGTTTTCAAATTAGATTACAAAATAAGACGATCTTGAAATGATAGTTTTTCAGTTATTATTAGTTATATTTATAGGTCCATCCCCATGCCTTACTAATAGTAATAGGCCATGTAGTAATAGCCACAACGCATTTACATTAGTTTCGAGAGTTTCGTAAAGAAAACTCGTAATTTATGGTTTTAGATGAGGTTTTCACACAGCCATTATCACTTCTAATTCCGGTGAGTAGAACCAGACGTGAACTCTCCATTGTATTATCTATTATAAAATTAAGAACGTTGACGAATAACACTTTGTTTACAAAAAAATATGTTTTTATCACATCTTCGACTAAAATAACGGCCAAACTGTGCTTACAAATGTAAGTACGAGTACATACCAATCTGAAAAATCATTGAGCGTCAATAATCATGTTTAACTTAATATTTTCATACCTATAACGTATTAGTTCTATCATCGCACCAGTCGATAGGGAGTTCATCCTCATAGTTTAGAATCAAAATGGTTGCGTAGGTACAGTACTGTTTCAGAGGAAATCGTTATTGTCAAATGAGATGAGCCTCCTAATGATTCCTCCTGGTATTTCAAACGTACTGCATACGGCGGAACATAATTGCAATCTTAGTGATATAGCATTACTTACATGAAGTCATATTAGAGTATAATAAAGAATTTGCGCTATTGGATTGATATAGGTAAGAGAGGTAGGGCATAGCGGGGTATCTCGTTCGAATTGAAGCCGCCCGACTGGGGAAGTACCTCCACCTTACAGAGTATCGCAGCTAAATAATACTCTTTTAAATAGTATTGTGTTTCTGCCGGTGAGTAAGGTTTCCAGTGCTCCATGGGGTGGGGATTTGGGGAACCGTGGCTTTGGCAGTGGAGTGGCATTTGCTTTTTGCTGCCAGAGCAACGTGTTATAGAGGTGGGCAACGCATTAGCGATACTCTTGGTGTTGCTAATGTCTATAGGCAGTGGTGACCACTTTCCATCAGGTGGCCCGCTAGCCTGTTTGCCTATCGTATGACATAAAAAAAAAATAAAAAAAAGATATAAATAACACTTCATCACTGGCCTTAAACATCTATTGTAGATGATTTAAACAGCGTTATCGTAAGGGGTTTGTATACGACACTTTTCCTGATGGCTGTAGAGCCCAACACGGGAAAGACAGATTCGGTTACACAGTGAATAAACATAAGAATTCGCACTAGAACTGAACGGGTGGTCAACGCTTTAATAATACTAAGAAAATAATCATGTACAAAATACCCTAAACCCCCTATAAAATACAATAGTGAAGTAATATGTGCGTGCAACTACCCGCGCAATTTCCTATATGGCAAGTACGTTCCATTGCCAAAATACAATACCTACCACGACCGCCAGTCACCTCGCGGCCTATTAAAATATAGCGTAGGTATCACCATTTTTATTGCAAGATGTGTCACTAGATCTAGCTCTCAACGGGATGAGGTATAAGAGAATGCTGTTTTTTCACCTCCCAAGCACGAAAAGGAAATTTTTTAGTTTGTTAAACTCGCATTTTGTATATGTCTCGTATTTTTAAATCATTCACATCTATATAGTATTCTATATGACAATCTCTCTATATTCGTGATTCCATTTGGTCGGTCGAAAATTAATATTCGGCGCTCTTATGTTGATATAATTTTAACTGTTTATGCAAATTGCATGATCATCATCATTTTATTAGAAGCCTGAAATTGTTTTTAGGTCACCCACATACAATACAACATATATAACGTTAGATTCCCACGCCTACTAAAATTTCTGCCACAATAAATAAGAAAGTCACATACCTACTTAATATTTGGGCGGTCGAAGTCACGGGAAAATCTATATATTGTTGATGCTATAACATGTAGTTCTTCAAGTAAGGGTTTTACAGGGTAAGCAACACAGAAGTAAACCTGCATAAGCTGCGGAAATTTCTTACTATCAAGCAGGCCGTAAGCTTGTTTGCCACCTTAGTGGTTCATAAAATAACGTTACCGATCACCCTATCGTACGTTTACCGTCATCGATCTATTGTCTCCAGCAAACAGAACTGCTCGGCACAGGTTGCATAAGCTGCTCATTAAAACTACACAGAAAATTATTGCATTAAGCAACGTCAACACCAGCACGGGACCTAAATAACCATACGGCACAGCGTCATGAACGCAAGTGTAATGTCCAAACTAATGACAGGCATAAATAAGTAAGAAGTACCCCAAGGCGATTTAGCCACAAACTACAACCAACATAAACATAGAACTTAAAAAGTAATCAATCCATTCTCTTCTCCAACATTTACAAATTGTGTCTTCAATGACTCGCACAACTTTACTCTCACTAAAAGTATTATGAAATATTATTTTGGTTGTATAATTAACACTGGTAGGCAAAACTATGTAGCCGATGCTAGTTCGTCCGCTTGGAAGTCTACGGACGTAATATTCTAAGCTAAATGTACTAATTATATTTCCAGTGGCCGTGTGGTGTCCGGCAGATGGCCGTGTGGTGTCCGGCAGAGTAGAATAGCACCAACCCCTTACACTCATAGGTGTCGTACAAGGCAACTAATGTTTTCGAGGCAAAAGATCTAGAGTCTCCGTAGTCTGGAAAATGGGCAGCAGCATTTTCCATTGTATTATTTAAACACTGCGATCTCCAACCCGCCTGCCAAGCGTGGAGATTATGGCAATAACCTCCCCTTTCGTGAGAGAGGCCCTAAGTCCTGCAGTGGACTGTTACGGGCTGTAATGATGATGATGATGATGATGATATTTCGAAGAGCAAGACCTCCTGACACCGGTATGCTCTACCTACCGAATAGAAGGTCTTAACCACAGTAACTACTTTAAGTCTGAATTAAATAAAAGTTTTTTATGTATAAAACTTCTTATTTTTTTATAAAAAGGGAGGTAACAGGGTAATCAGGTCACCCGATGGTACGTGATAGCAACCGCACATGGACATTCGCAACACCAGAGGCGTCGCGATGTACTCGTATAGATTAGTTTCGAACACAGCTACAGGAAATTAATTCCATGGAATACTTGTACGCGCCCGGCAATGTCTTAAAAAGTTAACAGTAGCTCTATTTCTGAAGCACTCGCCTCGAGTCGAACGGTTTTCAATTTCGATTTTCGATATGAAAAATTTAATATTTTGATACAATATGCGATTTGCCCGCCCTATGTTTGAACACCGCGTTGGTGTTGCCAATGTAATTTTAAGAGAGGTAGGGCTTGGTGGGATGGCCACCTTACAGAATACAGCAATAAAAACAACACTATTTTAATAGTGTTGTGTTTCTGCCGGTGAGTAAGGTTTCCAGTGCTCCATGGGGAACCGTGGCTTTGGCAGTAGAGGGGCCTAGCTTTCATATCAGCTGTTACGTGGCTGAACGGGGGCGGTGTGTTGGCGCGGCGGTCAGGGAGACCTACTGAAACGGCTGTCCGCTGGCCGCCCGCAGGCTGAACGGGCTCCCGAATCTAGGGAATACATAATCTCCACCCTGGGAGGCTGAGCTGCCAGTCTCGCGAAAAGTCCCTGGCGTAATGTTCGTGCCGGAAAAGGAGACCGGAGTGGACTCGGATGCTACGTCAGGGGAGGACTAGGGGCCCGTCCGCCCGAAGCGCCAGCAGACCGCATTCTTCCCAAACTACGTGGCAGTTATGACAGCCCCTTTGCCTATTTGCTGCCAGAGCAACGTTTCCCCTTCAAAGTTTCAATTACCCCCCCAAATATGGCCAGAAAGAAAAAAAATAATATTGTTTCAACAGCGGCAACCCCATCCACTCTGATGGTGGATTTTTGCAATATTAGGGGTCTCCATAGCAACGTAAACGCAGTCCATGAACACCTCATGTCTGCGAAGCCGGCCCTTTTTTTCTGACGGAGACACAGATATCCTGGCCGGCTGATACATCATACCTAACTTACCCCGGGTACAAGCTCGAGCATAATTTTGTGCGTCATGCCGGGGTGTGTATGTTCATTCGGGAGGATATCTATTGCCGCCGTTGACACGGCCTTGAAGACAGGGACCTGTCGATTATGTGGGTTCATGTGGATTACGGTGGCCACACCTGTATCTACGCAGCCCTATACAGGTCTCATGGCGGTGACTCGGACACAATGCGACTTTTTGAGCACCTGAAAGTGACGACTGATAAAGTCTTTGAGCAGTATCCTTTCGCTCAGTTAGCGGTTTTACGAGATTTTAATGCCCACCATATGGAGTGGCTCGGTTCTCGGTCTACTAACTATGCGGGAAGGTCTGCTTACGAATTTGCTCTGGTCTATGGTCTCTCACAACTGATTCGCTCGCCAACTAGAATCCAAGATGTTGAGGCCCATACAAGCCCCTTGCTGGACCTTCTGCTGACTACGCGCCCCAGTGGGTACTCCATCTCCGTGGATTCGCCTCTTGGCTCGTCGGATCACTGCCTTGTGCGCACACAAGTGCCTTGTACACTGTCCGACTCTCCCGGGCCCACTGAATGGCGTCGTGTTTGGCATTATAAGTCAGCAGACTGGGATGGATTGCGTGAATTTTACGCATCGTACCCGTGGAGGCAGCTCTGCTTTGCATCGGATGATCCTGATACCTCTGCCACCGCAGTCGCCGAGACCATCTTGGCGGGTATGGACTGCTTTATTCCTAACCCGCTAGTGGCTGCTGGATCACGGAGACGACCGTTGTTTAATCGGCCATGCAGAAAGGCTCGACGAGCGAAGCAATCTGCGTACGAAACTTGGACCACTGCTCGTCTCAATCAGGACCCGAATATTGCTGATGCAAAGCGGAAGTTAAATGCTGCCTCGAGGAACAGCAAGAGAGCGATCACTAGAGCAAAGTTCGCCTTCGTTAGCGGAATTGGCAAGCGACTCACGAGCTACCCCTCAGGTAGTCGGGCTTTCTGGTCGCTCGCCAAAGCTGCCGAAGGAAACTTTAGTCAGTCGTCCTTTCCACCACTGCGTAAACCTGACGATACCCTGGCCCATAGTGCAATAGAGAAAGCCAATTTATTAGGTGCTCTCTTTGTCTCAAACTCGACACTGAATGACGGAGGAGCCGACCCGTCCACCATCCCGTGGTGCGGCAAATCAATGCCGGAAATATCCATTTCACAGCAAAAGGTACGGCGGGTTCTGCTCTCTCTAGACGTTCGAAAGTCGAGTGGGCCTGATGGTATTCCGGCGGTGATGCTTAAAATGTGTGCTCCCGAATTGTTTCTGGCACTAACGCGCCTCTTTGCGCTTTCATACTCTACTGGAATAGTCCCGTCTTCATGGAAGACTGCCCACGTGCACCCTGTGCCCAAAAAGGGCGACAGATCAGACCCATCGAATTACAGGCCTATCGCTAAAAACTCCCTTCTCTCTAAGGTGATGGAGCGAGTAATAAACGCACAGCTCCTTAGTTACCTAGAAGAGCACGATATCTTGAGCGACCGTCAATATGGTTTCCGACATTGTCGCTCAACGGGTGATCTTCTAGTGTATCTGACACACCGTTGGGCTTTAGCTGTTGAGAGTCAAGGTGAGGCACTGGCTGTTGGCCTCGATATGGCGAAGGCCTTCGATCGGGTCTGGCATAGGGGTCTTCTATCGAAGTTACCATCATACGGGATTCCCGAGGGATTGTTCAAGTGGGTAACTAGCTTTTTGTCCAGCAGATGCATCAAAGCCGTAGTTGACGGCTGTTGCTCCAATAGCTTGGACATTAACGCTGGTGTCCCGCAAGGCTCGGTGCTGTCAACGATATGCTGTCCATAGACGGTATTCATTGCTATGCGGATGACAGTACTGGAGACGCCTCTTATACGGGTCGTGCCACAGAACACGATAGAAGTGTCATCTTCGCTATTAGTACCGAAACCGATGCCGCCGTTCCCGACCCCACTATTTTTACTACTACTCATGCAACATAATATGCACAGGCTTACGCACGCACACCCAAAGTCAAACGGAGCGCGGTGATTAGTCAATCGGTCACTACCACATACACACATTGCGTTGCGTGTGTGCTGTAAATCCTCTCTGAATTTACATTTACGCTAGGGATTGACAAAATCGAATTCTTGTCGATATTAATATTTTGATATTATTATGGTATTTATTATTTAATAATAATGAATTGAAAATGTTATTATATTGAGGTCTGAAGCCGTTGAAGGACGCATAAAGCGGAGATAGAGTAGGGGTACTGTAGATTTACCATAGGGGTATGGCATTAGTACGGCAGAGTTATGTCAGGAGTACGATAATGTGTGCGTCCTGAGTGGTTCAGTTACTTACCTTCGGTTTTTTTTAATTACGAGCAATCTCTTGTATGGGAGTAAGGCACTATGCGCCGTCGTAATCGACGCACATTAATTGTAAAGCAATTAACTATCGCAATTTCCTTGGTTTATAGGTATCCCAACTCTACCCCACCCGTGCCCTTACAATACCCTGCTGTACCCCTACCTTACCCCTACTAAAAACTAACATCAAAATCGGTCTACAATTGACGGAAATTTCAAGGAAAGTGTGAAATACCGCCGCGCTCTACCAAGGATACCAACTTATTTGGAGGCCAACTTGGCGTTGATGACAGATGACGAAATTGAAAGTAAGTCGATATGTCAGCGCCAAGGATTCTGATATCCGATTTGCCAGAAAGGAGAGTGCTCAAGAATAGAGAAGACACGACGAAGGGATATTTTTTTAAACACGGTCTAATGTTGTTCGATTTCAAACACGAGTTTGTTTCGACACTTGCTGACGTGTTCCAGTGAAATGTTTGCATGGCCAAGGTACTATGCATCGACCGTACTGTCATCTGCATAGCAATTTATGTCACTGGATTGTAGTAACATCATTGATATATAGTAGAAACAGCGTTGGGGATAACACACAGCCCTGCTGCACCCCAGCGTTCAAGTATTCGGAGTCAGAGCATAAACCGTCGTCTACGACCTTAATGCTACATTCCTACCATACCTTCATACCTTTGCACATTTTCCCAGGCAGCCCATAAGAAAGAAGCTTTGAAAGAAGCGCCTTTTTCCAGACCGATTCCCAACACTTCTCTAGACATTAGGCATAAAATCGACGCACATTAATTGTAAAGCAATTAACTATCGCAATTTCCTTGGTTTATAGGTATCCCAACTCTACCCCACCCGTGCCCTTACAATACCCTGCTGTACCCCTACCTTACCCCTACTAAAAACTAACATCAAAATCGGTCTACAATTGACGGAAATTTCAAGGAACACAAGTACCTACAATAAAAGTACATTCAATCGAAATAAAAATTTCCTCCTCTTTTGATGTCAATTCTACTATACAACAAATATGTTATATCGATAAACAAAAAAAATCATCGATATGGTCGGTTACTGTGCACAGCAGTAGATTAGGCGTAAGGTGTCCTTGAGCGCGGGTGAATATTTTTCCTAAAATATTGATAAATACAAGGTTTTTAGACTTACCGGTGAAAAGAGATTCCTCCTTATGTTCTAGAAGCCTGATCGCTTCTGGTTTTGCAGTTAATTATTGCGCAAAATGGCATATTTTTTACAATTTAGGCACAGCTTTTTTTTAATGCGCACTCCGCGGAATTGTGCAAGAGACTGACGGCGCGTTCGCGCCTTTTGGATGAAACTAGCTCATTTGCGCATAGTTGTGGCGCGCCTGCACCGTCTACTTAGCTTTTCTAACTACTTATTTGTTCTATGGGTCGTGCTAATATCCCTCGTGCCATAGTGGAGGAAAGTCGCGAAGTACTTGTGTCTAAAATCGAGAGTACTTTATCTAGAATCTCCGATTGGGGACGACTAAATCTAGTCCAATTCAACCCCACTAAAGAAAACTCCATTCGTTGTAGCTCCTCAGTTCCAGGACGCACCGCTTGCCATATCTAAGAGCATACATATCCTAGGTGTCGACATCTCTAGTGACGTCCAGTTTCGCAGTTACCTGTAAGAAAAGGTCAAGCTCGCTTCTAAAAAGCTGGGTGTGCTTAACAGAACAAAGCAATACTTCACGCCGGGGCTACGACTTCTCCTTTACAAGGCTCATGTCAGACCCCATTTGGAGTATTGCTCTCATCTATGGGCGGGAGCACCGGCATATCAGCTTGGTCCTTGTGACTCGATCCAAAAGCGCGCTGTGAGAATTGTCGATGATACCATGCTCACAAGTGATATTGAGCCGCTGAGCCAACGGAGGAATTTCGCCTCCGTTTGTGTGTTCTACCGCTTGTACAACGGTGTTCGTTCTGAAGAACTGTTTGACATGATGCCTACAGCTACGTTCTATCATCGCACCGCTCGCCACCGACAGGGAGTTCATCCTCACACCTTGGAGGAAATTGGTTGCGAACTGTGCGGTTCCAAAGGAACTTTCTCCCACGCACACTAAGGTTGTGGAATGAACTACCTGGAGAGGTTTTCCCTGGAGAGTACAACATGGAGTTCTTCAAGAAAGGGGTTTAAAGGTTTTTACAGGGTCGGCAACGCGTGGGTGATGCCTCTGGTATTGCAAACGTCCATAGGCTACGGGGACTGCTTACCATCAGGCAGTCCGTAAGCTTGTTTGGTATAAAAAAAAAAATGAATTTTTCATGCCGAAAATGAAAATTGAAAACCGTTCGACTTCAGGCGAGCGGTTCAAAAATATAAAGCCCAAGATGATGCGGATGGAACTATAATTTATGGCAGGTAGTACGGTAGTGAAACTCTGCAGCAGGTACTAAGCCAAACAACTCCTCAGAGTACTCCCCGTGGTATAGTCGGTAAAAGATGCATAGATTAGATACACTACATCTCTCCGCAGAGCCAGATAGTCGAGGCGGTGGGTCAGATCTTTGGCGTCGACAATTCGCCCGACGTTGAACGCGGTCAAAAGGAAGACACTGATATTTTGGTGTCCCGGCCCTGAGATGGAAACAGTATTCCATGTGCCAGACTTGCGCCTTATAAAGCTGGAGGCAATGTGCCGGTGTGAAATACCGCCGCGCTCTACCAAGGATACCAACTTATTTGGAGGCCAACTTGGCGTTGATGACAGATGACGAAATTGAAAGTAAGTCGATATGTCAGCGCCAAGGATTCTGATATCCGATTTGCCAGAAAGGAGAGTGCTCAAGAATAGAGAAGACACGACGAAGGGATATTTTTTTAAACACGGTCTAATGTTGTTCGATTTCAAACACGAGTTTGTTTCGACACTTGCTGACGTGTTCCAGTGAAATGTTTGCATGGCCAAGGTACTATGCATCGACCGTACTGTCATCTGCATAGCAATTTATGTCACTGGATTGTAGTAACATCATTGATATATAGTAGAAACAGCGTTGGGGATAACACACAGCCCTGCTGCACCCCAGCGTTCAAGTATTCGGAGTCAGAGCATAAACCGTCGTCTACGACCTTAATGCTACATTCCTACCATACCTTCATACCTTTGCACATTTTCCCAGGCAGCCCATAAGAAAGAAGCTTTGAAAGAAGCGCCTTTTTCCAGACCGATTCCCAACACTTCTCTAGACATTAGGCATAAAGTTTGCTTCTCAAGTGGCTTATAATATACTAGCTTTCTTGGATTACACGTTTCTCTTAAGTCGGGGTTGGGAGAGGAAGAAACCTATGTGTTATTCCAGACCCCAATCTACGAGTTTCATCACCCACAAAATTTCATCCACTCCGTTCAACTGTTTAGGCGTGACGACGTATCAAACACACACACACACAAACTTCATATTTATAATATTAGTGGGATAAAAATGTGGACATAATTCTTGACAGCCAATACCACATCAACAGCTATATTGAGTAAAGTCGAAATTATTTTCATGTTGAATAACTACGGGAAAGGAGCGAGGCGCCGATATATCTCCATTGCCAAATTGCATTAAACTTTTGGCGCGACTCCTAACTTGATTTGAAATATTCATAACAAGAACAGCACTCTCTGGGGGGTTAGTCCAAATGTTGGCATGTGCAATGGGAGTACCTATTAGGCCAAAATTTGGAAGCATTGTACCAACACTAACCTAATGTGAAAACTTAACTCGCTGTCACTCTTAAATTTATGACACATATTTTACGCCCTATAAAAGCTAAGGAATATTTTATGTCATCACCTGAGGGTCGCTTTAGTTTAGTGCAATCGGGCATGTTGTATTTTAGGTTTAACTCCCGAAAAAACCGCGAAAACCAATAAATACAAAAATTAATGTTTATATTTATGTCCGTCATTCGTGCGTTCGCGCATCGCTCATCCGATTGCTGTGAAAAAAAGACACAAAGCTTACGAAACGTTAGTCTAACTACATGCTAGTCATGCTACATCTTCGACCTCATCGTCGCTTTCCATCAGGTGAGTTGAGGTCAAATGCAAGCCTATTGACAATAAAAAAACAATCTATACTTTTGTTTAATGATTACCTACTTATAATATTTACCAAGTATTTGTCATGCATGACGATGACATAATTAGAACTACAACACAAAAATAGCATATAATATGCAGGTTTACAAATATCATCCTTGAAAAAATATTTAGCAATGTTGGTTAAGACCAATTCACCTAATAATCTGCCTAGTATCTCAGGCACAAAACGTCTGTCGGTCGACCTCCAATTGATCGATTAAATATGTTAATTCCACTTATTATTAGGTAGAGAGACGGAGCCTAATGTACTACTCTATTCAGATTCAAATTCTGCTGTTTGTCTGAATTGTAAAAGAATTTAAATTATTTCAAGCCTTTTCCTGGTAGAATACATAACGATGAAGAGGCGAAATTAGTTCTTATATTAATGTAAGTGCGTCTAAGTTTCATCATCATTGTCATCGTGAGTCTATACTAGTCCTCATTGCTGAACATGCATAGCATAGGCCTCCCAAGTGCCAATAGTACCAATGCACTCTGCCCTCGGCTTACCGTATCCAGGTTCCACCTGCAAACCTCGCTTTCGCAAATCACTCCACCTGGATGGAGAGTGTCCTACACAATGCTTGCCAAGTCGCTGTCTCCACTTATGAACTCGTTTTCCTGATCGGTTTTCGGCTCATCGGCAGATATGGCGATAAAAAACCATAATATATTTTTAACAATAACTATGCAGGCATTTGCCATCCATACAGGCTATCTGACCTGTTGTGCGAAGTTGTAGCATGCTTGTCTAGAAAAGAATATTCAATTTAAAAATACCTTAACTCTCCTCCAAATCAAACGGCATTCTACGAGATTATAATAATTTATTACTAATCGTTATAACATCTGGCGAATCTTCTAATTTAGTTTAGTTAGTATTAAACTAAGTATCGATTCTAGAATTACGATAAGTTCTTGTTTAGCAGATGAAAGGACATAGATAATTTGTTTAATGCAAACTTTTGAGTTGACATTAATGCTACAATCTATGATAAATAATCCACCTTACATATAATAACTACTACTAATATGGATATGAATTGTCAACGACAGATGTCGGAAAACCCCCGACAGCATCTACTTAGATATACAACATTTCCTAAACTGAAATATTCAGAAAATCGAATACAGTCCCGTTGTTCAAGAGCTACGACGCTCTTAATGCCATGCAGTGTACAAATTAAATGAGTATGTGTACGAGTACCTGTGTACAGGTCAGAACCGCGACATATACTTACTTTATAGTTATTCCCCCTCTGTTGCGTCGTGGGTCAAAATCGGCTAAGCCGTGACGGGTGCAATGCAAGTTCTGTAAAGTAATTGCCTGTCATGAATTAAATCACTTTTTGTACACTAGTTCCACTTTATTATATAATTTTTATTAAATCAAAATTTATAAGATTAATAAATAAGATTTAATAAAAATTATATAATAAAGTGGAACTAGTGTACAAAAAGTGATTTAATTCATAATAATGGAGTTCCATCATGAAGTGACAACACAAAGTGTTAAATATTTAATTGCCTGTCATCAATGAATTTTAGGTATCTGACAATAGAAAGTCGTTGCATGTCTTACTATGCGTACTCTCAGTCGAGAAGAAGCAGATTCTCAGAACGGACGAGTTATCTCTATTCTTATTTATCTTGGTAGAGTCTTCAGAAGCTTTCCGGAACATTCGGAACGACGGAGTATTTGATGTGAAATAATTTTACATTTCTTCGAACACCACATGATTTGCAGACAGATTGTAGATCGCAGTGTCGAAAATACTCTATAGAAAACTGGCTGGTCTTCTTCCAGGACATTAGTCAAATTGTACGACACCCATCAGTGGAAGCGATTGTGTACTAGACGTATATTCTATTAGTCAGTCTTGCGAGTCAGACATGGCTTTTAGATCTTCATCACTATTACCTACTTACTTATCTTATGACTAATAGGTGACAACGATAGTATCAATCATCGATTTATCAATATATATTTAATGGATTTGTAAGTAGGTCGGTTTAAGCTCATTAATAGTTAATGCCCACTGCTCCAGTTAAATATGCACCGAGCGCATGCCCAAAAATGCTGTCTAGTCATCGCGGGCCGCGTGTAGGCAGATCGTCTCGACTCGCACGACAACCTTCCATATTTACTCACCAGTGCCAAGTGACTTACCGGTTTCACGCCATCGTGAGTGGGTTGCCACTGGTTCATTTTCATATGCAAATAGATACATAAAAGACTTACTATCATGTTACCATTACCTAAGATTTTTTCGACCACACATTTATTCTACATGTCATACATACTGTTTATGTGGAATAATTATATGGGTTTCGCTTGTAGTACAGCAACATTTTAATTGGATCGAGTATTAAATGTAAAATCGGTTAGAGACGTTTTAAAAATAGAGTACGGTCTGAGTTAAAGATACGTTGTAACCTTGAGGCAGAGTGGTCGGTTCCGGGTCCCTCGGTGGAGCGACCGGTCTGTGCTCTCCTTACTACATTCACTGGCAAACAACTGCACACAGGTAGGTACGAATATATGCCCTGTCCGGACCGCTCCACGCTCTATTATCGTATTTATAACATCGCATTTTATTTGTACTTGTTCTAAATTAACAGTATTGTAAGTAATAATTGTTGATACTCTATTGCTATTTAGGACTATTTACTAAATGCTGTAGAAACTATTTTGTCAATAATTTTCAGTGTTGGTAGGAAATAATAAAAAGAAACAAAGTATTTATCATTCAATACATTACTAGGTATAATGACACAATGTAGCATAATTTTTGCGATCGAAACTGATTCAATTATGTAGATTAGTAGTGATAAAACTTAAATTTATTGTAACTTAACCGCAATGTCCTTGTGAATTCAGGTTTAATAGGAAAATGCCTGTCTGCTTCGATACATCCGGACACATACGTTTTAGTTACTATATGAAATTTTGTTCTCTCCATATTAATGAAACCAGTTGGCCCGGCGCGACTTCATTAGCATGGTATCCTACTCCTACCCTACTCTGCTCTACTTTCCTCTACCTCTACTCTACGCTACTCTACCCTTAAGCTACCCCACCCCTACCCTGCACGTGCCCTACACCTGCCCTACACATACTCTACACCTACCCTACACTACCCACCCTACACTACCCTACATCAACCTTACCCATTATTTCTTTTATCATCATCATCATCACAGCCCATAACAGTCCACTGCAGGACTTCGGGCCTCTCCCACGAAAGGGGAGGTCATTGCCATAATCTCCACGTTTGGCAGGCGGGTTGGTGATCGCAGTGCAGTTGATGTAAATCTACCCAGAAAGATGCTGCTGCCCACCTTTCGGATTTGTCCCTTAGTCGCCTCTTACGACACATTTCTTTTATACAAACCTTAAATAGGTTATATTCTTGCAATTTTGCTAGGGATCTCTACTTTTTAACCGAGTTTAAAAAGGAGGAAGCTCTCAATTCGGTTGCTTTTTAATGTGTGTTTCTTCAGAACTCCGTTATTTATAAACCGAATTAAAAAATATTTTTTTTATTTGAAAAGATATTCTAGATTAATCTCATTTTTATCAAAATCCAATTCTGATGATGAATGGCATGGAAGGAACTCCTCAAATATTAACATTTAAATGACGATATCACTATTTTCAGTGACAAGTCAAGTATTCTTTAGTGACGTGGAGGTGATGATGAAGACCACAGGCCACCGTAATTCTTCAATGTTGTGACCTCATAACTCCGTCAGTTATAGATCGATTTGGATATTTTTTTGTTGTAGTAAAGGGTATACTTGAAACCCTCGAAAATACGAGACATATCTTACTCAAGTTCGCTTAGAGTGACATCATCTGATGATGCTATGCTTATGATGAAGCCACATAACTCTTTAATTTTGTGTTGATTTTAAGTCGGTTTTATTTTTTTATATGAAGATAAAACATGTTACTCGTTGATAATAGCTTTCTGTAAACTAAAATACTTAAAGTCTTCCTAAAAAGAGGAAAGAGAAAAATTAATAAAGACCACTTAAAATAAGCAGGTAAAGTTCGGACCAGGTCACTTGGATACTAACCAGGACACTAACTGTAGGTACGCTGTTATATCCCACTTTCACACGAATGACGGTTGTTCATTAATTAATTTCCACAACCGTATTATCCTTCACGTCATAGGAGTGGTCTTCTTCATATCGAGTCGATGGACTTACTTCTCCTTACACTTTCTTCGCCCAGTATTCGGCGACGCATACAGCATTTGGACTGAAGTCGAACAAGTCCTAAACACGCCGAGAATGCGACGAGGTGGTCCATGGTTTGCGGAGATACGTCACCGCCACAGGGAGAATTTTCCTTTACATATCCCCACTAGAAAAAGGTTCTCTTTGAATCGACCTACCTGAGTCCGCAGCCTATTAAGCGCCTTCCAGGTAGGCCACGGATTTAGTTTCCGGGTGGAAGCTTATCAGCTGGAGGGATAAAAGACGGATGGTAAAAATTATTGAGTCTCAGGTTATTTCTGGCTGTAGGGGCATCGCTTTCGCAGTCAGTTGTGGACGCCAGTAAACTGGATCGGCTTTTCAGCCTTTTTGCGGTGGTGTCCTAGAGCGGGTGGCAAAGATCCGTTTCCTGTTTACATCTTTCCACTACACTGGCAATCTCTCTGCGGACAGCTGGTGGAGCAATGCCAGAAAGTGGATAAAAGCGGTGTCGGTAAGAGAAGGTGCAGAGTTCGATCCCTAGTGCGGCCATGTACCCAACAATAACTTTTTCTGAGCTGTGTACACTAACACTAACTGAACACTAACTGGTCTGTAAGAGAAAAACATCGTGATGAAACATGCACATTCAAACGTCTGAATGTGTGTGTAATCTTATCCGGTTTCCCTGTTAACAGGTCAGATGGCAGTCGCTTAAATCCGTCATAGATAAGCTGCAAGAGTGCCGACTTTGATGGTATGGCGTCTCGTGTACAACATAAGGTCTGGTCATGCCTACCTTTGGGAAAAAAGGGCCGGTCTAAGAAGCGATGGCACAACAAATTCACCACCAGGAATGCCAAAACCCCGAGAAAATTCATCAATGATAAGAAGGAAAGCGGGCCCCGGCCCTCGCGCGTAGCGCTAGATCTTAAGCGGGATTGACGCCAAGATTATAACCTCTAGGTTGTTGCCGGGTAACTGCCATCTTCTTGACAATTTTTGACGTAGTAGGGGAAATATTTTAAAGTGTGCCCTGATTTATACCTTCTGTACAAAAGAGAAACAAAATCGTAACTGCTAAAATACTTTAATGTTGAGTTTCAGCAATGTTTTATAATGAAACAATTAAATAATGAATAAGGCAATCACGTGGTTTAATGCGACTATCAATAATTAATACGAAGTTTAATTAATTATAATATCATTACAAGCACAAAGCGTTCTTTCATTGAGATTAGGTATATTACATTGATTGGGCGATTCCACCTATCACATTTTCTTTGGAATAATAATTTATTTATCGACTTAATTAGATTTATCAGTATCTGTATTAGGTTCTGCGTTCGTGACAGTAGTATCAGCATTCTCTGCACTGATCACGTCGTTGTTATCTTCATCTGTAACTTTTTCTGGTTCATCGTTTTCAGGTTGGGGTTCGGATTGTTCGGGTTTATTCACTATTTCTTTGACTGAATCGGGTGTGGTTTCGTCCACTTCAGGTACAACGCTTGCTAATTGGGGCACTTCTATTGTTATTACCTCATTTTCGCTCTCCTTTGAACTCTCTGGTACTTTGTTTTCTTCGAGCGGTCTAAATAATTCTTGAAGTGAGGATACTTTTTTCTCTACGGGTATTATTCTATTTAAATACACTAAAATATCAGACAGCGAAACAATCCCCATAAATTTGTCTTCTTTAGTTACTATCAATAATCGATGACTCTCAGTTCTAACTATAACTTCTAAGGCCTCATATAAAGTAATACTAGAACGACATTTTTGTAACTTTTCATCCCAGTCTTTCTTTTTATTCCTCACTTCCCCTATAGTCAGTGACAAATTCGAATACAATTTATCATTTACTAAATTTAATACTTCATATTTAGCATATACTTCTAAAAGAATGCCGTTTTCATCTAATACAGGTAAAGCTGAGACATCCTTGTCCAACAACAATTGAAACGCCGCTCTAATACTAGTATCGTCTGTGACAGACATTATTCCGTCGAAAGTCCCAATTTTCAATTCAACTAACGTTTTATGGAAGAATGTTAATTCAGGAAATTCATTCAAATACACAAATAAAAATCTTAATATTCTCTTATGAGAAAGTATATACAATACGTCACCCGTAAATTGGTCTATCATCAAAAGACGATGTACACGATTTTTGTTAAGTAAGTTTATAGCCTCATGTAAAGACTGATCAGGCCCTACACTACATAAAGCCTTTCGCGATGGCCGTAATATTTTCTTCCAGTTATGTAGCGTATGCCTTTCGAGATCTTCTAGTGACAAATTCTCTTTATCGTAATGAAGCAGAATACGAATGAAATCTGTCACAGTTATCATACCGACTAGTAGTTTTTTGGTCGCGTCCCATAATGGTGCAGATCGAATCCCATGAGATATGAGAGTAGGAAATGTTTTGCGCACTAAAAATTGTGTATCAAAAATAATGACTTTAGCTGATTTAGGTAGCATTTCGTGGCATTTATGATATTTAAAGAAGTTTAACAATAATCGCGTTTTATCTCTACCCCCAATAGATATTTGAACAATAGACAAGTATGGATCATACTTAGGTAGACCACGAACTTCTCTGAATAACTGTTTAGCTTGCATCGGATCTAAAGATGCATAAGAATTTTTATGATAGGTAGGCGAAGTTGTCTCAATAGACGAACGACGTGGCTGTTTATTCTTCTTTTTAACAGGATCAGCCGCTGCTTGGTTCGATTCTTGTTGTTGTTTAGGTCTAAAAATATCCATTATTCTTGCAACTGGACTAGATTTTCGTGAAGAAGCTCCGGTTACAGTATGGTAGTACTTTTTATGAGAATCTTTCGTAGTTTCTGGAATCGGCTCTTCCTTGGACGTCTCTGGTGCCTCTGCGGGTTTTGAATTACTTCCAACAACCGCTTTGACATTTTGCATAAGAGTCTGATGCTTCTTTGAATCACTCTTTCTTCTTAATCGAAATATATCAAAAATAGAACTACGTGGACTAGAAGAGGTTCCGTGAAATGTTTCATACTCTTTGGATGGCGTCGTATCTCTTTCCGCGCTTGAAGCTCTCGATGTCTCAGCTTTATCTTTGAAAATGGATCTGACGTGTGGTCTCTGCGACTCCACGCCTCGCGTGCCGAAATGGACCGTGTGCACATTACTTTGAGCTACACCTCTGACAGGAGATTCTTTGTCATCGGTGGCTGACAATTTTGTAACCACAAACTTCTTCTTCTCCCCAACAACCGTTTGATTTTCTTTTTGTCCATCGGATAAGTTTTTCTTCTTTTTGGGTTTGTGTTTAGATTTTCCATAGTTAGCTGTGTCAGATAAAGCGTTTTCATTTTCCAAAATTGGATCCATATCCAAATGCTTGTACTGTATGTTTTATATCTCTACTTAAGTGTGCGGTCAAAGTGTAGGAACGATATCACCTGTAAAGAAGAAAAGCATTTATTTTACAACTGAAATTATTCAAAATACCTAAAACAAGTTTATAAGACCAATATGAGGTTCTTAAATTTCATTTCCGAAAAAACACAAAACGGAACGGATTTTGATATTTTCTCTGTAAATTAGATAATTTATTCTAGAAGGTTTATTTATATGCATGGTACAAGCAATATAGAAAACCCGACAAGACTCATGTGAAGCCGGGCGGGTGGCTACATATAATTATAAAATGTACAGGTGTAAAAAACAAAAGGGATGCTTTGCTTGTTTTTAATTAAATGATGAACAACGAATTCATGAAACTATAGAAAGGCTTTTATTACATTCAGACTATACCAAGCCTGAGTGGTCAGCAAATGGTACCAATTACTACCATGTCTATTTCTGCCACCAAATAAAAACTATTATTGTATAACGGTTTGAAGGGTAAGGTGGCCAGTTGGGGGACAAATACCTCTTTCAATTAGGTGGTCAGCCTGCACTTTAATCATTACTTATCATTAATAAGATAAGGAAGTGATGTACGAGAAATCTTATAAGATAAAAAAGCGGCACCACTTTGTTTCTCACATAGAGCCAACGAATTCTGTTCCCTTTTTAGTCGAACCGTGTAAAGTACTCTAATACTAATAAGAATACAATATATCTACATCAATCATCCACAACCGTGGCTAACATATTTAGGGTTAGAGTCTTACTTGATCTAAAGGTTAGCGTTAGCAGGTGCGTAGCGTGGATTACGTCAATGGTAGGTAGCCTACGTTGCCTAGCAACGCAGTGCACCAATTGCATGCACCAATGTACACCCAATACTCGCAATTGCGTAATCAATTCAGAATCTGCATTTGAACAACATGTTACGTAACACTCCATAAAGCGAAAGAAATGCAAACAACATAGTAAAATAAAGTACTAGCGGAAACTTACTAGGGCTCTGTAATTACCCGGCTCCAATATTATATTAATCAATACTCTAGCAGCGAGTTATAGTAATAAACACCTTAATATAATGGAGACATGAGGCGTACCTGGTTTGGTTGGGGCCACATCTTTGAAGGTATGTATGGAGTTCACGCAGTAGGCCGTTTTGGGGCTGGTTTTAAGTATTGATGTAAGGAGTTAATGTTTAAACGAATATAAAGAGCTATTGCCCATGCTGTGGATGGTGCGGGGCGCCATATTGGGAGGGGGTGGCAGTGGCGACATCTGCCGGCGGGTGTAAGCATAATGTTCTTTCGGATAGGACCAAAGAACAAAGTAAGGGTTGGGGTTGTGTTTCTCTCATTGTTAGCGCTCTTTCAAGTGTTCTGTTATAGATGGCACTATGCGCTGAGTTACTAGATTTTAAAGCATCAAAAAACTTATTACGATATAAAAATATACAAAGTAATGAAATATTCAGTAATAAGATTCAACGAATCCAACACCTATATCTAAAAGCGGAATGTACTCGGTCTGTTTCATACGTACCGTGCCGTAGCGTTAGTATCAATATTCTGTGACCGCAGTACAAGGCACGTGTCTCAACTATTTTTAGCCGCTACCTATAAAAAAGCTGTACTTTTTGTAAAAAACATAAACATCTTCACTGCTACTATGGAAAATTCTAACATTAGGTTAATACTAGATATTATTTATGTATAGATAGATAAAGAAAATCTTGATTGTAGTTACCTACTTCTATATTAGCGTATTGTAGTCGGTCCCGGCTGTTATCGATTGACAGCACTCGTCTTAGTTTTATGGAATCTTATGAATATGAATCTTAAGACATCACAAAATTATCTACTAACATAGCCATAGGCAATATTGTTCATTTACCAACAAATTATGGAATAATGATTCTAAAATAAATGAAATGATTTCATGCAAATCAGTCGGGGAGGCCCGTTGGACAGTTACTGTGAATGCAGGAGATCGTTCACGTTTTAATTGCTTGAAGAAAACATGCAGCAAATGTTTATCTCTTTTATTTGGGTGCAAATGTGTTTTAATCGCTTTTAGATACCTATCTCTTCCAGACATCCTTAGAGAATGGGTGAAGTTTGAACGCGGAGGAAGGTATGTATTCAGGCCTATGATTTTTTAATGATTGTGACCCCTATAACCCACGCGGACTTTTTAGATTTAACAAGGTGACGATTTCTAAATTTAGAAAAGATTATAATGATACGAGTATAATCGTACAAACAAATAAAATTGGTGAAATTTCAGTGCTCAAACGAACGAAAAGATTTAAATACCTATTGACAAATATGTCAGTGTTATTTCAGAGATGTCTCAAACATACCTGCTTACCATCAGGCAGGCCGTAAGCTTGTTTGCCACCTTAGTGGAGTCTCTCAGTATGCGCTATGTGAGTAGGTCGTGTATTGTCGATTTAGTAATATTTATATCGTATTACTGATGCGGCGGCGCAATCTGCCGCGTGTGCATCACTGCGATGGCTAATAGTAACATCGTTGTGAACGAGCTCCTCGCGTTTCTGCAGCAAAAGTTGGACGTGATGGATGAAGTCAGTGCCGTGCAGATCTGCAAGTCCAGCTTCTCGGAGAAGGACATTTCCGAAGCCAAGGTGCTGCTGTTCTCATCACTCAACATGATGGAGAAGATGGTGTCTCGAAGACGTGACGGGACACCGAGGAGCGTTCAGGATATAATAACGCTACTGAAGGAAACCGATCCCGACGACGTGCCAATCTTTGTCGCGAGGGATTTGAATAAGCTCCCTCCCGTTACGTTCGACCACGTCGACGTCACCAGATTGCTGAAGGACATCGTGCTCCTGAAGGAAAACCTGGCGAAAGTTGAGGCAAAATTCGAGGCCTCTCATAAAACTGTATTGGAGTTGCGTGAACAAATGAATACATTGCGCAACTCTATGCCAGTCATCGGGTCGCCTGCTGACACAGCCACAATGAAAATTCTGCGCGGCGGTGCGAGCGACACGAGTTTCGAGTCAGCAGTTTTAACACCGCCGCCACCGCCGTTGTCCACGCTGGAACTCAATACGTACGCGGCTCGCATCGGCGTACACGTTGCGGGTGCGTCACCGCGAGGCCCTGCGCCCGCGCCGCGCCCGCCCGCACCCGCCGCTCGCCGGCCCGTACCCGCTGCCCGCCCGCCAGCGCCCGCCGCGCCCGCGGCTCCCGTCAGCGCACCGGCATCGCGCCAACCTCGTCGCGTGGTGGCTTCAGCTCCACAAGAAACGGGGGTGTTGAAGCCCCCATGTGCCCCCGACGTGGACTGTGATGAGGAAGGATTTATCACGGTCCAGAAGAAGAGTAGACGTCGTGCTGCTCAGAATTTTCGCGGCACTGCAGTAACCGGTCCCAACTTTTTACTGCGCCCTGCGACACCGACGACGGCGCTTTACCTGTCCCGCCTTCATTACACAGTGACGGCAAAGGACGTGGAAGAGCATATCCGCTTAACCAAAAAGTACCTCGTGAGAGTCCGGCTCTTGGAATCAAGCCATGAACGTACGTTCAACTCGTTCGTGGTGTTGGTTCCCACCACAGACTTGGATTTCTTCATGAGGGAAGATTATTGGCCGAAGGGTGTGGTGTACCGGCGATTCCGTGGGCGACCCAGAATTTCCGGTGCCGCCGAAACGAAAAGTGAAAAGTGTTAGAATTTAGTATTGAAAATTATAATATTATCTATTAGTCTATTGTTAATTTTATAAGTGGTATTGTTTTATAGGTTTGGCTATAATGTATTGTTTATTGTTTTTATAATTTTGTATGATACATGTATTATATCTATGGACCTCTGTAGCCTGATACAAATAAATAAATAAAATAAATAAAATAAAAAAATCTTCAAATTTAACAGCTATGAGAATGATAATATTATCTGTTAAATTGGTAATAATTATAAAATTTTACTCAATGATCATCATCATCATCACATTAGCGTCAATACCTTACGTGCGAGGGTCCGCAGTCCGCATTCCTACTCCTCCTTTTTCACTTCGCTCGGTGGTTGTAACTTTAGACATTAATCTTCAACGTAAAAATGTGTGACGGAGAGTTTCTACGGAGTGTAACTACGAGTACACCTATGACGTCACACCTGCTCAGTCATAGTCGTGCGCCAGCGTATACGTGGTTTTCAGAAGTATATTTTGCAAATTATGCTTAGTTTACATTTATTCATACACTCATTCTTTGTTGTACGTGTCACCTTTGGTGGGAGTTCGAGCCTCCGACGGGCGTAGCTTGACGACTGAGTGCTGTCGATAGCAATAGGGACCAGAAAATGATAATGAAAGAAATATAATTTAGTATTATTTAGGGGAAGATCGTATAGTACCGGTCTCGAAATTGGAAACATGAATGTGATTATAATTTATGTGAATGTGAGTTTGAACATTATTTATTGTGCTTTCGGTGAAAAAAGTAAGATAACTTTACCAATAACCGATTTATACAAATTATTATTTTTTATAAAAATCTTACATCGTCCGGTAGTATCGGACAGCGTTTTCAGCGGACAAGGCAAAATAAACTTATATTACTAAAGTGAGAATAATAAATACTTGCAAGTCGTACCTTGCAATCATGTTCATCAGGATAACATTTAACAAAAACGTAACATATGCAATGTCGGGACTGTTTCATTAAGTATTAGTAGTAAATTAAGCAATTGCTTATGAGGATATATATCAACAAAAAAAATCGATGCGGTGCGGCCGGGGGAGTCGTCAGCTGACCACTGACGGGTTCACCACGTGTCTGCAATGAAATGTTTTGCTTGTATGTTCATAAATGGCGATTATGTAGTGAAATAGAGATGTTATTGACATTGTCCGATACTATTTGACCTTCCCCTAAACATTTACTAAAGCGGGGAAAAAACGTGACAAGGCTTTACTATAGAGTCAAGTGGGAACCAGCCACGCCCTCATCTCCCTCACGTCTCGTCACGTCTTTACCAAACCCGTAAGATTTACTATTATTAATATTTCTAAAAACAATATACCTAATTATTTCAAATTCAAGGGACTACGCAAGGTGTGACGCCTACACTACCCGTTCCGAATTTAGCACTACAGCCCTTGAAGTACGCATGCGTCTAACAATGACGTCAACTTCAGTCATGGCGTCATGGATCCGTGACGTCATCACTTCAGGAGTGCGCGGCAATCAGTGACGTAGTGAGGGCGGGAGGGGGGTATCACGGATCGATACACACGGTGGGGATATTAATAATAACTTCCGTTCAGTTCAGTGACGCTCGACTAATGACGATGTGAAATAAAGCAGCCTTTCTACAAGACACGGGTCGGCAGCTCACGTGCTACGGTTAGGACCGCGATTTATATCAATATAGCGGCGTATCTATAGGTCAGTAGCTTCATTAGGGCTCGCGGCATGTGACATTATCACGTTCTCGTGTGGGCTTAGCAGCGCTTGCTGAACCATGCAACGTTATATGTTCGCTGATGAGACAATTATTTGTCACATGTTCGTCGGTTTTTATTAGTATTATAATGTTTGACACACTGGCTTTTGCTTTGCGAAGTCGTGGATTTATCATCATTATCGTTCTCAGCTGTTAATCCCGCCTTGTAGGTATTAGGTAGGTTGGTAGGGTCCGCTTTCCTACTTTTTTGCCAGCGATGTCTATAGCATTAGTATATTGAGTATTTGGTGGAGCATTACGTAATTGTTACATGAAGTACTAAGTGATTCCTTTAATTCCTAATTACCTGTTCAATCTCCCTGACAACTTCAATCAAAAACTGTTTAGCGGTTTTTATGTGAAAACGTTATAGACACAGATGTAAAGAATTTTTGGCACTGAGAACTACCATTGACTCACTGGTTGCTTGCAAAACTCAGTCCGTGTATCGTGCCATGTGTTTATCTTCTGATTCATTGCATATAAAAATATCTTCGCGTGAATTGCGTATTATTGCACATTCTGTAAAAACACTAACACATTCATGTTTGTACGATTAAAGCCTAGCGAAAAAAAGTTAACAAGTAGTGTGTAGAATTTAAAGTTATAAGCGACAAACATACCTACCTAGCTACAGCTACATACGAGTATTTATCTGAGACATATTTCCTGCCCATTATAGCTTTGTTTTGTATTTAACTAACAGATGAATAAATACTCTAGCTTCATATAGGTAGACACTAGAATCCAATTTTATAAAGGAAAAATTATTACTCATCTGAGGGACCCAATTATTTCACTGATAGAATTCTGTTCGTTTGTTTGTTCCGTACGTTCTCCCAAATCAACCGATAACGTCATGTGAATCTTCCCATTGATAGCTTTTGTAAACTATGTTTAAGTCTTAACGATGTAACATTGTTTTATGTACAATAAAGAATATATACATTGATAACACTATTTTTATAACTTGGAAACACCAAGAAAGAATTAGATTAATAGACAGATCTACCTTTTTCATATTTAGATAAGGCAGACATTTGACGGCCATCTCACCTGTTGGTAAGTGACGAAGCGGCCGAAGATGAAGCATGTCCGTCTTGGAGCAGCCTATTCACTCTAGCCTTGAAGGCATCCAGATTATATTGATCAGGGAACACACAGGCAGGCAATGCTTTCCATTCCTTGGCCGTACGCATCCACGACATAAGGATGAAGCGCTCGCCCGGATCGAGTCTCCCGATGGCGGAAAGGGCAGTGTCAAGCTATTCCGTTGGGATTAACTATTTTCCTTAATTCGAAATATTCCTTATCTTCACCACTAACACAACACTCTTTCCAATTGGGCTTGCTAACATTGCAGTGATTGACCGTTCCGATTATAATGATTAATTACAGTATTAGATAATGGATTGGGGCAATTTGGGGACCGAATTAGTCTTGGGATATTGGGATTATAATTGTTAGAGTGTCATGATCGTAGCTTGTAGCACTCGATAGTCTCTCTGGGATACGTGCGTGAGTGTGTATGTGTGTATAGTTAAAATATTCCAGAGATTACAATGACTCACGCGTGTTCCGGGGGATTTCTGATATCGTGTCTGTCAAATAAAACTGTCATTGTCGTTAATACCGATACCTACTGTTTATAAAATTGTTAATGGTCGAGTACCATCTTTGGGCGAATGAATCCGACTAAATTCAATCGTATCACCCATACGTTTAAAACGTAAAATTCTCTCACATAACACTTTTTTTTGTGAAAGAGGGCCTTACGACAAGCAATTAATTATAGGTAGCGAAGGGATTTAGCACAGTTAATTAGCGATGATTAACAAGTAATATTTAAAAGAACTCAAACTTTTATAACAGACGAATAAGACAGGTATTCAAAATAAACTATCGGTAAACAACGACGACCACACATCTGCGAGATTTTATTACTACTGTCCGACCACGATATTTGAAATGTCGTCTTGTAATAATTCATTGTGAATTAAAGAAACATAAAAGCTGCACACATTTCGCTTCAGGCAATGATGCTATACATTAAGTAGTTAATAGTTAGTTCCAGTACGAGTAGGTATTAAATAGACGTAATAAACATAGACCAGCGGTTATAATCTTATGTCAGTAAGTAGATACGTGATATGCATACAAATATATCAGTGTTAGAACTGTTTGTTCCATAGCTACCTAAGATAGTATGCTCGTAGGTAAATACAATATAAGCAGATACCTACCTAAGCACAGTACCTAGTAGGGTTTACAATCGTTATTGAGTAATAATTTTAAATTGCAGTGAATATTACTTTTCGCAAATCCTAATCCATAAGTACACGTTTATCTTAATAAGTTTACCGAGCATACATCAAAGAGATTACCATGAGTTTTTGAAGGACTCTTGAGTCAGGATTATTAAATCTTAACCTACTCAAATCTGGATTAATCTCGGTATAGGTGGCGAAGCTGATAGCAGGTAAAGAAACTAAATACTTATCTCGTGAGTACCTTCTACTTACCCACCTACTTAGTCTGACGTAGATAACAGTCCGTACTTAGCTACGTACCTGTCACTGGCAGTGTTTTGCGACCTACTGTATCCGTTATCGCTGTGGCTATGCCCTAGTATCATGTAAATGAATATTATTGATTTCACCTTGTTATTTACTAACTCTTACTTCATGCTGATACGTTTTATATAACTATTAACTATAACTATACATATTGTATGAATCTTTGATTTGGTGCCGCTATCTACATATTGTATGAATCTAATGTATAAATACGTTAATCTCTATAAGATAACAGCGAAATACAGGTAAAGATTGTACAAAAACGATCGGAATAAGTATAACAACCAATTCCATTGTTATTTTCTCTAACTCGAATGGTAATGAAGCAAAACACCAACCAATTTATTTCGAGTCAAGCTCACGGATTCCTTGGTTATTCGCCAAAAACGATACTACATGCTGATTAAGAATAAAAAGGGCCATGCATGATTAACGGTGACTACATATGTTTTATAAATCAAGGATTGCCATGCATTTGTTATTGTTTTAATGTTGTGTTAATAACGCATCAACATTAACGAGCGTTTAAGAAACATAACCTCAAATGTTAAAAGGCTGGGTTAATGTTATTTTAATATATGATTTATACTTACAACGGGGAGCATCGCGATGAGCTCCTTTTTGCAGTGACTATTTACGACACTTCACTCACACATAGGTACACTTACTGGCAATGTGCATATTGCACCAAATACGAGTCAACAGTTCAGCAGCGAGCGCGACTGGCCCGACGCGGGACACTGGCCGCTTCACTGGCAGATCGCACGCTCTCTGTGTAATTTGGGCACTAGGGCGGCAAATGATGTAGCCACTGTATCGTCGGAGCGGTCCGCCATCACCAATTAGTACAATTTACAATCGCACTGCGTTCCAATACCGCGCTGACGGCATCGGGACTAGCGAGTCGCGTTCACGCACAGAAATCTCGTTGCTCGGTCGTCGGGCGGCGTGCCGCTGCGTTCGCGCCGTTCGCGCGGGGCCGCGGCGGCGGCGTGTACGCACACAGCGCCGCGCGTACGCACACACCCAAGCCTCACGCGTAAACAGGAGCGAAGCGCGCGATGAACCACACAGCCGACTACTCAGTACGCCTTATCGTTATCGAGTCATAATCTTACGGAAAATTTAATTTTTAATACTTGTGTAAAAAAATCCAAATATTATTTGTTTACGTGAAGTAATGTCATTTCATGCTATTGACGGTGACGTTCCGAGTTTAAGTAGGTTTCATAGGTAACGAAATAGTTTGCTTAATATTGTACCTACATGTAATAAGTTTTATACAGATTTCGATGAACTTTGATATTCTAATAAAGGAACAGGCCACTGCTGGGTTTGAGCCTACACTTTAGTGGTGGATTTCGCTACAATCTCCACGTAAAATGAGTGACCTAGACACATATGCCCCGCCAAAGTCGATATATACCCAAATAAATTGATTTTAATAATATAATAAAGCTGAGAACCATCTCGATGAAACTGGTTATCAAATAAAGAAAACCGGATCGAAATCGGTCATAGTTTCGGGAGCTATGATGCCACAGACAAACTCGACGATACACAAGTAAAACTTACAATACCTGTATTTTTAATGCCTGCAACGTCCGTCAAGACCAGAAAACGGATGGGCTGCATTAAACAATCGCGAATGAATGCAGTTGGGTTGGTTGGTATTCTGCTCTGCCGGATACCACACCACAATATCTTTTTCTTCATTAATTGTAACGTGTTTGGTTTGATATTATTACGATCTACAGCATTGCCCACAACACTAACAGTTCGACGGAAAACGGTGCTGCCTATTATGTAATCTACAGATATCCTAGCAGGTCTTTAAATTATTAGCTAGCTTACCTATACTGTAGGTACCCGTGAACGGAACGGGTTTTTGATATAAACCTATTATTTAAAAATGATGAGACAATATATATGAATACAAATTTGAAAATTATAAACTGCACCTATTACGAGAACAAATTGATACCTCGGGATATCATATCTATTGTATTTCCTAAAATTCATTGTCGTAAGTTTTATTGTCCTTAACCCTTAATAAGGCACGACTAAAAAAAATCAAAATCATTTTTTTTTCGAAGTAATATATTGATTAACAACCCTTTTAATTATAATGAAAAATAAAATTGAAAATAAAACAATCAGAAGTACGCGAAATCTTGGTGGTAATTATTTTACCATTGCCCTTTAGCAGTGTTTATCATGTGGTAAAATAATCACCTTAGCCCGAATAGGAACTAGTACTAGCGATGCTACAGTCCATTGCCTGTCCATCTTCTGGTGCAATATGAAAGCTTTTAAAACATGGTGTGGCGCATAAAGCTACGCAACATACATCACAAATGATCCGCGTTCGTTTTTGATTTGCTTTTGTACTGCAGAACCGGCACCTGGTAAATTTTTTTTGATCTTCGTGGAAGTGTTGCAATGTGGAACATCTAATTTCACTGGGTACGCCGAAATTGCCCCCTTTTTTGTTTTTGAAAGTGATATTCGTGTTTCGTTTTTTACACGTAAATCCATCGATAAGGCTGCGTGCTAAACGAAGTCTGTAATCTCGGTGTGTATGTACCTTTTGCTTATGAATTTGTAGGTATGCTATATTTGAGTTTATAACAGCAGCATCGAACATGAAAAAAATAAGCGCATCCAGTTGCGTCGTGATTTCCTGCCTATGGGGATATTCCTGCCTATCAGATAGATTATATTTTTCTAGAATATTAGCTATAGCGCTCTCGGAAAGTTTTTTTCTGTTCGACATTATACCTAAAATAACAATAACGCAATTGATTAAAGGTAATTATTTTACCACCAAATACTAATGAAGTAATCTAACCGGCCAATGGTAAGTAATTTACCACCAAGTTTACGACAGATTTCTAAAAAGTACAAATATCGTTGCAATATTTTTATAACGACAAATTATGACCAATATATTTCCATATATAAACAATAAATACAAATTCACTTACCAGAATGTACTTCAAACAAAATTTCAAATAGTTGGCGCGGAAACTTCAACAATTTTCAAAATGACGTTATTTTTTTTTCAACAGGTGACATTTGTAAAAACTATCGACAGTTGCATGATTGCCAGTACTAAAAAAGGTTTTAGGGTTTCCGCACACGTTGATAAATCATTTTGAGAACAGGTATATTGATTGAGACATTATCTATGGTCTAAAATCTGAGGTGGTAAATATTTATCCCCTGCCTTATTAAGGGTTAATATCCTAAATATTGATTGTCCTAATATTTGATATCGTAATTTCGGCATGCTCGCTTCGTTCGTTCCGCTCATGCGCGGTGGTTCATAACAACTAACATGCTAGTCGCTTCGCTGCTCGCAACCTAATCCCCTGGGACCTAAAACTTTATTTTGACGGACTCGGTTTGGAGCAATTTTTAAATAACATAGATATCACAAGTTCATTGTAATACACACCCAATATCCTCAAATACAGGCGACCGGTTTCTAAATCCAACCCAACCCATTATTTAACGGATCGATATTAGGAGATTTAAACTTAAGAACATTAGAACCTAGAAACATTAGAACAGACCTAGAAACATTAGAACTAAAGAACTTTAGGAGAATCATGTTTAGGACAATCGGAGGAAGCGTCGGTGGGCTAGTGGTTAAAGTGTCTAACTCGTAAGCGAGAGGTACCGGGATTGAATCCCACTACCGCCATGTACGAACGACTTTTCTGAGTACACTGATTGAATACTAACTTGCTCTTATGGCAAGAGAAAACATCGTGATGAAACCTACACATTCCGGCGACTGAATGTGTAACTATGATCCAATCTGGTCAGGTTCCCCTGGTAGCAGGGTCACGGAGGTTAGATGACTGCTCATGATGATCGCTCCAATATAATTACCTGATCTGCCAAGTCCTGGAAAATGGTCAAGGTGGACTCGTGCGCAAGAGCACAACCGGGACATTAACGCCAAGATGATTTTCATGTTAGGACTATCATCTTTAGGTCTAAAGAAAAGGCACCCCTCGGGGATATCTTCATTAAACAGTGACATTGATTATGAAATTGTATTTATAAATTTACTTATAGGTAGCATGTGCTCTGATAGAACTTACGTTAGGTTGGACTCTAGGATACAGTACTATCAAAGTTCATACATCTAAAGAATCATTTTTCTGTGCAACTACAAGAACATACCTACAGGATGTTTAATTCATCGTTAGCCAAAGTAGCTGAATTAAGGGCCATTAACAGTCCTTGAAGTCCCAAGAACTCATTCTAGACCTCTATTATTTTATTTAAAAAATGAAACTTTATTTTGTCTCATATCTTATTTTAATATAGGGTCAGGCAGAAGCCGGGTGATCCATCTGATTATCCGCTATACTGCTCCAGTGGCGTGAAGACAAATCCGACGTTGGTCTTTACCGACGCCAGAGAACGTAGATCCGATAATGATTTTGCAAAATTTATTTGTCAAGTTTAACTTTATGTAAAGATAATACCTACAACAAAGCTAAGCTGCAGGCCGCAAGCTTGTTTGCCACCTTAGTGGTATAAAAAATGTTTTGCTAGACAAAATCTTAGCGGCAAATGACTAGGTACACGTGTGTGATGCATTTACAGCTCTATCATTTGTCTAATAATTCCTCATAACTCAAAATAATTTCCAGGTGTCTCCAGTCTGGTGTAATAATAGTGAAAATTTATTTAATTATAAACGTAGATACCTATAGGTATATTCTGCTATATTATCCTCCATTGGCAGATCAAAATGCTATTGATATAATGAAATAGTTCTCAAATACCTGTAGGAATATGTTTATATAGGCATTTCATGAAAAGCCTTACGACTTCTCTTCTACGAAAAACGAAGAGAATTTTCTGCGAGTTTGCTTGTAAATAGTTCTACTATAGTAGAAAGTCTATAGTCGGCGCATTTTATCCGTATGGATGTGACAAAAACACTACCAAATATGCTATGCAGACTACATAATTGAACAATACCAACAAAATTTGAAAGCCGTCCCAGCACACTCTAACCACGGCACAGTTTCTCCACTCTGCAGGCCGTGGAGGATAGCATCGCACCGTCAATTATCACCTTTGACGGATGGACAAGTGTTTGTCGGTGAGTCGGCGATGCGGCGGCATCGATTATAGGTAAAATTAGAATAACTGGACGGGTGCCCGATGCCTGTAGCAAATAGTACTGGGGCATGCGACCAATCGCGGCCGCAAATACATGCACCGTTCTGAATGCGGACACACAGGGGGAGACTACAGCGACCAGTCTCGCCACCAGCGTTGCAGTCATCCATCACCAGCTTTCACCGCTCCACAGCCGACAATCTATCAAAATCTGACGAAATGACACGATATTGAAATCTTTTGAATATTTTGGCAGAATTCTTGCAAAGTGGTAGGTACATTATCGTGTTATAAAAAATGCATTTGCTGTGGATTTTTTACATAGTAGGTTCTACCTACTTAAACGGTGAATTTACGTGCCTAAAGAAAATGCTTTGTTCAATGCAATTCCCATATACTTTAATTATCTAAGCGGCTGGTCGAAATTACGAATGACCAGAAGGTTGGCCTCTTCTTGGGTCAGCGCATGTCTCGCTATCCAGCAGGGCAAGGCAGTCAGCCTTCTGGGCACCTTTCTAAAGTCGGTGGACCTGTGTCAAATTCTTTATCTCTAGGTTTGATGATAAGGACTTTTTTGTTAGGGTAAAGTTGTCTTTTTAATTTGTTGTGTTATATATACACTCTCTTCGTTGTTAATGATATAGGTACTTCAAATTAGATATAAGTACTTCAAACTTATAACACTCTATTTTTGCGTTGGGGGTTAAAAGTAAGCGAAACTAGCCAAGCTGTGCACGGGCTTACCCACGTTTTGTGGGTCTCCTTAACCTCTACTATCGCTACAAAGTCGATTAACTCTTCTAGTCGATATTAAGGATAACCTGCAGTGTACTTACAGTCTATAACGGTAACCCATAAACGATAAGTTCTATAGTCATTTAGAACCATACACGGTTTACAACCTAAACAAACAATCCACCTGTACGATTGAGGCTAGGACTCCTTCGTAATTGTGTGCGAAGTCGACATTGTATGGCACCCCGTTCGAATGAGTGATAGTGTATTACACATACAACCTTGAAAACATTTCGTAATGAAGATAACTTCCAGTTTCAAAAGGGAACTTTTTGTGGCCATTTAAAAGGGTTGGACACATCATCATCTGCCAGGGTCTACTTTCTTACTCGTCCTCCTCCGCTTCTCTACTCGCTTTCTCTGTATGCATACTCACTGGTACCCTTCATTTTTATATTATGGTGTTGTGGTGGACGATATCATAAACTGTTCGAGATAATAAGGTACCCATTGATATAGGCCTCAAGCGGTGCTTCTTTCGATATGTCGGACGTTCTTGCCACCTTACACCATTTCCAACTAAACCAGCAAACCACTACCGTACTCCGGCTAGGGTTTTAGCCGCGCTATATGTGTCCGCCAGTGACGACGAGTGCAATCAATGCGGAAACGGTCTGCCCCGAATGGGAGCGCGGGATGCGTCGACGCCGCGCCGCCCGCGTCCCGCCCGCCGCGTCACCGCTGCATTTGTCTCCACGATCCCTGATAGCTGTATAGTGTATACTATACCACTATAGTACGACCAGAGCAATCCGGAGAGAAATTAGCATTGAGCAGCTGCCGGAAAGTTGTAATTTGTTATGCTACTATCGATGGGTTTTATTTTATTATATGGTTTATAGTATGTATTAACATTAGAAATGTGCTTATTTGTTTGTACTTACGTTGTATGGAATTTTGCAATGTGACTAAATATTGCAACTTATAAGCCACGTTCAGTCAGCCGTTCGGTTCGCCATCGACAGAGATCTCGTCGTCATAACTTGGAACCAAATTGGTAGCAACTTTGAGGTTCTATAAGGAACTTTTCGCGCGCAGTGTGTAATTTAGTTGTAGAAGATTTCTTTGGAGAGTACAACATATTCTGTAAGAAAGAAAAGCAATTTGAAAATATCTAAGTACATTTAATGTATAAGTATTTATAAAAAATCATTAGATATTCTATTGTGGAAATGAATGAAAATCTATTTACGCAGTGGGCAACATCCTACTGATACTGATTGCCCACGGTACCTGTTTACCATCACGACGGCCACAAGCTCGTTTGGCATGTGGCACCTTTGTTTATCTATACATAATATATAACAAAGTCGCTTCCCACCGTCTGTCCCTCGGTATCTATGTAGGTATGTATGTACGCTTAGATCTTTTAAACTACGCAACGGACTTTAATGCTATTTTGATAGATAGAATGATTACTGAAGAAGGTTTGTAGGCAAGAAAAAAGGATAGGTAGGGGTGGAGTAGGCGTAAGGTAGGTGTAGGATAGGCGTAGGCGTAGGGTAGGGATAGCGCCGCGTGAAGAAAGTCGCGTCGGGCCAGCTAGTACATAGTATAAAACAAAGTCGCTTCCCGCCGTCTGTCCCTCTGTATGTATGTAGGTAGTTATGCTTACATCTTTTAAATTACGCAACGGATTTTCATGCTGTTTTCAACAATAGATAGTGCTTCAATAGGAAGATTTATATAGTGGGACAACATGCAAACGAAGACGGGGCGGGCCAGCTAGAAAAAAGAAAAGAAAAGAGTGTCCCTACTACAAATATCGCTGAGATCAAAACAAAAATTAACAAGTGCCGAATAATTATAATTTGCAATTCTGTTTACCATGTATTTTCTTATTTATCGTAGTATAATCTAATATTACAATAGAAATGTCTAGGAATCTGTCAGTTTGTCAGTCAATCGCCTCGTGGAGCACTTCAAAATATAATTTAGCACAAATCCGTTCCACTACCATCCATTTATAAGCGTAGAAAACTAGTGTGAAAAACACAAAATCAAGTCCAGCAGTGGACTATTATGAGCCCCTAGTCATAATCATCATGGCCTTTATATCCGTGCTCTTGTACACGAGGGCTCGAGGTCCGCCTTGACCATGCTCCAGGATTTAGCAGATCAGATAATTACAGCGCTGCGACAGCCATCTGCCAGCTGTGCTATCACCCCATTCAGTCGCCTGAATGTGCACGAGATTTTACTAACCGATGCTCTTACAGAAAAGAGTCATTGGTACATGCCTCAGCGGGATTGACCCGATAACTATCGCTTACGAGTCGGATAGCCTAACCGCTCGGCCACCGACGCTACCTTATATGGGCTCCTAGTCAATCACGCTAAAATAATAAAATGCATTTGCATCATATTTGTATGCAATGATTTATTGATACATGTATAGCATAACATGTTGTGCCGAAATATACCGGATTGATCAAAGGACTTCAAGAGTGATAATTGTAGTCCTACTCATCACGTCTTATTGTAATGTGTACCTACATTATTTGCTCGCCTGTCAGCCACGCTAATAACAAAATATATTTATTTGATATATCGCAAGGTCACCGCGTGGCCGTGTGGTGTCCGGCATGGCCGTGTGGTGTCCGGCAGAGTAGAATAGCACCAACCCCTTACACTCGTGGGTGTCGTACAAGGCGACTAATGATTTCGAAGCACAAAATCTAAAAGTCTCCGTAGGCTGGAAAATGGGCAGCAGCGTTTTTCATTGCTGTATAACACTGCGATCTTCAACCCGCCTGCCGAGCGTGAAGATTATGGCAACAACCCTCCCCTTTGTGGGAGAGGCCCGAAGTCCTGCAGTGGACTGTTATGGGCTGTGAGGCTCAAAAAGAAATTGCTAATTAATCTCTTCTAGGTAGTATATTAAAAACAAATATCAGTCGTAAGGTTGTAAGATGGAAGACATTATTTTATATTCCATGTAACTTAATAGTACTTTTGTTAAAAATAACAATTTACTTCTACCGATTAGAAGATAAACGAAAGTTTTCTCAAAAGCTCTTAACGGACTTCTACCATTTTATCTTACACATAATTCCATAAGATTTTCTGCGAGGTTGTCCTATATTATAACCCTATAATATTTGTATGTAAGCGAGTGCATAATAATTATTAAAATTATATCGCCTTATCAGAATCAGGAATTTATTTGTAGACAAGATATATACACGGAAGCTTTTACAATAAAGTAAAAAAGCTCTTTAAAATAATTTACTGGTACAGATTATTGTGCAATATAAAAATACGGACTATGGATGTCAACTTTTTCGTAAAAAAGTAAATTTGACTATTGTAAGAATTTGTCTTTAAAAATGTAGAGTATTTATTTTTACAAATTTAAATAATCGCACGATTATTAAAGAAACATTTGTAAAATTATTTAAACCAAACAAACATTTATAACACCTTGCTTTTTCTGATATTTACGTGATGTTCAAACATTTTAACCGAAACAACTTTTAACGGATAAATCGTGAAACATAAAACAGCGAATAATCTGAAAAGTTGTTCCTTTTAAGACGATTTACAATTGGAATTTTCCGCAATCGGCCAGCTATTAGCATCCATATAATTATGATCAACGTGTGTTGTCATGGTGGCAGGGCAGCGTAAAATGGCGGTGGTGCTAAGCACCGCGGCACGTTGGCACCGCGCGGGCGTGCGGGCGTACGGGCGTGCGAAAGCTCGCGGCGGCGTACTAGCGATGCCGTTAGCGCAGGCTCGGCGGGCGGGCGGCGACCGGCGGGCGGGCGGCCGTGGGAGGTACCGTTAGTGACGTCACGCCCGTGACGTCGCCGCCGTGACGTCAGGCGGCGGCGATATAGCCACCGGGCTCGGCGGCGGCGGCCTCAGTAACGCACCGTCCGTTCGCCAGTGCACACCTCGGCCCCGCGAATCGCGCCTGCCGTACAGTGAGTGAGCGTGCAGTGAGTGGAATGTGCTCGGCCGCATGAGGATCCTGCTGAGCGAGCTGGGACTGTCTGGCGCGTGCCTCGGCCTGACCCTGGAGCCACGCGCCCCCGCGGACCCCGGCAAGCCCGCGCCAGGTCAGCGCCGCCCGCTACCGCCACGAGCGCCAACCTCCTACTTCTGTGTTTATTTTCGCTTTCGTTGTGTAGAACCTCCGGGTGTTTAGACTTTGTGTGGGACTGTCGTGACGATGGCCATCGGCTAGGATGCGAGGCGCGTTCCTGACGCCCTCGAGCCACTCCTGCGGCCTTAGACAATTCCAATACACACGTACGTACCCCCCTTTTTGGTTGCTTTTATTTTGTTTATCCTTTTTATGTTATTTATAAGTTACTGAATAAGTTGTTTTTGTTGTTTTATATGAATTACAAAATATCCTTTACTGCGCTTGAAGTTAAAATTTATTTACTTTTTGGGAGTTCGATTAAACTATCAAATATCTAAAAGGCACCGCAAAAATATATTATCACATAAACTATTACTGTAAAATTATTTAAACATTACATATTTACATTTAATTAGGTTTAGTTTGAAAGTAAATCACACTCCATAATCAATCTACTATACTCTAATATACATATCTTAGTAAAAGTGACTCGTTGATGTCTTTTGTATCAAGTAAAATAAAATTCAATTTTTTTGCGTAAGACTAATGATGCTAACAAGTGAAAAATAATTTTCCTGCCCATATAACTGAAATGTAAGTGTAACAAATTACGGTATAATTTATAGATTGCCTGTATACACACAAGAATAAAGAAGTATCTTGTTGATGTCTTTTATAGGAAGAGATTCACGTTGTATATACTTTATAATTTACGTATGATCTTTTCTCACGTAAAGCTTTAATTGAAATATAAGTATAACACATAGTTCAGGAAGTAATTTAAATTGATCATTGTTAAAGCTCGGCGCAAGTTGTTGCAATACCTTAAAAGTGACTCGTTGATGTCTTTAATATAAAGAACTAAGATATAGAGGAAATGTACCTGTATTTTAGATAGATTGAATAAGTAGATACCTATTTATTCGATACCGTTAAATTGGGTTACTGAGATTTGCGGGAAGACATTGATAACTTTTCTCTATTAATCAAGTGTTATTTATGAAAACAAAACATGACATACATTTGACAATACTGATATGTGGATGTCGAAAATTAGCAATCTTTCCCTTAGAACTTAGTAGCGAAAAGTCAGTAACCCCAATTAGGTACCCCAATTATATAGGTACGATGATCATATTCTGCACGTTATACTTAGGTATTTCAAATCTTGACAACTTTACATGAGTAGTATATTTGGTTATTTAAGTTAATATATATTTTACATTTCCTACAATATAATATGGTATATAAAAGTACACATAACATAGTTACAGTTACAGTAAAAATATATACTAATACATATAAAATAAACGAAAAAAAAACTTCATTAAATTTTAGACAATCAATAGTTTAAAAATAAACTATTGAAATTAAGACCAATTCTTATTAGACCGCTCTCCCATACGCAATGATGTTGAATTCAGTTCACATATTGGGATTATTCTCACAGTTTTGCCAAGAAAGAAGCACATTTCTGCAGCTTATAATTTTATTTAAACATGTCTCTATTTTAATGGCTAGGCCCTAATGTATACGTCTGACAAGTTCAATCTAGTAACGAGACGGTTAGTTTCCTTTGCAAATGAAATACATTGCAACAGCTTACAAAAAGGGTCTCGTTGCTGTCTTTTATAAGCAGCCCTTAAACACATAAACAACCATAATTAAACAATCCTTCAGCACTTCCTTCGCAAACCGCTCAAAGAACCGGACCATATTTGTAAAACCAGGCATATTGCGTTAGGTTTATTACTTCCACATGTTATAAATAAATGAAGGATGAACACGAGTGGTGAAACAAATTTCATCACTGTCCCGAGACGACACACGGCGGTGCTCGCATAAATTGCTCGGCGGTCGGCACCCATCGCAACCGCGAGAGCGCGCCATAATCACTACGCGGGCCATTGCCACCTCCGAGACCTGATGATTGTTATTAAGTGAATAGGCAGGTATGGGCCGAATTGAGTGTGGATTTGCTGCGCTCGGGGCGCGTTGGGCAACGGCAGCGGTAACGTGGGATGTTTATGTCGCTATCGGCGGCCGCTGGCCTCAGCCGAACCTGCACTTGCCCAATCGCTGTCGCAACTGGCAGACGCTGCACCTGCCGCGACGCCCGCATCTGCAAATTGCCGGCATAATGCGTACATAACATAAACTGATCTCAATCTGCATACTTACCGGGCGAACTAGCGAAACCACTCGGCTTACTAAGCTCCTGTAGGCACCTTGTTAGCGCACGCAGATGAATACCGGTATCCTTACAGAATAGAAATTTTGCATAAGGCGCCGATGCCGATAAACCGTGTGAACGCACGCGATATAAAAACAAACTTTCACTTTTTCTGTTTGGTTAACCATCTTTTAAACGCACGCTGAAGATAGATAGATCTGATGTGATAGAAGACAAAAGTGGTCCTATAAACATCTAAGCCGGCCACTAATAACATGAGCATATTACATTTATGGATATAAAATGCAAATCGACAGAGGTACCTATTCAAATTGCCAAAAAGCAATATAGACGGTTCCGTCACATGTGCAGAATTACGAGATTATTTTTGGCAATGACTTAAGTTAACTTAGTATACCTACGTTTAAACTGATTGTATTAGATTGATGACGTCCTCGTAGTTTGGAGCGGGCGTGCTCAGATAACTTGATAAGGGGCTATCAGCTGCCAGCTGGGGTGACGTCACGCGATCCCGCCCGCGTCACTCTCACTGGAACCCCCTCCGCACCCCGCCGCCGGCGCCAGGCGGGACCAGCCCGCCTGCCGTCACTGCTCATACAATGAATCTCTCCCGACTGTGCATCTAGCTATCTAACAGTTACAATAACCCATTGTTGTGCAAAACATTTACCCCTTTCTTTAAAACTACACAGATATTATTTTCTATGTATATAATTTTGTACCGATGTACACTGGGCCAGGTCTTCAACAAGAGTTCGAGTGTATCTAGCTTTTTATCGAAATCTGGTGGGCGAATAGCAGGAAAAAGCTAGTAGGTAATTTATAAAATCAAAACACGTTTAATACGCCAGAAACGGGAACTTAATAAACAAAGTATGATAGCGGAAGTGCTCGATATACTTACAGCAATATAGTACGACCATGGTACTGGTATATGACCGTATATAAATGTTTCCAAATAAATATGCTAGTTTATATCTATACTAGTGACCCGAGCCGGCTTTACACGGATGTTCATGGGGTTTCTCAATAATTAACAATTTTATTATTATATTTATAATTTTAGACATATGAACCTTCCAGAATGAATTCTCTAAAGGATAGTGAAAACCGCTTCAAAATCCGTTGCGTATAAACTCAGGAGTCAGCGGATATACAAACAGAAACACAGACCGACAGACGTGGATAGCGACTGTATTTTATACTATGGAAGGTTATGGATGACAAGCTATATTTACGATGACTAGTACTTTCCAGCGGGGAAAGACATTTTCGTCCATTCATTTTGTAGACGTCTATCGCTTTCCGTTAGAAGGCGGTATTACGTCAGCAGGTCTAAAAATACTGGGGTGGTCTCGAAGCGTGCCTACTGCCTTTAAAGGGTGGGTTGTCGAGGGGTGGGGGTGGGGGTGTCCTCGGCCTCTGCATCGAGCGGCGCCCGTGACGGCTGCGGTGACGTCACGCATCGACCCGCACCCGCGCCCCGGCTCAAGGCCGTCCTTGGCCCTCCACCCAGCCGCCTACTAATTTCCTTATCACTACCACTATATTACCTATAGGCCATAGATACTGTTCGCAGTCTATGAGAAATCTATAAAATGATATAAACTATTCAAAGGCCAGCAAGGTAAATATTGACAGTAATATTGGAAAGACGTCTATAGTCCAAGGTAAGGCCACTGTTATTTGTTGAAGTTGTTGACTTTGTTGTGCTAAAAAATTGTAATTCGAATACAATCATTGTCCACTTTCTTTTGGCTAATTTCAAAAATGTTTTTCATACCAAAAAAAATTATCAATGGAAACAGTATCATTAGTAGGTAGTCACCCATGCGGATATGAGTTCCGCAATGGTATGTTTGTTCTATGAATTCTAGCTGTATTCGGAGCATATTTCCTGAGAAATTGGCCAGTTATATAACTTAAAACAAACGTATCTATAGTTTACAGTAACTTTAGTGTGTTCTAAAGTTTACAGGAGAGGAGGTATAGTATTAATACCTAATGCGAGGAAGTTACCCGTAGATATCATTATCATATTAAAATTAATAATTGACCGGATTAACAAATGGGCAGCAGTGTTTTCAATTGTGTAATTTAAGTGATGCACTCCTCGTCCTACATGCCAGGTATGGAGATTATATATGCATTATATTCAGATAAAAATAATATTATCAGGGGGCATGCCAAGTCACGCCGACAAGTACGGCCATTCACCCTTTTCTCGAAGCAGTTCAACATATTTTCTAGCTCTTTATCTATTTATTTGTTAGGGACTGAAGAAACTGCCTGAATTTTATATTTCATTGTCTATGTAATGTAGACAGATAGACCACTTAAAAGATAACTTTGTGCAATTTGCAGAATATTTTGTTTAAAGAAGTACTGTCAGACTTGGATCATAGACTTGGACTTAGACCTTAGAACTCATATATTTTTACGGAAGAGTCACGAGAAACACTACGAAATTTTTACATTAGAATGTTTTGATGGGATACGTTATTTCTATAGCGCAATAAAGAACAACAACAATCAACAAAGAAAGTCAACCTTGCCAAAGTTAGACATCGGTTGCAAACAACCCACTGTTGAGAGCTTTGCCAAAATTTTTCTTCTTTATTGGCAGGCAGAATTCATAGTTTTGGATTAACGCGATGGGATTGCAACTGTGATTTTTAATGTAGCCATTGTTAATTTGTGGATAAAAAAAATACACTACAGAAAACACTGCTGCCCAGTTTTTGGTCTACGAATATCCTAGCTGGTCTGGCTCTACGACACCCAGACCCTAAGCCTTGTATAACACCCATAAATTCGGGTGGTGCTGTATCAACTGCTCATTTTATATAGCTACCGGAAGTGACTAAAATGTGACATCACACATCAGCTTTTACCTCCCCAAAATCAACCCTTAAACAATGACAAATATCTCTGTCATCTCTTTCTAATACTTAGTTATTTTTTTCTATGTCCATGCTCTCCATGCACTCTATGTAAACTTTGCCAGTTAAAACAACAACGGAAAATGATACCAAAAATAGGTTGGTAAAAATATCAAAGAAGATCCGCGAATAAATCCTTTCCTGGACGAATAAAGACGTGCGCTTTTCTAAGAGGACTAAAAATAACGTTATCCTACTAAGGTAAAAACATAGGTAGATACTAAAATATACAACGTCGGTTGTGTCAAAGACGGGGGTATGTACGAAAATACTCTAGCGTAGTTGCGGTGGTGGTGAGGGGCCATGACGTCAGTGGCGTTGACGTCACGTGCACTCCCCACGGCCCTGCCACCCCGGCCTCCCCAGCCGTGCCGACTCCGTCTACAGCTGATAATCCACCACAATAATGTGTTTGTAGGTATTTCCTTACAGTCCAAGAATAGTTGCCGGGGTATACCTATTTTATTTTGCAATACCTTCACATAAAGTCCACAGTCCACTGCTGGACTTCAGCCTTCTCCACATCAGTATTCCTACGGCTGTGCCATAATCAACACGTAAAAACACTCAACAGAAAACTCTGCTAAGCATTTTCCTCAGGTATGGCCCTAGCTGGTTAGCCTATCGGTCATTAGGCGCACCCGAAGTCGTATGGGTTACCACACGGCGAGTAGAATTGGTCCGGTAGAGTGTGAGGATCAATCATATAGTAGAATTTTAAAGATTTATTGAAAACAACTTAACGCATTTTCATAGCAATGAAACCTAGTGAAATAATTTTGAAGCCCGTTTTGAAATATATGAGTTAGATAGATTTGAAGGAAATGTTAAGCGCGACGAAATATGTGCTTTATTACGTGTTACTTAAGGTTTACCCTGGTCTCAAATGATGTCATCAGACATGACAAAATCAACTGTGATTTAGCGCATATTCTGCTCTGGTTTAAGAGGTATCGTGAAAATTTCTTTACAGTCATTCATGTGGATTCATAAGCTAATAGAAAAGTTACTAAACAAAAATCATGGCTGATCCTCATTGCATTGCAATATTATATTAGATACTAAGCTCTAAATCTACCTTCACTTCCTTCCCTATAGTGATGACAAACTTCTGCCGCTTTATCCACATGCATTAACTTTTAGTTTAGATTTAGGGTCTTAACTTGACCTAATTGCGACTTGACATTCGTCACAATAAAATGTCAATTTTCAGCTGCAATCTCTTGCAGTTCTCTGTGAATAGAAATAAGGCACCTAAAAAAAGAGAGAAAAGTCAAAAGCGTCATTTTAATTTTACGTAATAATAAATATAAAGGAAAAGGAAAGCGCCAATTAGTCGGCTGTTTTTGCCAACTAGTCCGCAACGTGACCGAACTAAGTAAGTAGGTACGCAGAGGAATATGCTCTTTTCATAATTCTTAAAAATAAATTGGTGAGACGCAAAATTCCTGGATGGCAAAAAGTAACAAAAAATAATTATTATCTTTAAGTATAAAAGGCAAACAAGAAAATGCTAATTCATCATTACGCATTGAACCTATTGAACAATAAAATTACATTTACTACGCAGCCCACCATTCAATTTACGCGATTGTACATAATGGCAACGTAGAGCGTCATCGTACGAATACGTCATCAATGTCTGCAATTGTATCCATGTTTACGTAAAGCATTACGTCACTAAGGAAAAGCTTGCGTATTCATCGCGCTTAACACACATTCGCAATTTTCTAATCAATATTCGCACGTGACCAGTAACGCCATCTAGAATGTGCGCCTATGAACTGTAGCAGTCGGAAGCACGAGCGTGGGTTCGCTATGTGACGAGGGTTGCTTTCTACAAACTTCCTCCAGTAACTTGTGCAGCTTATTAAGTACAGATGTAGCTCTAAGCAACTTGTTTGGCTAGTAGTTTGTTTTACATACTTGGCGTAGGTAGCAGGTACTGTATCGAGGATTGCAGGATTTGTATCTACTAGTAGATATCTTTTACAAAATAAAGAGTGGTAGGTGCGTACTTATCTATTTACAAAGAGCATGCATTTTTACTAGAAAACTATATTTTGCATTTCAGACGCCTTACATATTTTCGGTCGATGGCCTAATGGTTAAGGGAGCCGACTCGTAAGCGACAGGTATCGGGTTCGAACCCATTGCCACCGTGTACCTTTGACTCTTTTCTGAGTTATGTACCGACATTAGTTGAACACTAGCCTATACTCTTACGGTGAGGGAAAACATTGTGATGAAACCTGCATATTCATATCCTGTTATAAAATATAAAGGAAGCAAGTGAAGCCACAGACAAAAGTCACAGTTACTTTATAACTACGTTTATTATAACTTTCACTTCTAACTATGAAGTTTTCTCGGGATAGTGGGTGGCTAATCGCATATTTCGTCAATATCTTGAATTTTCACTGATATTTTAGTGTCTTAGCTAGCTTAGTTGTTCTAATGTATCAAGTAGTCTTTTGTTTCTTTCCGCATATAATAATCATCTTGGCGTTAATGTCCCGGTTGTGCTCTCGGGTACGAGGGACCGGGGTCTACCTTGACCACGATCCGGGATTTGGCAGATCAGTAGACCTCCTTTCGTGACCCTATCAACGGGGGAACCAAACAAGACTGGACCATGGTTAGACATTCGTTTATCTATGGTTGTACATTCATTCATCACGATGTTTTCTCTCTGATGTTGAGCATCTGTTAGTGTTCAACTAATGTACGTAACTCAGAAAGAAGTCATTGGTATGTGGGAGCTAAGCGTTAGTATCTTCGCTTACGAGTCAGACCCCTTAACCACTAGGTCACCGACGCTCCTCCCACCGTCGGTCCTCAATTCTCCTGTTTCTTTTCTCTCTAACTCAATGATAATAACAAAAGACATATTTATTATTATAGATGAATCTTTTACCTACTAATAGTATCAAAAGGAACAGTTTGAATGTGTGTAAGTATGGCACTTGGGGGTAATCTCCGAAACCACAAAATCAATTGCGAAAATTGTTTCACTAACGGGAAGCTACAATATTCCCGAGTGTCAAATTTTAGGTACCTAGGTCCCTGAATAATCTCGAAAAAAAATAGAATCTTGTCGGACAGTTGAATGTTTAGAGATCCGAACTTCGCGCGGGTTAAAATCGCGGGTGACGGCAATTATAATGTAATAATACGTGCGCTAAACTATGACATCTAGAGCTTATATCTATTTACCTACCCACTTTAAATACGATTATTTTGCAAATTGTATATGTAGGTTGCTATCTAGCCAGATTCAATACAAAATCTGTTCAGCGGTTTAGGCGTGACAACGTAAAAGTTCAAATCTCACGATTACTCACGATTTAGCGACTATAAAATATTTTCTGGAGAAACTTATTTAACTGTATCCTGATTAGCGGTTTTCTAAAATTATCGTCAATAGGAAAATGTCTCCAACTAACCCTCCAATTGTTTCGTAAGTAAGACTTTCGGAGAAAGTTCTAAGGACATTTATGCTCTAAATATAATTTAGTTTTATAGACATTATTGTCTCTGCGATAGTCTGCGAAAGCCTGCCATAATGTCATATATTCACTTATTCAGAAGAATATTCCCTCATTTTTAACCCAATTAAATTATACGTATTCAACAACTGATAAAAAATCCTTGTTTTTAACTTGACAAATCTCTAAGAGCAAAAATATCAAACTATTATTAAATGGAATCGAAATTATCGTGTGTACCTCTAGACCAGGGTTTCTCAAAGTGGGGTATACGAACCACTCCGTGGGTTTAATTGACATAAAATAAGCCCACCCATCGCATTAAAATGAAATTTGATTTTGGCACAGTGGTACGTGGAGCCGTAAGTTTGAGAACGGATTTTTATGCGATTTTTACCTTCACGTCTAAATGTATATTATTGTATATTATAAGTCAAGATAAGAAAAGAAAACTCGTACGAAGCCGGGCGCTAAAAAGCATTTTATGAAACTAAGTTAGAACTGGGTGCATTCATAACTTTGAAAACCTTTTACTTGTAGCCCGTTAGAAATACGTATAGAAGTATACGTTTTTATAACAGGCAATTATGGAACCTATACCTACAGCACAGCTTAACATGTATTGGCCCTTTTTATACTTAACCTTTGTTGTTTATACTAAGTTTGTCATAGTTGTACATAGACTACGACGGACATGCCAACCTTAGTTGTTTGATGCTGGCAAATTGTACATGATAAATAAATTAGCTTGTAAATTTGATAAAAACGTTTTTATTTAAAAAATTATAATTCTGCGCGAATCGGACATTTGAGATTATTTAACAATACAGGTCAATATCAGTTGAAAAACATATAAAAAATTATATTTAATTATTGTTATCATATTTGTGTACATAAAATATTGTTTTAAATTAAGTAATAGTAATTAGTATACGAGGCGCGATTGTAGCCCGTGCCGAAGGTAATAAATTAGTAATTCAGTTACCAATGGTACAAAGCTACTATGCGGTTGATGATAGTATAAACACATTTTTTTACAAAAACATTTTTAGTACCAAATAAAAGACATCGACGAGGTTCTTTAAACTTTACTTATAGACAATGCGATTCAACACTAACAATGGTAAATATATTTTACAGACAATACCAACGAAATGTAATAGGTATTTTAAAATCTTATGAACGCTTACAAGATACAAAACATTATAAGATCACAAGTACCTCTTCCTAGCACTTTAAAAAATAGATGGTAAAAAATAACTACCAAACAAAAGGTACCGATATTGTTTTGTGTATGGCTTAATAAGGCTGGAATTAATGGTTCTTAACATAATAGAAACTGCAAATGCCACTGATTTCATAACCTCCCGAGGGAACCATCACCTTTTCGCCCCAAAAATGTTTGCGTCTCGGTGGCAGTTGAATTTAGACCTAAACAAGGAATTATAAGGGTGAAAATTAAACGGAACACCTAACCAGGTTGTAGCGTTTCTTCTGTACAATTAGGTGAGGTGTATACATAGGATTCAATTTTCGGGGCGTGGCGAATCGGACACCGTGACACGATGTATTCAAAACGCCAATATTCGGTTAGCAAAACTGCAGTATAAATTCGGGGGACCTTTCCTTCTATTCGCCATTCCTAGTTCGAGCGATCACCGGGTATCATATCGAATAACTCGCCAGTTTATCGATTAGCCAATTACGTACACTTGTGTTGAAGGAAGAACCAAAGTATGTTCGCCGAGGGTAAATATAAATCATGCATGACTCGGGTAGCGTGATAGTTCAAAGGACGGTACCGCCACCGCCCTGTCCAGCATTTCCTATCGAGGCGCATTCAAAACGCAACGCCGCTGGGGAATGACAGAAAGTTATATAATTCATAAGAAAAATTAAAGTTTTGTAACTTCTTGTCTAATGCAATATGCATTTTTGTTACAGGGCCGAGCGCTTTAGAGCCGCGCTCGCCAACCGCCTTCTCGTCGAACTCCTCCAGCATGCTACTGCTGCAGACACACGTGAGTACCTAACCTCCCTACTTCAGCTTGGTTTAGCAACATAATTTATACTGATATATTGAAGAGAAAAGATACAGTTTTGTTTGTTTGCAATGAATAAACTCTAAATCTACTGGACCGATTTTGAAAATTCTTTCACTAATAGACTACACACTACATTATCAATAAGTAACATATGCTACTTTTTATCCCAGGAAAATAATAGGTTTCTGCGGGGAAGTTGATAGTTTATAGAGATTCGAATGCTAACTCAGAAAAGAGTCATTGGTACATGGCGGCACTGGTTTCGAACCTGGTTTAGCAACATCATTGCATTACAATATTACTCAACAACGGGATCTAAAAAATTTAATATTTATTATTCAAGGTTGAATAATTTAGAAGCGCTACATTCGAATAGAAGTAGACAATAGGTACATAATAATTTATAATATGATACGGACACCTGCACAGGCGTGCTACACGGCCGTGTCATCGGCTCTTAACTTCAATTGGAGCAACGAACGCTATTGGTGCGTTCTGTCCGCCCCTGTCCTCAGTTCGCCGCCTACCGCTCTACAACGCCTCCATTTATCGATTGTCATTTCTTTTTCAGAGCAACTACGGTTCGTCCTTCACTGATCTATTGTCGCCACAATATCAAGAAGACTCTTCGGAGATTTTAGAAGAGAATTTGGATCCATTCCCGGACGTCGAGTTTCACGCTCCGATCCCGCCGGAAGTCAAGTCGCATCGCACAACTCCTGTGAGTGAAACGCCGTCCCCAACCCTCGCGCCAGCGCTGCCGAGCTTCGAGGAAACTTATTCAGTTCGCTACCCTAAGCAAGAAATGGCTGAATTCGGAATCAAGATGGACGAAGATTGTTATGTCAGTCCTTATTCGCATCAAGGACATACTTCTGCGCAGCTGATGTACCAATATCACCAGCCCTCGATTCCATATGTTCCTTCAACGTACTACGCACCACCTCAACCGTGCAGTCCAACTTTCGACACCGGAGGTGTGGCTCATACTCAAGACTCTTACTCTCTGCCCGCTCTGTCAAACACGGTCGATCTTCATATAGCCACAGATCATAGTGCAAGACAACGACGAGCGTCTCTACCGGTGCAACGGTCTGAGTCTAGCAGTTCTAACGACAGTCCCAAGCTACATGGGCGAGTTCACTGCATGCAAGCCTCCGCCCCGAGTTCGGCCTCGAGCTCTCCAGGCGGCCCACCGTCGGAGGCGCTGGGACAGCGCGGCGCGCCGTCCTCGCCCAGCCAGCTCTGTGCCGTTTGCGGAGACACTGCCGCCTGCCAGCACTATGGAGTCCGAACCTGCGAAGGATGCAAGGGATTTTTCAAGAGAACCGTGCAAAAAGGATCCAAATACGTATGTTTAGCCGAAAAGTCTTGTCCTGTTGACAAGAGGAGACGAAATAGGTGCCAATTTTGCAGATTCCAAAAATGCTTAAACGTCGGAATGGTTAAGGAGGTCGTAAGAACGGATTCGCTGAAAGGAAGACGAGGGCGACTACCGTCTAAGCCGAAATGTCCGCAGGAATCTCCTCCGAGTCCGCCGATTTCATTAATTACCGCACTGGTGAGAGCGCACGTGGATACTTCGCCGGACTTCGCTAACCTGGATTATTCGCAATACCGTGAGCCAAATCCCGTGGATCCTCCCATGTCAGACTCTGAAGTGATTCAACAGTTTTACTCAATATTGACGTCGTCGATGGATATGATAAAAGTATTCGCTGAGAAAGTGCCCGGGTACGGTGAGCTGTGCCCCGAGGACCGCGAGCAGCTGTTCGCGTCAGCGCGGCTGGAGCTGTTGGTGCTGCGGCTGGCGTACCGCGCGCGGCCCGAGGACACGCGCCTGACCTTCTGCAATGGGCTAGTGCTCGACAAGCGGCAGTGCCAGCGCTCCTTCGGCGACTGGCTGCACGCCGTGCTCGACTTCAGCAACACCCTGCACTCTATGGACATCGATATCTCTACCTTCGCCTGTCTCTGCGCACTCACCCTTATTACTGGTTAGTATTTGATTTCTACTAAGTTAGATATTCATTGTAATTTCCTGACAAGTAATTTCAAAATAGCTGAAAGTAAAACTGAAAATGGAACACCACATTTTAACCATATTCCTTCTAGTTAAATACCGTCTAGTTGACCGTGTGGTATTCGACAGAATAGCACCATTCCTTTTAACTTACGGGTGCTGTAAAGGGCGATTATTGTTTTAGAGGCTAACCGCTAGGACTTCCGTAGACCAAAAAATGGGCAGTAGCGTTTTCTGTTGTATATTTTAGCATTCTCAAACCCGCCTGTCAAGCATAGAGCTTATGGCAAACATCCACTAATGTGGAGAAGGCTTAATTGTAGCAGTGGACTGTTATGGGACTTAATGTGTTTTTTTAATAAAGTTTTAATATAATGTGTTGTGCTCGTCATCCTGGCGTCAATCCCGGCGCGCTGCAATGACGTGTTGCGACTAATTAATTAAAAATATTTCTTTTGTCTGTACAGAGAGACACGGCCTGAAGGAACCTCAAAGGGTGGAGCAGCTGCAGATGAAGATCATCGGATGCCTGCGCGCGCACATGCCGGGCGGCGGCGCGGGCGCGGGCGCGGGCTCCTGCGCGCCGCACTTCAGCCGCGTGCTGGGCGCGCTGCCCGAACTGCGCTCCCTGTCCGTGCAGGGCATGCAGCGGATCTTCTATCTCAAGCTCGAGGACCTGGTACCCGCCCCACCCCTCATCGAGAACATGTTCCGAGCCAGTCTGCCTTTCTAATCGCGGTCTCGGCTTCACCCTACCCTGCCGCGCCTGGATCACGGAATGTGCAACAGCATAATCGATTGGCGGGCACCGGAAACGGAAATAGGTATTAATTTTTGTTTATTTAAGCTAAGATCTATGCCGGGTTAGCGACGTTACCGGCCCGTCAAATTGCCGTTGCAGATTACGTAAATATCCGAGGACCACTCCCGCCTTTGAAGTAATTCTATGGTTAGAGCTGACTCTGTTATTTTTGTAAGTGCTTTAGCTCATAACATATTTTTATATAGTCTAGTTTGAACTACAGGACTCGATCTCTCACGAAAATTGTTCGTGCTTATTCTGAGTTTCTAATTTTAAGCAAAGAAGACAATCTTATTGTAAGTCCTAATAGTTAAGATTAATTTATTGAAAGCGTATATATTCGTATACCCATTTTGGTGTGATTTCGTTGTAAACGTATGTATTTAGTAGTCTGCATTTGAGTTACCGCTCGTGATTAATGGCATCTTGTCGTACAAATATTCCTATGTTATTTACTTGCGTATTATTTAGGTAAGAGAACTCTAGTCACAAGACTTAGAAATGTTAAAAATGACTCGTTCACCGAGATTTTTATAAGAAGTTAGATGAGGTACGAATGAATAAGGCATTTTGATAATTGATAGGGACTTTCAAGTGAGGAATCAGTGAGCGGGCGCCCGGCGCTCGCTGCGTCAACGTACACCTGTTGAAGTTACCTTTAGAATAAATTATTTGATATTTTAGACGCTAGGACATAAATGTACTTTGTTACTATCTTATACGTGGCTAGAGAAAAAGTTCAGCATATCTAATAAATAAATAAATCCTTTAAACCTAACGTGTCTTATCGAGTACCTTTCTAGGTAGGTAGATGTCTTCTTACGAGTATAATAACTACTATACTTATATATAAATTACTTAATACATATTATATATGTATTAAGTAACGGATATGAAACATATCACTGATCTAATTTTGTACTCTTTTCGTATTGCACTTTATCGATTATTTCAAATAAAAAATGCGTTTATAAAATAAAATGCTATTTTTAATAAGTATAATAGGTACGTAAAATATGAATTAAACTAAATATACGCATAATACGTACTAATAGGTGATTGAGACATTAAAAATGCATGATTACCTATCTGTGTAAGTATTTTAACTTCAAGATGTAATGAATGGAGTGAGCGATTAAGTAAGTACTCACATAGGTACTTTCTTATTCGCTAATATAATAGTGTATTACTGGACCAATTCGGTAAAAAGGTTAAAATTTGGGCCTGAGATATATTTAATGATAATTAAATTATCTAATAAAATATTACGCAGTAACGTAAAATAACGTCAACAACATACCTAGAAGTATTACCTATGTAGGTAATAAATCCACTTAATAAGTACTTGTCAACTAATGCAGATAACAGAGTTAACATAGAGTCTGTATTGCACCTACAGCGTACAACTTGAAATGTCTATCATCTGAAAGTTACCTTCAATTTTACCGAATACGACTCTATCTAAGTTCTTTCTACATTTATAATAACGAAATTAATTATGCCGAATTTAATTAAATAGTGATTGATCAGAGTGAAATGATCAAATGACTCGTAACATGTGGAAATTGATAGGTACATACTGTAACAAAAATGTATTGAATTCGCAGTATTTAAGGAAATAAACGTGTGATAGATACCCTCTAATACAAAATTAAGTACCTAGTTCATAAGAAATTTAAAAAGACGCGTGATAATTTTATACAAAGTTGGTATATTTTGATATGTATTGTAAATGCTGGACTTTTATCTCTTTAGCCTGTAATCCTTTATATTATGGTTAATTTTGTAGATTTATAGATGTGTAGGTAAATACATTATAGTGATGAAAATATTTCTTGTTAATTTTAAAAATGTGAATTGAATCAAGAAATGAAAATGACCTACAGTTATTCTCGGTTGTGCTTTGTACAATTTTCCTGAATAAAATAAATTCGTTCAATTACATTATTGCAAATTTTAATATTAAATTATTATTATTTTACCTACTGTATTTTATCTAATTTGATAGCTTTTACATTTAGGTACGTACCTATGTTTTATAATGCAGTGGTACCTATACCAATACGTAGGTACCAGTTTAAAATATTTTGTTACCACTATAAATTTTAGATTTTTACATAAAAATTGCAACTGTACTTCGATTATACTGATTAAACTCTTGTACTTACTTATTGCATATAACATGCATATCTTACGAATATGTGCAAACCTGACAATGAATGTGTTCTACCTGGTTACTGGTTTAGATTGTATTCTACATGTACCTAGGTGAGTAAGCATTTATACTCTTTATTATTTGTGTTTACTTGCCATATGTTTTTGTTACGATGTTATACATTTCCTTTGTAAATACATAATTATTTCGTCAGAATAATAATGGACGCGGAAGCGTCGATTCATTACAATTTCTTTTAATTCTAACACCCTCTTCCTAAACGACGATGACTCAGTGTAGAGCTAAAATGTTGCATTGCAAGTGGCGAAGGTAGAAAGTAGCTTCCTACTAGTGTAAAATGTCTCTCAAAGTTTAAAAACTTGATATTTTTTCGACATACTTGCTCGTAAAGCGAGCATTTTTGCACAAATTTTTCCCATAACTTCCTTAAAGGTGCTCGAAGGCCTAGAACAGGTAACGCAATTAGAATATACTATTATGAAACTGAATAGGTACTGCGATCTCGGGTGTCGCAGGCCAAGATTCACTTTGGGTCGTGAGCCAGCGCAGTAAGTATCTCTAATAGTTATATTATTTCATGTCTTTAATATTTTATTACCGATTTTACTTCCGAGATACATTAACCGATAAAGGCCTATAAAGAAAGGTTATTAATCGCCAAAAAATTAAGTAAATATTTAGGTAGGTACTCGCAACGCTACGGTGACTGCAAATTCTCTTGATTGAAAAAAACCTTACCCTTACATAGTCATCATCGTCCTAGCGCTTATCCCGGCCTCTGCCAGGGTCCGCTTTCCTACTCAATCTTCTCCACTTCGCCCGGTCTTCGGCATCCTCTCGTCGTAAGCCGTTGGCTCTCGCATTCCTTACATAGCCTTTCTTACCCTTACATAGTATAAAGTAATAAGTACTCAAAAATAATAAAAAAATCATAAGAAGCTTTTATTAAGTAGAATATTATACTCAACAAGACTCACGATGGAGTTATTTTGTTGCGTTCATTAATTCCTATGACCACCTTCCGACTCCATCGTCAGACCAGCTCCATGGTACCATATTAATGCATTGCTATCCAAGTTATGTATAGCTCAATATACCAAATTTCAGCTCAATTGAACGCGGCAGTGAGTCAAATTAGGATTGCAAGGTTTGTCCCGAACATACATAGTTACAAACATTGCAAGTTAAATAAAAGCTTGTAAAAGAAAGTGGCTTTCTGCGTCTGTCTGTCTGTAAGTATATTTGTCGACTACTCCTAAACCACGCAACGAATTTTGATGCAGATTTGACTATAATTTAGATGATTTCTTCCAGAAGGTTCGCCTAGTATAATAGAAGAACCCCGATAACACTCTTGCGAAGCTTGGGCAGGTCGTTAGTAAAAGGATATTTTTTATTAAGGAATATGTCAGTGGACGGTTACGTACCCTCTAAGTCAGAACTATTCTACATAACTATTTACTGAATTTCTTTATGCTGTCCAGCACAGCAAAAATCCAATTTTAAAAATATATCTTTAACAACGCGCGCGGGATGATCATACGCTGGCCCACGTTGTATAAAAAAACATTTTGGGCAATTTTTTCCATTTCATTTGACTTTGGATGACGGAGAGAAACTACCACTGACTATCAAATGGTGCGATGCCTCAATGCTTGGTTTATATACAGTTTACACAAAAATCTCTGCGTAGAGCTCTTTTCTCCCTAGATATGTACAAGTCCAATCGTTGTAATAATAGTATCCCTCCCATTGGCTAAAACTTGAGCTCCTGAGTTAGATCCGAGTTTTTCCGATATTTAGGACAGCCTTAGTACAAAACCTGATTCCAGCACATATACACCTACATCCTCCTTGCTCTCTAAAATAATCATCATCACCGCCGATAACAGTCCCCTCGAGTCACTCCCACGAGAGGGGAGGTTATTGCCATAATCCCCATGTTTGGCAGGCGGGTTGAAGGTCGCTGTGTTATAAATATATCATTATTTAGTCTACGGAGACTCTAGATCTTTTGTTTCGAAAAGATTTGAGTCACGTTGTGTGGTTATCGACGCTCGATCACTAGGACACTCAAAACCGCCCGTCGCACGACCCCGGTCATACAACCGTTGCCAATAAGGAGTTTTACAGTAGGTATTGATAGTTGGTTTCAATAAGCATCAATAGATGGCGCAATTTTGGTAATCTTTTTTTTAATCGTTATGATGGTGGCAGTGATTTCATGCACTCGATTAATACGTAACTTAAAAATAAAATGTTTATTAATATAAACATAACTGTTAAAGGTTGAACGATAGGTAAAAAGAAATATTTATAGAAGTTGGCACCATGCTCCTTTATTATTACAACCTCTAAAATGGTTGAAAACTATTGACAAATACAATATTATCCAATACAACGTACCCAGTGTTTATATCGTGTTTGCTAAGAACCTATTTCAAGCGATTATCAATTACCAAAATTGTCGGGGCACCATCTAGTGAGTGGTTAGAAATGCTTTAGATACCTATTGGAAAACTCCTCATTAGCACAGCGTCTAAGGTCTTAGGACTCCTTCTACGTCACCTAGAGAATAAGCTTATCAACGATCACCAGCACAGATTCTGGCGGGATCAATCTGCTGGTGTTCTTTTAACCTATCTGAACCACTAATGGGCGGGAACCATTGAATTGAGCAAGGAAAGGCTTTAGAGGTCAGTTTGGTTGTAGCGAAAGCCTTAGATCTGATCTGGCACAAAACTTATTTGAAAGGCTGCTAAGAATTTGCACAAATGTGGTATTTCACACCGGTACATCGGTTCCAGCGCTATAAGACGCAATTTAGGCCGCACATGGAATACTGTTCCCATCTCTGGGCCAGGGCACCTCAGTATCCTACCTCCAGTACCTTTTTACCACGTTTAACGTCGGTCAACGCCGAATTTCTCACCCGCTGCTGTAACCATCTGGAATTACGGAGAGATGTTGCGTCTCTGTGCATTTTTTCGTGCATCGCAGTCAGCAGACTCGAATTCCAAGCCAGCAACGCTCGAAAGAGTGCGTACATCCATGCCAACATTGGCGTAAGAGATATTGCGACTCGGATTGAAGTGGCTCGCTCGGTTAGGTCTCGTGCTGCGCAACACCCAGTATTAAAGAAGAAGAAAGGGGAGATGAAAGACCAGGAAAACTGATCCTGGCAGAAGCAGGCATTAACCGATTGGATGATGATTATAAACAATCGCAAGCGATTGTATTAGAAATGTTTATCAGCTACAAATGATCATGGGCCTTACTATACCATAACTAGGTAGTAAGAAAACATGCAAGTAGTAAAAAAAAATATACTTGCGGATAGAGTATAACACCCAAAGATTTTGACATATAGGTAGGTACAAAGAGGTAAATGGGTTTGTACCACTACCAAGTTGTTAAACCCAATTGCGGGGGTCGTACTCTCACGTCTTGACTGTTAAGCAAAATAATAAGAAAAATGTCGTCGTGTGTGTTCCCGAAGTGCACGAACTACCAATTAAAAGTAAATAAAGCTTAAGGGATATTTATATCACGCCTAATTTAAAGTATCAATTTTTTTGGCTATCATTTAATCGGTCAGCTAATTCAAGAGGTTTCGGATAGCTGCAAAAGGTGTGTCGTCAGCAAACAAAGTGAGTTGAGTTACTACTGGTATTCGGCAAAAATAACTAAATTGGGCAACAAGTATTGTGCTATTGGGCAGCCTTAAAATAGAGAACACGATAGAAATGGTACCGAAACCGATGCCGCCGTTCCCGTTCCCGAAATTTATAGATAGTATAATAAGAGAAAGAAAAATAATTGGTCAGAAATCCAGTCCAGCGAAGGGGAAGGTTTAAGGAGAGAGTGTTTGAAGAACGGAGGCTACGATCGTGGGTGTCGCAAAGATATTGAAACTTGCATTTCAAATAAATCAGGGACGGCTGGATCGTGAAGTCTGGAGTAAAGGGAGATAAGGATTCTTTCGTTGCGACGATGTCGTATAGGCAGCCATTTGAGCTTCCCACGAAAGCTTGATACGTGATCGTACTTACGTAAGCCGTAAATGAAACGAATACAGTTATTTAGTAGTCGATCCAATTTATTCAGTTGCTCCTGATTGAGGTCGGAGCAACAAACATCACCATTATCAATAATTGGTAAAATTATGGACAAGTAACATTTTTGTGGCAGATGGTAAAAAATATTTAAAACGATAGAGGGATCGCAAAGCCCCTGTAACTTTTCTACTAACCTCAGTCAGCTGATCAGACTAGCTTAAAGTGTTGTCCATTTGAAGTCCTAGGTTTTTCACACAGGAGGAAAAAGGAATGATCTTGTTATTAAAGCAGACAGGAGGGACCTTCGCTAAGTCAATACGACTAGTTAGCCGAGAGCTGCCCAAAATGATGGCTTGGCATTTCGATGGATTCACAGAAATCCCAAACCTCTGTGACCATTCGCGGATATGTTCTAGGTCTCTGTTCAGTGCATCAACAGCCTCATCAATATTCGAAGTATCAGCGCTGGCATAAAGTTGCAAATCATCTGTATAAAGATGGTGGGAGCATATGAGATTGTGAGTAACATTATTAATAAATAAAGAAAACAATAATGGAGATAAAATACCGCCCTGCGGAACACCAGCAACCAGCTCGCACCCATTAGATACTACTCCATCAGCCCGAACTGAGAGAACCAGTTTGTCACTGAGGATGATAATCCAAGCTGAGACAAGATTGCCAAAGTTTATCGGTACGTAAAATGTACCACAATTTTGAAAATATTGAATGAAATGTGATATTTTTGAAATCATTTCGATTACCGTAAAATTAATGTGTAGTATTGATAACATTTATTTCAGGTTACAAAATTATCCGTCAAATTACAGTGTACTGTTATAAATTTGATCCTTTTGTGTTTTTTTTTTCGAAAAATAATATTTATTGATATTTTTGCGTTCAGGTGTGTCTAAAAGCAGTGCGGCGCTTCAGAATTGTTTTGAAGTAGAGAGCTATATTATTCAGGCACATTACGCCATGTACGACAATTCGGGCTGGAGAAATGAAACCCAGGATTAAGGAATTTTGAAAAGTATGATATTATTAAGATTATCAAGGTCGCTGGTCGAACTGAGAGAGAATCAGAAGATAGATAACAGTTTGTCATTACATCGTTCCGTGCATCAGTGTTGCTGTTAATAAATTAATAAGAGTAAATATTTACCAGACTCTTATTTCAACTTTTTATACTTCCACCATCATGTGACAACTGAAGTAGGTACTCAGTTTGACAGTAGCTAACTTATTGTTGCAAGAGCAGTAGTTCCCAAAATGCAAAAACTATACTATTTAATATTACCTTTTTTTTATGTTATCCGGCAGTCAGATGTTATGCGGGCCACCTGATGGAAAGTGGTCACCGCCGCCCATGGACATCAGCAACACCAGGGGAGTCACCAATGCGTTAATACCTACTCTTCATCATGATACTCTAAATTACAAGGGCAAAGGGCTTTGTAACGAGATTTGTTGACATTTTCAGATTATTAAGGGTGTTATTAAAATAGTCATGTAATAAACCTCCCATTTTTTCCATCTTGCTATCTTAGTTGGAGCTGGCCTTATGTTAATCTTGATTTCACTATATATTACCAATCAGTGAGTGAAAAAATCGTGATGAAACTGACTGAATGGGTAACCATGATCCAATCTTGTGTGTATATGGGTAACCTGGTAGCAGAGTCGTGGAGGTCAGATGGTAGTCGCTCCACTGTAATTATCTGATCTTCCAAATCCTGGATCATGGTCAAAGCGGACCTCGAGCCCTCGTGCGCAAGAGCACAAACGGGACATTAACGCCAAGATTTTGAAAACCATTGATAAATACAATATTATCCAATGAGGAGTTTTCCAATAGGTATCTAAAGCATTCTTAACCACTCACTAGATGGCGCCCCGACAATTTTGGTAATTGATAATCGCTTGAAATAGGTTCTTAGCAAAGAGGATATAAACACTGGGTACGTTGTATTAGATAATATTGTACTTATCAATAGTTTTAAACCATTTTAGAGGTTGTAATCATAATGGAACATAGTGCCAATTTATATAAATATTTCTATATACAGTTCGTTTAACCTTTAACAGTTATGTTTATATTAATAAACATTTTATTTTTTATTTTAGAATTAGTTAGCTGCATTAAATCGCTGTCACCATCATACAGATTAAAAAAAGATTACCAAAATTGTAGGAGCGCCATCTATTGATGCTTTTTGAAACCAACTGACAATACCTACTGGAAAACTCCTCATTACCAAAATTGTCGGGCCGCCATCTAGTGAGTGGTTAAGAATGCTTTAGATACCTATTGGAAAACTCCTCCTTGGCACTCTTTTCAAAGCAGTAAACTATGAAGATTACATGTCTATTTATATATTATGTTAATGATAACACCCTAAAGCGTACTCCACATGTCCGCCGAAACTTTTGCCAGGATTTTGGTCGATCCTCTACATTCTCGCCTATTAGGGATGTGGTGGCTGTCAAAACGCGTCGACATTATATCGATTCATCAGTGTAATATCGCTAATCTGCTGTAAACAGGGTCACAGAGGTGATAGCACCTGCTCTACTGTAATTACTTGATCTACTAATATCCTGGATCATGGCCAAGAGTACCCCGAGTTGTTACGGGAAAAAGAGCTAGGAATATAAATATAAAATCGATCGAATCGAGACGACCACAAACTATCTCTACTTAGTTTATGAAATAGGCGAGACATGCCAAACATGCACGGAACTACACGAATATAGGCGAATACTCCCCCTACATTCTCGTGTTCCTGCGGAACTGTCCACATGTGGAGTGCGCTTTATTCTAAGACGCTTCCTCAACATTTGCGTAACTCGACTGAAGCTCAATATTTGCTCAGCAAAATCTGCATTATAAAACATGGCTGTATAAGTTTAGCTATCTTGGCCTAACTTTTCGTAGTAAGAATAAGCTGTCACTGTCAATCTTCGTCTTGTCTTGCTTGTCAGTCAGCGCTTCTTGGTCAATGACGCAGTTTTGTTTTGTTCTGTGTTACGATTTCATTTCATTAGCATTTTTATACATTTTCCTATAGCTTTTATTTCTTCCTACATACATATTTGTCTAGAGCACAAAATAGTGAACATAAAAGGCAGACTTAAACATCTACCTTATCGAAGGAAACAGTATAGTCATGACCGAATCTAACGAGACGGATGTTTTGGACAAAAATTTGGAAGATATTGAAATACAAGAAGTGCTTTGTAAGGGGACTGATCTAAGAGAATATGCTTTACAAATAGATAAAGGTATAAAAGAAGCAGAAAAGGCGTCAGTTGCTGATTACCTGAAAGAAAGTGAGAGCATAAGCTCTCTACATAATCAGATAGAAGATTGTGACGAAATTCTGGCCCGCATGGAAAGTATGCTTATGGTGTTTCAGGTCAGTTTAACATACTATAATTATTACCTCATGGGCTTGCTTACTTAATACTCATTTAACACTGCTTTGCACATATTTCAGAATGACTTGGGGAGCATCAGTAATGAAATTATTAGTCTGCAGAAACGCTCCGTTAGCATGTCTGTGCAGCTATCCAATAGACAAATGCTTAAAGGACCACTGTCTTCTTTTATTGAAGATATGGTTGTATCTGAAACACTCATTTTGTAAGTATAGATTCTGATTAATTAAATAAGCTAAGTATTATGGCAAATTGTAAATACATACTTGATTTTTTTTGCAGTGGCATTAACAATGTACCCATGACTGATAAAGAGTTTATGGTTCAGCTGGCTATTCTAAACCAGAAGCTAAACTTTGTAAAAGAACAGGACTTCAAAGAAACAAAGGCTTGTCAGGATGTAAAAGATGTATTGGAAAAATTGAAAATAAAAGCTGTATCCAAAATAAGAACATACATATTAGAACAAATTTATAAATTTCGTAAACCAATGGCAAATTATCAAATACCACAAAATGCTATGTTAAAATATAAGTTTTTCTTTGAATTTATTTTAACAAATGAACGGAATGTAGCTCAAGAAATATGTAATGAATATATAGATACTCTCAGTAAAGTATATTATTCTTATTTTAAATCATATGCATCTAGACTGGATAAATTGAAATATGAAGAAGCACCAAGTAAGGACGATTTGATGGGGATTGAGGATGGATCTAAAGGAGGTTTCTTCCAAAAATCTAATTTGAAAAATAAAAGTACTATATTCACCATTGGTAATCGCGGAGATGTTCTAGCACAACAACTAGAAGCTCCAATAATAGTACCACATGTGCAACAAAAAACCAAGGTAAATAGTTGAAATTTTTTGCAGAGTTGAATATACTGCTTAACCCTTCCAATGACTTGCCAATACTGCAATCTCCGCCCACCTGCCAAGTGTAGAGATTGTGGAAAAACTCTCCACTTATGTGGAGGACATTCAGAGCCAGCAGTGAAATATCTTGGAATACCTACATGCCAATAAAATGCATGGTTACAATGTATCACAATGTTCTGACTGATGACCAAAAGACTAATCCATTTCATTACTTTTCACAGTACTCTTATGAGGCTCTGTTCAGAAGTCTTCAATATGCATTAGTGGATAATGGATGCAGGGAATACTTATTCACCACTGAATTCTTTCATGTTAAAGGGAGTCATGCACAAGAATTATTTGACAGAATACTAGGCAAAACTTTAACTTTGCTTGTGGTGAGTTTATTTTCTGTCTTCTATTTGTTGTACTATCAGCCGCAAAGAGAGTGACACCCCTACCATACATTTCATTTTTGCTAGGGCATCCACTCTGCAGCTGACTGTATATATATTTCATGCAAATCCTGTTCTAAGGTATCTTTCAATCAAAGTTACACAAAAGACTCACTTTGCCCTCTCACAGAGGAACTCTCACACATATCCATAATTAATTGAAAATAAAACTAAAACCATGTTTTGTATTATTTTTCAGAAAAGTGTGGACAACTATGTAGTTGAATGTTTTGACTGTCTTGCTTTATTTTTATGCATACAGCTTATAAACCGTTATAGATGGATGTGCCACAAAAGAGCTGTTGCTGCTTTAGACAGGTAAAACAAAATCTGTTCTATCAATGTTCACTTTTGAGCAGGGAGGATATGGGAGTAAAACTGCTATCCAATTCGACTAAAAGGACAAACTGTCACAGACAATCCACTTTTTTCTCCCTGGAAGTCCAGGCAGGATATCTAATGGGCCGGACACGAAGATGGTTTCTATACCACTGAGCAAAAGTTGCATTCTTGAGTTTCTTCATTTAACAAATACAATCACCAGTTCCTAGCATTACATGCCCATTTTCAATTGTTGAATCAATCAATAATAAATTCTGTTGTATTTTGATATTGATACCCTGTCCTTTCCAGTCAAGTGAATACGTCTTCAGTGATATAAATTAAATTTATATCTACATATCCTAAAAATCACAATCTATAAACCTGTAAATATTTCAGCTACTGGGACTCCTTGCACGGTATCATATGGCCAAGATTGGAATATGTGCTGAAGTTAAATATTCAAAGTGTAAGAGAATGCGATCCTGCAAAACTATCTAATAAAGAACTTGGCCCACATTATGTAAGTGAAGAATATTTATTTTATAAAATACTGCAAATTATGGAAATTATAGAAGGAGCAATGTGTTGTAATGGCAGTTTCCGTAGAAGGGATATCAAACACATAAAAATGTTTATGTCTTCCAATCAAAGCAGTCGCTTCTTTTGGCTAGGGACATAAGCATAAACCCACATATAGATTAATACAATTTGACCAAAAGTAAACAAATTGACCACTGAAAATGTAGTTCAATAATTTACTAAACGATTATATGCTCTACCACCCGTGCGAAGCCGAGGTGTGTCGCTGGTTGTTCAAATAACAATACTTTTTCAGATCACACGCAGATATGCGGAATTTTCAGCAGCCATGTTAAGTTTGAGTGAACAATTCCCATCTGAAGAACTCAGTAACTTGTTGTTGACTCTTCAAGATGAGGTTCATTGCTTTTTACTAAAGATGGCAGCAGAGTTCACTCAACGAATACAACAACTCATATTTCTAATAAATAACTATGACATGGTTTTAAGTATACTAATGGAGCGTACAAGAGACAATACAAAAGAAGCAGAAAGCTTTAGAGAACAATTACAAGCCAGGAGTACAGAGTATGTCGAAGAGATTCTAAGTCCACATTTTGGGGGTATGATGCAATTTGTTAAGGAAGGCGAGCAATTACTTGAAAGTGACAAAAAGAATGAATTAGTGAGCTTAGAAAGAAAATCCTTGTCTTTAGTTGCGTCATTTAGCGCGAGATGGAAGCAAAGTTTGGAAGAAATTCACAGGGAAGTATTGGTATCTTTCCCAAACCTCGTGACAGGATCAGGCCTGCTTCAAATGGCTCTTACAAATTTTGTTCAATATTACCATAAGTTTGTAAAATTACTAACTCCAAATGCCAGGACTCAGTTGGTAAATATTCATGTCATAATGGTAGAAATAAAAAAGTATAAAACCAATTACTAAATATTAGGCCTAACATTTCACATTCGTGCTAGTGGTGCTCAGTTTCCATACCCTTTGTTTTCTCCACGCAAAGAGATATGCAACTATAATACGAGTATGTTTATCATTATATTTTGTTTTACGTTGTCGCGTGCGTACCGTGCTGTATAATAAATATGTATACTTTTAAGTGGTTGTGAAACTAAACCACTTATTTATTCCATACTTAACTGGTAAAGTAGACCCTAGGTAAATTATTTTTATTAATTATGATTATTACGATGATGTTCGAAAGTATTAATGTAGTAGTTTCTGTACCTAAATGCAGTTTAAATTGGTTAATATTATTGATATGTAAAAGAAATAAATGTATTTATCATGGAATTTATTTTATTTCACTTTTACTACACACTACACTTTTTATTTTATTTACTCACTTCCATAACGAAGCATATACTTCTTAAATAATCACAGGTTCACAGTCAATAAAACTAAAGTTTATATTAGTTAGGAATACTTAAAACTTTAAAACAAAATAACTTGCTAAAAATAATGCGAACCTGCAGTTAAGCATTATTTTCATAAAATAATAACCTTAGGCGCGATTAACTATATGTACTTTCCTAATTATAGATATACAATATTACAAGAAAGTCTCCACAAACTGTGTTCAACACTACTGTATGATCAATACAACTTCACTTTCTTAAAGTTACCAATTACGCGCATATTAGTTCAAACTAGTTTTGGATAATAATCCTTTCCATACCTTGAAAGGTTTTTCTCTTACGTAATCTTTTAAAGTCAATTCCATAGCAGGTGATATTTGTTTTGGGTTCCACGTGAGCAGAACTTGTATGACTTTGTTTTGATTGTGCTTACTCAATAAAATCAAACTGGAATAAATAGCTTCTTGCATTGGAAGAGATGCTGAAAAAGCACAGAAAAGATTAGGGTATTGGTTTAAGACTATAAGGTAATTGATAACGAGAACAGATATTGCAAGCTAATACTTACGTTCCTTTTGCAACATATCTATAAGTTGGTTGATAACAATCTCACAGTGAACTTTCATATCCACAGGGAATGGCTTCATCAGTGGTCCTATCATGGACACACAAAATACCTTTATCCTTTCGGGTGTATTTTTATTCTCAATCATAGGTTGAAGCATATTCTTGATTATATTAGCCTGGCACCAACGAGGCCCATGGCGTTTCGCAAGTATTATTAAAGCCAATCTTAACATTTTCTTTTCAATATAAATGTCTGAAAAAGAAATGTAACATTATTTTTAACCTAACCTAAATTTATTAAAGGTGATTCATTCCATAAGGACTACGTGCTACATCTATCTTTTCACTGCTTAAAAATAGGGTGTAATATAACGTTAGGCTGCGGTGACTGCTTACCATCAGGCAGGCCGTAAGCTTGCTTGCCACCTTAGTGGTATAAAAAAATAAAGTTGACCAGAAAGGTTAAAAAAGGAGCTTCCGACAGTAAAAGTCTGATAACCGCCGACCAAGTTAAGCTATTGAATTGATTTAAATATCATGAAAAAAATTAAAGCTATAAATCATAACCAAGCTTGATTAAACTGGCTTTCCAAATCCAATCCGTTCCTATTTATACATACAAGAATACTTAGGTGGAATGACAAGTACTTCGCCTCAGATGAGAAAAACCGGTCGGCCTCAAATCCTTTGGCCGAAAAAGAAAAGCGACTTTTTTATTACAAGTGAAATCTGTTCGTTTGACATCCAAATGACAAACCTAAAAAAGAAACATTGTAAATTACTAACCTCTCATGTCTTTGATGGAGCTCTTGAACATTTCCAAAATTCTTGGCTCAGTCCATTCAGTAATAACGAAGAAATATCTTTGACTTAAAATTTTTCGTATTTCATTGACCCTGTTAAATTTGTCTTCGCATTTGAAAAAATGCAATAAATATACCATTGATGTAACCAAAGGGCTTTTAGCTGAAATTAAAATTAAAAATCAGTACAAGTAAATCCACTTGCAAAACGCAACAGAACACAGCATGTTTTTATTAAATTACTCACCTATTCCCATGTGCGCCAAAGGTAAAATATGTGCCCATACATCCAGACACTGTTTTATCAGCGGAATTGCTTTATACTGTATGCAATACATAGCATCTAATATAAAAAGCCTTAAGCGACATTTTGCTTGAGTATACCGACAAAGAACTGCATAGAAATGTGACACTGCTTCAATCACATTAAATTCAGGTGTCCTATTGATTCTGAACAGTGTATACTCAATATTTTTTAATAAATTATCAATAATATCTTCTCCAGGCCAATTAGTTTTCAATTGAGAAAGTACGTAAATTAATATTTGTTCAGATTTTGTCATGGGCGGCGCAGGCCGGCACTCCACCTTGTTGAATAATTCTGCCTTACGTGTAGGGTCTATTAAATATTTCATTAGACCTGCTATGAAGTGTTTGCTATTTAAATGACGAACATCTTCAACAAACTTATCCATTCCCAATTTGGTCTCGTTTTTAGGGGACTCGATAATTTTTTTTAAGCTTCCCTCGATTTTTGTTGAAATATTGTTTATAACAGAATCTGAAAAAAATATATAAAATTATTTGACCACGAATTCAACAAAAATATTACGCGTTTTTCATAAGAGACTTAATAGAATAACAAACCTGATATTTTTTTCGGATATTTCACCGAAGTAATAAAGTACTTCTGTAACATGGTGCATAAAATATTGTCTTCTGGATTTTTCTCTACATTTAATTGTTCTAGACTGCTATGTATTTCGTTGTTGCAGGTGTTCTTCTGTGATTTATCATTAAACAAATCTAGATCTGCATAATCCACACGTCTTTCATTAACTGATTGTGACATTATTTTTGAACTTCTCGTTTTTATTATGGCATCATTGCAATATGATTTATTGGTATAAAAATTATCCGTACTCTGTAATATCGTGGAATTTTGCTCTTGTCTGTTTTCGATATTACCATCACCAAAGTCTAGTTTTTTATTAACTGCATTTATATTTAGTGAATTTACAATAGTAGAACTTCGTAATATTCTCTTACTTGGAGTTTCTATTTTCTCAACACTCAGTCTTTTAATGGCTTTTCTTTTCTCTTTCACTATTTGTGTTTCTGTCTCGTCATATGGTTTTGTAGCGTCTTTGTCCTCCTTTTCACTATCATTTTGAGTACAATCTCTGGTTGCACCAATGTTATTTATGTTATTGTCAAGTTTTGTATTTTCGCTTTTTCGACTATTCGGGTTCTCAATTTTTGCAGGTGGTGACAAAATTATTTCTTTTTCTCCACTTTCTCTGCTCTTCCGACTTCGTGTCTCAATTTTTGCAGATGGTGACAAAATTATTTCTTTTTCTGCACTTTCTCTGCTCTTCCGACTTCGAGTTTCAATTTTTGCAGATGGTGACAATATTATTTCTTTTTCTGCACTTTCTCTGCTCTTCCGACTTCGAGTCTCAATTTTTGCAGATGGTGACAAAATTATTTCTTTTTCTCCGCTTTCTCTGCTCTTCCGACTTCGAGTCCCAATTTTTGCAGATGGTGACAAAATTATTTCTTTTTCTTCACTTTCTCTGCTCTTCCGACTTCGAGTCTCAATTTTTGCAGATGGTGACAAAATTATTTCTTTTTCTCCGCTTTCTCTGCTCTTCCGACTTCGAGTCCCAATTTTTGCAGATGGTGACAAAAATATTTCTTTTTCTCCACTTTCTGTGCTCTTCCGACTTCGAGTCTCAATTTTTGCAGATGGTGACAAAATTATTTCTTTTTCTCCACTTTCTCTGCTCTTCCGACTTCGATTCCCAATTTTTGCAGATGGTGACAAAATTATTTCTTTTTCTACAATTTCTGTGCTCTTCCGACTTCGAGTCTCAATTTTTGCAGATGGTGACAAAATTCTTTCTTTTTCTCCACTTTCTCTGCTCTTCCGACTTTGAGTCTCAATTTGTGCAGATGGTGACAAAATTCTTTCTTTTTCTCCACTTTCTCTGCTCTTCCGACTTCGAGTCCCAATTTTTGCAGATGGTGACAAAATTCTTTCTTTTTCTCCACTTTCTCTGCTCTTCCGACTTTGAGTCTCAATTTGTGCAGACGGTGACAAAATTATTTCTATTTCTCCACTTTCTCTACTCTTCCGACTACGAGTCTCAATTTTTGCAGATGGTGACAAAATTATTTCTTTTTCTCCACTTTCTCTACTCTTCCGACTACGAGTCTCAATTTTTGCAGATGGTGACAAAATTATTTCTTTTTCTCCACTTTCTCTACTCTTCCGACTTCGAGTCTCAATTTTTGCAGATGGTTGCATAATTATTTCTTTTTCTCCACTTTCTCTGCTCTTCTGACTTTGAGTCTCAATTTGTGCAGATGGTGACAATATTATTTCTTTTTCTCTACTCTTCCGACTTCGAGTAACAATACACATGTTTTCAATTTCTTTATCTTCATTTGTTATTTGGTTTTTAACATTTTTAACTTCTGTATTGATTGTGTGCGCCTCATCCAGTAGGCTCTTAGCAGCTCTTTTTTTTGCATTTAATTCAGCCATTACTCTGACAGCGTTTTCATAAACAGTTTTATTATTTATAGATGCAGCAGAATCACCAAAATTATTAATAATATTTTGTGAAATAGGTTTTAATTTTATCTGCAACAATTTACTGGGCAATTTAGTAGCCTTCATTATCTTGCTTTTCGGTAACATTTTATTTTTAAACTTATCCAGACGTGTTAGTTTTTTACGTTTAACTCTCGGTGATCTTTTTGTGCTAGATATAGTGTTATTCTCTGTTGAAAGTTGTTGTACATTATTTTCTAGTTCCGTAATACTGTCAAGTTTTGTAGAGGGTGACGTATGATGATCTTGATCTTCAGTAAACTCATGTGAAGCCTCAATGTCATGGTCAATATCTGGTATAGTATTATCATCACATATATTATTTTGAGCGTCGGATATATTTTCGGGACATGATATGGATACTTCTGACGCACTACTATGAACACAAATATTTTCTATATTATCAGATGGAGCTTCAGTATGGGCTTTATTTAGTCCTTGTTGCAATAACAATTCTTCTATACGCGAAATTTTTTTGTTTTGTTCCCCGATATAAGAAAGACATTCTTTTCGAACGGTTTCCAATATCTTTTTCATAATTGGATCGTGACTACAACTCAAATCTGCATTTGCTGAATTTTCCTCATGTGAACCATTTGACTGTGCTGGCGTAGTTGGAATCGGTGTAATCAGCTGGCGTGTAAATTTCATTTCACGTAATATGTTGATAATTTCACAGTCGCCTCCCTCGTCCTTTGACATATTGACACTATTATTCAATTCTAAACATTGTTTCTCCATTTGAGGTTCTGCATGTTTGTCTTTTTGTTCATTTAAGCTTCTTTTACTTGTTGGACTTGTTGATACATCTTTAAATGGCTTTACAGGAGTTGTAACTACTTTTCGGCTAGATTTTTCTTTCCCCGGACTAGTTGAAACATCTTTTAATATTTTTACAGGACTTACCCTATCAGTCATAACCGCAACATTAACAGTGCATTTCTTACTCATAATATTTAGACTAACAGAGGGATTGATAGTTTCAAAATTTATTGGACTTAAGCCTCTATCAACAGTTGTATTCACTGTCAGGGGACTGGTAGACACAGATACATGTTTCGTTTTTAGTTCATCCATAGCTATGCCTGAATCCAAGGGACTATAATTATTCACATAATCGGGACTATCAAAGCACTTGTCACTGTCTGAAATAGCCAAAGAAGAGCCTCTTCCTGTATCTATGCTGGCCATTCCGTGGCTAGAATTAGATTGTCTATCAATATCATCCTCTGTAAGACCTTGATGTTTTTCTGTAAGAATGATTACACAATATTGGTTACATTTTATTCTTGTAAATTATGAAATGAACAATATTTATGTTACCGGAAATGTATATAATGCTTAAAATAGTTAAAAAATGTGTGAAATTGGTTGAATATGTACAATATTATTATATGTATGTATGTATTATTATGTGTAGTGTATGTATGTATTGAGGATATTTCACACATTTTCGAAGACTTTATTTACATTTTGAACTATTGGTTGGACTAGATTAGTTTTATTATAAAATCAATGTCTTTGGCTAGTGATTTTACACACTACTCATAAAATATGCTGGAAAACGATTGGAAAGAGAGGATCATTTCGCTTCGAATTTGGGGTACAGAAAATATGCTAGGTTAAATTAAATACCTCTGTAATTTGCCCCCTGCAAAAGAAAGCTGATATATTGGTTTGCCAAAACTATCGAGGCAGCTTCTTAACATAAATTAAAGACGTGTGTGGATCCTTCTTTAAAAATCAACGTGGTTTCCGGCTAAACAGGTCCACCATCGACCAAATCATCTCTCTCGAAGCTCCCCATGCGATCTTTGAAAAGTCTACCGAATTCACTCTCCACGGCCTCAGGAAGGCCTCAAGAATACTAACAATTTTATTATTCCTAGGTTTCGTACATTTCCGGTAAGAAAAAAACTAAAGGTAAGTCCACAACTTAATAATACTCACTATCATTTGATGTAGTTTTCATATTTTCTTGTTTGTTTGAGCCATTATGTTGGAGTGATGTTGAAATCTGTAACACGTATTACATATTTTAAAGACAGTTACAATATTCAGGTCAGACATTAGGATGGAATTATAATGGGATTGACTTGAGGCCATTATTATAGGTATACTATAATATTGTCGTAGGCTCGCACCGAGAACGTTCGCGCTAGCGCATCGTCGTAATAATAATGATAAGTGCGCGACAAGCCAGAATGTACCTTATGTACTGAGCCATAAGGTCAAAATGTTGATTGCCACACGGCCGTCTAGAATAACACCGGATGTGTGCCGCGGCAATTCTCGGCTCGTATTTCTCGATCACGTCGAGACTAGGGGCTTAATTCTCCTGCACATCTCAAATTCGACATTTTCCTAGCCACAAATCTCCATTAATAATGACATTGAAATCTCCATTGCATCCTAAAAATATTTTCATAACTATTTTCGAGAGTATATTGTCGAAGATCAACTTCAGTGACGTTTTAATACTGATTTGTGGCTAGAAAAAATGACGAATTTAGTATGTAACAGCGCGAGAATCGCCCCCCAGAATGTTCTAGAATCGGGCAGGGGTATATAAACGACAGTCGGCATGAAGCGAGACAGTACAGTTGTGACGACCTGAGATGTAGCTTCGGAGCGAATACCGAGCGATAATGTGTCCCTCGAGTCGGATTATCAATTGATTGATTATCGGAATACAATTATATCTGATTGCTGAGACTGGTGTTCCAAGTTCACTGCTATATTCACACATTACAGTACTCAACATATGGACAAGGAGTGTCAAGGCCCAATGTCCGCTAATTTATGAATTAGCTATTTGTGCTGGTGGAGGAAGCGCCACACGAAACAACGGCTCGGAAACTCCTAACAGCAAGAACCCTTGTCAGTGGAAGCAAATCTTCAGTGGTGAGGGTTATGAATCTGGACGACCACGAAGTTTACTTTGATGAAGGCGATGTTGTTGGGAAATGCGAGGATGTGGTTTGGATGTAAAGTGCCAATCAATACCTACTTCAAATGCGACGAACACCAACAGTGGTTCTACTATTACAAAACTTATTGATGGATGCAAGCGTAACCTGAGCTATTTGCAGAGCATGATCGCCTAGAGATTGCTGCAGCGTTTCGCGGATATCTTCTCTTCCCAAGATGGAAGCTTTGAAAGGACATTGTAAGTTCAACACAGGATCGACATTGGAAGCGAAAGACCTATCCGTCACAGAGCAAGGCAAATACCGATTGCAAAAGAAGGAGTTCAAGATCTATTAGAAGACTAAAGAATAAATAAGGTCATAGAACCATCTGCAAGCCCATGGTGTTCACCAGTCGTCTTAGTCAAGAAGAAAGATGAAACTGAAATCACAAAGGACAGCTTGGATACCTTTAGTGGCGTGCACTATTGCTCAATTTTGGATCCTGAAGTCTGGCTATTGGCAGGTAGAAATTAGCGTAGAGACGATAGCGTTTTCAACAGGAAAAGGTCTATGGCAGTTCAATGTTCTGCCTTTTGGACTATGCAACGCGCCTGCCCCATGTTTTGAAAGACCCATGGCATGTGTACTAGTAGGATTAGTGGGAGATGCCTGCCTGGTCTATTTAGACGACGTCAACATCATGAATCATTTGCGCAACTTGGAACAAGTCTTAAGAAAAATAAAGGGATACAATCTGAAGTTAAACCCGAAGAAATGCCATCTATTCAGGAACAATGTAAGTTACGTCGGCCATGTGATCACCAGTGAGGGTATCCAAACAGATCCAGAGAAGTGGCGTACTCCCAAGGACAAAACCGAAGTTGGGGCATTCTTAGGGCTGTGTTCATACTACAGACGGTTAGTTAAAGGATTCTCTGAAATTGCAAAGCCACTCGGTACTTAGTGTGACGTAATAATAATGATAAGTACGCGACAAGCCAGAATGTACCCTATGCACTGGGATATAAGGTTTAAAGTTTGCTTGTCACACGGCCGTCTAGAATAAACCCGGATGTGTACTGCAGCTATTCTTGGCTCGTATTTCTCGATGATGTCAGGACTAGACCGTTCTAGTATCGGTGCCGGGTTATATAAACGGCAGCCGGTGGGATGCGAGACAGTTTTGACTGCCGGAGAGATAACTTTGGAGCGAATACCGAGCGATAACCTGCGAGTACCTGCGACGTCCTCCGACTTCAGCGATACAACGGACTACGAGAAACCTGCGATTGTGGAAGATCAGCTTGACGTGGAATTTGTGGAAACCTTGGAAGAGAATAAACCTGCGGAACCTGTCATTAGTGTTTGTAACAATATAATACTATATTTAAAAAAGAAGTATTAGACAAAATTATGTAACAAACCTGCTCGTTATTGTTTTCTGTAAAATTATTTCGCAATGGCGGAGATCTCCCGAGGTTATCAAAAATGTCGGTCTCTTCATCTCCACTATTTTCAAAATCTTCACCAGACAACGAGTCTTCATTGTTATTATTGTAATTCTTTTTTAACTCGGGTGTAGGAGTCTCATTCTTAAGGGTAAGTTTCTCTGAAAGAAGAGAAAAACAAAATTATACATTGTCAGATACAGCGCTTTAGGGGCTTAAGCAGTATTTTATAAAATTTAAACAAAGCTTAGCTGTTTAGAGTTTGGATTAAATACTGCTTAAGTTATACTGAGTAAGATATACTGAGTTGTTCTTAACAGTGCTAAACAAACTACAGGTCGGTCTCCATTTTACATGTGTTGTGTGTAGATTTCATAAAATCATTAATTTTTGTTAGTAATTTAATTTTTTTAATTTTATTTTCCTTTATTTTATTTATATACAAACATTGGCTGTACACGGTAACTACCTTTGCCTATCAAAATTGTTAAAGCTAATCAAATTCAAAATTCAAATCATAAATTTCATTTGCCCATTAAGATAAACCGTTTTTTAAAGAATCTATTTAGAACATTGTAATTCTTTGCTTCTTTTACGATTTATAGCATTCATTTTAATCTACAGTTCGCTAATCATTATATAACCTCCTTACAACGAGATCTACGATTGAAGAAAGGGCCCTATTCATTGGTTCATTTGGTCGGATTATCAATACAATTATATTCGGTTGCTGAGACTAGTATTCCAAGTTCACTGCTATGTGTTCACCGATTACGTTATTCAACATGGATGCGGAGTGTCAGGGAAAGTCTGCTAATTTATGAATGGCTCAATAGGAAGTTTGACATGTGTTGGGTATTCTGATACTTATTTAAGATCAATGGTTTTCCAGTGAGATTCCATTGAACTGTCATCGAACTATTTGCTAGTCTGTAACTTGATTGTGGACTGAAATGGCAGCATCTTGGTAGATTTTAGAAGGCACCACCAATAACCCTCATCCATTTTATCTCGTAGCTTCTCTTGCAACGCCTACCTTTTTCTTTACCCAATATCTCTTAGTTGACTGGTAGATAAAGCTATTTTAGCTTTAGGTCCGCCATTATACCCTTTTGTGCATGAAGTTTTAATCAATAAATAACTATTCAACTGAGATTCGATCACGATTCCACTATGACTCTATTGATACAGTTTATGCAGAATGCCCAATTTGTCTCAATCTAAATGGAGTCACAATTGGGTCTCCATTGAATATCAATAGCATGTGAGTTAAATAAAATTAGCAGACCCAGGTTCACATAGCATGCAACTATATTTTAGTATCAAAATTAATTAGTATCGGTGTGCTGAGTCGTAGTGAACTCCTGCTGTGAGATTGGGATGTACAAATCGAAATCTAAACAAATGCCATCGTGTGTAAAAATTTATGAGATTATGTATGATCGTGGAAGAGGGGTAAAGGGTGAGGGCGTAGCTTGTGGTTACTTATTAATAAATTGACACAGATTATATAATACTGAATTGATGCGTTCTACCGCGAGCCAACTTTACCCAATCCCATGATTATATAATAATTAGAATTCAAACAATACATACTTTTAAGGATTTCGTTTTCATTCTTGAGTCTAGTAATCTGAGTCTGATAGTTCTTAAGGTTCATTTTCTCCAGTTGACTTTCAATGTTCAGCGCCTCCATACGTGTCTCATACTCCTTGACGAGTTGCTAAAAATAATTGAAAAATTTATTGTCTGTGAGGAGACATTTTAAGTTCCTGATTATCGTAATGACATAATCATCACCACCATCCGAGCGGTCAATCTCGGCTTCTGGCAGGGTCTGCTTTCCTGCTCTTTCTTCTCTACTTTGTTTGATTTTTGATCCTCACGTCAAAAGCCGTTGGCTCTCGCATAAGGAATGCAATACCGGGATACCGAGATCCCGCATACACAATCTCGGGCGAAAATTTTGCGGGATCCCGCAAAATTTTCGGATGCGGACTGGCGTGATTACAGAGAAGCGTGGTTCATACGTTTTGCTTCACAGAATTTAAAAAAAATAGATATGCCTCGTAGTTTTTATGTTTTTAGGATATTAGGTTTTTAAAGTTTTTATAGTGTTACCTACTCATATTGTGTTAATAATTCAATAGTTAAATTCTCTTTTATTTAAAAACATTGTTAATATAATCCACAACATATAAAAAAAATTTGATACTATTAAATAGATATGCGTGCTGTGGTCACTTTTAAATAATTTAGAACTTAGCTAAGTTTGTAAGTCAAAATCTATGTAATGCTACATTACATATTTATGTATGAGTGTATAAATTGAAAGGTATCTAGTTAGTATTCACGAGACGTTTAGGAACGTTAGACACCAGCACGTTTAGGAACTTATTTTCCACGTATCCCTAGGGCTTACGCAGTTCCATTTCTAATGTACATATTCTACTAGATTAAATAAGCTTAGCCATTGCATTACATTTGACGTTTTTAAAAACGTTTCTAACAGTTCTATGTGTACCATTTTATTCAAAACGAAAACAAAGTTATCAATACCGGTTAAAATTCATGAACTATGTATCGAAATATTATCAAACCGGTTTAAATCGCAGGAGGCCACGAATATACAAGGTGTTATTATTAAACAAGCCGTTTGGTGAAATAGCTAAAATTGTATCTTACCTGTAACTGATTTGTGTGTACTTGAATTGCCTCATATTGGTTTTGTGAACAGCTTAATCTAGCTTTCAGTTCCCGTTTCTCTTTTAGTGAAGATTGTAAATCCTGAAGAAAGAAAATTACATAATTTTAAAACAATTTTATAGTTACTGGACCAAAGAAAATGCATGTTTGCCATTGAGATAATAATTTCAAAATAAAATCTTACCATCTCTAGTTTTGAACACTTGTCTAAAGTATTTTTGTAATCTATACAAATTTTCTTGCTCTCTTCTCTAGCACTGAGTAATGCATGTTCTGTTTCTGTGAGTGCTTTTCGTTGTATCTTATATTTGTCTATTACAGAACTGAAAAGAATAAACAATAATTAAAAATAATTTGAATTATATGATGGATATAAGTATTTATTGATTATTTATTGCCATCTTGATCTACCACCTGCCTTCCTTGAGCACAGGCATTCCTCGCCAGGCCCAGGCATCCACCATGTTGGCCACTTTGCACTCAAGGATTTTGGCAGTATTTACTAAACGAACCGGGTCATGAAGCCCTTTCATATAATACCAAACACGATAGGCTTCCGTAAAAAAAAATTTCTAATCCCATACAAAAAATTGATGACGTCAACACCACTAAGAATATTTTTAAGAACTACCGCTCAAAATGATTGTTGTAACCTAAAGTACCCGTGTACCAAACGGCTATCCTGTACATCGATTTGCGGTTTTTTATCAATATTTGTCATGTACACCGTTAACTATGCGTAGTAGCTCCTTCGCAGATCTTTGCGAGATACCAGACCAAGAGCAATCAAGAGTTTCAAATATGCGTCAGTAATCACGGGGACAATTAAAGGGTTCCCAGTTGCATTTTTCGTGGGCATCCAGCGTAAATGGACCCTCCTCAGCATAAACCGCTTGCCGCGGACCACAACGCTGGTTCTATCGGACTATCTGGACTCGCAGTTAATCCAACGAATGGTAATTTTTTTTTTTTTTTTTTTTCATACGTTAGGCAAACAGGCAAGCGGGCCACCTGATGGAAAGTGGTCACCACTGCCTATAGACATTAGCAACACCAAGAGTATCGCTAATGCGTTGCCCACCTCTATAACACGTTGCTCTGGCAGCAAAAAGCAAATGCCACTCCACTGCCAAAGCCACGGTTCCCCAAATCCCCACCCCATGGAGCACTGGAAACCTTACTCACCGGCAGAAACACAATACTATTTAAAAGAGTATTATTTAGCTGCGATATTCTGTAAGGTGGAGGTACTTCCCCAGTCGGGCGGCTCCAATTCGAACGAGATACCCCGCTATGCCCTACCTCTCTTATGTTTACGAATAAACGGCTATTACGTAACTATAGACTACCCAGACTCTTTAAAACACAACTTACTACTCTACCTACGGAGGTAAAATACCTAGTTTCAACAAAGCTACAATTATCTTCTGGCAATGCAGAGGATAGTAGGGAAGACCTGGGGATTATCTCCCAAAATTACAATGTGGCTTTACAAATCAGTGATTAGGCCCATGTTTTGTTACGGCGGACCGGACGTTATTAGTGTTAACACCAAGTAATCAACCATTATAGCTTAACTAAAAATATTACAAAGGCTAGCTTGCATGGCAGTTAGTGGTTGCATGAGGACGACCCCAACTGCAGCCCTGGAAGCTATGCTCAACCTAACTTCACTTTACTTACACGTACAACAGGAGGCACCGACAGCTATGGTACGTTTAAAATACTCTAATCTATTGGATAAAGTGCCGATCCGCATACGGAGCTCTTCTATGAAAAAGCGAAAAAGGAACCAGTGATAGAGGCCATAAGCGATCGTATTTCAAAACAGGTAGAAACGGTAAAAATATGAGGACCCGTGGGAAGGTCAAAACATACGGGAAGTAAGGATCTTTACAGACGGATCCAAAACAGACTCAGGTACAAGCTGTGGAGTCTTTTCGGAAGACCTAAATATTAAAAAACTACACCACTGGGTAAGTACAACACGATCTTTAAAGCAGCGGAGTGCATGGGAATTATCCTAGCCACACGGTACGAGACAAAAAAGTAGAACAACAACCTATTATGATCTTAACAGACAGCAGATCAGTTCTCATGGCCCTTGAAAACAACACCATTAAAGCTCGTCTGAGCTGAAATGACGCGCCCCACTATCGCATTAACGCACACAAGCAAATTTAAAATATGGACGCAATACATATACAAATGCCGTTGTAATTGGTCATTCAGTTAACTAAGTAAGTAGTGGGGCGCGTCATTTCAGCTTAGACAAGCTCTACCTCGGGGCTCATTCTCGACAATGCTTAAATGAGGTAAGAAAAACAAGTCCCACAACCCTACAATGGATAAAGGAACACAGCGGATCGAGGGAAAACGATGCCGCTGACGAGTTGGCCAGGCGAGGCTGTAGTACGAAGCCCATAGGCCTTGAACCAATTCTACCTATGCCATTCTCATGGATCCGAAAACTCCTGGTGGACAAAACCAAGGTAAAGAATAACCTACTCTGGTCATCACTGGAAGAATGCAGACAAGCCAAGGAGGTTCTACCGAGGCTCTTAAAACGAACTAAAAAGCAACTCCGTATAGTAACCGGAGCACTAACGGGACATGGTCCTTTTAATAAACATCTCTTCACCATTGGTCTCACCGAGAGCCCCCTGCAGAACCTGCCTGAAAGAAAAAGAGACAGCGGCACACATCCTGCAAACATGCGAGGGAGTGACATCATACAGACTTGAGCATCTCGGAAAACAACAAACCCTTCCGGAGACGTTTGTAAAACTGAAAGGACTGCTACGTTTTCTGGAGGAGTTAGGGTGGCAAGAAAAATAGGATGGTAAGAACAAGCTCAAAGGTATAGTTTAAACAAGCAAGGCGCACTTGCCTTGGGCCCGAGCGGATCACTGGCGGTTATGCAGAGCGGCAGCAACCTGCCCCTAATCCGTACGCACATTAATAGAGTTTCACCCAATGCTCCTAAAGAAATTCCCGGTGAAGTTCCGGACAAGCGTAGTACGGAGTACCAGAAAAAAATCATCAAAAGAGCATTGAACATTTACTATGGAGAAAACCACCACCCACTTTCCGCCATTTTGAAAAAGTATCGATTTTGCGGCCACTCATAAAACTACCCTGCCTGTGGCAAAACTTGTGCACAATGAATTGTCAAAGTTGTTTAAGGAATTATGGTTTTAACCATAGTAGAGGGTGTTTGTTCGGGATGTGTCGGTAGTTAATGTACACCTTTGACTTGCGATATCTCGCAAGATATACCGCTTTCGACATTTTTGAAGTTGAAGTGATCGATATATATGCAAGTTTCCTACCGACTGACATAAGTTTTATGAGTGCCACATAATCTTTATTTTTTTTTAATGGCGTAAAGTGATGACCGAAATGTTAAAAGCTATTCGACTAATAAATAAATACTTTTAAATTGGAATTCACTTACTGTGTAGCTATGATCTTCGTTTTTACTTTTAATATATCTTTACGATGACGATCAGTCCTGTTTACCACCTGAAATAAAGACAATCTTAATTAAAATTAAAATTTATTAAATAACATTTATTAAAAACTAGATGGCCTGCCGCGACTTTGTTCGCGTGGTGTTCTACTCTTACCCTATCCCTACTCTATTCTACCCATACCCTAATCTACCCCTACCCTGCACTACTCTACCCCTACCCTACACATACAATACAAAGTACTGGTCAAAGTTAAGCAAATTGGTTTTTTCATGAAAACGCAATCACGACGCCATCTACCGGGTTCAATTGTATTTTCAAACCATCCAGGGACTCAAATATACACACAAGATTTCACCCTAATCGGTCTAGCCGTTTAGGAGAAGTTTGGTGTCAAACACACATACAGAAGAATTTACATATAGTATAAAACAAAGTCGCTTCCCACCGTCTGTCCCTATGTATCTATGTACGATTAGATCTTTTAAACTACGGATTTTAATGCGGTTTTCAACAATTATTGTATATCTATTATTCAATAGAAAGGTTTATAAGCAAGAAAAAAGTAAAGGGGTAGAGTAAGTGTTTGGTAGAGTAGCCGGGTCCACTAGTTATTATAAGTATATAAAGATGTAAAAATAATGGTGTGTATGTGTCTGTGTGTTTTAGGGGGAAATGCTTTACGCAGCATGGGCAGAAAAGTCTGTGTCGGAGACAGACACAGCCCACATGCTATTACTTATGTAGAACCTTACCTCTCATCTTCCAGACCTTTTTAACCCCCACGGAACCGCCGCACAGTGTGTTATTTTGGCTTAGTTGCGGACACGTAAATTTTTTGTGCCTATTCGATAGATATAGTTATGATAAAAATTTTGCAAAAGGACCGATAGTATTTTTTTGTATAATTAGAGAGTTATTAAGGTTTAAGTGAAAGGCGAGAAAAACTAAATTCTTTTTTAGTTTAGAAAATGGTTGTTATACAGGGTGTTTCATAATACATGTATAAAGCCGTGAACTGGATGGAGTGCTAAACGTATTAAAACGATAGGTACAATTATTTTTTTCGTGCGTGGAATAGTAAGCGAGAAAATGACTATCGAACTTTTACCTTTTCAATGTCGATAATCGACATTTTGAAAACGAAAGACCGCATCTCTAGAAATCAGTTGTAAAAGGTCACTCAAGTTCATAGTACTAGGCGCAATGATATTAAGGAGATCTAAATTAGCCGTTTTGTATTTTTTGGTTTGAGGGTTCTGTACAAAAAAATATTGTAATTTTAATTTAATAGGTTCCTTCATAGTTTTTTCGAAAGTGCACCACCACCTAACTAATAGCAAAGTAGTCTAATTCAAATTACTGTGGCATATTAATGTAGCAAACTCTAATTAATGTAGCATATTTGTCTTTATAAGTTTGCATTCTCATGTCATGCCTGTCAGTCATGTTTCAGTGTCGCAAAGGTAATCGTACCTATCTGCTATGAGATTTTTCAGTAACTACACACACATATTTTTGTATTAAATAAAACAAATAAAATACCTTAGTGTAATGAATGAAACATAAATAAAACAAAGACAGTAGAGAGTGGAGTTTAAGACAGAACCCTCCACTAATGTAGGGAAGGCTTAAACTCTCAGAGGACTGTTATGTTAAAATCCGTACGATTTCATGAATATTTCTCATCAACAAAAATTAACTAAATGAATCTTAGTTGACGGAGCTATACCTGTAAATATCCCATGCTTCACCCAGTTGGGAACCTAGGCAGGGGCGCAACAACCGCCGTATCAGCCGTATCAATGATACGGGATCCCAAATCGTTTGTAAGCAAAAATACGTACTGTTATCCTCAATTTCAGTTAAACACTATTTCCCGGAAAAAAAAAATTCTTTAGTGATTTTCAGACCAGGGTCGGGGCCCCCTCCGCCAAAGATGCAAATGAAATCAAGTGATACAATCCGTTTTCGTTCCCCTTTCGCTTAGAGATAATTAACATTTTTAATAAAAAACAACAACTTAGAGCCCCTCACGCGCACTCACTCATTACTTCATTGAAATTGTGTAAAAATGCACCTATAGCAAAAATGAGAAAAATCTTGATCTCATGTACAACATATTCAGCACTATCGGTGAGATCATAAGATTTAAAAAACTCCTTACACTGTTCATTGCTCAACGGGTCAGATGGACCTGGCTCATAATAAAATCGTTTTGGCCCACACGATTTTCGAATTTGACTGTTTTTAAGTTGATCGTGAAAACTTTATAGCCAAAATGTCAGAAATAGAGCTCGCACGCTCATTAATTAATTGTTTGCGAAGTTAATTTTATTATAAACCAGATGTCAGAAATGTCTACATCGTATGTCGTCGTATGTCGTATCGTCCATTTACTGATTTTATGTTATTCGCGCAAGTATTCTGAAGGGGTAGTTTGTGAAACTATCGAGCTCGCTACGCTCGCTTATTCAACAAATTATGACATTTTTATATTTATCATGCAAGGTTTTAATATACCAAAGTCAAGGGCCAATTTACAAAAATTCCGATGTCCACCCCGGCCTTTAAGGAGATTCTTGTCATACAAACTACCAACATAAAACATTAACAAATTATACACCTAAATCTTCCTCAATAGACAAAGTAATTCCACTTTGTCAATTGGTGAAAACCGCATGAAAATCCGTTCAGTAGTTTTTGAGTTTATCGCGAACAGGCAGACAGACGCGGTGTGGAACTTTCTTTCATACATATGTTATTCTTACTATTAAGGTGATTCAACGCCCATACTAAATTTCTCTCGATATTCTTTCATTTGTTTGAGTGTTTAGTGATTGTATTATGATTTCTACTCTTAGTAAATGTATTCAATGGTGCGCAAAGTGGTTTTCTTTTCAAAAGCAGTTAAATCGAAAAAAGCACAAATCGCCGCTTGATAGCGTTGTTTTGTGATTTAATTATTTTTCTTTTTCATTGCTTTGTTTTACATTATTAACATGTAGAAATCTATTTCGCGCACAATTGAACATATTTTCTAATAGCCAATTGCACAAAAATGTTACATAAAAATTGTATGAAAATCGTACCGCCTTAACACGCGAATGGCTTGGATTTAAGTTACTCATTAGCATCCCTTGTAGCCGTGTGGTAACCGGTAGAGTAGAATAGCACCAACCCCTTACACTCGTGGGTGTCGTACAAGGCGAATAACGTTTAGAGGCAAAATATCTAGTCTCCATAAACTGGAAAATGGGCAGCAGCGTTTTTCATTGTTATGTTTGCAACACTGCGATCTCCAACCCGCCTGCAAAGCGTGGAGATTATGGCAATAACCTCCCCTTTTGCGGGAGAGGCCCAAAGTCCTGTAGTGGACTGTTATGGGCTGTGATGATGATGATGATGATCCCTTGTTGTTGGGGGTACTAACTATGGGGCCCCAGACAGCTATTGATACGGGGCCCCTGGAAGGCAAGCAACGCCACTGAACCTAGGTCACCTAGGTGAAACACGGACCAAAACACAATTTTAGTAATTACTGTCTGTACAAATTACCCGATAAAATAGTGGTAAGCAAATGTACTCCATCACCGACATCATAAGGATTATTATTAGTCCACTGTTGGACTTGTTTGAGCCTCACTTTATTAAATAAACACAATCAACATTACGGTGCATTTACCAGGAGAACATAAGAGGCGAAATAAGTACGACCCCTAACACGCGGATCCCTAAAGGCAGTGTTACCAGCAGTAGTTTCCAAAAAAGTACGTCTGGGCTCTTAAAATAGTACGAATATGGCTATAAAGTTACGATTTCTTCTTATTATCTTCTATATTTTATCGACCTTGGGGGGGGGGGATGATTTTTAGTCAATTAATGACGTTATTTTGTTGCCGGTGGCAAAATCAACCCTTCCTTCCCATTATTTTTGGTGAAATTGTGAATTTGAAAGGTGAAGTGACTACCCCCCTCAGCTAAATTCAGCATTTTGTAAAAACGTACTAAATAGTACGATGTGGAGCAAAGTACGCTTAAGGTACGACAGTCGGCCAAATAGTACGTAAATCGTACTAAAAGGTACGATCTGGCAACGCTGCCTAAAGCGCTGCCTGCTGCCACGCCTCCCGCCTCGCCTCCCGCCACCCGCGCCCCGTGCGCCGCGCCGAACATGTGTCGACACGCCGGAGTTTTGGCAGTGTGCATGCTGCACTTGGATGTGTCGTTTGATTGAACCGCTGACGCCGACAGCGTGGCTTCTTGTGTTACCTATTTTCGAGTCGTGTTCGTTTATTCGGTTTTTAGCTTTTCGCGTGATCGGTGTGATTGTTTGTTGCGTTGTATGTATAGGATACCTAAGTACTGAGAAAATAACTGTGATAAGACTGTAAACGATATGAATGAATGAATGATTTATTGCTTCAGGTACCAATATTAACGTAGTCTTGTTTGTGTACAATGTTCAACAGTTTAAGTATTGTGATAATCATTATTCTGTGCATGAGTGCAACCAAGCAGTAGGCCAAAGACCATGTTACCTACCTACTTACGTATTGCATAGCAACCAGTGCATGCCGTAGTGTTGTGTAGCTGTGTGTATGAGTGTATTTACCTATCGGTCATCGAGCCACAAGAAAGCAAGAAAGTGTGGTTAACTGCGCTGGCACCTGACACTGTTTGTTTCCATAAAATATCGTTTAAAAGGTACGTACCTACATGCTTTAAAGGTCTAGGTGCTAGCTAGACTAGGAGACGCTACCTACCACCTAATAGTGACGTTAGAAGCGCAACCGCCGCGCTCGGTTCTTTTCCGACGGGAAATAGGTAGAAAAGACAACGCTTTTATCTTTTCATAAAAACATGTAGGTATTTAGTGGAACCTGTCTGTAATGTGTTTCACCAAAACTAGATTCATAAGTGGTTCCCTAGGTACGTAGGTACTTAGATGAGGGAACCGTGTTAGTAGGTACCTAGTACTTACCTATCTGTGTAGAGCCATTTTGTCAATTGAACGAATCCCGTTTTAGTGTAGTAGATATCTACTTTAGTACGTAGCTGACTATGTTTATTTTTATTTAGTTTAAGTACCTGCGGCAGTCCACACCGCGGGTCCGGCTGCCTTCCAGACTGATTAACATGTTTTTTTTTATTTACGTAGGTTCCTACCTACCTAACCTACTTAGATACTGTTTTTAGGCCTTTAGTTAATAAGTACCTAAGTATTATGATTTTAATTCTTATTTTACTTTTGTTGTGCTGGGGTGGTTTGTTCTGTTAGGTACCTACCTAGTAGAAATCATCTCGGTGTTAGTGACCTGGTTTTGATCTCGCGCACGAGGGCCTGGGGTCCGCCTTGACCATGATCCAGGATTTCGCATTTCTGGTCATTACGTCTGACAGTCCTGAATCCTGCCTGACCCTGCTACCAGGGGAACCTGATTACCTGACCAGATTAAAATCATGGTTAGACATTCAGTCGCCTAAATGTGCAGGTTTCATCACGATGTTTTCCGTCAGAAAAGGTCACTGGTACGTGGCGGCAGCGGGTGTCGAACCCGGTACCTCTCGCGTACGACTCGGATACCGTAACCTTAGGCCACCGACGACGCTCCGACTATTTAAGCACCTACCTATTGAAAATAATTAGTGTAGGTAAGTTCCTAGTTAATTTGGTAGAGATTATTCATGGAGATAAGTAGGTAACATTTAGTTCGGCGCCTGGTAGCAAGATGTAGGAGGTTCGTTTGTTTTGTTATGAATGGCGCGAGGTTATTAAACTCTTCTTTATGGTGTGTACTGTAGCGTGTGTGCTCATGCAGGCCTTAGGTAAGGACGGGTTCTAGGACAGGTAGGTGCGGAGGCCGTATGTTCGAACGGGCTCTAAGTTAGGTAGGCATTCGGGTTGGCCTGCTGCTCCTATAGGGTAACCGGGGCTCTAGTTAACTGTAGCAATATTTGATATTAAACTTGCTGATTTTCTTTTAGCCGAATAACAATAAAGCTGGTGAACGACCAGCGAAGAGATGTCACGTTCGGAACATCTCGCATTTGGCTCTCGTTTACGATTGGTGTAGCGCACCACAGTAGTGGCCCGCTCACCAACCGCGACATCGTGAAGAAATCGCCACATGGGAAACACAAGACATACATTAAAAATTATACATTAAAATAAAAGGTAGGGAGAGAAACATACACCATACACGATTAAATATCCTTGAGATCAACTCAAACAAATCTTTTCATTTTATTCCCAGTATAAATCTGAACTATCTATAACTCGTTTATAATATCTAAAGGCTTATCCTTTCCATAAACTAAATAGCCTCCCGACCACCTAAGTGGATCACACACTGGGAACCATAGGAAATCCTTCTAGAACTTCCAACGTCAGACCCAATATAACATGACTCCAACTTGATGATGACCAAACCCCAATTAAAAAAATATCCGTATCTTGCAACACCTAACCTCTATCCAATTTACTTTACCTCATTGATAAAAAATGAATCTTTAAAGTGCTTGACCAAAAATGATAAAATTTACCCTAATGGATAAGCATAAAAATCTCTGATCCTGTATAGAATTTGAGAATCATCATTAGACCATCAGTATACAGAGTTACTCCAGTTGTATTCTCTCGCTGTCAAGAAAAAATATTTATTAACCTACCACGAAAATCAGGAGGGTTATGAAATTTTTCCTCATGGAAGAAGAGAAGAACGAAAACTCTCCTTGTAAACACTGCAAGCTCTTCGGACTATACCAATGAACAATACAATACCTATGACTAGTTTCCACCATAGAACTTACTGATCGGTAGGAAATAATAGAAAAGCAATGTCCACTGCTTATCTTCGGACGCTGCCTATACCACCAGATGTAGCGTGTGTGCTCATGCAGGCCTTAGGTAAGGACGGGTTCTAGGACAGGTAGGTGCGGAGGCCGTATGTTCGAACGGGCTCTAAGTTAGGTAGGCATTCGGGTTGGCCTGCTGCTCCTATAGGGTAACCGGGGCTCTAGTCGGTTAAGTAGGTTAGAGCAAATAGGATGTAGGCGTGTAGGTTTAGATAGGTCGGAGCAAGTAGGACGCAAGCTATTAGCTTGCGTCTATGGGCACACATAGCACTGGCTAGGTGGTAATTCAAATGTATTCCATTTGAATTAGATCTAAGGTATTATATGTATTTTATATGATTCTTAAAACCAAACTGATCAATACAGTATCAATTAATCCTTTGCATTTTTATTTAAACTCAATATAGCAAATATTGCTACAGTGGTGGAGGCGCCGGGTACGAAGAAGTCGTACCTACAAAATATTTTGTTCAGAGAGAACTAGAAAAAAGTTCGAAACAAGAAATTTATGACAAAGTTGTCAGAACTAGTCAATTCTTTTCCGATTGTCAGAAAAGATATCGAAGATAAAAAGGGTCAAGAAAAGGCTAAAGAAAGTAAAGGAAAGGCTAACGGAAGAAGCCTATAAGAAAAGACGCACCAACGCTGGAAGTTAAAACAGTATCGTTGTGTAATTATTTACTAGAATTAAATAGAATGAATGGGGAAGAACTATTTTCCGGTATAAACGATGTCAATAATTTTATTTCACGCATCAAGCGTCATTTTATTAGTAAACGCCTCACTGAAGAGGAAAAGATTGCAACGCTGCCGGCCTACCTATGCGGCCCGGCAGCGGCGTTTGTGAATGAATACGAAGGAATAAATGAAACTTTCTCGTTTGATGATATAATATCTGCCCTGTCAGAAGAATTTTTACCCACCGTTAATTATGTGGAACAATTCTACTCTCGCCAACATTTGCCGGGCGAGGATATCTTAACTTTCTATTATAAGCTCTCAGAGATGGCTACAAGAGCGAAGATTGTTGACGAGAAAATATTTATAAGCAGCTTTCTTAAAAAAGCCAGAGGATTTTATGCACAGAAAATAAACTCATCGCTTATTACCTCAAAAGAGCAGTTGAAAGCGCTCATAAAGCAATTAATTATGGTTTACGGGAAACCCGTAGACATGAATCCCAAAGTACAATTTACGAGGCTTCCATACGCCATGGATGCCCATCAAAGCGTTCCAAGTCATTCCAATGATCCAGTTCAGGGGTCACCAATCTTTCTAACCCCGCCTAATGTACTTAGCGACACACCTCAAAGGCCGAGGGTACCAAGATATCCGCTAAGGTCATATACACGCCAACAGCAACAACCCCAGCAACCACAGCAGCAGGGCAACGCTGCACAGCGTCAACCCTATATACGCCAACAACAGCATCCCCAACGGCCGCAGCAGCAGGGAAACTTTGTGCAGCGTCAGTGAGAGGTGCTTTACTGCCGCTTGCCGAGGAGAACGCACCCGTGGAGTCGCAGTCTTCTTCGGATCACTTTGATACGGTCAGGCCGTATATCTTGTGTAGATTTGGGAGTAGCCAGGATATTCCTGCGTTAGTCGACACAGGAGCATCTATCTCTTGTATATCGAAAAATGTTGTGGATAGAATAGGCTCAAATATGATGGATTGTAATGACATCTTTGTCAGAGCCGTAAATGGCGCAAAAATCAACATTTTGGGAAAATGTAACGAAATCATTGAGATAGATAGTAGGGAATATGTATTACCCCTAGTGGTAGTGGAACACCTAGGGTGTGAGGTCATCATCGGCCAAGATTTTTTATATCGCCACATGGCAAGTATAGATTTTTCTCAAAAGTGCGTGACATTGGGAAAGAACCATCACGTTAACTTTTTACCGAGTGATATACCTAATGGTAATGGGGATTTAATCCAGGGATCGCTGGACTCGTGGGGACATCAGAAAGCTCTCAAAAATTATGATTACATTTACTTTACATCCTTGAACGAAAAGGAGGTGACTCCTATGTTATTAAATACTATTACCTCTCCACAGTTGCGAGAGGACAGACCTTCGTTCTGTTTGGGTGATAATTTGTCTTACCAGGAACGAAAGGAGATGGAAAATTTACTTAATCAATTTTTAGATAGGTTTGCATTTGATAATTTACGTTTGGGTCGATCGAGTGTAGTGACCATGAAGGTTGGAACACTCGACGATATTCCTGTCCATAGTTATCCATATCGGGTTTCACAGGCGCAGAGAAAGATAATTGATACCCAGGTGGCGGAGATGTTAAAGTTGGGCGTAATAAGGGAGTCGAGTAGCTCTTATTCTTCCCCAGTGGTGTTGGTGAAGAAGCCAGACAACTCGTGGCGCTTTTGTGTAGATTACCGAAAACTAAACAAAAAAATAATTCAAGATAATTATCCCATCCCGGTAATTGATGATATCATTTCATACCTTTCGGGGGCTAGATATTTTGCAGAGCTAGATCTAAATAGTGGTTATTGGCAGACTTGTATAGAGGAGGGTGCTCACAAAACCGCATTTGTCACCCCGTCGGGTTTATATGAATTTACAGTTGTCCCCTTTGGTTTGAAGACTAGCCAGGCGGTGTTCCAAAGGATGATGGATAAGGTGATTGGTGATTTACGTTTCAGAAACGCCATCGTTTATGTGGACAACGTGATTGTTTATGGGAAATCATATACAGAATTTATAAGCGCATTACATACGGTTTTCCTTCGCTTCAGAGAAGCCAATTTAACATTTAAGCCCTCTAAATGCAAATTTGGTTTGAGCCAAGTGACTGTGCTCGGATATCGAGTATCAGGCGAGGGACTATTCCCCGACGCGGACAAGTTAAAATCCATCCAAGGGATTTCTCCCCCAAAATCCGTAAAGGAGGTTAAACGTATCTTAGGTTTGTTTTCATATTATCGCAAATTTGTCGATAATTTTGCCAAGTTATCATTGCCGTTAGTCAAACTCTTAAAAAAGGATTATAAATTCTCTTGGCAGGAGGAACAACAGCTGGCCTTGGAAGAGATCAAAAACGCCTTAGTGAACCCCCCGGTACTAGCCTTTTTCTCGGAGGACCCTAATGTCGGCACTCGACTCTGTGTAGATGCTAGTGACTATGCCATAGGTAGTGCACTTATGCAAGGCAATGATGTCCTACACCCTGTTGCTTTCGCATCACGTAAGTTATCGGATGCGGAGAAGAGATATTCCGTCACAGAGAAGGAATGCCTCGCGTTGGTGTGGTCTCTCAACCAGTTCCGACAATTTTTATGGGGAAGGAATTTCCAGGTTGCTACTGATCATAAGCCACTATGTTGGCTTCGTTCTAGGAAAGATATGAACGGTAGGTTAGCCAGATGGTCCCTAGCAATTCAAGAATGGGATTTTAATATTATTCACTGTGCAGGTCGGGATAATGTCGTTGCTGACTTTCTCAGTAGAAATCCTCTAGCGGAAGACAACCCAGCTCCGAGGAGTGAACATGGGCCCTCAGACGGGTTAGAGTTGTTTACCATTACAAGTATACGGATGGAGGGGTCTCAAGCTCGTGATGAATTTTGTGATAGGCAAACACGGTCGGTTAGTGAAAGTTCGAACAATATGTATAAAGGTTATTTTTTACGAGATAACATCTTATGTAAACGGGTGCGTCGTGGTATCACTTTACGAGATATAGTCGTCTTGCCCCGTAGACTCTTTAATGATGTTATGTTGGAGCTACATGATGATCCATGGTCTGGTGGACACTTGGGACTCGCAAAGACGCTAGGGAAATTTCGAGGTAGGTATTTTATGCCGAATGCGGAAAAGGAGGTTGAAATGTACGTGGGATCATGTATTCCGTGTCAGGAGCGGAAGAAGGTTAATCAATTTGTCGAATTGCAGTCGGTACCTCTCTCCAATTTCATGGATAAAGTTGGTATAGATGTGTTGGGTCCACTACGCGCCTCTGCTTTCGGAAAAAGGTATATTATCGTAGCAGTAGAGTACGTATCTAAATACGTCATTTGTAAGTCGGTCCCTAGGGTTACGGCCGAAGTGATTGCCGATTTCTTGGTACGTGAAGTTTTCTGCCGCTTTGGTCAGGTTAAGGAGGTGGTTTCGGATCGTGGTAGTGTTTTCACGGCCCATTTGGTCAAGGAAACGTTAGAAATATTCGGTGCTAAATCGATTCATACTTCGGCTTTTCATCCTCAATCGAACGGGTTAGTCGAACGGTTTAATAGAACTTTACTCTCAATGTTATCCAAATATATTTCAACAGATCAGCGTGATTGGTGCACGATATTGCCCTTGGTGGTATTCGCCTATAACAGCAGTATCCAGGCATCTACTAAGGTTTCCCCGTATATGTTGGTTTACGGCAGAGAACCACTAACGCCATCTGACGCGGAGTTGCGGAACAATTTAGGCAATGTCGGTGAAACGTTATCTCAGAAGGTTATAAAAATGCGTGCTTTAACTAATACCGTGATTGCAAATATTTCCAGAGCACAATTGAAACAGAAGCAGCTGTATGATCGGAAGGCGAGTTCGGTGCGTTTCGAGGTTGATGACCTCGTATTACTATATACACCCAGACGTCTTTCCGGTAAAACGTTTAAGTTGTGTAGGTTATATAAGGGACCATATGTGGTGGTTAGGTGTATAAACAACAGAAATTATATAGTCAGAAAGTTGGGTAGAAGGCCAGCCAGACCGCAGGTGGTGCATGTCAACAGAATGAAGAAGTTCCATGTTCGCCCGAGGGTGGTATAGGCAGCGTCCGAAGATGGACAGTGGATATTGCTTTTCTATTATTTCCTACCGGTCAGTAAGTTCTATGGTGGAAACTAGTCATAGGTATTGTACTGTTCATTGGTATAGTCCGAAGAGCTTGCAGTGTTTACAAGGAGAGTTTTCGTTCTTCTCTTCTTCCATGAGAAAAATTTCATAACCCTCCTGATTTTCGTGGTAGGTTAATAAATATTTTTTCTTGACAGCGAGAGAATACAACTGGAGTAACTCTGTATACTGATGGTCTAATGATGATTCTCAAATTCTATACAGGATCAGAGATTTTTATGCTTATCCATTAGGGTAAATTTTATCATTTTTGGTCAAGCACTTTAAAGATTCATTTTTTATCAATGAGGTAAAGTAAATTGGATAGAGGTTAGGTGTTGCAAGATACGGATATTTTTTTAATTGGGGTTTGGTCATCATCAAGTTGGAGTCATGTTATATTGGGTCTGACGTTGGAAGTTCTAGAAGGATTTCCTATGGTTCCCAGTGTGTGATCCACTTAGGTGGTCGGGAGGCTATTTAGTTTATGGAAAGGATAAGCCTTTAGATATTATAAACGAGTTATAGATAGTTCAGATTTATACTGGGAATAAAATGAAAAGATTTGTTTGAGTTGATCTCAAGGATATTTAATCGTGTATGGTGTATGTTTCTCTCCCTACCTTTTATTTTAATGTATAATTTTTAATGTATGTCTTGTGTTTCCCATGTGGCGATTTCTTCACGATGTCGCGGTTGGTGAGCGGGCCACTACTGTGGTGCGCTACACCAATCGTAAACGAGAGCCAAATGCGAGATGTTCCGAACGTGACATCTCTTCGCTGGTCGTTCACCAGCTTTATTGTTATTCGGCTAAAAGAAAATCAGCAAGTTTAATATCAAATATTTAAGAGAATGATTTATAAATATTTAAGTTTCAATAAGAAATTTTTTATAATCAATATGAACAATAGGGAAAGTTCTTGGGGTTTATTTCTCCATTTAGAAAGAAAGGGGTATACTTTGTATTCGTCTCTTTGGGTACAATTACTTTTTCAGTATATGGACGATCGCTTTGGATTTTTTTTTATTTTACAAAGGAAATAAATTCGCGGTCCATACCTGATGAAGTGGAGGGGTGATCCAACCGGTTCACTCGTTCACGAGTGCTTGTACGCATTTGTCCTAGGAATATGCCGACTTAGGGGCTTGATAGGTCACACTTATTTTTGTAGGCAACCATTCTAATTCCCATATGGGATATGGTGCGACATGTGTTGTGTCACAGCTGTCATTTATAGTCTGACCAGAGATTTGGATTGAGTAGGAGCATAGAGTTGGCATATGGATTTAAGGGACATATTTATAGTAAGCTCTTCTTGGGTTGACCATAGACTTACAATATCTCTTTGGTATCAATGGGGTCACAGATTCGGTCAGGGACCAATTACTAATTTAGGAAGGTTGTCAATGTCTCGTTTGACCACAGACCAATTAATTTTTTGCTTATCTGTGTACCAGGTCGGTTCACAGACACGGTCGTGGACCAACCAGTTTTCTGAAATATTAAAGTTGCGTGGGTTTGGTATATTAACCTGACATTGACATTATAAGTTATTTTATAGTAGGAATATTTCATTGAATGATTTGATATGGGAAGGTGTTCTTGGTTTGCAGATTGTAGGAAGTCGTAATGTGCAGTTTTACAGCAATTATTTTTTGCTCTAACTACAACTTGCTGATTTTCGTTCTGTTTGCATGGCTCGTACATATTGTTGTATTATTTCTTTTTATGGATTTCATATAAAGATGTTTAAAGATAAGTTACTATTAAGGATCGAAGGAAGGCCATATTGTTTAATTGATAATGGACAAGTCAACTATAATATACAGATAAACTATGGTTATTATGACAATATTTGATTAATGTTAAAGTATTTATTTATGAAAATATGGCCATTCTGCGGTGAAAAATATTTTTCTTCATACATGTATAAGGTTAGGGCAGATTATGGTTAGAACTTTGCATTGTTAAAGGATTATTTGAATTTTGCTTTGAAGAAGTAAATAAGTCAAGACATTTTTATGATAAGGTTCTGTAGGCCTTGTGCAGATTGGCATGGTTTTTTACGGGGTTTTGCCCAGCCTTGCTTTTGGGAGATGGCTCCCAAAAGCAAAATCCGTAGCAGGGTTCTTCTGCACAATGCCGGTAGTTAGATTGATTCCCCGTTTAGGTAGAATAATTTAAGTCTTAGTAAGTAGTTATTAATCCGATATTAGGATTTAATCATTGTATTCGAGGGGATTAAGAATAGACTAAATTTTTTTAAGAAATTACTACTTAATTTCTTTATTTGGGGCGGGGGTAGATGTAGCGTGTGTGCTCATGCAGGCCTTAGGTAAGGACGGGTTCTAGGACAGGTAGGTGCGGAGGCCGTATGTTCGAACGGGCTCTAAGTTAGGTAGGCATTCGGGTTGGCCTGCTGCTCCTATAGGGTAACCGGGGCTCTAGTCGGTTAAGTAGGTTAGAGCAAATAGGATGTAGGCGTGTAGGTTTAGATAGGTCGGAGCAAGTAGGACGCAAGCTATTAGCTTGCGTCTATGGGCACACATAGCACTGGCTAGGTGGTAATTCAAATGTATTCCATTTGAATTAGATCTAAGGTATTATATGTATTTTATATGATTCTTAAAACCAAACTGATCAATACAGTATCAATTAATCCTTTGCATTTTTATTTAAACTCAATATAGCAAATATTGCTACAGTACACACTCAACTTACGCCAACGAAGCGTTGTCGGCCGATTTGGATTTCTAAGGTCCAATAGGTAATTGCATTTCGTGGTCAAGCAAACGATCTTTGGGAGTTTTGGGAACCTATTCGGGCTCGTAATCGCACGTTTGTTCGTTGGCCTTCGGTATCCGCCCAAGCTGCGTTTGGTCGATTGTTTCTATCCGTTTGATGTTACCGCCACGCTTTTTTCATAGGGGTCGCACGCGGTTATTGAACTTCTCCTTCTAGGATCATCAACTTGAAATAGAGCTGCGCATCAACGTAGTCGATATGGTTATTTTTCTTTAAAAACGAAGATTTTTTATAAAAAATTAAAATTCAATGTCTGGATAATATGAAGTCGCCAGTGTACTCTTTGCAAGCTATACTTTAACACCCTTTCGGCTTTATACATGTATTATGAAACACCCTGTATATATTTAGTTAGTCTATTAAATAAAGTCACAGCATAATATCTACTTAAATAAAAAAAAGAGGCGTTGTACCTTTAATACATTAAAAGATATTTGACTTTCACCGATTAACACAAAATATTTTTTTTAAATTTATCTTATCACGGTCGCATTTTATTTTTGTTTAAAAACATTCGCAATATTATTGTTAACCATACCTTACAATATGACACGCGACAATTACAGGACAACGGAGATAGAGCGTTTCTAAATATTTCTGAAATTTCTATGGAAATAGGGTTGTCACAATGAAACACGAAAAAAATTTGCCAGATATTTCCCATATATCTAACTCTTAAGTAGAACATTTCTGGTGTCATAAAACAATTACTACAACAACTAATACGTGAAGCTAACCTACTAGTAGTCATCAGCGGAGTATAATAACATTTCTTCACATGATAATATAAGTACACCAGCGTCGTCTGTTACCAATTCAGTGGTAATTCAGTCAATATCAGCAGAACTTAGCGGTAAAGCATCCTGATGGGTAAAAATATTCTCCATCGTCGGTTTTAAAAGTGACAGAGCCTTATCTGGAAGAATGGAACGTTTATTTTTTTATGTCGGCTGCCAATAGACATCGTCGATAGGAATGGGTCGGAAGACTAGCGCGTGGTGAAACAAGTCGAGCACTGTTGTTTTGCGATCAAATTTTTGGGTGTGATGTTTAAGGTCGTAACGCCAAAACTTGTTTCTCGATTGTTTTGTTATTATACGTAATGGAATGTACGTAGTGGCAAAGAGGTTGTGTTCGTCATCGTTTTCATCAGAAAACGTTTGCTTGTAAATTTACTGTCCTGTGCTACCATCAAAGCCCCATGAACTCTCAAAAACGCAGTGAAGTCTATAAAACTGTTTTTGATTGCAATATTCAGAAACCTTTTCATCACAAGAGTAAATGATTCGTCGAAACATGTGCATAAGTAAATTAGGTAAAGGCTTATCGTTCTGAGACTTCAATTTAAACATCAGGGAAACATTTTTTTTTCATCATCATCATCAGCCTATACTAGTCCACTGCTAGACATAGGCCTCCCCCAATGAGCGCCAATGCACCCTGTCCTCAGCTGTAGCTTCTTTAATTTTATAATAGGGGGGGTAAAGGTTAAATTCTCGAGATTTGGCACCTTGTTGCATGTATACATAGTCCTCTGCTGATAGTTTTTTATCTATCATGAAACAAAGAGCTTCATCGGGAGTATAGGGTTTGGGTTCCGATTTCGACTTTATGGTGGCCGCAATTTTTTATGGACGAGTTGGGCTTTTTAAGCATTCTCTTATGACAAACTCTAACTCCTGAGCAGAACGTAGTTTTTCGCCGGTTTCGTCTGTTACTATTCTCGACACAACTTTATTTATTTTTGAATGAGGTTCTCCTTCGAGCTATTCCTCGAGACTTTTCCGTGCACGACGCTTTTGGCGATCACTTACATTTTCAAACAATGAAGGTAGGGTACTAGATGAAGCTTCAAAAGTAGTTTTAGTTTTTGAATCTGTTGAAGGTTCAAAAGGTTTTTTTTTATACCACTAAGGTGGCAAACAAGCATGCAGCCTGCCTGATAATAAGCAGTCACCGCAGCCTATAGACGTTTGCAATACCAGGGGCATCACCCACGCGTTGCCGATCCCGTAAAAACCTTTTCGATTCGCGATGTCTTTAGGTCCGTGTTCATGCTTTCGTTGTTAGTCGTTGAAGTTGCCACTCGCTGACCAGCATGAGGGTTGGCGCCCTCATGCCGCCCTTGCATTGGACATCCCCCAGCAGGATGGGTGAGTGCCTGCTGAGGCAAAGCAGTGCCATGGGTCTTTGACGGCTCCATGACACCTCATCCCCGCTTCTCCAGATATTAAGTATAGGAATTGGGTTTTGACATTCTGTCGAATATTGATTTTAATGAAAGCGCCTGGGCACTTAAAAAATAACAAGTAAAACATAGGGGTTCACCAGTAGCCATTGTGGGGTGTCTGTATCTATTTCCAGGATCCATTATCAGACTCGGTCTTTCAGTGTAATATATTGGGCTCGTTAAAACAAACTAAATGAGCTCAAGCTCGGCGAGCATACTAGAAGCCTTTGAAGAGTTTCGATGTTCAACATCTAGTTCCGTCATTAAATCAACGGGATTCTGATTTCGAGAAGATGGCTCGTTGATTTTAAAAAGCGCCTACATAAGTTGACAACCCTAACCTAAAACTTTAAAAGCGAATAGCTCCGAGTTCTTATGTTCGTTTCTTCTTATTTTTTGTGTGATAATCCTTATTATTGCGCTTAACAATTACATCGTAAAATAAAATGCGACCGTGTAAAGAATGACCATAAAAATAATTATTACGAAATCACAGAAAAAAATAATTTGACGCCTAGGAGAGCGTATTTTTAAAAGTTTTAATAGATATATTGATGCTATTAGGTAATGGCTATCATGCCATGAAAAATTCATTGAAACATGACCGTCATAAGAGCCAAAATCTCATCTTTATGGTTTCTATGGACTTTTCTCGATTTTTTAAATATTTCGAAAACTACGATACATAAAGCAACGGGAGTTTTAATAGGGGGTTTCTTTTGTTATCGTCTATCCAAAAGCCACAATAATAAGGGATGTCCGCAACTAAGCCAAAATAACACACTGTGCGCCGTTAGGCTTTACTTCATGAGGGTGGTCAGTCAATCAATCAATCATTCATTTATTTATGGATATTTAATCAGTAATTTATATGACAGTCTAAGCTCTTTCTTCCCTTACTTAAATTTCGTCGGTGGTTTGCAGAAAGAGCGAAAGCGCCATTTCGATTTTTTTTACAGTAGAGCAGTTTGTTAGTTTCAATAACAGTTTAAATTATTGTCGGTTTACTTATTAACTTCTTTTTATGCTTATAGTAAGGGGTTATTTTAGTTGTTGTTTACCGAATAATATTTTCGCTAACAATAATCTGTGTAAGAAGATACAGATAATAAAATGTATGTTCGCCCTTTAAACCGCAGCTCTCGCCCCATATTATTTTATTTTTATTTTTTATTTTAGTTTATTTGGAGAAACAAACAATTACACAATATATTTTAACTACAATAGATACATTGTACATAATTTACTTATTGTGTAACCAACGCCGTTTCCCACAGATAGGAAAAACTAAATTCTGAAACCCCCCCACACAAACAGTCAGAAAAACATTTCTTAAATATTACTAAAAATAAAACAAAAATAAAAAATATTAACTTCTTACTTGTAAATGCTCCTCTGACTGCTCATATCAGGGCTACCATTTCAGACAGAGCACAATCAAGTAACTTTAACTCTAACTCTTTACACAAAGTTTTATACAAAATGAGAATCACTATATTAATCTTAGACTGCACCAACTATGTCTATATTTTGTAATTTCTGGATAATTTTATCCCTAAATATATTTGCTGAACTAGTAAAAATGTCGATGTCGTTAAAGTGATCATTGTACATTTTTAAGATACGATTAATCGGGGCACGTCTCCCTGCATTGGATTTACTATCCCTAGGCATAAACAAATAATGTTCATATGTATTTCTAATGCGCTGTGAGCTACTGGGTACATTGTACAATATCAAGTTGCTGAGAATATCAAGTTATATTAGGTAATAATAATATATTTTAGTATTGAGAGAGAGTGTCGGTGGCCGAGCGGTTAGGGTATCCGACTCGTAAGCGAGAGGTAGGATAAACTAGCAGCCCCCTCGGTTTTCACCCGCGCGTAGTTCGGGTCTCTGTCAACATTAGACTATCCCGCAGGACCCATTATTTTTCCAGGATAAAAAGAAACCAATGACAATCGGGAATAATGCTTCATAGTATGAATGAATTTTCAAAATATATTAGATTTGGTACAACATATATTAGAGAAGAGATAATCCCCAACTGTCTAAGATAAACATCGGTCCACCCTCTTTCGGATTCGACGATTACCCTCACTTTGAACTCTCGAACCACTACCATTGTTACTCGCTTGATTCCCGCGACACTGAATGATTGGCGTTTTTGCCATACGTAAGAGGGGTAACTGATAAAATTGGTAGATTCTTAGGGAAATATTCTATAAAAACTGTTTTTACCCCTTTAGCAAAATAAGAAAGCTGCTTCGTTCGCCTAAGGACTGCCTACCTCTTCAAACTCCTGGCGTCTATAAAGTGAACTGCAGTTGTGGCAGCTCATACATCGGTCAAACAAAACGAACAATTGTCGACCGACCGCATGAAGGAGCATATAAGAGCTGTAAGGAACAACGACGCACAGAAGTCGGCCATAGCACAACACCTGACTCAAAGCGAAACGAATCATTGGATCGAGTTACATAACCCCCAAGTACTGTCGACGGAACGTCACTATATACCACGCCTAGTGCGGGAGGCAATAGAAATAACGAAATACAAAAATTTTAATCGTGAAGATGGGTTTAAACTGTCCAGTGCGTGGAAATACAATCGTAAAAGTGGTTCGATTTCAGTTTCGCGTAAAGACGTAGTGAGTTTCGTGTGTCGCGGGAATCAAGCGAGTAACAATGGTAAGTGGTTCGAGAGTTCAAAGTGAGGGTAATCGTCGAATCCGAAAGAGGGTGGACCGATATGTCTGTCCTTAGGAGCGACTTCACACAGCGGCACCAGTCAACTCGTGACCATGACGCATGCAACTGCGTCGAAATATCGAGGTAAAAACAATACTAACCGTGGTAACAAACCCGATAATATGTGTAGTGAAAGTGTAGTGAATAACCACGAAAGTCTTAAAACCTATATTGTCTAAGATAAGTTCCGTTTTCTACCACAAGATGTCGCTGGGCGTACTTTAGAACGCGCTATCGTATTCTTTTTCTCAATCTATATAGGGTATTTATTTGCGAAAGTGTTTTGAGAATATAAAGTACAACAGTGAGTAAAGCATAACGTGTGTGAGTATTATTTCGAGTGAATTTATTGGTGCCGAAACCCGGGAAGTGAACTGGAACAGTGGACTTGTAAAAATCGTTAGTTATAGACTTAGAAAAATCGCGAAATCAGAACTTAGTGCAATTCGTGGTAACTTTGCACTAGTAAAAATTTACGATTCGTGTTAAAGACTTTGAAAATATTAGCAACATTTTGGACTTAGAAATATTTTGTGTGATATCGTTAAACTTAGAAAATTTACGTCAATTCCACTTAAACTTGTAAAATTGTATGCTTTAAATCGAACATTGAAAATATTGGCTTATACTTTGGAAATTATTGACAATGGCAGATAGATTAATAATCATTCAAAATGAGTTGTTAGAAAAACTTAGGAAGTCTGAACTTAACTATAAAAAGAGTCCAAAAGACAGACTAAAATTACCTTACATTGAGACGAGATTGGAAGCTTTAGTAGAGGAACTTTGGAAAGATTTTAAAAAGCGACACTACGATATAGTTTCTTGTGCATGTTCAAGCGAAAGAAAGTCATCTAAGTATTTTATCGATGATATGTACGATCAATTTGATGAAGTGTACACTACATACAAAACTACGTTGAAAACCGCGCTTAATGAGTTCGTAAAACGAGAGCCAATTAAAGAAGTATGTTCTGAGCCAGCTACCTACAATACAGTTGCCTACTTTTAGCGGAAAGTACGATGAGTGGCATGGGTTTTATGACATGTTATCTGCTTTGATACATGAAAACAAATCGTTATCAAATGTTCAGAAATTACACTATCTAAAGGGTAATTTATCAGGAGAACCAGAGCGGTTACTACAAAACTTTCCTACTACTGACTTAAACTACGACGAGGCATGGAAACAGTTAGTAAAGCGGTACAAAAACAAAAGATACAATGTTAACGCCGTATTAAAAACATTATTTTCACAAAAAGTACTTATGTCTGAGTCAGCCAACGAAATTAAGCAGCTATTGGACACCACAACGTCATGTCTACAATCTTTAAAAAATTTGGGCATTCCTGACATTTCTGATGTATATATTGCAGTATCTAAATTGGATACGGAGTCGCATAAACTATGGGAACAGCACATGTCTGTGCTATCAGAAGACTTGCCGACTTGGGAACAACTTGTAGATTTCATGGAATCCAGATTTCGATGTTTAGAAATGATAGAGGCGGGTAAAGCGACGAATGTAACACCGAGTAACAAATTTCGACCCTCTGCTAAAACAAAGTCATTTCACGCAGCCGTACAAGATAATCGTAAAACTGATATAATCTGCTCAATGTGTAACGATCAACATTATTTATTTCACTGCCCCAGTTTTGACAAACAAACTGTAAAAGAGAGAGTAGATTTTATACAAACTACGAGGCTTTGTTTCAATTGTTTGTCACCAAATCATGTAGTCAGTAAATGCCGTCAACCGACATGCTGCAAGAAATGTGGAAAAAGGCATCATACTATTCTACATTTTGAGAGAAATAGTGCTGTTGAGGATAGTACAAGGGATGACAAGAACGATAGAGCCGAAAGAGAAAATAGAGCCGCGTCATAAACCAGATTTGTCATTACAAATAAATGCTTATGTGTTAGGTACACTAACATCGATGCTTCCAGGTGATAAGTTGAATACTTGTGAGTGGATAGAGTTACAAATTTTGGAGTTAGCCGATCCAGGTTATGCCAAACCAGGTAAGATCGACATTTTATTAGGAGCAGAGATCTACAGCAAAGTCATCTTAAACGGCATTGTGAGTCCACAGGAGAACCTATCACAGAATACAATCTTTGGTTGGGTATTATCGGGTAAGGTTTCTTAAAACTTGTCTTCTAGATCGGATGGAGTTATAAGTATGCATGTACAAGTGAAAGAAGATGATTTGTTGAAACGATTCAGCTCCGCTTCTAACTGACAAGGAGATAAAATGTGAGAGAATGTATAACGAGACTACGACTAGAAATGAGTGTGTAAGGTTCGTTGTGAAGCTACCTTTTAAACAAGCTGATCCAGAGTGTCAGTACGAAAATTCGAAAGAGATAGCAACGAGGAGGTTACTATCTTTAGAGAGAAGGTTGGCTAACAATCCTTACTTACGTCGTGAGTATAAGAAGGTAATGGAGGAATACCTTGCTCTTAATCATATGACTGCTGTCGACGAGTGTGAGATAGAGAATCCTAAAGCAGTGTATCTTCCTCATCATGCGGTAGTGAGGGAAGATAAGGAAACCACTAAGGTTCGTGTGGTTGTCAATGCATTTAGTCCGGGTAAAAATGGTGTATCATTAAACGATGATCTGAAGGTTGGACCTAAACTCCAGCAAGATCTACGTCACCTTTTGATGCGATGGAGATTACATCCAATATGTATAGTGGCTGATCTAGTAAAGATGTACAGACAGGTACTTGTAGCTAAGGAAGACACAGATTATCAAAGGTTTTGTGGAGATTCAATTCTAGAGATTCAATACAAGATTATAAATCATTAACGTTGACTTTTGGAACCGCCTGTGCACCTTATCTCGCAGTGAAAACGATGCAAAGATTAGCAGAAGAGGAGAGATCAAAATATCCAAAAGCAGCTGAGATCACTTTGAGTGACTTTTACATGGATGATCTTATGACAGGATGTAACACTGAGAGCGAAACTATACAAATTTATAAAGAGATGATAGAGCTTATGAATTCAGGAGGTTTCCAGATTAACAAATGGAGTAGCAATAATGAGAACTTATTGAGAACTTACACATATCTAGAGACAAACATTAAAGGCGACAACATGTTAAAGGTTCTAGGTATATGTTGGAACAGAAAATCTGATAAATTTGAGAATACTGTTAGCTTACCGACCCCAAAGCATCCCATTACAAAGCATCAAGTGCTTTCAGACATTGCGAGACTCTATGATCCATTAGGCTGGATTGCGCCCGTTGTAGTTACTGCAAAAATTATGATACAAAAGCTTTGGAAAGCTGAATTAGAGTGGGATGAGTCACTGAATGAAGAGTTGTTAGCTGAATGGTTACAGTATCGTCACGAGTTGCAACAAATACGAAATATCACTATACCTAGATGGCTCTATTGTGAACAAAAATTTAACTTAGAGTTGCACGCTTTTTCAGACGCTTCTAGAGCGGCATTCAGTGCTGCAGTGTATCTTAGAGTGGTAAATGAGAGTGGGAAAGCGTTCGTGAGTTTAGTATCTGCTTAAACTGCCGTAGCTCCCATTAAAAAGGAACTGTCAATACCTCGGTTGGAACTCAACATTAGCAGCTAAACTGTTGAATGAAATAATGCAAGTTATGAATATACAAAATAACCAACTATTTGCGTGGACGGACTCGACAATTTGGTTAAAAGGAGGAGCTAGCAAATGGACAACTTTTGTTAGTAACCGAGTCTCAATCATTCTTACTATTACTTAGATTACGAACAGTGGGGACACGTGACTACAGACACAAATCCGGCAGATTGTGCATCGCGAGGAGCGAAACCTGAAGGGTTAAAGAATCATCACTTACGGTGGAATGGTCCTGAGTGCCTGTCTGAGTTTAAACTAGAGAAAAAGAATGTTCATGTAAGTGAAACACATGAAGAAGAAAGAGTAAAATCCCTGAATGTTACATATGAAACTGAGGAAGAGTTAGTGTGGACAAAGTTTTCAAAATTATCTAAAATGCTTAAAATAATGTCTTATTGTAGAAGGATTTTAATGTTTAAATTGCCAAAAGAGAAGCGTACATCGTTTTCAATATTCATTTCTGTAAAGGAGTTAAATGAGACATTAAGAATGTGTATTAAGCAGGTTCAACGAATAGAGTTTAACGAAGATATTAAACATTTGACGTCAACAGGTCATGTACAAAATAAAAGCGTCCTTCGTACTCTTTGTCCAATCTTGGATCAAGATGGGATCTTAAGAGTCGGTGGTCGCATAGAGCAAGCTCAAGTGAGCTATGATAAACGCCATCCAATCATCCTTCCGGCTAAGAGTCATCTTACCCAACTTGTGATAGCGGATGCCCACGTTAAGACTCTACATGGTGGGACCACAAATAATGCTTAATTACCTTCGAACAAAATATTGGATTTTACGAGCTAGAAATCAAGTAAAAAAGCATTACAGGAGGTGCATTACATTCCTACGATATTCAAAGGCGAATAAGACGCAAATGATGGGTCAACTTCCGGAAGTAAGAATAACGCCATGTAAGCCGTTCAAATCGACGGGAGTAGACTTCGCGGGCCCTGTCGGTTAGTTGATTACAACCACCAACCCTATACAACTTACCAAACCCTGTACATTATCTTTATAATATTAGTTCAGATAAACTGATCAGATCACTTATGCTATTAATTTAAACTAGCATAACTAGGGTTATTAGTTATTACTAGATACCTTTTTAGTGTTGGATAGTAGGTCATGCACAAAAGGTAAATGTGGTTTATTGTTATGCATAAAAGGCGAACATACGTTATTAGTCAATTCACTTTAACATAGAGCCTGGCCTATGTGGTTTGTCCTGTCAAGAGTGTCAAGAGGGAGCTACGGTTGCTGTTACTTGCTGTTTTCAGTGTAAGAAATGAGTTCTACAATATACCCGCAATCTGGTGGCACCCTTTTTATATTCCTTGCTAGGCTCTAATTGTATATGATGATATGAGGTAAGGGCGAATGTGTTAAAATAGCCCTATTTAGTAACAAATAGTGGATATTCGCCGTTACACCTATCGAATATTGGGCTACTTCCGTGGTCTTGTAGGTTCGTCGTTTATACAGATCTAGAAAAAAATGGAACGCAGTTCTAGTTATACATTAAAACGTTTTTGCTTAAAATGGCATATTCGCCCTTTCAACAAACCACCGACGATTTGTTCTTGATGATTTACCATATAACTACAATAATAGCCTCATATAGTCAAAAGATTTTAATAATGTTTGACTCCTTAGAGCGCGCCATCTACGTGAATTTTACTATTCTTGATAACGGGTCATTGTACTGGTGACCCGCTCCGGCTTTACATGGGTGTAATTTAGAAACAAAAATTAAACCTTTCATGAAAAATTATCGAACTGAAAAAAACCGCATCAGAATTTGTTGCATAGTTTTGAAGCAGTTAGGTAGATGCCGAAGCGAGTTTATTTTATGTATGGATTATTTCTATTTATATCGTTTTGCTCGGATATAACGACATAAAAGGGACTGTTTAACTCAGGTTACTACATCCCATTTTTAAATTTTCTTCATAATAAGCTTCATAATTTTATTTTTTGCGCCATGATGACGAAAAAAGCGCAATCCAAATCAAAACGCAACGGGAAATATGTCTACCTATAGGCTAACTTACGACTGTCTATCACCACTTATTAAACTAAGTGAAGCATAGGTGCTTAAGGACAATGGTAATGAGTGGATAAAAAAAGAATCAAAATAAGCAGCAGACACTTTAGCGCAAAAATAAGTCGGTTGGTCGCTACAGCCGATAACTTCGATAGCCGTTCGTCGATGTAACTGATAAACATATAAACACTATAAAACATATTTTTACATACCTTGCCAGTTTTTCACTGAAGTTTAATAAGTATCTAAACTAGTGGTTCCGAACCTGGGGATAATTACCCCTGGATATCTATTTTGCAGTAGTAGTGGGGTGGGACTAAGATTTCAAAGGAGGTCAACTCCTGCCAACAAAAAGGACATTCTGTTGCTGTTGGACGTCTTTCGTCTGCTTTCAACATATAGTAAATTTTTACAAACATATAGTAGTTTACTACTTGACATAAGTAGTAAACAAATATGGCGTATCAATAAAGTTCAACATTTCAAAGAGTTGGGAATCATTGAATGAATGTGTGATTTCATTTTTCAATGAATCAATTCATAAGTAGCTACTGTGAGGGAATTAATATCTCAGATTAGACAATAACGACGGTGCAGATTAGTTTTATAGTTTCAAACCATAACACAGTTTGCGCTTATGTTGGTATATCGAAGGAAATAAAGATAGCTTGCTCGCTGTTGGTCTGCGATATTACATAAAAAAAATTAAGTGTACACAAATAATAACAGGTACAGTAGAAACACAATTATTAATTTAACCAAAATATTGAACCTTTGCAAATTATTCATTCATTCATGCATTTCATCCCATCCCTAAAATGGCATGGCAAACAAACATTTCGTTTTGATTGTCTGTGACCGGGAATTTTGTGAGATTTAGTATTTTGGCTAAAATATGTTATTTTTAAGGTTAATGTTAGCAGTTTTGAGAGGAAATTAATGCGTATAAACTAATGTCTACAACTAATAGTGGTGGTTTAAATTGAGTGATTATTTTGTATGTCGTGATTTGTGATAGAGTGATGTTTGTTTACTACTTACGCCGAGTAACAAAAAATGCACTTTAATCATGCAAGCTTTTTAAAGTATTTGTTTAATATGATAGCAAAAGGCAAAGTTGAGGAAAAGTGGGGAAGAGGAAGGCAATGGATTGTAAGAACATAAGGGCAGAGTAGGTGCTGAGGTCTATAAAGAAGAGGTTGGCAAAGAAAAGTGAAGAACAGAGATTAATCCACCAACAAGGGTTCAATTTACAAATTAGTGCTGCACACAATCAGCGAGAACATTCCCAACATAGATACTGCTATCTCATCCATCATAGAGAGCAGTGATGTGCCACACTTGTGCCAGCTATGCAGATTTAAAATATATGAGTTTGCTCCGCTTTCTCATTTCCACATAATTAATACAATCACACAAGTTTTTAAAAGCTATGTAAAATATTTAGCAAGCATGCTGCATTTATTGGTTTCTCCATTATGCTACTTTTTAAAAGGCAAAATGTCAAAAATCTAGACAATTATTTAAGATTGCTGAATGTGGCAAGCAAAGAAGGTAAGGGTAAAATATGTTTCACTAATAGGTAGGTCATAGGGGTAACAAGACTAAAATGGTTAGGAACCACTGACCTAAACACTATCTTTACAATAACAATGTTTTTTTTTTATTTTATGTTGCTTATTTTTATAATTTTAATGTATATTTATATGCTTATATCAATGTTACGAATCATCATAACATCAACATATTATACTGGATTATATACATCAGTATATAATCCAGTTTCTACATGTAACTATTTATTTTATTATTGTGAGTTTTTGCTTTGTATTGTGCTTAAAAAATTGGACAAGTATAGGAAAACCATTATACAGATAAGTAGCTGTACCCATTTTATTTGTGTTGTTATTTGTGTGATGTGAGCCATACAAGCATTAAGATTTCAACCACCCTGTGTTAGGCACCATTAGTGATGTGCTAATGAGGGAGAAATAACATTTCTTGAACAAAGTTTAAATACAACTTTTTAGTTAATAAATAAGTTATCATTGTGTTGTATGCAGCATGATGATGTGTAAAAAAATTGTGTGAAATAAATTACCCTTTTCATAATCCCAGTAGTATTACTAATTACTAACTAAACATATTTCACTTACTTTATTATGTTATTGTGTATTATTTTATTACTATATGTTCAATTCTTTGTTTAGTGCTCGTATTATAATTACATTTGTTATGCTTAGGCTTCACACTTTCGATCCCAAGCAAGACCCAAAAAGTATACCCTTTTGCTTGACAACCAAAGTTGAAGGTAGTTCTAACTGGTATTAATAAATACAACGAACTTTATAGAACAGCAATGAAATACGGAACTAGAGTTTATAGTACATGTAAAAACAAAATGATCGATACAAATAATAAATCAATAGGTGTTACAATGCTGATAACCTAAAAACTTACCACTGGGTCTTCTGGCGCTTGGTCAAGGTAATTTAAATCAAAATCAGATAGACAATCGTTATACGACGACGTCATTTTAATAAAACTAAATAGATACTCGAAATATTAAATTACACTATCATTTTTTCACTAAAACACTAAAACCCGGCGCGCTAAATCTACCACTGACCACAAATAAAACAAACAAACTGTACCAAACCCAGTGTTGCCAACGCAATTTTACGAATCCACTATGCTTTGTCTAAAATAGGATGAAAATTTTGACAGCTCATTAATTGTTGGTTTTTAGCGCACGCCTATGAAGTATTGTGTTTTTTTTTTCGGTAAAATGTACTACGGAAAATGTCGTACTTCATAGACAGACCCCTCCCCTTTAGTGAAGTGCCACGAATAACGAACTACAACAGACAATCGAAAATCGATATTGATATAATAAAATCGAATATTTAAAATTAACATTTAGGTAACCTTATTATTTTTTGTAACTGAACTCTTATTCTTTGTTTGGATTTCACCTTAAGAGACCTTTCACAACAACAATTTCGAGTCGCGCGTATTCTACGTAATAGGATGACTGACCGAATAGAAATACGCACGTGTCATAATTGTCGTTGTAGAAGGGTCTTTAATGTCGTATTCATAAATTATTAATTTAAAAGAAAATAAATAGTTTATTTTGTACAATACGTATAGCATAACCATGCAACTATCGATTCCAAGTTCTATAAGAATGATAATCGATAATCGAGTAGCTTCAATAACGATTTTACACAACCACATCCCTACCGTGATCTGTCAAAATTATCATCCTATTTTAGACAAGGTATAATGAGCAGTTTTCCAATAAGTATCTAAAGCATTCCTAACCACTCACTAGATGGCGCCCCGACAATTTTGGTAATTGATAATAGCTTGAAATAGGTTCTTAACAAACAGGATACGTACTTCACTGGGTACGTTGTATTGGATTATATTGTATTTGTCAATAGTTTTCAACCATTTTAGAGGTTGTAATAATAATGCAAACATAGTGCCAACTTCTATAAATATATCGGCGCCCTAGAGTCTAGATAGCCGACATCATTATAATTGAATCTATCATCACAATTTTAACATCAGGGCCGACTTTTCCAGCGCGGCGCATGAGGGCCCGCGGTCCACCACGACACAAACTTACAACGACGTTAGTTTAAGGGCTATGGTATTGGTATTCGTGACTTATATAGCAATTCCTCGTGGGTGCTTGATTTCTGGTGTTAATCAAAACAAGAACATGACAGCGCACAATAAAGCGCGCTCCACATGTGGACAGTTCCGCGGGAACACGAGAATGTAGAGGGAGTATTCGCCTATATTCGTGTAGTCCCGTGCATGTTTGGCATGTCTCGCCCATTTCATAGACAAAGTAGAGATAGTTTGTTGTCGTCGCGATTCGATCGATTTTATATATATATTCCTAGCGCTTTATCCCGTGACAGGTTCGGGGTACACTTGACCATGATCCACGATATTAGTAGATCAAGTAATTACAGTAGAGCAGCTGCCATCACCTCTGTGATCCTGTTTTCAGTGACCCTGTTGTCCCGGCAAAAGTTTCGCCGGAAGTTTCCACATGTTTGCCGAAACTTTTGCCGCGACTTTGGTCGGCCTCTACATTCTCGCCTATTAGGGAAGTGGTGGGTGTCAAAACGCGTCGACATTATATCGATTCATCGGTGTAACATCGCTAATATGCTGTAAACAGGGTTACAGAGGTGATAGCACCTGCTCTATTGTAATTACTTGATCTACTAATATCCTGGATCATGGTCAGGAGTACCCCGAACCTGTTACGGGAAAAAGCGCTAGGAATATAAATATAAATCGATCGAATCGAGACGACAACAAACAATCTCTACTTAGTCTATGAAATAGGCGAGACATGCAAAACATGCACGGGACTACACGAATAGTCCCTCTACATTCTCGTGTTCCCGCGAAACTGTCCACATGTGGAGCGCGCTTAAAGCGCGCTCCACATGTTCGCCGAAACTTCCGGCGAAACTTTTGCCGGGACTTTGGTCGATCCTCTACATTCTCGCCTATTAGGGATGTGGTGGTGTCAAAACGCGCGACATTTTATCGATTCATCGGTGTAATATCGGTAATCTACTGTAAACAGGGTCACAGAGGTGATGGCAGCTTCTCTACAGTAATTACTTGATCTACTAATATCCTGGATCATGGTCAAGTGTACCTCGAACCTGTTACGGGAAAAAGCGCTAGGAATATAAATATAAAATCGATCGAATCGAGACGACAACAAACTATCTCTACTTTGTCTATGAATTAGGCGAGACATACCAAACATGCACGGGACTACACGAATACTCCCTCTACATTCTCGTGTTCCCGCGGAACTGTCCACATGTGGAGCGCGCTTAATGCGTGCGCGCGATGCCATTGTTAACTAACCACAGACAAACAAACAAACAAGGACCAGCTAAAGAGTATCTAACCGAAAGACATCTTATCACGACCAATAACTCGATGCGTCACGGCCATTCTGATAATACGACCGTCCTCGGGCGTTAATTGTTCTAACAGCTGCATAACTTCAGAGGATCTCTTTATCACTGTTATGATCGATAAGGACCTCCAATCCTAGGTGCAACTATCTGTACAATATGCGTTATGAACGCTCGGAATAAATTACCAAAACATTTATATTTTTATTTTTAGCCATCTCTGTCCCACTGCAGGGCAAAGGCCTCCCGGTCGAATGCTTTCCTCGGCCAATCCTTAGAAAAGGCGTCCAACTCGTCCCGCCATCTCCGATAATCATCATATATATTTTTGCCCAGTCCCACTTCAGGTGTGCAGCTTTTTGACCCCTATCGGCGATTTGATATTTGGAGCGCAATACACTGTTTCTTATACCATACACAATACTGTCAGTGTGTACTCCCTCTCCAAAGCCTAGTTCCCTTTCTCTCGAGAGAGGATTCTAACATTACGCTGTTAATTGATGGAAAGCTTTGCACGTAAATTCGAACATGTTTGTTGTGACCTAAACCAAAATCTGAGAAGTACTCAAAAAGACATGTCAAGCTCCTAGAGTAAGATAAGTAATAATTATTATTATTGACATTTCTTGCTAAACCGAGTAGTGAATGTCTGTAATTACACATGTTGCATTGCTGAGGCTCAACCGCGCTTGCTCAGTGTTGACTTGATTGGTTGGTATCTATATCTTCTGGGTCTATGAGTTACGAACAAAATACTGATCAAGACTTCCCAGCCTACTTTTATCACGCGACTATTGATTTCTTTGTATCATTATAATAGCATAACATTAACTATTCAATGAGACACACTAAAAGAGTCGACAACTATGTCATGCAGGTATCCGAAGAGTTGGAAACACCAGTCAGCGCTACACTGTACCAAGCGACGGAACGCAGCCAATGGAAGCAGTTAGTTGATAAAGGTAGGAGTTACGACACTCTGCATCAAATGACCGACCCAGAGGAAAGCCTATGCCGCAACTGTAACTAAGTCTAAACTGACTTTCAACAAGTACGTGCTCCTCTCATTCTACTCATTTACAATTATCAAGGGCATGTGATTTACGACACGCTTTGACCAAAGATAAAATAATATAAAATCAGTATCTTCAACCAAACTATGTCATACTATCAATTAAGATTTTCTCATGAGGCTTAAAACAACTCGCCGAAACACCACTGAAGCCCCCATACGACCACTAGGCACTTAGCTAATAAAACTTACCCTTCTGGTACATGAGCCATCCGTTAACTTTAAGAAAATAACCCATAACACACATATTGATTGATATAACCTTCCTCGACAGTCACCTTGTTATCACTTTGTATCATCAATTTTGTCCTGTCGAGTTACCACGTAAATCAATCTAGTTCCCCTAAACATGTAAAATTAAGACTTTCTTTTATAGCATTTCATTTATAAGATTGGGTAATATTTACTACCTATTATGAAATTAAGTCACACAAATTAAGTATCTACTACAGCTTTAGCATGATCAATTAAAACATAACTATTTTTCACAAGTTCCACTATCATCAAAATATACTCTACACATTGCAACCGGTTTCTAATAAATCATCATCAGTATCTTCGTCATCATCAATAATATATTATCATGTGTCACAAACTGGCCAAAGCAAGTGTCACAAACTGGCTCCAGAACCTCTCCTATGAAACTGTTGAGTGCCCAATTCATTCTCCAAATTAGTTACCTGCTATCCTACGTTTTACCAAATACATAACACAATGCAATACACATACATTAGTATAAAATAATGCTATAGAATGCTATTAGCTTGTAAGTCCAATGTTCTCTTCAAAAGTACTGTTTGGCAAAATGAACATTATTTCCGCTAGCTGGTGGTATAGCACAGGCTGCTACCTACTTTACGTACAGCTTGATCAATTGTGTATGACTAAGTACTTGCTCAATAAATATTTTATTATTAGCATGAAATTCCATTAAGAATACACTACACAAATAATTATCTAAACCTAAGTAGATCTATTTAAATTTGAAATAGTGAGCCTTGACTTCACCTTTAGTGTAAAATCACTAAACACCCAAATCATCATCGTCCACCTGCTCCATCTCAAAAACCTAAATATCTTAAGGCTCTTGACAAAATGTTAATAGAGATGCACAAAAGCATTAAATAATAATTTCACACTGTACCATTATGCTCCTACATCCAATTCAATGTTTGTATGCCTCCAATAGGGCTAAACATGGTGTGGTGATACAAAACAACTTTCTGTTTTCAACAAAGACTACTATGGACCACTTGGGCAGGGAGAATCCGCGCAGCAGCAGGGTCACAATTTAAGTGACACAGCGGTCACAACATTATTATGGATTTATGATAATACCAGCAACATAATATTAAAGAGTGTAAGTAGGCAAGTACATCCCAAATGGTTCAAAGCAGTACTTAAATTCAATATAGGTAGGTATGCACGTGCAATTAAATTCAATTTGAAACTTCTTCATCATAATTTTTTGTAAATAATTTACTTGCTGCTACAATATCAATTGTTTGTATTAAGCTCTGCACAAATAGCTATGGGTGCCATGGTATTGACACTCCCAGAGAGTTTCGTTTGGAATATAAATAAGCTCCATGGCAATCTAAGAATTAGAATTGCTTATTTATTCTATAGGGTACTTAATGACAAGAAACTTGAAACATGAAGTTAAATGTAATCATGACTAACTATGTAAATCAGTATTACATTATAGTATCTGCATACATACACCACACATATTCCAAATAAAGAATTGAATAAAAACACAAATAACAACCCGTACAATAAAATTTCAAATCAGTCTCCTCAAACCGTTCCAACATGGGAACGATGGGAATCCAACCCAAATCCATTGGCATAGCCTCATAATTATACTATTCGGTCCTGACAGGGCCTTTCCCAACAATCAATAGGTAGGTTATTACATCTTAATCTTCAACTGATTACATCATTCTGCTATTATGAAATTACATTCAATGTATAAAATTCTCTTGGATATTTACTGAAATAATCAAATCAATATAGGTACCATGACTGGGTATATTGAATGGTTTGGGAGCACATTCAAAAGAAGCACAATTTATGATGGTAGGCTCTGTACCTACCTGTACGTCAGGATTTATAAAAATGGGACCAATTAAACTGTTGATACGGGACAATATAATAAAATAGCATTTGACACCGGACCTGAATACCATAGTTACCACAATTACAAACCTTATACTTTGTTTTGTTGAACTCTAACACGATGTGGTCACAATGAGGGGAACCTCACATTCCTTTCTCTTCCTTGTAGGCATGAGCCATTTGACAACAACATTATTTGCTCTCTGTTTTATTGTAGCGGGACTTGTATACATCAAATAAGAGAGGAATCAGACGTCCAGTGGTAAGCAGTTGTCTGTTGGTAAGACTCACCTTCCATAGGAACGACCTCACCTTGGTGTGATTATCATATTCAGATTTCATCTCCTAAAGTGGGCGTCGTGTTGGATCCCACTTCTGATATCGGTGCCCTAGAGTCTAGATAGCCGACATCATTATAATTGGATCTATCATCACCATTTTAACATCAAGGCCGACTTTTCCAGCGCGGCGCATGAGGGCCCGCGGTCCACCACGACACAAACTTACAACGACGTTAGTTTAAGGGCTATGGTATTGGTATTCGTGACTTATATAGCAATTCCTCGTGGGTGCTTGATTTCTGGTGTTAATCAAAACAAGAACATCACAGCCACAATAATGCGTGCGCGCGCTGCCATTGTTAACTAACCACAGACAAACAAACAAACAAGGACCAGCTAAAGAGTATCTAACCGATAGACATCTTATCACGACCAATAACTCGATGCGCCGTCAAATATTTATTTTTACACTTCGTTCAACCTTTAACAGTTATGTTTATATTAATAAAAAATTTATTTTCAAGTTTAGTATTAGTTGGCTGCATGAAATCACTGCCACCATCATACAGATTATAAAAAGCAAAATTGTAGGAGCGCCATCTATTGATGCTTTTTGAAACCAATCGACAGTACCTACTGGAAAGCTCCTCATTGTGGTATCGTAAACCACCAGGGGCCTTACCATAAACTCTTATAGCAGGACCTAAACAGAACTGCCTTGCTTAGAACGAGACAGCGCTACACGTGTCACATAAGCTTGTCTCGTTCAAAGCGAAAGCAATTCTGTTTAGGTCCTGCTATAAAAGCTCATGGTAAGCCCCCAGAAACCACTAAATTTGGCGATCTCTCAAACCACCAGGAAAACCACTAAAGTAGCTGATAGTCCCTTCACTTAACTGAAAAAATTTCACTTCCGGAAACCAGCACAATCTTTTAGTATGTTGTTAAGTATGTTATTCTGAATATAAAACAGCCGGGAGACAATCTCTAAAGTGGTTGGTTCTCCAGCGATTTGAAATTTGCCTTTAAAACAGACTGTATTGTACTTAGAAGTATGTGTGGGGCATCAAATAAAGCAGAATAAATATGCTACAATATTGTTTATACATTTAACTATGTAAAAATTTACCCAAACACAAGTATATTTATTACTTACTGGGGATGACTCACCTCACACATTGTAAAGATTTGAGAAATAAAAATTTTTTAAATTTTTTTTTAAATTATAGTTTGGGAGATATTCAAGTTAATATGAAAATTTTGCGTTTTTAATTAGCAACAACTTAACCGATAACTTTAGAGCAAAATAATGTACTAAGAAAATAAAGGCAAATTATAAAGCTATACAAAACTTTTTTTATAATTCCAATCGGTTAATAAATAAGCGAGATATTGTAATTTTTCTCTAGCAACGGGCACTACTTGAAGCGCCATACGATTGTTTTAATTTGCGTGAAATAATTGACTTTAAATAAAAAAGCAATGAGTTTAAGTAATGTATATGTAAAATAAACGTAATATTATGTTATACATATATAACAATAATCGTATTATATTACATTAAGTATAGTTCGGATATTAGTTGTTATTATTATTATATTAGACGGGACTTGGACGCGACGTACCTTTATGATTTGTTTTCCCGACGTTTCGGTAGGGTTACACCCACCGTGGTCACGAGACGACTGCCGTGGGAGGTGACAGCTGCGGTGATGTGCTAGTAGACTCCTACCCTCACATAAAATTGACAATTTGTTGTTGATTCGGAACTGCACGACACACAACACTCACGATATCCACGGATGCATCCGACGATAACTCTTGCGTCTTACGGTTATTTTATTGCACACCACTGGATTCCACGACGCCGAAAGCTTATATCTATCTTCCCGATTGAAAGTTTTGTACTTTTTAATTTCAATCGCTTCCCGAACCATACGTGGATAATATTGCCGGTCAGTGGAGAGGACATTAGGCGCATGTAGTTCTATCCAGTGGTTTGGGCCTGAGTTGAGCAGGTGGTCTGCTATGGCAGATTTATTCGTCTGGTGGTTTTTAACTGCAGCTATATGCTCTTTGACCCTTTCGGCAATCGAACGTTTAGTTTGGCCAATGTATGAGCTTCCACAGCTACAGTCAATCTTATAGACACCAGGCGTCTGATACGGGATCACATCCTTTGGCGTACGCAGCAGGTTCGCTACCTTGAGGTGCGGGACATAAATTGTCGGAATCGAGTAACTACTCAGTACTGATCCGATCTTGTCTGTCACCCCTTTCACATACGGTAGGAATGCTGATTGCCGACTAACTTCTGTGAGCTTATCCCTCTTTTTCCGTCTCGCCGGCTTCTTTATCACCTTGTACCCGTTCTTCCGTAGTACCAGCTGGACATGTGACAACTCGCTCTCTACGTGGTCCGAGTCACAAAGATCTCTAGCTCTACTTGTGAGCGAGGTTATGACGGAGAGTAAATGTCGGGGATGATGGTGTGATGAAGCATTCAGGTATCTTTCCGTGTGTGTTGCCTTTCTGTATACCGAGTGCGCCAGAGATCCATCATTTCGTACCTTTACCAGGACATCTAGGAACGGCAATTGTCGGTCATTTTCCACCTCCAGTGTGAATTTTGTTTTTGGGTGGATTGAATTTAGATGTTCTAAATATTGTCTTACTTCCGGCTCACTACCTTTAAAAATGCAGAAGATGTCATCCACATACGTTTTCCAAAAAGTTATCATTGAGGAATTCACGCTTAGGGCTTTTTGTTCAAAATACTCCATCCAAATGTTCGCTATGACTGGGGCAACCGGACTGCCCATAGCAACGCCATCAATTTGGAGGTAATATTGGCCTCTATACAAAAAGTAATTTCCTTCCAAACAATGTTTTAGTAAGACAATGTAGTCGCGCGACAATCCTGCGCTCTCCAGTCTTTCCTTAACTACTTCCAGGTAATCCGCTAGGGGTACGTTGGTAAACAATGATTCTACATCAAAACTTACCATTTTGTCTTCTGGACCCACTTTTATGCCTTTCAGCATTTGTACGAACTGACGAGAATCCTTCACGTAGGATGATGTCCGACCCACCAGCGACTGTAGCACAGACGCAACGTGCTTTGCAAGATCGTAAGTGGGGGAATCAATCTGACTTACGATGGGCCGCAAAGGCACGTTTGCCTTATGTATCTTCGGCAGTCCATACAATTTTGGGGGCTGAGTATTCTTAGGTCTATCTAGAAATGTATACTGTCTGTGTACTGTATGTATAATGTGTAATGTATGTATAATGTGTGATTGCACGGTCTCAGTTCTGGCAAAGGGTATGAATTACGCATTGACACCAAAGAGGGTGGGTACCTTTTGAGAAAATTATAGGGGGTGTTGAAGAGGCAATATGTCGGAATAAAATACCTTCCACTGACGCCGAAACGTTGAGGCAAGACATCTCAGTGATATTACGAAAAGCCCGCTTACCAAAGAGTAACATTACTGCCGCTGAGCGTTTAGCATTACAAAATCTGCGTGCCGATGTAGATCTTATGGTACTAAAAGCTGACAAGGGTAACGCTACGGTAGTGATGGATTCCAGTGATTATCATTGAAAGGTACAATCTTTATTAAAAGACACGCATGTTTATAAACCCGTGTCCTATAACCCGACTGCCAGGGTGACGAGGAGTACGAGAGCACTGCTGAAAAGCCATAAGGATCTTTTCACGGAGGAACAGTATACATTTCTAGATAGACCTAAGAATACTCAGCCCCCAAAATTGTATGGACTGCCGAAGATACATAAGGCAAACGTGCCTTTGCGGCCCATCGTAAGTCAGATTGATTTCCCCCACTTACGATCTTGCAAAGCACGTTGCGTCTGTGCTACAGTCGCTGGTGGGTCGGACATCATCCTACGTGAAGGATTCTCGTCAGTTCGTACAAATGCTGAAAGGCATAAAAGTGGGTCCAGAAGACAAAATGGTAAGTTTTGATGTAGAATCATTGTTTACCAACGTACCCCTAGCGGATTGCCTGGAAGTAGTTAAGGAAAGACTGGAGAGCGCAGGATTGTCGCGGGACTACATTGTCTTACTAAAACATTGTTTGGAAGGAAATTACTTTTTGTATAGAGGCCAATATTACCTCCAAATTGATGGCGTTGCTATGGGCAGTCCGGTTGCCCCAGTCATAGCGAACATTTGGATGGAGTATTTTGAACAAAAAGCCCTAAGCGTGAATTCCTCAATGATAACTTTTTGGAAAACGTATGTGGATGACATCTTCTGCATTTTTAAAGGTAGTGAGCCGGAAGTAAGACAATATTTAGAACATCTAAATTCAATCCACCCAAAAACAAAATTCACACTGGAGGTGGAAAATGACCGACAATTGCCGTTCCTAGATGTCCTGGTAAAGGTACGAAATGATGGATCTCTGGCGCACTCGGTATACAGAAAGGCAACACACACGGAAAGATACCTGAATGCTTCATCACACCATCATCCCCGACATTTACTCTCCGTCATAACCTCGCTCACAAGTAGAGCTAGAGATCTTTGTGACTCGGACCACGTAGAGAGCGAGTTGTCACATGTCCAGCTGGTACTACGGAAGAACGGGTACAAGGTGATAAAGAAGCCGGCGAGACGGAAAAAGAGGGATAAGCTCACAGAAGTTAGTCGGCAATCAGCATTCCTACCGTATGTGAAAGGGGTGACAGACAAGATCGGATCAGTACTGAGTAGTTACTCGATTCCGACAATTTATGTCCCGCACCTCAAGGTAGCGAACCTGCTGCGTACGCCAAAGGATGTGATCCCGTATCAGACGCCTGGTGTCTATAAGATTGACTGTAGCTGTGGAAGCTCATACATTGGCCAAACTAAACGTTCGATTGCCGAAAGGGTCAAAGAGCATATAGCTGCAGTTAAAAACCACCAGACGAATAAATCTGCCATAGCAGACCACCTGCTCAACTCAGGCCCAAACCACTGGATAGAACTACATGCGCCTAATGTCCTCTCCACTGACCGGCAATATTATCCACGTATGGTTCGGGAAGCGATTGAAATTAAAAAGTACAAAACTTTCAATCGGGAAGATGGATATAAGCTTTCGGCGTCGTGGAATCCAGTGGTGTGCAAAATAAATAACCGGATAGGAGAAGACGCAAGAGTTATCGTCGGACGCATCCGTGGATATCGTGAGTGTTGTGTGTCGTGCAGTTCCGAATCAACAACAAATTGTCAATTATATGTGAGGGTAGGAGTCTACTAGCACATCACCGCAGCTGTCACCTCCCACGGCAGTCGTCTCGTGACCACGGTGGGTGTAACCCTACCGAAACGTCGGGAAAACAAATCATAAAGGTACGTCGCGTCCAAGTCCCGTCTAATATAATAATATGTGTAAAGAACGCGAGTTCAGTTTGAAACAAATATTAGTTGTTATTATTTTGCCATCCCAAACAGCATGGAACCAGTACTTCGAATACTCTGAATAAAGGCCAGACAGTGACTTTTTGGCCTGGTATGCCGATATTTATGTGTGTGTGGTGCCGCTGTGGTGTGTGGTGCCGCCACCTCAAAGAATAGCACCTCCACATCTCTTCCCGGGGGGTGTCGTAAGAGTCGACTAAGGGACAAATCCGAAAGTTCGTATTTCACGCACCTCTTTTTACATCTTGAAGTGCGTCTTGCGTTGGAGGAATATTCATCCATTGTGTCACTTCATCATCACAGCCCATAAAAGTCTACTGCATGACTTAAGGCCTCTTCCACGAAAAGGAAGGTTATTGCCATAATCTCCACGCTTGGCAGGCGGGTTAGAGAACGCAGTATTGTACATTTTCCAATTTACGGAGACTCTAGATATTTTGCCTCGGAAACATTAGTCGCCTTGTACGACACCCACAAGTGTAACGGGTTGTTGCTATTCTACTTTGGCGAATACCACAGAGCCAATTCAATTTGTGGTTTACAAGTGACACAATTGGCCCAATTGTGTCACTTGTAAACCACAAATTCTTCAATTAAAGCGAATTCGTAACTAGTTTGACATGGTTTCATCCCACAAGAGTATGCTTGGATGCAAGACGATTGGCACAGGAGCCTCTAGGTCAGGACAATTCTTAAGCGGTACTTGGTGAACGCTGTTACAGGACGCATCATGAACTTTGCCTACCAGCTTCTTTCTGTCTCCGGCCAGCCAATACCCGTCCTTGGGGAAAGGACAGACACGATGTATGTAGGCGTGTCAGCGTACATTCGAAAGGTCATCGTGGCTGAAATTATGGACAACTGCATCTTAGGCCTAAACTTCATGAATAAATATAACTGCAAAATCGATGTTACTGATGGAAATTTTAAGTGTGGTAATGAGGAGATACTTGACACTTCACACTTTGAGGAACCACTGGGAAAGTAACTTACTACTACTGTCGACTAAATGAAATCACAAAAAAGGACTGCTATCCCTAGCCTCGTATCGACGACACATTGGATACCCTGAGGTTCTCAACCTTGGATCTTAAGTCTGGCTAATGGCATTCTCATCCAAAGAATAAGGATGAGACAGCGTTTTCAACAGGAAAAGGACTATGGAATTTCAATGTTATGCCTTTCGGACTGTGCAACACGCCTGCCACTTTCGAAAGACTCATAGATGTATGGGCAGGATGAGTGAAATATGCCTGCCTGGTCTATTTGGATGATGTTATTATCATTGGTCGTGATTTTGAGGATCATTTGCGCAACCTGTAACATGTCTTAAAGAAAGTAAAGGATGCCGACCTTACGTTAAACCCGATGCCAACCTGATAATGCCATTTATTTAGGAGCAAAACATACCCAGAAAAGTTTAAGCACTACAGAAGTGGCCTACTCCCAAGGACAAAAAGGAAATTCGGGCATTCCTAGGGCTATGCTCATACGACAGACGGTTTGTTAAAGTATTCTCTTGCAATGCCACTTCATCATCTGACTGAAGACAAGCAACCATTCCGCTGGGATGAGCTCTGCAAGGATTCCTTTCAAAGACTGTTAAAATACCTATGCGAAACTCCTCCCATACCCACAACCCAGCAGTCTGTTTATCGTCAACACAGCTGCAAGCAACACGGCGATCGGAGGAGTGGTTTCACAGAAACAGGACAACGCAGAAGTCGTGTTTACTTACTTCAGTAAGTCGATATTGAGACCAGAGAGGAACCACTGTGTAACTAGAATAGAACTCTTGGCTGTGGTAAAGACACAACAACATTTCAAAGACTGTATTATCGGCAAGCAGTTGTACTCCGTAATGATCACGCTGTCTTGAAGTGGCTATGACATTTTAAAAACCTAGTGGAACAGGTTGCCCGACGGATCGAGGAACTGCAGGAGTTTGACTACGTCACTGAACACAGCAGCGGGAAGGCTCATGGAAATGCTGATGCTCTATCAATGAGGCCTTGCTCGGAGGAATGTGCTTAAAAACTAACCCAAATACCCACAATACATAACAGAATGTAAGCACTGTGTTAAACAGGAATTGAAAGAATTTCCAGTTAGGCTTACAAGACTCTGGGAGAATGAATCTATGAGGGAAGTTTAAGAAGATAATGGAGATATCTGACCAATCACCGCATGGAAGGAACGTAGTGCAGAAAAACCAAGATGGACTGAAGTGGCACCTACAGGTGTAACAGGAGGACATCTAGGGGTAAAAAGAATACTGACTTTGGTCAGAGAAAGGTTCACCGGCTTCATTATCGGGAAGATGTTCAGAATTGGTGTCGCAAATGCAGTATTTGCGACGCTGTCAAAAAACAGGCAGAGGTACGGCATTTGCAATAACCACCTCGGGGGCTCCTGCTGTATTGTCTCTCGCGATCGCGGGTCGCGGGGCATCGGTTAGCGCGACACATCGGGCATGCGCAATGGCTGTTACGCACAACGACAGGTACTTAAGCGGGTTAGCTGCGGCTGGCGCTGACTGTACCCGCGATAGCTGCATACCAGCATAAAGCTCCCTTTTTAAGTAGAGCCTGATAGGTAATGCCTAAATATTGATCTTTGCTAGACAGTAATCTGCTTTATTATTATAGGCGAAAAAAATAGGTAGGGTGAGATGTCGAACAGTGAACCAGTAGTACACAGTTAGCCACCATTAGTATCACCATAAAACAACGTTGCCAGATCGTGCAGTAAGCGTAATCGTACTTGGTTTTTACCGCTCTTTTTGCTTTCCAGTTGGTAGCGAGCTCCAGTGCAGAACGTCCGCGACTCAGGGCTTTTTGTGATTTTCGACGTAAAAACGCGGAAAATCCTAAGTAGTAATTTTTAGGTTTTCAACCTTATACAGCATCTTTTAAAAAAAATGTTTTTTTCTATTTCTGTAATGAATATCTTTTCATTGTTTGGTCGTACATTCATGAATCCTACTTTGATTATTAATTTTTTGATGAATTTAATATCAGTAGAGGTGTGTGTGGTACATAGTGACCCACTACACCGGCACGAACAGTGAGCCACCGCTCCACTGTGTACAACATCAAAATTCTGATTTTCTTAATTATTTTACTTTTAATATTCATATAAATCAGTTTCCGGTTATTTTTTTAGAGTGATTCCATTTTGAAAATGCAAGTAGGCAATATCAGGCTACTGCCGTCAGTCTTCTTGAATAGGTACATGAATTGGCTGGACGGCGCGTATTGGTTCACGTGGTTTTAATTTAATGAACTCTACCTCTATCCCACTCCTACATGTACCCTACCCCTATACGCGCCCTAACCGTACTCTATCCATACCCAAACCCCCTCAAGTCCCTAATATCCACTGCAAGGCTCCACCAGTGGATCGAATCCCTACTCCATCATTTACTTTTTTCTACATCAATTTTTGTAGGGGATACCCCTTCCGTAGCACACCACCACTGTTGGTAGACGCCTAAAATATAATAGGACCACGATAAGTCCGTATTGACTGACAGTAGTAAACATTATAAAGTGTGGATATGGCAATAATCTGGGGATAATCTTTCCTTGTTACTCGTTCTCAGTCCTTCTTGTAAGCATTCAGTTATTTGGTCACTATTAGCTTGAACTTTTCTCTAAAATATTAATCATGCTAAATATTATTTTCCGCACTTCCTTTTTAATTGTTTGCGAAGTATTCAAAAATATTTTTCATAACTCACGAAAATAAACATACCTCCAGAAATCAAATTGTTTGTTGACTTTTAAGAATGACGTTCTATGACGGATAAAAAACTTGGCATAAGTTGCCATACAATGATTTTAATTTTTTTTAATTAAGCAATTCATTCTTATTATAGTCTTATTTTACGAACTCTAGTGTAGCTAGTTGACTATTTATTATAATACAACCTTGAAATATATCATTAATGACTGTAATTAGAAAATAGGTTAAGTTATGTTGTTATTGATTTATGTTGATTTATGTCTTCACAGTTATTTTGGTAAATAAAACTAACTGTTTACACATTTATAATGAATGTATTATTATCTGATTTATCTACTATGCTAAAAACAACAGCGAGGAAACGTTAATAATAGTGATCTCATTCGTCGGGCTCACTGTGTACTCCCCGGTTTGCTGTAGACCAACCCCCTGGTTCAATGTGTGCCACGAGGTGGACACAATGAGCCATTTCCCATCTTTAAAAAAAACTGCATTATCATTTTATCTATAAATCTTTTTCCATTAACATATATACAAAATGAGAGTCAGATATATTACGCAATGACTAGACCACAAAACATTTCATGCTATTGACAAACTTATGAGTTATGATTGTTTAACTTTTTTGTGGGTCACTGTTCGACACCTCACCCTACCTACAGTAGCAATTGAAAACCCATATCTCATGTTCCCATTCCCTAAATCAATATGTATTACACGCTAAGTCGCTACTATTCTAGGTAAATATTTATAATGATTTTAAATCGGTGACGGAGAAAATTGGAAATATCTCACAAGTTTATTATCTGATTGCAATTATAAAAATTATTTTGCATAACTTAAAAATGTGCCTTTATTATCTTAGTACATTATTCTGTTCTAAAGTTACTCGTAAAGTTGTTAAAAACGGATTTATATTTTGTAAAATTTTCACAATAACTTCAAAACAAAACATAATAATACGTTTATTTTACATATACATTACCTAAACTCATTGCTTTTTTTATTTTAAGTCATTAATTTACGCAATTTACGCAAATTAAAACAATCGTATGGCGCTTCAAGTGGTGCCCGTTGCTAGGGAAAAATTACAATATCTCGCTTATTTATTAACCGATTGGAATTATAAAAATAGTTTTGTATAGCTTTATAATTTGCCTTTATTTTCTTAGTACATTATTTTGCTCTAAAGTTATTGGTTAAGTTGTTAAAAAATAAAAAGGGATTTATTTTTTGCAAAATTTTCATATTAACTTACTCGAATATCTCTTAAACTATAATTTTCAAATAGTTAAATTTATCAATAATATTGTAGCATATTTTATTCTGCTTCATTTGATGCCCCACACATACTTCTAAGTATAATACAGTCTGTTTAAAAGGCAAATTTCAAAACGCGGCGGCGGCCATCTTGGTGACGTCACCGCTGGAGAACCAAGCACTTTAGAAATTGTCTCCTGGCTGTTTTTTATCCAGAATAACATACTTAACAACATACTAAAAGATGGTGTTGGTTTCCGGAAGTGAACTATCCGGGCCATATTTGAAGCTAAGGGAACTATGATAAACGTGCGAGTAAGTACGCGTACTTGTGGCTCGACGACCTTGCTCGCTCGTGTGTCAGCTTAAGTACTCGTACTTTAAAACCACCAAATAAGTTCGCCGGCGATCCAAGATGTTTTTTTTTTTATTACTCTACTAGCCAGGCATTTGACCGACACCTCACCTGGTGGTAAGTGACGATGCGGTCTATGATGGAGCATGCCTGTCTAGGAACAGCCTATTCACTCTAGCCTTGAAGGCATCCATTTTATTTTTGCTCGTAGCTCGCGGCTCGCGGCTTCGGCTAGCACGTCAGTCAGCACCGCGAGCCGCGAGCCGATTGTTTTTTGATATATCTGACGGCGCATCGAGTTATTGGTCGTGATAAGATGTCTATCGGTTAGATACTCTTTAGCTGGTCCTTGTTTGTTTGTTTGTCTGTGGTTAGTTAACAATGGCAGCGCGCGCACGCATTATTGTGGCTGTGATGTTCTTGTTTTGATTAACACCAGAAATCAAGCACCCACGAGGAATTGCTATATAAGTCACGAATACCAATACCATAGCCCTTAAACTAACGTCGTTGTAAGTTTGTGTCGTGGTGGACCGCGGGCCCTCATGCGCCGCGCTGGAAAAGTCGGCCTTGATGTTAAAATGGTGATGATAGATCCAATTATAATGATGTCGGCTATCTAGACTCTAGGGCGCCGATATCAGAAGTGGGATCCAACACGACGCCCACTTTAGGAGATGAAATCTGAATATGATAATCACACCAAGGTGAGGTCGTTCCTATGGAAGGTGAGTCTTACCAACAGACAACTGCTTACCACTGGACGTCTGATTCCTCTCTTATTTGATGTATACAAGTCCCGCTACAATAAAACAGAGAGCAAATAATGTTGTTGTCAAATGGCTCATGCCTACAAGGAAGAGAAAGGAATGTGAGGTTCCCCTCATTGTGACCACATCGTGTTAGAGTTCAACAAAACAAAGTATAAGGTTTGTAATTGTGGTAACTATGGTATTCAGGTCCGGTGTCAAATGCTATTTTATTATATTGTCCCGTATCAACAGTTTAATTGGTCCCATTTTTATAAATCCTGACGTACAGGTAGGTACAGAGCCTACCATCATAAATTGTGCTTCTTTTGAATGTGCTCCCAAACCATTCAATATACCCAGTCATGGTACCTATATTGATTTGATTATTTCAGTAAATATCCAAGAGAATTTTATACATTGAATGTAATTTCATAATAGCAGAATGATGTAATCAGTTGAAGATTAAGATGTAATAACCTACCTATTGATTGTTGGGAAAGGCCCTGTCAGGACCGAATAGTATAATTATGAGGCTATGCCAATGGATTTGGGTTGGATTCCCATCGTTCCCATGTTGGAACGGTTTGAGGAGACTGATTTGAAATTTTATTGTACGGGTTGTTATTTGTGTTTTTATTCAATTCTTTATTTGGAATATGTGTGGTGTATGTATGCAGATACTATAATGTAATACTGATTTACATAGTTAGTCATGATTACATTTAACTTCATGTTTCAAGTTTCTTGTCATTAAGTACCCTATAGAATAAATAAGCAATTCTAATTCTTAGATTGCCATGGAGCTTATTTATATTCCAAACGAAACTCTCTGGGAGTGTCAATACCATGGCACCCATAGCTATTTGTGCAGAGCTTAATACAAACAATTGATATTGTAGCAGCAAGTAAATTATTTACAAAAAATTATGATGAAGAAGTTTCAAATTGAATTTAATTGCACGTGCATACCTACCTATATTGAATTTAAGTACTGATTTGAACCATTTGGGATGTACTTGCCTACTTACACTCTTTAATATTATGTTGCTGGTATTATCATAAATCCATAATAATGTTGTGACCGCTGTGTCACTTAAATTGTGACCCTGCTGCTGCGCGGAGTCTCCCTGCCCAAGTGGTCCATAGTAGTCTTTGTTGGAAACAGAAAGTTGTTTTGTATCACCACACCATGTTTAGCCCTATTGGAGGCATACAAACATTGAATTGGATGTAGGAGCATAATGGTACAGTGTGAAATTATTATTTAATGCTTTTGTGCATCTCTATCAACATTTTGTCAAGAGCCTTAAGATATTTAGGTTTTTGAGATGGAGCAGGTGGACGATGATGATTTGGGTGTTTAGTGATTTTACACTAAAGGTCTACTTAGGTTTAGATAATTATTTGTGTAGTGTATTCTTAATGGAATTTCATGCTAATAATAAAATATTTATTGAGCAAGTACTTAGTCATACACAATTGATCAAGCTGTACGTAAAGTAGGTAGCAGCCTGTGCTATACCACCAGCTAGCGGAAATAATGTTCATTTTGCCAAACAGTACTTTTGAAGAGAACATTGGACTTACAAGCTAATAGCATTCTATAGCATTATTTTATACTAATGTATGTGTATTGCATTGTGTTATGTATTTGGTAAAACGTAGGATAGCAGGTAACTAATTTGGAGAATGAATTGGGCACTCAACAGTTTCATAGGAGAGGTTCTGGAGCCAGTTTGTGACACTTGCTTTGGCCAGTTTGTGACACATGATAATATATTATTGATGATGACGAAGATACTGATGATGATTTATTAGAAACCGGTGGCAATGTGTAGAGTATATTTTAGTATAGATAGTGGAACTTGTGAAAAATGGTTATGTTTTAATTGATCATGCTAAAGCTGTAGTAGATACTTACTTTGTGTGACTTAATTTCATAATAGGTAATAAATATTACCCAATCTTATAAATGAAATGCTATAAAAGAAAGTCTTAATTTTACATGCTTAGGGGAACTAGATTGATGGACGTGGTAACTCGACAGGACGAAATTGATGATACAAAGTGATAACAAGGTGACTGTCGAGGAAGGTTATATCAATCAATATGTGTGTTATGGTTTATTTTCTTAAAGTTAACTGATGGCTCACGTACCAGAAGGGTAAGTTTTATTAGCTAAGTGCCTAGTGGTCGTATGGGGGCTTCGGTGGTGTTTCGGCGAGTTGTTTTAAGCCTCATGAGAAAATCTTAATTGATAGTATGACATAGTTTGGTTAAAGATACTGATTTTATATCATATTATCTTTGGTCAAAGCGTGTGGTAAATCACATGCCCTTGATAATTGTAAATGAGTAGAATGAGAGGAGCACGTACTTGTTGAAAGTCAGTTTAGACTTAGTTACAGTTGCGGCATAGGCTTTCCTCTGGGTCGGTCATTTGATGCAGAGTGTCGTAACTCCTACCTTTATCAACTAACTGCTTCCATTGGCTGCGTTCCGTCGCTTGGTACAGTGTAGCGCTGACTGGTGTTTCCAACTCTTCGGATACCTGCACGACATAGTTGTCGACTCTTTTAGTGTGTCTCATTGAATAGTTAATGTTATGCTATTATAATGATACAAAGAAATCAATAGTCGCGTGATAAAAGTAGGCTGGGAAGTCTTGATCTGTATTTTGTTCGTTACTCATAGACCCAGAAGATATAGATACCAACCAATCAAGTCAACACTGAGCAAGCGCGGTTGAGCCTCAGCAATGCAACATGTGTAATTACAGACATTCACTACTCGGTTTAGCAAGAAATGTCAATAATAATAATTATTACTTATATTACTCTAGGAGCTTGACATGTCTTTTTGAGTACTTCTCAGATTTTGGTTTAGATCACAACAAACATGTTCGAATTTACGTGCAAAGCTATCCATCAATTAACAACGTATCCATTTGGATAATCGCTTTCTAGTTAGAATCCTCTCTCGAGAGAAAGGGAACCAGGCTTTGGAGAGGAAGTCCACACTGACAGTGTTTTGTATGGTAGGTTAGGATGTGATAGATCATCCTCGATTTTCAAGATAATCAGGAAAAAGTGATCGTAAGTTACTTACTTACGAGCAAGTATTTGTTGTTAATGTTGATTAGATAGGTACGTTACCTACTTACCGCAGCCTTGAGAGTTGTACCTGCAGAGGTACTTTGTTGTGCTCTAAATAACTTGGATGACATGATTATAGCAGAAGCGTGATCTAATTATCACTCATGTCACTGTATTTGATACATGACGGCTATTTTGTCATTGAAAGAGTTCACCAATTACTTTAATTAATTTAGTCTACTGATGTTATGGTTTTTGACGGATCATCAGAAGTCCGCACTCGAGGCCAGCGAGCCATGAAGCGCAGTATCTTGAGAGTCAAATTGTCGGACCGTATAAGAAACAGTGTATTGCGCTCCAAATATCAATTCGCCGATAGGGGTTAAAAAGCTGCGAACCTGAAGTGGGACTGGGCAAAAATATCTATGATGAGTATCGGAGATGGCGGGACGAGTTTGACGCCTTTTCTAAGGATTGGCCGAGGAAAGCATTCGACCGGGAAGCCTTTGCCCTGCAGTGGGAGAGATGGCTAAAAATAAAAATAAAATGTTTTGGTAATTTATTCCGAGCGTTCATAACGCTATTGTACAGATAGTTGCACGTAGGATTGGAGGTCCTTAACGATCATTACAGTGATAAAGAGATCCTCTGTGTAGAAATGGATATTGTGTACGAAGTTTCATAATACGATGTAGTTAAGTTGGACAGAATAAAGGTCCTGTAAGACAATACACAGGCGTTGTATTAGTTGGTATGTTGGTACCCTATCCTGGACACCTGACGCTGTCATCCGAACCATACTCTGTGCTTGAGTTGGTATAGGAGTCAGTAATTAGAACCAGATAGTGTATGTGTGTTTATGTTTATTCTGGACACCTGATGCTGTCATCCAGACCATACTCTGTGCGGGAGTAGGGAGAGGAGTCAGTAGTCAGAAACAGATGAAAGATATAAGTTTGTGTATCCTGGTCTGTGCCGTTGATATCCAGATCCTGCCCTGTTGCGGGGTTTGGTTTGAAGGATTCAACGGATAGAACTAGCTGATGTTTATGTGTACCTTGGTTTTTAGCCGCTGATATCCGGATCCTGCCCTGTTACGGGGTTTGGTTTGAAGGATTCAACGGATAGAACTAGCTGATGTTAATGTGTGCCCTGGTTCTTAGCCGCTGATATCCGAATCCTGCCCTGTTGCGGGGTTTGGTTTGAAGGATTCAACGAATAGAACTAGCTGATGTCTATGTGTACCCTGGTTCTTAGCCGCTGATATCCGGATCCTGCCCTGTTGCGGGGTTTGGTTTGAAGGATTCAATGGCAAGAACTAGTTATTTATGTGAGCCATACCGGGTATATGCGGGTTGGTTTAAAAGAACCAAAGATCAGGCGCAGACGATCACTTTGGTACGTTTAAGGTTGACTTAGAGTTGCTTGTTACATGGTCACGACGGCGAAGTAGATAAACATGGATGTACATTGTACCTACAGATAAATTTGGTTGATGGGTGTACATCACCACTATGGGGCTGTTCATTGGACGCACATGATCGGTCCGTGTGCGTTACTTAGACGTTGTTGTTGGGTAACTACAAATTAGGTTTAGTTTGTAGTTATATATGTCGGGCTCGAGTCAATGGTGGAATGTTGTACTCTTGAGTTCGTTTGAGAAATAGGTGGCAATCATAGTAACAAATCTTGATTGTCAGGATGATCAAGCGGAACACTAGCGGTGAAGCTGTTAGAACAACTTAACGCCCGAGGACGGTCGTATTATCAGAATGGCCGTGACGGCGCATCGAGTTATTGGTCGTGATAAGATATCTATCGGTTAGATACTCTTTAGCTGGTCCTTGTTTGTTTGTTTTGTCGGTGGTTAGTTAACAATGGCAGCGCGCGCACGCATTATTGTGCGCTGTGATGTTCTTGTTTTGATTAACACCAGAAATCAAGCACCCACAAGAAATTGCTATATAAGTCACGAATACCAATACCATAGCCTTTAAACTAACGACGTTGTAAGTTTGTGTCGTGGTGGACCGCGGGCCCTCATGCGCCGCGCTGGAAAAGTCGGCCCTGATGTTAAAATGGTGATGATAGTCCAATTATAATGATGTCGGCTATCTAGACTCTAGAGCGAGGAGACTCTATATTAAAACCTCTAAAATTTTTGTAACTATTACTTGATAACTATAATATTATCCAGTACAACGTACCCATTGTATATATCCTCTTTACTAAGTACCTGTTTCAAGCGAACATTAATTACCAAAATTGTCGGAGTGCCATCTAGCGTGTGGTTAGGAATCCTTTAGATACCTATTGGAAAACTGCTCATTGAAACTCGAATTCTACTTTCTGCTCCTGTAGTAAAAATTTTTTTTTCTATGAGCGACTTAAAGTGTAGGCCGGACATCACAGCACGCTTCGTTCTCGTTTTGTGGTATGGCAACACAGTCATTGTTTATTTTTCATCCGTCATTTTCTTGCGCTTGCGTGCGTTTTACGTTTGTGTAGTGTAATCATTTTGTTTTGATTTTTGTTTGATTAAAGCGTAAGATAACCGAGTATTTTTATCCATTGTTTAAATATATTTTTGTGTTTCGGCTTTGATTACGTCTAGATTTCTATTTGTATTTCTGCTGCAAATTACATTGTTCAACTTTCCAACGTAAGTTATTACCATGCCTTAATTTTTTTTTAACAATTCGAAATGTCCGGTCTCTTGACTGGATTCATCTATAATTTCAAGTTCAAGGTTGATTTGAACCAGTTTTCAATTAGTAAACTTTGCTATATATAATAGATAGAACGTTGACGCCGAGTGATTAGGAATCTTCGGATACGAAATACTATTTAAATCCTAATAATCTGAACTTGCTACTTACAGATGGGGCTTAAAATTGGCGAGCGAAGTGTGTCAAACCTATATGATCGCATAAAGAAACTGCTAGTGTCTTATGAATGGAGTGATTGCAGTTTTTCAGTCTCTGGAAAGAAATTGAAAGCCCACAAACTAATACTAGCTATAAGCAGTCCTGTATTTGAAGCCATGTTTTATGGCCCTTTATCAACAAATGATGATATTTTGATTTCGGATGTAGAACCAGACATATTTCAATTACTCCTGAATTACATTTACACTGATAATGTTGAATTAACTGAAATTGAACAAGCATATGAATTACTGTATGCCTCAAAAAAATATCTTATAGAGCATTTGAGTGAAATATGTATTACATATGTGGCTGAAAACATGAGCGTTGAAAATGTAATTACCATTTTGAATTATCCTGAATTTATGAATGTTCCAGAATTAATGTCATTAGCACTAAAACTATTTTGCCAGCATGCACCTTACTTATTTGAAAAACATAAATCTGATATAACTTTGTCTTGTATGAAAACCGTTCTTAGTAGCAATGACATGAACATGAAAGAATATAATCTTATAAAACATGTATTTCAATGGGCCACACAATACAGCGAAGAACTCAGTTTTACCAATCTAGTAGACAATGGATTAATAAGATTATTGAGATTTAATTTACTTACTAATGAAGAATTACATAATTTGGCAGCTAATACAAACTTTATGGATATATTTAATGAACTACAATTGAACACGAGTGTATTTGTGAATGACGATGAAGTGGAAACAAACATTCCTAATTTAGGAGTGAGGAGGCCAGTTAAGATTCAGTGGCAACTTTGCCAACGTAGACCCATAAAATCTGTTGCACCAATTGTAATTGATTCTAATAATTATGTGATAAATTGTAGAGTGAGACCTAATAAAGCTGTATTTATTACTGCACTATGTGTTCCAACAAGAATGGCACCTGTACTTAATTTGCACAGCAATATAACAAACTCATATACTGAAGAAGTACTTATCACCATTAAGTGTGACTCTAATAACAAGTGTATGAAACAAACACATTTCATGAGCACTGTCAAGTATGATTCATACATAAACATTGATTTATGTGAGCCATGCTTAATGCTAAGAAATATGTGGTATACAGTTACATTTACTTGGCCTAATTGTTTATCTACTACCTGCTGGTATGTTGTAGAATTTAGAGATAATTTCTACAGTGATAATAAAATATCTTTTCGTTTTGAGGATATACATTCTTCAGGTACCTTTCTGGGAGGATTGAAATTTAGTATATGAAGGTTAACTTAGTTAATGTAATGTCCTGTGGCAAACTAACTTACACTTCTCATTAAAGCAATAAATTATTATTAGCAGTTAATATGAAGTGTTTTGTCAAGTACCAATTTGTGTTTTCACTAGATATAAGTGCTCAGTCTAAACTAAATTTAAGGTTCAATTAGCATAGATTATATTTATGAATTCGTGTTATGAAGGCAAAGGCAGTTTAAAAAAAAAATGCTTGGTATTCTCTTTACAAAGGACTAAATACAATTGTATTTATTCATTTATGATTACACTGGTTGTGATGAAAAGTCAGAACCGTTAACAGTATAAAGTACTTATTGAAATAAGAGTTGTCTCATGTATTTTTGATATTTTGGTCTATGAATCTCTTTCAAAGTAAAATCTAAGCAGAAAGGACTTGTTATAAGTTCATCTCTACCTATTCGTAATTTAGTTGCCCTACCCAGCTAGCTTGTAAGTATTTTGCCAGTGTGCATGTTAGTGACCTTGTCACTCTCTGGGTAGTGCTAAATAGACGTAACTTGCGCATGTGCTAGCTAAATAGTTACGTGTACTAACGTAACTTCCTATGTGTTCTTTATTCGCGTTATGAGTGACGTAATTTATAGATACTAAGCCCGATTTTTACTATGTTTATCGCACTTGGCAAGCTGTACTGAACTTCTACTTCCAATATTAACTGTTTGTTAATATTCCACTACATTACCGCAGATAATGGGTTAATAACGGTTCACTCGTAAACTAATGACTAGTTCATTTAGTGCTTAATTGTGTAATATGTAGCTCAGAAGAGAGCACCTTAACCTACCCTGTTTAGACTTTTGAGTTGGACAGTATTCGGTTTATTACTAGCTTATAGTGGGTAGGTTGATGTGCTGCCTTTTGTACATTACGATACAAGAATGCAACATCGGTCGTTTAGGTACGCACGATGTGCCTTGGTGCATTTAAGCTCGAGAGTCGAGACGAAGGCGAGGGCGTACCTAATGCTGCCGAGAGCGTAGGTAATTAAATTAGAAATACGACATTTTTCAACACACGCGGAAAATCATTGACAGAAATATTTGTGAAAAATGGCATGCTAAAAAATGTTAATATACTTATTTTTCTGAATTTTAATGTAAATTTTGTAACGTCTCGCCTTTTCCCATTTATTTACTCTGCCAAAAACATTACCCCGCGAGTATTTTACAAACGCGGATGTTGAATAAAGATTTGCGTATATTATGATACAATAAACTAAAATGAAACTAACATAAAGCATGTAATAAGGGGGCTTTTGTTGCGCATTTTGCAAATGTTAGTCTTATTTGTCACGTGCCAAAGCCGTGCCTGGCTAAACTCGAGACAAAAAAATCGAGTTAATCACGTGGTTTAGTAAAGTAATAGCAAAAAAATCACAAAAATACCGACGTACCTACATAATGTATTAATTGTATTTTTTCGTCATTAATGTGTTAGGTTTATGAAAAAATATTACTTAGAATGTTCCTATTAAAGTAGGTACGCCCTTAATAAAATAAGTTGTCAAATGATAAATATTTTTATAACAAGCTTTTTTTGATTAAATATCATAGTGGTACAAATCAAGTACAAATCGAGACCATTCCAAAGAGCCCAAACACGATGGGTTTATCTTGTTGTGTTCAGTAGTTCCTATGGCCACCTTCCGTCATCATCATCAGACCTTGAATGTCATGTAGGGGTATAGTACTCATCAAAACCATTCCAAATAGCCCAAACACGATAGAGTTATATTGTTGCGTTCATTAGTGCCTATGGCCACCTTCCAAGTCCATCATCGGACCAGCTCCATGGCACATATTAATGCATTGTCATTCAAGTAACATAGCTATACCAAATTTCAGCTCAATTGAACGTCGGGAAGTTGGTCAAATTAAGTAAGATTTGTCCCGAACATACGTGACGTACAAACATTGTAAGTTAAATAAAAGCTTGTAAAAAATACGATTGACTGTATGTATGTATTTTACTTGTTCTGTATACCTTGGTACTTGCTTGCCAATGATAATAATAAAAACATTTATTTTCTACACAAAATTGAAAAGGATTTTTCATTTTATACAACTTTTACTACGGCGACAACTAGAATCTCTATGAGAGAAAAGTAATGGTCAAATAAAATAAATTTAAATTTGTGTTGGAAAATTCAGCCTATATGATGACCTTCGAGCGATTGTCATTGGAAAGGATTTTTAACTTTCTACGACTTTTACTACTGGGACAACTCTCTAATTGGAATGAATTTTCTATGGCTATAACTGTCGAATCACTGTGGGAAAAATGTTATGGAGCATCCGTAAATATGGCCAACTTACTCGGGTACTCGATCAGCTTATGTATAAAATGTAGGTAGGTATACCTACTCGTAAACACTACTTATGTACTTTACCATCACCTGTAACAGTTCAGTATTAGACTTGATTCTCCTCTACATGAGTAACTTACCTAGATTAATCATCATCATCCTGAAGTTAAATACCAGTTTTGCTCTCGCGGGGCACGCGAGGGCCCAGGGTCCGGCTTCCTACTCCTCTTGGTCCACTTCGCTCGGTCTTTGGCATACTTGGTGGAGAGTTTATTTTATTGGCACGCATAACTTAGATTATTTCTTTTTATTACAATACTTATTTTAAAGCGAGAAGGTCGCAATAATAAACCATAGAAATTTCGATTCGATTCGATTTAGCGGCGACATCGTTGTTATGACCGAATAGCCACTGGATCTGCATGAATGCTGCACATTTTTTATTAGGTAGGTACCTAAGGAGGCAGACGATCCACCTGATGGAAAGCCGCCATCACATCTGCAAAAATAGAGCGAATGCGGAGCTGGTTTTTGGGTACCTGCAGACATGCCTTTAAAAGAACCCCAGGGAAGGAAAAACTTTAAATGGGAAGCTTATTCCTATTTAGCGCTCACGTGCAAGCGCTAAAAATAGGCTCGCGATGCCCGTACGTTAGTTGGATGCCAGAGGCCTAAGGCATCTAGATAAAGTGGATGGATGAAATCTATCCCATCGTCCGTCGGTGGGTGCGATGGCGTAAAAATAACGATGGCACTAAACTAAACAGTTCTTCGGAACATTTCCCGCCGTAGAGACGGTAGAGACCACAGAGAGCCAACAAAAGCCGGAACGGAAGAATTTGTGGCGACTGTATGCCGCCACATAATGTTAGGCAAATTAGTTAGTATGTATTTAATGTAAATTACCATGTGGGATTTTATACAAATACCTATCTCAGAGCTGGCACATCTGAAACGCAGTTACCTGATCACTACCAGCGAATATAATTATAGTTTTAAGGCAACCTTTCCAGCCCATCTTTTGTTAAATTACTTTCCTTTATGTGAAACATATGCATTACCTATACTATATGATATCCCTGCGGCCCAGATATGGTTAAATTTCTTTTCTTTATTTTTTCGGTGGACTTCTTCATTTTGTATGATGACCTGAGTAGTTCAGTTGACTAATATGTCTGCCACGCAGAGGTCCCGGGTTCGATTCCCGGCCGAGCAGAAAAATATGAATTTTAATTTCTGTTATAACTAGTGTCATGTAAGAAGAGACTTGGCGGGTCACGTGGCTCGACTTGCGCTGTAGACGATTACCTGCGCGAAATTCCCTCTACTGCCATTTGACAAGTCTCTTCTTTCATGACTGGGGTATTTGTTATTATTAAACTATTTGTTCCGGTGCTGCTGCACATTTTTCTTGTAATATTTTATCTACGTATTATAGATATTTCAACTCAGTTGTGCGCGCGGCCCTATGTGTGGGTGAACCTTAATACCTGGTATTAAGGTTCACCCACACATAGGGCCGCGCGCACAACTGAGTTGAAATATCTTTAGCAATGTAACGATGCCGACAATAGCCGACAACAAAGATATTGCTGCACCGAAGCTTACTCCAGGTAAAAGGTATCCTTTTACCTGGAGTAAAAAGGTATCTTTTACGGCGTGGACGCCGCCCGTGGGGCCACAGTCCCAAAGAGGATATAAACACAAAAAGTTTTACAGTCAAACTCCAACCTCGTCAGTCTCTACAGTCAGTTTCCAACATAGAGAAAGAATTTTTTATGTCTGCGGTTTCCATAGAAAAAAAATTATCTACAGAAGGCGGTTTCCAACCTCGATCCGCATAACATATCTCCGCGCCTATGCTTCTCCTAATTGAACTCGCGTGTGCTTTAAAATGCAAATTTACCGAAGTTGAGATATTAACATGTAATATACAAACACGCCTTCTTTTTCTTCCTTAAATTTTACACTCCGCCTCTCAGATAGCTACCGAAAACCCCACAAATCTAAACCGCCTGATAGCAGGGGATTATCGACAATACGGATAGCCTGGCGTTGGACGGAATCAGGCAGGAGTTGTCTCAATGTTGGGTTCGTGATGAACTTACAAAGCAACGGTCATGTTTAAATTGTATAAAGAACTTAAAGAAAAAAAATATATATGAGCGTCATTTATTTATTTGATTAATAGACGAGTAGCATTGTTGCATATGTGATGACTATGATCTATTTTACTCAGTGTTTGAAGTCACATCGCATGGTCCATCTCAGGACAGATAGTTTGTTATACTTCAACCAATTGTAGTTTTATGTTTGTACATATTGTAGTGTAACTAAGTATATAAATGTTGTCTAATTAATAAAGTTTTTCAGTACCAATTGTCCAGTATCAATATTTCCCAAAAATTCATTCTGTCATTTCATTCTGAACGAGTCAGTTTGATAAGTTTTGAAAATATGTACCTTACTAGTATGTACCTTATGTATTTTATGGGCATAAAATGGATAAGCCTATTGTCAACCAGAGAAGTCAGTAAGACGCTTACCTACATCTATATGATAGGTACCGGAGCACCTAGGCAGCTTACTCCATATTATTTATGGTTATGTACAGTCAACCGCAGGCAGCCGTTGGAGTATCCGACTAGTAAGCAAGTGGTACCTATGACTCTTTTCTAAGTTATGTACATTAGTTGAATACCTACTAACCGATGCTCTTGCGGTAAGGAAAAACATCGTGATGAAACCTGCACATTCAGGCGACTGAATGTGTAACCATGATCTAAACTGGTCAGGTTCCTCTGGTAGCAGGGTCATGGAGGTGAGATGGCAGTCGGTCCACTGTATCAGTGATATTATATTGTGGGGAAATTCAGTAGAGATAGGAAGAACTTTTAGACTTCAAAAGAAATGTGTTCGTGCAATTACAAAGTCATGGGTCACAGATAGCTGTAGACCATTATTTTATAAATTACGAATCCTACCATTGCCATGTATGTACATTAAAAATATATGTGTATTTACGAAAACACATCCGGAATATTTTAAAAGTTTATCAGATGTTAGCCGGAGGACACAAAGAGCGCAATATATAAACATGTTGCATAAACCTCCGTGTAAAACCTACATATATAAAAAGAATGTATATAATATGTGTATTACTATATTTAATAACTTACCCAATGAAATTAAAAAATTACCAGAAAGAGAGTTTAATAATAAGTTAACAGAGTGGCTTATCAAATATTGTTTTTATGATATAAATGAATACTTAAATTTTAGAGATATGGTACCCTGTAACACATAGTTATGTTAAAAATGACTAAAATGATTTAAATAGTATTAGCCATTACGATTTTATTGTGTAATTATAATATTTGTATGCCCACAATTGGGGTTAACACAGAGATACTCATAATCATGATTATATCCTAATGAACTGTATGCCTACCTGTGTCACAAATAAATGCCTTTGACTTTGATATGCCTGCCTAAAGTACTCAAATCGTTTAATATTATTTTCGTAGATGCCCGTGACTAAAACCATAAATTAAAAATAAATACCTACCTGTATGTCATAGGTACTACAATCAACCGCACATGGAGTGTAACACTTTCGCTGCAAAAACAGTCTATTGCGTCGACCGGTCACATTGTAACGCTTGATCTGCGGTTGACTGTACGTGATGATTATGATCATATTGGCGTTAATGTCCCGGTTATGCTCTCGCACGAGGGCCCGGAGTCCGTCTTGACCATGATATAGGATTTGGCAGATCAGGTAATTACAGTGGAGCGACTGCCATCTGACCTCCGTGACCTTGTTAACAGGAGAACTTGACTAGTCGCCAGAATGTGCAGGTCTAATGACAATGTTTTCCTGCACCGCAAGAACATCCGGTTAGTGTTCAACTAAAATACATAACTCAGAAAAGAGTCATTGGCACATGGCGGCAGTAGGATAGAACCCGGTATATTTCGCACTGCGAGTCGTATACCGTTATCACTACGACACCGACGCTCTACCTAATAGTTAACAATGGTAAAATAAATGTTTTTGTTATTCAAGTTCTGACAGAATAGGTAAAATATATTTAAGTTCGTAAACCGGTACCTATGTAGATATGTATCTAATGTATCAATCGATATACCTAACTATTATACCGTAATGTAGTTATAGGCAATTAGCCACTTAAAGTAATAACTATGTTAAGGATAACTAATTGGACAGTGATGGGTTTACTTGTCTTGCACATTAGTCGTCATCGATTTTGTTGGTATTTTATCCGCATAGATACCTATTAATAATCATCTTGGCGTCAATAGGTAACCCAGTATGTATCTTTTTGTTTTTATGTCATACGGTAGGAAAACAGGAAAGTGGTCACCACTGCCTATAGACATTAGCAACACCAAGAGTATCGCCAATGCGTTGCCCACCTCTATAACACGTTGCTCTGGCAGCAAAAAGGCAAATGCCACTCCACTGCCAAAGCCACTGTTCCCCAAATCCCCACCCCATGGAGCACTGGAAACCTTACTCACCGGCAGAAACACAATACTATTTGAAAGTAATATTTAGCTGCGATATTCTGTAAGGTGAAGGTACTTCCCCAGTCGGGCGGCTCTAATTCGAACGAGATACCTCGCTATGCTACCTCTTTTAAAAATTAAGTATATATTTGGCTGATCAAAAACGTACTGGTCAAGCCATGGTAGGTGGTTACCATCTGACCTCCGTGACTGTGCAAAAGAGAGCTTTCTGATACCTACACATTATAAACTGTTGGATGGAGCGACGGATGAAAGAATAAAATATTGTTTACAATTAAATGTTGGTTTTATTCTAATTAGACATCTCAAGAAAAATCATGAATGAACAATTTCAAAATCAAGTGTCAATAAGAACTCGGCAATATTATGTGCCAGTACAATCATAGACACACAATACTCCTCCTCACATTTATTGCCCGAGTCCTAGTTTGCTTCTTAGCATCTCTAACCGAGGTCCAGACAGCGCCTTAGTCAGGAGGTCTGCCTCCATTTCCTCTGTGCGCTTATAAGTGATATTTATGATTCCTTGTTTAACGCAATCTCTTATGTAGTGCACTTTTAGGTCGATGTGTTTTGACTTGGAAGATACTATCGGGTTGAGTCCCAACTTTATGGCAGCTTGATTATCACTCCAAATTGTTATCTGTCCAAAATCAATACCTAGATCTCTGAAAAGTGACCTTAGGTGAACAGTCTCTTTCGCAGCTTCTGTCAGAGCTGTGTATTCAGATTCAGCCGTTGATAGGGCTATATTGCTTTGCTTCTTAGACGCCCAACTGATAGCTGCTCCTGCATATTTAAATGTGTAGCCGGAACAAGACTTTCTGTCTAGCTTGCAAGCACCCCAATCAGCATCGGCCATACCTTCTAATGGTTCTTGTGTTTTTAAATATGTAAGACCGACGTCGATTGTACCTTTTAGATATCGTAATACTCGCTTTGCTGATTTGAAGTGTTCAGGTCCGAAACAATCATTAAATCTGGATAAGTAATTTACAGCGTACGTTACGTCTGGTCGGGTAGCAACTGAGATGTACATCAGTGTTCCAATCAGGTTTCTGTAAGGTAAGTTCTCTTCTCCTCCTTTTTTATTAGGCTCTAGGTTTAAGTTTAATTCCATTGGAGTTGTGGCAGTTTTGCAATCCTCCATCTTAAACTTCATTAAAGTGTCTTGTATAAATTTCTTTTGGCTTAATTTTATTTTATTTTCTTTGTATTCTAAATCTATTCCTATTAGGCGTTTTGGTTGCCCTAAATCTTTCATTTCAAATGTTTCGTTTAACCTTTTCTTGATCTCAGACAGTATTTTAGAGGATGAGTATGCAATAAGCAGGTCATCTACATATATAGCAATCACTGTCTTTTCTCCTCCTTTCGCTAATATGTAGACGCAAGGATCAGCTTCTGATGCACGAAATCCTATTTTCTTTAGTTCAGTGTCTAATTTTGTATACCACTGTCTTCCTGCTTGTTTTAGCCCATAGAGAGCCTTTTTGAGATGACATACTTTGTCTTGTTCAATACTTTTTATGTCTTCTAGCATCTTCTTTGCCTTATCATACAAATTAGAATCATCTTCATCGCATGCCTCTACCATAATTTCAGCCACATATTTTTCGGTATGTTCAGGAAACTTCATAAAAATATTTTCTGCCAGATCGCCATTCAGATATGCTGTCTTGACATCCATTTGATTAAGTTTTAAATTTTCTTCGACTGCTAGTCCAATTACAGATCGAATGGTACTTAATCTTGCAACTGGTGCGAATGTCTCATTGAAATCGATCCCAGGTCTTTGTCCAAATCCGCGTGCAACAAGTCTGGCTTTCTTTATTTCTCCTTTGTCTGGAGTCCATTTATTTTTCAAAATCATTCTATAGTCAATAATTTTCATATCTTTCTCTTTCTTGACGATTTTCCATGTTCCATTTGTTATATGAGCTTTTATTTCCGTTTTTATAGCGTCATGCCATTCGTCATTTTCGAGATCTTTTTCGCACAGAAATATGAGTTCATCTTCATCTACATTTAAGGGTTCTTGACTCTCCTCAGAGTATGAAGATGTATTTGTTGTCTCATAATCTTGATGCCAACACGGAGCTTTACGATCTCTACGGGGTCTTGGCACTTCGTTTATAGGATTTCTCATGTTCAATAGTTCATGACTTGTACCTTCTCTAATTTCAGGTTCTGTGTTGACTTCATGTTCAGGTTCTTGCTCAGTATTTTCAGGAAGTGTGATTTCAGTTTCAAGATTAGGTTGAGGTGATAAGAACTCAACTTCTACGACGGGTAAGTTATTGTTCTTCTTTCTTTGTTTTTCCTTCTTCTTTATTTCTGAATTTTTATTAACCTTGTTCTCTTTTTCAGGTCTCACAAGTTCCTGTTCTACGTGTTCCCTTAAAAAATCATAGTAGTTTTCTTCAGTACTGTCATCATAATCCTTATAATACATTTTGTCAATAAATTTCACGTCTCTGCTTATTACAATACCTTGTTTTTCAGGAATGTAAATGCGATAACCTTTTGCTAGCTGTGCATAGCCCATGAAGACTCCTTCTGTACATTTTGGTGTAAATTTGCCTTTTCTATGTTTGTTCAGGACAAAAGCTTTACATCCAAATATCTGTAGGTGATTTCCAGATGGAGTGCGGCCGGTCCATTTTTCATATGGTGTACAACCTTTTAGGGCTTTAGCTGGGCTTCGGTTGATGAGATAGTTCGCTGTGTATACTGCCTCAGCCCACAGTTTTTGAGGTATGTTCCCTTCGATCATCAAACACCGTGCTCTGTCAAAAAGAGATCTATTTTTACGTTCGCTTTGGCCGTTCTGTTGGGGCGTGTAAGGTGCTGTGAGTCTTCTCTGGATCCCATGTTGTTTTAAGAATTCGTCGAATTCTCTATTGCAATATTCCGTTCCATTGTCGGATTGTAAATTTTTTATTGGTAAATTATGAAACTTTTCAACATTGCTTTTGTATTCCTTAAACTTTTCAAACACTTCATTTTTGTGTGATATAAAATAGACGCAGCAATATTTAGTGTAGTCGTCCAGGAATGTCAGGAAATATTTTGATCCAGCCAACGTTTCGGTGTTGACCGGTCCACAGACATCACTATGCACAATTTCCAGCGCTTGTGTAGACTGTGGTCCGTCTAAGGATGAAAATGGCAGTCTGGCCATCTTTCCTTTAATGCATATTTCGCAGTCTGGTAGATTTCCGCCTCCTAGTACTAAACCTTTAATCAGGTTTTTGCTGGCAGCTAATTTTAAGTCATTTTCATTAAGGTGTCCAAGTTTACGGTGCCAAACTTCAATATTGCTGACAGTTTTTGCTATATTTGCTTTCTCTCCCTTTGTGTAATACAGGCCGTTTTCTTTGGTAGCTGTTAGAGTTACTTTACCCCTTTGGTTTTTGATATATGCCTTATCTTTAGTAAACAATACGGTATTTCCTTTTTCTGTGATCTTTCCGACTGACATCAGATTGGTTGCCAAGGTAGGTACATACAATGTATCATGGAGGTTACATATTTCATTTTGTATGTTTATTCGTACTTTACCTTTGCCTTCAACTTTCGCAGTGTGATTTTCAGACGCTAACCGCAAAGTTCCATTTTCAGAGTTTAGGTTTTCAAAGTTACCTTCCTGTGCACACATATGGGATGTGCAGCCACTGTCAAGGCACCAGGTATCTGCGGGAGTAATTGATAAACAAGTAGGAGTTATGCTGAAATTTTTCTCTTCTCTTTTCTGAAATGGTTGACGTTTATCCTTCTTACTCCAGCATTCCTCGGTATTATGTCCCTTTTTCTTGCAGTTCTGGCAGTATTTAGGCTTCTTCTTGGAATAGAATGCACCTTCTCTTCTTTCTTTTTGTATATCTTGACTTTTTCTGGCTTCACTTTCTTCTATAATCTTAATTTTCAGTTCTTCAGGCTTTGGTAGGGTATCCCTAGATTCTACCGCGATTCTGAAGTTTTCAAATGAAGCGGGTAAGCTGTATAGCATCATGATACTTAGCAAATCTGGATTTAGGGTAATGTCCATGTCAGCCAATTTGTCGACGGTATCCATGAAACCGTTTAGGTGCTCGCGGACGTCACTGTTATCATGTTTCTTTAATATGAGATGCTTTAACAATGTTGCCTTCCTAGCGGGACCCGTACTTTGATAAATGCTCTTTAGTTTTTTCCAAAGCTCATACGAAGTCTTGCAGCCTTTTATTTGCTTCAACTCAGATGGTGAGATGAGAAGTAATAATTCTGACCTTGCTAGTAGATCTTTGTTCATGAATTCTTTCTTCTCCGTCTCGTTGCTAGTTGCAGTCGGCTCGGGTATCTCTCCACTTGCATATCCCCACAGGCCATTTTTGATTAGCACTGCTTGGGCTTGAAGACACCACGTATCATAGTTGTCTTTTGTTAGCGCTTCGATTCTATGGTACGACGACGAAGCGGTTGCCGCCGACGTGCTCATTTCGAACGTTTATTTTTACCGACTACATTTATACATTTATACCAGCCAACCACGCTCTGCTACCAATTGTTGGATGGAGCGACGGATGAAAGAATAAAATATTGTTTACAATTAAATGTTGGTTTTATTCTAATTAGACATCTCAAGAAAAATCATGAATGAACAATTTCAAAATCAAGTGTCAATAAGAACTCGGCAATATTATGTGCCAGTACAATCATAGACACACAATATAAACTCACAAATGTACCTAGCTCAAATTTATTTTCATTAAATTTGTTGAAACATAATTTGATCGAATACTAGGTACTCGTTAACTTGAAGAGTCCATTAATCAGTGATAATTTTCCGTTAGTATAAATATATGTATAGGTAGATGCGTGATAGGTTGCAATAGAAACTGCCAACGGTATAGTTACAAGTATTTTTTAGCAGACAGACTAAGACAGCAAAAAAAGAAAATAAGTTTAAAGTACGAATTCGTATATAGTAGGCAACTATATAACGTAGGTACCTACCTATCTAAAACTTTTTCGTGAAGTAAATAATAACCAAAGGAGACTAGTAAGTATTCAAATTTACTAGACTTACAAGATATAAATAAATTCAAAACAAAGACAACTGTATAAAGATCACAACAATTTTAAAAAACTCACTTATCCACAATTGGGGGACCGTCAAACTTTTTGGTTAGCAGTATTATACGTTCCGCTTCACGAATACCACTGAGCCTGGCGCCATGAGCAGTGGCGAAGTAGCCAGGAACGGTCGCCTCGCCGGCAAACAGGAGTATTGGCGGCATCGGGTCGCACGGACCCGGCACAGGCGTGCCCAGCTCGCATTGGTGGCTCACTAACGAACAGCAACTCAAATAGGAATACGCTCCACAAAAATGCGGGTCACTCGCCCAACGAGATCTAAGCATCATCTGCGGATACGGCAGGCAAGGGTTTCCTGTAAATCTGCGCAACAATCTCGTCAGTCCTTCAGCCACATCGCTATCACCCATTGATTCCATTTCAGCGGCTTCTTGGCCAGAAATTAGAGCACATAAAACATGCTTGCTACCTGGCATCTCGTCGACGCAACATACGCCCCGCGTCCAGTCGCTTCTAGATTGAAGCTCCTCAGCCGACCATCCCAATTTCAAATTCCCTTCATGGCAAACCCAAAACGGCTCAGCGTACTCCATAAATATTTTATCACTGAGTCCAAATCCTAAGTTACATATAGCATCTAATTTACACACTGGCAGGGGGGGAGCGAATAATTTATCAGCTTGACATTTTAAACATCCAAGAGACACCGTAATAATTACATAATCACAAGTCATTTCTTCACCATCACAGCACTTGACCAGAGCGCGGCCGGCGCCAGTCTGGCCTCTACCCCAACGCACCACATTGACAGCCTTGTTATATCGTACACTATTGTTGGGAAGCCCTCTTATTAAAGGAGCTATAACTCCTACGTATCCAAGAGGTACACGAACATTTCCACCGGGCAGCTCCAGGTAACTGCCATATTGATCCGCGCTGACTAGTGATAAATCATCGCCACAACGATTCCTCAACACATTAGTCATGCCAAACATTACTCGAGCTGCGTCGTACCTTTGATCTTCTGGAAAATTATGTAGTTCTTGTTGTATTCGCAATCCTATAAAATTTAGCAAAGTACCGTGTAGCCTTTCTCCACCCAACCGAAACAAATTGGCCGCTTGTTGCTCTATTTGGCGAAATGTGTGATAAGCTGTTATCGTAACAGGTAAATCAATTGGACGTCCCTCACTCGTACAAAATAAACCTCGGGATGGATCTAATCGTGGCAAAGGCGACGCCAAGAGTCTGTCGTGTGATGCCAACGTGTACACCGTATTTGGTAAGCAAGCTCCATATATCCATTCGGCTCCCATTTCAATAACCGAATCTCCCAACCAGCAGGAATGGATTCGTCCGCCTGGTCTGAAATTATTTAAGGTCGTTTTAGTCTTGTTTGTAAAGTTTGATTTATGGTATTCACACACTATAATAAATAAGCATCAGCACTGACCTCTCTTTAGCCTCGAGTACTACAAAGTTGCGTATGCCGCACTGCGTGAGGCGGTGCGCGGCCGAGAGGCCGGCGATGCCCGCGCCCACGATGATGACGCGCGGCTCCTTGCTGCTGGGCGAGATGCTGCTGGGGTCCATGACGCACTCCGTGTTGGCGCACGCCGCGCTCGCCGTGACGTTTAGCTTGCGGCACACCGTCAACACTACCGCCCGTTCTAATCCTATGCTCGTGCTCCGATGCCATAGCAATTTCATTCGCGTGAATTTCATCTTGGAAGTAACACAAAATTTTTAATTACATACTTACTGGAGCTTTTAAAAAACCTTGAATTTTGAAAAATGTAAAGTTTTTTGCGACAGGTGCCATCACTCAGAAGAGACGGCTGATCATTTTGATTTCTTTTTAAATTGTGATGGCCTTCGTTGATGTGTCCAAAAAAACTACATCGAAATCATAGATAATTAGAAATATTTCTGCTGGGAAATGGTTACATAAAAATTATTATTAACCCGATAAAGATATCTCATCATTTCTGAGCAAGAAAAATATAAACAGGTACGTTACATACGCGTGACATACGCACAAACCTACGCCAATGCTAGAGGCTCTGCAGCTTAGCTTCAATCAATTGCGGGTCACATATAATCTCGTCATTCTAAGTATATCTAGAACAAAACATTCATTCAGAAGAGCGTTGGTGGCCTAGTAGTTAAGGGGTCCGACTGTGAGCGATGTACCAATGTACCATGTACCAATGACTCTTTTCTGAGTTAGGTACATACATTAGTACCTACACATTAGGAACACTAACAGTAGCTCTTAGGGAAAATATCGTAAGGAAACCTGCACGTACAGGCGACTGAAAGTATAATTACACATCGGATTGTGAAACTCGTCAGGCTTAAGTTGTAAATGACAACACCAGCGCTATACCAACGTAGGCTCTACAAAAGTTGAAGATTCTAAACTTTTAGGGTGAGGGAAACATCGTGATGAAACCGGCACGTTCAGGCGACCGAAGTGTAACAAATCCAGGTTCCCCTGTTAACAGGGTCATCAAACAGATTGGAAAATTTACTTACTTTCACTGCCAAATATTTTTCCTCTGTGAGTGTCATGGAGGTCAGATGGCAGTTGCTTCACTGTAATTACCTGATCTGCCAAATCCTAGATCATGGTCAAGGCGCTCTCATAGGCGGGCACAACCGTAACATTAACGCCAAGATGATTTTGTATTAAACTTTACGGTTCTATGAAATAAATATGATCATCATCAACATGATTAGCCTATACTAGCCCACAGCTGGACATGGCCCCCCCACAGAAATCTTACAAATCTTATTTTGATTTATATGTCTCTCCCAATATGCGCTATATCAAGGAAGAGCATTTAGCACAAGTAGTGGTGTATATATTACCCATTTCATATGCGTGTTACTTATTATCCCTTTCATAGTATATTATTCTATAAATAAATATGCTTGGACAAATTCATACAGCGCCACCTACTCCCAAAGGAAGCAAAGCTTTTGTTATGGGTGTTAGATAACTGATCAACTATTTATATTCTTTTTTTACACCTAGACCCGTAACAGAAATTAGAATTCATCATTGCAATTTCTACTTGGCCGGGAATCGAACTCGAGACCTGTGCGTGGCGACCGGCAGGTTAACCAACTAAACCACTCAGGTCGTCAAAATTCTATAAAAGCAATAATAATAATAATAATCGTGGACAAATTAACACAGCACCATCTAGCCCCAAACTAAGCAAAGCTTGTACTATGGGTGCTATATAACTAATATACTACTTAAATACTTTTAAATTCATACTTATTATATATTACACCCAGACCCGTAACAGAAATTAAAATTAATCATTTCAATTTCTGCCCGGCCGGGAATCGAACCCGGGACCTCTTGCGTGGCAGACCGGCGTGTTAACCATTGAACCACTCAGGTAGTTTTCTCTGTATCTAGTACTTAAAATTTTCTCTATTTATGGAATCATGATAATCTGACTTCTTTTCTTGATCGTTATACACTAAAAGCGTATAACCACTCAGGTCGTCCCTACAATACACGTTGGACAGTGAAACTCGTCAGGCGTATGTTGTATAATACAACATCAACGCTCTACAAAGCAGGCTCTACAGTTTCAGAAGATTCTAAAAAGTAATAGGTGAACAAGATAAACTGCGATTTTTTAAATAAATTAATGTATTTGAGATTTAAGTAGATAGGTATCTATAAATAATTTATAAAATATTTGGTAGAATACATCCAATGTCTTTTTGAAAAACATGACATTTACATACATTCGTGGGTGGAGATGGTTTACGCACCCAGAATAAAATACAAAACAACGAGTAACAAGCAAGTAAGTACCTAACTAATCTCATTTAGGACTTAGTTACGAATAAAATGTAGGCATACTAATACAATATGAATACTTAACGTTTCTATGATACTTGGTTCAATTCAAATACGTATGTATTATTTGTATATTTAAAACGACTTAATAATCAATAAGTATATAATGTTGCTAAATAATTTAGTTATTTGTCATGAACATTTCAAGAACTACACCTAATTCTAAAACAACGGATATTCTAATTTTGTATTTCATGGTCTTAGATGAACATGACCAGCGAACCGGATTCGTTGGTGGCCCGTGTTACTCTAAGTTCATGGATAAGTTGTGATTTTTATTGTCTGCATATGGCAACAAATATACAATAATTAGTTAAGTTTTATAGTTTAAATATAACTGTATATATAAGTTTTAGGTACTCTGTTTAGGTAACACATTTTCATTTCTTAAGAACTTCATCAGCGCAAGCTTTAACTTCCTCCCAGGATATTTGGATGTCACTGTCTTCAGTGAAACGAGAGCAAATGGCCAAACGTAGGAAATAAACATCATCGATCTTGGACGGTACCAAGTGAATTTTACCACGTCCGTTGATACGCCTTAACAATTCTTCGTTTATTTCATTACCGCCCTTTAGTCTGAAGCAAACGAGGCCCATTGTCACTTCCTCGAATAATTCGAATCGATCGTCGGCAAGACAAAGGTTTTCAAAGAGATGCGCTAGTGCGATGTGTTTCCTGATATGATTCTGCAGGTTCTCCACGCCGTACAGTCTCAAGACGAACCACAGTTTCAATGCTCTGAAACGTCGCCCCAACGGAATTTGCCAGTGGCGATAATCGGGAGCCGAGCCCTGTTGATCGTGCTTCAAGTAAAGAGGATCTACGTTGAAGGCGTCGACGACCCAGCGAGGTTCTTTGAGCCACATAGCCGAGCAGTCGAAGTTGACTAGAAGCCACTTGTGAGGGTTGAAATTGAAGGAATCTGCTTTCTCTATGCCCTTCATCAGGTAACGGTACTCGGGGCAGATAAACGCCGAGCCAGCATACGCCGCGTCCACGTGAAGCCAGACATCTAGATCTTTGCATACGTCGCCTAATTCGTCCAATGCGTCGAATGTGCACGACGATGTAGTGCCGAGTGTGCCGACAACCTGAAAAGAAAAAAAGTGAATTCAGTTTTGTGTTTTCTTGTAATCATATCGTCTCATAGTTAATAATAGCTCTACAGTTTAATTAATAACAGTTAACCATAAAATGAGTGGAAGTAAGATCCATCATCACTATCACAGCTACAGGATGTTTAGATACTACAAACAATGTAAACGTAACATGATAATTTTTTTGGACCAGTAAGGTGGCAGGCAAGCTTACGCTCTGCTCATGGTAAGCAGTTACCGCAGCCTATGGACGTTTGCAATACAGTATACAGGTATCACTATCGTAACGTGCTGCCGACACCGTAAAAACTTTTTTATCCATTTCTTGAAGAACTCCATGTTGTACTCTCCAGAAAAACCTCTCACGAGAGCTAATTCCCCTACCTTAGTCAAGACGAAACACTTAATACTTCTTACAATAATGGGTTCAGAATAAAACGATAAACTTACGAAGAATGGTATCAGGCCGTTACGAACATCTTCTTCCATGGCTTCGCGCAAAATGTCACCTCTGAGCCGCCGTTTGCCGTCTGGCTTCAGAGTACGCAGCTTGACACCTCCCAGCAGGCCAGCGCGCTCCACGGAAGAGTGCGCTTGTTCTGGAAAACAATAGACAGTATTGTTAGTCATCTTATAGTGATCGTGTAGTACTTCATCATCATCAGCCAGAAGACGCCCACTGCTGGGCATAGGCCTCCCCCAGAGATCTCCACAAAGACCGGTCCTGTGCTTTCCGCATCCAGCTGGTACCTGCGATCCTTACCAGGTCGTCGGTCCACCTTGTAGGAGGCCTACCCACGCTGCGTCTACCGGTACGTGGTCGCCACTCGAGAACTTTACTGCCCCATCGGCCATCTGTTCTTCGAGCTATGTGCCCTGCCCACTGCCACTTCAGTCTGGCAATCCTTAGAGCTATGTCGGTGACCTTGGTTCGCTTGCGGATCTCCTCATTTCTGACTCGATCGCGCAAAGAAACTCCGAGCATAGCTCTTTCCATTGCCCTTTGGGTAACAGTGAGCTTTCTTATAAGGCTCATAGTGAGTGGCCACGTTTCAGCTCCGTAAGTCATCACTGGCAACACACATTGGTCAAAGACCTTCGTCTTGAAACACTGCGGTAATTGGGACGAAAATATGTGGCGTAGCTTCCCGAACGCTGCCCAACCGAGTTGGATTCGTCGATTGACCTCTTTCTCGAAATTGGACCTACCTAGCCGGACTATTTGTCCTAGGTATGTATAGTCGTCAACAACTTCAAGTGGAGTGCCTCCAACTGTCACTGGAGTAGGCACAACATGGACATTCGACATAATTTTCGTCTTGTCCATGTTCATTTTAAGACCTACTTGTTGAGAGGCACTACAGAGGTCATCGAGCATTTTGCCCAAGTCTTCCAGGGTTTCAGCCATGACTACGATATCGTCAGCAAATCTGAGGTGCGTGAGGTACTCGCCGTTAATATTGATGCCAAGTCCGTCCCAGTCCAGAGTCAAGAGTGCTTACTATGTGTAGTATCGTTTTAGTAACCCTCCCCAACTTCGCTTTTGTAGCGACTAAATATTTCTCACGAGAGTTAAAAATGTATCCAATAAAGAGATAGTTAACAGTGTTGATACTTGTTATTGAAACAGAGCGGACCTCCTTTTTAAGGCACACGGACGGTCCACCTGATGGAAAGTGGCCACCGTCGTCCAGTACATCTGCAACCTAAAGGGAGCGGATGCGGTGGCAGCCTTTGAGGTACTTTAAATCATGCTTATTGAAGAACCTCATGTTGTAGTGCAAAGGACAGAGTATAGGAGGGAGCTCCTCAGAGGGAGGACTTGCTATGGATTAGCCAATGAGTTAAAGCAGACTGAATGAAGGTTTTTAAAACTAAAACGAGAGGGGAGGAGGTTTTTTTAACTTACGGATTTTTCCCTTGATAGGTTTTTTGGGACTTTTGGTATATAATCAGGGCACTATTCTCTACGTTTCTACTTAATTTCAGCTTGTTATTTGAAATATCGGGATTGGAATTTTTTTTTTCTAAAATTTTCTGTGTTAATATTTGATTTTCTATAATTCTGTATTATAAAGCACCTACAGGTATCATCACCATTTTTCACCTTTTACTTTTCACTTTTTTGGTCGTGTCGGCAATGAAAGGTATGAATGAATATGACATGACATCAATCTCTACCACTAACAAAGTCCGGCGGCCCGGTGCAGAATTAGTAACAGCGTTTTCATAAAAATCACATTGGAACGTACTGTTACAATAGCCGACGAGTTTGGAAAGAACATCCGTTTCGGTCCATTCTGGGTGTTGTTCCTTCACACGCTGCATTGTGCGGGCCTTGGCGCCGAGCAAGGCGACCAGGGTGGCCTCACTGGCGGTGCCCTGGATGACGCCGCCGCCCTCGCCGCCGGAGCGCGCGAGGAACGGCGCCGGCAGACCCAGCATCTGGCCCAGCCAGTCCAGCATCACCACCTCCAACTCGGTGCACGCTGGGCTAGCGATCTGGAAACGTAAGTTTATTCTGTTGTGGTTACAGGAGTTTGGAGCTAGCAACCTTGATTTGATATGATTAATTCATATTTTATTATGTTGTCGCCTCACCGAAAAAATTCGAGCCAACCATGATGGTAATTTTTTTTAAATAATTCACACTGTCTGAGCTGCGGCCTCCATCCAAACCATTTTATGAGCCAAAATACCAAAAATTGCTAGCTCAATGAGCTCTCTCATCTCACGTTAGTTTATTTTATTATGTTAACCGCAGCCCTTTTGAGCCAAAATTCGAAACATTTCGATATGTCGGGCGAGCGACACATGATACAGTAAAATAAAAGTTCAAAACGGCGGATTTCAGGTACATTACAGTACATTGCGTACTGGAGACCCTGTACTGAACGCAAACACTGACCCTATTTCCGCTTGCCAGTTGCTATTCACGATTCTAGCGTAGATAGATATTTGTCTAGGTATTGTATAAAATTACGATCCGGTTATTGGTTTATTAAATACTAGCTTTTGTCCGCGACTTCCTCTGCGTAATATTCGGTTATATGTATACCGTGATTCCGCAGAACCGAAATGAATTTTGTTATAACCAGCAATATTACAATTTTTATTCAAAATCCGTCAAAAACTGCCTCACTGTGACTTTGGAAAATCTATTTTCTCTAGAATCCAATGGAGTGGGGTATCAAATAAAGGACTTCAAAAGGCGATTTCAAAAATATAAAGGTATAACCATGGAAAAAGAAAAACCGGGGTATAACTTATTTTTTAATCCTTACAATGTACAAGCCCTTTAATTATTTTTTGCTTTTTAATTTTTAATAGCGCTCGGTGCTTTTAGTTTTTGTAAGGTGTTCGTATTATTTTTATTTAGCTAAATATTATTGCAACAAGTATCGATCTAAATTTTTGCAAATCTTATAATTAAGATAACGTCTGTCTCGTCACCGATCAAATAATATTATTACTAATAGTCTCGTTAAATTAAGTAATTAATTAACTAGGTGAGTTTTTTATTTCTTTAATTAAATAATTCAAAAATTCATTCTGGTAATGTACAATTTCTAAATGGCACCAAAATTACCGAACACTTGCCTGGAGCAATGACTGTAAGGTGAATTATCATTGCAGTACCTACATACTGGTTTTCCTTGTCCGCAATTGTAACATGCGACATTGACACTGGCAATGGACTGTTGAATTCCAAGATTTATCGGTCAACTGAATTACCTATTCAAGTGTTACCTTTATTGTGATATAGACTTACGACACCGTACTCTAATAACGCATACCGCCCGCTCTCCGACCCACTTGATCCTATTGAACTGCTAATGAAAGTCCCCGAGGTCGCACATATCAGCAAAAACAATTTGGAGTGAACAAAAACTGTCACATAATCCAGTTCGGGCGTGAAGGCGATTTTTTACTCATACACAAACAAGTCGAAAAGACCACGAGTGCTAATAATGAACGCAAATATTGTGATCTAAGCTTGTCGCTTTTTTTGTCATTTTTCACTCATAAATTATGCGGATATTGCATATTTTTATTGCTGCCTCAAATTTTGAATTCCAATAAAGTGAGAATAAGTTCTTTTTTCATAACGATGCTGTCACCAAAACTTCATTAATCATAAAATATGTAGGTACCTGCATAGCTTCTACAAAAAAAAATATAAGTTTTGAGGGTGGCGACCGGTCATCTAAATATCACCGGCGGCCATGAACATCCGCAACACCAGGGGGGGTCCCAAATATTTAGGTACTGCGGTCGTTCGCAACTAACGATTTCGCATACAACATTAACGCTCAATATATTTATGTTTGTCATAGATATTATGAATATTTTATCCATACCCATGTGAATCCAATGCAGGCGATGGCGCCACTGAGCATGTCAGCCACGATGGCCGGGTAGGAGTTCGCCGTTGGGAAGTACGCGTGGAACCTTGGCGAGTGCCAGTGGGTGACCCCGGACATGACTACGCGCTCGATGTCCGCCATCACCGCCGTCCAGGGTTCCGGCTGCTCCGGCGCATGTGCGGGGATCAGCGGCCGCAAGTACCCCGGCTTGACAGCCGGCACCACGGGTCTGAAACGGAAACCACAGAGTCCGGTACCTGCCAAAGAACTAGGAACTAGCTTTTACCCGCGACATTGTTCACGTATTTTGGGCCTTATTGTCTTTTCTAGAATATCTTCAATGTAGAGACAAATCTAGTTTACAATTTTATATAGTCGCGTAGATAGATAGATAAAGAATAGCACACGTTGCCTGCATTTTCCCTGAACGCAGTTAAAAAAAATTTTTATTAGGTATGCGTTCGTGATATACGACTACTCGAACGTTCTTGGCGCACCACTCGTCGTTGAAGAGGAGCGCGCATTAAAGTGATAATTACATGATTTCGAGGGCGTTCTGCTGATGTGGTTACAGCGTCGGTCTTGTATGCAAATGACACATGGTCAGACCTTGTTGCCAATGGTTATTTTTCTAATCTTCAATATATTTGAAAAGAAGAATTGTATGTACTTGATAAATAAATCTCAATCCCGGCGGCTTCTTTCGCCTGGTATAATTTAAGTAGGTACTCTACCTAGGACTAGAGTAGGCCCTACCCCTACCCATACAACTATTTAAACATATTATTTTATTCAAACCTTGTCCTGATAGTTAAAACACAACAAAAACAGAATTTGCCATTCTGAAGCGATGCGCTTACATGGCAATTGATTACTATTTAATCTACTTTAATCAATACATTGGCTTCATTATACCCACATGATAAAGTAAGTTCCAATCTATACTTATCATTATATTCAATAGAAATTCTTAGTTGAACAAAATATATAAAAACTCAATGTACAATTTAATAACTGGTTTGTAAATCTCTTTGTAATCTCTGATTTCATACACACAACTAGCACAATTTAATGCTAAATATCATAAGCTATAATTTAATTCAGTGCTAAGATATGTTACTGACCTTTACTGCCGTGGTTCTGATTATGTTATGCCACGTTGTTATCAATTAGGCCAAATAATCTACGGCACTTCAAAGTAGCCCATTATATCATCGCACATAATTTCCTATTTATCAAACGTTTGTTCGTTGAACAATTACCTGTCTCTGATGTTGGATAAGTATTCGGCTATGTAATCCACCATCGCCTTGGCGAAGTCCTTGAATTCACCGGGCTCCATTACTTCTGTAAAAAACGTAGATACAAATTATTTTTAAAAGCAAGGCAAATTTAACCTAACCTTACTATTAACAAAGCACACAATCGCATAACAACACATAACAAAAAACGAATATGGCATTTCTAAAACAATCAAAATTAAACTTGCAAACAAAGGCATAATATGAAATGTCGCTGGCGTCGCTGACTACAATACGGTACTCATCTAAAATTAACTTATGCAAGTTAATCTTAGTTAGTCGGCCTCTCCTGCAGGAATAATATGGGCCTGTAATAGATTTTGCGTGGGGTTTTTAGCCGGCGGGTAAAATTGAAACATGGTAAAAGATACTATCGGGCGAGAAGAGTGCCGATTTTCGATTTGTTGAAAATCGACTTCCGTGGTGGGCCACAGAACGAAAAAGAAAGATAGAAGTGATTATAGTCATAGAAACCATGATACGACAAAGTATGTTGAATACGACAGAATACAAAGATACAAACACTAAGGCAAAAAACACATAAACAAATATTCCCAGCGGCATTGCTCGCGACATGGGTGAAATTACGAGGGCTGCCAAGGAAATATTATATGACTGATATTGATTATACTGATGATATTATTTAAAAACTAAAATACGAGCAACGTACAATAAATGTTGTGAATTCTGCAACTGAAGCAAACTAATAAAATGAATAAAAAGCTAACACAATTGAGGACAGCTGACACAAATAGCAATATTTAAACTTGACAAACCGAAATTCAATTTCAAATCTTTACTCGACATTCTGAACGGGAGACCTACAACATAAAATTAACAACTTATTATTATAAATTTTAATACAATTCTCTACATAAATCTTCCGAGTTTTACAACTAAACATTGTAGGATTTTTCACAGGTAAAACTTAAAGATCGTTCCTAAAAGAGTTAGGTAATAATACTGAACAAGCAATTTGATAACGAATCAATTATCAACTTTTCGGTCTGAAATTCAATGTCATGAGATTGACCGGGGTGATTCGCTAGGCAGGCAGGAGTCCGGTCATGTCTCAGACCCCGTCCAATGCCAAGAGAGTGGCGCTTGCGCAACTGCAGTGGGCAAGTGGTGCGAGGCTGCCGGGGCCTCGCCGCCGCCGCTGCCAGCGGACTCACTGCGCCGCCGGCCTTTGTTCTTTTACACCGCGATTTAGAGGCTTCTATTGTTCATTTTCATTAAGCATATAGTTAATTGGCCGTGTGGTGTCCGGCAGAGTAGAATAGCACCAACCCCTTACACTCTTGGGTGTCGTACAAGGCGACTAATGTTTTCGAGGCAAAAGATCAAGAGTCTCCGTAGTCTGGAAAATGAGCATTTTCCATTATTATATTTTATCACTGCGATCTCCAACCCGCCTGCCAAGCGTGGAGATTATGGCAATAACCTCCCCTTTCGTGGGAGAGGTCCTAAGTCCTGCAGTGGATTGTTACGGGCTGTGATGATGATGATATAGTTAATAGTAAAGGAAGAATAGAGCATGCACATTATCAAAAACTATCTATGGTGATTTGTCTCTTTCACTATAATGATTGAAACCGTACAAACTAGCTAGGTACGAGTATTAAATAGATAATGTCAGTGTTTTTACTGGGTTTTTCTTGCCAATCGCCTAATATCCTTGCTTTGAAGAATCAAAGTTTAAAAACGAGTGTTGAGTATGTCAGTAATAATAAGAGATCAAAATATTCAATTTGTGTACCGTGCTAAGCATCAATAACAAAAGAATTGAATAATAAAAAACTTATTTCTTTGAATAAATAGAATATCTGATCGTGAGAACAATATGTACATCTCGGTAAAGTCACGCGATAGTTAGACATAGTTAGAAACCCTAGTTTAAAGTAATCTAAAATTTAAACGATTTTTAAGAGGATTTGTAATGTGCCCGCAATTCTCTTAACCGTGGCCTATTTAATTTTTTATATATCTGTCCAAATATTCAAGGGATATACAGGGTGCTACATAATATATGTATGAAGCCGTGAACTGGATGGAGTGCTAAACATATTAAAACGATAGGTAAAATTATTTCTATCGTACGTGGAATTTTTGTACCTATCGTTTTCATACATGTATTATGTAACACCCTGTATAAACAAGTTCTGTATGTGAATAATTAATACCTTTGAGCTCAAAAGTTAAAAGTGACAGCCCATGAACAAAGTGATCTTTAATATGGTTACAGCAAGGGAACACACATAACTGCCCATTGCAGCGGTCCCCATGATGGGGACAGTATCTGACCCTGAGATCCATAAAACTATTTGTATAATCCTTTTTTATGTCTTGGAAAACACCAAACATCTGCGAGTACCTACATATTGGTTCGATTGCTAATCGCATTTTTATGTAAGTATTATTAACCAATTGACTGGCCAGTGTAATTATTAAATCTTTGATATTTTCTGACATCATAACAAACCAATTCTTTGCTCATTTTTTTTTAAGGTAATATGGCAGACAAACAGGTATGTGAGCCACCTAATGGAAAGTGGTCACCGCTGCCAATGGACATCAGCAACACCAGGCATGCTACCAATGCATTGCCTGCCTTTAAGGAGACCTCTAATATACCTCTTGAACGATCCCATGTCATAGTTCACAGGAAACACTATAGCTGGGAGCTCATTCCACATCCGAATCGTAATCGTAATTTAATTTTGAATCAAGAAAGTTTGACTACGAAATCATGTAACACTATATATGCTCAAGAGTTTAGATAGCGTTATTAAAAAGGTAAAACAGGCTATTTTTAACATAAGATAACTGCACAAAATTATAAGCACGGAAGTACATCCATTATACCTACATAACACTAATTATAAAAGTATTAAGGAGGTCGAGCTGCGTACTGGAGACCCTGGACTGAACGCAAACTCTGACTATATCCGCTTGCCAGTTGCTATTCACGATTCTAGCGTAGATAGATATTTGTCTAGGTATTGTATAAAATTACGATCCGGTTATTGGTTTGTTAAATACTAGCTTTTGTCCGCGACTTCCTCTGCGTAATATTCGGTTTAATATTCCGTGATTACGCAGAACCGAAATGAATTTTGTTATAAACAGCAATATTACAATGTTTATTCAAAATCCGTCAAAAACAGACTGAGCTGAAAGGAGACAGAATGAAAAACCCCTAACCAACAGCCGACATATGCATTCGATGGATGCACAATCTTATCTGACCCAGTGTTGCCAAAACTGGAACCAAGTGTTGCCATTTTGAAATGTTATATCAATGCCATAAACAGCGACGCTGCCACAAAGTAAGATTAATTTTGTGGCACTGCAGAGAAATACAGGTAAAAAATCTTAGGTTTGACTATGACAGTCATGTCATTGTCAATGTCATAAAATGCCACAATTTTGAGCGAAGCGAATTTTTTCTTCTATGGCCACCAATGATGAAAGAAACTCCTTACTCCGTAAGGAGAACCGTCCCTCTCATAGCCACTTAAAAGTAGTTTTCTTACAGAGCCATACTGTTATGAACCCAGACGCGGCAAGTCAGCTGTCTATGACTCTTTTCTGCATATTCAGTGCGAGCTACGTGCCCTGCCCATTGCCACTTAAGCTTACCAATCCTTAGGCCATGTCGATGATTTTAGTTCGCTTGCAGATCTCATTTCTCATCTCGCATAGAGACTCCGAGCGTAGCCCTTTCCTTTTTTTTATGCCATACGGTAGGCAAACAGGCAAGCGGGCCACCTGATGGAAAGTAGTCACCACTGCCTATAGATATTAGTAACACCAAGTGTATCGCCAATGCGTTGCCCACCTCTGTAGCACGTTACTCTAGCAGCAAAACGGGCAAATGCCCCTCCACTGACAAAGCCACGGTTCCCCAAATCCCCACCCCATGGAGCACTGGACACCTTACTCACCGGCAGAAACACAATACTATTTAAAAGAGTATTGTTTAGCTGCGGTATTCTGTAAGGTGGAGGTACCTCCCCAGTAGGGCGGCTCCAATTCTCCGCTATGCCCTACCTCTCTTAAACTCCCTTTGGGTGATTTCGTCCACACGAACGCAGTCACGGACAAAATTTAGTTTGATAATTTAAATAACGGTGTTATACCGCTTAATGCAAGCTTAAATAACAAGTTAGCAATTCGAATTGTGCAATATGAGTACTAGGTAAGTATATAAATAATTCGAAGGCTTGACTACATTTTGTTAATTGAACGAAACGTCGCGATGGTTACCCTCACGCGATTCGTGGACAAATTATATGCAGTTCAAATCACGAAAGACTGAAACAAGATACAAAACAATCTATGTCGCGCACTCCAATAATTGCATTTCTGAGTTCGGTTCTAGAGTAATTGTCGGTTGATTGTTTGCAATTGGCATGATCAATCGTGTTTACCTTGGTAATTATTGGTACCTACACAAAATTGGGTGCTCCAGTTGCTTAAAACAACCAAGATTAGTTACAATGCTCTAGCGGTTTTGGGTAGGTACCTAGTGGTACGTAGTTTTCACAGCAAAATGTCGATTTTCTCAATTTATCATTGAAAGTGTGATTAGTCATTGATACTTACCTAATATTTATTTATTCAACTACGTAATTAAACAATATTTTGTGACAAGTATATTTTTTATAATTAATTATTTAAATCATTTTTAATTAGGAAGCTATTGTAATTATTCTCTTTTTCATTCTTTTATTCACTTCTGTAAATATTATTGTAAAATTTTTAATTTATTTAAGTATTTCCATAAGTACATTAGACTACTTGAAAACAAAATGTAATTTTTAAATAACATAAATGATCAAATCTTAATTAGTTAACAGTACCTTACAATTAATGGTCAATGAGATTAGTTAAATGAATATACTAATAGATTATTAGGAAAGGGACATTTATAATTTATGAGTTACGAGTAAGACCTATCTACTTAAATATTCATTGAAAAACATAAACTTATCTTTAAATTATCCTTTTAACATATTACAAGCCCAAAACAATTTGTAAAGATTTGCAAAACTCGTTTTTGCGTGTATATTTTTGTTGTCAGTGAACAAGTTCGGTAAGTTGGTTTTTTTTTGTTGTTATCGGAATTTGTATTTTAAGGTCCTGATTTCGAAATCAGTTGTAATTATGCAGGAAATATACACATTACACAACTCTTATCTCTATTTCGATACAATTTGTGAATTGAATTCCTAATTGAAACAACGGGCTAAAAATAGAACGAACATTAAGCTTTTGAATTGTAGGGGAAATAAATGAATAGGTCAACAACAACATTTTGACTCGAGCCAGCGCGATTCATTAATGAAAAACATACCTTTCTATTTACCTCCTCCACTCGGAGCCTCGCATCCGATTCAGAAATGTCAAATGTCAATTTATTCGCGGGACCTTGTCCCACGTATCGTAACTACAACAATTTGCCGATACATTAGCACAAAATAAGTTTATTAGCGACATCCTGTATTTCTTAAATAGCACCTATAAAATCAATCAACCTAAATAGTAATAAAAAAAAATTGTGTTTCCGTTCTATTAGATAGTATAGAAAATTAGGAACACCCGCACGAAGCCCTAGTAATAATATAACGTCCAGTAATTCGTGACTACTAGACTAGACGTCACCCACGATCATTTCGAATTCGGTTTCGGACACCGATATGAAAATATTTATTTGAATTGGTATTGTGATCAAATTAATAATTTAATATTTTCCTCAAACCACAACAAAATATGATTTAAAATTTGCATGGTGTCTAATTAGGACAATCTGAACATAATGTAGGTATTTTACAATGTTTCCAACTTTGATCCCAAGACCGTGTTAACGCAAAGAAATTATTAAGTTCACCTTTGAATTACGGTTCCTGCTAGCTACTAAAATCAAACCAATGAAATCAGAATAACGTAGGTAAAATGACTATGTTAACAACATGAACATCGTGGTTATAGGAAAAATTTGATTTGAACAGTTAGAGGAAAATCCGATGTTGCTGACGTAGGGTATTCCCTCGATCCACCGCTCTCACCTGAGCCCGCAGAGCCTGGGCAAGCGTCATAGCGTGTTTTACCGCTAATTAATGTTTTCCTCGTCAGTTCTTAAAAACGGATGACGCCAATGTGATTTATATGTTCAATGTGGAGTATTGAAACAGTGTTACCAAACCCGGTATTTTCGTGTTTAGGTACTTATACGGGGAGTACCTACTGATGATATCTATAAATAAAGTCGTATTTTAGTCAATTACACAATATCCGATAAAAAGATTAAACAGTCACACCACATCATAGATTACAAATATTGACCGACGACAGCGGCATGTGCGCCGCGGTTACCAAACCACGGTACCTAGATAGGTATTGGTAAGCATGCACTGCACAGGATTTACGATTTTTGATTACGATTGTCCTCTAATTTTTTATATTTACAGCCATGATTGTGGTCTGATGGATGGCCTGCAAACATCTTTCGTATTTTTTATTTCAGTAAAAGGCGCACCATTGTAACCGTTGAGCAAGCATAATCACATCGTTCTATGATTTAATCGAGTGGAAAATTGAGTTTTGAGAAAGAATTATGAGTTAAATATTGTAATGCCATAAAATGTGCAAAAAAGTGGCTGTTCTCCCATATGCCATGAAAAATTTAAAACTTTAGTTGAAGTATGAAAATATATTAGTTAGGAAAGAACTTAACTAAGTGGTTACAGACAAAATTAAACGACGATATAGAGTAATTACAGGTATCGGCCGTAAATAATGCACATCAGCTAGTTCGGCTTCGTAGAGCGTCGTCTCTACCGCACGCGTGTGATAAAATACGAAGCCGAAATTAGCCGATGTGCATTATTATAGCCGACACCTGAACCTACCTAAACGTTTACAACTTTAATTTATTTATTTTGCGGTCAACAGGTTTGTATGTCAAGGTTTATCAAAACAATATTTTTATTTCAATAACCCTAATCAATTGAAGCAAATCATAATCAAAATAAAAAAGCATACGTGAGACTTTAAATCGTAAATTTCCGCTTATGATTTTATTGAAATGACGTTACCTTTATCAAAGCAATATTTTTGGTCATATTTTTAATATAATCCCAATCAGTTTATGCAAATGGCTTATTATTTATGCTTAAAATCATGTATAGGGTTACGATCGTGAATTTGTTGACTTTACGATAAAAAACACCTAAGTACTTCGAATTAAATAGAATTTAATTCGAATTCTGTAATAACATTAGGTACTCGTACTTTGAATAGATTTCCATTTAAATATTTTACAAAAATAAAACTTATTAAATAAAATTGCCTCTTAAAACAATAAAGTAAAATGTACTCGCTATGTACTCACCCAAGTGGGGTCACAACAACTTAGTACTAAAACGGCACACACAGGAGGTGTTTAAGGAATATTTCGTGGAAGCGCGCTGAGCGGTCGCGGCGCGGGTACGTCCGGCGCTGGCTGTGGGGGCAGGCGCTCTATGGCCGGCGGAGACCTTGCTATACCTTATATACGACCGCGAGACAGCACTCAGTTCCTTCCATTTTCCAGATTAGCCGCGGCGCATGAGCCGTTCCATCCTTTAAACTAGAACCCTAAGTATCTTATAGCTGGATTATATAGAACCCGACTGTGACATTGTCGTTGATAGAGGGTTCAGTATTTTGCTTTTGTATGTATTTATGTTATTATATAAGCTAGTGGACCCGGCGCGACTTAACCTACCCTTCTTTTATTACTTATAAACTTTGGCCTTGAATCACTCTATCTATCCGTTACGTAGTAAAGCATGGTAAATAAAAGCGTACATGCTGAATCTGCGCGCAAGCAATGTCCTCTTTCCAAAGACGGAAAATAGTCTCGCGTCGATCGTGAAAATAGAATTCAGCTTGGATAGACCCGGCCTCCAGCTCCCAGGGAGCGGGAGACTCAATGCACCATGGGGTGGGGTTTTTGGGAACTTGCCTTTTTACTGCCTGAGCAACGTGTTTTGGAGGTGGGTAACGCATTGGCCCCTTGCATTGCTAATATCTATAGGCAGCGCCAGCGGTGACCACTTTCCATCAGGTGACCCGCTTGTCTGTTTGCTAACCGTATGGCAAAAAAAGTTACGTATACCAAATTTCTGTTGAACAATTGAACGCCGGTAAGTGGGTCAAATTAGGCTTGCAACATAAATATTAAACCCGAATATATATAAAACTAGCCGACCCGCCGCCACTTCGTTCGCATGTTAACCTATCCTATAAACTTTGCTCTTTAATCACTCTATATATTGTTGAAAACCGCATTAAATTCCGTTGCGTAGTTTAATATATCTAAGCGTAGGTACATGGGACAGACGGCGGGAATTTTAAGCTACTTTGATTTAGTAGACCCGGCGCGACTTCGTTCGCTTGGCGTGCTACCCCTACCCTACCCTACTCCTACCCCACACATATTCTACCTACATCTACCCAGTACCTACTTTACCTCTACCAACCCTTTTTTTCTTGCTTATAAACCTTGCTCTTGAATCACTCTATCTATTGCTGATAATCGCATTAAAATCCGTTACATAGATTAAAAGATCTCATCTGTATGGTATATACAGGATGCGATAAAAGTCATTTTTCAAGATTTTATATTATAAAATTTTAGTAAAAAAAAGGTTACTGTTCGATGTAGCCACTTTTAGCGCGGATCAGCATCGAGTCGGTCTCGAAGAATTCGCTTACTGCACAGTCTGATGGTATTTTGTCCCATTCTCGTTAAAGAGCGATATTTAAGGAATGGACTGTTTCATATTGTTTAGCCGATACTTTGGCCTTACGAATGGACAATATGTAAAAATCCATTTGGTTTAGGTCCGGAAAAAAAGAATACGGATTTATTCTTTTTGTAAAAAAAGACGTGTTTTCAAGATCTTTATAGGATGGTGGCCAGCTTTGTAGAAATGTCTAATGGTTTCTACCGATTTGTTAACGTGTCTAAGTTAACAAAGCATCATTTAAAATGTTTTCACGATCGATTTGTTGATTTACCTTTACGCCCTGCTCAATGAAAACGAGCGGTGAGCGTCCTGTGGCAGTTACCGCGGCCCAAACCATCCCTGATGCTGACATTTGCTTTCACTTATCTAAATTGTCTTTTTATTTACATTTTAACTATACACGGTTGTTTAATTTGTTTACATATTGCAGAACTGTATAAAAGTTTTGGATTAAAAAAGATAAAATTCGGGACAGACGTAATGCAGTTATTCGTGCTGAAGATGGCTAAACCTTATTTTTTTTAAAAGAAATGTTTTTTTCGATATACTGAGAATTTAAAAACTCATAATTAACAAAATTATAGCGTTTTGAATTGGTAACACCCTGTAGACGGCGGGAAGCGACTTTGTTTTATGCTATGTAAAGACAGTGGACTGTTATGGGCTGTGATGATGATGATGAGATTGGCAAGTAAAGGCATAATGGTCCAATATCTTCTTAAGAAGAGAAGAAGAGAGGTCGAACCGTGGATTTTTTAGCCAGATATCTGTGCTTGTCATTATTAAAAGGTCATCCTCTCTGGTACACACAACAATCAGTAATTCAGCGGCCATCTCCCCGAAATAATTTTCCACGTTCGTCCAGGGAACGTGCAAAAAGAGACAAGACAAGCCATGCACCTTCAGGCTCCATCATCAGACCCTGAGTATAATCTAGGAATAGAGTTCTCGTCATGAGGACTCTGACCACTTCCTGTCTCCATTATGACTCTATAATGACGTACACAGTATTTGATCTACTTCCCGGTATTCGATAAAATTGAAAGTAATGAGCGTTTCAGCCATTTCTATAAAGATGACCTGCTGGTTGTTTCTGATTTCTGTACTGTGGTTTTAATTATGTTTTTTTGAAAACTTCATTAAGTATTTACAAACTTAAAACTACCATTTAGAAAACTAAATAAAAATGTTACACTAAAAATAAATTACATATAAAAAACGGATTCTAGTTTTTTAATATCTTGTGGTTTTTTCAGGATACGTTTTCAATTGCCATGCTTTAGTTATTGCAAGCTCATTAAAAGCTTGTAAAAATTACTTAAGTCAACGACAAGATGACTATTTTATTATTTGTAATATTTATTATATAAAATAATAATGAAGAGAAGAGGTTATAGATTTAGTATGAGTATGTCTGATACGAGTAATACGCCATTGTAATACCTACGTAAAACATGATTTATGAGCCGGGTTTAAATTGATAAAGATGCTGGCGTAAATGTCGCTGGCATCCCAGCGCTGGCACCGTGAAAACGTTTTTTGTGCCAGTCCAGCGCCGGCGCCAGAGTTGGTAGAGTATACAGTGTTGTGACTGGCATGAAGTAGAATGGCCGCCTACTTTTCGTGCTATTACCCCATCCCGCATTCTCCGCGCCCCCTTGCTAGCGTCATTGTAACTATGTAAACACGTGCACACCAGCCACTGGCGCCGCCGCCGAGAGTTACCATGTGCTACCCTGACTTGGTGATACGACACATCATGGTCTTTTTCTCAAAAACACAAACATCATCTTCCACCACCACCAACACACCGACCGACTGCCGATTCGCCATTTCTTTTTCAGCCCCACTCTTCTATCGAACAGCTATCACAAGTTACCACAGCATCTACTTAGCCCATCGACGTAGCCACGTAATAGTGATTATCTTTTCTCTGAGCATACCTTTCATCAATTGTTCTGAGGTTATCGTCAACGCTCGGCCCTTGGATCAAGACGTTATTTTCATTCTTGTTCCGAGCATCTACCAAACCAGCCAGCCAGCCCTACTGATCATGCTCAAGCAAAACTAAAGATAGTATAGCAAAACGTTGGCTTGACGGTTCCAATACAATAGAAATAATAGATAGATGGCCTCTTATTCGATTCGCTGATATACGTATAAATAATAGTTGGAACTGCAGCCACCGGGCCGTCTCATCATCCAGCCACCACGCGGGTGTCAAGCAGGGGCTGGTACCGCCTCTACTGAAACCGCCAAACGGCGCTAATACGCAGTTTTGTTTTATGCTACGCAGTGACAAACGAGCAGACAGCCTATTTCGTGGTAAGGGTGAAGAGAGAATTTGGTAATTAATTTAAAATAAATTATATATTTATAATTATAATTTATAATTTTTTATATAATTTATAATATATTTATAATTTATAGATTACTAGTGGGCCCTGCGCGACTTCATTCTCGTACACCTACTTTACCCCTACCTACCCTTTTTTATACATATAAATCTTCCTCTTGAATCACTCTATCTATTGTTGAAAACCGTATTAAAATCCGTTGCGTAGTTTAAAAGATCTAAGCGTACTTAGATACATACTTTGGACTATAAGGACTTTGTTTTATACTATGTATATATAGAAGTAGGTACTTACATTAAAATATGATCATTAATATAATCAATTTAAAATTTTATTTATTTGTATGGCAAAAATACAATATTCAACTACAAATTTAAATCAAGCGGACTTCGCTAGCCATTTAGTTACTTCGTCACTATGGGTGATCAGGTCCTCCAGTGGGCCAGGGTAAGTTGTGTTTGGGCAATCCGATAGTATGTACCACATCGACTGAATTGGAGTATCGCAGGGACACTGGGGGTATACACAGCGGTGTTTGTAGGAGGCACAAAGACCATGGGCCCGTGCGTAGCCTATTTAAGTTGCACCAATCTCGCCTAGATAGTTCAGATCCCTTTAGGTTCCTGCCAGGTATTATATCATATCCGAATTTTTCTGACATACACAATAACCAAGTTTGGTTCCATGCGCGACTACTACTGAATTCGTCGTTCACAAGTGACGCAACAATCTTATATGCCGGATTTCTGTATTTTAGGCGAAATTTCGCAGTCTGCAGAAACTCGTAGTGCATGGGAAGCTTTGGATTCCGTCTGATCTTCGAAGCTTCTCTGAGGAGAGAATACTTCCTTCTCAGGTCCGGCGGAAGTATTCGACAGAGCACGGGTAGCCAATGGCATGGTGTGGAGCATATGGTACCTGAGATACATCGCCTTGTTCAATTCCACGCCCACTCTGCCGTCGTGTGCACTACCCAACCAGACAGGGGCGCAGTATTCCAGTGATAACACCAGTTGAGTGTCAGCTCGTCCCTGCCAACTTCTGGACGACATTGTTACGGGTCTGAAGTTTACGTGCCGTCGTAGTAGGGTGATCCTTAAATGTAAAAGCACTGTCGAGAGTGACTCCCAACTATTTGGGGCTGAAATTGTGCTTGAGCGTAATACCATTGAAAGTTATTTTCAGTTCCCTTTTGGCCAGTTGATTGTGAAGGTGGAAACAGCAGGCCTCTGTTTTGCTCGCACTAGGTATCAACCGCCAAACATCAAAGTACCTCGCCAGGGTCTCCAAATCGGCGGTCAGCGTGTGTTCTAAGGTTGAGAAATCCTTGCTTTGGGTGACAAGGCATATATCGTAGGCATAAATAAACTTCCTGGAGTTGGTATCGGGAAAGTCGTGGATATAGAGGTTAAACAATGTAGGGGTCAGAACAGAACCCTGTGTAAGACCATTACTCAACTCCCTTACATCCAACTCCAGTATAAACACATGGGTGGGGGAAGGTGGGAGGCCCACCCAGTGTTAGCCCACTCTGCCAATGGTGGCTTGTAAATGTTCACAACAGCGATGATGAAATAATTCGATGCATCGTTGGAGAATACGACTATCCTTGTATCCTTCAGACCCAAAACAACGTACGTCGCAATGCCGTACTGTTTATGCTTAAGAGCCTTCAGGAGAATATATAGAATATTCAAGACGCCGATCCTATGTTCAATTAGTAATTTAGACAAATAATCACACTTAGATCTACTTATACCTTCTACATTAATATGACAGATACAGGAGGAGATATCTCTGGTCCAGGAGCACTTAAAAGTGCTGCATGACTTGCGGGCATTCCGAAATTTTGTTCACTCTTGATAATGAGCTTCTCTGTATAGTAATAGCTGTGAGGCTCTTAGATCCAGATCGAGCAGTACAGCAGCCAAAGTTGGTTATCCTTTAGCACCACCCGGGGAACACGTGCAGGGTAACGGGGGGTAATCCTCCTGCGCACGCGAATTAATTTGCCCCCCAAATTAATACACGTAAGTATTAGTAGTCATTACATCACTGAGTTAAAACATTCTATCAAATAATTAAATAATAATGAATTAAATTATCAGCTGATTACTATTATTGATTACCAATTGTAATAATGACAAGGTATTACACTGGCATGGATGGTACTGATGATAGCTTAGCAATTTATTTAGAGCGATTTAGCAATCGGATATAAGAAATTTCCGAAACCACGACTGAATTAATAATTGATGACTCTGACAGACTTTGTAACTACCCTAGGAAATGTGCAGAGCTCTACGTCTATATGTTTTGCTCTACATCCAAGGGCGTAGCCAACAGAGAGAAGGGGGGGGGGAGGGGGGGCGAGTGCAGCTACCTAGTAGTAAGGTGGACACCAAAGGGCAAAATAATAAGAGAAAAAAGTTGCATTGCATCTAACTCGCTTCTTGTTTTAATAGCCAAATACAATACCGAGTTATCTACGCTCGCTTATTTATTGGTTTCTGTTATTTTTAATATGGTCCCAGCTCTTTTGATCCTTTGCAAAAGAGTGTATGTAAGTGTTTTAATCGATCTTATAAAATATCTTTATTTCTTTTTATGAAGGCTTTACATGTAGGGGCAGGTGTCTCTTATTAGGATTTAGGGATTGTGTCAGCAGACACAAAATAATTAATCGTAGGAACCAAGTTATATACCATCACCACCAACCCTTACACTGTTTGGTGTCGTACGAGGCAACTAAATATGTTTTCGAGATAAAAATCTAGTCTCCATAAACTGGAAAATGGGCAGCAGCGTTTTCCATTGTTATATTTATTATACTGCGATCCGCCTACCCTACCCGCTTGCCAAGCGTGGACATTATGGAAATAACCTGCCCTTTCGTAGGAGAGTCCCTGAGTCCTACAGTGGACTGTTATGGGCTGTGTTGACCAAGTTTTATTGTAATTGGTTTAGTAGAGGCTATATTTTGAAAAAACATATGTCAATAACAAACAGCTTCATTATTTTCAAAAAGAGATTTTATCAAGTGCTATTTTTGTGCCAGATCCTACAGTGTTTTTAGGGTGCGACTAAAGAATTTACCGGAAAAGTAAATACCTGGTACTTACCGAATTTATACTAACAGGATGGCCTATGCATAATGCATAAACGTGATACATCGACGTTAGCATAGCCTCGTCGGAACGTTGGGTGTGTAGGCGGAATCCCCCTCCCAGCAGTCCCCCGACAATTGAATCAATTCACTGGCAAAGCCGACAACTCGAGAAAATCCCTACTTCGAAAAGTGCTCCTTTTATCGATAGCCCCGTCCTAACAAGACACAGTTAGATGACGTTAGCGTGGCTTCATCTCAATTGAGGCAATCAATCGAATCAACAACACTATTTGCTACGCAATTGATATTTAATCACCTCATATTTTTATGTTACTTTGTTTTGAAGTTTAAAGATATTTTTATTAAAACTAATTTCTCTTGCAGGACGTTTACGTATCTATGTATTAACGTAAGGTTAGAGATTTTCTTCTTCTGGAAAGGGATGCGATAGGGGTGGATGGATCTCGTTGGCGATTCAGTTAAAAAGTATTTACCGTCATCATGCCTTACGGCTCCTAATCGGCTCCCGTCAACAGTAGTTCAACCAGTCTCAGCGAGGGTGACGGAGGTATTTCGACGGGGACAAGAGTACTTAATATACTCACCTACGAGCATTTTTTTTTTTTTTTTTTATGTCATACGGTAGGCAAACAGGCAAGCGGGCCACCTGATGGAAAGTGGTCACCACTGCCTATAGACATTAGCAACACCAAGAGTATCGCTAATGCGTTGCCCACCTCTATAACACGTTGCTCTGGCAGCAAAAAGCAAATGCCACTCCACTGCCAAAGCCACGGTTCCCCAAATCCCCACCTCATGGAGCACTGGAAACCTTACTCACCGGCAGAAACACAATACTATTTAAAAGAGTATTATTTAGCTGCGATATTCTGTAAGGTGGAGGTACTTCCCCAGTCGGGCGGCTACAATTCGAACGAGATACCCCGCTATGCCCTACCTCTCTTAAATATACTCTTTAGTATACTCGTAGGTGAGTAACTACTTACTTACATTAAAATTCAAAAATTAAGAGTTTGGAGGCCGTATTAGGTATAAGCGCATATACCTAGCCTGTAAGCACGACTTTAAATCCCGACATAAGCATTGTCCTAACTTCTCAAAGGGTCCTGACTTAATCAGAACCTATATAACGATTTCCGAATAAGAAATGGCTGAATCTTGATTGGAGTATTTAGTTGATTACCTTGGCAAAATGTATTTTAATAGCCACCTAGACTTCACCTACACCACCCAATGTTTTTTCTTTTCTATCAAATACGGTAATATTACTGTACCTACCCTATCTGATTGGTCTAATTTATCACGACAACTAAAATGATTCCACAAATTCATACGCGGAACCGAATCAAAGCTTTTGAATCGGACCCTCAAAGTCACGTTCTATCAAAAGCTTTAAATGTCCAGAGACGTAATAGGTAAGTATAAAAATATAAAACTAAATATACTGAATTATATAAAAACACAATTTTAATTATAGGTAGGTTTAACTATACATACATGTGTGTTCTGTTATCTGGCACAGTGTTTCACCCGCGAGCAGTTCAAAACTCTGATAATATTTGACTATCTCGCAGTATTTGGTTAATTTTCCGATATAAATCTAAGTTTTTGAAGTCGGAGATAACCTCAACCAGACACTTCTTCTTCTATATTAGTATAGAAGCGCTATTGCGCGAACATACTCGTACAAACTTATTATTATAATATTAATAGTACTCGTAAGTGTAGTCCTTCTGCTCGCTTGTTAATTCTCTACACTCGATTACCTATAGTGGAGACTTTATTGGTCAGAACCTTACATTTTTTTATAGAGCTATGGGCTTAATCACATTTATTCCTTAAATAATTCTAAGCATATCGACGCGAGCCCCACGAAAAAAAATGCTGCTGCCAGGGGAGAGGGGGATATAAAGGACACGGTGGGCGGAGCCCACCATATTAAAAAAAACCTGTAAGATTCCCGCTGGCTACTACAGCAAGTTTGGTATCATTTTCGTATAAAATAATTATTAGAATTCATTGCCGGTGTTTATTTTAATCATTTTATAGTAATATTTTGAATAAATCGTATAAAAGTAAAAAGTTAACTATGTTTTACCTGCTTTGAGAGCAAATAACTTTTAAACAACAGAAAAAGATAACAAACAAAAAATATTCTTATAAACAGTATTTTATGCCGATTCTAAAAATATAAACTTTAAGAACCACTTGCAACTAAAAGTTGGTAAAAAATTCTGTAACTTCGCGGTAGTGACTATTCCCTCTAAAAGGCGATTTACCTATTTACTAATTGGTCTGTATTATCAGGTTACTATGGTACGTTTAGTATTTTTTCAAATAAATAGAAGATGCAGAATCCATTTCTGGTATTTATGTTTATCATTTTCATAGTAATTTTTTGTATTAAATCGTAAAAAAGTAAAAAGTAATCAATTTTTTTCTGCTTTAAGAGCTAATAACTCTTATAATACGAACTATAGCAGAAACCAATAACGAACAAAAATACCCTTATAAAGCATATTTTATGCCGATTCTAGCAATATAAATTTCAAGAACCTCTTTAGGCAAATAGTTGGTAAAAAAATTCAGTAAACTTGCTGTTGTGACAACTCCCGCTAGTTGACGATATACCTATCTTACAAATTGGTTTGAATAAATTTTTTTATTCTATGATATATAGCAAGACTGCCATCTGACCTTTCAGGAGGCTGAATGTGTAATCATGATCTAATCCGGTCAGGTTACATTGCGATGTTTTCCCTTACCGTAAGGTTAGCATTCCACAAATGTACACAACTCAGAAAAGAGTTATTGGTATATGGCCGCAGTGTAATTCGAACCCGATACCTCTCGCTTACGAGTTTAAAGATTCTAATAACCTTACCTTTAATATACAAGGAGTTGGAACTAAAATCTATTACCTCGCAGTGGTGGTAAGTCTCGCTAGGAGGCGGTATACCTCGTTCGCCATCAGAGCTTTTGAGTACGATAATGCAGCCATCAACTATCATCATCGTCTTAGCGGGTTACCCCGGTTTCTGCCCGGGTTCGCTTTCCCACTTTTTCGGCCTCCTCGCAGCCCTTGCGGTCTTTATCGTAAGCTCTCGCAACATTTTCATTTCGTTGGCGTAGTATTCGCGGAAGTGGTTCGTTAGCGTGGTAGCCATAGAGTCCTTACCACAGGCCTAATATTATGCTCTTATTTGTAGGCTCAGAGAACTTGATTGGGGTTTTAGTGTCACAGGAGATTTGGCCTAAGCTTCAGAGATACGGGACTTGACATCGGAGCCGATGTCAACGGACTCGTGGAACACAGATACGATTAACCTCAATTTATCTGTTTTATTTACAGCTTCGTTCCCTTTACGGATAGTTTCAAGATCCGCGCTGCCATACATGCATGCTACTCTGTTTTGGCGATGTTCAGCGTCAATCCATCGTTTTCTAGCACTTCCTTAGACATGTTTACCCTAGTCTCAATATCCTGTCTAAGCCTGCTCGCAAGTGCAATATCATCAGTGTATTCCATGAGTAATAGAAGCGTGGCCGAAATTTCAGCTGAGAGAACATCGAGCATAACGCAATTGAAGTACAGACAATGGACTGAACTCTGGTGAATACCTACGGCAATCGGGGAGAGACACGGCCTCAGTATTAGCATACATGTCCTGGGTAATTCTAATGTTATAACTTTCTTTTCAGATCAAGAAATGCAGAGGTTGATTTCTACTGCAGTAGGCGTCCTGGACGGTTCTCAGGCCAAATTGTTGGATTAATGGTGCCACAGATCGGCCTACACCTGAATTGGCAAGGAGCATTCCTGGCAAACTCTCTGGTCTTTAGTACGTTCGAGAACTTTGTATAGCTTATAAGTTGTATAGTTGCCGATCACCTAGTGAATACATCTAGCGTATCTGATTTAAGCGGAACTGATTTGAAAACCGGAACTTTTCCACCATTATTTTAGCTTAGCGCTATGCTCCCAAGACATCTTTATCCGGAGAGGAGTTAGTTCGCTGCGATTTCATGGCACATGCCTTTTTGTCTCTGACTGATTTCTGTACCCCACGATTCCAGTACTCCGTGCCTTTGTCAATTCTTTGGCCTCCTCAAACACATCCAAATGAAGTTCGATTGAATTTGAATGGACATAGGGAAATTGCGCTAGATCTGAGAGAGAGAGAGTGGTTTCAGCCTTTGCGCTCCAATGCAGGTATTCGGCTGCCTCCATAAAACTCCTGGTTCTTGCTTTTTAAAGTCCACTACTAATGACTAGCGAATTCAAAAGACGACACGTAAGTTTTTGCAATAGGCCATCTACTACTTACCAGGAAGTCCATGACAAGGACTCGGTGCTCTGTGTTAGAAGGCACTCTCCTTGGATCACTTTGCACTTAGATACATAGAAAGTCGTTCCTCTTGTTGGTGGAAGTATATAAAAATCATTTGTATCCATTATCGATCTGACTTGCCAGATATCGCAAATGTGTAATCGTAACTTACTTAATTTCAGAATGTACAAATTTTTGCAAGCGAACAGAATTCTTTCTTTTTCTTTTCTTGTGCCGGAAATTGTGACAATTATTATAAGGTACTTTATATATACTTAGGTTAAAGTTTTCAGTTAATTGATATGAACATGATTATGATTATAACTATCTAAATTGGTGTCTTATATATTAGTACTGTCAGAAGCTCCGACGGGTTATGTGCTAGGCTGTAGTCAGATTGATTTACAAACTTTTTATAGAAGTTGGTTAGTTGGAGGTTGTTTAAGTTAGTATTGTTAGAATCATCATCATCCTAGCGCTTATCCCAGGCTCTGCCAGGGTCCGCCTTCCTACTCAATCTTCTCCACTTCGCCCGGTCTTCGACATCCTCTTGTCGTAAGCCGTTGGCTCTCGCATTCGACTCAGCGATGTCAATCCATCGCTTCTTGGGTCGCCCGCGGGGCCTCTTTCTTTTTCCTTTAAATATACTTTATTAAAGTATTTTCTTTTTGTTCTATGTTGAGCTATTAAAAAGTTAGCTTTATAGATTAAAAAAATAGTTGGTTAAAAAAATTATAGTAAACTTTTCACGTTTCTACGATTTATTAGAAAAAATAATATGAAAATTATTAAGATAATACCTGAAATGAATTCTGTATATTCTATTTATATTAAAGTTATACCAAACATACCATAGTAGCTTAATAGTACAGACCAATTTGTAAATAGGTACATCACCTCTAGATGGAATTTTCACTATCACGACGTTACAGAATTTTTTTACCACTTTTTAGTTGCAAGAGGTTCTTGAAGTTTATATTTTTAGAATTGGCATAAAATATTCTTTATAAGAATATTTATTGTTTGTTATATTTTTATGTTGTTTAAAAGTTATTAGAAACAACTCTCAAACAGAAAAATAATGAATTTTTTTTACTTTTATACGATTTATTCAAAATATTACCATGATTCATTTAATAATTTAAATTAAATACCGATAATGAATACTACATCTTTATTTTATACGAAAATGATACCAAACTTGCTGTAGTAACCAGCGGGAAACATTCCCTTTCACAAAACGGCTAAGTAACGTTTAGTCAAGTAGCAGAACGTTACATTCAACTACTTGGCTAGTTGCCACTCAATTGAATGACGGCGTTTAACTAACTGACTAGTCTTCTCATTGAATGGCTGATATAACTAGATATATAAGTACATTTAAATAGTTGCGACATATATAAGTACATTTAAATAGTTGAACACTCACCATCGTGAGGAAATCTGCATATTCAAGCCACTGTATGTAACTATGAACCAATCTGGTCGGTTTCCAAAAAGAATATACCAATAAAAAAAGTAATACAATACTACTAAAACAAGGAATATAAATAAAACCAAACACGCAATGCAGCATCTCAGCTGTGACAAATGATTCCACAAAGGCGGGTACTAGCGCCACTACATGACCGGCCAGGATGAAGACTGGCCGAGAAGAAGCTTGGGCACGGAATTAACCCCATAGGCCTGCCTCCAGCAGAGGGTGCAGACGATCCGCGACGGCGACGACGGTCGGTTTCCCCTATTAACGCAGTCACGGAGGTCAGATGGCAGTCGCTCTACCACAATTACCTGATCTGCCAAGTCCTGGATCATGGTCATGGCGAGAGCACATCCGGGATATTGACGCCAAGATGATTTTTATTTTTAGTCACTGAGTAATACGTATTAGTATTCTGTGGCACCACTACAGTACCTTAAATATTACCCATAATACCTAGTCGGCTTAGAAAATCTATGCTAAAGTAAATCACAATCTCGTGTGCTTTCTTTTTCGGAGGAACGTCATCAACTGACGTTTCGCGGAAGATAATGCTCACTGACCCGCGCCTCGCAACCCCACGAAAAATCACCCTCCCACCTACCTCACATACCGCAGGCGATACACCAGTTAAGTTGTCGATTTCTGTATTGACAAATACAACGAGTGCTCCAATTTCTTTAAAAATGATTTAGTGAAAACGGGTGTAAATAATTTTAGGTATATTTCTAAAATAAAACGTAAAGCCTAAAACCAACCCTGAGTGCGTTCCCGGATGTGTAATTACCCGCAGCGACGCGGATCCACTCTCGGCTCTCAGCTCCACAAGGGCGGGCGGTGGGGTCAGGGGGGCCCGTCTGCTCCGTCTCCATGGTTACTATTGGGGGTGGTCAATGTGATATATAGCGCTCGCAACAAGTGGACTATCGTGCCGCTAATAGAATCAAGAGGCGCTCTGTTTATTGCCTACAAGAGATGCAGTCCGAAAATAGCTTGATACCAGCAGCGCAAGTACGTAGTACCTACTTCAAAATATTATAGTAGTAATAGAAAAGACGGACTCTTATATACACTTTGCACACATAGATTTTGGTCAAAAAATATGGTTGAGCTGTTTCATAGAACTATTGCATGATATATTGTCTGAATTCAGTACTTGACTGATGCGACACTGACCCAGAGTCAGCTGACGTCAGCGGACAGACCAAGCTTAGCGCGTAGCGCCAAAGTTTTACCTTTGTACTGTAGGTTCTCCATCATTGTCATTGATAGAGCTCGTTTGAATAACTGAAACGGCTAACCATAATACTCTCAGGCCAAAATGTAGGCCTTGTAAGTTAGAGGCTTGGGTCTTCATGAGATCGATAACTTTTTCTTAGTGAAACCGTTAAATGGGTTTGCAAGGCTTGTCGAACCAATTTTACATTAAATGTTTTTGATGGGATCTACCTTTATTAATCTTTCTATATTTTATTCTATCCTTTCTTTATTCCGTAGGTATGGTTATAACTTATATAAAATTATAAGACCTGCCTAATCGATCGATAAGGTGCTTCAAGTTAGTTAATGAGTCCAGGCATGTTATGATTTAGATATTTTAGATGGTTAAGCGCCTTACACACCATCCATCCTAGCTGTATTTTGCTAGCTGTGTTTTTCGATCTATTTGCCGTGCGCGCAATCACTAGCGACACAAGCTCGAAAATGACGAATGGAAATACAGCAAGTTTACGCACAATCAAGCATGCTCGACATGTGATCGCACTGACGTATGTACGTCTGCATTACTCATTGTCCATCTGCAAGACGTTCGCGGTGGTGTGGGCACTCGTCGGATGCAAAATTTGATCGTGCTGACACGTCGTTTTGCATCGGGCACCGTGCATGGCCTTGGCGGGCTGTACAGAAGGATGGGTGGTGAATAAAGCGCTTTAGCTAACATGAAATATTAAATGGATTGATGGATTAAATAATATTTTAGTATATTTGTCTTAAAAGATATTATTACAGTGTCAAAGTAAATAACAAATATTACCTACCAACTCGAAGGTCAAAGGATATCAGAAACAGACGTAGGTATAGTGTTTTGTTCTACTTGAAAACGGTGGTCTATAGCAAAATATGCTGTTACACTAACCTAAAGTAAAGGAGAATAAAACAAAACTGGAAATTTGTAGATATATAACATAAAAAAGTTAGTTAGAAATAAGTTGTGCCTATTGTGTCATTTATAATTGTGTTTTTTACCTGTATGTTTTACTGTATACAATAAATAGTTAAATAAATAAAAGTACATGTATATTTTTTCAAACAATTTCCTAAGAAAAGGTTATTTACTCACCGCCACAACCGAGACAATTTTGCTCATAAATGGTTGGGAAAGTGTACGAAGCAAAAGTTGTTGAGAATTTATTATAGATTGATTACCTTAGAGTAAGAATTTTTTTTGCTATAGACCGCCGTTATCGAGTTATAAGCCAAAACTTGGAAAAGGTCCGAAAATTTCGAGGTTTTTGGCCGCCCCGAAGGTAGTACGGGCTCCTCGAGGTCGGAAACTTAAATTACACACCGCCTACTATACCCGAACAAACTCCAAAAATTTCATCAAAATCGGAATAGGTCGAAAGTACCTGCTAACTGAGTGACCTGACCTGAGTGTTTTTAATAATAATAATAAATAAATATGCTTGTACAAATTCACACAGCGCCACCTAGCCCCAAAGTAAGCAAAGCTACGGGGTTATGGGTGTTAGATAACTGATAAACTTTTTTATACTTTTTTTTAAATACATACTTATTATACATACTACACCCGTTACAGAAATTAAACTTCATCATTTTAATGTCTGCTCGGCCGGGAATCGAACCCGGGACCTCGAAGCGGTACGCTGCGATTTCATTCGCGTGTTTTCCTACCTCTTGAGTCACTCTGTCTATTGTTGAAAACTGCATGAAAATCCGTTGCTTAGTGTAAACGTCTTTTTAGAAAATAAAGTTTCTATAACAGTAAAAGATCTAAGTGTATATACATAGATTCATGCATGCATGGCGACACTTTGGTTCGAACTCTCGCTCACGAGTCGGACCGCTTGCGCTTAACCATTACGCCAGCGACGCTCTTCTATAGGTACATATAATACAACTGTAATAGGTCAAATTCTGTACATTATGTTTTGAAAATTGTTATTGGAGGGTACGCTATAAACGATAGTGAAGCTAAAACTCTAATTTTTTTCATTGTTGCCTGTCTCTCTGTGTGTATCTTGGCCGCGCATCACTCCGAAACCTACAGAATGAATTCATTGAAAATTGGTATGATTTGAGTTCATACGGCGTATGAGGTGGAACATTGGATACTTTTTATCCCGAAATTCATTACGGTTCCCTTGGGAGAGGGGAATGAAAGTCATAATATGTACTTAGTTGTAAGTTGTCGCGTGGTTCGATTTTATTCAAACTTTTTTTGTTACAAAGAAGGTACTGTAAAAATTTCAAGGTGATCGATGTTATAGTTCAGAAATTAAAATGATTCCTTATTCGCCGTACTCTAAACTTGCCGGATTTCCAACCATTAGGTTAGCCAATAATTATATTTAGGTCTAAATAACTTGAAACCCGAAATGTACAGAAACCATTGAACGTAAGGCTCGTCTGAAACTGGCATTTACAGTTTAATAATAAAATAATCATCTTGGCGTTAATGTCCCGCACGAGGATTCGGGTTCCGCCGTGACCATGATCCAGGATTTGGCAGATTAGATAATTACAGTGGAGCTACTGCCATGTGACTTCCGTGCTTACACATTCAGTCGCCTTAATGTGCATGTTTCATTACGATCTTTTCTTTCCCTCAGCGTAAGAGCATCGGTTAGCATTCAACAAATGTAGCTACATAACTCAGAAAAGAGTCATTGGTACATCGCCGCAGTGGAATTCGAACCTGGTGCCTGTCGCTTATGAGTTGGATACGTTAACCACTAGGCAACCAACGCTCCTCCTTGCGCTTGCACTTTATTGTATAAGCTTAAAATGGATAGGTATACTGAAATAGTCAGACCACTCCAAAGAAGTCTGATCTTGCCAAATGATATTTTTCCATGAAAATCATATTCTTAAAATTCTCAAAATTCGTAAAGGAGGCGGGTATGGATGTGATGATAAAACTCTAAATCGAAAGCCTGGAACATCTCCGCAATCAGTTTTTCAATGTCTAAACTATCGGTTTTTACCCAACTGCGACAGAAGGAGGGTTATATTTTCGAGCGTATGTATGTATGTATGTATGTCTATTTCTTTGAGTACCTATTACCAGATACATTTCGGAGATTGCAATGGAACTGGCTTATCTAATACTCCGATCTTTGATCCACCAAACGAGGAGAGTCTCGGCAAAATGACACTGTTCTACAGTCGAAATTACAAAGACTCCCACAAACCAGTTTTCTACAACATTGTTTGCGCGAAACGCAACGGAACTCCTCTCGCTACTGTCTTTTGATAAACCAGACCACAGTGTTGCTTAATATTAGACATACCAACCATCCTGTAGTCCACGCGAACGAAGTCGCGGGCATAGCTAGTACAGGCAGATAGTGTCAAGGGTTGGAGGTGCGTAGCGATAATAGCAGTGGTAAAGAAGCTTATAAGAAATTATTTTGTGTAAATATATAATACAGATGCGGTGAAATTGAATGGTCCTATTATGTAAGACAACGCAGATTACGTTTGTACCTGGGTATTAATTATTGTTGCCTATCCACGATATCTGACGCTAACATCCGGACCATACTCTGTGTAGGTGTTGGAAGAGGAGTAGCTTTACATCAGGTGGCCCGTTTGCCTGTTTGTCTGCCCTATAACATAAAAACATAAACATAAAACATAAAAAAGCTAGCGGCGCTACAGATCTTCAGTTTTGTCTGCCAATTTTAACTGAACAGTTCAATTATAACCACACGTTGAGTTTTTACCCGACTACGTCAGGAGAAGGAGGTTTTTCAGTGGTAATCTCTTTTTGCGACAAACCCCTCATTTAACTCGCTTCCAAAATTCGTAAAAGATTAAAGTAAGACAAGAAGGTATTTAGCACAAGAACAGTTTTTTGCTACACATACACTCCTGCACAGATTTTACTGTACAGTTAATTTAATGATATTTCGATGAAATTTGATTTTCAGTTCAGTTCTCAGTTTTGCCTACACATATGGGTTTCATTAGCGTATCTAGGCTATTTTCCAGGGGGGCCTGGCCCCTGACGTGGCAGATGAAGCCGAATCAATCGCCAATGTACAGTCAGTGAGCACCCGATCCTGGGGTGGGCACCAGACCATTCTGGGGTGGGAGAGTTCGACTGTACAGTTAAGATTGAAAGTATGTAGTCCGCTTCTACGGCGTTTGATTTGTTCATTTACATTTTTTCGATACTACAGCGCCATCTAGTTGTACGCTAAGAGTTATAAATATTGTTTAATGATTGGGTAGGTGTCGCTACTACCGTTGGGCATTGGACTACGTACGATACGATTATAAATTTATAATTAAGCATGTCTGACTCAGGCAAACAAAAACTGTATTCGACACCGTTACCTATCTTCCGAAAGTCCCGTCCACGCCGAAATAATTTTCTTTTTAGTCAGTGCACACACGCACACACTTTGTTTCAAAAACTTGAATTTATTTTGTAATTTGCCGCCAAAATAAACGTCACAGTTGAATGAATGGCTGAACCGAACGAATGCCTGCCGGCCTGCCCCTCCTCCACCTCCTCCCCGCCACCTTGCCGCTCTGAAGAAAGTTTAGGTGCAAAGTCTGGGTCAAAAATTTTAAGATTATTTATCATTATTAATTATTTATTTTGATATTACTACTTTTAGTGCATCAAAATGGCCAATTCCAAACTTTTATGTGCTCTTAAATTGTTAAAGAACCGCCAAGATACCAGATTTCTTACTGGTAAGTAGTTATGTGGTACAAAATTGGAATTTGATTCTTGTTGGAACTTTTTAAATTATCGGTCGTACATCTCTGATCGATCTAAGGAAGTATCGTCTAGACTAACAGTACCTAATTTTATCTACTTTACACTAAATCTCCTCGAATAAAAGCTGATTAAGTTGATGATGTTTCAGGCTTTCACAGGCGATCATTTGCGGTTGCAGCTGGCTCTGTACACACAAAATGCAAAATAGTCAACGGAGTGTATGTTGTTACATTAGATACCCCCAATGCAAAGGTAAATGTTACAATTTAATTAATGAAACAAATGCATCATAACCTCATTTATATGAACTAATAGTTTGACAATAGGATATCTAGTCTCAATAAATGACAACTAGGTACCTATTATAAGATCGCAAAGTAAGCCAGTGTAGATAAACTTTTTTATATCCCAATTATATATCTACCTTGAACTATACAATGACAAAATAAACTAACAATAATGGTATCCAAGTAATGTTGATTGAGTCCAGGTATAAAACTCATAAATTATTGCATATTATAAATATACCTAATAACCCATATAAATAAGCCACAGATATATAAAAATTGTTAGTGTGGTGTCAGGCAGAGTAGCACTAGCAATAGCACAAACCTCTTACACTCATGGGTGTCGTACAAAGAGACTAATGTTTTCGAGGCAAAAGATCTAGAGTCTCCATAGGCTGGAACATGGGCAGCTGCATTTTCCATTTCCAATCTGCCTGCGAAACATCCTCCCCTTTAGTGGGAGAAGCCCTAAGTCCAGCAGTAGACTGTTATGGGCTGTGATGATGATATAAAAATACCCAAACATCCATTATTATTTTAGTGAAAATTTAAGGTTTAGGTGTTCTAGTTTATTCTGATCCATAAGCTGTACATAGCTTGTTAGTAAACAAATAAATAGTAATTTGATATTTGTAGGTAAATTCTCTAAATGTTGCTGTAATGGATGAAGTGAAAAATGTAATAGCTGAAGTTGAATCAAATCCTGCCATTGAAGCTGCTGTGATTATATCGGGCAAGCCTGGCTGTTTCATTGCTGGTGCTGATATTACCATGTTGCAAAGTTGTAAGACAAAAGAAGAATTTGTTACATTGACAAAAGCAGGTGAGACTACTAAATACGATCTCATTTATCACAGTAAAGCTCATTTATCATAGTGATGTCAATTATAAGAATTTGTTTCTCCGAAGGTCATGAAATATTCAGACGAATCGAAACTTCCCGTAAACCTTACATAGCTGCAATCCAAGGCAGCTGCCTTGGCGGTGGCCTGGAGACTGCTCTTGCATGTAAATACAGAATTGCTGTCAAAGACAATAAAACAGTATTTGGCCTGCCTGAAGTTATGTTAGGATTACTGCCTGGTGGAGGTGGTACACAGAGGTAAGCAATTTTATACAAACATGACAAAAAATAGAATGTCAAAAAAGTACATTGGAATATGTTGCAGTGAAAATTAATTATCTATATCCTCATGTTATCTATAAAGATAATATGAGGATGTCCCAATGGTTCAAGGACATTGTACATAATATGAAGAACAGACTTATGCAATAAAGTAAGAAATAGTTTTATTTTTACGTACTATCTTGTTTTTCAGGATGCCTGCACTCACATCTATTCCAACTACTCTTGATTTAGGGCTTACTGGAAAGTCGGTGAGGGCTGATAAAGCAAAAAAATTAGGAATTGTTGACTTATTAGTATCACCATTGGGTCCAGGTAAATTAGGAATAATATATGTTTTCATGATAATATGTTTAATTCATTCTGAAATATACAAAATTAATAAACTGCACTATTCACTTCACAGGACTTGGTTTACCTGCTGAGAACACATCTAAATATTTAGAAAATGTAGCTATACAAATTGCCAAAGATATTGCATCTGGAAAGTTGAAGATTGACCGATCAAAGAAAGGATTAGTTGATAAAATAACTGCTGCGGCAATGCAATTCGAATTTGTGAAAAACTTTGTTTTCAAGAAAGCCAAAGAGCAAGTTATGAAAGCATCGCGCGGACTTTACCCAGCACCCTTAAAGGTAATCTCTATTAAATTGTTTCAGTATTTATCGAGATCGGATCCCATTGCCGCCATGTACCTTATGTACCATGTACAATGACTTTTTCTGAGTTGTATGGACCTACAATAGTTTAAGACTAAGGAAGCCTGCGCATTCAGGCGACTGAATGTGTAACCATGATCCAATCTGGTGAGGTTCCCCTGTCAATGGTCTTACCTGACATGCCAAATCTTAGATCATCGTCAAGGGGGACTCCGGGCCCTCGCCCTCGGGTTATTGACGTCAAGATTACCCCTTTTTTATCTTATTAACTAATATAAACCTTTAAAAAATCTGTTTAGATTTTAGAAGTGGTTCGAACCGGCGTCGACAAAGGACCTGTCGCTGGATACGAGGCTGAAGCTCAAGGTTTCGCGGAGCTGGCAATGACTCCACAAAGCAAAGGCCTTATTGGACTTTTCAGAGGCCAAACTGAATGCAAGAAAAACAGATTTGGCAAATCTGAAGTGGATGTCAAAACAGTGAGTAATCAATTAAGTTTCCTCCTTTCGTGACATTTAAAGATCCAGGTCCCCAGCGGAAGACCTTGGTCAAACTCGCTTCGCGAACGCTATTAGGAGGTACGTCTAACTGGTACTGAAGTACGAAACGGTCACTGGTCCAATTCCCCGATATTGAAAGCATTGCTAAACCTTGGAAATCGGTCTCGCAAGCACTAAACAGCAGCATTCTAGTCGCAGCGACTAAAATGCTGCTTTTTACGAAAGAGAATATAAAATCACTGCATGGCGGAATTATAAATTTTTTTTTTCCTTTTTGTCCTGCTCAACACAGCAATAAATAATAATAAATAAATCTTTAATCAGGCAAAGTAACGAATTGCAATCTGTCCTGGACATTTAGCTGCGTCTCTGTCTGACAACCGTCTGCATCTGTCGTATTTTGAATGGGGAAACGCCCACTGGCCTCTCTCACTATTCCCTTTGAAATCTATTCATTAAAGTTGGAACTCTATTCCTCCTCAGTCTTGTGTTGAGTATTAAAATAATAAATAATTTTCCATAGATCGGAGTGCTCGGCGCAGGTTTGATGGGCGCTGGTATTGTGCAAGTTTCCATTGACAAGGGTTACAATGTAGTGTTGAAGGATGCGACTAACACTGGGTTGTACCGAGGTGTGGGGCAAGTTCAAACTGGTCTCGCTAATGCCGTTAAACGGAGGAAGATCTCAGCGTACGTTAAAATTCTGTACAAGCCAATTTTGTTGCTAATAGGGTGGCCTGTCGGGAACTTCACTTGATTTAAGTGCTAGAGATAAGTGCTAAATAATGTCACGGTAGAATCACAGTGACTTTTCACGAAGAAACTTACAAAATCACGTCATAATAAGGACCGTAAGGCGTCTGTGTCTTTTTATCAGTTGTTTCCCAATCGTCGGCTTGTAGGACAATAATGAATGTAGCGTGAAATAGTACTAACATGCCACTGGTACTAGTGATATTATTTATCACTCACCACTTTATTCGAGTGAAATTCCGGAGAGGCAATCCTAGTAGCAAAAAATCAGGTAGTACTCATTTCATTTACAAACATGTGACAAAATGTATTTTAGAATTCTGAACTATTTATCTCCAGGCTTCAGAAGGACAAGTACATCTCCAATTTGCTTCCAACTCTTGACTACGCTAAATTCAAGAACGTGGACTGCGTCATCGAAGCGGTATTTGAAGACATCAACATCAAGCACAAAGTGATTAAGGAGCTCGAAGCTGTCATTCCTAAGCACTGCGTGCTCGCGACCAACACTAGCGCCATTCCTATCACCAAGATAGCTGCAGGAAGCAGCCGACCAGAGAAAGTTATTGGTAAGTTTATTACCACTACGCACTGAACTTGCACGCATAGGTACATAAACTTGTAAGAATTAAACGTAGCGACGCTACAGGTGCGTCGTGCCGTCCAAGTTTGTTTACGGTGTGTGTCACTTTGCGTGGCATTTGATTAAAGAATCCCTACTGATATTATAAATGCGAAAGTATAGTCAGTCTGTAACGCTTTCACGGCTAAAGCACTGCGTAGATTTTGATGAAATTCGATATGGATATAGTTTAGCACCTGAGGATGAACATTGGCTACCTTTTATTAAACTCTACTTGCGCGATATAAGGTGTAGTCTAAGCGAAAAATTAAAATAGCTAGTGGTACGCGCACGAATTAAGCCTATACGACAAAGAGGTTTTTATTCTTTAAAAGTTAGTTATTTGATATTTATTTATTGGGCTGTACAATGGGGAGTGTTCTGGGGAAATTTTCGATCTGGTGCCGCACCACCCGCCGTGGGCTGGGTACTCATCCCCACTACGTACCACTAAGACCCTATGTTGGTCACCACGCGAAGGTTCGAAAGAACGTTTCTCGCTCGTACGATTCGGATGTGGAATGAGCACCCAGCCACAATGTTTCTTTTGGACTATGACATGGGATCGTTCGGGTCTGCTTTCCTACTCTTTCTTCCCTTCATCTGGTCTTCGTAAGTTTACTCCAGGCCCTATAGTATCACAATCTTTACCCCAGGCATGCACTACTTCTCGCCCGTGGACAAGATGCAGCTACTAGAGATCATCCGTCACCCCGGCACCAGCGACGACACGGCCGCCGCAGCCGTGGCCGTGGGACTGCGACAGGGGAAGGTGGTCATCACTGTTGGCGACGGACCAGGGTTCTACACTACACGGATCCTGTCCACCATGCTTAGCGAAGCTATCAGGTGAGGTAGCACCTGTTGCTGTTTAATAGGCATGTTATATTTGACTGAATTTAGAAGCAAAAAGATTCAAAGTGGAATAAATTGCTCATATAATAAGATCCATTTTTGTATCACGGCTTTAGAAGAGCGGAGCGACGCGTAACGTAGTATAAGTGACACAAAAATGTAGCCTATTTTATGAGCTTAATTTAAGAATTTAGTCAAATGTTATAAGCGCATAATTCAGAGCCTTTAGTGCAAGTTTACAGTGACGATTCTATTCGATGGTCGTTAGATTTTATCCTTAGATCCTATCCAAAGATATCTCACTGTAAACTCAAAGCCCTAAGTTCAGTGGCACAATGATGTATTTCTGTCGTCAACGGACCAGTATCGTAACGTGAACGGATCGAGATCGTTTTACAAAAAGTTTGTCGAGGGCTCCCATATGAGAGAGAGAGAGAGACAGATATATGAAATCGACAGACAAAGGCACCTACAATGGATAAAGGCACTAGACAGTACGACCACGAAACGATCTTGACCTGTTCACGACGTAGCGGGATGCTCGATCTTCGCTATGGTGCAAGAAACAAAATATCTGTCCTGGTGACATCATCGCTGTTGTTGCAAATGACATGACATTTCAAAATGGCGACTCTTAGTTCCAGCTTTGGCCACCGGGTCAGATAAGTTTATGGCACTCAATCTAGTAGGGACAGGATAAGGTAGCCAGCGAAATTACAGGCATGAGGCATTTCATCTTAGTCCTCACAGTGACAACCCACCTGTGGTTCTGCATTTGTATAACCTGCCACCTAAATGTATGAATTGTAAATGTTATGGGCGATATTTACCACTTCCCATCAGGTGGGCTATCTGCTCGTTTGTCATTGAGTAGCATAAAAAAGGGATAAATGGGCGGGTAACCGTTTGAAATAAAACTATCGTACGTTGTACGACGAAAAACAAGAGGCCTTACCGTGCCTGACAGCCTGACCGTGGTATAGTTTTTGGGTTGAATGTGTACTTTGAATTATGGCTATCCCAATGTTTCATACACATATTGATATTGGAGGAAATGGGCCATTTCCTACCTATTAGAAAGCAGTAACTTTCGCCCTTAACAACTGCGATTGATTGATTTATTTATAACTTGGCTTACGTTACCAGCTAGAAACTAATCAGGTTATAAAAACAATTTTCAGGTTGTTACAAGAAGGTGTTGATCCTAAGGACCTGGACAACATTACCAAACAATTTGGCTTCCCAGTCGGAGCAGCGACATTGGCCGATGAAGTTGGTATCGATGTTGGTACACACATTGCTGGTGATTTAGCTAAAGTAAGTATTTACGTTCATAGTATACCATTTGACCATTGTTTTTTATTCGTTTTGTGTAGTTTCCATTTCCATATAATAAATTACTGTCTCACATTTTAAAGGTATGTTCCGGGTTTTTTACCGCGTATTTTTGTAGACGCGTAGCTCGATATTTCAACCTTTAAAATATGTGATGATAACCGCGATAGTTTAAAACATTATGTTAAATTATTGTCTTATTTATTGTAGGCTTTTGGCGACCGTATCAGCGGCGGTAACCTGTCCTTTATGGAGGATATGGTGAAGTCTGGATTTATGGGAAGGAAATCAGGAAAAGGCTTTTATGTTTACGAAAAAGGAACCAAGAGCAAAGAAGTAAACCAAGATGCTGTACAGTTACTGAAACAGAAGTTCCCTCTTGAACCTAAAGGAGCCAACACAGTGGAAGACCAACAACTGCGGATGGTTTCGAGGTAATATAATAGTCGTATTTATAGATAGTATAAAACAAAGCCGCCTATGCATGTATCTATGTACGTTTAGATCTTTTAAACTACTTAACCGATTTTAATGCGGTTTTTGATAATACATAGTGATTCAAGAGGAAGGTTTATAAGCAAGAAAAAAGGGTAGTTGGGAAAAGTGCCGCGTCCGCTAGTGTTCAATAAAACGTTGATGCTGTAATATAGCCGTAAAATAAAAAACTTGCTGCTTTATTTCAGATTCGTCAATGAAGCAGTATTATCATTGGAAGAGAGGATTCTTCACAACCCTCTTGAGGGGGATGTTGGTGCTGTATTCGGTCTTGGATTCCCGCCATTCACCGGTGGCCCATTCAGGTACTATATTAAATTAATAATTAGTTACTTAGCCCCCCTTGCACCAAATTTTTAAACACATTTAAGAATGACGTTCAACGTTTTTTTTTGTATTAATTAACATAAAACTGTCAATTGTAACCATGGTACATATTCTCCAACTCTTCCTAAACTTATAGGTATTTGAATGAATGGTTTAATTTCAGATGGGTTGACCAATTCGGCGCTGAAAAACTCGTTAAGAAAATGGAGGAGTATCAAGGTCTTTATGGTGCACCGTTCAAGCCAGCTGATACCCTTGTAGAAATGGCAAAGGATTCCAGCAAGAAGTTCTACAAAAACTAAATACTTCAAAATTTCATACCTATAATGGACTTATTACTCTCCTGTGCCTTTTATTAACAGTAGGGGCTCTGCAGGCTGAAATGAAACTGGATTGAAGTTGAACTGTGAAGTTTCCAATTTAAAGTAGTTCTCTTTATATCACAAAATATAAGAGAACATAAACAATTCAGTACAGAACCTTATACATGAGCCGCAGGTACTCTGAAGTAATTATGACAATGGTTATTAATTTTAATTGGAAAAGATGATTAATATATTTATTTAAAAAGTATATCATGTCAGAGATTCATTAAGTAAGAATAGACCTCATATAAGACCTATTTGTATTTAACTTTCTTATATCAATTTAAAATCATTATATTTTAATAAAAAAAAATGTTTTCTTATGTTATATTTTCTTTGATCATGTTCATATGTTTGATATCTTTCAATGTCTTATATCAACGAATTCCTTAATTATAAGTATATTAGTAAAACAAACATTGCATGTGTAACAGGGTCACGGAGGTTGGATGGCAATCGCTACACTGGTGACAATCAGCCTTCTGTTATTTAATTGAGGTCAAATAAAAGGTATTTCTTTTCCCTATTCAACAAAATATGGTTGCCTAGGTAAAACCTTATAAGTGAACATTCATCAATTAATTTTCACTCGTTTATTTTATGAATCTTCGCCGATATTTCCGTTCTGACTAAGCTTTGCCAAGGCAACCATATATTGTTGGATCGGGGAAAGAAATACCTTTCATTTGGCATATAACTCGGACGGACGCAATTATAAAACCGGTCCCTACCAGTGAAGACATGGCTACGGTCTTAAAATAAACGTCATTAGACGTTATTTTTCAGCTTAGTCCCCAAAGCTAGGATATTATTTAATTGTTTTGTTTTTAGGGCCCTAGATGCCAATGCCTGTTAAAAAAGGCTCGCTGTAGCTGTCATTGTCAGTCTGTCAGTCAGCAGTGTTGCCATATCAGTAGAATTTCCACTAGATCTGATGGTTTAGACTTTTAGCGGACGAATTTTGATTGTAGTGACTAATGGATTTTTCAAGTGGCTTTTGTTGCTCTTATTAGTGGTAAGATACCAAATTCAACCACGAGCATAATTTATATATCGGCGCCCTAGAGTCTAGATAGCCGACATCATTATAATTGGATCTATCATCATCATTTTAACATCAGTAGCCGTATTCACAATGGCTCGGAAATCGGATTCGGAATCGATGAAGGACCCTGCAAAAGTTCTAAGGAAAATGTGGTTTCAGTTAATTTTGATGAAATTTTCATGTTATAGAGAGTAGAGTTTCCGTGGAATCTATCGGAATTTTGAATAACACTTTTCGAATCGATCAACACGGATTCGCCACTCACGAATTTTGTGTCGAATCGTTCGGAAACGGTTTCGAATCATTGTGAATATGGCTACAGGGCTGACTTTTCCAGCGCGGCGCATGAGGGCCCGCGGTCCACCACGACACAAACTTACAACGACGTTAGTTTAAAGGCTATGGTATTGGTATTCGTGACTTATATAGCAATTCCTCGTTGGTGCTTGATTTCTGGTGTTAATCAAAACAAGAACATCACAGCGCACAATAATGCGTGCGCGCGCTGCCATTGTTAACTAACCACCGACAAACAAAGAAGGACCAGCTAAAGAGTATCTAACCGATAGACATCTTATCACGACCAATAACTCGATGCGCCGTCAGGTATATATTTACAGGTACAATCAACGCCACGAAAGATGAGGCCTGACGGATCACATAGTACGACTTGCGCAGTAGACTATTTGTGGGGTTACATTGGCGGTATGCGGGGCGTGTGGGGAGCGGCCGCGCCGCATATAAGCAAACCGATATCTGATTGGTCAAAAAACTCCTTACACCGAAAATTCCATAGTTAGATTTAGCCACGAACGGCAACTCAATAGTTAGATTTGTTGCGCACCGTTGTGAATTTTACCTGAAAACAACATTGCTTTGGTGGACATTACATCTCCCTCCGCGTTTGCTTTTAAATAATTTGTAATTAAAACAATAACGGGTTTATATTATAGTTTCTGCCTTTAACTTTTTCCAATCTTTGGTGATAACGTCTCAAAAGAAGTGTACAATATCCAAACCTTTTAATTTTTAAACGCATATATTCATTTATTTCCGTTAAATTTCCGAGTTCCTGAATTTTTAACAAAATGAATTGCTTTTTCATCTAGCGCAAGCTTGGCTATCGTATATCAATCGTCCAACGGTTGTTGACCAAGAAAAAATATATAAACAGCAACCAAAGGCTTGCATAAGTTTGCCAGACTTCCTATTTCACAACTGCAGTGAATAAATAAATAAATATTCGTGGACAAATTCACACAGCGCCATCTAGCCCCAAACTAAGCAAAGCTTATGCTATGGATGCTAGATAACTGATAAACTACTTAAATACTTTTAAATACATACTTATTATACATAGAACACCCAGACCCGTAACAGAAATTAAAATTCATCATTTCAATTTCTGCCCGGCCGGGAATCGAACCATTCGTACATCAATGTGGTACCTATATCAATATGGAAGCGCACTCAGTAGAGAGTTTACGCACAAAATCGAACTATGGATTTTTTTGACTAATCAGAGATCACTATCGAAACTCCGTAGTTCGATTTTGCTTATGCGGCCGGGCCGCTTAGCGATGAGGCAAGAGGTATCCGGGGCGAGGTACGGTGCTCCCGCACGTACGTCGGCCGTCTGACGTCATCCGCATTCTGTGCACACCCCGTTGTGGTCCGCAGTACTAACTTTTGCAAAGTTTATTGTTATTTTGTAATCCTTTGTTTTCATTGTTTATTACCACGGTAAATAATGCCTCGAAGTAAAACTTAAACCGATAATGTAGAAAAAACGTGTACAACACACTTTATACATACGGCGTCGTCAACAAATTACAAAGCGGTACAAAAACGTAAAGGTACGCTATAATACGCTATATAACGCTAATTAAAGCGAAGAGAATTGTGAATTTTACAAAATATTTTTAACTTATGCTGATGTATTTCAATTTATATTGTGAGCGCGAGTGTACCTGCGCAAAATCCCCTCTAATGGTGGTGGTTTGCGAATTTCTCCGAAAATAGTTTGCCAGTTTCTTGAATAATTTAGATTATAGTCAAGGAAATTTATTCTGCAAAAACAGAAATCGTAGAAGAAGCCGATTCTTCCACAGATTGCCTTTAAGAATAATTTTTTTAGTACCTACTAAACAAAAATTAACTATAATCTTATAATAGTGTTGTTTTATAACATGTTAGTGGTTTCCCTGGTGGTTTGAAGTATCGCCAAATTTTGTGGTTTCTGGTGGTTTACGAAACCACAATTTGTGGATCGTTAAAATAAAGTTGGCAACACTTGTCGTCAGCTGGCTGTCACTAGCAGCAGTAGCAGCTCAAAGCAAGCTTTAGGTATTTCAATGTTGATAATGATGAAAGTGGGAAATGCTGGAAGTTAGTGGATATTTGCGCCTTTTTTAATTGAAAGGTATGGATAGTCTCAAGAGTTGGTCAGAGTATATTTACCAAAGAGGCAATTCACAAACAATTCGAGAAAGGCACTCGGACCCAACTTTTTATTATGTTGTAATTTACTTATTGATTTATTTACAGGTCTTATTTGATATTAAGTGCTGTGCGGAACAGACGTTACCGTTTCGGACGGACACCAGTCGGTGCTCATAAATCAACAAAACAAATCAACCAATATCGTGACTTAACCTAGAAGGAAACGTAACGTGACTTTAAACATACACTCTGTAGAGAATGTTTCTCTTGGCCCCTGGTAAGAATTTCTGATATATATTATCTAATATCCGTTTAAATGTCCTTTTCAATCTTACGGTGAGGGAAATTTCATGATGAGACCTGCACATTTAGGCGACTGAATGTGTAACCATGATCCACTCTGATCAGGTTCTCCTGTTAACAGGGTCACAGAGGTCAGATGGCATTCGCTCCACTGCAATATCAAGTAGATCAGGTGATCTGTCAAATCCTGAATCATGGTCAAGGCGGACCCTCAAAATGATATTTTTCTACCTACTGTATTTCTTTTTTATTGCAATAAAGAGTTTACATACATACATACATACCCTCAGTGTAATAAACTGTAAAATAAAAAAGATACCCAAGGTTCATACTTAACCTAAAATAGCTCTCTACATTTACCTAAATGTGTATCTAAAATAACTTAAAACTTTTTACTGTGAAATCAGATTGCTGTTATATTTTCTTTAAAATTACTTATTAGAAATACTTGCAGTACTGTTTGGCCACCCTCTTTAGGGACAGTATAGTGATGAAATATCAGACCCATACTCATACCAGTAAAACTAATTTATTTAGCAAATTTCTGCCATAGACCAAATAGGGTCAGGGGAGAGTCAAACAAAGGGCACCATACCAACACCCAATTCAACAACCCAGTCCACTGCTGGACTTGACTGTCCATACCAATGGAGAGCTGTGCCACAATTGCAGTGTTAAAAGCTATTCAACAGAAAATGCTGCTGCCCATTTTCTCGTTAAATTTTCTGAATTTATGGCATTAGCCACTTTTTATCACACCCTAGTCCTAGTCTCGTAACTCCACAATGGATAGGGTTGTACTAAGTTCTACTCTACCACAAGGCACACTGTTAATAGACTTTATGCGAACTTCCCTTGCCCTTTGACTTATTGATATATTGTTATTTGTTATAGGCAAATCTTTAAGTAGGTATGCATCACCTGTATGTTACAGTTCAAAACTGAAGATGTGTCAATTTACTATAGAAGATAATAATATTAATTTTTGTTTCCAGATTTACAAGACTGATATTAAACTGCAGTAATGTTATGATGTCAACAGGATTCAAATTCTCATAACATTTTTCATAGTAAAGAATTTATAAATATTAAGTAAGATTAAAATAAGTTATGAATCAAATTGTTTAGAAGAAAGTTCTTGCACACATAAAAATCCGTACAGTAGATTTTAGTTTCTATTTCAGAACTTGCCTGTTATAAAAATGTTGATTGCAATAGAAAAAATGGAAAATAAACATTTGAAAAGGGTCTTACAGCATGTTGTGTACCTCATAATAATGTTGATCCTGATACCAGGTTTTTTCTACTTTGAAGTATTTGTTGTATTGCCTACAATTTATGAAGAATGGACAGTGCCTTATTGTACAATGTTTTTTATTGCAATGTTTCTTTTGATAAATGTTATAGGCAATTTAATCTATGGATCTTTAACCAATACTAGTATAAAAGGTAGATTAATTATGAGTAATGGTAAGTCAGACTGGACTGCATGTGCTGTTTGTGAGTGTCTAAGACCACCGAGAACTTGGCATTGTGAGTATTGTGATATTTGCATTCTTAAGAGGGACCACCACTGCACATTCTTTGCAACTTGTGTTGGCTATTACAACTACAGATATTTTATAATGTTTACACTGCATGTTTTCACTGCAATGTTAATATCTATAACTTATAATGTAATGTATTTGTCAGAGTTTTTAACTTGGAATCATGGCTGGGTTCTTGTTAAATTTTTACTACCTATAGCAAGTTTTGTAGTAGACTATGGCAATGAAAGTGGTTACATCTTTTTAGTTATTATTAATGTTGTGGTTGGGGGATTTTCTGGTTTCCTATTCTTTTACCATATTAAAAATGTTTTAAAAGGAATGACAGTTCATGAAACAAAGCATGCTACCAAAAACTTTATCTACGACAAAGGCTGGAAATTAAATTTAATAGAAGTACTTGGCAATAGATGGTACTTAACGTGGATTCTGCCTTTTATTCACAGTCCACTCCCAGGGAATGGCATTGATTGGGATGCCCATGACAGTAAATTGAAATAATCCCATTCTAACAAAGTATGACTAATTTGAACCAAGCTAGCAACTAGTTGGTGCCAATGAGTAAATTTAAACAGGAACCAATTAGCCATTTTTCAGACTAGCTTCCATAAATATCACACAATTGTATGGCCATAAAAAGTGATGGTTAGATAGGCGGACAATTCATATTTGCAGATAGAACAACGCCACCGTATGTGCGAATCACGTTTGAATGAAAAATGAAGCTTCTTCTGTTTGATTTTACAGAAGCTTGCCTGAAAAATTATTCATGCATGCATGTTACTTAAAAGTAATTATTATACCTAAGATTAGCCTTTTAATTAAATTAAAAAATTATAAATTAGAGTTCAAGGGCGCCTCCTACGGTTTTTACTCAAGATGTGTTGGCTATATCTACTGGCAAAACCAATTAGCTTTTTGCCATATTGCCATTACCGGCCCCCTGGATGAGACTGGTTGAACAGTCGAGAGTGGATTGGAATATGACAAAATGACGGTATATTTTATTATCACCATCATCACATTTTTATTATACGTTATTACCACGCACCATTGATTGGTGCCTGATCTAGTGGCAAGAAACCGAACTAATTTTTGCCATAAGATATGGCTACGAAAAACCGTGGAGGCGCCGCTATTGAACGGCTCACGCTGTGGAAGGTAATTTTATTTCACTAAATATAATAAAAGCGAACACTAAATACAGCACAGCACCTAAAAACACTATCTCAAGTTCGCACTCAAATTACGTATCTACCTCGTAATAATAATCTGTGACTCAAATTGAATGCATTAAATGCAATAACTAATGACCGCCCATGTACCTAGACTAGTCTATTTAACGATACGTATATACGATAACGAGATAACGTATCTATCTATAATAATAGAGTAAATATTCAGATTGTATAACCATTCAGTCTATAATAGTATATCGTGAAAGAATTATGTGCCATTAGTCCCTATATATTGTCTTATTACAAATTACTTTGTAACGTGTTCCAATTTGTTTTAATATAAAACGCAAACTAGAATAGCCGCGCAAATTAATCGAAACTGGCAAAGATAATATACCTAATACTATAAATGAGTGTGCACTCCAGTAAGCTCGATTGACTCACATATTGAACCCAACGTTATCACTTATCTCGCAGAGCGAGCAATTCCCTACAGCCGTAGGTATAGGTAGTAGTTTGCCACAGTCACATACCTATTCTACTACTTAGGTCTTATTTCTAACGCCGCGAGTATCTTCCTACAGCCGTCGGTAAGGTAGTAGTTTGCCAGTCACATACCTATTCAACTATTAGGTCTTATTTCTAACGTCGGGAGTTACTATTACTTTACACCAATAGGCAGAACACAAGAACACTGGGCTAATAGTTATAAGTATGACTTACACCTAGTTCAATGGAGATTGATGATTACTAGTTATTATATTCATGTTGCTTGACACCAAGATCCGGATTGACATCAAGAGACTGTTCATGTATGATGATGATATCGCGCTTATAGACACAAGGGGCGAATGGTTCAACGTGTGAACAGGTGAAAGCAGTCACTTGAGAACGACGGTAGATGCACAAGCAGTTAAAAGTTTTTATACACTTGGTATGAAGCAAGTTCTTAGAGCAACACGGGCCACTGGCGATTCCGATTCGCCCAGACGCACATTATGTGTGTGTACAATGAGCTTTTTCACTTTCTTCTTTAACTTCAAAGAGAACTTATGTAAAACACGATAAATTTATGTCATAGTATTCGTATAGTTTGTGGTCGTTCATGCTTATGCTTCAAACCTCAGACGTTCAAACATCAAACTCTTCGAGTCAGCATGAAGTCAGCTCAGTTGTTTCATTAACAGTCTCTTATCTTACCAGTTTTTACCCTATTTTGTTTGGTTTCTAATAATTTATTAAGTACTCGTACATTCATTTCTCTGTGATTAATAAGATGTTTAAGAAAAAAATGTCAATATCAGTAAAACATCCGGGTTTTTTGTTCGCTTTGTAGACTCTGTCTGTGATATGCTGAACTCCTGAAGTATTTGGACAGTATTGAGTGGGTGATTACCTATTTTAATAATGATTAGGTCGTTTTCATGTCATTATCAGGTTCAGGGTATGGCAAATCCAAAGCTAAGGTGAAGCTGGACGGGCTAATCCACGTCTAACTGAGGACTGTTGCGGGCTGTTGATTTTGATTACAAAAGGGCTTCAGAGTTCCGAACCCAAGCTTCCTAATGAACGGAACCAAGAAATTCCTCATGTGTCTATGTCCATAAAATATTTGTGAAAATGAAATGAAAACGATCCCATTAATATAGGTTGGCACATGTAGTTTAAACGTGTGTGGATAGACGACTAAATAATGTAGGTTCTTTACCTTCGCAGGAATTCTTTAGACATGCTGTTAAATTACCGAAAACGGCATTTAAGATACATATTGGAAGATATTTTTGCACTTTTTATACTATTGTTTATAATACCAGCTGTATTTTATTGTGAAGTTTACATAATTTTACCTTTAATAACTGAGAAATGGTCTGTTGCCTACTATGTTCATAAATTTAATGCAATATTCATAATTACCAACATATTGGGTAATCTATTTTTTGGTGTATTTACTGACACTAGTGTGAATAAAATCAGAAATGTAAAATCTGATATTAGTTGGCCCTTTTGTGGGTTGTGCAAAAAGGCGCAGCCGCCTGGCACCTGGCACTGCGATCATTGCAACCTTTGCATCTTGAAACGGGACCACCACTGCACCATCTGGGGCTGCTGCGTCGGCCATTACAATCGGAGATACTTCATTGGATTTACTTTTCATATATTCTTAGCTATGACCTATTGTAGCTTCTTTAACATTAAATTCTTAGCTGGACTACTAAATTGGAATTACAGTATATGGTTTAAGTTTGCCTGTCCACTAATAAGTCTTATTAGAGAACCTAGTTTAGAAATTATGTTCATATTCTCTATCGTCTTAAATGGTTTGCTTACTATGTTAACAGGATCTCTGTTTGCTTTCCATTTGACTAATGTAATAGAAGGCAAGCTTGTCAGAGATAGACTAGAGAACCCACCTCATACTAAAAGCAGCCCCTGGAAATCTAACCTGACAGAAGTTTTAGGGCGAAAATGGTATCTAATTGTGATTTGTCCGTGCATTTATAGTCCTTTACCAAACAGTGATATCAATACATTTGAGAAAAATGTGTAATCAAGTGTCAAATAAAATGTTTTTCTGTTACTAACTGATATTAATAATAAAAAAGAACTGTTGTTATTGCGATTTACATATATTTAAAATTACACAGTATGTTTGTAATAAAGATATTTATATTTAAAAGTCTATATTCATTTTTATTTATTCTAATTTATGTAAAATCCCTACGTAAATGTCAGTAATTAGCAGTCCGACCGAAGGTTCGGCTTCGTCCCGTTCCGCCGAAAGTTTACATCACATTCATTCAATGTTACAAATAAATTACAAGGTAGTGTTTTCATCATCTCTAGATCGAATTTTAGAATTTAGATAGAGTAGAATTTAATGGCGATAGCCGATTAATTGGCTCGGCTTCGGCCAGAAATTGACCTTCGGTCGGACACTAGTAGTTAGTTTACAAATGTCAGTTATTTTATTGTCGATCAGGAATGTTAGTATTTGGCAATATTTGTGCTAAGTATCGACTGCGTATCCTGTCCGAATGGGCCAGCGCGGGGTCCCGCGCGGGACGGCCCTGAGAGCTCACGGATTCCGTCAGCCTCGAGTCGTGATTGTCCTGGTCGGCGCTCTCCTCGTTATCCAACAGGGTCGCAGTCTCGTCTGCAGTTTTGTCACTGAAAAAGTAAACAGTAGCTCCTTGTTTGGTCTATGGTAACACTATCCACGGCATCAAATTATCCACTGTATTAAAACATCATCATCCCAGCGGTCGTCGGTGGCCGAGTTAAAGTATCCGACTCGTAAGCGAGAGGTACCGAGTTCAAATCCCAATGCGGCCATGTACCAATTTGCAACCAATGACAACACTCTTTTCTGAGTTGTGTACATAAGTTGAATGCTAACCGACTGGCTTACGGTGAGGAAAAAGGTCGTGATGAAACCTATACTTTTATGGGACTGAATGTGTAACTATGATCCAATCTAGTCAGATCTGCCAAATTCTGATGGCTAAGGCGGACCCCGGGCACTCGTGCGCGAGAGCACTACCGGGACATTAACGCCAAGATGATGATTATTTAATCCCAGCGGTCGGGCTTCGGCCAGGTTCTGCTTTGCTCTGTTCCGGTTTTTGGCATCCTACTGTCGTAAGCTGTTGGCTCTCGCAACCTGTGGGCTGTCTGATAGTTTCCCGCTAAAAAGAAACTCGTCCCGAAGGCGTCTGACGCGCCTGCTCAAAACACGCCACTGGCGTTCATATTTTCGTGTATTTCCCATACATTTTAAACAAAAGATTATCATCCAAACAATTGGGGCCTGTTGGCGAATTTCATATAATAATATTAAAAAACATTATACTCACGTCTTCAGGGAGTCTCTCGTGCTTGGTGACAGATTGAGTACGCCATTGCTTGCAGAGTCCATAATGTAGATAAGTACAGCAGCAATGAGCGATACTGCAACACATAGGATAATTATATTTATTTTGCTTCGTGCATAAAATTAATATTTGTTTAGGAAATTTTTAATGTACTTATACAGGCTGACATACACTGAAAAGGCACGCAGACGCAGCGTGTTGCGTGCGTGGCGTAAGTGTTTACTGTACCCTTTTACTGACGTGACTTTGACCCTATATTTTTGTGGAAATATTAAAATAATCATAAATCACAGTAGTTAAGTACTTAAATTTTAGACAAGGTATATTTACCGAAAAGACAACCCAAGAAGAACATCTCCAGCATAAGATATCCATATTTGTCAACAATCACTCCTGCTAATATAAGCACTGTGGCCAATCCCATGTTTTGAACAGCTTGACAACTGAAACAAACAATTTTGAATTCAGCATTTACAACTTATACCAAAGCAATATAATATATTAATATTGTTATGTATAGGACATTAATTAATATTCGCACACAGTGTAACTGTTAATGAATAAATGAATAATAATAATAATATAATAATCAATATAATTGATATCCCCAAACAAACACATACATTCCATATGCTGTGCCAAGCTGACTTTCTGGAACGATCAGTGCCACCAGTGGCCACAAACCGCTAGCCAATAATGAATACGAAATTCCTAATGCTATCTGGAATAAAAATAAAGATGTTAATGATTTTTCAAATTAATAAATAAAAATCTTCAGTATTATAAACATGGGTACAAAATATTACCACTCCAAAATATGGGTTCCAGAAAGTGAATGCCAACATTAAATGTGAACCAATAGTAGTCACAATACTTATTATAACCCATGTGACGTTTCTGCCGGTCTTGTCAATAAGGATACCAAAGAATGGACTTAAAGCCGCTGATAACAAGTAAACCATTGAATTCACAGTGTTTGCATCTTGTGGAAGATAAAGGAACTTTCTCTCGAAGAACAATCTGTAACCATAACACAATAAAGATTATTATTAGATAGATAGATAGTTATTTACAAACCATACAGAAATCATATTAAACAAAATACTCACTTTCCTAGAGCAATAAAAGGAAAGATAGCCAAATAGTAAGCTACACAGATAACAGATACAAGCCAAAAAATGCCTTTGAAATTAAGAATGTCTTTTAAGTGGAATGGCTCATTATTAGCTTGTTGTTCTTGTCTTCCCAGGATTTTTTCTGCTCTATAATCCATCCACCCGAGGATGAGGCCACATATCAATGACCCTAAGCATGTAAGGGATGCTGAAATAATTAATTAAATGAAAATAAGTATTTAGAAGTACACATAACAATATCATATAAATGCTAATAATGTAATTGGACTCTTTACCTAGAAATAATGCAACTCCAAGTCTTTCATATCCTTCATAATAATTGGCTACCCATTTGTAAAGTGGTTCCATAACCCAAAAATTTACTGTGCTCCCAAATCTAGATAAAGAAAGCTGTAGCCCAAATACCATATTCAACTCTTTGCCTTTAAACCATAAGACAACATAGCTGTTCACAGCAACTTGAAGTGATTCACCCCCAATTCTAAAAAAACATTAGAATATTAATATAATTTCAAACATTTAGTATGCTTATTACATGTAGTACACCTAGACACGGAATTAAAATTAATCACTTCAATTTCTGCCTAGCCAGGAATCAAACCTGGGAACTCTGGAGGATAGAAACTGTGTAAACACATACTTACCCAAATATGAATCTACCCAATATCATAAGCCAAAAAGCTTTTATATAAACTCCAAACGCAAATATGACTGCTCCAACAAATACTATTGACATATATATTACAGTTCCTAGTCTTACACCAAAGTATCTGAAAAAGAAAAGACATCCTAAATTTACACTTAAAGAAACAACTTACTTTAGACAATGTAATACTACAAAGCAGTCTAAATTTAGTATGTTTATTTAGCAATATGATATGCAATTACAATAATGAGAGCAGACTAACATATAAACAGCTATACATCATTAGGCAACTGGAGATACATGAGTCAGAGAGCAATGTGGGAGTACTTATCAAACAATACAAACCTATCTATTAGATATCCACCAATGAAACATAATATTACATTGGGCCATGAATATATAGAATATAACAGCGCAAATTGAGAAGTATTGAGATTAGCATCTGTTTTAAAATTGTCAACTAGAGACCCGGGAGTGTCATAGCAAAAATAGGAACCTGGAAAACAATAATATCACAGTTATTATTACGTATAATATAGAAATAATTGAAATTTTATTTGAAAAAGAAAATATTACCAAAACAAAGAAAGCACATCAAAACTAAGGCTATGAACCGATGTACTCGATGTGCAGGATGGCACCATGATGTTGGGGGTATTTGTGTAACGCTGTTGCTACTACTTCCTTCGGGATTTTCCATTTTGTATCCTGTGATTTACATTTAAAATAGGTTACTTTCTACAGAATTTTGACCTTTATATAATTTTGAAGTACAGTTTTATTGTTTATCAAGCCATAACTTTAATATTATTGTACTTACCTAGGCGTTTAGAATTTTTTAAATTTATTTTATTATTTTCTGAGACTACATCAAGATATTGTTTGTTGTTGTTCTTAATTACAAATAATCTGTTTCGCTTGTGTATCACTTTTGTTCAACTCACACCATGAAGTAAAATTTAAATTTTATTCGAATTATTATAATAAACTAATTAATGTCCATCACAAACTAGGAACCTACGAATAATGCCCATGAATTACACACCAAAGTTAGTTTACCAAACGATCAATTATTTAGTTTGGCGATGTCAAACAAACAAAGCAAAGCAAATATTATTAAATTATAAGTTTAATGAGGGCATTACTTTGTACAGCAATCAGTAAATGAACATAACAGTGACATTAGTTCATAAATGGTCCACATCAGTGTTGCCAACTGGGCTAACACGAAATATGCTAATTTGCTGTTAAAAAAATGCCAAAAATATGCTAATTTTTTAAATAAAGTCATAAAATAAAATGCCAAATTAATGTTAAGTTTTAATCAGTTATTACCAAATATACAGACTAATTAAGTAATAGGAGGCATATTGAGGTATAAAATAAACTTTACATACCAAGTTTAAAACAATTTTATTTACAAAATATTAATCTCATCTTCTGGTAGGAGAGTAATTTTTCCACCCACCTTCATTTATTTTAAATTTCGTAGGTAACGATTTGATAAAAGTTCTTTTTTCTCCCTCATTTCTATAGAGAAGAGGGAAAGAAGTAATTTTGTTTGTCTACCAATGGTATCCACCTGCCAAAATGTTTTTTTTACTGGGGATTTTTTAAAATATGAAACTGAACTCGTCAATCGTCTCATATTTTCTTTTAAATTTCATTTTATTTTATTATGCTAAAAAAATATGCTATATGCTAAACGACAAAACAATATGCTACATAGAAAGAAAATCTGCCAAATTTAGCATATAAAATGCTAAATTGGCAACGCTGGTCCACATCAAAAAGAGAAGCTTGTCAATCAACGCTGCACGTCATGTGGGCTTAATGTCAAAACACACCACCGACCTATATACAGATTACACACCTATGTAACTGTCTACGCCGCTGACCAACCATTATATCCTCGTTACACTTCACACTCGCGCCTCATGATTCGCTTCGCGTCTGGTCACTCGCTTCGGTCGAAGTGACTCACTGGACTCTTTGGTGGCGCTAATTCCCACAGATAGCGCGCCCTAACGACTGAAACATCATACTGCATGGCGTGAATGGCATTGAAATTTTCATATTTTTTCTTAAATTTGAGTTTTTTACTATTTTTTACTTTTTCATATCATCATCATCATCCGCGCAAATAATCCCAGCTTCTGCCAGGGTCCGCTTTCCTACTTTGATTTCTCTACTTTGCCCGATTTCACGTCGTAAGCCGTTGGCTCTCGCGTCCGACTCGGCGATGTCAATCCATCGTTCCTTGGGTCTCCCGCAGGACCTCTTTTCGGATACAGGTAGGTTTAGGCACCTATTTCCGTATCCCTGGACCTTACGCAATTCGAGACCAAACCAGCGCAGCCGGTGCCGCTTCGATATTATCTGCGATATCTCGCACGCCTAGGGAGCCACGGATGAACTCGTTACACACTCAATCACGTTGCGTATTGCCAAACATTGTAACGTAACACTATCCCACGTATAGTGTCAGGTTCAGTTAATACAAAAAACACAAAGATTCAGGGTAATGGGTTATATTTCGTTCAGTCCGGAAACTAGCTACGTACAATGAATTTATAAAAAAATCTAAGTAAAGCACAAAAGTTCCAAAATGAGTCTACTCCACATAACCTTAGTCCAGGCAGGATCACTGAATTCACTTGGATTTCGTTTAAGCAAGCCGAAAAATACTGTTTGCAGACTGACTAGGTGACTATGTTAGTTTGAGAATTTCAGAAAGAAATATGTGCATTTTTTGGTAACCGGCCATTTGTATTTTTATTTACTTCTTGAAAAATAGCATCATCTGGGTTATAATACTGATCCACCTTCTAGTTGGAAGGCTGGGATAACTCTCTTCAAATAATATTCATTTTTGTAAATAACATCCAAAAATACGTGTGGCATTCGGGGACTGCCGCGGGAAAGCTATTGCATCGCATTTTTTATGAACTTATGTAAATATAAAATTATTTATTTTATTTATGCAGTATTTTTTTTTCTTTGATATTGATTCAAGTTTTTTCTTTGATATTAATTCACAACTAGTCGCGGGCTCGAACTCATTCGTGGACACGGCCTAAAAGCACGCTGTCTCACCTAGCATTGTGTGTCTAAAAGAGATAGAATCAGTTGTGAGCAGTTAGCAGCTAGTCTACACGCATACGTCTAGTCGCACGCACACAAACACCGAAACGACGTTAGACGATGCACGGCTCTCAACGCTGCACCGCTGTGCCGGTCGGAGTGGGGGGTGTGAGGCTTTTTTCGTTACGGAATTTCTTGATTCGGTCGCCGCGCTCAAAGCCCGCGATAAAAGCTATGCAATAGCTTACAATCCATCATCTTTTTACACTTCCCCACACTTCAGACTCGGATTCCTTTTTCTAGCTGTCATTCAATTTAAAATTTATCACAGCCAGTCTTTTTCGTGGGCAGCAAATAGAAATAAAATCATCGCCATCATGGCATCAGTCTATGGCGGATACTCTTAGATCATATAGTTAAGGATAAGATTTGTGGACAAATCTTCTAACAAAACTTTCTGCCGATTTTGGTGCGGGGAGGGTAAATCACACTATGAAACAAAATCACACATTCACAAAAATAATGTTTGTCTTTACAAACTCACACTATTTCAAAATTGACACACTAGCTTGTTTTTGCACACAAATATGTATCACACAGAAAAATCTGTGTACGTATACGTAATAATACACTCGCTCTAAAGGGAGGTAACCAATTAAAAATCGTATCGACATAATTATCGATATTACAAAATTAATAAATTTGTTGAAATTCGAAAATACATACATATTAATTTAATAAAAAATAGTAAACAGACATATTTAACCGTACTGCCAAGAAGGGAGACTAATGTTTTCAGCACGTACTGTATGTATGTTAGAAATGTTTGGATATTTGGATGTTTGTTACTCAATCACGCAGAAACGGCTAAACAGATTTGGGTAAAATTTGGCATGGATGTAGACTTTGACATGGAAAAGAACATAGGCTACCTTTTATCCCGATTCCTTAAGTAGTACCCGAGGGGAAAATGTTTAAGTGCTAAGCATTAAGTTGAGTCCACGCAGACGAAGTCGCAGGCAGAAGCCAGTATGGAATAAAAAACACAAGAAAAATCCATTTCGTTCATCAAATTTATTTGGACACAGAAAAGTTTCATAAATGGTCAAAAAAAAATAGAAGAAAATACCCAATTGAATGACAAACAGAACAACAAAATTAAAAAAAAAAACTTTAGTCAACCAAAATAATGAAAAAAATGACATTTATTGATTTTTAAAATGAATCAATTTAGTATAAATGTGCCGTATACATTTTTTAGGGTCACTTTTTTTTGTAAGATATGCAATCCTAGTGTTTGCGTACTTTGATAATACTGTTATAGTTAATTCTATTTTATGATTTACTAAAATGTCACCATCATGTTGTTCCACATCAGGAAACAAATTATCATTCATAACCTGACGTAGACATTTTGCCACAATATATGTCGTGGTACACGTAGTAGTAATTTTTTTATTTTCATCAAGATTTTGTCTTATGATTTTTTCGCAAAGTCGACACAACATTATTACATATTTTGAAGCATATTTTAAATAGCCTTTTGTTTTGTAGTATATCAAGCTTTTTTCCTCACACTCCCCAAAAATACCCTTTAAGCATGCATCACATTTAATTTGCTTTAAAATAGAATACACAACGTGAGAGATAAAGTTGTGATTCTAAATCTATATCATCCGCGTCATCTTCATCCTTACTGTAAGTTTCTTCAATTGTTGTACGGGAACAAGAAGTGTTATTAATTTTATCTATTGAAGAACAATTTAGAATACCAATGTTTTCCAATGGAATGCAGTTGGTCCCTACGCTTGTTACTGACAGTTCATTGTGGATCAAAGCTTTTTATAAATTGACTCGAATTGTCGCGCTGTAGGATTGTCAGAAAATCTACCATGGCTTCGAATTTTAGAAAATAATATTTCTATATGGTCTTGACTGACCTTGTGAAATGGAACATATGTAAGTCCCCCCTCCCACTCAAAGTGCACCTCACTAACATCCGAGGCCTGCACTCAAATCTCAATTCAGTCCACCACCACCTCGAGACTGAAAAGCCGCAGCTGCTGTTCCTCACTGAGACGCAGATCAGAAGTCCGGCTGACGCGGCGTACCTCAGTTACCCAGGGTATACTCTCGAGCGCAGGTTCGTACCTCGTGCCGGAGTCTGTGTGTACGCTCCCGACGACATCTGCATTCGGCGTCTCAGATGCTTTGAAGGGGCTGGTTTGTCCATTTTGTGGCTTCTAGTGGATACTGGTCAAGTGCAAATCCTGTTTTCCTGCGTTTATCGATCCCACAGCGGGGACCAGGAGACGACTCGTTTATGTGACCATCTTATTGAAGCGGCGGATGAAGCGAAGGAATGTTACCCCGTGGCGCAGCTGGTCATTCTGGGGGATTTTAATGCCCACCACCAAGAGCGGCTTTTCCCATACCAGGTGACCAATCATGCTGGGAGAGAGGCGCGTAAACTAGCTCTGTCGCTAGATCTCACCCAGCTAGTAAACTGCGCCACGAGGGTACCGGATGTCGACTCCCATTCCGCCAATGACCTTCTGCTGACAACTGATCCGGACAGGCACTCAGTATCGGTTTCCGCACCGCTGGGTACATCCGACCACTGTCTGGTGAAATCTGTATCCGTCTATTCCCCACCCGAGCAAAGCCCATGCAACCCCCGACGGGTGTGGCGATACAAATCAGCAGATTGGGATGAGATGCGTCACTTTTTTTCGTCCTATCCTTGGCGGGAGGCATGCTATTCTTCGGGCGATCCGTCGAGTTGTGCTGAAGCCGTTACCGCGGTTATACGGCAGGGAATGGAATACTTTATTCCATATTCTGACGTAGCGATGAATGGCAAGTCTCGTCCGTGGTTTAGTGCTGACTGCAGTCGCGCTGAAGCGCTGAAGCAAGCGGCATACTCTGTCTGGGCTGAGGCTCGAGCGCATATGTCTCCGGATACTCGCAAACTGAAGAAAGCCTTTAACCTCGCCGCCAAGTCTTGCAAAAAGACGCTACGCAGGGCTCGATTCGACCACATAAGTCGGATTGGCATCAAACCTGCCTCTTACCCTCCTGGGAGTAAGGCGTTTTGGTCTTTGGCAAAAGCGGTCGAATCCAACTTTAGTCAATCTTCGTTACCACCATTGCTGAAACCGGATGGGACACTGGCGCATGCTGCGGAAGAGAAAGCAAATTTACTTGCTTCTCAATTCGCGGCGAATTCACGTTTGGATACTGCAAGTAAAACTCCACCTATCTCACCCCGCGCTGACTGCACTATGGCAGAGGTGCGTGCGCAGGTTCGTACCTCGTGCCGGAGTCTGTGTGTACGCTCCCGACGACATCTGCATTCGGCGTCTCAGATGCTTTGAAGGGGCTGGTTTGTCCATTTTGTGGCTTCTAGTGGATACTGGTCAAGTGCAAATCCTGTTTTCCTGCGTTTATCGATCCCACAGCGGGGACCAGGAGACGACTCGTTTATGTGACCATCTTATTGAAGCGGCGGATGAAGCGAAGGAATGTTACCCCGTGGCGCAGCTGGTCATTCTGGGGGATTTTAATGCCCACCACCAAGAGCGGCTTTTCCCATACCAGGTGACCAATCATGCTGGGAGAGAGGCGCGTAAACTAGCTCTGTCGCTAGATCTCACCCAGCTAGTAAACTGCGCCACGAGGGTACCGGATGTCGACTCCCATTCCGCCAATGACCTTCTGCTGACAACTGATCCGGACAGGCACTCAGTATCGGTTTCCGCACCGCTGGGTACATCCGACCACTGTCTGGTGAAATCTGTATCCGTCTATTCCCCACCCGAGCAAAGCCCATGCAACCCCCGACGGGTGTGGCGATACAAATCAGCAGATTGGGATGAGATGCGTCACTTTTTTTCGTCCTATCCTTGGCGGGAGGCATGCTATTCTTCGGGCGATCCGTCGAGTTGTGCTGAAGCCGTTACCGCGGTTATACGGCAGGGAATGGAATACTTTATTCCATATTCTGACGTAGCGATGAATGGCAAGTCTCGTCCGTGGTTTAGTGCTGACTGCAGTCGCGCTGAAGCGCTGAAGCAAGCGGCATACTCTGTCTGGGCTGAGGCTCGAGCGCATATGTCTCCGGATACTCGCAAACTGAAGAAAGCCTTTAACCTCGCCGCCAAGTCTTGCAAAAAGACGCTACGCAGGGCTCGATTCGACCACATAAGTCGGATTGGCATCAAACCTGCCTCTTACCCTCCTGGGAGTAAGGCGTTTTGGTCTTTGGCAAAAGCGGTCGAATCCAACTTTAGTCAATCTTCGTTACCACCATTGCTGAAACCGGATGGGACACTGGCGCATGCTGCGGAAGAGAAAGCAAATTTACTTGCTTCTCAATTCGCGGCGAATTCACGTTTGGATACTGCAAGTAAAACTCCACCTATCTCACCCCGCGCTGACTGCACTATGGCAGAGGTGCGTATACATCAGAAAGAGATTTTAAAAATCCTGCGGAGTCTAGACGTGAACAAGGCTAGTGGACCAGATGGTATACCAGCAATAGTCCTGCGTAGTTGTGCCCCCGAGTTGTCTCCTATTCTCACACGCCTGTATCGCCTAAAAAAAATTTCAATTTCAATTCTATGTATGGGGACCCCCAAAATTTATTATTATTATTTTCTATTTTTGTATGAAAATTTTAATGCAGTTCACACATAAGAGTTCGGTTTTTGCCATTTGGCTCCGGAACCCTATAAACTATACCCCGACTACGTCATTTGATAACAAACAGGTGATTATTATCACATTTTGATTTTTTTCACATTTTAATAAATATCACATACATACTTACATAATACACATTAAACTACTTGTTTGTGCAGTCGTGTAAAAGTTCAAAACAATCGGATTTATGTTTCGTCTCATTAAAATTATACTAAGTATAAATTTTTATCGACATCGATAGTTAAGAAGTAAAGTCACGTCACTCAAAACGTCGGAAATTTTTTCGAAATTTTTTGATTGACTTAAATTCAACCACGATTAATCTCTATTGCTTAGAACATAGAGTCTTAAGTTGTATTTCTTAAAACACTAGTCTCGTGGGGAGTGCATGGAGTCTCGTGGGGAGTACATGTAGTCTCGTGGGGAGTGCATGTAGTCTCGTGTCGCACAAACATGAGTAACATGACTCGATTATTCATATTGCTCACTATCTAATCGATACATCATTATGATTATTAGAAATTACATTTAAATAGAAATATACGTAAATAAAATAAAAAAATACTCACAAATGAAAGGTTATTCCATCTTTTTTAATGTTTGATGTGTTGGACTTGTTTTTGCTCGAGTTAACAGCACAAAACGGCATTTTAGCGGAGCACTCGCAGACGTCCTTACGATGATTTACCGATGCGCGACTGTTAGTAATCGATTACGCAAATGGTTTTTATGAAAGCATTTGATTTTTGGAGTTCATCAATCTTATACCTCGGCAGAGGGGAAATCGCCTGTAAGTCTTATCCTTAACTATATGATCTAAGCGGATACTACACACACGATATTTATCGTGATACGTATCGTGATCCATATCGAGTAATATTTTGGATCGCAAGTCGACCCTACACACACGATAAGAATCGTCTGATATTTTCATTAGTCTGTGCATTCTTTCATTCATTTTGATGGCTGAATAGACTAAGTTGCCAATGCCTAGCCTAAATAAAAAGCATTTTTGACGCGTCGCTGGTGTATATTTACGATTTTTACGTATTTTTACCAAAATGACTGATAAAGCTAGCGTTGCTATAGTATTAGCATTAGGACTAAAAAGACGCGTGAAGAGAAAAAAATGAGTAAAATTATGACGATGAGGATCTTATTGACTTTTTATACTTTTATAGTAATGAGGAGTTTTCCAGTAGGTATTGATAATTGGTTTCAAAAAGCATCAATAGATGGCGCTCCTACAATTTTGGTAATCCTTTTTTAATCTGTATGATGGTGGCAGTGATTTCATGCAGCCAACTAATACTAAACTTAAAAAGAAAATGTTTATTAATATAAACATAACTGTTAAAGGCTGAACGAAGTGTAAAAAGAAATATTTATAGAAGTTGGCACTATGTTCTATTATTATTACAACCTCTAAAATGATTGAAAACTATTGACAAATACAATATTATCCAATACAACGTACCCAGTGTTTATATCCTGTTTGCTAAGAACCTATTTCAAGCGATTATCAAGTACCAAAATTGTCGAGGCGCCATCTAGTGAGTGGTCAGGAATGCTTTAGATACCTATTGGAAAACTCCTCATTGTCCAGGTCCATAGTGGCCACAGCAGCTTAAAAATAAACACAAACAATGAAAATAAATTTGATATTACGTTATTTATCTGTCAGTTTGACAGAAATGTCGTGATAAATATCGACTAGATACTAGACGCTCGATATATATCGCACGATAGTTGATACGGATCGTAGATTTCTGGATTTTCGGAAATCCTGTGATCCGTATCACGATTCGTGATACTCTAGGCTACACACTCGATAAATATCGTGATCTGCGTGAATCACGATATATATCGTGTGTATAGTATCCGCTTATGGTTCGTCACTGCTTGACAACTTCATAACAACTTAAAACACTATTTATGCCAAGTTATTATTAAAAGTCGTAGAGAAAACACGTATTCAAGGCCAAAAGGAAATAAATTAACCAAACAAGAAGGTACGTCAAGAAATACATAATTACGCGACCATAACTTCTAACCCATTTAGGAGTTGTGGTCGCTTCGAAACAAACATAGTTTCCTCTCTTTTTCAGGATATACATAATATAATGAATTGGAGAGTCGTTATAGCCTTAAAGGCTAAACCCAAATAAATAAAACTGAAAATTACATTAAAATTTAAAATAAATATTTCAAGAACCTGAACAGTTGTTTGAAAAGAAATCCTAATAACTGTAAGTAGGTACACCATTCATCAGGGCAATACCCTACAACATCTACCGCAGCATTTTCATTTCGTTAACACACACGGGCCAAATTTATGAAAACATTAAAAACTTTTATTGACTTTGTCCATGGCATTTATAATATTAGCGCATTGAGCTTTATCGGGATTTTAGGGTCACCGGTGACCGCCATGAGCCCCAGCCATTTGGCCCAAGCTGCGGAGGCTCGGGCCTTGACATCTGACACATATTATAAAAAACCTTAGTCTAAAGTGCCCAGCAGCTGGGCGAGGTCTGAGCTACCGGTGGTTAGGGCTTCAGAGAAAGGAAACTCCTCACGATACACGCCGTCTCCAAGAGTACGGCCTTCTGTATCTGACCCTTGACTCAACCATCTAGCGAGAGACTCTTAAACTGGTGGTCGAGAAACGACTCACTCGAGTTCACTGAAACGACTATCGAAACAATAGAATGAATGACTGAATGAATCAACATCACATGCGGTTATTATTATATCTTAATTCGATGCAATTTATTTTAGATCATCCTCGAGGCTCAACCACGGGCTCTATTTTAGATTTGTATGGCAGCACTTTAGCATGACTTACGGAACTGAAACGTGGCCGCTCACTGTGGGCCTTATAAGAAAGCTCACTGTTACCCAAAGGGCAATGAAAAGAGTCGGAGTCTCTTTGCGCAATCGATTTAGAAATGAGGAGATCCGCAAGCGAACCAAGGTCACCGACACAGCTCTAAGGATTGCCAGACTGAAGTGGCGGTGGGCAGGGCACATAGCTCGAAGAACAGATGGCCGATGGGGCTGTAAAGTTCTCGAGTGGCGACCACGTGCCGGAAGACGCAGCGTGGGTAGGCCTCCCACAAGGTGGACCAACGACCTGGTAGGAATCGCAGATACCAGCTGGATGCGAAAAGCACAGGACCGGCCTTTGTGGAGATCTCTGGGGGGAGGCTTATGCCCAGCAGTGGGCGTCTTCTGGCTGATATGAAGATGATGATTATGGCTTTAGCATATAATAACTGGCGACTTTTCGCGGCGAATTCGTGTTTAGATACTGTAGGAAAAACACCACCTATCTCACCCCATGCTGACTGCGCTATGGCAGAGGTGCGAATACATCAGAAAGATATTTTAAAAATCCTGCAGAGTCTGGACGTGAACAAGGCTAGTGGACCTGATAGTATACCGGCAATAGTCCTGCGTAGATGCGCTCCCGAGTTGTCTCCTGTTCTCACGCGCCTGTATCGCCTCTCACTTGAGACTTGTATTGTACCTAAGTCGTGGAAGCTTGCCAATGTGCAGCCAGTGCCCAAAAAAGGCAGTCGTGCCGACCCTGCCAACTACCGCCCTATTTCGGTCACTGCCATACTCTGTAAAATTATGGAATGTGCACTGAACAACAAACTCCTTACGCATCTTGAAGGTCACGATCTCCTCAGCGATCACCAGTACGGATTCCGCCGTGGTCGGTCTACTGGGGACCTTCTGGTGTATACCACACAATTATAGAGTGAGGCCATCTAATCTTCAGGCTATAGACGCGGGAGTTCCTCAGGGATCTGTACTGTACGCGACTTTATTCCTGCTGCATATGGACAATCTGCTTGTACCAGGTACCATTGGGTACGCAGGTGTCAGCACAGTAACGGATACATATATGTGTCAGAGGCAAAAGCCAACAGGGACGATATTCAGTCTTGTCGAGAGGCCATGGTTGATCGTTTGCACAAAGCTCTCAAGGCAGTTTCTGATTGGGGAGAAGCCAATCTGGTGGCGTTCAATGCAACCAAAACTCAGGCGTGTTTGTTTTCCGCCAAAAGGAGTCCATTCTATCTAACTCCAACTTTTCGGGATGTTCCTGTAGAAATTACCGGCAACCTACAGCATCTTGGTGTTGAGCTATCTTTAAATCTCAACTTCGATCAGTACATTGAATCCAAAGCAAAGACTGCAGCTAAAGAACTTGGTATCCTCTCGAAGGTTAGGCGATACTTCACTTCAAAGCAGTTGCTTCAGTTATATCAAGCGCAAGTGCGGTCCTGCATGGAGTACTGCTGCCACCTCTGGGATGGATCAGCCAAATATCGACTGGCGGCTTTGGATTCGGTGGGAAAACGTGCAAAGAAGATAATTTGTGACCCGCGGTTGATTAAGGCTAGGCTGCAGAGCCTCGAACATCGGCGTAGGGTTGCCCGTCTGTCGGTCTTCTACAGGTTACATTTCGGAGAGTATGCGAAGCAGCTGCACGACCTAATTCCGCCGGCCCCTTTCCGCCATCGGGAGATGCGATCCGGGCGAGCGCTTCATCCTTATGTCGTGGATATTCCTGCTATCCGCACGAGTCGCTTTGGCTCGACCTTTATAATGCGTACGGTTAAGGAATGCAACGCGTTGCCTGCGAGTGTGTTCCCTGATCAATATAATCTGAATGCCTTCAAGGCTAGAGTGAATAGGCTGTTCCAAAACGGGCATGCTTCATCATCGGCCGCATCGTTACTTACCTACAGGTGAGATGGCGGTCAAATGCCTGTCTTGTCTAAATATAAAAAAAAGAATGATGACACTAACACATACCTATGGTTTGTTAAACAACAACAACTCCCTGCCATGAATTTAATCGATGCCTTTTCTGTTATACTATCGTACTATAGTATTTTTTTTGCATTTTGTGACAAATTGATTTGGATATGCTTTCTCCGCTTACCTTTAACAATCTATAATTATGTTTATATTACTTTATTAACATTATTTATTTCTACTAGATAATTATTATTATTTAGGCTTACCTAAATAAAATATAATGTGTCAATTTAAACCACATCTTCATATTCTCCAATTCACTTTATCACTACATAGGTACTACAAAGTGATTAAGTGGATTAGGCGCTATCCTAGTTAGAATCGATCGTGCGACCATGGTCGTACAACGGACGTCGTTCGACCAATAGGAGATCTCAAAATTAAGACAGTCCAATTGAGACAGCGCCATATACTTTCTTCAATTGCCGGGTCGCAGACACAAGACGGATGATCTTTGCGCTTAATGCTATTGAAATAAGCTGAGAATCCACCACGTCCCGTTATTATTCGTATTGAAATAGGTATGCTTTATTTTAATTATATTAATCTTATGAGCAGTTTGAGTTTCAGGAAATAATTGTTTGGTTACGAACGCAGTTGAGGCATCTGTGTACCGTTTCTGCCATGATCTCTTTACGAAAGAGACTGGATACCATCATAGTCCACCACCGTATTTTATACAGTGCAGCTTCTTTTGCCAACTGGTCTGATCTTTAGAAATAGAAAAAGAAATATTTATTTGCATATGAATTAACTGATTTTTGTGACAATGTAAGTTTAATACACAAGTTTCTTATAGACCATATGGTCCATGACTAAGCGTATGTGTGAAGGTAAAACCCACACCCGCTGGTAAAATTAACGTTAAGTTTACATATACAACTAAGTTTAAGTATACAATTAAGTTACGTAGGTATATGGCTTTCGTTGGCCATTGTTTTTTCTTTCACCCAATAGAATACTATTTTTCTTTCTGTTTTACTATAGGTATCTCGCAAGCCTTTTTTATTTGACTAACTTAGGGGTGGCCATCATTGTTTCCGGTTAGTAAGTCCAGCGAGAACCTTGACTCGCTCACAATTTAATTGATATTATTCTCTGACGTTATGCCACATATTTCCACAGCCTTACTTAATGCTAGTAGCTGAGACTGGAACTAACTGGTCTCAACCCTACTTTGGCAGATAAGGTTTCCTTGCCATTGTTCCAGCATGTAATAGCTGCCCCGACTTTTCCTTGGATATAAGTGATATAGATTCCTCATTGTGTACCTACATCAATTTTATTTACTTATATCTGTTACGCAAGTGTCACATGTTTATTTTTCTGAGGGATGGGGAGCTGATAAGTGGCTCACCTTTCTCTCTATCTCATTATCAGACGGAAGCGTTCGTAAAGATTTAACTCGTTTGCGCCGCTTCTTCTATGCGCAGGTCCAATGGCAAGAATCCGGCCAGGACCAGGGGCCATATTTTTTAATCGCTCGCTCTAGCGGTTTTCAATTTTGATTTTCAGCATGAGAGATATTTGATGCATAATGTTGAATTTTCCTATTTTCAACCATACCTTTTCGGTGATGCCAATGTGATTTACTAATGAGCCGCAAATTTTAATTTATTTTGTTTATCCCAATTATTTATTGTTTCCAAAATTTTGTTTGTATCACGCTGCACAGTTTCCGAAGTCTTTCTGGAGATAAACACTACCACATCGCCAGCAAAAGCCTGGCCATATACATTTTCCCTTCTCTACAATGTTTCCTTCCAGTAGTTGGTCCAGTAGCAGAGTCCAGAATCTCGCTATTGATCCTTGTACACATCGCTTCCCAGTTGGCATTTCGCAGATTGCTCCGGTTTACTCTCAATTTACGGTCTTCGAGGTAACTGTAGATCATTTTCATTATATTCTTGGGGCAAACCTTTTTGAACAGTTATTATTTTATTGCCGGCCACCACACTATGTCGAACGCGCCCTCTATATCTAGAGACATCAGTATGGTTAGCACAAGCGTGCTCTCGCGGGCGATAAACGAGAACAGGCGCGACATGGATACTGCTATATCACTCATCATAGTATTGAAGGAAGGAAACAAAGGCTCTCTCGCGACGCGAGCCATGTCGCGGGCACTTTTGTATTAGTCGTGCAGGGCCACAATGTCTTTGTTTTTTATCCTTTCTCTCACATGACTCACCAGATGGTAGAAAGCATTCTCTGTACTACGATGTGACTAACCCACACTGCCTCGAGCTGAATTGCGGCAACAGGAAATGCTTATGGTACGGTTAAGGTGGCCTTAACCGTACCATTAGCGTTTTCTTCAAGATTTTTCCCAGATGTAAAGGTAGTCCAATAGGGCGGTGGAATTGTCTTTGAGTTTATCAGGTCCCTGGTTTTCTCAGTATTATCATTGTCGCAATTTTCCATGGTTTTAGAAAGTATCCAGTTTCTAAGCATAGGCAAGGAATACACCGATGTCCGCTCTGATTGCTGCAGCACATTGACCCTGCTACCTGGGGAACCTGACCAGATTGGATGTTTGAGTAAAAATCAGAAATTTTTTGAGAAGATAGCGACCTTCGCACATTTTTTTTCATCATTCGAAACGCATTTTTTTCTGTTCAAAAAAAATGTTTTCAACTCAAAAGTTTACCCATGGCATTTTTTTAATCTTTCTCAAAAGGCCAGGCTCTGTCGCTATGACATACCTAAAGGGTCTGCGCTACACAGAATCCTGGCCACGCCCTTGCCTAGAGCCTCTTGGTGTTGAGCTATCTACAAACCTCAACTTCGGTCAATACATTGAATCCAAAACAAAGACTGCAGCCACGAAACTTGGTATTTTGTGGCCCGCAATTGATTGACACTAAGATGCAGAGCCTCGAGCATCGGTCGGTCTTCTATAGGTTGCATTTCGGAAAGTGTGTGAAGCAGTTGCAGGGCCTCATTCCGCTCCTTTCCGTCATCGGCGGGAAACGCGATCCGGACCAGCTCTTCATGCTTATGTCGTGGAGCCGCTTTGGGTCTTTATAATGCACTGTATTACGTTGCCAGCGAGTGTGTTCCCTGATTTTAATAATTTGGACGCCTTCAAGGCTAGAGTGAATAGGCTGTTTTTGAGAGGCATATACCTATGCTCCATCTTCGTCGGCATCGTCAGGTGAGATGGCGGTCAAATGCATGGCTAGCCTAAATAATAAAAAAAGCTGAAGAATGATGTGGTGATTAGGATTGAAAGAAGTATGCTGATGTGGTTGATGATTTAGAGAATAGATAAAAGACGGCTCACGAAAGGTGTTGTCTATGGTGCCAATATTAAAAGATTAGCTTCTAGAAGAGCTTAGTTTAGTTATGTCTGTTCAACAAACAAATTCGATGGCTACTACAAAAACAATTATAACTCTATATGTAGTACAACTCTAGTTCCCTATGTTCCTGCGGCACAAAAACCCTTCCCCACCCTACACCCAAGCCACCCCGCAGGAACAAGCGAGCCTTCTGTTATAGTATCTACCAGTACCTATCCCCACCATCAGTAAGTGAAGTACCACTGTTAATAACCTAATCGACAGAAAAAGTCGTAAAACCACCGACCAACTTCACATATACTCAAATATTTTCTAAACTACTGAACCGATTTTAATGAAACAAAGCTAAGAACCATTTCGATTAAACTGGCTTTCATATAGAGATAACCGCTTCTAAATCGGTTCATCCGTTCGTGAGCTACGATGCCACAGATACACACGTCAAACTTATAACACCCCTCCATTTTCGTCGGGGGTAAAATCGATACCATCCCTTGTTTACATGGAATAACAATACTCGTAATTTAACCCCCAAGCCTTACACTATCGGCAAATACTTTATTTCTGTTTACCCGATAGTTAAACTTATAGCATTATATACTTATGCTAAGCTTGATAATTACCTCTACCTATCTCATTTTCACATCACATGCTAATAAAGTCATCTACATCTTGGCGTTAATTTACGGTTGCGTCCGAGAATGCCCAGGGTCCGCCTACATCACATCATTATATGAAATTAAAGTATTTGTACCTACCTAGAATGAAGGCTGAGTATCTAATTATTTCATTAATTATTACATAGGTACGTATCTAAACGTAGTACCAACCTAATATACGCATAAAGTAACATTAAGTAGTAAGTAACATAGTTATAGTTCCTACTTGTTTAAGTTAGTAGATTTCATCTAACGTAATTCAGTCAAATACACAAACGAATAAATGCCTATTTAGATTCTAAGATTGAATACAGTAGGTACCTACCTAAACTTAAGTAATTTAACTGTAATATGGACTATTGATAATTAAAGCAAGCGAAGGGCTGGGGCTACAGCGTGCGGTAGGGCGGCGGCGGTGGCGGCGTCGGCGGTGCGGCGGCGCGGAGCGGCGGCGGCGGCGGCGGCTCGCGCGCGCCGGGCGCCGCCGCCGGGCGCAGGGCGGGCGGGGCGGAGGGCGGGCGGGCGGCGGGCGGCGCGCAGTGCGACTCGCGCAGGACCCGAGTGGTGTTCACTCGGCGGCGCGCCGCGGCGCGACATGCCCAGCTGATGTTTATTTATACCGCGAGCTCGGCGGAGGGCGCGCGCGGGAGGCCCTCCCCTCCGCGGCACCACGGTTCCGCGTGATGCAGCCGATCGAGCTAGCCGACGCCGCGCACGCCGCTAGCGGAAACCCCCCGCAGCGCGGCCTCAACGGTGGCCGCTTCGACTTTGACGATGGTGGTACTTATTGTGGCGGCTGGGAGGACGGCAAAGCCCACGGCCACGGAGTGTGCACGGGGCCCAAGGGCCAGGGCGCCTACGCCGGCTCCTGGCACTTCGGCTTCGAGGTGTCCGGCGTCTACACCTGGCCCAGGTGAGGTAGTGACTTCGCCCGGGCCTCGCACATGCCCGAGCGAAAATCCGCGTCCGAAGCCGCTCCAAAAATAGGCTGCTATTAATAATTGAGTTCGGTGTTTCGCTAGAAAACGCGTGTAACAGCGGTGAAAGTGCCTCATGGCTCTGGCGGCCAAAATGCTTATATCGATTTGTAGATACTGATAACGACAGGTAGGACACGTGATAGCGGTGTAAGGCATGCTTACATAAATGTCCGTGTCACGCTCGCAGCGCTGCCCGTGAACCGACACCCTCGCAATGCGTTTCAATATCGTTATTAGAGCCAATCAGTATTGATTGTGAGAATTGCTTATTGTATTCTTTATGCCTAGTCTAGACTTGTGCTATCATAGATAAATATTCAATTTGTTTTTTCACTTTTATACATGATTATTAAGAATAATTGTTTTATGAGGTAGTAGCCAATGTTAGCTTTTAATACCTTAAAAAAAGGTTATAAGTTATGATTTAATTATTTATTTATTTTTACTAGTATACACATGGGAATGGATTACTGGTCATGAACCCTTACAAAACAAGGACTACCTATCTTGTATTAGATACCTGCCTACAAAGGCATATGCTGAAGGTATCTATAAGCTTGAATTTTTGAAAACAAATTGGCATCTATGGAAAAGTTTACAAGGCTGCAGCAAAACTTCAATCCCATACAATTATAAATTGCCTTACACTGCAATTATAAACCTAAATAATTTATAATTACAATTTTGGTTCAATTGTAATTATAAATTGCCTTACCTAATTAAAATTGACCTAAACATGATGGAAGCACCTAGGCATTTTATCTTATTTTTGGTTTAATTATAATTAAATCTATTATTTCTCTTCTACTGCATATTGACAGAAAAAAGTGAAGTCCATAATTTGCATTCAATTAAGATACACATTAACATAAAAAATACATAATAAGTATAAATAAGAATATGTAGGCAATAAATGAATATAATCTAATCTATATCGTTTGTAATGAAGGAGTGTCTGTGCCAGGCCTTCCGGTTAGCTCCCAGCTAGCAACAGATTCAATGCAACCCACTTTAAACCGGGTCGTTGATCCAGCGAAGGATGGCCATCAGCTCAGTTCGCTGAGCAATACAATATAGCAAATCACGCCCTTGATTGCGACGGCAAGAATGCCGATGCTTGTATTAAATGTTTAATATATAAAACGATAATTATTGTAGAGTTAAAGAGCAATGGCAATAATAGTTTTATAGTAGAAGATACTACGATGGTTCTCTAAAATAAATCACGATCAGCTTGATTAGCTTTCCTTTGTTGTGCTAACTAAAAGTGGACAGGTAATTAATTCATATAATAAATGGTATTAAATTATCGATGTTAGTTTATTAATATTAAGTCACACCTTACAAAACCTAACTAACTGCAAATATATTTGCGAAAGGTTTAAATTACATGGATAATGAAAAAATGGCATACTTAGTTATATGATTTGGGATTTCAATGTTATTTTTTTCAACTACTCAGTACAAACAAAGTACCTATGTAGCTGTCGTACATGACATGTGCTACGATTCATGCACTCAAGTAACAAAAATGCAGAACCGCCCCATAAGTGTCGTTACTGTGAGGGCTAGGTCGAAATACCTCATGGCAGTAAACCTTCTGTAAATGCATTGGCTATTTTATCCTTCAAACCGAAACACAACAATGGAAACATTGTTGCTTGGCGGTAGAAATAGTTAAGGCGGTGTGACCAGGTACTCACTGACCCAGACGGATTCCTCACCTATTTCTTTCGTATCTCTGGGGGTTTTCGCAGGACGTGACCTCTTCGATCTTATCCGCGATGTTTGTCACGCCAAGGCTACCACGAATGTACTCGTTACTTACTCAGTCAAGTCGCGTAATGCCGCACATCCATTTTAATTTGTTGGCGTAGAGTTTACGGACGTGCTTCGTAAAATGCACCTGTTTTAAAATTATTATAACAATAAAATCCAGGCCCCGATTTCCTATTCATCACTCAGGGCACGTGCCCAGGGCCCCGTGATCGATAGGTTACCCCGAAAGGTCGACCCCCTAGCTCAGCCAGATCACCAAACGATAATCAATATTTATTATTGAAAAATCAAACGATTTTTAATTTTTCAGTCATATAGGTAACTGACTACAATACTTGCCTATTAGTTTTTGCACACTCGAAACTACTCTACTTTCAGCCAAAAATCTAGCTTTTGATTTCAGCATATTTAGGCATAGTACCTTGTACCAATTGTGTACAGTAAACCCACTCGTGCACAGGCCTGACACCTATACAGGCCAATACTGAACGTTCATAAGACTTTGCATAACTAACACACAAAAAATCCGCCCTACATCGAATATCTCGACACTCATGACTGATTTGTTTGAGCATTGGTATACAAAGCCTCATGGAATTCTAGCTTTGATTTGCATAGGTCTCATCCCTGATCACATCTTCGCCCATGATCTTTTACGTTTCTGATCCATCGGTGCATACTTTGACATTAAAGAACGGATTTTTTCACGCATTCATAATATTTCATATTCACGGTAATGGTCTAATAGTTCTATCCCCGTGCCCACATGTCCGCCCACATATAATACATTTATGAACCATCGGTGCCTACCAACAAATTGGTACCTCGAATAGGTTACCTCGTATGACTTCAGACTTTTTAATTCATTCAATTATTAATTAGTTTTTATAAATCACTTTTAAAATTTAATTTACTGATTATATCAAAGACGTTTCATTACCTCGATATAAACCTGGGTAGGTAGTTACATAGAGTGACGACCGGTAACGCGATCCTAGCATTCAATATCATTTTCATTGTGGTCAGTGTTATGTGAATCAGGGTTGCATTCACACAACATTATCTCAAATGAAAACTATAAACCTCACTTGAATATTATAAAAAGCCAAAACACCGTAGGTATCTTAATTAAACAAATCGTGGTTCGTTGTCGTGAGTTCGATTTCCGATGTTCGATTAATTTGGTTCTAGATATGGGTGTGGTTAGTGTTTGTTGGTTTGCCTTTGTCTCCACATAGTGTCAGAGTTTATTATCAAAAAAGAGGAGGTTCTCAATCCATCGCAACCTTTTTTTAACCTTTTTTGTTTTTATATCATTTTTATAGCTGCCATAGTATTATTGACACATATTCTGTGAAAATGTCAGATGCTGGCCTGTGACCATGGACTTACTACCCAAAAGTAAGTCCATGCCTGTGACAGACTGTAGACGCTTAATAAATAGCTAGGGTTCCTTTATTAACCTTTTTGTCTTCATCATCATTATCGTGTCGGCAATCCTGGCTGTACTTAAGCGCGATAGGTGAGGGTCTGATGTTCACCTTGTTCCTACTTTCCCTTGTCTACTTCGCTCGGTAGTTCGCTTCGGTCTTTTGAATCCTTGGTGGTGAGTTTGTTAGCATGCATTTCATCCTTAACGACTTTTTTGGGCCGGCCTTTTTTCTCGTACCTGTCGGATGATATAATTTCAGACCGTCGTCCCCTATTTGACAGAACCTGTTGCCTCCCCATCGAGTCTCATACAGACTGCCACCTTCCACCTGGGGAATGCATCGGCTAGCTCACTAGCTCGTCCGGTTAGCATGCCAACATAATACGATGCGAAGCGAACATTTCTCTGGGCTAACGTCTTTATTTGATACCGACCTTGGCCAGCGGTAGCTCTAACCCAAGTGTGCAACCTATACATACTCACCGTAAGTGACAAATAATCTTGGCGTTGATGTCCCTTGACTATGATCCAGCAGTTGACAGATCAGGTAATTATGGTGGAGCTACTGCCATCTGGCCTCCATTACCCTACCACCAGGGTAACCTGACCAGATTGGATCATGGTTACGCATTAAATCGCCTGAATGTGCAGGTGTCATCATGATGTTTCTCTTCACCATAAGAGCGTCGGTTAGTATTCAACTAATGTTATGTACAATTACATATTATAATGTTAGAAAAGAGTCATTGGTACATATCCGCAGCGGGATTTGAACTCGGTATCTCTCGCTTACGAGTCGGCCACCGATGCTCCAAGTGACAAATATATGTACTGTACTATTATTGATTTGGGAAGTAAGATTTGGGAAGAAGATAATTGAGAGTTCACAAAGTTGGAAAGTCAGCCCGAGTTATCGGATGAAGTCGTTTACTTACCTATCTATGGAATAAGTAACTGGCTACAAATAAGTATCCCTATTTATGTTCAGCTATACCATAGAAATAGAGATCCCGGGGACCCAGAGACTAGTTTAGGGCCCCTTGACCTTTGTGTTCAACAAACTATTACTTATTATATGACTTATTATTTTAGGACCCCGTATATGGTATATATATTTTATACCATAGAGTAGAACGACTTATTAATTACTAGTGGACACGGTGCAACTTCATTCGCGTACACCTACTTTACCCCAACCTACCCTTTTTTCCTCACTCTATCTATTGTCGGAAACAGCTTTAAAATCCGTTGCGTAGTTTAAAAAATCTACATAATGACAGAAGGTGGGAAGCGGATTTGTTTTATACTATATATAGATTTAACAATTCGAAACACCACTGTCTATCAATCACTGGCGTAAGATCGGTATCGTCACGTAATCGGATAGTTAATAATTTAAATAAACTCACTCACGCGATCGTTCAAAGGTTTGCCACCCCTGATCTAGACCTAGTGCAGCCGTTTATTGTGGCACAGACCTTGTGGTGTCACTCGGGTGTAACAGAAAAGTGTGGGTAGGTACTTGCTTAGGCATAAGGCTAATGGCGCACTGAGAATTTTTATCGTTGCGATTTTTAAACTTCTATGTAAAATCGCAAACGACAATAATACCTTTGCGCACTACATTGTTCTAGTCTCGGTCCAACTTCATAGGGTGCAAACAATTTTGCATCATCTATTTTAAAGGTTTGTTTCGCAGATCCTGGACTCTAAACTTAGATTTTATGGAAACGTGTATCTTTCGTTTATTTGTTGAGGCAACATGGTTCATGAACTATTGCACGCTTTACATATACCTACCTTTATTTAAGTCTGTGCGAAAAACGGTCGATTTCGTCTAAGTAGTCCAGCCAGCTGTAAAGTGAACGGATAATTGTATGTAGTAAGGGCATGCTCTCTCTGCGTCTAACTGTACAAATAAATACGTTCTATTGCATCAATTAATTGTATCTGTTGTAATTTAAGCACTGATTCTGCGGAGACATTGGTTTACACTGTAACGGCACGTTGTTTCGAATTTCGTTTACACGTAATTTTTAAATATGGCGCTCAGACGTCAACTCCATATTACGGAGACGTCAGCGCCATGTTTAGCGATTGCGTCTACGTCAAACTTGAAACAGCCGGTCCTAATTGGTCATAATTCTACGAAAAACTAAAACGATAACATAAACTGCAAGTTCGAGTTGGACACGAGTATGAAGGGTTCCATACCATTACTCTTTAATAATAAACTCAACTCAAGAGATTCTAGAGAATTAAATTAATTGCCATCATATTGAGAGAGGTTGATAAAGAGCAAAGAGTCAAAAGGCAAATAGAAGAAGGGCATAGCAGGGTATTCCCATCGAATTGAAGCCGCCTGACTAGGAAAGTACCTCCACCTCACAAAATATCGCAACAATACTATAAAAATAATTAATGTAGGAGATTGGAAAAGAGCAAAGAAGCAAAAGGTAAAAAAGTGTATAGTTGGGTATACCGTTCAAATTGAAGCTGCCCGACTACGGAAGTACCTCCACCTCACAAAATACCGCAACAATACTATCCCACTAAAAATATTTCATGTATAATTGGTTGGTCAAGGGTCGTAGCTCTTAACGATTTCACTGTGAAAAAGTTGTTAGATTTCCTAAAGAGCCAAGCTCATAACTCTAAAAAGCCTAACTCTACAAACCCTGCATTTTGGTCAGAAAGCGTTTTATAGAACTATTGCAAGACACACAGGCTGGATTCAGTGCTCGACCGACGCGGCGGTCAGAGCTGATGTCGGTCGGTCCAAGATATCACGTAGTTAACATCAGTACTGCTTTGACTCTGATATACGTTTGAATCTATGTCAAAATTTAAGGTTGAAAGGAAATAGTTTTAGCGTTTCAATTTCCTACTTCTCGCTTGGATGCAGGATAGCAATGGACTGTATCCATAATATAAATTAATTTATTAAGATAGCTTGGAGAGGAGCCCTATGTTCGAAGACGGACACACTATGGGCTGTTTATGTTATTTAACAAGTATGTAGAGAAACTGATAAGAGAGTTTGGAGTGTACAACTATCATAGAAGTCAAATTTAATAATAATGAAATCCATCTGCGGATGAAACCTGTTCAATTAGGCGACAAAATTACTCATTAACCTAACTAACCTGACCATGATCAAATCCTGACGCCGCGGCGCCGACGCCGACGATAAATGCGGACGCTGGGCAATCGCGCAAGGGCACAATCGGGACTAACGCCAAGATGAGAGAGAAAGAGAAATCCACTTAGACTTAAAGTTCATTGAGGCTGATTGATCTGACTGAAGTTTACTTAAAAGCTCTAGTGTTGGTATTACAGTAGTGGTTTCCCGTGGTTATCAGCAAAACTGCTAAAATTATCTAGATCTAAGCTAGAAACAACAACGCCAGCCACTCTTAATCTGTACTAAATGTTGAAACAGTTAAAAAGTACCATGCCACAGACAGCCTTCCGTTTGCGCCGGAAATTAATTAAAACAATGTATGTTTGAAATTTACAGTTGATCCTACAACTAAGAACCTGATCGTACAAAGAAGACCTACCTACCTAGTATAGAAAATTATTCACTGATTAATTTTGCGATAACGGTAAGATAGAGTAGTAGATCTCTATGGTGTCTGGCAAAGTAGAATAGCACAAACCCCTTACACTCGTGGGTGTAGAACAACGCGACTAATGTTTAAGAGGCAACGATCTAGTCTCCGTAGGCTGGAAAATGGGCAGCAATGATTTCCATTATAATATTTATAACTGCGATCTCCAACCCGGCCAGGCGTGGAGATTATGGCAATAACCAACCCTTTCATAGAGAGGCCCTAAGTTCTGCAGTGGACTGTTACGGGCTGTGATGATGAGAGTAGTAGATTACATATCGACACATTTAGACTAACCGTGCACTACGAATTTTAATCGTTGCGAATATAAATCGCCAAATTGTACGATCAGGCATCAGGCGCGCCGGTACCTTGTTGGTATATATGCGATTTTATTTTAAGGTAAACTTTAGTTAGATCATTCAGCCTCAATGAACTTTAAGTCTAAGATGGATTTCTCTCTCTCTCTCTCTCTCATCTTGGCGTTAGTCCCGGTTGTGCCCTTGCGCGATTGCCCATTGCCGCGTCCGCATTTACCATAATCCAGGATTTGATCATGGTCAGGTTAGTTAGCTTAATGAGTAATTTTGTCGCCTAAATGAACAGGTTTTATCCGCAGATGGATTTCATTATTATTAATTTTGACTTCTATGATAGTTGTACACTCCAAACTCTCTTATCAGTTTTTCTACATACTTGTTGAATAACATGGATGGGAATACCCCGCTTCTTCTCTTTGCCTTTTGACTCTTTGCTCTTTATCAATCTCTCTCAACTAATTTAATTCTCTAGAATCACTTGAGTTGAGTTTCTTATTAAAGCGTAATGGTATGGAACCTTTCATACTCGCGTCCAACTCGCACTTGCCGTTTACGTTTTCGTTTTCGTTTTTCGTAGAATGATGACCAATTAGGACCGGCTGTTTCAAGTTTGACGTAGACGCAATCGCTAAACATGGCGCTGACGTCTCTGTGATATGGAGTTGACGTCTGAGCGCCATATTTAAAAATTACGTGTAAACGAAATTCGAAACAACGTGCGGTTAGAGTGTAAACCAATGTCTCCGCAGAATCAGTGCCTAAATTACAACAGATACAATTAATTGATGCTTTAGAACGTATTTATTTGTACAGTCAGATGCAGAGAGAGCATGTCTTTACTACATACAATTATCCGTTCACTTTACAGCTGACTGAAATACTTCGTTACAATAGTTAATATCGACCGTTGTTCGCACAGATTTTAATAAACACAGCTATGTGTCCTTAAGCGTTTGAAAGTTTATAAACCATGTTGCCTCAACAAATAAACGAAAGATACACGTTCCCATAAAATCTAACTTTTTAATTATGACGACATCATCATCAGAGAAGCATAGCTAGCGCCACGCGCTGCCAAAAGCGTCGCATATAACGTTCCTACCTAAAATTTATTACAATTTCATGTTAATCAAATCCTTCACGGGCTGAACGCGGCGGGAGGCTCTTGTTTGCCACTTTAGTAGTCTTTCTCGTAGAACTTCCTCCGCATAATATAAGATTAGGTACCTATTTTAAACAAATGGCTTTCGCAATTATCTCTAGTAGATTGGGTACATTGTTTCGTATGTGTTTTTTACACAGAAAATCCCTTGTATAGTACACTAGTGGACCGGTGCGACATTGTTTGCGTGGCGTCCTACCCTACACCTACCTTACACCTACCCTACACCTACCCTATACCTACTATTCACCTACCCTTCACTTACCCTACACCTACCATACACCTACCTCCCATATCTTCTATACTCCTACCCTACTTTACCCCTATCTACCCTTTTTTCCTGCTTACAAAACTTCCTCTTGAATCTATTGCATCTTAAATGTGGTATTCAGCAATATATAGCTATTGCTGAAAATCACATTAAAAACCGTTGTGTAGTTTAAAAGATCTAAGCGAACATAGATACATATTGACAGATGGCAGGAATACAGATACAACCTTCACGCCTTTTTCCATAGGGGTAGGCACTAGCAAATCTATTTATTTAAGTATTTAAAACTTCATGCACATTACAGTACAAAGGCGGACTTAAAGCTACGTAGCTTTCGTAGGAAATCATATTTTTTTTTTTTTTTTATGTCATACGATAGGCAAACAGGCAAGCGGGCCACCTGATGGAAAGTGGTCACCACTGCCTATAGACATTAGCAACACCGAGACTATCGCCAATGCGTTGCCCGCCTCTATAACACGTTACTCTGGCAGCAAAAAGGCAAATATCCCTCCACTGCCAAAGCCACGGTTCCCCAAATTCCCACCCCATGGAGCTCTGAAAACCTTACTCACCGGCAGAAACACAATACTATTTAAAAGAGTATTGTTTAGCTGCGGTATTCTGTAAGGTGGAGGTACTTCCCCAGTCGGGCGGCCTAATAATAGGGCCTCTCCCATGAAAGGGGAGCTTATTGCCATAATCTCCACGCTTGGCAGGCGGGTTGGACATCGCAGTGTTATAAATATAACAATGGCTCACCTTCTTTACCATGGTAATGGTTCAGGTGGTAATGCAGTGAAGGATCTAATCTAGTCAATATCGCTAAAAGTAACAAAATTTAATAAAATCCACACAAAAAATCCCAAAGTTACCCCTGAACTACTGTCATTATTCATTTAATTTTTATACTTAACTAAAGACAATAAATATTTATAGACAAATTCGCTGAGTTTGACTTTTATTTGGAGATAGTTTTTTAATAACAACCAAAATGTTATCAAAATTTGCACTTTTTCGCGCTTACGCAACGCTCCCCGTTCCAAAATGGCCCTTTTTTACGACAATGGCGCTTATTCGACGTGCAAGCAACTCGTTCTGGTTTGGTCCGTCAGTTTAAATAATCAAAAGACAAATAGGCCACCTGCCCTTAATATCGTTGTTGTCATACCTCAATGGTCTTGAAAGACAAAATTTTTACTCTTTCTTGTTAATATTATGATATAAATGCGAAACTTTGTAAGGATGTACGGATGGATGGATGGATTTTGGTTGGATGTTTATAACTCTTCACGCAAAAACTACTGAACGGATTTTGATATGGCAGTACTCTAGCTTATAGCCCAAAATAGCATAGGCGGTTCAATTTATCCCGAAATTCAATGTGATTCTAGCGGGAACGGATCCGGAACGTAACACTCGAATTTTACGCGCAAACCCACATAAAGATAATCAAGAAGGGTGTAAATCGGTTTTCCGGAGTATGCAGGGCGCTACCTCTTTTTGGGTCCCCACCCTATTAAACTAGAAAAGAAATTTTACCTCCTCGAATAACAGACCTATAAACCTTCCTATGTATCAATTATTCTTATTATTTTTCATGCTATGACCATTATCTATTACTGTAAATCGTGAAGCTCGCTATACAGTATTTAAAACCGACAACTTGACTTCAGACGGACCGCCAGGTAGAGGGTGGTTTTGTCGGTACTGTGTAAGTAGGAAAGAGGGCATTGTGTACCCACCGCGACCGCAGTAAGCAGGTTTAGCGACCCCGCCCTCGTTTGCTCAAGGTCGAGTGGCTTTATAACTAAAGTCTGTTGGCTTTACTTGTAATATTCAGTAGCGCCGCAGAATGTGTAACTGGCCAGTTATAAATAGAGGTTGGAGCGAGTTGTTCTGCCGTTTCGCTCTCGTATGCAGAACAGGCCGGTCCATTATCTTACCGCAGCCAATAAAAACTGAAAGGAATCTCCGAGCCACTGCCTGTACATGTACAGATATTTTAGTGCCTATCACTGCCCATGGCTGTGTGTCCACTGGCTATGACACCACCACTCACCACGATTATTTTGCACCTCTGTTTTCTCTGGAACGCGATTGGCGAGGTTTTTATTCTAATTAAAAAGACAGCCTCGGCCGTTAGTCTAATGAACCAGAACAGTAGATTAGCATATTTTACTACGCATTACCTACCTATCCAATTAGTACCTACATCGTTGCAAGTCCCTTCTAAATATGTATGTCAGTTATCTGATTATTGTACTAACTTGTTTCATGTTAAAACAGACATGCACGCCACTTGATGAGACATCGTCAAACAAGGGGCTCTATTTTTTAACCGTTCGCCTTGGATTAAACGGTATTCAATTTAGAATTTTGACGATAGAATCGCATATTTCAATACTTTTTTAACATTAATGGCATTGTCGAAACCGAACGGTTCAAAAATAGGGAAAGTCAGCGTCATGCAAAATATTAAATTTTTTAATCCAAAAATCAAAATTGTAAACCGTTTAACTTGAGGCGATCATTTCAAAAATAGAGTCCCAGGGATGTCAACAATGCATTGCCCACCTTACACGTTTCTCTGTTAGCAAATAAGACAATGCTAGGCCCCGCCAACAAACAAACATTATCAAAGCCACGGTTTTTACAAAGAGCCGGAGATGATCATCAGCAGCAGCAGCATTAGACTAAAGTATTGTTTGGCTGTAGAATTCTGTAACGTATAAAAGCTCGAGCGGCTCCAATTCAAAAGGAAAATCCGCTGTTGGAAATATCCAAAGGTAAAGGAATACCTTTCGGGAATTCCCGCTGTCGGGCAATATCCTCTCTCTTAAAACTTGGTCTACAAAAGGGATCTATTCACAAACAATAGTTGCTCAGTAAAGTAGCGTTACTATCCGCTCTGCACAGTGCTCATCTGCACTGAGTTCACAGTTCTAGTACCCATTTGATTTTTCACTTGATCTTTATTCGACCTTGAGAAAAGCGTCTTGAGTGTCAGACAGACAGAAGGTCAACAAGGTGTTCCTATAAATTTTATTATGGATTCCGTTTATATTTCTAGTGGTATAGGAGCCTTAAAATCGTATGACAATCATGGAATAAAAGTAATCAAATATTCTTTGTATGTTCATTCCATTCAATTTTCGTACGTAACGAAAATAATTATTGCAATAATTTAGCACGTTCCACATGTGTTAAGTGTGCCACACGTATTTTCAATTTATTTTATTAGCTACCAACTCGAACATGAAATTGAATGTTGCAGCATGCAAGAAGCCTTTGTTACAGATTATTGGCTTACGGATTAAATGGGCGGCTCCTGGCTAGTGCACACGCAATTCGAAAAACCCGCGCAGTAATAATAAGCACCTACTCGAGCTCATATAGTTTGCTTGTTTACGATTACATTGCGTTCTGCGTTATTGTAGTACTTATACGAAAGTTTAGGTAACTATTATTACCCAAATCTACTTTCCGGTGATATTGAATTATAGGTATATTAAAGTAATTCCATGGATAATAGTTTCAAAACATTCCATGCACATGTCGTAAGCCGGTCGGCGAATTTGACCTATCGAGATATGACTGGCCGTCCAGCCACTGGCCTGCACGTGGCACCGAGGCACGTCGACAATGCCCCGCGTTCACGAGGCCATATTCGTGGGCCTCCTCAGCGCTTTAGCACCACACCAACCTTACCGAATTTAATCTTATTGTTCCACTTGCTTCGGTCCTGATAAATCTCACTCGTTTCTTACACATTCATCAACCTTTTGTAACATGGATAAAAAAATAGAAATTTTGGTCCATTTTTGACCACAACAACTTGACGGTAATATTACTAATTTCCGAAACTTTTCTACAAATATAAATAAAAAAGTAGTACAAAAATAAAAACACCGACTGCTACTAAAAACTCAAAAGTCAGAAACAAGTCGAATGGTGTAAGTAAATATTATAGGTGTACAAAATGCAAACGTTAGTTTAATTTAAACATGAAAGCAGGCGGGGCCCCATTTTCAGACCTATGGTATACTTAATATATATAGAAATTTATTTAAATGGTTCCCCTTTTTTATTTTCTACTATTTATATAAATGATCGGTAGGTACTATGAAACTGTAAGTAAGTAAAGTGAAAAAAGTGAGAACGGTTGCCAGCTAACTTGAAATCGTAATAGATCCTAAACGGCCAAATGAAAAATGGTAAGAGAAACCTAAAGACTGAACTGTTTTACCATCATAAAATTATTCGCTCGCTCCGCTAGGTTCATTCATTTATTTGTAGATAATGCTTTTTGTTATACAAATAGATAGCTTAAAAATTTCGAGCTCGCTACCTCGCTCATAAATTTCAGTACGTACGTGTGTAAATTTTAGAAGGCAAAAGACCTAGTTAAATAAGAAAATCAATTAGATATTATGTATAGATAGGCTAACCTAACCCTGTTCTTAGTCATTTAGCCTCTACGAATGTGAAGGCTACCGCGAATATGGGCCTGTCGGACATGGTTTTTGCGAGGAACCACCATTATTTAAGCTGCTCGTGCGGTCGTTAACTCGTCAGGGACGACCTATTAAATGAAGCAGCTGCAATTCGAAATGTTTAGCGAGACTGGACTGTATATACGGCGATCACGTATTAGAAGAATAAGGTGTACCTCAACAACGGTGAACGACGTGATAAATCTCGAAAGTATTGACAAACCGCTTCCTTATCACAGTTCAGACGAAGCAGAGGCTTCAAGCAGCAAAAGATTTTAGCATATACATTATATTTTACCACATTACATAGCTGCTCTTAGGCCTACTCCATACTGATATTTAAACAAGACCTTGCTCCATCCAAGGTCGACAGTCCAATTTAAATTTTCAGAAACAAATCTTAATTTGCGACTAGTGTTCGCTTGCGCTGGTCTCTTTGCGCGTAAACAAGGTTTTCCTAACCCTATACTGATCACTGATCTCAAGGAAGCGGTTTCTAAACACTTCGACTTCTCCACTTGTTGCGATGTAGGCATACAACCCAATTTAAATAACCTCATATTCGGTAGATTAAGAATTGCATCCACCTCACATTTCACCCTGATTAATTATCGATGCAGTAGCAGTAAGTTTTTACCTCTTGGAGTACCGTTGGAAACATTTTGGCGAGGCAGGTCATTTTCTTGAAAGTTAATTTAGAGGAACGTCATTTTTGTTCTAAGTAATTTTAAGGGTTAGTCATCTTCTCGGTAGGTCAATTTCGAGGGACGTAATTTTCAACAGTACTAGTACATAATAAAGTGAGTCAAAACACAAATTAATCTTAAATTACCCACTTCATTATTTAAACAGAGCCCTTGAAGTCCAACTTTGGCCACTTTTTCTGCCGCTAAGTGTATTCGCTTGTAGTTTAGGCGTAGGCTCCTGATGGATGGATATAAAGCTGAAGGATTTTTTGGGTGGAACGCGCAAATCTTCAAAACTGCTAATAAGTAAACCGAGATACACAATTTCTCCTCTAGTGTCATACATGTAAAGGGTACTTTACATCGTAAGATAAGTTCTAAATTGAATTTTTTACATAACAAGGTTTTTGTAGGCGATCTATTTTAACTGGAGACCATCTACGATCAGTCAGAGTACTTGTCAAGACAAATTAAACGAGCCAAAACTCGATAACTTTTTCGTACGTAATTTAGGAGTGCCTATCCTATTACCACCTTCCGTCTGATATCCCACGGGATAATCGAATGTAAGCAGAATTAGCCTTCAGCGGGTGAAAACCGCGAGGTACCACTATAGTTTTATGACATAACATATACAATTTAGGTACATATTTGCTGAAAGCCCGTACAGACAAAAAATACATTTTCTGGTCGCGTGTTTTTCCAATGCTTACGTAATTAGGCCCTTATGTGTAACAAACAATCTGCAATTATATTAAACGAAGGCATGCCACGCCCCACGCAATCACAGGTAGGTAATAGTAAATTATACACCAAGGGAATAAAGCAGTGTCTTCCGTCAGTGAGTTAACGTTAAAACTTAACTCCAGAGCGAAGCGAGGGTTAGTAGAGTCCTGAGTGAAGCGAGGAGTTCAAGCCACCCAAGACAAAGACATCTTTATTCCAGAGTACTTTTCACACCATCTGTGAGATAATAAATCAAACAATTACAGCGTATGATTTAGCAAACCCTGGAGTTAAATCAGTATCGCTTCACGACATTTTTGTGTCAAATTTAATTGGGAGCTGAAAATTATAATAACACGAAACACATTTTTTATTTAACATTTTTTCTATTTAAACCATTTCAGCAGTCTAAGCTTCTGCAACCATACTGCCTATATAGTCTTAAGTCACAGGTTTTGCAAACGCGCCTTTTTTTTCAGATGTACAAAGTCTAGGTTTGCTAAGAGTATTCATACAAATTGTATCACGCCAAATGCAAATCTTCGGAAGCTTCATGCAATATTATTCCCCTGCGCGTAATAAGGCCTTGCTTTACGGCGACATTTTATGATACATAGTTGGACATTGTCGAGCAGGAGGTGTGAAAAGGTCATATAATAGTTAACCGCATTGTAATGGGCAGGTTATATTAGACGTGTGTTCAGCTGGCCGGGAATCGAATCCAGACCCATAACTAGACTAGGACAGTAAAAACTACTGCAGTCGTTAAACACTACTCGAGTCGTTAAATAATATATTGGTCTGAGTCACAGGATATTGTCCATAAACAAATTATTGTGAATTTACCGAAGCTAACTTGTAGTAAACCAAGGCGTTCCCACAAAAACCAAAGACAACCAACCAGACAAAGCTGGTTGGTTTGTCTGGTTATAGTTAGTCCCACCTAAATTGGAGCATCCGCTTTCAGAGAATGTATTTTGAAACTTGCATTGGTCATTCATGGCCATGATTCATGGAAATGAACTGGCACATTCTCCTTATTTATATGAAATGAAATACCGTTTGCTTCCCTCGTTTCGGTGTTTACTAACCTACTTGTTAAACTTCTATAATCTACGAAATATATTGAAATCGAATATAATGGAATATTTAGGCATTAGCCCCACAATCCGTCCCAATCCGACACAAGCCCAAGACCGATGTCTTTTTTGCGTTTGATAGCGAATTTTGTGTTTCCCTTAATTAATGTTTATTTCTTGTGTTTGCAGTGGGAGCTCGTTCGAGGGCCAGTGGCAGAACGGCAAGCGGCACGGGCTGGGCGTGGAGACGCGCGACCGCTGGCTGTACCGCGGGGAGTGGACACAGGGCTACAAGGGCCGCTATGGCGTCCGGCAGAGCACCACCAGCAACGCCAAGTACGAGGGAACCTGGGCCAACGGCCTCCAAGACGGATACGGCTCCGAGACCTACGCCGACGGCGGTCAGTATCATTCGTATGACCCAGCGCTAGTCGCTCCGCCGCCAATTCGCCGTGATCCCGACGAAAATACGCCGACACGGCCACGCCGAAACAAACACTCACGCCGAAGGAATGCGGCATTATTCCCCGTATCACCGACCGATGAATACGATTTTTCGGTGTACACTTCGCTTCTAGCTCTAACTAGGCTGCCTTATCAACAGTCGTAGTTAATTAATTCGATGCCAAATTATAAAACACTGTAGTTGTAAATACGCAATCATTTTATTAGGCAATATCTTTATAGTCTTACACATTACCTTCGCTATAAGCAAACTAAATTGCAAATGAAGACGTACCTCAATATCTCATATCATAGATATTTTATAGCACTGCGTTCACCCAATGACCTAGATTCCAGTTGCGTGAAGTAGGAAGGAACCCCTTGGTTGCGCAATGTTTGTTGTCAGAAAATAAATGGTGTGTATGAAACACACACTTGCAGGCGGCAGTCACGAAACGAAAAATTAACACACAGTAAACCTATCTACTTTATAAGTAGGTCGGCAGTAAATGTACTTACAACGTGTAATTTTTATTGTAGGCAAGTGCCGTGATTTTACACAGCGTATTAAGCGTTGGTGTAATAAAACAGCCACCTATTGTATAGTAGAAACTGATTTCTTTCTATTTCACTAGTATTCCGTGCCAACTAACAATGTGTCTAGAGACCAATTAGGATTTGTTCAACCTTGGAGCGCGAACTAAAACCGCCTCTACGTAATAACGCGCCTGCATCACCGCCCTACCGAAACGGCAACGTCACGCCATTCTTAAAAGGGCGCGTTGACTCATTACCGCATTCGAATTACTCATAACTTACACCGATACATATAAATAAAAAACATCTGGTGCAGTGACTTGTTTCCTTGGAATAATTCCTGAAGTTAGTCATACGTCATTTGGGTATCCGGCGTGGCTACGGCGTTCCCGCGCGGCTCGGAACACTCCATTCATGCCGTTGCCGCGTGACCCATTTCGTTATAAGAAAATAATTCTGTGAGTTCACATGTTCACTCTAGTTAAAATAATCGTGATCGGGATCCATCGTTCGAATCTCAGATGCTGCGCTGTACGCACATATCCAAGTCACAGTATAGAATACTGAATGCTTACTCATCGCGGTTAATCGAGACCAAGTAGGCCATCATTCATTTGGCCGATGCAGATGGACCCTGTTATATTTTTTGGGCAGTTTAATGGGTGAATGGTCGGGAGGTCGGGAGCTCGCGGCGCCCCGCGCGCGCGCCGCGGCCCTCGCGGATAAATATAGCGGCGGCGCGCCCGTCCGTGCCGCCGCACACACAATCATGTCGACCGCACATTCACCAGCCATCACAAAAAAATCAAACACCATTCACATACACCTCCGTAACACCAAACACTTTGCGGGACTCGGAGGCATATTCTCGCGACATGACATTTCTTCAAATTTAATATTTTTTCTAGGCACAAATATGTATCAAAAAGGTCACTGAAATTTATCTTCGACATTAAACGATTGTCGGAGATAGTTGACGAAATGTTTTTGGCTGCGATAGATATTTCAGTGTCATTATTAATGGTGATATGTAGCTAGACAAATGTCGAACCAGATCCTAGTTTCGACCTTTAAATGCAAATCGTTAGAATTAACATCATGAACAATACTAAGTATTTTATTCATCAGTAACTTAAGAAACCATTATTAATATTTAAAAAGAATATTGTATTAATGAAAATAAAAGAAAAAAAAATGCAAAGCTAGGTACTTATTGCCATACGTTCGCTGATTCAGATGTTAAAAATTTTGCTGTGAAGAGAATCGAAAAAGCAATTGGACACCTACACTCATATGCAGAAAAAGCCATAGTTATTTAACCAATGTTACTCGAACCACGAAAAACACGACTTTCAGGCTAAAGGTGACCTTGAATATAACTAACACTTTATAGTCGGCCGCGTCGTACCTGCCACGTTAAACAAAAGTTATGCAAATAAGTAGAATACGTGAACATACATACACTCACGCCCTAGGCAGCTTGTAAACGTGACCAATCTGTTAGTTCGGGTAATGTATAAGTATAAACCCTATTATTCGGCTAATGTGTTGGGTAGATTAGATTACCTATTATCTCTCTGGATGTCACCGTGATATATATTCTAATCGCTGTAGTAAACAAGAACCCTGTCATACACCTCGCATAGGTGAGTCTAAACGGCAGTCGCCATTATAATGAAAACACTAAATAGGTAAATTCTAAACAGTAACCACTTACCTCGTTGTCATACCAAATTTATATTGTTTTTAATACAGCACAAATCGGTTAAATTGGGGAGGAGTTTCTGTATATTGTGCTAGGTTGTTTTAGACGATTTTGCTTACCTATTGTACTTTTTAAGAACACAAATTTGAAAATCTATAATCGTCGACTGATTCACCTAAAACGACCACGCTGACTTAAAGAAACGTGCATTGAATCCGCCATGAAATTCTTTCACTTACTCTAATATACCCAAACATAAGCGCAGGTCTTGAGATGTTTTTAAAAGGCAAACACTGAAGATCTGCTAATCATTAAAAATGTAAAAACAAATGTTAAAAACACACAAAATTAAACCAGTGCGTACTAGGCACATAACTTACGGTGCCGAGACATGGCTACAGCTGTTAGAAGTGCTATGGAACGTGCTATGGAAATCTCATATGCTCTCTGAAGCATAAAATTCACGAAGTCACCCGACAGAAAACAAAATTACTGACATAGCGCACAGAATTAGTAAGCTGAAGTGACAGTGGGCTGGCCATACTCGTATCTGCCGAAGAACCGACAACCGGTGGGATAAACGAGTTCTTGAGTGGATTCCGCACATAGCTAGGACGCCCACCGACCAGATGGAGTGATGATTTGCGAAAGGCTTTAGGTGAATGCTCATTGTGGGATGCCTATCTTCAGTCCAGGGGACTAGAATAGGCTGATGATGATGACAAAATAAACAAGGTGAAATAAAAAGAGTAAAATGCTGCTTGTTAGTAACCTTCTGGACAGAGTGGTCGTAGTGATTCCGTTACACCCTCTACAAATACGGATATCGGATTAATTTCTATCTTGCGGTCTGTTAGGTATATTCGTCAATATTGATACCGACCACTTGTTATACCTACTTTTATGTTTTTGGTTATTTGAATGCTTGATTGGTACCGGAGTTAATGACGCGGTACATCTCTGGAACTTTCAAAAATGGCTATATAATCCTACATACACCTACTAGGGAGTGCTTCCGCTTCTACATCATCATGAAAAGCCCTTGACAGCCCACTGTTGAAATTTAAACCTCCTAATTTTTTCATACCGAATCTCCACGCTTTTTTGTGTAATACTTTTTTACTTATTTAATAGGATAATTTTTATAATACCATAGCTATTAATATACAAACTTATCATAAACGTAATAAAAATTATACATTTAGAAGAGATTCTAACCAAGATGGCTTGCACCAAATTCTTAAAAACATTTAGGTGGATACTTAAACAAAAACTTCATATAAAAAACGTTAAACGTCATTCTTAACGTGTTTAAGAATTTGGTGCCAGCGGGGCTTAAATCGCTGCCAAGTTGGAATTCCCAGAATATTGGCGGCGTTACTTCTTTAAGTTGAATACGTTGTCGGAGGTACGCACCAGCACGATAACTCTTGAATTTCTTTTTAGCACTCGACTATGGTCCCACCCGTTTCGACCCAAAACGACGTAAATAATTACCCCTGGCTTAGGGATCCATTCATTTTTGTGCCGATAAGGTCCTCGGCCGTTGGTTCTGCCCCTAGCCCTAATGTGGGATAAGACCAGGGTACCTACGCAGGTCGCATCCCACACCAGGGATCGCCCTTGTAGCGACATCTCTTGCTCCGACAGAGAAGCTAAACAATACTCACATTACGAGTACACGAACACAAGGTTGGCAAGCATCCGTACATATATGGCGTTGACTGTTCCTAAATCGCGCTAGAGAGGTGTTCCAACTAAGATCCGCGATATAAATAGTACTTCCGACGTTGAGCGGACCCTTGGTTCCCTGGTCACAACACCCCGCTAGGTGGGTAATTACCTTTTTCCACCTTTTTCATCTTCGCTTATTAACATTGGCAACGCTCATTCCGCCACACCCTTATGACCAAGCAACGAGCGTCATGCCGTCATGGCCTTTTCCATCATCCCAAGTTAGCCAGTGGCAAGGGCACGGCGGATGAAAGTTTAGTCATACAGGTTATGATGTCCAAAAGGATATCTAAACGCTACAGCAATGGCAGCGATGTTGTTCATTTACATTAATACCAAGGCGCAGGCACACTGAAACAGAAAGTGTAGCTCCCGCAATTAGAGCAAGGTACCCAATATCTCGCTTCGAAACGTCAAGAACACGTGCTCGATCTGCAGTACTAACCGAGCTTTCTAAAAGTGTAGAGAAAAAGCCAATCTGCAAAGCGGCTCGACCCAAACCTTATAGTCTTTGGGAGTTAAAGTTGGTGGGAAAATCTCCACGCTTGGTAATCGGGTAAGAAAACGTAGCTAGAGCGTCATATCTGTTGCACTTCTTGCCCTACGCCTTTTCCCATTATCTGGAGTCGGGTCATTTACCACGAATCATAATGATGTATTGAGGAATGGTCCTTCAGGTCCTGTTGCACAGTCGCCGTCGACGCGTCTTCGGCAAATGTTAGACGCCTACACGCATATGCAGAAAAAGCCATAGTTATTTAATCAATGTTACCCGAACCACGTAAAACACGACTTTCAGGCTAAAGGTGACCTTGAATATAACTAATGCAACATGTGGTCTTTGGGGTGACGGAGCACGCCCATACCGTCGTATTCTCGGGTTCAGGTGTAACTTCCACGAATTTGGGCATTGCGTACTTTGTCCAGCGTAACATTTCCGGTCGTGTAGTTTGGACAGGTGATGTCGCGCTCTGTGCTGTTGAAACTTGCACCGTTTCTAAAGCTGTGCTTACATAATTTTACTTTTATTTATCACTGCTGAACAGATGATTTCACTGGGGTTAAGGGTCGGGCTAGCATTCGATATGCTGCTGACCGAAATGGGATTAAAGGTGTATCTAAAATAAGGCACAGTTTAAAAACATAACCCACAGGACCCGAATTATTATTTATAAAACTCAGGAATATTATTAGCTATATCGAAACTTAGCTACCTTTTAATATTTGTATAGAAGTATAGGTAGAATCTGCGAATGAAACTCTATCTGATAGACCTCTATGACGGCATAGAAGTTTCACATCACATCAACAGCCCATACTTAGTTCACTGTGGGCGGGCATTGCCATAATCTCCACTAGAAGGCGGGTCATTCTGCTCCCATTTTGTCAGTCACCGAAAAGACACTAACCTGATATTTAATCTCGTAAATGTCGCATCTACGCTAAATTGTGGTCGATCTGTATCTCAAAATATCCCCCAGAAAAATTACAAAATTAAAATATTACCGTCGTACATAACATCCGCCTTATGTACATCCTGACCACATCGAAAATATTTACCACAAACATGCCCACTCAATTCGCTTCCCGTTCCATTCCAGGCACGTACCAAGGGCAATGGATGCGGGGGTTGCGGCACGGGTACGGCGTCCGCACGTCGGCGCCGTTCGGGCTGGCGTCGCACTACCGTGGGGGTCACCGCGACCCGCGCGGCTCGCAGGCCTCCCTCGCCGAGGCGGGTACCCCGGACCCCGCGGAGAGACGCACTACGCGCATGGACGACGCGCGAGGCGGGTTCGTCCTCAAGGCGAGCTCGGACGAACCCACCGGAAGAAGGAACTCGCTCGTCGAGAAATCGAGAAACAAAATCCTCTCTGTGAGTATCAAGGGTGCGGGTGGGTCGAGTGATTGCTTTGATAATGCAGTATGTGGGGTGGTTGTCTAACTACTTTTTTACTTAAATGTCAATTAAGTTTAGTTTCGTAAGCATGGCTATAAAACGAAAAACTTCCAACTGAATAAAGTTAGATAATCATCGCTTAAATATTGTTATTCGTATTTCAATATGTTTGAGTTAAAATTTTGTCGTTTATACGTTGAGTCTGTTTTTTTGTAGCTTAGCTTAGTATAACTTGATCGAAATACATTGACACAATTTAATGTCAAGTATCCAATTTTAAATGGCATGGGACAGTACGAGAAACATCATAGTTTATAATACTCTAAATATTATTCACCATAGTTCCACGCTTCACAGATATATCTTTATGTTTGTTTCACTAATATAGACGTAAATATAAAATATTTATCTTTAGCTAATAATTATTAATTTACGCCTTGATGTGGGCTTCCTAACTTATCATACTAAAATTATGTTTTACTTCATTTGCAAGCCTATATCACGAATACAATTAGAAGAAGTAGTTGTAGAAAAGGTAAGAAAACTTCAATGCTATTTTGATCAGCATTACGGATACATTCCATTATTCTGTGAATCTGAATGAAGCACACAAATATGGTATATTTGTGTATTTGATTCAGTACGCAAACGCACGAATGCTTGATTAGTGACGCACTTGGCTAAAAAACGATACCAAGAATTTTAGTCATCACGTTCTGTCGAAAGGAGAGTGCTAGCAGGGAATAAAGTCAACGGTACTGTGCACGTGGTAGTGAGTAACCAAGCATTGTCACAAAACGCATGAATGGATATTCACAATGGCGTGCTGGTGACAGCGCTTATGTATAGAAGTGAATGTTGGGTATAGCAGAAGAAACATGAAATACGAATAAATGCGGTGGAAATGTCGTCCCTACGGAGTATATGTGGGGTCACTCCACGTGATAGAATGAGTAATAATGTTGAGTTTGTAGTAAGCTGAAGGATGGTGTGGTAACTAGAATTGAAAAATATATAGTTTGGACACATGGAGAGGGTTAAGTACCTTTAACCGGCGTCAACGTATGAGAAGATGTATGAATGTGAAAGAGGCAAAAGAGCTTAGGTGTGTCAGGATCACTGGTGGTACTCGATACTCTCTGTCTACCCGTATGGGTTAGGGGCGTGGGCGTGTGTATGCCAATGAGGAGTTTTCCAGTAGGTATTGATAGTTGGTCTCAAAAAGCATCAATAGATGGCGCTCCTACAATTTTGGTAATCTTTTTATAATCTGTATGATGGTGGCAGTGATTTCATGCAGCCAACTAATACTAAACTTAAAAATAAAATGTTTATTAATATAAACATAATTGTTAGAGGTTGAACGAAGTGTAAAAAGAAATATTTATAGAAGTTGGCACTATGTTAAATTATTATTACACCCTCTAAAATGGTTGAAAACTATTGACAAATACAATATTATCCAATACAACGTACCCAGTGTTTATATCCTGTTTGCTAAGAACCTATTTCAAGCGATTATCAATTACCAAAATTGTCGGAGCGCCATCTAGTGAGTGGTTAGGAATGCTTTAGATACCTATTGGAAAACTGCTCATTTCGTTCGTTCGTTATTGTCAATTTTTAATTCTGTAGTTTGTGGCTGACTTGTAATCCTATTTAGGAAAAAGCATCAACTGCATGGAAGTTATTATTAAAATCTGGATTATCGTAGAGTTTAAACATATAAACAACATTCCTTACCGTCATCTCAGATAGTTTCGTTATAAAAACAAGATTGGTTACCTACATGTGTAGGTATAAATACCAACACAATGTTCACGAGCTACCGTAGTACACGTGGACTGTACAAACTGCTAAACTAAGGTTAATTCATATTATTAGTTAGTGTTTAGTTTTATAATAGTGTTCTTTAGTTCTTTAGTTTGATTGTAATATTACGTTGTACCTAGCCAGAAAGTTCTTTTCAATTCAAAATTATCTTCGAACTGCATGATTAACAAAAATTATATTGTTTAAAACAGACTGTAATATCACTTGACTCTTTCTATATGTTTGATGAGAAGGTTATAATACAGACGCGGCGTTGAGGCGTGTACCCCGCCACAAATTTATCTATGCCGGTGAGAGTCGCTACTGTCTCCGCGACGCCATTAGATCTGACAATTTTCAGCGATCTTAGTACCCGATTTGAGCACCAAGTTGGTGAGCCAGTGAACCGTGAGTGACCAGCGTCTTGGATTCCAGAGGCTGCGCAAGCCGAAGAGCGCGGGCGAGCTGGAGAAGCGCGCGGGCTCGGTGCGCTCGGGCAGCTCCGGCGGCTCCGGCTCCTCGTGGGTCTCCTCCGTGGAGAGCTCACACTCCGCCATGACGCACGCCTCCTTGCAGTCTCACTCAAACGCCAGCTTCTTTGTCGAGGTGAGACGGAGACACGGTCCTATGAGTCACCTTACCCTTTGAAATGTGTGAATAAAATGGGTCAGTTAACTCGTATCACCGAATATATTTCGAACTGTCCCAGGCCGTCTGCTTGTTAACGCACGCATTGAGGCAGCGCACGACATGTTTACTTGGATTATGAACAGCTACATAACACTAACTAATATTATCGTTTTTATCGATAAGCCATAGGTTCTCAACAGTAACGGAAAAGTAAATTGTTTACGCAAAATACATCCTCATGATAGTAATGCAAATATTAAGATACATAATTGCATCCCAACTAAAGAACAATGAAGTAGAAGTTATTTACTTGTAACGTATCCTACAGACATTCCATTTACATTATAGGACCATTGATCACATAATCATATTTTTTATAACATCAACTCCATAGGTAAATACAGTATTTACTTTTCACTAAAGTCCGACACTTCATTCTGGCCTTACAGGACGAACATCTAGACGCAAGTGTGACCGAAACATACCTGGGCGAATGGAAGAACGACAAGCGCACCGGGTTCGGTGTGAGCGAGCGCAGCGACGGCCTCCGCTACGAGGGCGAGTGGTTCTCCAACAGGAAGTACGGCTACGGAGTGACCACATTCAAGGACGGCACGAAAGAGGAGGGGAAGTACAAGAACAACGTGCTCATCACCAGCCAGAAACGGAAACATCTGTTCCTCATGCGCTCGGCCAAGTTCCGCGAGCGGGTCGACTCGGCGGTCAACGCAGCGCAGCGGGCCTCCAAAATAGCATTGCAGAAAGCCGACATCGCTATCACTAGGTAGGGACTGTTTTTCATACTTTACTGCTTTGTTATCATACATTCTGTTGTTGACTCACCAAATTAGTTGAGGACCTTTAAAGTTTCGTCCGATTCCGTATCGATTCAGCCCAAATTCAATCTCAATTTTTGCAAAAGATTTCGTTTTGATACCGGTACCGAATTGAGAACAAGTGTTTCGCGGGGTACAAGGACCAAGACTTTAACTAAACTCTGGTCGAAACGAGATTTTCGATACCTTGAAGTCGAGGTATTTTTAATAAGTAGTTTATGATAATGGCGCCAGTGGTTTTTGCCTTAGGTATGTATCGGTAGTGATAAAATCATATGTGTGTTGTCTAAACTAATTTTATATAGAGACGGGGTTTGTATAGTTGCAAGGGATAAACACACCGCTACATACAATACCTAACCGATTAAAACTATATATAATGTGCTATTCGTACAAAAGTGATTATTCTACGGTATTAACTACAACTGAACTTTTTGTTGCAGAACCGTCACCGCCAGAGGAAAAGCCGAACAAGCCGACGAATCGGCAGACCAAGCAAAAGAAGACTGTGATATAGCACAAACGACTGCGAAGCAGTTTGCCCCAGACTTTAAGCATCCCGGCTTTGATCGAATAGGATTAAGAGAAAAATATAGACAAAGACCTTATGAAACACAGGTTTCACCTGTACCACAAGAATCTGAAAAGATCTTGGACGGAAAGAGCATTCCAAATCATATCCCTCCGATGCATTCACAGCTCCCCCAGATGAATAAGATTCCTAACGCGATGTCATCAAGAAGACCATCTACTCAGTACCCTAAGACAGTTCAATCAATAGATCCAAGATTAGCGAATAGCACCAATTATAGTACCGATAATAGAACGCTCGGGCCCACGAGCACGTACGACCCCTACGCTGCCAAACAGGACGCGTGGCCGCCCCAGAATACTCAAGCACTAATTCCAGATAGTCAAAAGTCGTACTTACCAAACGAACAAGTGAGTATGTATGGGCCCAGTTCGGCAGCGAGTGGAGCCCAACCTCCCTATCGGTTGAACAGGCAAGACGCTATCCAACATCAACAACCGATCGATCAAAGTAGCCAACAGTTTTCGAACCAGGGACGTCGGTTATCAGCAGGCATGCGGACATCGGTGAATCAAAACATCGGAAATCAAAGACCACCTCAGGAATGGAACGCTCCCCAACCGCCGGTCAGACGGCAGAGCGTGCTGGCGCAGCCGATGCGCGAACCCCAGGAGGTGACGTACTTGGACGGGGGCTCCACGGCGTACGGCCGCGACGGCTTTCGCGGCGGCACCGTCACGTCCGAGGGGCCGCACCTGAACATGGATCCTCAAGGCTACCGGCAACCTATGGAGCAGCAGGGATATCGTCAGGCGATGGATCCGCAAGCGTACAGACAGATGCCCGATCAACAGATGTATCGGCAAGCGCCTCAGGACCAAAGCGCATACCGCCAGGCGCCGTCGGACGCAGCGTACCGTCAGCCGCTCGCGCAGGAGCAGGATATGATGAATGGAGCTGCTCGCCAGGCGCGTCCGCCGAGCATCGACTACTTCGACCACTACAAGAGGCCACCGAGCAGGGATTCCAGTGTGGATCGGTACGGGCGGCGCTCGCGGCAGCCGTCGGTGGAGGCGATGCCGAGTGGCGGCGGGGGTGGGGGCGGGGGCGGGGGCGGGTCGCGGGCGGGGTCGGTGGCGCCGCAGCCGCAGCCGGCGCCGGCGGCGATGTCGCGGCCCGCGTCGCGCGCGGCCACGCCCGCCGCCGGCAACGGCCACCTGGCCTCGGGCCGCGGCTCCATATCGCGCGCCGGCTCCCGGGAGCCGCCGCCCTTCGAGGAGTCCCTGATACGGAAGCGCACTCTCGGACAAGACATTTCGCCGTCTCCGTACCAGCCCAAGCGCACGGAGAGCTTGTACGTGACGCAGAACCCGGCGCCGCCGCCCGCGCCTATTCCCAGAGGCGGAGGAGGCGGAGGGGGTCGGAAGGTAAGTTGAAGAAAATGTATTTCTTATTTTTTTAATTTGGACAGTCATGCCAACAAAATTATGGTAGCAATTTCGACAGCGCCCATTATTCTGAACATTTTTATTATAACGTTTAAGCAATAAATACGACAATCACTTGAGTTGTTCTGGAAACCTGAATTTATAGCTTTTCTATTATTGCAATTAAAATCTTCAAGCTCCAATAGCGTTTAGGGACATATCGCTTGGCTGAAATAGATCATTATGCGTCGGACAGTAATGGCGTATCGTATAGCGTGACTGAGGTAATAAAAATGTGCAGAATGAAGCGTTCCATCAAACTATCAAAATTACATTTAAAGCAACTTATATATTTTTAAATATGCGTGAACAATAATCGACTTACACCGAACTAGAAACTAAATTGGGTTTGGCCGCGAACATTGAAGTTTATATATATGTTGAAAGCGGACCGGGGGCGCAACTGGGACATAACACCAAGATGATGATGATGACTTCAAATTAATGCTTGATACTAATTTTTTTTTCGTTTTCTTGCTTTTTATCACGAGTACATGCATATCCCTTGGTATCAAGAACTAATTTAATGTCATCCTATATTCATTTTTACTTATCTTTGATTTGATGCGGGCGAGATTGATACTATTCTTTGATATTATTGTAAAACAAAGTCTCTTATCCGTACAAGATCGGTCGCAAAGTCTAAAACAAAAATGAAAAAATATGAGGCACATTTCATCAGCGAATATGTTTATATTTGCATGTTAAATAATAACAACAAAATCACCGTAAATGAGGCACACTATTCCAAGAGGAGCGCAAATTTTTGCATTTACTGTTTTATTAGACTAACTAGGAGGAACTTCTAACCCTGTAATCCTTACTACATTTAGAGTTTTTAGAGGAACCTGGCTCCACAAACTACTGGTACCACGAATCTTTCGTAGAATCGGGACCTATAAAGTTACACCAGCGTAACATAAACCACGTTACACACACAAGCACACAGAAGTTAAAGCTGAAGTTGCTGTTTTGTGTGATTATAGTATACAAATACCCTCAACGCCAAATCCTTTAAGTTTCGAAATTGATTTCAATTAAACTATGTTTAGCACTGACAGCTCTCAGAAAACTGGCCCACTATGGAGAAAACCAGAACTCTGTCTGAAAGAGTGGAGAGAAAAATTTACATATTTCTGAATTGATTGTGTGGTAATCCTAGCTTACGCATCGAACTTTAGCTTTCTGCATCCTCAGGAAAATACTCTAATAATTTTGATGATAGTTACTGGAAATTTATAAAAACCGAAACTATAATGGCATGAAACCTATCTCAATAGTTCGCTGATGATACAGGTGGGCCAAAAATTGCACTTTTAAAACTTTTATTTCTAGAAACCCATTAGTAGGAAGGACGCACGGGAAACGAGACACAATGCACCGTTTATTGAAAATTTTGTCACGAAGGGCTCTTTAAGAACAACAGCGTGCTTTTTTAATTAAACCAATTAACAAAAACAGCTGTTTTCTAGCGTTGAGAAGATCTTGTTTACGGTGGAGGTCCATAGTCATATCAACGATCGAGTCAATAACAATTATCAATATTAGAACACCAAAGGTTTCTGTTCCTCGGTAAGGTGATATCGCTGAGGTCCTGATTGAGTATCTCAAAAGTAGGTTGAGTATCTTAAAAGCGCATCTCAATAAATCGACGACAATACCAAACAAAACCTCCACAACGCAATCCAAACGCATACCTATTATCGCAGCATGTCACAGTGCATTTTTTAAAAGTTTACGGAATAAGTTGCAGTAGCTCAAACACAGTGCAAAGGACGAGGAAGGGTTCCCCTTCTTTTATAAGAATAAATTTTAGTATGTATATATATTTTAAAGTAACATATTTTGTAGTTTTGTTTCTATTGAAGTTTCACAAGCCCTAAGATTAATGGTGATTTGAATTTATGTTCCGATGTTAGTCAGAAATCTTTAAAAATAATTACTATTTTTACTGTTCTGTGGGAGATTGCTACGGCGTTGACCGCTACGTGCGTAGCAGTCTATAGTGCGTAGGCGTAGTGAGGTCGCGTAGTATTCCTGCGCTACGGTGTAGCTGTGTCTATGGAATGCAATCGTAGCATTCGTGACGTATTCTTTATAATTCTAGTTTCGTCAATTAATGTAACGTGTGATATACAATTTTAATAGTTTCAATACCTGAGTACTCGTGCCAATCCTCCTCATTCTAACGGTAAATCCCGTCGCAAGTGATAAATCTGCCAGCCAGGGTCCGATAACGCTTTCAGGGTTACTGAAACCGATTTCCAACCCGAATCCGTAATTAAAAATTTGTGTAATTTTTGCTTTTGTACGTGCGGCGACTGTCTTCTGACCCGCACAACCTGTTAGGGAAATGCCGATTCGCTAGAGCCTCATCCATCTGTCAGTAACGGACCGCGAGCAGATGATGTTAGTTTGGCCCCTGAGATGGTGGTGGAGCCCCGTAACCCTCCGTGTAATAAGAAATCGTACAGATAAATAAATAAATCCTATAGAAAATTAGGTATATACAGCGTAATATGGGATAGCCTGGAGAAATCCGATTTGCGCATTTGTTTTTTTTTTGTATATAAATAAAAGCATAATTTAATTTTATGATTGAAAATTATACTTAGATTTTGCTGACCAAAACAATAGATCTTGAAATCTTTTTAAAGATCTTTATTTATTTTTTAAATGGTGTTGTAGTGGAAATTGTGGTGGGATTGAATTTCTAAAGTAAGCCAATTATTCGAGTAAAGTGTCATATGAAATGGGTTAGAATGTTAACACCATTTAAAAAAATTTTTCCTACATTCTACACATTTGGAATTTTTATAGGCAATAAGAAAATAGCCTAAGTTGCTAAGCAATAAGAAAAAGATGAATTTCATTGTGTAGATATAATAAGACCACGTTAAGTCCGAATCGCTTTTTAAAAAATTTATTAAAAATTTATTATGGCAACTTATCTTTATCGTCTTTTATCCGTCATAGAACGTAATTAATAAAAGTCATAACAAAGAATTTGACTGACTTGAAAAATATTATTAAAGCGTTTGGCACATTGGATCTAAGAGAGGTAGGGCATAGCGGGGTATCTCGTTCGAATTGGAGCCGCCCGACTGGGGAAGTACCTCCACCTTACAGAATATCGCAGCTAAATAATACTCTTTTAAATAGTATTGTGTTTCTGCCGGTGAGTAAGGTTTCCAGTGCTCCATGGGGTGGGGATTTGGGGAACCGTGGCTTTGGCAGTGGAGTGGCATTTGCTTTTTGTTGCCAGAGCAACGTGTTATAGAGGTGGGCAACGCATTAGCGATACTCTTGGTGTTGCTAATGTCTATAGGCAGTGGTGACCACTTTCCACCAGGTGGCCCGCTTGCCTGTTTGCCTACTGTATAAAATAAAAAAAAAAAAAAAAATTGGAACGCCACACGTAAAACGCATCCACGCGCGTGGCAGCGGATCCGCATCACCGTACGTTTCCATAGACAACTCTAGAGCTGCAGTTCCATCGACCGCTCTAGTGTTACAAGATTCGTCATTCTCATCATGAAGTGTGTCGACCCTTTATCCGTCCAACCAAAACAAGCGAGGCGAGCTTTGGCGCGAGAGTGTCGCCTTACCAACTCCCTTTATGCCACTCTGCGAGAGCCTTCCCCTGGCCATAAATTACAATGGTTCCGACCGGTTTGGAAGTTTTTAAATAGGCTTCAGGACTCAGACCGGCCGGACTCGGCCGGAGCAAGGAGAACATGTCAAGGGGATTTTCGGGTGACTCCAAAGCCTGAGCCTGCGGTGCTCCCTAAAAGATGGCTTATCTCTTATTGTGCCCTGCGTGCCCATTGCATGCAAACATTTGCACGCAGGAGGATCTGATGACAGCCGACGATAGCGCTGTTAATATGGCTAAGTTTTGGGCAACAATAATACATAGGCGTAGCGAGGGGGGGGGGGGTCAGGGGGTTCAAACCCCCCCAAAATTTCACACCGCCTGCGCCGCGTGATCAATCCAAATTTTTACAGCCAAAATACCATAATTTTCGAGCTCGGTACGCTCGCTAATTCATTAGTTTTCGTTAATAAGTTTGCTCCAGCTCTTTTTAATCATAAATTGAAAAATTTCAAGCTCGCTGCGCTCGCTCATTTATTAAATATTTACACCAATGGCGCCGCGTACTTATTTCGGATTTAAAGAGTCAATATGTAGGTATACCAAAAAGTCCGAGCCTAGCTCGCTGCGCACACTCAGTCACGATATTAAAAGGAGGTACGAATCCTATATTTACAAGTTTTAATCTTGAACCCCCCCCCCCAAACCAAAACCTGGCTACGCCCGTGTAATAATATAATGTTTGTCATTGACACGCTAACGCTATCAAGAAGAAGATCGGGTAAGATATCATAAATATATGAAGGTTAGAACAATGGCCTTATCATTTAAAGAACATCGCCTTGATTGATACGATCCAAGTCCGTAATATTCTTGTCTTTCGTATAGGTGCATCTCTTTCGGTTCATTGTCTCTTTCTCTCTGCATGATGTCGATGCATCGCCTTCATAGCCGATTAGGCCTCAGCTATAGAATATTTGCTCCATGAAGCCTTCGTCTAAACCGCACTTACAAAGCGAGCTGTCCCGAATGCGAAGTTTATATAATACATACAACAAATAGTAGAAGTAAACATCCCTGGAAAATCTAAGACTTGCTAGAATATTTAAATAATGTTTTCCTTTGACTAACTAAGAGACCTGTAATTGTTATGTTCATCCCATTTCGAATACAAATCCGGCAGAGCCAGAGCCGAAAATCGTCACAGTTTGTAATGGGCATAAACGTCCGACCAAACCAGCGCGTCAGCGACGCCGCACGACCGCAACGCGAAATTAAAGCGTTAAAAACGCGAACCAGGAACTCCATTTCTCTGATCCGTTTCTCTAGTTGGCGAAATACATTTATTTATCAGTTTCTACGGCGTATGCATGTTTATGCGGTTACAACATGCTAACATACGCTCTAGCAGCCAAACCATAATGTTTGGATAAGTGCAAAGTATTTACCATAATCATAGAAAAAGAAGTAGTTAGAAAAGCTAAGTAGGCGGTGCAGGCGCGCCACAACTATGAGCAAATGGGCTACTTTCTTCCAAAAGGCGCGAACGCGCCGTCAGTCTCTTGCGGAATTCATCGGAGTGCGCATCAAAAAAAGCTGTGCCTATGGTGTTAAAAATATGCCATCTTGAGCAATAGTTAATTGCAAAGCAAGAAGCTAACAGACTTCTAAAACAAAAGGAGTGATTTTATTTCACCGTTAAGTCTAAAACCTTGTACTTATCAATATTTTAGGAAAAATATTCACCCGCGCTCAAGGACACCTTGCGCCCAATCTAGTGCTGTGCACATGAACCGTTACAGAAATTAAAATTCATCATTTCAATTTCTGCCCGGACGGGAAACGAACCCGCAACCTCTTGAATGGCAAACTAGCATGTTAACCACTGAACCACTCAGGACGTCACACACTATCATACTCCTGACATAACTCTGCCGTACTCCTGCCATACCCCTACGGTAAATCTACCGTACCCCTACTCTCTCTATATCCTCTCTACGCGTCCTTCAACCCCGCCTCACCCCGCTCAATATAATAACATTTTCAGTTCATTATTATTAAATATATATTAAATAATAAATACCTTAATAATAGTTAGAATTTTATCGAAATATTAATATCGATAATAATTCGATTTTGTCAATCCCTAGCGTAAATGTCAACTCAGAGGGGATTTACAGCACACACGCAACGCAATGTGTGTATGTGGTAGTGACCGATGGACTAATCACAGCGCTCCGTTTGACTTTGCGTGTGCGTATGTAAGCCTGTGCATATTAAGTTGCATGAGTAGTGGTCAAAATAGTGGGGTCGGGAACGGCGGCATCGGTTTCGTTACTAATGGCGAAGATGCCATTTCTATCGTGTTCTGTGACCATAATAATATATATATATGAAGTTAAAAGGAACACTATCGCAGCCTAGTGGACTCTTCAAGTTAACAAGTACTAGTTGACCAACTAATAAAATGTAGTTGGATTAGCAAAAATTTCATACAAATTGTATGTAAAAAAAATTGAACTATATTTGTTACTCTGTAATGAGTTTATAGTATCAGAGGGTCCTCTTTTTGTCGTATTAATAAATTATTAATACAAAATAAAAATAAAAATTGTTTTGTATATATAATACATTTATTTGACAAAGTATAATGCGGACTAAAGTCCATGTGCGCTTTTCATGGGCACGGCGTAGCAACGCTACGCAGACCTTGCTTTTCCGCTACGTACCTTCGTACCAATATCTTACAAAACTGAAAAACACGTAAATTTTTTAAAGATTTGAAACTATATTATGTTAAAAAATAAATACAAATCATACCATTTCAGCATTTATAGGGTCACCCGAAGAAATCTTGCAAAAGAGGTTACACAGATATCTTTTGGCTCACCTCTTAATGCCTCTATTAGAAAGAGCTGCGTCATAAATTCCTCTTTAAATTCCTATGCGCTAGCTTTATTAGTTTTCGTGACCAAACTACTTCCAGTTCCAGTTTAAATATGTGTTTAAAATTATACGTCGCAGATGTCATAGCCGAAACCAGACGCATTTATTACTACGAGTACGATAAACAAGGAACTGACTGACTTTGCCAAGCAAATAACGCTTACAATTGACCTTTCCTCGTGAAATACGCGGTTTGTGAAAGCTTGTTGTGTCATTTAAGTACTGTACATCGATAAATCACTACATATTATAAAGGAAAGTCCCACGCCTCGTCTATCTGTCTCTCTGTTTGTCTGTTCGCGATAAACTCAAAAACTACTGAACGGATGTTCGTACTGTTTTGATCATTAGACAGAGTGATTCATGAGAAAAATGTTTGGTGTATAATTTGTTAAGGTGGGAAGCCGGGGCGGGTCGCTAGTATAGACTAAAATAGGCTGTTATTACAAACTTCCAGTACATATATTTTAAGATTCTTGTCTTGTCTTTGTCATCTCTTGTGTGATTGTTGTCACAAATTATTTACAGACTGCGGTTGCTGCGCGTACGCAGTTTGTAAGCGTAGATAAAAGCTTGTAAGATACGCAGCATTGTACATGAAATTGGGATCGGATAATAAAAATGGCTTTCTCGTTAAGTTGCTACCGCCCTTGTTAGTCTAAAAATATTTAACCTTCCTCTTAGAATGGCCTATTCAACTCTCAGAAGTAGATCGTAAAATAACAAGCAAACAAACACATGCATGCTATTTATTTTTACATACATCTTCTGCTTATCCTATGCGCCTGCTATTCAGTTCTAGTTATATGTTTAAATGCATCGTCAGCCCAAAATAGATACATTGACACTTAATTACGTAATAAATAGATGCAGATAGGACAGCAATCGACAGGCCAGTTGACTGATAAAGCTCGGTCGGTGCAGCGCATCGCATATATCCTATAAGTATAGTCCGTACAGCAAAGGCGCGGGCGCGGGCGAGCGACGTAGGCGCGGCGGGAGCTCAGCCCGTTCTATTTCTAAATTGAGACAGTCGCTCACTGCCGGCATCCGCGAGTCACCTTTCGCTAAAATTATCTGAAAATATTCAAAATATCCGGTAAACCTACATTATTAACCGACAAATTAAATACGAACCGTGCAGCTGGCATTAATAAAATGCCGCCATACCCTCTATTTGGCGGCTTACGTAAAGTGAACATAACCAAGACCTTGAAATAAGTCAGTTTGACTGCAAATTTTAGACCGATAAATCTTCAGTGGGACTATATGCCAAGAAACTGTTGTGTTAAACAAAAATGTGGTACCAAGGAGACGAAGATGAGGACGAAGACCTCTTGTGCTCGCCGGCGATCCTCGCGCGGCGAGCCTCCGAGAGCTGGATTAACGTGCCTCCTGTAGAGGTAACCCTACGCAGCTACATTGCAGAGTCACTTATTTCATTTCTTTTCCTTTTTTATTTATTGGACTAGCCACGCATTACTTTATAAAAAACAAACTTAAAATAAGTCAATTTTGCCCTAGCACATAGACATATAACTTTGTAAACACAGTATGCTAATACGAAACCCCTTTATTATACGTGGAGGACTTTGTTTTACAATACGTAGCGATTTCCAAATGCAATAATATTTCTTCAATGTGTGAGTATAAAACAGTAGCATTTAGTATCTATAGATATCGAAATTGCACGTCATGGACTCTTTAAGGCTTCACAGCCTTCACACGATAACTGCTAACGTTGGGACTGTCTGCCTAATAATACATTAAATCGAAGAAACAAAGGAAACAAAGGAGCACCAAAACTCCGGTGTTTATTTTAGGGCACCGGAATCAAACATTTGACTATGGGCATTAAACAGTGGCGTAGCGTGCCCTTCGGGGGCCCCGTATCAATAGTTGTGTAGGGGCCCCCCTAGCAGATACCCTAAACTACGGGGGGGGGGGGGGGGGGTTAGGTACTAATGATTAACTTAATATTGTTGTATGAGGCTGAGAGTATTCATAACTAATAGTCTCGTAGTTCGTAACTAGTAGTCATTGAAAGAGCGAGCGCAACGAGCTCGAAATTTTTGTAATTTATCCATTAAACCTTGCGCGATTTAAATAAAAAATACCGTAAAATCAGCAATATGACGATAGCGCCGGGCTATCTCGAAATTTTTGACGAGATTGTATAATATAATCAACTTCGCTATCAGTTAATGAGCGAGAGTAAGAACTCGAAATTTCTTGATATATTTACTATCAAAACGTTCCATTATTAACTTGAAAACAGGCAAATTCAAAGATTGATTGCGTGTGAGCCAAGACGATTATGCGTGTGGGCCAAGATTATTATGAACCAGGTCCCCGTTTAGGAAAGAACGGAGTAAGGAGTTTCTTAAGCCTTTGGTGCTACCGGTAGTGCTAAAAATATGAAATTTTCAATATGAGATCAAAATTGTTGTCATTTTTGCCATCTGATAGGCGCACATTTTACACAAAGTTCAATGAAGCAATAAATGAATGCGCGTGGAGTGCTACGTTGACTTGTTTTTATTTCAGTAAAAATGATAATTATCTCTTGAACGAAAGGTGAATGACAACGGATTGTATCACTTGATTTCAATTGCCTTTTTTGCGGAGGGTTTGAAATTCTCTATAAAATAATTTTTTTTTCCGGGAAATGGAAAGTTTAACTGAAATCATGGTCCACGAGTTTTTGCTTACACCCGTTTGGGGGCCCCTATGGCCCGGGGCCCCGTATAATTGATACGGCAGATACGGCGGTAGCTACGCCCCTGGCATTAAACCTCTATATATGTGACTCTAACTTCCATGTCGTCTATCAGATGATCAACATGCCACAGACACTGCAAGAAATTACTCTGCGTGTGAGCATTCGGCCAATATGTGGCTGTAATAATATCATCTCTTCATCAAATGGGAATAAGATCGTTAAATGGCTAGCTAATCCCGTGTCACTGTGTCTGATTGTGAGCACGTTGCAGCCGCCACAGCGCAAGAAGTCGCTGCCGGACGAGGCCGAGTCTAGGACCGATCACCATATTGGTATCCTAACTTGAGCCGTACGGCACCGAGCATAGATCCTCATATCGCTAATCCCGCTGTGGCAGATGGTGAGCACGCCGCAGACGCTGCAGCGCAAGAAGTCGCTGCCGGACGTGGCGGGCGCGCCCGCGGCGGCCATGTCCCGCGAGGAGGTCTCGGCGCTGGGCTCCGCGCGCCGCGAGGAGGTGCGCCGCATGCACGAGGAAACGGAGAAGCTGAGGGCCAATCCCTTGCTCTACTTAGTCAGTCCGCAAGTCAAGGTGACCGTTCATGTTGTTAAGTAGTTCACCGCTAGAATTATTGAGCACTTTAACACATATTGGAATTTGGAACGTATCGTGGTTTCTTCGCTTTACTTGATTGAATAGGAAGATCCCGTAGTTAAAATATCCGACTTCGGCCACTTAGACTTCGATCGGTTGTAAACGATAGCGAACTACACTAATTAATTATTCGATACAAACAATATTATTTATATAGATCCTCGTAGTTCCCCTTACTTCACAATCTATCTTATGCACAAAGATCAACGCGATGGATGACTTTGCTTTACAATAATTATTTCAGCATCACTTAACAATCTCAAAATGTTTATAAGCACCTACCTACATATTCTCTAATTATGTTATCTTTCGAATGTATGGGGCGTTCTCTTCAGTTTTGCTTTCACCAATAGTCGATTCTAGCACTAACGTTGTTGTGTCGCTTTCTAGGACTGGTTCTCCCGGCAGCAGCTGGTGCTGCTGGTGCTGTTCATCAACATCTCGCTGGGCATCATGTTTTTCAAGCTGCTGACGTAGCGGCGGCGCGCGGCGCCCCCGCGCCTCTCCCAGTAACAGCACTGTACATGAACGACACCACTCTCAAACAAATAGCCAAAACTTTACTGTGAAAAATAAATAAGTATCATTTTCCTACTATTCTTCTTTTTGATACGAGTACTTTTTGGAATAACTTCACGTAATACGGTATCAACACCGGGCTCCGGTTTGCTAGTGTACTTTCCCTTGACTTTGTGAAAGTGTGCAACATACTACGACGAGAACAAAGTGCTCTCCTCCCGAGTAATAACTTCAATTTTGAAACGAAAACGTGTGAGAGTGAATTTTGTGTACGAGTTGAAAACTTCGAATGTAAGGAGCACGAATTGTTGTTATTAACCTGCATATTGTAGGTTTGTTTTCCTTAAAATATGTACTTATTACTGTCTCTATGTATCGGTTGTTGGAGAATACAATTATTTACGAGTTATGTTTAAAGCGAGGAGACTTAAACCAGGTAGGTACATAATATGTAACAACACCAGTCCCATATTTTCGTTGTTTATTTGTACATACCGAATACTAGTATCCGCATAGTATATCTATAGATGCTGATGTACCGTCACTTACACCATATAATCAATATTACTTAAGTACAAACAAGTTCTATTAACTTAAATTTTTTTAAAGAGAATATTAAATTAGATTCGTACTTTTGAAAATTATTATGAATTTGGAACTCTAAGTAACTACCTTCGTGATTAAAAGGCACAAACTATGATAGGTATATATTATATACTTTCTTGAAAATATAAATGTATATAATTAATTAAATTGTTGACCTTTTTACAAAGATTGCCTATAGATATATACAACTAGAATATTGCTTGCTATACCTACGTGTGATAGGTGGATAAAAGCATAAGCTTTATTTTCCTATTATTATAAATAGAGATTTGAAGGGAAGAACACACCACGTTTTTTACAAACTTTAAGCTTCGTAATTATTACATTGACGTCAATTCTCTCGTAACCAAGTTTTGTATGGATAAATTTAAATTGTACCTTTAAAATTAATGTAGGTAAATAATATTGGCATGGAAAGCGTGCGCATGAGACTGTCGGTAGGTAACTTATGATACAACGAAAGTTGTCGGAAACGCGCATTCGTTGAAAGGTTGATTTATATTTAATGTTGGTAAGACAATTTTCACAGTTTCATTATTATGTAAAAAATAAGTTATATCTATAAGAATTTTAATTACTTGTATCAATTTTATCTACGTTTCACAAATAAAATATTTTAACAAAATGAAAATGGTTTTTATTATGACTTATTAAATTTTCGTTGATTATAATTTAAAAATACCATTATGTATTTCAAACAAAGTTTTGCGCTCTAATAATCCACCGATTATCAGAGCGCAAATGCTCTAGCGCTACGAAAAAACCATAAGTGTAATCTTCGGCAACTGCTGTTTCAAAGTATATATTGTGAAACGAGTCGTGGCTTTAAAGAGTGCTTAATTGAATTATTAGATGGACCTACACTAAATCCCACATGAAGTGCTTACTCCATTGCCATGTTTTGCCCCGTAAGCGAGTGAGTATTATCAATTAGATTAAATGTTCTACGGCTTCTTTCCCCATCGGAAAGCAGCTTAATAACCGGTAGTAGGGAATCGACGTTGCGACTCGTAACTCTTGCGACGTTGTTTTGGCTGCCGCGCTCCTAATACACAAAATGAACAAACTGTGGTACAGTTGTATAACGTTGCAATAATCCAATAAAGTCTTTGTGCACACAAGTGTTTTGTGATGACGCAAGATAGCCATAGCGCTACTAGATACGGAACCCAAGGAAAGGTATCTATTGTAAGTGGATAAAACAGTCAATTAAATTTATACTTGGTATAGCTGGACGCCACTGTCCCTGATCGGGATGGCCAGAGGACCCCCACTCTACACAAAGCATACGTCTTCATCCATATTTTGCTTCTTTGTCAGCCGTTCAGACTATTTTTTAATCTTTGTACTATAAATAGGATACGGAAACAAATGACAACGACATTATCGATTTGGACGATGTGTTACCCAAAATCGGAGAATTTGGACTGTACCAGAAGCTGCTGCTATGGCTGGTGTGCTTGCCCGCGTGCCTCCCGTGTGGTTTCTGTGCATTCAACCAGCTATTCATGACAGATGTGCCGGACCACTGGTGCTTAGTGCCCGAGTTATTGTCACAAAATCTAACCAATGAACAACGAAGATCGATTTCAATACCACGTAAGGTACCTAATCATAGATTTAATTGAACGGAAATTTTAAAACTCTGAAATTTAAACTTATAAATGTTTTTAGCCCGACAATACAACATTTGAAAGATGTTATCGGTATTCAGTAAATTGGACGGAAATAATCAATTCAGGTAAAGAATTGAGAGTCAACACCTCCTGGCCCGTAGAGGCCTGCATGGATGGCTACGAGTATGACACGTCCGAGGTGACTTCCTCTATTGTAATAGATGTAAGTATAAAACACAAGTTTTTAACCTAAAACGTGCTGCCCTTCATCATCATCAGCCGAAAGACGCCCACTGCTGGGCATAGGCCTCCCCTAGAAATCTCCACAAAGGCCGGTCTTGTGCATTCCGCATCCAGCTGGTACCTGCGATCTTTACTAGGTCGTCGGTCCACCTTGTGGGAGGCCTACCCACGCTGCGTCTTCCGGTACGTGGTCGGCACTCGAGAACTTTACCGCCCCATCGGCCATCTGTTCTTCGAGCTATGTGCCCTGCCCACTGCCACTTTAGCCTGGCAATCCTTATGGCTCTACTTAGGACTACTAGGCATAAAATAGCGAACCGCCTTTCGTACTTTGTGATATAGTGGAGTGGTTATGCTATGTACGCACATGACAGGTGCAAATTCTACTTAGGCAATGCCGAAAGAAACACCTCACTCCGTAAGGAGTAGTACAACTGGCCGTTAGTAGGAGCGTCAGTAGGCTAATGGTTAAAGGGTCCGACTCGTACCGCGAGGTTCAGGGCACGAACCCAATGCTGCCACATACCAATGACTCTTTTTGAATTATGTATATTAGTTAAATAGGGACTAACCGACGCTCTTACGGTGAGGGAAACATCGTGACGAAACCTGCACATTCAGGCGACTGAATGTATCATGATCCAATCTGGTCAGGTTCCCTGTTAATAGTTACGTGTAACCAATAAAACCTGAAGATTATGATGATTGCAAATACACTTTTCTCTTTCAGTTCGATTTGGTTTGTGACTACGATGTCTATCCTACTCTCGGATTGGTCGCCTTAAACATCGGGGGTCCTATTGGCGTATACTCATTTGGGCTGCTAAATGACCGTATTGGGCGTAAAAAATCCTTTTTTGCTTGTCTCACTACGCTTTTGGTTGGAAGCGTCATGACTGCTTATGCATACGAATACTGGGTGTGGGTATTCGCCAGAACCATAGTGGGACTGACCATACCAGCTGTGTATCAGATACCTTTCATTATATGTAAGTAAATGAGATAGACTAGGTGTTAATTCAGTACGTACAGTCCAAGAGCATAAGCGCATTACCACATCAAGAAAATTTACCTTTGCCGCTACAGCAACGTTCGCAGCATTCGGTGCATCTTTAGTCAGAATCAGTCAACTAAAAGAAAGGAGAATTAGCTGTCTCCTATGCCCAGAGGACTTATCCTTTAACACCAGGGTATTTTTTACATAATAAATAAAAAAAATATTGATGAATTCTATACAAACCGTTTAAGAACTGCACAGTAGTGCTAAGGGATATGATTCTGAAGGTGGTCATGCACTTATGCCCTTGCATTGTGCCTATGTAAGAATTTCACAAAGCCCATTAACCAAAAACCATAAATCTTTTAGCATTGGAATTGGCGGGACCAAATTACAGATCGTTCGTTACTGTTATGACATGTATATTCTATACATTGGGATTGATATTACTTTCGGGTGTAACATATATACTGAGAGATTGGAGATCTCTTTCTCTTGCTACTTCTCTGCCATTCCTGCTCTACTACTTCTATTGGTTTTTCTTACCGGAATCGCCACGCTGGCTTCTTATGAAAGAGAGACTCGAAGAGGCAAACAATATTCTAAAAACCATAGCGAGAGTAAACAAAAAGCAACTTCCCGAAGAATACACGAAGAAGCTTCAGAAACAGGTACAGCAGCAAAAGGAAAGAGGATTTAAAGTCGAAAAATCGGCAAATGTGTTCACATTGTTCAAGACACCGAACTTGAGGCTCAAAACGTGCTTGATAACGTTGAATTGGTGTGCTTCGGAGATGGTGTACGTTGGCCTCAGTTACTATGGTCCTGCCATCGGCAGCAATCAGTACATGAGCTTCTTCCTGTCGTCAGCCGTTGAAATACCAAGCTACATTGTCTGCTGGATACTGATGGATCGAGTGGGGCGACGGTGGCCCCTTTGCTTATCAATGGTTATAAGCGGCATATTCTGTATGGTGACAGTGCTGTTACCCAGCGGTACGTATAGAACTAATACAATTATTTTAAATGTACATAAATAACTTGTATCTGTAAATAAAATGTACATAGCAATTTTTCAGATGCTCTAACGGAAACCCTTATCCTGTATTTGATATCGAAATGTTTTATATCTGCGTCATTTTTGATAATATACCCTTACGCCGGCGAACTATACCCAACGGAGCTCAGAGGCGTTGGCATCGGCGTATCGGCCTACATTGGGGGTTTGGGGTTGATTGTGATACCTTTCGTTAACTATTTGGTGAGCCACACAATAGCAATAGATAGAGAGTGTTTCATGTCACTTGATTTACAAACTAAAAATTTGTCACTATAACCGCTAAATAAATAAGTAGTTACTTAGCTTCGCATTTACATAAATAGCAAAATCATCTTCTGATTATTAATAATATCATTTGTAATGCATTTTGAAATCATCAGATTTTTTTTGCGTAAATAGTCACTTAGATAGGTGTAAGTATCCATTTGTTATTTTTACCTACCATCAGAGTATTATTATTTTAACCTTAGCCATAATTACTTATGATAATATTCTACAACACGATCCCGACAGAACACTTATATGAGTTTACTGATATCCTTGATAACAGTAAATCTAAAAATTATGATAGAATAATGCCGCGAGGCCGCACATAAAAAGCCAAAACACCACTTAAAATGAAAGGTTCTAGTGGGAAGTCGTTTTCAGGCAATCTGAAAGCGCTATCCTGCTAGACGAGCGAGCCCTGACAGAAGCCTGTATTGACCGCTGGGATCATGATGATTACTCACTGACCTACAACCCATTAGGAAAAATAAAAGGATAATGTTGATTACCCTTTAAGTTTAATAAAGTTCATTCGCCAGAGCCTCGTCCATCTATCAGCAGGGGGACCACGTGCGGGTAGGTTAGCTTAGGCCCACAGTTAGTATACCTAGACATTCTGTGCAGAGAGGATATTTGGTAAGTATGGCCCCACAATACCCCCAGTATATACTGTAGGTAACTACTTGCGCCTATAACTATAGAGTATACCTACTATAAAGTACATAAAGCACTAATTAAGTATCTATACATAGTTTATAGCAAAGTCGCTTCGAGTCGACTGTCCCTCTGTATGTAGGTATGTACGCTTAACTACGCAACGGATTTTAATGCGGTTTTCAACAATAGATAGAGCAATTCGTGAGGAAGGTTGATTTATAGTGTAGGACAACACGCGAACGAAGTCGCGTTGAGCCAGATACTACATAAATTATATTTTTTCTCTAACGTAGCAAACACTTTCAGGGTTCGAGTAATTTAGTACTGCCGTTGGTGGTAATGGGGGCTGTGTCGGTGATTGGAGGGCTGACCGCCCTGCGCCTGCCCGAAACCCTGCACTGCCCTCTTCCTCAAACCGCTGAAGAAGGCGAGGAATTTGGCAAGGGTTGGACGTACAAGGACTGCTTAGTGTGCGGAGAGCAAAGGTTTGTTTAAATGTTAACAAAATATGTAGGCCTAGGCAACAAGGTAGGATTCTGGGATAAGAAACCTTATAATAAAATAATCACTTTGGCGTTAATGTCGCGGTTGTGCTCTTGCGCAAGAGTTCCCGGGGTCCGCCTTGACCATGATCCAGGTTTTGGCAGATCAGATAATTGCAGTTGAGTGACTGCCATTTGACCTCCATGGCTCTGCTACCAGGGAAACCTGGCCAGATCGGATCATGGTTACTCATTCAGTCGCTTGAATGTGCAGGTTTCATCACGATGTTTGCTCTAGTTAGCATTAAAATAATGTACCTAACTCAGAAAAGTCTTAGTACATGGCTGCAGTGGTATTTGAACCCGCTATCTCTTGCTTACGAGTGGGATACCCACTCGGCCACCGACGCTCTTATATCACCTAAACTACATATTATTCCACAGACGCATAGTAGACACTGAATCCTACGATGATTTGGAGCAGCTGGAACTCACTCAAGCGCCGGCCGTGGAAGCAGCGGACTTGGTCCCGCCATTGCCGTCGTCGGCGCGGCGCAGCTCGATGCGCAAGCTAGTGCGGCAGTCGAGTACATTGGAGACACAGCGAGACCTAGATGGCAACATGAAAATGACTTACTGGTTCTAATTACGTATTCGTGTAAGGTTTTAAACGGATTTTATATAGGAAATAATTACTATAAAATAAAGATGTTTTATTGCCTAATTTTTGTCTAATTTTAAGCTGTTTAGTGTGTTGCAGAGTTGAATAGAATTAAATTCCTATTATATGAGTGTGAAAGCCCGCACGAGCCAACACGATGTAAAACTAAAAACTTTGTCAACTTTGAGTGCTCGAGCCAAAAACAAAAAGCTCCAAGTTTTCTCAAAGCGTGTTTTCGTATTTTCAAGCTCAGCTTAAATTCTCAAGTTAAATAAGTTCGCAAACTTATAAAAAGTACACTTTTATTTGTCTAACTTCTATACTTTAGATTTCACTAATATGCATAAAACTTTCCGAAGTTATAAATATGCAGGGTGAGATTTCTTATCAACTTAAAACAGATAAGTATCAAAGAAAAACGTAAAGTATTAGACAGATTCGCATGGCATTATTAAATGAAAAAAAAGTAGGTAAGTAATTTTTAATAAACCACAATATATTAATACCAGAGCAACATCGTCATCATCATTCTAGCGTTCTTAGTATTAGCGAACAGAATTTTTCTACTAATATTTCATTCCAAATCTAATGTTTACGGTCTTACGGTGATGTGGTTGACTTGGGCCCAAAGGATGTTGGTAAGGTATCAACCCACCCCATAAGGTGTAATCCACAATGCCCTCGTGCCTACCTACGCGGTCCCGACTCCCACTTGAACTGTGTTTATTTATTGTATTTTAGTACCTAAGTAATAGCACGATCCTCGCGGTTTTTCCCACATTCAGTTCGAAACTCTGCTAACATTAGAATAAGTACCTGGCGGGATTTTGTTACTTTTCCAGCTAAATTCACGATTCTCCGTGACTCTAATTGATTTACGTGTTTTTAATGCGTTGAATAACGCGTTGTATGCCACTATTATTGATATTACAGTGCCACAAACTTATCTGACCAGGTAGCCAAAACTGGAACTAACTTTTGTTACTTTGAAATGTTATTTCGTTGCCAACAACAGCGATACTATCATCAAGTCAGAGTTTGTAGCACCGTAACCAATTAACGTTACGTAAACGCGTTTATGTAAACGCAGCATAACTAAATAAGCCCGCAGAGTGATTTTACCTACCTATCATGTGTAGAATTTGTTATATGAAATAAATATGACAATAATTCTCTCGCGTTCGGATATATCCGCCGTATCGTATCAACACATGTGTAGAGAGTAGCACCCCTACTAATTGTTTCCTACTTACCATGAACCCCCCCAGAGTTAAATTACATATTAGAGAATTTTCTCCGCCAAAAAGTCTTCCAAGGATATTTTTATGGCATCATATAATAAAAACAAAATTTAAAACGTCACGTAGGGCCAAACAGGGGTGGGCCATAAAGACGTACGATCTGTGCGTACGATGAAAACACTATTGCGCTGGAGCGGCATGCAATAACGAGGCGCGGGAGGTGGGGATGAGTAGCTTGATTTTCGGAAATTTAGTCGCCATTGCGTTCTGCGTAAAAAACTATTACAAAAATGGCGATTCGTGCAGTCTAGTTCGTCGTTTATTTCGTTCCGAGTTTAGATTACACGACTTAAATCAGTGTCCCAGTGAGAGTGTGATTAGGTCTTGGGTTGGAAAATTCGAATCTACTGATTCGACTCTCAACCAGAAACCTCCGGGACGCCCAAGGTCAACAAGAACAGTAGCCGTATTCACAATGATTCGAAACCGTTTCCGAACGATTCGACACGAAATTCGTGAGCTGCGAATCCGTGTCAATCGATTCGAAAACTGTTATTCAGAATCCCGATAGATTCCACGGAAACTCTACTCTTTATAACATATGAAAATTTCATCAAAATTAACTGAAACCACATTTTTCTAAGATCTTTTGCGGGGTCCTTTGTCGATTCCGTATCCAAATCCGATTTCCGAGCCATTGTAAATACGGCTACAGAAGAAACAATTAACGAAATTAGAGCTCCCGTACAACGTAATCCCTGGTCTATCAACTCGCAAGCGGTCGGCTGAACTTGCTGTATCCAGAACATCTTTGCGTCGAATTTTAACGAAAGATCTTAAATTGCACCCATACAAAATTCAATTAGTGCAAGATTTAAAAACAAACGACCTCAATTTACGCCGTGTTTTTGTCGAAACAATGTTGGAGCGGTTTCGGAGTCTGAACAATATTATTTTATCCGACGAAGCCCATTTTCACTTAAATGGGCACATCAACAAACAGAATTGCCGTTACTGGGCCCGGAAAACCCACGTTTAAAACATTGAAAACCTCTGCATTCGCCGAAGGTAACCGTCTGGGCGGCCATTTCTGCACATGGAATCATCGGACCCTATTTCTTTGAGAATCAGCGAGGGCAATCTGTGACTGTAAATTCCGACCGATACACAACCATGTTACGAGATTTTTTCTTTCCACAATGAGGAGTTTTCCAGTAGGTATTGATAGTTGGTTTCAAAAAGCATCATCACATGGCGCTCCTACAATTTTGGTAATCTTTTTATAATCTGTATGATGGTGGCAGTGATTTCATGCAGCCAACTAATAATAAACTTAAAAATAAAATGTTTATTAATATAAACATAACTGTTAAAGGTTAAACGAAGTGTAAAAATAAATCTTTATAGAAGTTGGCACTATGTTCCATTATTATTACAACCTCTAAAATGGTTGAAAACTATTGACAATACAATATTATCCAAAACAACGTAACCAGTGTTTATATCCTGTTTGCTAAGAACCTATTTCAAGCGATTATCAATTACCAAAATTGTCGGGGCGCCATCTAGTGAGTGGTTAGGAATGCTTTAGATACCTATTGGAAAACTGCTCATTGCAATAATTTGAAGGCTATAATCATGCAACATGGTTTCAACAAGATGGCGCGACATCTGATGCCTCAATGAGGAGTTTTCCAGTAGGTATTGATAGTTTGTTTCAAAAAGCATCAATAGATGGCGCTCCTACAATTTTGGTAATCTTCTTTAAATCTGTATGATGGTGGCAGTGATTTCATGCAGCCAAGTAATACTAAACTTGAAAATAAAGTGTTTATTAATAGAAACATAACTGTTAAAGGTTGAACGAAGTGTAAAAATAAATATTTATAGAAGTTGGCACTATGTTCCATTATTATTACAACCTCTAAAATGGTTGAAAACTATTGACAAATATAATATTATCCAATACAACGTACCCAGGGTTTATATCCTGTTTGCTAAGAACCTATTTCAAGCGATTATCAATTACCAAAATTGTCGGGGCGCCATCTAGTGAGTGGTTAGGAATGCCTTAAATACCTATTGGAAAACTCCTCATAGCAGTCGTAAACGAGATGTGTGCAAGAAAACTCATATCGCGCCGAGGTGAGATTGCGTGGCCGCCCAGAAGTCCAGATTTGACACCATCAGACTTTTTTCTGTGGGGATACATGAAGAGTCGAGTTTACTGCAATAATCCAATCACGATTTGAAGATCAACATCCAAGAAGAAGAGTTTTTAAAAATCTGAGGTCAGATTTGGGAAGGGTATGGTGCACATCTAAAAGATATGTCATATTTTTTTAAATAAGTTTCCCATTTATCTATTTTTATTTTAATAAAGATTCGTTTGTTTACTATTTTCTCCTTTTTTTAATGAATTAATCAATCCAAACTTTCTGGCCCACCTGTACCATCCTATCTCTAATTGAACGCCGCCATCTTGATCCGAACCTGTGGAATGACGTCACAGAATTCGTACCGCCGAAAACTCAATATCGATGCCATTGTCCGTATACAGTAACGATGCATTTCGCATTTTGATTTTGGAACATCGTACTTTTAAATTGAATAAAATGCTAGACAAATTTACTTTATAAATAGTAGAAACTTTTTATTTTGTTATTTTGAGTGCATCCTAAGTATTCTTCAATGTTAAATTTATTCATAAAACGAGATCATATAAAGACTAAAATGTTGAAAATTCTATTAGTAAAACGGAACACAAAATTGACTACCATGAAGTTAGAGTTTATGTTACACATTCCTAAATTCAGTGACTAAATTCAGAAACAAAAAGCGTGAGAGCAAATCAAAGTGGAATGAATTACTCATACAGTTAGGTCCATTTTTGTATGACTTACATTAAGTCACGCGTCGCTCCGCTTTTCAAAAATCCGTGACAGTCACCGAATTAGCGCATTAACCAACTATATGTTGTTCAAAATCGTAAATTTTAATCCATTTTACAGAGTAGGCCCTGTTGGAGAGAGCATATCCGAAGTGCATGTTGTGGCGTTATTCCACATGATGAGATCAAGGGTGCTATTATAACTCAGTTGGAAAATGAATTTGACATTAGATATTTCTACACTACGTCATCTTCGTAGGCTACTGGATATAGCATCAATCAAATTAGAGTAGTGTAAGTTTGTTTTTTGGTCAAATTCAGTTGTCCACTAAGATAATATAGCAATAGCCCCGCAAGATGGCGGTGTACTATCAGAGATCGGCGGTACCCCCCTGCCGTAGTGTCGTAACTTAACACGTTGTTAACGTCAACAAATGCCGGCGCCGCCGCCGCTCTGTCATTCTCATAGTAGCGTCGGTCAAATAGAGGGCTTACCATGACCTCTTATTAAGAGCTCATGGTAAACCCTCAGATCAAATACTTGAACGCTCGAACGCAGAACTCTCCCTACACCTAGGTCCATATCTATGATAGATCCACACGCACTATTGTAAAGGACAAGTCCCTGTTTAATTATTGGTCCTCAGTAAAGGGGTGACGTTGGCTGTCGTGGTCGTAACGCTTTGAAAATGTCATTATTCTAACCTACAAATTATTGAGTGAGTTGTTGAATAAACTTGAGTCTTGACGTGAGAACGAACCAAAGTAAAACGGGCGGTCGAGCAAGCAAGCAACTTTACAACACTGCAAAAAAGTATCAAATAAATAAATACCTAGATTACATATGGTAAAAAAATGTTTGGCCGTAATACAAAAGTACTATGGTGTGTGATAATAGCTTCTTTTTTAGTAGTAGTGTTAGGAAATTCGCATTCCCATTCACATTCCCATGACGAAGTGCCAGCATATAAATATTCGAAAGCCGCTAATGAACAATTGAAACAAGAAGAAAAAGTAAATGAACCAGATTACGATCTTTATGTTCGTGCCTTAGGATCAACTATTTTCATTAGTATAGTGCCATTTGTTGTGTTATTTTTTATTCCTATCGATGGATCAGTCGAAAAACAACCGTTACTAAAAATCTTGCTGTCCTTTGCATCTGGTGGTCTACTTGGAGATGCGTTTTTACATCTAATTCCTCACGCGCTCATTTCAAACGGCAGCGGCGGCTCGGGGCACGGTCATAGCCACGACGGCGACCACCACGAGCCACACGACATAACTGTTGGACTTGGGGTACTTGGTGGCATCATCGCTTTCCTGGTGGTAGAAAAATTTGTACGACTATTCGATGGAGGGCATGGACATTCACATAGCACAGATAAGAAAAAGTCAGATGACAAGTTAAAGAAGAAAGTAAAAAGCAAAAAAGATGAGATCAAGATTGCAGGATATTTAAACCTTGCTGCAGACTTTACACATAACTTTACTGATGGTTTAGCAATTGGAGCCTCATTTATTGCAGGACAAAATATTGGATATATCACCACAGTTACAATATTGCTGCATGAAATTCCTCATGAAATTGGTGATTTTGCTATATTAGTGCAATCAGGATGTTCCCGAAAAAAAGCAATGTTTCTACAACTACTCACTGCATTTGGAGCCGTGTCGGGGACAATAATTTCTATTTATTTACAAGGCTCAGGAGATGGGATTGTCTCATCTCTTATTTTACCATTCACTGCTGGAGGGTTTATCTACATTGCTACAGTATCAGTTATTCCTGAGTTATTAGAAGGTTCGAACAAATTATCACAATCAATAAAAGAAATATTGGCTCTTTTAGCTGGTGTTTATATGATGGTTATTATAGCACAATATGAATAGATCCACTACATATTAAGATCATTATCATTGTTATAATTTTATGTAATTAAGACAAAATAGTTATATTTTATACTAAACTAAAATAAATTTATAACATCACAATTTACTTGTTTTGAATCTAATTGCAGTTGGTACTTTAATTACCTACCTACTTCTAGGAATATGGGAGTCGAAAGAAACTAACCTAAGAATAAATCCAAATTGTTTTTACTATATTGAGATTTACAGTAGTTACTATATTGATGCCTTCATGTCGAGTCTTGCTGGCACCCAAGTAATTTTAATTCTTTGTTATCAATGTTATTCTCCATTTGGTATATAAATTTTGCTCTATTATAGACACAATAATGTTAATATACCATGCTATCATAGATTCCCAGGTGCTATGGTGTTCAAACAACTTGACCCCAAGATTTGTTAACATTTGTAGTTACATTTATCCTATTTCTTCCACTAAGAGTCGATGTTTCAATCCTCAGATAAAACATACCTATCAGTCTGATAAGTCATTGTGCGACTAAAATAAAATGTAATATTACTTCATATAAGATTGAAGGATTATAGTTTGTTTTAATTTAGCAGTATATTACTTTATCGGACAGATAAATTTTATCTGACTATTGAAAAATCTGCCCGAAATCTTATAACTTATTAAACTGTACTCTTCAAACCCAAAAATCTACTACAGCTGTACAGGCTCAAGTTGTTTCAAACGCACTATAGCCATAAATTTTTTTAGCTATAGTGAGAATTCGTTCATATGTAGTGTGGTGTTTGTAGGTACTTCCAAAGCACAAAATTTCTAGTATTTAAGAAATCAAAACTGTTAATAATGTTAAATAAAATTAGTGAACAAAGATTATGGTCATTTCAGTAAGAAATTAAATAAAATTCATTTTGAGTTTGAAAGTTTTATTTTAACAAATTACTTCTTCTTAGATACACCAACAGTTCTTCCTCTCCTGCCGGTGGTCTTGGTATGCTGACCACGCACACGCAGGCCCCAATAATGACGCATGCCCCTGTGGGCACGGATCTTCTTTAGCCTCTCCAGATCTTCACGAAGCTTTGAGTCCAAATTAGAGGAGGTTAGCTGGCTGTATTTTCCGTCCACAATATCCTTCTGTCTATTCAAAAACCAGTCAGGGATTTTGTATTGCCTGGGGTTGGACATGATTGTAATGATTTTTTCAACCTGAAAAAGAAAACTATATAAATACTTACTAGTACAATAAGCTATGTTGTATTAGAGATCTTTCTCAGAGGGACCTATTTCATTGATAGTAGGTACAGTCGGCCAGGACTCAAACTGACGTTCAGTGTCACTTCATACAACAACAAGGTTGCTTTTTCATTGTAAATAATATTCAGGGTTCAACCTATTGATTATTTACGCGGAATGTTTCGTGAAAACTGATAAACCACTTTTATAGCTGACTTAAGATTAAAAATGCAAAGGAAAACTTACCTCCTCTTCAGTACATTCACCGGCACGTTTATCCAAATTAATATCGGCTTTTTTCAGGACGATATTGGAGTACCTGCGACCGACTCCTTTAATTGCAGTCATAGCGAACATAACCTTTCGCTTTCCATCAATGTTTGTATTCATGATACGTAAAATATGTTGAAACTTCTCTGGGATAACGAGCGACTGAAACAGCAAAATAATCAATTAAATTCACACTAACACTGCAAATAAGTTCTCCACTTAATTTACAAAAATATAACAGATTTATTAATAAATTACGAAGAGATTAAACATATGCGATCATTACCATTTTGAAAGATTAAAATAATCCTTCGACTACACTCGAAAACACCACAACATGAAAAAGAAAGATGGATCTGTCACAACTGACGACAAAGTAGTAAACCCTACCATAGACTAACTAACTAGTTGTGCCCCATAGAAGAAAAAATTCGATTCGCTTGTTGCACCCACACTGCAACGGCAAGTACTACGCGGTAAGCTGAAATGAGAAGTTTTCCAATAGCTTCCACTGACTAGATGGCGGCCCGACAATTTTGGTAATTGATAATCGCTTTAAAAAGGTTCTTTGCAAAGGGGATATAAACACTGGGTACGTTGTATTGGATAATATTGAATTTATCAATACTTTTTAACCATTTTAGAGGTTATAATAAAATGGAACATAGTACTTATTCATTAAAATATGTTTTTGTGCATTTCGATCAACCGTTAAAAGTGATGTTTTTATTAATAAACATTTTATTTTTAGGTTTTGTATTAGATGGCTGCATGATATCACTGCCAAAATCATACAGATTTAAAAAAAGATTACTAGAATTGTAGCAGCGCCATCTATTGATTCTTTTTGAAACCAACTGACAATACCTACTGGAAAACTCCTCATTACATAAAGCGCACTCCACATGTGGACAGTTCCGCGGGAACACGAGAATGTAGAGGAAGTATTCGTGTAGTCCCGTGCATGTTTGGCATGTCTCGCCTATTTCATAGACTAAGTAGAGATAGTTTGTTGTCGTCTCAATTCGATCGATTTTATATTTATATTTCTAGCGCTTTTTCCCGTAACAGGTTCGGGGTACACTTGACCATGATCCAGGATATTAGTAGATCAAGTAATTACAGTAGAGAAGCTGCCATCACCTCTGTGACCCTGTTTACAGTAGATTACTAATATTACACCGATGAATCGATAAAATGTCGCGCGTTTTGACACCACCACATCCCTAATAGACGAGAATGTAGAGGGTCGACCAAAGTCCCGGCAAAAGTTTCGCCGGAAGTTTCGGCGAACATGTGGAGCGCGCTTTAAGCGCGCTCCACATGTGGACATTTTCGCGGGAACACGAGAATGTAGAGGGAGTATTCGTGTAGTCCCGTGCATGTTTGGCATGTCTCGCCTATTTCATAGACTAAGTAGAGATAGTTTGTTGTCGTCTCAATTCGATCGATTTCATATTTATATTTCTAGCGCTTTTTCCCGTAACAGGTTCGGGTTACACTTCACCATGATCCAGGATATTAGTAGATCAAGTAATTACAGTAGAGAAGCTGCCATCACCTCTGTGACCCTGTTTACAGTAGATTACTAATATTACACCGATGAATCGATAAAATGTCGCGCGTTTTGACACCACCACATCCCTAATAGACGAGAATGTAGAGGGTCGACCAAAGTCCCGGCAAAAGTTTCGCCGGAAGTTTCGGCGAACATGACCACTGTTGTACATTTTGCAGAAAACAACCTGAAACTTAGTAGCATGGACTTACTACCCAAACTACTACTACTACTACTTTGGGTAGTAAGTCCATGCTTCATAGGCGTGCGCCAAGGACCAAGAATTAATGAGCTTTAAAAGTAAGCATAGTGGGTGGGTTACGGGGTCCAACCACCATCTCATGGGCCCAAGCCAACCTCACCTGCACGCGGTCCCCCTGCTGACAGACGAACGAGGCTCTGGCGAACAGGCTTTTCCCTAACGGGTTGTGCAGGCCGGATGATAGTCGCTGCACATAAATAGCCAAAACACCACAAAAATAGTTATGAAAAGGTCCGATACTAGAATCCAACACCATGCTAGAGCGTCGCCGCTAAACGACGCGCTGGCATATCGCCCTACACCTGCGATAAGTGGGCTAGGGCTACCCAGTCACGCGCGGGCAGGGTTAAAGAAGTTAGCGCCTAGTAGTAGGAAGCTCCGCTTCGCCACGCTTAACGTTGGCTCTCTGACTGGCCGGTCTCGAGAGCTGGCCGACTTGTTGCACAGGCGCCACGTTCAGGTGGCATTCCTGCAGGAGACGAGGTGGCGTGGCTGCGAGTCTAGGGAAATCGGACTGGGATACAAGCTTGTGTACACCGGATCGGCAGAAGGGAGGAATGGGGTGTTTAGATGCCAGGATTAAGGGCCAGTTTAGATGTGACAAAGTGTGTTGCCATAAAGGGTGTAGACGGCGTGCTGCTCACAAGTGCAAACTCTATTAAAGACCGTTGGTGCTGTCATTTCAAGGAACTGTCTTGCGAGGCCAACAACCACGTGGCACCACCACAGCTTCCTGCAAACCTTGACTTGATAAGCCCGATTACCCCTGACGAGGTGGAGAAGTCTCTGGCCCATATGAAGACCGGGAAAGCTATTGGCCATGACGGAATACTCATAGAAACTTGGAAAACAGTGACGCGTGGCGCGTAAATATTATTACGCCAATCTATAAAGGAAAGGGCAGTATGCAGAAGTGCGGCAACTATCGAGGTATTAAACTCATGAGCCACACAATGAAGCTACTCAAACGTATTATGGACCAAAGACTTCGCCAGGAATGTTCTTTGTCGGAATTAAAATATGGCTTCAGACCGGGCTGCAGCACCATGGATCCAATCTTTGCCCTCAGAGTACTCCAGGAGTCTCATTGCAGTAGGAATCAACCTCTGCATTACGCATTTCTCGACCTGCAGAGGGCTTTCGACAGTGTCCCTCGGGAGATAATCTGGTGGGCTCTGAGGTCAAAGTCGGTGCCCGAAGCGTACATTAGTATAATACAAGAAATGTATGTATGTACTAGAGACGTTGTCAAAACTATCGTAGGCCATACTAATCCCTTCCTGATTAATGTAGGTGTTCACCAGAGTTCTGTGCTGAGCCCTTACTTGTTCTGCATTGTGCTCGATGCCCTCTCAGCGGAAATTCAGGACATGCCTCTCATTGTACTGGGGACGTACAATGTATTAATGGTATATAAATGTTATAACGGTGGTTTGAAGTTGAATGTCGCCAAAACGGAGTATATGGCCAGCTGCAGCGCAGATCCCGAAACCATCCTCGTAGGCAACGAAGCTGTCAAAAGAACAGATAAATCCAAATACCTCGGATCCGTGATGCACTAGTCCGGCGATATCGGCCCCGATGTCAAGTCCCGAATTTCTGCAGCTTCGGCCAAATGGCGGGAACTCACGGCAGTCACCTATGAGCCTAAAATCCCTGTAAAGCGCACTCCACATGTGGACAGTTCCATGATGCACGATATTAGTAGATCAAGTATTTATAGTAGAGCAGCTGCTAACACCTCTGTGACCCTGTCGTCGCATTTTGACACCCACCACATCCCGCGAGAATGTAGAATTCGTCCAAAGTACCGGCAAAAGTTTCGCCGGAAGTTTCGGCGAGCATGTGGAGCGCACTTAAAGCTCAAAGGGCTTATATACAAGAGTATATTTAGACCGGTGATGCTCTATGGCTGTGAGACATGGCCGGCGCCGACGAAACACGTTCGTGAACTCCACACCAACGAAATGAAAATGCTGCGGTGGATGTGCGGAGTTACGCGACTCGATCGAGTACGTAACGAGTACATCCATGGCAGCCTTGGCGTGAGGGATATCGCATATAAGATCGAGGAGGCTCGTCTGCGCTGCTTTGGTCACGTGTTGCGTAAGCCTCAGGGATACGTGGGAAATAGGTGCTTGAATCTGCCGGTATCAGAAAAGAGGCCCCGTGGGCGACCCAAGAAGCGATGGATTGACATCGCTGAGTCGAATGCGAGAGCCAACGGCTTACGACGAGAGGATACCGAAGACCGGGCGAAGTGGAGAAGATTGAGTAGGAAAGCGGACGCTGGCAGAGGCCGGGATAAGCGCTAGGACGATGATGATTAGACAAAGCATAGTAGGCGAGAATGTAGAGGATCAACCAATTCGATTTAGAAAATTCCGCACTCTTATAGTTGCCATTTCACTGTAATGCAGCTACTTCAACCTCCATTTTTTGTTATGTAACTTATGTTATGTAGAGCAATAAAAAAGAGGTAGAGACTGTCCGATAAGAAGGGAAAGACTGAGGAAAAGGGATTGGTCTATTTCATGCTGCAGTGTGGCGGTTGTGTTTATTTTTAACTCCACTGGATGAATAGAGACTGAGAAATGTACCACCCCAGAATCCCAGAATCAACTGAAAATATACCTACTTACCTGAGGTGCTACAAAACTTTATTTACTACTTATGCAAACTTTACATATAACTTGGCAACAAAGATCAATATTTTGTACGTCATACCTATTGAAATATTACAGTATCATATGATTTTTATTTCTACTCATTTTTGTAGCACTGTATCGTTGTCTTTCACCTAGTCACGTCCATCGGTCGCTACAGGTAGGTTTCATAAATTTATACGCGTTTCATAGGTATGTATGCCACTTTGATTTTACATTTCAATGCCTAGGTCCATACAAGTTTTACAGTAAAACTTCTTAAACTATAGAGTATAAGCAAGAAATCTTGTTGCCATTCAGAAACAATTTCAAAACACCGTTCGTCCCATTCCGAAAAAATAAGTTTTCATCTAAAAATGCAAAAAATCGATAGGCGATGTGCTTGGCGGTACGTCGTGCTTGTCGTTGCAGTATGGGCGCCACATTATAAACAGCATTACGGGCGTGAGTCTTGTACTATCTTTATTCCGTGTCTGATTTTTATGACAGTTGATATATTTGAATATTTTGAATATAAATTAATCATCTGGCAACATTTTTGTGAGTGTTCTTCGTCGTGTGCCGGCCCTTGGAGTTTTACGGCTACTTTTTAACTGTTTATCTGAAGTGTAAGAAAAATAAATACAACAAAATGCACGCGGAAACACAATTAGCACTCATACAAATATTGGAAAAGACTATATCGCCAGGTAAGAAGAAAACAATTATTTCGCTACGAGCATGGCGCTTTCTTCTGACTGTCAGTTTGACTTGACTGTTATCGCTGTACGTTACAAGAAAGAATGCCAGCTAAATTACGAGTAGTTACTCCTAATTCCTTTCCGTTAAATCACTTTCGCCCTTTAAATAAGCTACATAGCAACATAATATCGAAAACCTGACTATCATAACGTACACAAAGCCTATGTAGATGACTGTCGCGTAAAAGGAAATTTCTAGTTTCTGTTATTATTAACAGTACAAACAGCTGCCTGCTGCGTTTGCTATACATCTAGACTATTTACCAAGTCCAAGAGTATCACACTCGTTTAATGCCTGTGTTTATGCTAGTACTTGACTTCTTTTAGAAAGAAGTCAGATTTGAAGGTTATGCTATGATACCTGTTATGTTACACATGATATTGACATTGAACTAGGATTTTATTTTACCTCCTGAATTATTTACTTGGAATATATCCTGTTAACTAAGAATAGACAACATATTTAGTAGTACAGCATTCACTATAACATAATGCATATTGTGCAATTATTATATTACATATTATGCGACAATATAATCAAACTGTTATTCAAATGTTGAGGATTTTTTTACAGATCGAAATGAATTGGAAGCTGCCGAAAAATACCTTGACCATGCCGCCGTCACAAACTTCACAACATTTATCAAAATGCTATCAGATGTTCTGGTACAAGGTGGAAACAGCCAGGTGGCTCGCATGGCTGCTGGATTGCAACTTAAAAACCACCTAACCTCCAAAGACCCAACTCTGAAGGTGCAGTATCAACAGAGGTGGCTTGCTTTGCCGGAAGATATAAGATTCTATATTAAAAAGAATGTAAGTATTTCTTGTTTACTTTGCAACTCTGTGTAGTTTAATAGCACAAACATACCATCCCAAAACCATTTTACCCCATAAGAATCATATTGGGATACCCAAATGCAGCCTATTTGGTTTATAGCCTGTTAGAGTCATTCAGTCTGACTTTTATTCTGAACTTATTGTTTGTTGTGTTTAACTATGTGTTTGTTACATACTTTCAGATTTTGATGGCCATTGGAACTGAAAACAGTAGGCCAAGCTCTGCAGCTCAATGTGTTGCATATGTGGCAGTGGCTGAGTTGGAAGTGGGACAGTGGAATGACCTGATACCTATACTAGTTGAAAATGTTGTAAATGCACAATCTAGTGAGTTAAAGAAAGAAGCAACACTAGAAACTATTGGTGAGTTCTGTTATATATATATTTGATATAAAAAGTTAGTTATATTAGACCAAATTTTTTAACATTAAGAAACTAATGATTTGGTTACAGGATACATCTGCCAAGAGATTAATGCCGAAGTTTTAACAGAACAAAGTAACCCTATACTCACTGCCATCATTCATGGAATGAGAAGTAGTGAACCTAGCAACCATGTCCGATTAGCAGCAACCCAAGCCCTCCTCAACTCATTAGAATTCACCAAAGCAAACTTTGACAAAGAGAATGAAAGAAATTTCATAATGGAAGTTGTTTGTGAAGCTACTCAGTCCAATGATATGAGGATTAGTGTAGCTGCTTTGCAATGCCTAGTAAGTATTGTCAATTTTTTTTAGATAAGATAAAATTTTAAGTAGTGTATGTGGTATTATTAAAAACATTGTTTTAGGTGAAAATATTGTCTCTCTATTACCAATACATGGAACCTTATATGGGACAAGCTCTATTTCCCATTACTTTAGAAGCTATGAAATCAGACATCGATGAAATCTCCCTGCAAGGTATTGAGTTCTGGTCGAATGTAAGTGATGAAGAAATTGATCTTTCAATAGAGGAATCTGAAGCAGTTGATGCAGGTAATTATATTCTTGCCCAGATGTATGCCTATATTACTAAATAATCATAATGCCAATGAACTTAATTCTGTCATCTGTTAGTCTTGGCTGCCATGTAAGGAAACAAGTTGGCAACCAAGACTAACAGATCAGAATTAGAGATTTATTATGTAGGGATTTGAATTATAAAGAGACAATTTCAGTGACAATTGACGTGTAACTCTGTTACTAATAAAGTATGTATTTGTATTTGTCAGTCCCCAACAAGTTTAAATAAAAAGTTAATGCAATTTTAATTTATTTTAGGTCGTCCTCCTACCAAGACTTCAAAATTTTATGCCAGAGGTGCTTTGCAGTATCTAGCTCCTGTACTAATGCAAAAATTAACCAAACAAGATGACAGTGATGATGAATTGGAATGGAACCCATCTAAAGCAGCCTCTGTTTGCCTCATGCTGCTTTCAAATTGCTGTGATGATGATATTGTTCCTCATGTCTTACCCTTCATCAACTCTAACATTAAAAATGAGAATTGGAGGTATAGGGAAGCAGCTTTAATGGCATTTGGATCTATTCTTGGTGGGCTTCAGGCAAATACTCTGAAACCACTTGTTGAAAAAGCAATGCCCACATTGATAGAGGCCATGTATGATTCAAGTGTTGCTGTCAGAGACACAGCTGCATGGACATTTGGTAGAATCTGTGAAATCGTCCCTGAAGCTGCAATCAATGAAACCTATCTCAAACCATTGCTAGAAAGTCTGGTCAATGGCTTGAAAGCAGAGCCCCGTGTTGCAGCGAATGTTTGCTGGGCATTCACCGGTTTGGCAGAGGCTGCCTACGAAGCAGCAAACTGTGGTGATTCTGACCAACCCAAAACATATTGTATGTCAAATTACTTTGACTTTATCATTCAAAGGCTGTTGGAGACAACAGACCGACAGGATGCTGCACAGCATAATCTACGATCTGCTGCATATGAGGCATTGATGGAAATGGTGAAAAACTCTCCCTCTGATTGCTACGTCACTGTGCAAAAGACAACAATGGTTATTCTCGAACGCCTCCAACAAGTGCTGCAAATGGAGAACCACATCGCTAGCCAGGCCGACCGCTCACAGTTCAATGACCTTCAGAGTCTTCTGTGTGCCACCCTGCAATCGGTGCTTCGCAAGGTGACGCCAGAAGACGCTCCGCAAATCTCAGACGCGATAATGACGGCTCTGCTTACCATGTTCGCCGGCAATGCGGGCAAAGCTGGTGGAGTTCAAGAAGACGCTCTAATGGCAGTATCAACTCTGGTTGAAGTATTAGGTGAAGGTTTCTTGAAATATATGGATGCCTTCAAAAGGTACTTGTTTATGGGCCTTAAAAATCATCAGGAATATCAAGTATGCGTAGCAGCAGTAGGGCTAACTGGCGATATTTGCAGAGCCCTAAAAAATAAGGTGCGAATTTTTTTCTATATTTAACATATTTACTTTAGAAATTCGTAATACCATCATGTTATAAAATTTGTTTTTTATTGTAGGTGCTCCCTTATTGTGATGAAATTTTTGTTCTTCTCTTGGAAAATCTTGGAGACCCATCAATTCACCGCTCAGTAAAACCCCAAATTTTATCAGTATTTGGAGATATTGCTCTCAGCGTTGGACCTGATTTTGCTAAATACTTCGATGTTGTTATGCAAATGTTGCTGCAGGTAAAACCATTTTAAATTTCATAATTCTATGTTCATATTTACATTTGCTTTCCACAGGTTCTTAATTGCCACAAACTCAGACCCTGATACACTTCTTTTGCCTGATACACATTTATGCATCTTATCTTTGCACCACACTGTTACAGTTTAATATAAAAACCCACATGTTTTGTTTGCTGTCATTCTTAACACTTGCTACATACCATACACAATTCCTTAACCAAACTATACATTTGATACTAATGAAAACTAATTATATGTTTTCAGGCTAGCAATGCTCAAGTGGACCGTAATGATTATGATATGGTCGAATACTTAGGTGAACTGCGTGAGAGTGTCCTGGAGGCATACACTGGAATTATTCAGGGGCTGAAAGGTGCTAGTGGAGAGGTCAGTAAAATGTTGTAGCGCTTGTAGGTTTTTGAAATTGAAGCGAGCTGTACTTTACGCGGTAGGCATCGACGAATGTCCTGACCAACATGTCTGCGAGGGCTATGGCATGGCCTTGAAGCTCAATAGACACTAGTGTGATGGTCCAAAGGTAAAAAGTAACCTATTGTCAATGTGCTACATATAGGTACATGTCATCAAGTCTTAGCTTCGCAATGACATAAATCAAATTCAAATACTACGTTCTTGCAAATAAATAATAATATCTGATAAATTGACGGTTTCGTTCGCGGCCACAGGTGCGGTCCGACGTGGCGCTGGTGGAGCCGCACGTGCCGGCGATCGTGAACTTCATGATCCAGGTGGCCATGGAGCCGGAGCGCACGGACGGGCACATGTCGGTGGTGGCCGGGCTGACGGGTGACCTGTGCACGGTGTTCGGTGCGAGGGTGCTGCCGCTGCTGGAGACCCGGCCCTTGCTGGACCTGCTGCAGGCGGCCCGCCGCAGCCGCACGCCGCGCACCAAGGCGCTCGCCAACTGGGCCACCAAGGAGATCCGCAAGCTCAAGCAGCAGGCGCCACTCGCCAGCTGGTGAGTAGAACATTCGGCTATTCGCCGTAGGAGTATGTGACAGCATTTGTTTAGTTGTTTTACCTGTTTCGACTTCAGACCTTTAGTTACTGAATGTCCATCTTAAGAGAGGTAAGGCGTAGCGGGGAATCCCGTTCGAATTGGAGCCGCCCGACTGGGGAAGTACCACTTCACCGAATACCGCAGCCAAATAATATTGAGCTTCTGCTTGTGAGTAAGGCCTCCAGTGGTCCATGCGGTGGGGATATGGGGAATAGTGGCTTTGGCATTCTAGGGGCATTTGCCTTTTTGCTGCCAGAGCAACGTGTTATAGAGGTGGACAACGCACTGGCGATACCTCTGGTGTTGCTAATGTCTATAGGCAGTGGTGACCACTTGCCTGCCTTGTCTTGTCTTTGCCTTTGCCTGTCCAGCAGATGGCCCGCTTGCCGGTTTGCCTACCGTATAACATAAAAAATAGCTCTCTGCCATAGATTAAATCGAACTGCATAAGACCATAGGTAAAACCTATGTTAGGTGCTCCTATTTTCCGTATTTGGACTCAAAAGTACACTGCGTACGACCTGCAGAAAACCCACGAATTTTCCTATTTCATTTATTCTAATGATTCGAAAGTCTGATAGTTTTTTCTTCATAATACAGTAACAAAGAAATATGCTGGGTATTCCTATTGTGGTTATTATTTGTCCCAGAAATATTTTTGAAAATGTTTCTTTACTTCTTTCCAGATTTGAAACGTCACGGTGCATAAGCGACGTGACACAGTTTCAATCAACTTGCTGCTGGTAAACTCATTTATATTGTGCAGGTCATATCATTGTTCATTTCGTAAATCGTTAGATCTAAGAACAAGGACTAAAGCATAATTCGTGATGCTACATTTTAAAGAAGCAACAATGTAGTTTTGCTTTTCCGACTGTTTGACAGTTTAATGTGTATCTTGAATTGGAATAGAAATTCAGATTAAACGGTTAAATATCATTCTTAGGTCTATTCGAGTTTATGTCCTATAGCACTACAGGATACAAACTCTAAGTTGGGTCTTTGGTTGGAAATTTGGCACCAAGGTTTATTTTGCTTGCCTGTCACATTTTTCATAACTTTAATATATTAGAACTCTAGTGTATCTAGTGAGGAGAAATGCATTGTATTGATTTCTTCTAGTTATCTTATGCAGTTCTTTAATTCTTGTTCTTAGAGTTAGGTGCATTTGTTTCCGGCTTCACCAAAATCATACATAATGAAAAAGCGATTTCAGTGATAGCTTGTCTAAGCTATTTTTAAAATAAACTATTATTAATGTCTTTAGAACACTGAATGTTTTAGTTATCGAATGAAGTTTAGGTTTTTAATACTTATAATATTACTTAATAGAAATATGTAGTTAATTTTTTTTTCTGTTCAATGTCGTCAATACTTCTGCTTGAGATGTATACAAGCACAGTATAAAATTTAATAATTATGCAGGCAATGCACCTAACATTTAAAAAAACATCTTAAAATTATTGTATGCCTGATCATAAAGGAATCTTTCCATTTATATCATTAAAATTAAAGCATTTTTCCTATTTGGTATTAAATATAAATACAGACAGTGGCTGTGGTATCTTTACTGGTAAGTGATATTCTAGCTTGAAAGGTGATGTATGAAAGACGAGGTATGTTACATTAGGCATGCACATATGCAAGGGATTGTGAATTTTATAAATTATTGTTATGTTATGTAAGAAGCATGCAAGGCTGCTTGAAAGAGACGTCTGTGATCAAGTGTGTATGATTATTGATTAACACGGATATTTGTAAAGAAAGGCGCGAAAGATTTTAATGCAGGAATGGTCCAATGTATAAAATTCCGTTAACGTTATCAAGAATTTACATCGCCCTATATACGAGTTTTTAGTCTGCACTGCAAATATGTTTTTGAAAAATACGGTCTCTTACGATATTTTAAAATTATTTACGAGTAGTTATTAAATGTTAGAAATGTCGACATTATATTGTAAATAAACGGCCTGGACGCGATATTTGTCCTCGGTCTCAAGCTGCCATTGTACGATAATTGTACATATTTTTACTATAAGCTGTCACACAGTTAATTGTAAATCTCTATCAGTTATATGGTGACGCATAATTAAATTGTCAAAAGAGAATATTTTAGTAAAATGATTCACCTGATTTTATCGAAGTCCTGAATCTCGATTACAATGTAGTCACTATTATAACTTGTTCCAATAATATTATAAATGCGTCGTTCGATACATGTGCATTATTATGATCTTATATGTGACTATTTTTATTATTTTCACTGAATTTTTATCCAATAAGCTAAATCGCGACAATATTTGTTAGGTAAGTACCAGTATTTTTCGTGGACAACCAGTGCCTTTTGACTTTTGGCAAATTGGATGCGCCTCTAAATCTCACACAAAATGTTTCGGTTGTTGGAGCCCATACACAAACGCATTTCGAGTGTCGGCTAGTCTGTGAGCATCACTGATAGGGATGATGTTTGCGTGATTTATGTAAGACTTATATGTGAAATGTAATCTGTCCTATGCATTTAAAAGTGTATATGCGTAGGGTATATGTATGTGTAAATAATTGATACATTAACTCATTTTGTTTTGAACACAATTACTTCCAACGTATTTCACAATGTCAATATTATGTACCTACTTAGATTATTTAAGTATGATAGGAGAATGTGTGATGACCAGTGCCATGCCATGAAAGGTTCTCAATTTAGAATCGAGGCATCGTGTCGATGAATACCACCCACTTTTCCTGCGCGTATCAAAAAATCAATTTTGTTACCTACAATTTGTTTCCATTCTTTTGTTTATGAGTACCATCTCTGTAAACTGTTCTATTCTATGGTAATAAACATTTAGAAGTTAATATTTGTATTATTGTCACCCCAATTGGAACTTTAATTTATTTGCAAAGAGTATACGTATAGGCCGTATAGTGTCCGGCAGAGTAGAATAGCAACCCCATATACTCGTGGGTGTCGTACAAGGCTCCTAACGTTTTCGAGCCAAAATATGTAAGTCTCCTTAGGCTGGAAAATGGGCAGCTGCGTTTTCCTTTGTTATATTTATAACACTGCGATCTCCAACCCGTCTGCCAAGCGTGGAGTTCACTTTCGTGGGAGAGGCTATAAGTCCTGCAGTGAACTGTTATGGTTTGTGATGATACCTATAGGCCCAGGTATTATGTAGCCCAGTGTGAGATTTTTCTCAAGTGAGTTGGGCGATGACGAGACCAAGTAATAAGTTGGCGAGTAGGTGTACAAAACAGCATGAATCGATAAACCGTTAAAAATGTAAGGGGACCAATATTACGATGTCAGTCCCTCACACAGTGACTGCCAGGTTTCTGGAGATGCATGGTGCCAGTGCCATAACCTCCAACGACTGCACAGATTGTCTTTAACTTTTTCTTATTAATCATGAAAGCTTATACTCGTCCGTCGAAAGCTATTTACAGATTTTGATGACACTAAAAGAAACTATCGCCCTCGGAGTGGATATGTCAAGACTCGTAGAGCACGAAACCGAGGCACTTGAATTTATCTGCACTGTTGACAGCTTCCTTCCCAAGATATATATACTTAGATGGTTTCAAGATCCGTACTACCGCCAGCCATGTACGCTTCAGACCACCCTTTTCTAGAACTTCCTTCAATGTGTATACTCTGGTCTTAAGATCCAATCTAAGCCTGCTTACCAGACTACCAGTATAATGTCATCCGCGTAGTTCATGAGCCATGGAGACATGTCATGTCATGAGAGGACAACAAGAAACACACACAGAATGAGACTAAAGGGCTCAGGACAATACAGAAGCCAACTGATGATCGGGAAAGGATTGACGCTAGCTAACAGGGGGTTGGGGTGACGAATCGATGATTATCTTTGACCACGACTAATCAATACAATATAGTCATCATCATAACAGTCCACTGCAGAACTTAGGGCCTATCCCATAAGAGGGGACGTAATTGCCACAATCTCCACGTTTAGCATGCGGGTTGGGGATCGCAGTGTGGTAAATATAAAAATGAAAAACGATGATGCTTATTTACCATTTTTAGACTCCAGAACTTATGCCTCGAAAACGTTATTCGCCTTGTACGACACCCACGAGTGTAAGTTGTTGGTGCTACTCTGCCGGACACCACACGGCCACAATATAGTAATATCGTGGCCGTGTGTCGCCTAACATAATTTTCAGAGACAGTGAAATTAAAACAATAAACCATCTACCGAGTCCAGGGTGCATGAAGCCGAAAGTTACAGAAAAACACAATATGGAAGACTGCAGGCGGTTCTTTAGAAACATAGAGCGACACGAATGAACATTACGTACAAATACCTCAAGAAACGCAAAACAAAAACAAACCGAGGGCAAAGTAAATATTATATCCCCATGTCCAATTGGACAGTGTCCCAGACCATAACCCAATACCTGAGCCAGAGTATCCTGATGAAAACCCATAACAGAAATCATAAATAGCATGAAAAACGAGACAGTTCCAGGGACGGACCGGGTCGTTGTAGAACTGTACAAAGCGACCCCAAAAAAAATTAAAGAGCTCGCTGGCGTAATAAAACTCGCTTGGCGTTTCTGAGCCGTAAGAAAGATCCGTATGGCGGCTCACTAGACAAGTTCCTATCCCAAAGGTTAGAAATCCAAAACAGGTGTGCGATATCCGGAAAATATCCATAGGTATGTAACGTCGGGTATAGAATATACCCGATTATATTATATATATATAATAGAGTATATACCAATTACATTTTAAATAGAATTTACGAAAAAGTTAGTAATTAGGAAATTATCAGGCGGCATTCTTACAAGACAGGTCGACCGATGATCATATGTTTACCCTCTGGCGCATACTGGATACCAACTGGAAAGCGGGCACCAAAACATACGTCGCAGCACTCGATATTGAAAATGCCTTTGACACTGTCAAGCTTGAGGCACTGAGGGATATACTTCTCACTCGCACCGGTACTCACCTAACGAATACGATAACAGACGTTTTCATGAAGGAGAAAACGCTTATTTCCTGGTGCGGTCACAACACCGACATCATAGATAAAGGAAAAGGAGTTAAGCAAGGATGCCCACTGTCCCCTAGACTATTCACCATAGTCATGAACGAGGTACTGCGGACACTTGAAGAGGAAGAGGAAGATGAAGAGGTCAGTCTAGACCAAGACCTTAAAATCACGCCTCCGCTTATCCTATCTTTTGCCGATGACGTGATTCTTATTAGAACGGACATAACCAAATTGGACAGGACCATATCTAAAATAAAATAACATCTAGAGAGTGTTGGACTTGTCATAAAACTATAACCAAATTGATCATCCAAGATCCAATCAATCCGGCAACCAGCAACCTCAGCAGCGTATCTCTAGGGGAAGCGACAATCCAACCTACGAGCGAGATGAAATATCTAGGCACGTACGTCGCAGTCTCCCACGACAGGCGGAGCTGCATTAAGCATAGGTGCAACAAGGCAGTCATTAATCCCAAAATAGTCAACCCTTTTGTAAAGAACCACAGATTGGAGTAGAAAATCGCCAGATTAATATATAAAATGGTCATTTGTCGTGGCATCCCAAACAAAAGCCAATCGTTCAAAATTACGGAGGTATGAGAGACATATTTTAGGGGACATGTTAAATCTAAGTAGAGACAAACCTCGAAAGAAAAATATGACAAATCTTAGAAGGTAAAACCATCACAAAAATAATGTAAGTCCGTAGACTAATGTATTTCGGCCATATAATAAGAAGCGACACTCCACACATACTGCACGCAGCCAGAGAGTACAGAGAAAACAAACACAAAGTCGGCCAGCCGACCTTTACATGGGAGGACTCACTGGACGACATAGCCAAGTACACCAGGAGATCTAAAGAATCCTGGAAGTAATTTGCAAGAAACAGAACCCTGATGAAAAAGGAAGCAGATTAAATATATAAATCACCGGAAACGGATTCCGAGTCAGAGCCAGAGACCCCACCTACAAATAAAGCCGCAGAAGAAGACCAGGGTCTACCAGGAATAACATTGACTGAAAAGCCAACAGAAGACCATAACCGGAGCAGAACCAACCACAACAGTCTATAGCATCCATCCTTTATATATTTACACACCAGGTATAGTATCTATCCTCCCTCACACTGACTCGATGTATGAATTCTTGTCGGTTCCACTCTAACTCCTATCGGTTCCATCCTGACTGTGAAAGACCTACAGTCCTCTCGCATCTACGTACGCACTGGTATCTGGGGCTGGAGGTAGCGCAAATCAATAGGGGACGCGGTGTGGTGTCGTTTAAGTCCTGTCAACTCCAACGTCCGCGACGGTATCCGGAGCAAACCAATTCTCTATTACTATCAATTAACTATTCTCTATAATTCAAAGTTCTTCGGGTAATACCCGTGCCATCCGCTGGACTCGGTTGCTCAAAATACAAGTACACACGAACGGAATCACGGACGTAGGCGACAACATACCTGGTTCTTTCTGATATTACCTACATACACCCTTGCAGAAGCATTTCTGGCTGGTGTCTTACCTGAACGGAACGAGGGTTCGGTTTGGTTCGCCGAGAGCTTGTTTCGCCGAATGAACGTTCAACATATCAATGGTCCAGGATTTGGCAGATCAGATAATTACAGTGGAAAGACTGCCATCAGAACGTTAAAAGTATTAAGTAGTTCGCCGATACCACGACTTATACCTTCAATGAAAGCTCGACTCAGCGAACTAACCGTTAGCTCTCATATCCTACTCGGCGATGTTAACTGCTCGCCACTCGTTAGATTGGCGAAACTACGTTGACCAAGGTCGAACCTAGTGTCCATGTTCTTTTTTTTTCAAAGAACGAAAAAACCTTTGAGCGATTGTATCGTCAAGGTTAATTCTGGCATGCAGCCTGTACTCCTCGCCTGCATGGATGATCACGTGTTACTTAAGCCCCAGGAATAAGTGCCGAAATTCGACTTTCGACGAGAGGAAGGCGAAGACCAGGCGTAGTAGAGGAGAAATACTGTCAAGAATTACGTGCGAATTGCGATGATGATGACGATCTAAGTAGGTATAGGTAGTTGAAAAATAACTTTTGCATATTGCGCCTGCAGTATAAACAAAGCAACAATTTTTACTGGGTCCTTACCTATGAAATGGTAATTTTATTGCAGGCAGTCATAGTAGGGCCCACATAATAACTGCCTGCCGCCACAATGGAGAGCGTGTTGCTCGTAAAGGATTGGGAATTCGAAAAAGTGTGTGAGACAAAAGTTGTGAAGAATTTTATAAGCTTTCATTCGTAGAAGAACATCTTTCCCTACGACGCACCGTTTTGGAGTCTTTTTTTTTTATTACTTGCTAGCCAGGCATTTGACCGCCACCTCACCTGGTGGTAAGTGACGATGCGGTCTATGATGGAGCATGCCTGTCTAGGAACAGCCTATTCACTATAGCCTTGAAGGCATCCAGATTATATTGATCAGGGAACACACATATTAAAGAAAATCCCAAAAGTAAGGATAACGACGATCGTCCGGTAATCATCTACGAGATGGCGATTATTCAGCCGCCAGCGTATCCCCGCGCACTCACAACGACTTGTTGCGAGCTTGCGACAAATCGACGCGACTTGCAATGTCACTCGCGCGTGTTGGGCGAGAGAGTATGCCACATCCACGCCGCCGCCGCTTCTCGCTACCTACATATTGCGGTGGACGCGCGGTGAGTTCGCAGCATATCGCTCGCGACGGACGTGGGGCAAGTCGCGTCTCACTGCGGACGAGCGACGAGTTGGTAACCACTCGCCGTATCGCCGCTACATTATCGCATCGCCGTGTGGAGTCAAGCTAATAGCGTGGCACGACGATCATATCATCGCGTTTCCCTCGCTCGTTGAAGTACACAGACGCGGAAGGAATTGGTGGAGTCCGCCTGACCAAGTATACATAGGTACTTATTCTGTGACCTGACGCAAAGAAATTGGACCAAGTATAATTATGTGTACGTCCTGGTTTAATACTCTAAAGCAGAATTTCCCAACCTGCGGACCTAACTCAAGGGTTCCGCAGATAAAAGAAAAATGGACAATGGTGCAGTACTTTATAATAATCTTGGCGTTAATGTCCCGGTTGTGCTCTCGAGCACGAGGACCCGGGATCCGCCTTGACCATGATCCAGGATTTAGCGATCAGGTAATTACGGTGGAACGACTACCATATAACTAACTTCGTGACCCTGCTACCAGGGGAACCTGGCCAGATTGGATCATGGTTACAAATTCAGTTGCCTGAATTTGCAGATTTCATCACGATGTTTTCCCACACCGTAAGAGCATCGTTTAGAACTCAACTAATGTACCTACATAACTCAGAAAAGAGTCATTAATACATGGCTGCGGTGGGATTCGAACCCGATAACTCTCGCTTACGAGTCGGATACTCAACCGCTCGGCCACCGACGCTCCTCGGGTGCAGTACTTTATAATGCAGAATGTGCTTTAACAAATTTTGGCAAAATTTAAAATTAAAATTATATGGAGTTGTTACTTTTATCATGATCGCTCCAGCTCATTTAAGCCAGAATTCGTAACATTTGAAGCTCGCTACGCTCGTCGTCAATCCGGATTTTAAAAACAAAAATTACTGAGTTATAAATATAATTAATTTTCGAGCTCGCTGAATTCGCTCATTTCGCCGCCCAATCAATCCGGATTTTAAAAGCCAAATACCGCGTTAAGTAATAATAATAAATGGGCTCGCTGCGCTCTTCCGGTGTTACTTTTACTTGTAGGTACCTACGTAGTATCTTTTTCTCTATTGTGTTAGGTACGTTTAACTTGTTTACCCTAGCCCTTTTGAGCCAAAGCATGCTCCGCTTTTTCTTGCGCATGTGGAGAAATAAAAGTGTGAAAGCGATTTTATTTATAGGGGTCCGCGGATTATAGTAAGGTGGCATTAGGGGTCCGCACTAGTGAAAACGTTGGGAAATCCTGCTCTGAGGTACGTCTAGCCTCCATCCAGCCATCGCCAAGCTTTCGCGTGCATTTTTTTTTGCGCCCATCGCACATGAAATGGGCACCATCCGGTAGCTGTTGGGAGGGAGGAGGTGAACTCGGAATAATAGAACTCGGGTGAATAGAGTACCATCCGGCCGGCCGGTCTGGTTATGCACGACTCGCTGAAAAAAGCCTAAGCGCCTACATGCTAAACACCCCCTGGGAGCACCTGTAGCCATGAAGGCTTTTCAGGTTTCATCGGAAGCGACACCTCATGGGGATGGGGTGTGCACTTCGCGAGCTGAAATTACGTATAATCAATAACGAATCGGAGTTGGGGCGGCATCGGACCGTTTTCATTTTTCGTGGGATGCTATCCTGCTGTTAATCTCTTATTCGTTTTATATGAAAGGTAATAAATTGAACTTTTCGTTCGTAAAATACGAAAGCAAAACTGGATCGAGATCGGACGGGTTTTCGAGGGGCTAGAAATCGTGTGATGGTCGGAGGTCTTCGCTCTGCGCCGAGCCAAATGGCAAGAGCTCATGGCAACCACCCGTGACCCTAAAATCCAAGCTCTAGGGACTCAAGAGTATAATTAAGCCTGTGATGCTCTATGGCTGCGGGACGAAGAATGACGATGCTGCTTTGAATGTTCCGAATGACACCGCGGATAAGAAAGGAGACTCACCTGTTCTGGTTTGGTTACGTGCTGCGATATAAATGCTTAACTAAATAAACCTGCGGTATTAGAAAAGAGGTACCGCTTAGAAGAATTAGCTTACGACGTGAGGATGCACCGAGCGAAGTGGAGGAGGAAAAGAAAAACGGGCCCTGGCATAAATCGGGATTGACCGCTAGAATTGGCGCCACGTTCATTATGATTCAGTCTGTAGGGTCTCTTGACGGTCTCTTATCGTTTCGTTAAATCGAAAATACTACGGACAAACTGTACGTTTCATGTTACCATTATCATGTCCATTACCATGTAACAAAATGTATCTATGCCATTACCCAAGTTTTATCTGTTTCAAGAATAAATTTTAGTCCCTATGGAGTGTGGTGCAATGTTGTCTCTAACTCTAAGAAATAATTGATTTTAAAACTTTAAATCTTCAAAGAATATACCTATTGACTGTATAATATAGAAAGATAGTTTAAATAATCTGTAGAAGTTGATCTAGAGATGATATAAAATTACCTTGCAATTAAAGTTTTTTTTGTTAGAGTAAGACTTTTTTAAATGTTACCTAATAATTGTATTTTATTATATTTTTTAAATTAAATAAAAATCCCTTTACATTTATTTGTTCGTTCGATTTAGAAATTTGCCAGGAATTTGACTTCAGCCGAGTTTCGTAACAAAAAACTTTTGGGCGGAACGTAGATTTCATCATCATACGTATGGAAAAAATCATACGATACCGACCCGATATCGGTCCGTGACCAAAATAGTTTTACGTTATTGCCACACTGTTCCGTCCGTTGATATTGAGCTTGGCTTGGCACAGTGACATTTCTTGACAGCAGACAGGCTTCTACTTGTTTATATTGCTCGAAATTACAAGTTTCTTTCTTTTCGCGCGTGGAAGTCGTGGTTTGTGGAGGTTTATTGTACCTCCGTTAAATCGATTACTTCTTCTATCTAACAAATAGTATATAATAGTTAGTAATATATACTAAGTATATCAACGAAACCATGAAGCCCCCATATAAAATCGGTGAGTATTTTTTCTAAAGTTTTATTTAAAGTTATACCTATATTTTCAAGCGAAACGAAATTTGTTGTATGTTTCGGTGTAGCCCGGCTCATTTAATGAATTTTGTACTTTTAACATTTGCTGTGGGTATAATAAACTTGCAATTAAATTCTATAGGTTATGTTGACCATGCCTTTATAATTATCACCAACATTTTATACTACCCTAGCAGGTTTTTTCACTACCTAAATATTCTATACAGGTACCCACCGTAATTTGTTATAGAAAATCATAATAAAATATCTGATGGTTATACCTTTTATGAAATACTAACAGGACGTCTTTAGTTGGAAATGCAAGGAACATTCTATTAAACTAATTAATATATAGGTACAATATTCATAAGTATGTGTAAAAATTTATCAAAGCATTTTTATATGTTCCACCTGATTCTTTATCTATAGTAATAAATTTTATCATAGTATTATGCCAATAGGTAGTAATCTGGTAATTATGGTTGTAAGTAAGAGATACAATCAATGCACTCCAATTTAATCTAATTTGATAGACTTTCAAACTAATTTTAATCAATGAATTCTAGCTGATGAGAAGTTGGCTGATCTTGGCCGTAAGGAGATCATGTTGGCCGAAAAGGAAATGCCAGGACTTATGGCTTGCCGTCTCAAGTATGCTCCTGCTCAAATATTAAAGGGAGCTAGGATAGCTGGAAGCCTGCACATGACAGTGCAAACTGCAGTACTTATTGAGACCTTGATTGAACTAGGAGCTCAAGTAAGTGTTTCTTTAATATTATAAGCTTAAAAGAAGAATAATAATTCATCACCATAAGTATAACACCTACAAATTAAGCTATTTTTGTGTTAAGTCTAGATTTTTAAATAGGTGTAACTGTAAACAGGTGTCAAGGCAGATGATGCAATAAATAAAATAAGAATAATGGGTTTGTTACTGCAACTGTAGACTACAAAAATTAAAATGCTATATTCATGCAATATTGCATTATATGCTGAATATTGAGTAACTGCTATTTAAAAATATAATTTTAAAACATTCTATAAAATCAGCAAGTACTAGTAATCGTTTTTAAACAAAACCAATTGGATATGGCTAAGAAATAAGGCTTTCATATTACATTCACATATTATAACACGGTGAACATAGTATTTGCAAGTTAGATTTCACTTTCAATCTAAATATAGATAAAGAAATAAGATATCCCTTTTTATCAGCTGTTATCTAAATATGAGAAAACAGACTGCTTGAAAATAAGCATTATCATGCTTGTTATGATAATGCTAATCATGATACCATTTGCTCTCCCACCTCTTTATCTTTAGTCTCCTAATAAGTCACGGATCACAGTTCATCTGATGAAACGTAACTCATTTCAATAATACAATTCAATAATAATATACCTACTTAGCTTCCACAATAGATTTTATGCTTTGTTAAAAATATTCATTGTTATGTGTGTAATGTATGCACATCTATACAAAGCAACACTTAGATCTTTTAAACTCTACAACGGATTTTTAATAGTAGATAGAGTGATTCAATAAGAAGATTTATAAGTAATAAAAAGAGGATATTTAGGGGTAAAATAGGTGAACACGACAGAAGTCGCGCCGGGTCCACTAATGTAATACATATGGCCATTTAATTTAAAGAACTCACTGAGGGAGCTTAAGCTATTAAGTCATTAATTAGTATGGTAGTGAAAAACAGGACAGGACAGGAGAAACATTAGGTTATGTCCACACTGACAGCTGGCTTCCTTAGCATCTAGACTCTGGTTGTAAGCTGTAGCTTATGTTAGTATTAATATTTTGTGTTTGAGCCTAGCTAATAAGCATACCTATCAGTATAACCTTACATTGTGGTTTCTATTATAGGTGCAATGGTCAAGCAGCAACATCTTCAGTACCCAGGATGAAGCTGCTGCCGCTCTTGTTGCCAGAGGCATACCAATTTATGCTTGGAAAGGCGAGACAGAAGAGGAATATCAATGGTGCATTGAACAGACACTTATATTCTCTGATGGAAAGGTATATTTTGTAATAATTGTTTCATCGCTTGTTTTATTAAATGTTACCATAAGTTTTCTAAAAAAATATTTCTGATTATGTTTCAGCCAATGAATATGATCCTTGATGATGGTGGTGATTTAACTAATCTAGTTCATAAAAAGTACGCACATTTACTGGATGGCGTTAAAGGTTTGTCTGAAGAGACAACCACTGGTGTACACAACTTATATAAAATGTTCCGTGAGGGAACATTGAAAGTACCAGCGATCAATGTTAATGACTCTGTCACAAAAAGCAAATTTGATAATTTGTATGGATGCAGAGAATCCCTCCTTGATGGCATTAAAAGAGCCACAGATATAATGATTGCTGGAAAGGTCTGTGTAGTGGCAGGGTATGGGGATGTTGGTAAAGGTTGCGCTCAGGCTTTCAAGGGATTTGGTGGTCGAGTTATTGTCACTGAGATTGATCCTATAAATGCTCTACAGGCGGCAATGGAAGGATTCAATGTTACAACAATGGAAGAAGCATCAGAAGTAGGTCAAATATTTGTCACTACTACAGGAAACATTGATATTATTTGTAAAGATCATTTCTTAAAAATGAAAGACGATGCTATTGTGTGTAACATTGGACATTTTGATTGTGAAGTTGATGTGGCTTGGTTGGATAAAAATGCGAAGAAAGTTAACATTAAGACCCATGTTGATCGTTATGAACTAGATAATGGAAATCATATTATAGTACTTGCATCTGGACGGCTTGTCAACTTGGGCTGTGCAACAGGGCACTCATCGTTTGTAATGTCAAATTCTTTCACCAACCAAGTACTGGCTCAGATTGAGCTTTGGACAAAACACAGTTCTTATCCTGTTGGTGTGCACACATTGCCCAAAAAATTGGATGAAGAAGTTGCAACTCTACATTTAGACCACCTTGGGGTTAAACTCACCAAGCTCTCAACAAAACAAGCCAAGTATATTGGTGTTCCTGTTGAAGGACCATACAAACCAGATCATTACAGATACTAAGAAAGTTGGTAAATCAAAACCAAAGTAATATAAGCCATACTATTGCTGCCTTTTGCAGGTTCAATTTTAAGATATTGCAACCTTTTGGATGAATTATTGTAATTAAGTGATGATTGTTGATTAATCATTTGCTTCCCAGTCTATGTACCTAATGTATCAGCAATTTGTACTTATAAGTCTTATAACAATGTATTATTCAAATAATTTTGAAATGGACTGTTAAGTATGACAAATAAATTAAAACTAACTACTTGCCTCATTTTAAAGTTTATTTTTTATTACTAATCTTATCATAAGGTTGAAGACGCCGTAGCATCCGGTAGAGTAGAATTATAGCACCTTGATTCTGGATATCAGTGCCAAATCATAAGCCCTAAAATGGTGGTCCCTCAGCTTCAAAAAGGCTACTGTAAACGGTTGGAACATTCGCAGATTTTTCTGATCAGAGAGATTATCCATTATTATCCTTTTATTGTGGAATACCAAGGCTTTTAGGCAAATATGATTAGCCGGCAGAACAAAATGGTTCAGATGTTTTTTAACACAGAAACTAAACGGGCGACTACAGACTATCACCTCCGACATTCCCCACCCCAGTGCTGCTTTAGCACTCATCACAGAACGCCTCCACGCCCCATGTTTTTGTTTTCACTTCGCCCAGTCTAATCTGTCCGCTAGGAAACACTTTTCCTCGGAGACTCAGGATCTACCGCGAAGACCAGGTCACCCAATTGCAAGGGTCTTCCCTCGCTATTCCATTTCCTTCTAGGTAACATGTTTGGTAAAATTTCTTTGACCTTTTCCAGAACAGTTGTGCAAGCCTACTATAGGCTCTACGCTATTGCTTACGCAAACATAAGTTCGCGTCTTCGAAAACTCCCGCTATAGGTAAGTTTGAGAAGGTACCGATAAGATAATGGTTTGGGGTTAAAGTTCTTGATCATCCGATTCAACAGACACGTCCCAAAGAGCGGCTGTTGACCATACGTTCTACCTCTGCTAACAGGGTAGGGAACACCTCGTCCCTGGGCGCACGCTCGTTCAAGACAAATCGAAGAGAAGTCCTTAAACTGCGTATAAGACGTTCCCACGCCCCACCCCTATGTGGACGAGTAGATGCGATAAAATTGCACTTGAATCCTTCATAAGTTCATGCCTTCGTTTTATAAGACACTCTTTCCGGAATGAGCTGCGTAGTTCCTTGTCCGTACCTCGCAAGTTCGTTCTGTTGTCCGAACAAATAAAGTTTAGCCACCCACGCCTCGCTGCCATACGACAGAGTGACATTGTGAGGGAGTCAGTGGCAAATGTCCCCACTAGCTCAATGTGAACGGCACGAACTTTGAGGCACGTGAACAGTACTTCATATCTTTTCTCTCTGCGCCTAGGTACCTACTGTGACCTCTATGGGACCGAACAGGTCCAGAACACGAAACGTAAAAGGTCGTTGGAGATGCGCCCATACGAGCTCGAGGCAGGTCACCCATCCTAGGAACGTGCGGTCGGCATTTGCGGATCCTGTAGAACATACACCTAGAAACTACTTGTTGCACGGTTGTCAACCTTATAATCCGACCTTCTCCTGTTTACTATGCGCAGCATTATAATATGGTACCTAGTGCTTGACGCAGGCAACAGCATGTCGACCGCCTAGGATCACATAGATGAGACTGCCTATGTGCTCTAGACTCGAAGTGGCACACCCATATAAAAATTACCCGGAAACCATTCAGTTTGAACAGAGAAACGTCGAAAACTTCCTTTATACTTAAATTAGCTCCAGTTCAATATGCGTCAATTTCACCTAGCCTATTGGCTACAAACGTGTTGTAGGTGCGCGTATTGTTTTGAATCCAGTGAATAATCGTACTGGAATCGCTCCAAAATTATCGGCACGTAGCGGATATTCTATGTACACGACACAGCGTGTGTGCCAATCTGGCAGGTATTCCAGCGGCCTGTAGTTCCAACGCGGGTACTATTGTCGGTTTTATAGGGGCTACCCTACTCTTCTATCAACAAAGGCTACATTGCTCCATTCTTATCGGCCCATCTGCAGTAGGCTACCGCGCATATCGCCTTTGTTGACGCGTCGCTAAATACATGTAGCTGTGAATTTCTATAGCCGGGCGAGCTTCTGTTATCGAGTGCACTCGGACTCGGGGCAGCGAGCCGCGTGGCCGGCGGCGCCTGCGAAGGGGCACGAGGGGAGCCGTGCGCCATTCGCCACGTGATGATAACGTGATGTAATTCGATCCATTTGCGCCATTTCTCGAAGACGTTGTCTGGTAATACATCATACCATCCCAATTTTAATCGCCAGGTTTCTTGCATCATAATCTGTCCCTGTATTGTGAATGGAGATAAAAATTCCAAAACACGATAACACATAACATAAGTCGCTTTGAAGGCCTTTTGGACCACGTAAAAGCTGATCGGCTATATTTTTCGGAGACACGTCGAAACCTAGCATATCTTTACCTGGGATACCAGATGATGAGCCCCCGAGTACGTTCAACTTCGTGCCTGTGATAACCTTAAATTGTACTTCAGCAGTACCTATAGATTATTTTGACACACTGTTCAAGACTGCGATGCGGCTGTTACTAGTCCAGTTTCGGTACGGCGGAACATTCGTCCGGTAAGCTATCTATGTAGTCATCCACATAGTGCGAGTTACGAATCGCATCGACAGCAGCGGGTGACTCATACCGCTCGGCGCTTATTTTTATTGAACTGCGCGATAAACGGGGGGTAATTCGCTCCGAAAATTAGCTAGGTCATTGCGTAGGTTTTTATGGTTTTGGTTGCTTGGTTAAGATTTGCTTGTTTATCTGTCCATAAAAATATTAAGGTACAGGTATATATCTTATATCCTGGGGGTCCAAAAAGGCCACATTAGCGTTTCATAATATAATTCATCTTAATTTGTCACAAGCTCATCTGCAGCGTCGCTGTTGTTGATATCATGACAATTCAAAATGGCGTCACTTAATTCCAGTTTTGTCCACCGGATCAGATAAGTTTGTGGCACTCTAATATGAAATGCTAATTTGTCCTTTTTAGACCCCCTGATCTTCGTGACATATTTTCACCCTAAAGAACATGTCCTTAATGTCACCTTGTATATACTTACTGTAATTAAATTCTCTCTAAACCGCAGGGTAATACCAAATAGTGATGACAGTAAGTCCGGTCCAGTAAGTAAGTCAAGCATGAGCCACTTGCCCTGTCTACCGTGTCGAAGACGCAGCGTAATTTTTTCTTGTTGAGGTTAACAAACCCTGTTAGGTACGTTAGTTCCCTAGCAAAATAATTCTCCAACAAATGAGTGCAAAATATTGAGTCCCGGCTCATTTTCCTTTCGACAGGTACCCTTTAACGGCGTTGGCAGTAAGAGCTTACCACTTATGCCCGATGGCATCCAAGGCGAAGGAACGACGTACTTCCATGTAGATTTCCCACAACAAGCGTTTCTGTTGGTCTATTTATTTATTTATAACCTATTTAATTTCTAAGGGTAATTATCCTGATGAATTAACATTTTGCTTTTCCAAAAGTGATTGGTCACAGGATTGATGCATACTACATTTCGAAGATCTTTTGGCGGTAATGTGGAGGAGAGAATTCCAACCGCCAATGTTGGCAAGCGAAGATGGAGACCAGAGGGCCTAGTGTGACTTCCGCTTCGATTTTACTTAACTACCGCGTTTGCGTTTACGTGAAAATTAGTATGAAAAAATATATAGCGCCGCCTAGTGGTACGTAAATGAAGTTTTTTTCTTCATACTAATTTCGACGTAAACGCAAACGCGATAGTTAAGTAAAATCGAAGCGGAACTCACACTAGGCCCTCAGGGGACCGAAGTCCAATGAACGCTTTTTGGATCTTGCATATAAGCGTTGTAGATGGAACACTCCGTTACCGCGATGTAGATGTGACAGTTGCTGTCATGCTGATTGTCTTAATTTGTCTTGCCAACTCGTGTGTGCGAGCTCTCTTTGATTCACTATGGAGATCGCTACAATCTCTCTAAATGCATTATTTTTTTGAATGCATAGTGAATGTCAAGGTATCGGTAGTTCATCAAAGTTTGAAATAGTGGTCAAACCATGGGCAAGTGCACAGGGCAGAACCTATGCACGCCGATGCCAAAATATCCATCCCGGGGTTTTTGAGATATTCAACGTCACAATTTCGGAGGTTCATATACGTAAAAAAACGTGTTCTGTTGATGTGTAGCGTCAATTTGTAAACGTTTCATCCCTGTGCACATCTTCGAACATGGTATGAACTTCCGAAACTTGTGACTTGAGAATACGAATGTAAACCTCAATAAACAAGCTAATATTTGCGTATATGAATGCGAATATTCGGTTCATCACTAGTAGGTATCCCAGGATTTATACAAAATGCACTAACACCTTTACTTTAAATTTTTTTACGACCGGTTTGCTCAGGGGCCTTTCTAGACTGGTCATCACTGATGACTTCACAATTTGTCATAAATAACTCGTGCGCAACTTCGTTCGCGCGGCATCCTACCCTACACCTACTTTACCCCTACCTACCCCTTTCTTTCTTGCATATAAACTTTCCTCTTGAACCACTCTCTCTATTGTTGGAAACCGCTTTACAATCTGTTGCGTAGTTTGTAAGAACTAAGCGTACACACATACACAGACGGTGGGAAACGATTTTGTTATAAACTATGTATAATAATATATAGAATGGTAATTAATGAACTTTAGTATAGTATCATTGAATTGAAGGAAATAATTCACGCAGTATTATTTAACATACCTAATTTATTAAATTGCCTATAATATAAAACCTAAATAAATAACTCACTGCAAAAATTATGATGCATAAAATCTTAATAATTCATCAACTTTGGGCTTAAGAATGCATTCATCTTTTAAATTGACAACCCAACCAGGTTCTAAACCATAAAATATTTGGCGAGGATCTTTTCTCTCACACATCATATCATAACATGGGTCACTTTCTAATTTTGGCAGCTGGTATCCATATTTCTGAGATAGCTTCAATCTTTCTTGGGATACTTTTTCAGGATCTGCTAAATACCCACGATTCTCAGGAGCCGAGTAGTATTCAATAGCATCTGCTGGAGGTATCATCCGTCTTGGTATCGCTTGTCCAGTCTCAAAGAACTTTTTAGGATTTTTTAGCAAGAAAAGACTGTGGGGATCGTAGTACGCTGTAGTAATGACACCACCATTTCTTTCTATTGCAGCTATGACTTGTTCACTGGCCCACTGGACTTCAATATTTATTTTTGCAGCAAAAATGTCAGCCCCTTCATCGGTCAAGTTAATCCCAAATTGCTTCTGATCTGGGTGAAACGTATAGATACCACTTTTAACGATGCTCGCAATATCTATAGGTTTACTAATGTCCACGCCGTCTTTATCGATTATAGTTTGTAGCTGTTGCAGTGTAAGAGGTGGATACTCCCTCCGGTGACTGTGAACAAAATATGATGGTTTAGTAAAAAGTATTTTTTATTCCCAGGCCCAGGCCCCTGACCGCCTAACTCAAATTGAACTACCCACTCTCGCCAAACTTTATGGCGGCTCGGGGGCTCTATTTTTGAACTGCTTGCCTTGAGTCGAACTCAATATTTTGATGCAAAACGATTTTGTAATTTAAAAAGTACTTATTGAATTTTTTCTTGCCGGAAATAAAAACTGAAAAGCATTCCTCTCGAGGCGAGCGGTTCAAAAATAGGACCCCGGAAGTTAGCTGCGAGTGCAATTATTGTTTGCAGTAATAAGAAAATTATGGTGGAAAATAACTTCATACAAACAATAAGAATGCATTGCTCATTTCCCCCTACACACATGCTGTAACTGCTCACACAGGTGATTCTAAGGCGGTTATATAATGGAGAGACTCGTAAGGTGATAATGGATTTGCTAACACGGACGGGAAAATTCACGTCCTACGGTTTACATGGTTCGAACCACCGAAAGGCGCCTAAGCCTAACCCCATCAGTTGCTTAAACGTTTAAAACGTCAATCTAAATATGAATGTGAAAATAGAACCACCAGAAAACAGATCGATAAATCTATCAAAATATCAATGTGAAAATAGAACCACCTTATACTTGTAGCGACATCTATCGCTCCACTAGGGAAACTCAACGATACTCACATTACGAGTACACGAACACAAGGTTGGCAAGCATCCGCACATAGATGGCGCTAACAATCCTACATCGCGCTAGAGAAATGTGCCAACTTCCACGGCATATATACAACTTCCGACGATCAACTGTCGGACCCTTGGTCCCCTGGTCACAACACCCGGCCAGGTGGGTAATTACCCTTTTCAACCTTCTCCCCATCTTCGCTTGCCAACATTGGCGGCAACATTATCCTGCACCGCCAAACTTGCACTGCACTTATAGATTTTTTACTTACTGATGACCACTGTAATATTTTTCTTGAGGCACTCGTAAATAAAATGGGTTATTTCCTGTTTCATAGCCCAGCCTCATGTAGTTCTGCCTCTGGCCGGAGCCCTTATTACCTGCTCCATGTTTATCTCCGCCATGTTGACCCCGTCCCCGTTTTTGCTGAAAGTAAAAAATAAATACGTATGTAGTTTCTCCTACCCATTAAAGGAGTCCAAATATGGGCTCAATCTTTTGGTAAAACATTTGCCAAGACCGATCGACCTACCTACATACAGATACTTGCTAGGGATCAAAAAGTATCAATATGATATCGATACATCAATATTTTTATGCAAATCCTAGCACAGTTGTCTGTTTATTATTGGCATATTCACAGTACAACATTCACGAGACTTCACGAATATAGGCCAATACTTTCTCGTATTGGTCAGGTCCCGTGGAGTTTTGAACAACATGTGGAGCCTCCTTTAACCCCGAGGTGTCATGAGAGCAGCCGAAGCCTTGTCATTACCGACACCTCCGACGACTGCCAGTCTTACCCTCCCTACACTTCAGTCCCTTGCGGGGGCAGATGGGGACAGTTAAAAACGCCGACGTCGCCGTCCGACGGAGGTGGAGCCCTGTGCAATGCAGGCGGACTGAGGTGCCCCCGCCTTCCGATCGTGCGGGAGCGAGAAGAGAACGGCCGTACAACCGTCTTCATACTCCTCTTCTGCGTCATTCCCCCTCTCTCGCTCCGCTATCTCCACCTGCCACTTTATATCCTCGAACACGCGGCCACAGGTTCTCAAACCCTTTCACTTTCAATCATCTCATTAATTTCGCTTGGAAGCTCAAGGCCCGGGCCCACAGCTCTTCCCAGCCTGAGTAGGCCGTGAGTGTGTAATGCGCTGTATTTTCCGCCCTGCCACATGTGTAGCACGACTTGCTTCCTCTCCCCCGATACGGTGCAGGTACGATCCGAAACAAACATGTCCGGACCTTCAGCAAACTAGAGTTTCATGCGGATGCTCGACCAATATCTTGATGATGGTACCGATGACGTCAAGCCTTCGGCGTCCAGACCACGCGCAGGCCATGTCCTCTTTCCAAGTCGGAACATGGCATTGCGAGCTTCACGCGTCACGCTACTCCGGGACCGGCTGCTTAAGTTACGTCCATTCGTAGACGACGGCTATAACCCTGGCCTTCAACTCCCAGAGGAGAGTGCCTGCAATGGTGCACGCTGCAGCATGCCCCATCGTGCGGTAAGACCTCGCCACACGCATGGCCCGTTGTGGCCTGCGGAAAAAGGCCTCCCCTTGTTCAGGGAGACTGCCTAGATGGGGGTGCCGTAGAACCATACTTTTTAATATTAACCCCCCTAGCCAGGAGGGATTAAGGAGCCAGCTTAATGCATCACCTTTAAGAAGCGTCATAACAACCCACTGAACTGCAGACCAAGTGCCACCGGCCATCCAATGTGAGGCCTAAATATTTCATTTGAGCCTTAACCTTTTCGACCTTGACTCCCCAGATCATGATAAGGGTGTCACATGTCATACTCTACACTAACCTTAAATGTGTTAGTGAGTGACCATCAATGCTCATACCCAAATTTCCCATTCTAATTCCTTAAACACAATCTCTAATGTCGCTGAAAATATTTGGTGATTGTGGGTCCCTTTGCCTGACTCCTTGATTAATGCTAAATAGATAGCCTACTTATCTGGCTGGATACATGCTATACTGTCATCTTTCCATGTCTCCCAAATCTTTTCATGTATTAAGGAGTCGAACATAACATACCTAATTAGTAACAAATAATAAATAATCATTTTGGCATTAATTTCCCAGTTGTGCTCTCGCATGCGAGTGCGCAGGGTCTACCTTGACCATGATTAGGCTTATGGCAAATCAGGTAATTACAGTGGCACAACTGCCATCTGGCCTCCGTGAGCCTGATTCAGCTGTGATTCAGTTGCCTGAAGTGCAGATTTCATCAAGATGTTTCCCTCACCACAAGAGCATCGGTTAGTGATCAACTAATGTACATAACTCAGAAAAGAATAATTGGTACATGGCACTAGTAGAATTCGAACCTGGGACCTCTCGCTTACAAGTTGGACCCCTTAACCACCAACCCTCTTAGGCTGGTAACTAACTATATATTTATTGATGTCTAATATGATGTTCGTTCACAATAGATATTGGCTATTGGCTATAAAGAGTGTATCATGGATTTTAAGATAAACCAACTAAATTAAACTAAATTCTAGTTTATAGAAAGAGTTTACACTGAATTACTCTTAGAAAATAATACAGTTTATTACAGGGACCCAACTATAAAGTCTCCTAAAGCTATGCCTAAAGCCAATTAGTTTGTAATTCGTATGTAACCACTTTGTCCTTTGATGATTTTTCAATCAATTGAACACTTACCGTTTTTTTAGACCCAGGATTGTCACGTATATTACCCAGGGATATTCTGGGCAGCGATCTCAACATAGTGAGAGATTTTTCTATAATTTGACGAGATCCCATTTTTGTTTTGCACTTATTACAAAACTTATTTGTATACGGTTCGTTTCTTGGTATGGCTTTCACTGGATTTTAATCAAATTCTTCCTAAATTGCGATTTAATAAATAAATCACAATTTAAAATCACAAACAAATAATTGTTTATTCTTAACTTTCAGGTTATTTCTTTTATTTGAGGTTATTTATTACACCTGTACTTTTTTCTAATATTTAATGGCCTGGCTGGAAACTAAACATCCTTTTTATTGTATCTTTTTTAAATTTATTTTGGCTTGGAAACAAGAGGACATACAATACCTCACAGCTCATTTACACTCTCGCACGAGGCACGAGAGTATCTATGTCACGGGGATATGTGACATATAATATCAATGTTTTAGTTCTCTCAGTAGTCTGTGGTCAGTGTCATGTTTGACATTGACAGTCTTCCCGTCGTGATTTGTTTCTCTCCTCTTCATCTCTTGTTTGTTTGCTTGTTTGGTGTGATCTTTCCTATGGGCATTTTTTAATTATAATATATTTTTTGTTGTCTGCTTTCTGCTGTAGCCTAAATCCAAGTAATATTTAGTACAAAAACTAGGCACCCCGGTGATTCTTACCTACTTACAAATCAGCAAGGGTCCAGTACAAATTTGTTTTGTATTTTATTGTTGATTTGAAAAACCTGCATTATGGACAAAAAAAAGCGCCGGTTCTCTTCTGGCTCTGATAGTGCTGAAGAAAGTCGAATAAAAGATTTGAAAGAAAGAGATGAGTTTGCCAATAGATTAAAAAAGCGTGATGACGGAAAAACTAAAAAGGTGGTTGATACATCTAACACACGATCGTATGAGGAAGCAGCTAAGCGATTGAAATTGGAGGCACAAGATAGGGAAAAAGTCCTTCCTAAATTAAGAATTCAATCACGGAGAAAATATTTGGAGAAACGTAAAGATGACAAAGTTATTGAATTAGAGGCTGATATAGCAGACGATGAGTATCTGTTCTCTGAAACTAGGTAAGATCATTTTAAGCATGACTGATGGTAGGATTCTATCAACCCTAATGAGTAAGCCTGTACCTATCCAGACCGTTTTTCAGCTACCTGGCAACAATGCTTGCATTGTTTGGTTCAGGTTAGAATGATAAGGTAGCCAAGCACACGCATGAGGCATACCAAGTGCATTTTCAAGTAATTATATTTAAGTGCATGAAATGTAGATATTATGGGCAACAGTTGAGATTTCCATAATCTACCCATATCTGCTCTGTCTGCTCATGTAATCCTTAAATGCATGAATCATAGATGTTATGGGCAACAGTTACTGCTTACCATCGGGTGGGTTGCCTGCTTGTCTGTCGCTATGTAAAATAAAAGTTTAAATAACAATATTCATATTATTTCAGTTTAACAGAAAAAGAAAGAAAGGATAGAGAGCATAAAAAAACAATCTTACAGTTAGCTAAGGAGCATGAACAAGCTCGTGAGCTAGAGAATGTTCATAGATATCACATGCCACAGGATTTAGGTAAAGGAGAAAAAGGTAAGACAACTAGGCAGAAATATTTCTTTTTTTATATTTATAAATAAAAGTTTTTATATTTGCCTGATTCATCCCACTGCTGAGCAAAGACCTCCCCTCGAATATAAAACATTATACATTTCTCATACATTTTCATTTTATTTAAATGTTATTCATTTGTAACAAATTATTTCAGGAGATTATATAGAAGTTGATGAAAATGAAAAATTACCACATTCTGAACAGAGAAAATGGGAGCAAGAACAAATTAAGTCAGCATTTTTTAAATTTGGAGCAAAAGATGCTAAAGCCAAAGATGAATATGAACTACTTTTAGATGAACAGATTGATTTCATACAGGCTCTTCAATTAGAAGGCAATAAAGAAAAAAAAGAAGAAAAAGAAATCTCTGAACATCAGAAAATTCGTATGACAATTGAAGAGACTAAAAAGTCTCTTCCTGTGTTTCCATTTAAACAGTCACTAATTACAGCAATCAATAATTATCAGATATTAATTGTTGAAGGTGAAACAGGTTCAGGAAAAACAACTCAGATACCTCAGTATTTGTATGAAGCCGGTTTCACTGATGATGGTAAAAAGATAGGATGTACACAACCAAGAAGAGTAGCAGCCATGTCAGTGGCTGCTAGAGTTGCTCAAGAAATGAATGTAAAACTTGGTAATGAAGTTGGGTACAGTATTCGTTTTGAAGATTGTACATCAGACAGAACAGTTATCAAGTATATGACTGATGGGACTCTCCACAGAGAGTTCTTATCAGAACCAGACTTGGCTTCATATAGTGTTATGATTATCGATGAAGCTCATGAACGTACCCTACATACAGACATTCTTTTTGGTCTTGTAAAAGATATAACAAGATTTAGACCAGACTTGAAATTGCTAATTTCAAGTGCCACATTGGATGCAGAGAAGTTTTCAAAGTTTTTTGATGATGCCCCTATATTTAGAATACCAGGCAGAAGATTCCCTGTGGATATTTATTACACAAAGGCCCCTGAGGCTGATTATGTAGATGCTTGTGTTGTATCTGTCTTACAAATTCATGCAACTCAACCTCTTGGAGATATTTTAGTGTTTCTTACAGGACAAGAAGAAATTGAGACTTGTGTTGAGATGTTACAAGAAAGAACTAAAAGAATAGGCAAAAAATTACGAGAACTTGTGATACTGCCAGTCTATGCAAATTTGCCTAGTGATATGCAAGCAAAAATTTTTGATCCCACTCCAGAGGGTGCTCGCAAAGTTGTTTTAGCAACAAATATTGCAGAGACTTCACTAACAATTGATAATATAATTTATGTAATTGACCCAGGCTTTGCTAAACAAAACAATTTCAATTCTAAAACTGGTATGGAGAGTTTAATGGTTGTGCCTATATCTAAAGCTTCAGCGAATCAGAGAGCCGGCAGAGCTGGTAGAGTAGCACCGGGAAAGTGCTTTAGGCTGTACACAGCTTGGGCCTTTAAATATGAATTAGAAGAGAATACAGTGCCTGAAATTCAGAGAATCAATTTAGGAAATGCTGTACTTACTCTAAAAGCTTTAGGTATAAATGATCTAATCCATTTCGACTTTTTGGACCCACCACCACATGAAACTTTAGTATTAGCTTTGGAGCAACTCTACGCCCTTGGTGCTCTTAATCATCATGGCGAGTTAACTAAGGCTGGTAGGAGAATGGCTGAGTTTCCCACAGACCCTATGCTAGCAAAAATGTTGTTAGCTAGTGAAAAGTAAGTGTATTATCTAAAAATTATATAACTGTATAGTATAAGTAAACTTACTGCATGCTTAAAATTCGGTCCTGGGGGAACTATTGTGATTTTCTTATTACCTCTATGACATTAGTCAGCTTTCATAGCATTCATCCGGTGCTACATTTAAGCTATCTATAATGTTTAATAATACATGCTAGTTGTATTCTCGATGGATACCTGAAGCTGTTGTACACATAAAAGAATAATCATCTTATATTTCTTTACAGATATAAATGCTCAGAAGAAATTGTGACAATTGCTGCCATGTTGTCAGTGAATAGCTCTGTTTTCTATAGACCAAAGGATAAAATTATTCATGCTGATACAGCTAGAAAAAATTTCTTCCATGTGCATGGTGATCATCTTACTCTGATGAATGTGTACAACCAATGGGTGGAATCTGAGTATTCCGTGCAGTGGTGTTACGAGAATTTCATTCAATACAGATCAATGAAAAGAGCAAGAGATGTACGAGAACAGTTAGCTGGCCTAATGGACCGAGTAGAAATAGAAATGGTTTCTAGTATAGCTGATGACTCGAATGTTCGTAAATCGATTACTGCTGGTTATTTCTATCATATCGCGAGATTTTCCAAAGGAGGACATTACAAGACCGTGAAACATAATCAAGTAAGTAGGTACAGTCGAAACCGGTTATAACGACGGATCGGAAATAGTATAGCGTCTAAATGAGAAGATCCCGGCCGAATCCCTGTATATATATATATATATATATATCTATGTAAACACATCGCTTTAAACGTCATCGGATATAGCGACCTATCTTTTATAGCGACGAACCGCCATCGAAATTATCTGTTATAACGACCAGCCGACGTATTATTTTTGCGCTAACGCAGACACTATTTGGATTCTTATTTTATCGACGGAAGGATTACCTATGCAAGACCTTATCCTATTAGCAATACATCCCATTTTGATTTGCTCTGACGCTTTTTGCTACTGAATTTAGTCAAATGTAATTAAAAAAATAAGCGCCGTAATTAGTACGCATAGCGACCGACAGTCGTAGTTCACGTACATTTCTCGTTGCGATTTGATTAGGATTACGATTTTTTACGTCACCAACAATAGAACAGTGCGAAGAATGTAATACTGCGACTGTAAATACTGTAATGTTGTGGGAAGTAATACTGCGTTATGCACAGCAAGAGAGCAGCTCCGTCCGTTTCGCACCAGATTTCTTACCGGTCATTCTTAAAAAGCGGCAATGGAAGGGGAATACCTAGGGCAAAATAAAAAAGTTCGGAAATCGATATAACCTTTGATGCCAACGCGGAACTGTAATTGCCAATCTGTCTGCACATTTTGGGACTTGCACACGATACGAATTGTTACACCTGGCCTTAGCTTACCACCGCATAGGACGACCGTCTCCTATCACTTCTTGCTGAACTGGCAACTGCGCTTTGCCGCTGTGTTTGCACCCAAAAACTCCCCCTACTTTTCCACCCATCACTCTACCCACTTTGCGAACGATTCTATCAACATTTACGAACCAACACTTTATGCCCCAGTCCGAAAACTAGCATAGGTTACTAATTATGTAGAAAATGGTGCCCTAACTGGGCCTTTATAGGCTGATCTCTATTAATACATTTGCGCTGTATTATTGGAGGTCAGTGGCTGACATCCTTTCGTTCCGAAACCGCGATTTCGCCACAACACGACACAGTATATTTCATAGGGAATATATCAGGAACAAACTGTAACTACAATGAGAAATTATCTCTGATTTATGTTTTATTTTTCAGACAGTCATGATTCACCCCAACAGTGCCTTGTTTGAAGAGTTACCTCGATGGATCATTTACCATGAACTAGTATTTACTTCAAAAGAGTTCATGAGGCAGGTCACAGAAATAGAAAGCAAGTGGCTTCTAGAAGTAGCCCCACATTATTATAAATCTAAAGAGCTCGAAGATTCTACTAATAAGAAAATGCCTAAAGTGATTGGAAAATCTGCTAAATAATAATACGAGTAATTGAAAAAACGTTATTTTATTTAATAATTAATAATATTTATTTAATAATTTATAATAAATAGCTATCTAACATAAGCAAATATTTTAAAAATCAGTAACTCTTCCTTTCCTCTCCCAATCTCCATATCTGGTTGGTTCTGGGCCTCTTGGACCACCAACTTCGCCCGTATGAGGGTTAACATTATTAGGCCATGGAGGCAATGGATCCTCTTTTTGAGAAGGGTGCTTATCGGGTTGATCCCCGAGATCATCAATAGGTGTAGTTTCCCTCAATTTCTTTCTGAACTCTGACAGCCTTGCAGATTCCTTTTTTTCTTCCAATTTTTCTTCTTCTGTCTGGGAAACATGGTGATGCCTCGCATGAAAAATGCTGATGGATTCAACTAAAAATAAACAAAACTATAATTAATTATTTGTTCAAAACAGGAGTTTGGGAAGGAGTATGAATTTCGATAGGTTTTCTCTGTCATGACTATCATTGGTCAAACAATTTGCAAACAATACAACCAAAGAATGAGCCAATGTAAAAAATACAAACATCTACATACCTACCCCTAATTACTGACTTCTCAGCTAACTTTTCTGTATTGTGGAAGTTATGGTCACAATGAATTATTTGATTATTATATTGAAGTGGCCATTTTATCTGCGTATTGATCATAGTGTTGGAATATTAGAGTACCTACTATGGAAAGGTACTACTACTACCACGGGTGTAGCCAGATTTTGGTTTTGGGGGGGGATCCAAATTAATGATCATGAATTTAGATTTGAGACCCCATTAAAATATGAGGTAATCGTTATACAAGTAACCAAATTCATATTCATACCCTTAATAAAATTAATTTTTCAAATTCTGTTTAAAAACAACTGGAGTAAACTTATTAAAGAAAAGTAATAAATGATGATACTACAATTCTTTAGTCTGTTGCATCGAATCAGTTGCGCGATCGAGCCTGGACATGGATCTTATCTTCGTCGTGGGCCTGGTCTATATGTTAGTCTCATTTGATTCTCAGCCTGTATCAGAACTTGTATCTGGAACTGAACCTGCAAGGGATCTAGTCATGTTCTTGGTCATGATTCTGGATCGGTGAGAACAAACTATTATACAACTTGTCACCGGCGTCGAATGAAGAGCCGAAAAAGTCGCAGCGCAGGCCGTGTTCCTGACCAAGACGGCCGAGTGTCCCAGTATAGGTCTACTAATTTTTTTCAGGGTAGCTCCTATCCTAGTGGGGTTTTATCTGTCCCAATACCAAGGGGTTTAGGGGCACATAAAAGCCCCACTTACTTAAAAACTCATTTGACCCTGTATTTCTGATCTCGATGATGAAACTTGATCGGTGCCGGGTAGCTAAGGCTCAATGGAGACACAAATTACTAGAATTGGACCAGAGGGCCTAGTGTGAGTTCCGCTTCGATTTAACTTAACTATCGCGTTTGCGTTTACGTGGAAATTAGTATAAAAAAATATATAGCGCCGCCTAGTGGCACGTAAATGAAGTTTTTTTCTTCATACTAATTTCGACGTAAACGCAAACGCGATAGTTAAGTAAAATCGAAGTGGAACTCACACTAGGCCCTCTGGTCCCAATGCGGTTTTCGTCAACAAAATTGAGTTCATTAACCTCATTTTAATATTAAACATTAATTTCTTTAAATAATTATAATCCGAGTAGTCAATCCCGGTTTTTGCCAGAATCCGCAGAAAAGCGGTTTTCTTTTCTACTTCTCCCGGTCTTGGGCATCCTCCTGTCCTATAAAGTCGTTGGCTCTCGCATCGTTCATCGCATCACATTGATGTCGAACCATCCCTGGCATCCTGGGCATCCCGCAAGGCTTTTCCTGATACCGCCAGGTACCTATTCTCACAAATCTTTGGGGCTTACGAGCTTCTTCAATCTTATCCGTAAGGTCTCTCACGCCAAGGCTGCTACGGATGTACTCGTTACAGACTCAGTCGCATCAAGTAACACCGCAGCGTTTTCATTTCGATGACGTGACGTGAATTATCATTTTGAAATTCTCAATGTATTAAGTGAATATGTTATTTCTTGTAGCTTGACATACTTGTACTGTAATTTAACAATTATCAATAAAAAATGAATGAATGAACCGTCATTTAGCCTAGGCTGCAGGACTTGACATTGAAGCGATGATTTCGTCCCCAATCGAAGATATTAGATAAAGTTCTCTCGATTTTAGACACAAATACTTCGCGACTTTCCTCCACTATAGTACGAGGGATTTTGGCACGACCCGTATAAGAGGCGTCTCCAGTACTGTCATCCACATAACAATGAATGCCGTCAATGGACAGCATATCATTGATATGAAGGAGTAACAGAGTTAGAGACAGCACCGAGCCTTGCGGGACACCAGCGTTAATGTCCAAGCTATGAGCAACAGCCGTCAACTACGACTTTGATGCATCTGCTGGACAAAAAGCTAGTTACACATTTGCACAATCCCTCGGGAGCCCGTACCCTTATGCCAGACCAGATCGAACGCCTTCGCCATATCTAGGCCAACTGCCAGTGCCTCACCTTGACTCTCAACAGCTAAAGCCCAACGGTGTGTTAGGTACACTAGAAGATCACCCATTGAGCGAAAATTTCGGAAACCATATTGACGGTCGCTCAAGAGATCGTGTGCTTCTAGGTAACCAAGGAGCTGTGTGTTTATAACTCGCTCCATTACCTTAGAGATAAAGTAGGTAATAGCGATAGGCCTGTAATTCGATGTGTCTGATCCGGAGTGCACGTGGGCAGTCTTCCATGAAGACGGGACTATCCCAGTGGAGTATGATTATCTCCAACTCATGGAGCACGGATCCGATGTACCTACTTGAATTTATTCTATTGACAGCTCTTCGATTCCTATATAGATGGTTTTAATGATCACGCTGCAGCTAGCCATGTAATCTTTTAGTGACGTTCAGCTTCAAACCGTGTGCGTCTTTTTCTAGCACTCACTTCCTTTCACGTGTTTACCTTGGTTCATAAGATAATGTCTATGTTTGCTCACAAGTGCGATGTTATCAACGTATTCTATAAGCCACGGAATCCATTCTGTCCGGAATTTCATGAGAGGACATCGAGCAGGATGCAGAACAAGTAAGGGCTCAGGACTAGTTAGAGATGAACCCTGATTAGCACCCACGGTAATCATGAAGGAATTAGCACCTAGCATATGTTGATTACCGCAGTGCCTATTACTACAGCGATGTTGACAACGGCCCCATAATTCAAGGCATTCGTCGCCACACGTCAGATACAAAGCCCCGGCTATGATCCTGCTGAATAGATTAGTGAGGTGGAGTACGCCCCGGGTCCCCATTGTGTTCGGGTTGCTACGGGCATACCGTCATAGCAGATAGCTTCCCCGTTCTTCATACGGGCCAGTGATATTTTCACTTCGTCAGGGACAATCAAGATTTTCATACCGAGTGACACGCACTTGTTGGCTTTGTTTGGCAGTTCTCTGAAGTCGCAACACCAAACTCTTTAACAGTTTGCACTTGCGAGCGAAAACGTCGTCCAGGGCAACACACATCGTCACATTTAAACCGGCTCGACACCGAGACATTGCCAGTTTGTAGATGTTACTATTGAACCAGCTGAGCAGACCGTGCCCTTGACCGACGTCTCTTGACCGGGATCCCTGTCATCTTGCATCCATTGCAGGAATGTCATATACGCCGTTTGTACGAGAGATCGGCTAGCTTTCTCGAGTAGCCGGTAAATGAGCCAACGTTGAGCATGGCGAAACAAAACTTTCTGCTAAGCGCTCGCGTCTTTAACTCTGCCCGCGTGTTGTCCTCGTATGATGTCTTATCGAGCAGGAGAGGTTGGCTTGTGCCCATGAGATGGTGGTAGGGCCCCCACCCACACACAGCCCTAAAACATTCAATTCTTTATACTTCATCATATCAGCCGGAAGACACCCACTGCTGGGCATACGCCTCCCCCAGAGATCGCCACAAACGCCGGTCGTGTGCCTTCCGCATCCAGCTGGTACCTGCGATCTTTACCAGGTCGTCGGTCCACCTAGTGGAAGGCTTACCCACGCTGAGTCTTCCAGTATGTGGTCGCCACTCGAGAACTTTACTGCGCCATCGGCCATCTGTTCTGTGGACTATGTACCCTGCTCTCTGCCACTGAAGCTTGGCAATATTTTCTTACATCGAATGAAAATTAATAAGTAAGTAGGTAAGTCCATATTTTTTTCGTATTATGTTATACATCAGAATGTTATACCTACAGGGTGACTTTAAATTAATTTTCTAGAGGTACCATGTGCTTATCACTTATCAAACAACTTTTACTATAACACTAACTCTGATAGAATAGAATAAATTTTATCGCAAAAAAAAAGCTGTTTCGTACTATTTCGTATTTAGCAGAATTTATTTTCTATTTATGCATTTAAGTCTCCCAAATATAGGGGAGACGTGGATTATCTAGGTAGGACATTAATACAAATATAACTAAATCTGCTTTTCTTCCGCAATACTAATAACTACATGAATTTTGAATCAGATTACAGCCTATACAGTTTTTCAATACGTACCCATTGCAAATTATTAAAAATTTTAACTAACACTTAAATGGGGAAACAAATCTCCCCAGTGTCCTCTTTTTCTTAATGGACGAACAGGTATACATAGGTATTTAAACGAAGCGGGAATGAATGGGGATCAAAGTAAATAATTTTTAACTTACTGTCGGATGTTTTTACTAAAGCGGCAACTCGCCCGAAATTGTGTCGCAACATCTAGTCGACAGAAATATAAAAATTGCTAAGTACAAATAAAACGTTAAAATAGTACAAATAAAAAACAGAATTTTCACACAAATATGCAAGCCTTTCTTTGTGTCATTGACATTGACATTTGACGAAAACAAACAAAATACTACGACAAATTATAGCGATGCTTTTCTTATGATAAGTTTACACTTTCGTGTAAGTGGCGATCGAATTGCGAGGCGAGCATCGACATCGACGTATCGTGGAGACACGAGGTGTGTACAACAAAAAGTGAACAGAAAGTTTGTTCGTGCATAGTTGTACGACATAATGTAATGCGCTGGGGCCTTACTGTGAGCTTATATAGCAGGACCTAAACAGAACTGCCCCGTTTAGAACGAGAGAAGCTTATGTGACACTTATAGCGCTGTCTCGTACTAAGCAGGCAGTTCTGTTTAGGTACTGCTAAAAAGTTTATGGTAAGCCCCCTGAAATCCATTGCATTTTGCGACACGCACGATCGTACAAAATCAAAAAGAATGATTAAAATTTGTTGTATATTTCTCTATGGTACATAATGTCTGTGTCCTACCCATCTATCTAGTCTATGCGTGAATCATATGATCAATGATCGACTGATCCTTCTTCTGTCTGTCTTTGGGTTTACAAATAGCTACGTAAATAATTTTTGCCCAGAATTTCATCAAGGGTTTTCCAAAATGAAGGGGTGTGTCTTCAATATTGATGGTGGCTACTTGGAAGGATTATGCCGTGGATTCAAGTGCGGTATCCTGAAGCAGGCAGACTACTTGAACTTGGTGCAGTGTGAGACATTGGAAGGTACTTAGATTAGTACAAATTAGTAATATCGTACCTCTTACTATTTAAATTGATATAATACTAGTATAATTGGTTTGCAGATCTGAAGCTCCATCTTCAAGGTACTGACTATGGAACATTCCTTGCAAATGAGCCCAGTCCTCTGTCTGTATCTACCATTGATGATAAGCTTCGTGAGAAACTTGTAATTGAATTCCAGCATCTGAGAAACCATTCAGTGGAACCTCTTTCCACTTTTCTGGATTTTATCACTTACAGTTACATGATTGATAACATCATTTTGTTGATTACTGGTACTTTACACCAGAGACCTATTTCTGAGCTGATTCCGAAATGCCACCCCTTGGGGTCCTTCGAACAAATGGAAGCCATCCATGTGGCTGCTACGCCAGCTGAACTCTATAATGCTGTTTTGGTTGATACACCTCTGGCTCCGTTTTTCGTTGACTGTATCAGTGAACAAGATCTTGATGAAATGAATATTGAAATCATCCGAAACACACTGTACAAAGCATATTTGGAGGCTTTCTATGAGTTTTGCAAGCAAATTGGGGGCACTACTGCTGATGTCATGTGTGAAATTTTGGCGGTAAGTACTTTATTTGTGTATTTCTTTGGTACACTAAAGAGAAGAAAATTATGTTATATTAATAGAGACCAATTAAACAAAGATATCACACCAACAACCTAAAGGGTCCACTGTTGGACTTAAGGATTTTGAACCTTGAAGTTTTGAAAATCATCCTACCATCCCCTCCATTTCATATTGATTGACTATCTATCGGCTCCCTACAATATTGTCCTTTAAAATACTCAATATTGCTGCCTATTTTTACATACCTACCTTATCTGCCTCTATCATATATTGGTTCTCTTCATGACATCTGTTAATGGAATGGTTTGCCAGGCACCAAGAAGTTTGCAAGCTATCTTAGCACTCTCCACTATCATAAAAATTTTTTTTTGTAAATTTCCAGTTCGAGGCTGATCGCAGAGCCATTATCATCACTATAAATGCTTTTGGTACTGAGCTCTCCAAAGACGACCGTGCCAAATTGTACCCTCGCTGTGGAAAGCTTAACCCTGATGGATTAGCTGCTCTTGCACGCGCTGATGACTATGATCAAGTGAAGGCTGTAGCAGAGTACTATGCTGAATATTCTGCCCTGTTTGAAGGTGCTGGTAACAATGTTGGGGACAGAACATTGGAGGACAGGTTCTTTGAACATGAAGTAAGTTGAGATGAGACAAACCATACTTACTTTACCACTTTATAATGTTAGTATACACATTGAACACCAGTTTTTGGCTGCTCTCAGAAAAAGGTCATGTAGTTTTTCCAATGATCACTTGTGTATAGATTCATCAAAATAAAAACATATTAAACTACTATAGGTATAAATTGTGTATAAATTATTTGTGGTTGTGTAAATAAATTGTAACTTGGTTGTATCTATACTAATATTAATAACAGAAAATATTTGATTATTTGTCACTTTAAACATGAACTTTTGCACATATGTATAATTAATTTTACTTAATAACAACACACTACAGCCAGGTCACTCAAGTCAATGTTCATTTTTGTTTACTCTATATGTAACTTCGATAGAACTATCAAATACTTTTTAGAAATTAAGTTTAAAAAATCTCAAACATTTTTTTAAATGATTCTGTACTTCCAGAGATTTATTTAACATTATTTATTATTTACAGGTAAGCTTGAATGTGCATGCATTTTTGCAACAATTCCACTTCGGAGTGTTTTACTCTTACCTCAAGCTAAAGGAGCAGGAGTGCCGAAACATTGTTTGGATAAGCGAGTGTGTCGCACAGAAGCACCGTGCTAAGATTGACAATTACATTCCCATATTCTAAATAAATGCATATTCCATACCTAATGTAAAGGTACTGTTTGTAAGTATTACCAAATTATATAAAATATAAATTGTGTATAACTGGTTTGCTTACAGTAATTAAATAATTGTTTACAATTGTTAAAAAATACTATTGATTTATTCATTATTATGTTCACTAAGTATATATTTTCTTATATAAATCATAAATTTTCTTAGCTCTGTGACTATATAATTGTTGCATTAAATTGATTATTTAGTATTAAATCTTTATTTATTTTGTCAACCATTAACAATGAATGTTTACATTGATGTATTGTTCTGTGGATATATTACTATTTTAGCTACTTTAACATTATTACCTGAGTATATAACATTACCTTTTCCTATTTAAGGCACAAATAGAATAGATAAGATTGACAAAATTGATTTATTATTATAGCAGCTTTTGTAGTTTTATCCAAAGTATATAGATAATATTTTAAACCTTTGATTTAAAGATTCATTCCTAATATGTGAATATATGTAGGTATTTAGTATCTTTGTGGAACTTGAGCCCAGTCTGTTTATGACTAGAGTTACTGCACCTGTCATTAGCTAGTTTGCTGCAGCTGCCTCAACAATTCAGTCATATTGATATTTGGCTTAGCAGTGAAAAAGTGAAGTCTTAAGAAATTAATAACAATAGAAAATCAATTGTTGCACACCCATTATCGAGTCACAGTGATGTGACAGGTTAAATACAAACCTCTCATGTTGACATTTATGACATCATGCTTACGCACTCATTCACCCATTATCAGATAGCCCTGCTGAATATGTTTGGAGTACAAACCACTTCTTGTCTTTATTTAGGAAGTACATAATATGTATTTTAAATATCACTTAAATTATTGTCATTGTATTAGAGACTATGTATTAAATATTGAATTAGAGAAATTAATGTTATTCATTAATATAGTAATGTTATAAAAAATATTCTGAGTTTTATTACCATTATGTACTAGTTACTAGTATAACTTTTTCATTGTTGCAATATCAACTAAATGGAAGTTTCTTTAATGAAAACCTTAAATAAAAAATAGTTTTAATGCTAAATTTTTATTCAGTTTATATTGATCTGTTCCTTAATTAAATCTGTTATAGGACCATCATGTACTAACGTCTGGTTTTTAGGTTTAACTTGAAATATGCTGGAGTGATGTTTCCAGAAACTATCTTTCAACATGTCATCATGTGTATCCACAATCACCGTTGTATTCTTATTTGAATTTTGTATAGTTTTCCTCAGTAATAATGTGCCTCTCTTACAAATGTCTGGTTCATTATTGTAATTTGTATGAAATTCTTTATATAATATTTCATTCTTATCGGCACTCACTGTACCACATAAACGTTTCTCTGCCTAAAAAAGAAATACAATTATTATTATTCTTCATTACAGACTAGCAGCTGCATACTGTTATAACATTGGAGAAATTTGTTTCTGTGGTTCATTATCATTCTTAACTGTGAATGCGAATGACTTGAAACTTACCTCTGTTGGAGATAAACATCCTTTTAATACAAGGGCCCAAAATGTTGTATTATATAAGTTGTTTATGTGCACATCTGCTTGCCTCCATTTCATATAATCTATTAGATTTTCATCTGATGGGTATAAAATTATGCGCCCGTCAAATGAAGGAGGATATTTTAATTTTTCCTCATGAAAATATTTGCTCCAATAGAAAACATATGATGTAGAAAATTTGCTATTTATTGTAGTCAATAATTTAGCTGCTCTACGTTTGTATAATGTTGTTTGTTTTTTAAACACAAATGAATATTCGTCACTTTGTCCAAATGCCATAAGAACGTCATGAAACTCGTTAATAACAGAAAAAGCAGCGTGATTCATTAATCTTAACGCTCTTAGATCATTTGGCTTCACGAAATTATGGTCTTCTGAAAACTTATGGAAACACTTGCCATCCAATCTTACTACTATCCAAGTGTTTGGAAGAAGTGTATCTTCAAGTTCAAAATTCTTAACATATTCAAATGAGCTTTTAGCCATTTTCCTTGTATTATAGTTACTAAATCTATTAGAAAATAAAGTCAAGTTTATAAACGCTTTCATGAATATACATAATTATTCTTAATAAATTGTGGAAAAGATATATTAGAAATAAATATACTGGAACCTATTGCCTACACAAAATTATAACCTCACATGAATGAATGAAATGACATTTCTTTTACATTCATGTTCACGTCACCTATCATTAGTCATCTACACGCTCGACAGGCGAACGCGTTTTCTGCTAGCAAAACAAAATAAGAGAAAGTCAATAGTCTTTTATGGTAGCTATTTGTATTTGTGATTGCATGTTTGCCGTATTCGCCAAATATTCGACGCACGGTCAAATAGGCGATATAACCGTCTACACATGGAGGCAAATACCAAGCGGTAAGGTGTATTTTTTATGAGAAATTAAGAAAATAGGACTACTATAGGTTGTATGACCTTAAGCCTTTGCCTTTCCCGTCGAGGCAGAATTTGAAAAGAAAAAATACTAATCAGCTGTCGCCTCGTCTGTCAGTGTCAGTCAGTCCAAGGTTGTTTTCAAGATTTCATTCATTTGCGTTGAGTTGATAATTGAGATTTTAATTAATAATGCGAGTTGAAATATATATTCTACCGTAGGTACGAACTAGTAAGATTAAGTAGGAGGCTAGGAAGTCGCGAATTTGCGTGCGACATTTCATATTATTTGAATGTTTTGATTTAATCTAACCAAAAGGTTTGTTTTTAGGTGGACACATCATCACTCACAACCGTGTCCGTGTATAGCTCCTTGTGAGTAAAATTTCGTCAGAACAGAACCAGTGATAAAAACACAGGTATTTTTACCTACGGCGGAAAATGGAATCTTTATTCAATAACCCTTTGAGGCAACGCATTAACAAAATATTTGACAATCATATAGTAACAGATAACAGTGATGCCTTGACAACAGTGTCTGGAATGTGTTCATCTAATTCTGCATACACAAGAAGAATACTTGTGAATGAGATTGAGAAAAGAGATATGCTTGTTAATAAGACAGTCTTATTGGAATATAATAAAGTTAAAGAGAAAATGCAGACACTTTTGGGTTCCTTGGATTCGTTGGATTGTGCTGTTAAGAATATGTCTAAGAGATTGCATGAGTCTAAGACTAAAACTCATCATCTAATTACTCAAACAACAAGATTAAGGAATGATAGAAAAAAGACAGAAAAGAAACTAGTGTGGGTGAATGCATTTGTACGAAATTTCCAAATTTCTCCTACGCAAAGTGAATACCTTTACAATGTATCTGTTAAAATGCCACTAACTATTGAATTTTTTGGAACATTATCTCAGATTGAGAAACTGTATGACAATTGTAAAACTTTGGTAAAATGTTGGTACCAAACTTCAGCATTTGATATTATGGAAATGATAGGACTTCAGCAAGAGGTTGCCATTGAAAAACTATATCACTGGACTATTGGAGCATGTGTAACTATTGACTCAACAACTAATGTCCTTGTCCCTAAAGCTTTGGCAAAATTCCAGAATAGGCAAGTACTGTTCTCGAATATTGTTGATGAATATTGTTCAGCTCGAAAAGCTACTATTGTGCAATTATTCATTGATGCTTTGACTAAAGGTAGTGAACAAGCTAAACCAATCGAATTTTTTGCTGATGATGCAAAACGTTATATTAGTGATATATTAACATGGGTATATCAGGTTATTCCTGTTGAAAAGGACAATTTGAATACCTTATTTAAGCATTGTGACATGCCTGATAAAGACCAACAAATAACACAAGGTCTAACTAGTATTGTAGAAGCATTATGTCCATTGCTGAAAGTCAGAGCAGAATTGATACTTAAGCCAGATAAGGAGCCATTGATTTTGTGGTCTATTACTAATTTGATTATTTACTACAAAGATGTAATACAAATAATAATACCAAAAGGTCACATTATCGATACTTTTGAAGAATTACATAGGAAAAGTGAAGAAACATTCCTAATAACATTGGACAGTAAAATTCAATTGGAGCTGAGCCATGGTGTCAAAGCACCACCTCTAGATTTAAATCCTTCAGTTGTGGTTACAGATTTGGTGAGCTTTTTGCGAGATTTGCTTGCAGTTATGAATGTATCAGACAACATTAATGTTTCTAATAGGAAAATTGTCATTACACATATATTGGATCCACTATTACATGCTCTTAATGAAACAGCTTGTCATCTAAGTTCGACAGATATGTCTGTTTATATGTTGAATTGTATTTATCATATTCAGTGCACTTTGTCCCTATATACAATAATGGATGAGTACAATGAAAGACTGCAAGCACAATCTGAGGCACAAATTGATACCTTAACATCTGAACAAGCTAGCTTCTTGGTTGCAAATTTAAATTTAGGTCCCATTTATACAATTTTGCAAGAAAAAATTAGTGGCCCACTTTCTGCTATACCTGGAATGGACACGTCAACATTAAAAGTGTTCTTGAATAAATTTGATATGTTTTTGGTGTCATCGGATGCATATATTTTGCCTCAACTAAACTTGCTCCTGAGCCATACACATAAATCATTGGTAAAGAAAAGAGCATTTGAAGTGATGGTGGCAATCTATGGCCAACTGCACAATGCCGTTCATGACCCTAATAATGGGTATATGGACCCACATATGATTGTTAAAAGAACACCTGAAGAAGTCAAGAAACTCTTAATATTTTAACTTGTAGAATGCTTGTGTATTATATAAATTAAATAAAAGGCACCTATTTTATATATGACTATTTTTATGTGTGGATGGATTGTAGCTTTTTTAGGTAGAAAGCGGTAGAAGGTACTACTCTTTTCTATTACAGCAAATATAATATGCATCTTTATGTCAAAGGCAAGAAGGTTCTGATTAGGCACTACTTCGATTGATACACTAACACCCGGTTTCTGAAACGCTTGTCAAATCATTGATTAGCTAACAGACTGTCACATTTAACAAGCTGTTAAATCACCGTGGGTTGCTGAAAGGCCAATCAATCTATTGTTAGCTAATCGACCATTAACAAGAGATCAATTTTTTCGTCTGGCTACCCCTGCTAAAATCAGTCACATTCATTCACTCATACATGTTTTGTTTCTGTCTAACGCATTGATTTGTCTCTGTCCCTAGCGGCCTATTGATAGCGGCGGGATATTCAACTTTTAGATGAAACTGATAGCGATTGTATAGTTTTCGTGTAAAATCGAATATTATAAAAAAAAATAGAAACAGAACACACACAGAACAGAAACAGAGCGAGAAAAGAGAAATTATAACAATATTTATGTTATAGGGTCACGGGTTCCAGTGGATCAGTAATCCCATCATCATCATCTTTAGGCAGTTAGGTAAGTCCCGGTCCACTGCTGAATACAGGCCTCCCACGGCTTCGGACCAGGTCCTAGTTCAGGTCTAGGTACTGGCCCCGGACCAGGTACTGGTTCAGGTCCAGGTCCTGGACCCAGACCACTTCGTGGTTCAGGTCCAGGTCCTGGCTTCGGACTAGGTCCTGGCCCCGCACCAGGTCCTGGTTCAGGTTCAGGCCCTGGCCCTGGACCAGCTCCTAGTTCAGGTCCAGGTCCTGGACCCTGACATGTCCGTGGTTCAGGTCCTGGTCCTGGTTCAGGTCCATGTCCTGGCCCCGAACCAGGTCCTGGTCCAGCTAATATTTATGGTCAATGTGCTGGCACTGGTCTGAGTCCTGGTTCTGGTTCAAGCTCAAATTGTGATCAAGGTTGCAGTTTTGGTCATGATCCTGGACCAGAACCTGGACCCTAGACCTGGACTTTGCCTTGGACCAAAACTAGGACCTGGACCAGGGCCAGGACCAAGACCTAGACCAAGAAAATCTGATATAATTTCTTTTGACAATCGGTTAATTGGTCGATTTTCGTCAATTAAAATAACACGGCGATAACATACAGTTAACATGAGAAAAAGCTTTCCGGAAACCCAATATTACATTAATCAGCCGTTAATTGGAGATTTGACAATCCGTTAACAAGCTGTTAACAAACTGTCAGTTGGCCCTTTCAGAAACCCAAACTGCATTTAATCAGTGTTTAACAAGCTGTTACGTAATTTTTGCGTTGACAAGCGTTTCAGAAACCGGGTGTAAGATCGCCTTATGGAACAGAAACGAGTCACATCATCGCTTATTCCAGATCCAGACACACTTGTCTAAATTCAAAAGCAAAAAAACATGAGAACAAGATCAAATAGAATGTATTGCTCATGGAATAAGGTCCATTTTTGTATCAGAATATATGTTATGTCGCAGATTGTCGGTTGCCGAGGGGGTAGGGTATCCGCAGTGGCGTAGCATAGGTCACTAGCACCCGGTGCGGATTCCAAATTTGCCGCCCTCTTATTTTTGTAATCCATTATAAAAAATTTGGGGCATGGTAAAAAGAGTACTTTTATTGATTAACACTAACCTGAAAAGTGAAATTAACATTTTTTGACATAGAGTAAAGTTTTGTAGTTAGATATTATATATTTATTTTGCATGTTACTATTTTCGTTCCTATTGTACCTGCGCGCACCGGCGCTCGCAGCTAGGTAACAAGAACAAAAAATGACGAAAAACACTGAAAGAAATTAACTTTTTTTTTTTTTTTTTTTTCTAACTGCCACCTCCGCAGCGCCGCCCCCGGCAAAGTGTCGCCCGGTGCGGACCGCACCCTCTGCCCCCCCCCTTGCTACGCCACTGGGTATCCGACTCGTAAGCGAGAGGTATACCGAGTTCGAATCCCGCTGCGTCCATGTATCAATTACTCTATTCTAAGTTATGTACATTAGTCGAATACTAACCGATGCTCTTACGGTAAGGGAAAACATCGTGATGAAACCTGCATGTTCAGGCGACTAAATATGCTACCATGATCCAATCTAGTCAGGTTCCTGGTTCCAGGGTCATGGAGGTCAGATGGTAGTCGCTCCACTGTAATTATCTGATCAGCCAAATCCTGGATCATATTCAAGGCGGACCCCGGGTCCTCGTGCCGCTACGCTTTTTATGTCGCTACGCTTTCCAAAGGACATGATAAAAAAAAATCCTTTTTCTATATTAGAAATGCCACGGCGTTGTGGTTTCATTTCGGAAAACTTTAGGCTCAATTCGAAGGAAGACCAGTAGGTAGATCAAGCCTGTGGAACTTGCAAATGTTATAGGCAGCCGCCCACAATAAAGTAAAAAGATTGCGGTTTGCGACCAAGATACGACTGCCTTGTTAGAAGGTAAAGTTACCTAGCACTAGCAATTATAACGCGCTAATCTTAACGTGAAAGGCAAGAAGGTTCCAATTAAGCGCTACACCTATTTGTCATTTTTATTTTTTCAATCGTTATTATCATCTCAGCTGAGATGGTAGCAACATCTGCAGGACGCCCACTGCTGAAGGGAGACCTCCTCTATTACTTCCACACTGATCGACTCTCCATCAGAGTTAACTGATATGCCTCATATATGTGATTATGCTGGCTGCCTTACCTATCCTTGAACCCGAAACATAACAATGCAAGAATTATTGCTGGGCGGCACATGTCCTGGTCGACTCAACCAAAAGGTTTAGATAACAGATTCCTCCGGTTGCTATCTTAGGAATGGTTCTGCTTAGTACCAACTGGCAGCTTTTCTCGATTGAAAAACACTATGGTGACAGCGATGGTTGAGTCAGAGCAGTAAAGCCTCGAACATCGACGGATTATTTTACTTACCTACAGGGAACATTTTGGTGAGCATGCGTGGGCGCTTCATCAACTACCTTTCGGGGCACCAGACGTGGGGAAATTAAGTTGTCGACATCCCACCTATTTGCACCAAACTGGAATGGAATTGAGGAAGTGGAGGAGTGTAACTCTGCCTGCAGATCCATCCCTGAGCCTAGTCAACCTAGGCCCTTAAAGGCAAGAATAAATAGGATCATCGTTCGTGTCGCGCGTGGCTGTAGTGGCGAGTTCCGATTACATTCCAACAGGGAGATAAGAACGGCGCAATGGCGGCTCATGTTAAACACTCGCTGGGAGGTAGGAGGAATAAGTGTCCAAAGAATTCTGGAAAAGCATTTTAGGACATCTCCTAAATGCAAGAGTGAGATATCGATTCATGGTAACTATAGCACTGCTATGGGCAACAGCAACAAACAAGTTTCATAACTGCCTATTTTAGATCCAGACCCGCCTAACAACGAAAACCCTAACCTTCTTGTACCGATTCGATGACAACGACGTATATCTTCTGAACAGGTGATGGAGTTGTGGGCGGACCTCACTGGCCGGCCACGATATATTACACTTCGATTTGCTCTCTTGCTTTTTGTTTCTGAATTTAGGCTACTAAATTTAGTCAAATCTAAATAAGTGCATTAGGTTATCGTTAGGTTTGCGACATAAAATGTTCTGAATTTATTATTCCCACCATCTGTATATATTCGTAAATTTAGCACCCTGTTTCTTCCTGTTTCAAATATATAAAATAGTTTGGCGGACAAAAATTTTCATCAAACAAAGGCACATCAAAGAAGGATGTTGGCGCCTATCAATAATGGCGGAGCAAAGGACGTCGTGGCCTCAAACTGGCAGTTTGCAGTTGGCAGTCGCGCAGTTTGCTCCAACATTCTTGACAGGCCAAGAAAGTAGCTGTAACCATAGCATTTTTTACAGGGTTTGTCCAGATATTACCTATATCTGGACACACTGGTGTTTTAAGCAGTTATAAAAGCTTGAAAAGGTTGGATCATTAATGAAACATCTAAAGATTATCTAGAAAAATATCTATAACAAGATTATCTTTAAAAAATCTTTTTTCTAAGCACTAGTAAAAAAAGAAAGTACATACATAAAGAATGCAGAACATCCGCATTAATTTAGACATCTGCATCCGCGTCCGCCTCCGCATAAATTATTGTGGATGTAGATGTGAAATAAATATAACTATCCTTTCAACAACGGCAATCAAGCGAATTTAAAACATTGTCAAGTTTCGCAGGCAGATTGTTTTATCGCTCTCACCAGCAAGCGTTTCGAGCGAACAACTATTTAGAGGCTCAGGTTGAATTTACGCACCTTTAGGAAACAGGCTTGAACCTGAAAAAGCAGCAACTCAGCAACATTACTTTTTATTAAACGCGCAAATTCCTTTTATTCCTCCTGATCCTCTTTCATCAAAATTCTTTTATCCTTTTTCTCTACATGCCTGAACCATCTCAACATCCCTCTTTCTATTTTATTCCACCTACATTTTCATTTGTTTATTAACGTAAGTTAAGTATATCTTAAAAATGTTTGACATCTGCACCAGCTGATGTGAGCCTGTACACATTCGTATCCGCATCCGCCTCCGCGGATGTCTAAAATTCTACATTTGCAACATCTCTGGTCTGTACTATTACGCTGTAGTTTAGCGTCGAACTACAAGCATTCATTTGAACTATAGTGAGTCGTAAAAGTATGTTGCACAACATTTGCGAAAACATTTGTTATAAAAGCTAAAGGTGGGTACTGACTAACGTTACAAGGTGTAATGTAACATGTTACACAGCGAGCATTCATGCAGTCAGTACGTCGTGTTACGGGGAAACTAGCGAGCAACGAGCCGCTCGTTGCTCGCTTTGAGTGCTCCGCGCGGCTGTCGGTTTTTTGGCGAATCCTTTGACTGTTACGCGGTTCAGTCAGTACGCTGTTGCAAATCGATCGGAGACATGCGTACAAAGTTTTTATACTGTCCAGTAATCATTTGGTTTTTTAATATTGCTATCAATGACAAACCACCACATACGCCTCTGTTTTTAAATAAGTTTGATGTCCAGTAACGTTTTTTCTTCTTCTTAATTTGAATGAAACAATAATTAAGTAGAATCAAAGATACCAACACGTCCGTCACGAAAGCGGAGCACAGAGTTTTTACGAGCATGTTACGCCGATTTTAGAACACAGCGTAACGTGCTCGATGCGTAACATGATCGATGCGAATGTTGCATTACACCTCGTAACGTTGGTCAGTACCCACCTTAAGAGCTTCGGTGGCCGAGCGGCCGCTCCCAGGGAGTGTTTAGCACGTATGCGCCTAGGCTCTTTTTTGGCGAGTCGTGCATAACCAGTCTGGCCGGCCGGCTGGTACTCATGAGAGTTCACCTCCTTCCTCCCAACCGCTATACCGGAGGGTGCCCATTTCCTTTGCTTTGGGAGCAAAAAAAAAAAAAATTGGCTGATCGGTTAGAGTATGCAACTCGTAAGCCAGAGGTTCCGGGTTCGAATTCCGCTGCGGCCATGTACCAATGACTTTTTTCTGAGTTATGTACATTAGTTGTACTAACCGTTGCTCTTACGGTGACGGCTGTCATTTGTGACCCCAAGATGCCGATGAAACTGAAGGGACAGGTCTACAAGTCCATTATTAGACCTGTTCTCTTATACGGCAGCGAGACTTGGCCTCTACTACAGCGACACAAGCAGGAGTTGCGAGTCACGGAAATAAAGATGCTGCGGTGGATGTGTGGGGTTTCCCGCAAAGATCGCGTGCGGAGCGCCCACATCCGCGGTAGCCTTCGTGTCCGTGACATCGCAGATAAGCTACAGGAGTGTCGCCTTCGATGGTATGGCCACGTCTTGTGCAGACCGGCAAATTATGTGGGGAACAGATGTCTGGCCATGCCGCCCCCACCAGGCACGAGAAGGAGAGGCCGGCCCAAGAAACGATGGCTGGACGTCGTTAAGAGTGACATGCGTGCCAACGGACTCACTATGAAGGATGCCGAAGACCGAGCAAAGTGGACTAGACATAGCAGGAAGGCGGACCCCGGGCACCCGCGTGTAGCGCGGGGGCGCAACCGGGATTTAACGCCGAGATGATGATGATGATGATGATGAACCGTTGCTCTTACGGTGAGGGAAAACATCGTGATGAAACTGCACATTCAGGCGACTGGATGTGTAACCATGATCCAATCTGGTCAGGTTCCCCTGGTAGCAGGGTCATGGAGGTCAGATGGCAGTCGCTCCACTGTAAATACCTGACCTGCCAAATCCTGAATCATGGTCAAGGCGGACCCCGGGTCCTCGTGCGCGAGGGCACAACCAGCCAACAACATTAACGCCAAGATGTTTTTTTTTATTTGTTATAAAAGCTGCAGCACTGAATCAATCTTAACTTTTATAAGATGATGACGAAAAACGTAACTTCCTTTCGGTGTTGTTCTTAATAACACTATGGCTAGAAACAAGCTGCCTGCCCTATGGTAAGAAGTTATCAAGCTTATTGACTTTTGCAATCACATCATCACTGGCATGTTACTGACAGGGCCATGTAAAAATGTTTCTCCTTTTATGAAGAACTTCTTAGTGTATTATTTTCGGAGTCAATATCGAGACATTGGGACATGGCAAGTTAATATGGATTTCAATAAAAGAATAAGGAATTTTTTCAAATATACTTTTATTAAAATTTTGCACTTCTTCTTCTAAAACCATTACTACTGGCTAAAGGCAATTTTAATTGAATAAATTTTTTGTTACCCACCCCAACTACACAAGCACCAATAGCTCGCATTTTCTGAGTCACCATATTTTTCGTTATTTTAACATCATTACATAAAGCATCAACCACAATTTTAAAACTATTTATTAATAATATCAATACAACTGCATAACATAATGATTTATCCTTAAACGGTTGAGGACGCAAGCGTTTCCCACTAGTTGTACTCATAAATTCTGACAATATTCTACTATTTAATGTTTCAGAATGAATGCATGCAACAAATGTTTTTTTTACAATCTCCTTCGCCATTGTTGAATATAGTTTTAATAAGGCATTAGCATAAACTGCTAAGACTGTATGCTTATTTGATAATGTGCTTCCTGATACAATATCTTTGATAAAGGGTAGCATATCGGATGTGATATCTTTCCCTTCTAACTCAGAAGAAATTTTATCAAATTCTTCATTTGAAAATATTTTGCTCATATCATATACATCTTCTACCTTATCAGCACTTCGATTTATTGGAGGAATGTAGAAATCATCAGAGTCACTCTTATTATACACAGATAGGTCAAGTTTCTCTTCTGTTACGTTTTCTGTAACATGTTGCATCTGTTCCTTTACTGTTTGTACATTAACCTTCAGTTTTTCCTTATGTTCCATCTCCTGCTTCTGCTTTTTGGAGCCAAATTTGCGGCTAAGTTCCAAAGAACTTGTTTCAAGAATTTTTGATATTTCATTCTCAGCATTAAAAATAGGTTTCAAATCTGCGATACCAACTTCTATAAGTCGTACTTTGCCAGTAGTTTTATTTTTAGCAAGTACAAAGGTTTTACCTAGTTCTGGTGTAATTTCTTCACCGGCGTATAGCACATCGTTTAATTCGATCGATACAGTCTTAATACCGGAATTTTCATTTTCAAATAACGAACACTGTTTATTTTTGAAATTTTCGGTGATATAAGCATTTTGGAAATTAATCAGTAAAGGGTGATTGTCTTGTTTGGAGTAAACCTCGTCCATGTGGAATTTAGGCATGATAATATTGTCACTTTCACACACAGTATACGATTTGTACAATATAACGGTGACTGAAGACAATTTGTTAGTATTTACTGTCGAATAATCTGGTTAATTTAGTTTATAAATAAACTTAAACTAAAACAGGAAAATATTTTTAGGTTAACAGAAATCAAAAGTCAACATAACTGATAACAAAAGTAATTCAAAAGTATAGTTCGACCACGGACCAACAAAACAAAATGTCAAGTTGTCGAGAGTGTCAAAAGCAACCACAAATTAGAATACAGAACAGTCAAAACTCGTGAGGCTGAAAGAATTTAAGTTTCCTCTGTCTCTACGAGCTTTGCAAGAAAATGTATAAGATTCCAACTTAAAAATATGCGCACGAATGTTCTCGTGCGGGGTTTTTCTATAATGCTGACTTACACCTTCATGCCTAACATCAACTCGGCATGATAGAGCTAAGAGCTGCATGATGGAGATGCATTATAGAGCTTAAACTATAAACAGGCCTTAAAGGGAGAATAAAATAAATTTATTTACCTTAACAGAATAGGTACTATAACAGACGCTCCGATTTAGCAGACGTTGACCAAATACCTACGTCGGAAGCCAACCAGGGGCGCTACCGCCGATCTGTGAAATCACGCCGCCATCTTGATCCCATCATGTGGAATGACGTCACAACATGCAATTCGAATAGGCTCTACTCCAATAGAGCTTACCCTGTGAAATGGATTGAAATGTACGATATTGAACGACATGAAGTTGGTTTATACTCGAACTTCATGGGAGTAAATTTCATGTTCCGATCTACTGATGCATATGATACACTTTTAATGCGTCTGGCAGGATTATAGAACCCAAAAAACTGTCTGGCCACTGAGAAAACTCAGTTTAATAATTCTCTGAATAACATGTATAAAATTCAGCTTTCCTAATATAAGGTAAGTATAATTACAGAGAATTATAGTTTAGGGGTGTCCGGCGGAGGGTTGTAACTATACAAAAAAATTGAGCTTGGTAATTTAATAAATTGGAGATAGGATTTTATACACCTTTGTTACCTGTTACCTGCCAAAGGAAACACGATCCAGGTTTCATGGGTGGGGATCATTCTTACCTGTGTTGGGGACACACATGGAAAAACTTTCATGCTTATGGACAATAGGAAGGTCTGGCCCTCATGGGCTCTTGCTCTATTAGGCTACTCTCAAAATATCAAAATATGAAGAGAATTTGAAAATATTATATTGTAAAGTCGTACCTACATTTATCTAGCATTAAATTTAATTTATAAGTATGATGTATCGAAATCAAAATGCGAAACCGATCGTTACTCTATACTCCCTAATAGCATTCATTGCGTTCATTCAGCCCGATACTGAGTTCGGCGGTACTTATCTGTGCGTCATTCCACAGGGTGAGATCAAGATGGTGGCGTTCAATGAGGAAGTTTCCTAATATCGATATTGCCATATTTAATAACATAGTATTAAAATATAGACCAAAACTAACAAGCCAGTGAAATTTTTTTTAAATCCGTCCATAAATGACTGCGTAATACAATATTGAAGTTTACATATTTTTCCGCGAAATTACTTCTGTCGCTATCTAGCTGTGACATCACCCGGCCGAAACTCTGAGTGACTGTATCTTCGGAACCGTAATAGCTAGACACTTGAATTATTTACAGAGTATGTGTTACTATGGCCGCTATAACAACATATAATAACAAAAATTGAAAATCTAAAATTCATGAAATGTGATTTTATGTCGTTTTCAGAAATATTTAATGTTTCTCTATTGCATAGTGGTTAAACTTACATGCGTCACACTTTGGAAGAGCGGCACTGGTCTAGTGGCAGCGTGCTTGCGAGACCGATAACTGAGGTTAAGCAATGCTCGCCGTATCCAAGAACTGGAGGGGTGACTGTAGCCGAACGTTCAGCACCGCAACGTGCTCGCCACTCGTTAGGTGCACCTCCTGATACCGGTGGCGAACCGTGGTTGATCAAGGTCAACACTGGTCAAATATCCTGGTCACGCTGGGAACTCTGAGACTGGTTGTAACCTAAGCGTAGGCCTAGACTTGGCTCTAAGTCTAGGCTTAATTCCCCAGCATTGATCAGGTTGGTTGACCAGAGTTGACCTTGGTCAACCTTGCTTGGCCAACGATATTAGAAGGCACACCTAACCAGTGGTGAGCTCGTAGTAGTTAGACTAGCCTCAAACTACGAAACGGTCACCCATTCTGTTCCCGAACATTGCGAGCATTGCTTAACCTCGGTTATCGGTCTCGCAAGCACGCTGCCACTAGACCAGTGCTGCTCTCCCAAAGTGTGATGCTTGTAAGTTTTACCATCTAGGCCATAGAGAAAAACTAAATACCTCTGAAAATAAAATAAATAATTAGAGATGTAACGGATATCCGGCCACTATCCGGCCATAATCTACTATCCGGCCGGATACCGGATAATGCGTTAATATCCGGCCAGATACCGGATAGTAAAAAATGTATGAATAGCCCATAAAAGTGATTTTGCTCATCAGAAATATATCCTGTAGCAGTCGAGTAAAAAGTCGTATTAAAACGTTTAAAACCATAAATATTAATCAAAGAACTATTGATTATGTCGACATCGGCACCTATTCTACTCGTATCGTTCATTTGGTAGGTTAGCAAAAAAATTTAATAGTTTTCTGGTCACCTCTTTTTGCACTATGCCTTTTCCATTAGCTGGAGTCAGCTCTCCTTGTCTGCTTCCTCCATTTCTTTCTATTTTGATCAGTAGCAGCGTTAATAATATTGTCCTTCAGGTCCTGTTGGTCCGCCGTCAGCCAGGTGGCGTGTGGGTGTCTTCCGCGTCAGCGAGTCGTCGTCGCCAAATTTAGGGCTACTTGCACTAAGGTGATCTTTGGGGCGGCGGAGTACATGCTCACACCATCGCATTGAGTTTTCTTACATTTTCTCGGGCATAGGTGTGACTTTGCAACTTCCACGAGTGTGGACATTACGTACTTTGCCCAACAGGGCAAATTCATGCTGATCCGCTGATCAGCATAAATACGCATTTTTGTCGTGTGTGGCTAATGTGTAAGCCCGTATTTTGAACTATCAATTCGTATAAGGGCGGAAGAATTGTTCAGTTCAACGTTCAAATTATTCACATTAAACGAAAACTTTAAATTACGTAAACACATGCAGTCGTATAAACGCCGCGATAACAGCTTGTACAAACTTGTTCAGAGACCTGACCTGTAAATATCCGGCCGCCGGATATCCGGCTATCCGGCTAGGAGGCTGGCCGGATATCCGGTATCCGGCCAAACAACTATCCGTTTCATCTCTATAAATAATAAATATAAATTTGCTTGGACCAATTCACACAGCGCCATCTAGCCCCAAAGTATGTTTGTGTTATGGGTGCTCGATAACAGATGAACTACGGCCATAATAACACACATTCTGTGAATAGGTCAAGTGTCTAGGAATTACGGTTCCGAAGATACAGTCACAACGAGTACCAGTGGAGGGGTAGCGCCATAGTGGCGGGCGGGATGCCGGCCTGGTGACGTCACGTACGAATTCGCGCACCTACTGAAATTATTCTTGTAATTGCAATTTTAACGTCTCATAACTTTTTTGTTTCTTGAGATATTTCAAACTTTTTTTCACCGTTTTGTTTCAGTTGACTCAAATTTTTATACTCAATTAATAAATTTTTTTTTGGAATCTTCCGCATTGGAGATAGGCGGTACCACCCCAGGACAAGACTAATAAAAAATAAATTACGCAGTTTTTATATTATTGATTTCTCCAGAGATATTCTTTCTCTAGTTTGTAATTTAGGCAGTTAGTTGGTTGTCCCATTAACACGACGATGTGTGCAAATTATCAGTTTTGTATTATCCCATTTTACTTTGCTGTAAGACCTTGCTGTTGCTTTGCAAATATCAAATTGTATGAACTTTGATACTGACTGACTAATTTTATCACAGCTTCTTATGTTGTTACCGACGATGTATAGTCATGAAATTTATCAAGAAGTAAGGTCTTATATGGCCGTGTGGTGTCCGGCAGAGTAGAATAGCACCAACCCCTTACACTCGTGGGTGTCGTACAAGGCGACTATAGTTTTCGAAGAAAAGATCTAGAGTCTGCTTAGGCTGGAAAATGGGCAGCAACGTTTTACATGGCTGAAGATGGCTTACCCCGGTAAAGAAACTCCTTCCGACAAGGGGTGTCGATAGTTAGGGGACGATTCTACTGCCGTTGGGTATTCGATCACCTTTCTGAGATCTCCCCGACATCGGCCGGGAGGGCTAGGTTGCTTGCAGTCTCAGAAACAGAATCAGGTTATTGGCTGCAAGCGTATTTCTCAATCAATTATGGTAACCTTCTGGACAACAATAGTTTCAGGTGGGCGGTTGGCCTGCAGCTTGGCTGTAGTTTAGTAGAACCTCATCGCTGCCACTGCGGCACTACGGAATCTCTTGCTGTAAAAGTGCTGGCCGTCTATCACGCCGTAAAAATCCTCTCTTCCCCTCCTTTCCTCTTCCTCTTTTCCTTTTCTCTTTCTTCTTTGATCCCGCCACGCTTGTGTCATTACATAATACCTCAAATACATGGGGCTCTTGCCAGTATCAACGTGTCCTCCACGCTTGAATCCTCGGGCCTGGTTCGAGATAATGGCAAGACGCCCGACGGTGTGTTTCCCGTTCCATGGAATTAGGTCGGCCGATAGTATGGGACGTCGTTATCCGTGAAACGGATTTAAGCTAGTCTATACCCTTATTTTTTGTCTATTTTGACCGGACTGTAACGTAATGGAATGCCATACAGTAAAAGAATGTCCATATATAAATTTGTATTTTCAAATAGTACTCGTATAGTTAGGTAAATGTTAACATTTAATTATCTTATTAAATACTAAATAAATTATAAGGTCGTGTATAATAATAATATAGGTACTTAATGTACATTACACGAGTAGGTAATGAAAACTTTAGTTCATAACAATATTTTTTGTAGGTTTAAATAAATGCTAAATCATACAGTTCCTTCCAGAAGCGGAGCTTACATTTTACATAAACATAAGTAAAGTGCATGTATCACACATGATCTATTATCTAATTAAAAATTTAATCTTACGAATACATTTTCCCGGTAGTGGCATGGAAGTACAAAGAAATAAAATTATTTATGGACAGTCAAATTTAAACAAATATTAAAGTCCACAGTCGAATTCCATGCGTCTGAAGAATCAAGTCCAGGCGCTATAACGGTCGGACTATTACGTCGATACCAACATAATACGAACTATTTTGCTCAGACCAAATAAGAAATAAAGACAAAATCCTGCCTACAACATATCGACGCCGCAAAACTACGCCATGCAATGTGTACATACACGGTAACACGCACACATTGACAACTAAAGCTAAATAGGAAGAAAAAAAGAAAGAAAGAACATATGCTTTGGTCGAGTGACAACCAAACTACGCCATGCACACATGTTTATGACACCGGCCTCATGTCACTGTTGACAGCGCGCCATCTTTATTTCTCATTTGATCTGAGCTATTTTGTAAGAAGTTTAATTACATCTAAGCTTTACTATAACAGAATAAGGCGTAGTTGGTCTAACGGCTAGACATTCATGAAAACAGCGTTACTTTGTAAGCGGCGCTGCAATTGATAAGGCAGAGCTTCGTTATACATGAACAAATACATATAAAGTGTCTAGCAAATAGACGCGCCTGCGGTCACCCGGCCAGTTGTATTCACTTGCATTAGATGCATTGCTGTGTTCGAAGACTCGCTTATGATGCTCCCACATCGGTTGTAAAACAATTATCTGATTTCAATAATTGAAATTGTTACTTTTGCTATTCCGTATCATCGATTTCATGGGTTCAGTTGCTAACAAAGTGGCATTGTAATAAACTTAAACTGGGAAAAGTAACGATTTCAATAATTGAAATCAGAGAATTGTTAGCAACAGAGTAACGTAATTAGCCTACTGGTCGCCACCGGAGGCGGCGTCTGTCAGCTGGACGCTTCATTTTAAAAAACGCGGGCGGTCTCATAGCTGTTTACAAAACGACGCAGTCAGTCAATTTAAGAGGCGCCATATTGTCTGCCAGATCTGAGTCCTCGTTTAGAATCTGTAGCTTCAGTCATATTCTCAGTAGAGTAGGATGCGTTTCTCGACCTGCTTGCGGCAGATCGGGCATACGGTGATGCGGTCGCCGCACATCTGGCACATGCCGTGGCCGCACAGGAATATCATGTTCTTTAAACGGTCCAGGCACACCGGGCACATTGTCTGTAATAGAAAACGGTGAAATTTTCATTAAGTACACGTTATTGAAGAGAGTACCACTGTATACTCGATATATATACACTGAGATTAGTTTGTGATGACGTAGAAGAAAGTATGAAGAACAAAACAGTTTTTTCGAAATTTTGTGTGTTTTGGACGGGCATGAATGAATACCTAACTGTCCTATTGTCCATTGAATGTCTTGAGAAACAAAACTTGCTTAAAACATTTGTTTATATCGTTATCGATAAGCGTTATAGCGGGCCAATAACAATAAAGTAAATCAGTAACGTTTTTCACGAATGACAAGTTAATCTCGAGGTACAGGGGAGCAGAAAAAAAAACGTATCGAAAATAGTAAGATTGTAAGTTCGATTTAACGTTATAGAAGAGGATACGAATTTAAAATAAACAGTTACACTTGAGGTACTAATAGGCGCTAAGCTGCAAAGACTTGGAAGTCTAGAGTTACACGCTTGTCGGCATTTTACAGGCTGCATTTCGGCGAGTGTGCCAAGGAATTGTATGATCTGCTTCCGCCCGCTGGCCCATTTTCGCCTTCGGGGCACAAGAAGCGGGCAAACGTGTAGAGGGTGGACCCTTGTAGTAGATATACCAGACCTTTCTAATGCTCTAATGCAATGTAACGGTATGATTATGTCTCATTAACAATCAATTTGGACTCCTCTATGACCAGAGTGAATAGACAGGCAAGCTCCGCCTTCGGCCGTGTCCTTCCTTGCACACTATCGGGTGAGATGGCGGTCAAATGCCTGCAAACCAGCGCCCTCTACACGGATAAACTCACTAATTATAACTTGGTTTCACAATTGACTCCCGTACTGATATATCAATGCACCTGCTCTTTGATGTCTTGCAGCTGCTGCTGTAGCTTCTGCACGTCAGCTGGCGGGGGGCCCGCCGGGGCCGCTGGGGCCGAGGGGGGTGCGGGGGGCGCAGGGGGCGCGGGGCCGGCCGGGGCCGGGGCCGCGGGGGCGGGGCCGGGGTCCGCGGCGGGCGGGGCGGGGGCCGCGGGCCGCGAGCCGTTGTTCATGTGATGCGGCGCGGCCTGCGCGGGCGCCGGCCTTCCTTTATTCACTTGCACCTGGGCGAGGTTGCCGCCGTCCTCTGACTCCACTGCTGAAGATGCCAGAGTGGTTAGTTTAGCTAGCGAATTGGTTAAAAGTAGACTGGTAAAATTGCAGTTCGCTTTAGTTTGACCACATCAGGTGAGAGGCAGTCAAATACCTGTCTATTAAAAAAAAAACATGCCTGTTCTGAGCATTGTGGGTTAAGTCCCTTAGCTATTATAGAGTATCTTATCTGGGATCACAATATTTGATACTAGATTACTACATATTTGAAGATGGATATTTAGGTCTGAGGTCTATCCAGTCCACTTCCCAGGTGAGGTTTAATCAAATGTTCGTCTTTATTAAACGACTAAGGTGGAATCCTGTGGCCTGCACTCCACAACGTGCCGTGGAGGAAACTGTTGAAATTGTGTCGACGCCTGAGATACAACACTGGATGCAGTCGATTGAACAGTACCTGAACGAAGTTTGCGCTATATCAGGTGAAGGGAAGCTAAATACTGACCAGAAGCTGAGAATAAACAACTTGTGCAGGAAGATTGGTAGTGGGACCTCGGAAATGGCTGTACAGTACCAAGCTCTTATGAAAAATGCAGCTCAAGTGTATCTTAGTATTGAAACTTTACAAGATAAACTCGACCTATCACAGCAACTTCAAGAGCTAAAGCACAGCATTGGGGAGTTCTCACAGCCTACAGGTAGGGCTTCCTTCGCTGATATGGTTAAAAAAGGGAAAATGACTTTACATTTTGAAGGCGGAGCCTACAAAATGCGCAACGTGCTCGCGCTTCAAAAAGCCGAGCAACCATAATACGGGTGCCACTGAGTGTCCCGCTAAGCTAATGGCCGAGAAGAGATATATAAATACAAAAGATTATGAGGGCGCCAAAAAATGATAACCATTCATAGATATTAGATTAAACGTTAATTTGTTATTTTTAATTTACATTATGTTATAGGTAGATAGTTCCTATATTTGTTACTAACCCCGCAATAACCGCGCGCTGTCCCATTAACCTTAAATCATAAGATACCCAAAGTGCAAACATGCACATAACGAACATATTCTTGGCCAGTATAGAATCTTTTTTCAGCAAAAATCTAGCGAATATCTTTTATAATAAAAATATCTATAGTTTCTACTCGTAAGTAAATTTATGATAAAATATATGTGTAATTCATGGTACTTCGTCATATTTTACTAGTGATTATTTTAATATGGATAGAAAACCATTCTTTGTTAATTTAAGATCTGTGATTTCTCGCCTGAAACACAGGGTATCATATTATCCTAGCTCAGGCTAAAAATATGTTTTATTTTTACCTTCTACGTGTTTCTCACATCTAAAATTAAAATGTATTTCACAAGATTTAATAATTTTTTTATTTATTATTTTATTATTTAATCAAGTTCACAGCATGCCTGATAGTAAGCAGTTATCGTAGCCTGTGGACAATTACAATAGGTACCAGACCTATTACTCTACCGTGTTGCCGACACTGTAAAAACTTTATCACAATTTTCTCGAAGAAATTCGTGGTCCGATTCATTCGCCACTCACGTGGCGTGGGCACTGGCACAATCGCAGCCCTACCGGTGCGCGACACTCGGGACACTTTCTTAGCAGCGGCGCGTAGGCTGCACATGCACGGACGAGTACATGAATAAGAAACTCACGTTCTTGGTCCGCTGCCCCATAGCCGTGATGCTCACTCCGAGCCGTCATTTTGGCGGCGCGGTCGCCAGCCCAGTCGCAGACAACAATGGCGCGCGGCATTCGAGGCACTTTCTTAGCAGTGCCGTACAGGCCGTGAAAGCATAATGAGAAACTCACGTTCGTGTTCCGATTCGCCATAGTCGTGAAGCACACCCGCCCCTGCCGGAGGCGGTGCTGCTTATAACGTTGCAGGCACTCGCATGACGCATAAAACTAGTTACAGACGTCCAAATTTGTTTGAAGTCGACAAACCGTCAGTTGCAGTTGATACTAATCCTTACGCTGTATAAAATGAAAGTCGCTTTCAAGTGCGGGGGACGTGGTTGGATGTCCCACCAAGGTCGGCTCGCCCGCGCATCCGAATTAATCCAAAAGCGAGGGGCTGCGGCTGCGGCAACTCGCATAACACACAAACAAGAAACTCATATTTATCAGCATCCCCATATTCCTGATGCACGTTTTGCGGCGGCTGCGGCGTCTGCGTCTGCCCCTGCGTCCCCTGCGGCGGCCGCAGCGGTGCGCGGCACTCGAGGCACTTCCTCAGCAGCGGCCCGCCGTCGCGCCCGCGCACACCGCCATAAGATACTCACATTCATCAGCATCCCCATATCCTTGAAGCACGTTCTGCGTCTGTACCGCTGGCAGCGTCTGCCCCTGCGTCCCCTGCGTCCCCTGCGGCGGGCGCAGCGGCGCGCGGCACTCGAGGCACTTCCGGAGCAGCGGCGCGCAGGCGGCGCACGCGCGCACGTGTCCGCACGGCCGGCACGCGCCCGCCGCCGCGCCCGCGCACACCGCGCACTCCGCCGCGCCCAGCGACCGCACCTCCGACCGGCACACTAGGCACTTCTTCACCTGCAAGACGTAAAACGTTTCGACTAAATTGTGTAGTCTAAATTCGCAAGCGAATCAAAGTGGAATAAATTGCCGATATAATAAAATAAATTCTTGTATCACGGCTTTTGAAAAGTGAAGCGACGCGTAACATAATATAATGGTCGAAGAGCTTCGTTTTGAGTTACTGAGGTATTATCAACCAGAAAATGTTCCCCTATGTCCTAAACGCTGCCTAACTTTGGATTTGTTATATGACCAAACCAATTGGATGAACTAAATTAAATAATTTATGAACAAAACTGGATCGATCTAACTAGACAATTCGACCCATAATCGTAAAGGCAGACACGACTTACCCTTGCTGCGCAAGCGCTGCAGCAGCAAATATGTCCGCACGGCCGGAACACCGTATCCCGCTTCGCGTCCGAGCAAACCAGGCACTCTTCGGAAGCCGAGGGGGGCGCGGGCGCGGGGGCAGGGGCGGGCCCCCCCGGCGCGGGGTCCCCCCCTACCGCACCCCCCACTGCGCCGCCCACCGCGCCCTCCGCCGCCCCCTCCCCTCCTAAACTCGCGCCCTCCTTCCGGCACGTGGTCAGCGTCTTGCAGAGATTCGGGTCCGGGCACAGGTCCAGAGGCGTTTGACCTGTAAGATATAATGTTTACTGGTTTAATGTAACGTCGACTTTGATGATTGCATTGATCATCAAGGTAAACTGCAGGACTTAGGGCCTCTCTCACGAGAGGTGAGGTGAGGTGGGGAGGTTATTGACAAATCTCCACAATTAGCAGGCGGATTGGAAAACGCTGCTACCCATTTTCCAGCCTATGGAGACTCTAGATCTTTTGCCTCGAAAATTAGTCACTTTGTACGACACCCAGGAGTGGGGTCGGTGTTATTCTACTCTGCGGGACACCACACGGCTAATTCGCATACATTGACCATTCACATCATCATCACAGCCCGTAACAGTCCACTGCAGGACTTAGGGCCTCTCCCACGAAAGGGGAGGTTATTGCCATAATCTCCACGCTTGGCAGGCGGGTTGGAGATCGCAGTGTTTAAATATAACAATGGAAAATGCTGCTGCCCATTTTCCAGACTACGGAGACTCTTGATCTTTTGCCTCGAAAACATTAGTCGCCTTGTACGACACCCATGAGTGTAAGGGGTTGGTGCTATTCTACTCTGCCGGACACCACACGGCCAACTCTGCCGGACACCACACGGCCAATCAAGATACCATTCACATAAAACCATTTAATTAGCAAGGGTGTTCAGGCTTTGCCGTACCACACCACTCGTTCCAACCACTGCAACTTCTATGTAAAGCCAGGATCTACAGCAGCGACCACGCATAGGACCTGAGTTTTGACACTCAAGCACGCCCGAGGACAAGCTAATACCGTCTTGGAACTCACAACAAATTTAATTAAGAAGTAATAGGTAGGAGTAGGAAAGATAGTGAAGAAAGGGTCCCCAAAGTCCTCTGACTGTCCCAAAAATTTTAATATTACAGGGATCACAACTAAATTTATTTGAATGCTTCGTAAAAAGTATTTTCCGACTTCCCCCCTCAAAAACATATCCAAGTAGCAGTATTTAAGGGACTGAATATTCTAAACCAATATTCTACTTCTCATGAGTAAATGTCGCCTCTAATACCTACGATTCTTGCACTTAGATGCGTTGAGAACGAAAGGTGGCATACCTGCGGCCTTAGCCAAGAGGTTGCGTTAATCTACAATCGTTTGTGGTAGAAAAAATGTATGGGATTTGACATAAGCTAACGTTATCTGACATAAGCTGTTTGTGGTAGAAATTCTTGGTCCATAGACAATTCACGTACTTTCGGTGTACAAAGGAGGCGGATTGGCGGATGATCCTACACAATCAGAGTCAATGTAGATGTTGGTAGAAATAGTCGAACTTCGAGCTGTCAATTTTCTACCATACACGCATCACGCAAACAGAGCTGTCAAAGATGGCTAGACCAGCTGATGCCTGACGCTGGCTAGTTTATGCTTCGAACAGGGTATATCGCAGGCATTATACCTTGGCGGCAGGCATAAATTTAGGGCAGGATGACAAACTAGAGAGAAATCTAACCTTTTTTGTTTTTGATGGCAAGGTCGGCTCCGTGGGCGGCCAAAAAGCAGGCGATTGAGGCTGACGATTTCTTATCGTGAGCATGCGATACCCATTGGTCTGTAAGACAAATGTTAGAAAACTAGTTAGTTGATTTTATAAATGTAGGTATGTATGTACACTCACGCCAGTATCTCAACAAAGTAGACTCTGTCTAAAAGACTTGATAAATTAGAACATTGATTGAAATCAACCTGATTTTAAATAATAAAGATGTCCATCTTTTAGCTACTATCTTGTTGTATACAAATGGATGTCTTCATTATTCTATCAGTTTTGCTTACTTTATGATTTCGATCAATCTTAGAATTCCCCAAGTAGTTTTACTTGTTAGACAGAGTCTAATAAGTTTATGTGTCGTTGTAATGCTGAAAAAGGAGACTCGAAAATTTGTGAGGATAGCTCTTTAACATAAAAACTGCATAACGGATTTTGGAGAAACTTTAGTAGCGTTGTATTTAGGTTTTAGTTTCCACGGGTTCGCCACGCAATAAGCAATAGTAGTGTCCGACCGAAACTTCGGCTTCGACTTCGGCTACCTTCGGCCAAATAAACCTTGGTAATTATAATTTTTGACAAATAATTGCAAAATAATCTAATAATTATTTTTATCATCGATAGAACTACTATATTAAACAGTCAATATAAGCCAGTAAAAGTTCAATTGTTAAGTTTTAATATCATTTATATTATTAATTGTAGCTTGTAACCCAATCTTGATTAAAATTCCTTAAGAGCTTTTACGCATTCGGGTGCGGCTTCGGGCGAAGGTTGTCGCGATAGCCGATTAATCGGCTTCGGCCAACAATTTACCTTCGGTCGGACACTAAGCAATGGGTGTACAAACGCGTAAACATAAAGAAGGGCGAGACCAGTGACCAGCATTACGCTACACGTGTGCTCTCGCGCGCGACAAGCGATAAAAGGCGCAACATAGATACTGCTATCTCTTTCATCTTAGTATTGAGAGAGAGAAACAAAGGCTCCCATCGCGGCGCGGACACAATGAGGAAGTTTCCTAATATCGATATTGCCATATTTAATGACATAGTGTTAAAATATAGATCAAAACTAACAAGCCAGTGAAAAAAATTTGGAAATCCGTCCATAAATGACTGCGTTATACAATATTGAAGTTTACATATTTTTTCGCGAAATTACTGCTGTCGCTATCTAGCTGTGACATCACCCGGCCGGCATCCCGCCCGCCACTATGGGGCTACCCATACACTGAAACTCTTAGTAACTGTATCTTCGATACCTTAATAGCTAGACACTTGAACTACTAGACACAAAATGCGTGTTCTTATGGCCGCTATAACAACAAATAATAATAATCGTCATTAAATAAAAATAAAGGGGGGGTCTCCATACAAAAAACGTGATTTTAAAGGCGTTTCAGATGTATTTAGTTTTTCTCTATGGCCTAGATGGTAAAACTTATAAGCATCACACTTTGGGAGAGCGGCACTAATCTAGTGACTGCGTGCTGGCGAGACCGATAACCGAGGTTAAGCAATGCTCGCTATGTTCGGGAACAGGATGGGTGACCGTTTCGTGGTTTGAAGCTAGTCTAACTGCTACAAGCTCGCCACTCGTTAGGTGCATCTCCTAATAAGGAAAGCGTGGTTGACCAAGGTCAATGCTGGTCAACGCTGGGAACTCTGAGACTGGTTGTAACGTAGCATAAAGCGTAGGCCTAGACTTGGCTCTACGTCTAGTCTTGGGTCCCCAGCATTGACCAGGTTGGACTAAGAGTTTCAGTGTATGAGTAGATGCCGGCATGGTGACGTCACGCACGAATTCACGCCCCTAATGAAATTATTCTTGCAATCGCAACTTTAAAGTCACATAACTTTTTTGTTTCTTGAGATATTTCAACATTTTTTTCATCGTTTTGTTTCATTTGACTCAATTTTTTATATTCAATTGAAAAATATATTTGGAAACTTCCTCATTGTACCAGCCGTGCAGTAAACCAGCAAACATAAGAGATGTGTGCATACCCTGCGCGGCGGCGGCGGCGGCGGCGGGCGGCAGCGACGCGTCCTGCAGCCGCCGCAGCTGCTGCAGCGTGTGGTGACGCAGCGCCTCGTGCAGAGGCGTGTCGCCGTCCTGGGAAGTAAACGCAAGTCTTTTTTTGTGGTCCAAGCTTTGACTTTTCATAGTAAAAGTAAACATAACCGGTCTGCCTTACATCACATTAAAATAACTTTACTTTTTTTTCCAGGTTGTGCAATTGCAGACCAACGTTTGTGGGTCTCCTAAACCTCTAATATCGCTACAAACTGGATTGTTTCATGTACGCGATGACGTAGGATAACCTACGGCGCCCTCACAATCTAAGATGATATACATGATGTCCAAATAAAGTCGTGTTTAGTTTTCTTGCTGTCGCGGCAGAAGCATAGATTATCTTTTTTGGAACGTGGGCCGTTATGACTTCAGGGCCTCAAGTCCGCTAATTTTCGAATAACTGTAATTGGATTGCAATTGCAGCTCAATGGCAGTTTGACACATTTTTGGTATTCTGCTATTGTTACTAATGACTCTATTGACTTGTAATTGGATCGTAAGAAGTTTTTGGTATTCTGCTACAATTACAACTGCCGTTGAGCTGCTATGGCGATCCAATTACAATTAATGCGTGGCAAGGCTTGAGGTCATGATTTTATACATACACCTCGCATACACCCCGCCCATCCACTAAAACGCGCTGTCGCGGGTAAATGCCAAATTTACGCGTTTTTGGTATTCTGCTACAATTACAACTGCCGTTGAGCTGCTATGGCGATCCAATTACAATTAATGCGTGGCAAGGCTTGAGGTCATGATTTTATATATACACCTCGCATACATCCCGCCCAACCACTAAAACGCGCTGTGAGGAATGTTGACGAACGACCGCTCGGCAGCCTATCATATCGGGGTTTTACTATGTTTACATTTTTAAACTTAGTTGATCTCCTTTTTCAGTCCCAGTATTTTTATTTATCCTGCATAGCGGTGGCGGATTGATATTTCTTTTGCAATAATATCTGCGCTGGAAAGTCTTGTCATAACAAATATCTATAATAAAAAATAACTAATAGACCACTTTCATGTGCCCGCCCGGAGGTAAATATAGTGGTGGACTGAAAAATCGACTTTTGTACTACTGTAGTAAAAATCGACTACGACACTCGGGAATAGTGTAGATTTTTATATGTAATTCGGCAGACAAACAGGCAAGCGGGCCATCTGATGGAAAGTGATCATCACCGGACATCAGCATCACCAGAAGCGCTATCAATGCGTTGCCCGCTTCGAGACTGCTAATGTACCCTCTTGTCTTAAGTAAACACTGTGCCAGCATTTTCGAAATCGGTTCAGTGGTTTCAAACATTACCTACTACCAACAACCAAACTTACAAACATATAATTTCCCTCTTTATAAGCAATATAAGTATTTATATATTAGCGAAAATAAATAGAGATACAAAGCAACCAGTCCGCGATGTTACCTTATCGCATATATTGAGGTCAGCCCCATGCGCGACGAGCAGCCTCACTATCTGCGTGTGCTGCCTCTCCACTGCCAGATGCAGAGCCGTCTTCAGGTTGGCGTTCTGCAGGTCCGGCCTTGCGCCGCCCCGCACCAGCAGCTCCGCTACTTCCGCATGGTTGTTGAGAGCGGCCAGGTGCAGAGCCGTGTAGCCGTCGTCCTTCGCGTCGTCCACGATCCATGGACGCGGGAGCTTGCTCAGCATTATCTTCATCGCGCTGGAATGGGGCGAGAGGAATTCGTTAGATAGGCTAAAATTATGTATATAGATCCAGACTGTTTAATGCAACAAAAGTGAAAACTAAAGAACAGGAATGCAGATGCGAATGACTTTATTGTGCAACCTTCAACTGGGAAAGCGATAAGATGCAAAGGTCCTGGACCACAGTGACCATTGGCCATATATCAGTGTGCCTCCCTCTAGGCCCTAAAATATCTACCTACGTTGAGGTTTCATCAATCACAAACAAAACTAGAGAACCGCAGTTGTTTTGCCACTGTGAGCATCATGGACATTCGAAACTTTTTGGTGCGCACCAAACCTACATAATTTTGTGAAATTGTAAACTACCTACTTGTAGAATCTCAAAATAAATAAGATATAACTAAGGGAAAGAGTGGCCGTGTGGTGTTCGGCAGAGTAGAATAGCACCAACCCCTTACACTCGTGGGTGTCGTACAAGGCGACTAATGTTTTCGAGGCAAAAGATCAAGAGTCTCCGTAGTCTGGAAAATGGGCAGCAGCATTTTCCATTGTTATATTTAAGCACTGCGATCTCCAACCCGCCTGCCAAGCGTGGAGATTATGGCAATGGCCTCCCCTTTCGTGGGAGAGGCCCTAGGTCCTGCAGTGGACTGTTACGGGCTGTGATGATGAAGGGAAAGAGTGAGCCATCCCAACACAAGTATATTGATTACTTATTGGGGATGATTAACCTCATATATTGTGAAGATTTGAGTAATAAATCATTTTTATTTTTTTTAAACTGACAGCCCTTGTCTCTTATTTATTACAGATCGACAAAATTATGTCACATTTGTCGCCACCGTCGCATTCGGACGTACAATCTGTTTCAACACTTTCGACATGTAGTAAGCCCGGGGCCATTTAGATTCATTGGTCGCGGATGACAAAGGAATTAAATTTGACAGACAGCCAACAAGAACAACTCACAGAAGAGATAGCTTTTAGCGATAGGACCGCCTTTGTACTATATTGTCTTGCTGTAACTGTGGTCTACTATCTGTGTGTACTTGTATGTACAATAAACAGTTATAAATAAATAAAATAAATAACCTGTCAGCAGACTTAAATGGCCCCGGGTTTACCTATGAAGAGTGGCGCTGTTGTCTCTAGACAAGCTTGATACTTAGCTAATGTTTGTAGTTCAGCTTAAAACTACGGGACTTTAAAGATAAAACGCTGACACCATAGACACTGACAATCGAATGACAGTTGTAGTTCCTAATTTCGAAGTTACACAGATAAATTGGTCGCACTGTACATTGTTATATCCTTTCGTTGCAAGGCGGAAGATATAGTCGAGGTGCAGAACCTAAAGAAGGTTCAATATTTTAACCGATATTCATTTTATTTGTGTTAGTAGATCTATTTAGTCACGATAGTTAATAACCCAATATTATCTGCTATTGCCATAGATAGAACCTCCAATTTACGAATACAATGGTATTCCCAGAGACATGCACATTCCACATTGCTAGTGGAATGACGTGATCGGTAGTCAGCGCGTAAGGTCAACTTGGATGATTAACAGTAAGTACAGCGCCCCTAGCGAATGGTATGGTTAGCTATTTTTATTTAGGAGTTACGCGATAACGCGCTCTCTAGGAAGAATATATTAATTTAGTCGATTGTACCAACTCGTAAGTACTTTTAGTGCCTTGAAACATGAAATAAGCCACATGAATAATATAATGAAATATTCCTATTATATAAGTCCCATTAAGTACTTAATCCTTACCCATAAACAAGTATCACATAGGTATTAGAAACTCCACCGAAACAAGGATTGAATTTTCACGAATCAAATCAACGAGGGATACGTATTAAGTATTCCGTAAGCATTTAAGGTAAGAATTCACGACAGGGATTTCGTGACTTCCGAAAATAGTTTCGCCGTCCTCCGTGTTCTCGGAGTTGAACAACAAAAGCGTTCACCTGAATGGCTTCAGGTCCGGCAATATCAAGGGTCCTCCGAGGTTTAATTAATATTTCTTGGGAGGGCATTCATTTTATTAATTAAGGAAAACGCTATTCCCGGGGAACTGAGTGGTTTCGATGTAAAAATTCAAGATGTTTTTCATTTACGTGTCTGGTTATAGGGCGGCACATTTTTTTCCACCCCCCACACGAAGCCGGTCCCGGGCGGTGTCGCGTAATTATAGCAGGGCTTATACTAGGGCACGAAAGTCTTCCCCCGCTGAGAGCCGTTGATTTCGTGGTACTTTTGTGTACATATGCTACACTCTGAAAATAGACACCTGTAAGATGATCCCCATTTACTTATTAGTCATGTGGCGAACGACATTTTATCCCAGCTCGTGGTCTCACAACAAACCTACTTATTATTTATATCGAAACGTTTCTACGTTATGTCTTTCGCTGTTGTGGATGAGCTGAGCTGTATGACTAAGCAAGCATAATGACTAAACCGTCTCACATTCCGAAAGTTTTCAAGATTTCAGTATGTAGGTAATTATGCGATAGGATTATGGATGGATCTACTATAGATAAAATCTGATATGGATTCTAAATATTGTATATTTTAAATAAAATAATAATCTTGGCGCTAATGTCTTGGTTGTGTTCTCGTGCACGAGGGCCCAGGGTCCGCCTTGACCATGATCCAGGATTTTGGCTGGTCAGGTAATTATAGTGGACCGACTGTCATTAGATCTCCATGACCCTGCTACTAGGGAAACGTGAGCTGATTGGATTATGCTTACACATTAAGTACCCTGAATGTGCAGGTTTAATGACGATGTTTTCCCTCACCGTAAGAGCATCGGTTAGTGATCACCTATTGTACATAACTCAGTAAAGAGTTATTGGTACACATAGCGGCAGTGGAATTCAAACCCGCTACCTCTCGCTCGGGAGTCGGATACCTTTACCACTAGGCCACCCACGTTCCCATCTGCACATTTCCGAAGATAATAGGAATAAACTGAAATACGGAACTGATGACGCACTTTTATGGGGAATATCAAGTCTGATAGTGGACTGTTGTCTGTTGTTGATGATGATGTTTTTAGTATGGAATTCGCAGACAATTTGAATCGATGGAATGATGAAGTAAACAGCAACAAATACAATGTAATCTTACATTACAGAAAAATTTAGACACGAATGTTACATATTCTTCCTTTCCTGGAAACGGGACATGGCACCGAGGAATATATTATGATAAACAGATCGGCTTCACTCTGCAGTGTATTTTTCGTGTCGGTGATAATTCAGCTTCAACGCGCTGAAAAGCCGAAATGGAACGCCTGCGCGCGCCTCGAGGTGGATGAACCTAAAACCAAAATAACTCTACGCATCGCGTTTGCATCTCTAACCAAGGTTTATAGTTTTTACTCCCACTGATATAAAAAACATCTTGAAAATATTGTTGCTCATTTCATTTGGTACGAAATAGTAGGTTTGATACAGGATTTGTTACAGATATAGCATTATTGTAATGAGATTTAAAATTCAATAATTGTGTATTGACTCGATAACTAGATAACCGCTGCACAGACAAAATAAAACAACAGCACCAGCCCAAATTCCAAGTATTCCTAACGGAGCGGTTTGCTAACGATAGATACAACCAACAACGCGTAAAACAATGAAGTAGATGGCAACAATAAATTAAGAGTTACGCATTTTAATACGTTGTGTTATGTTCAAAGAGTAAAATGAACGAACTAATTAAATAAGGTCAAACGTCGGCGGCGGCGCGGGCGCGCGGCACTAGCACGCGGGCTCAGTGCGCGCGCGCAAGCTGGCCGATCGCGCAGCGCGCCGTTGCATTCCCGGCCGCCTCCTGCGCACCCCCGACCCAACACCGCATTGCGATTTATACGAGTACATCCCATCACACAGTGACACGACAAAACCGCCAGTTACAGTGAACCCCAATTAAACAATAATTGGATTTTGAGCTCGATAGCTTACTCTGCACAACGTGGTAAGTTCACCGATGTCGTAATTTCGAATTTTACAAGCTTCTGTTATGTATTGGTGATTTGATTACCGCGAGACTATCTGTAAGTATAAAACCGTTTGCCGATTAGATACTACGACATATGAAAAATAAAGTGAAGAATTACAAATATTTTAATGCTACGATTTCATTAAATTTTGATATAGGTACTTATTATGGTTTGTTTTGTACAAGTGCTTACTACTGGACATACCTATTAACCCATAAGGAAATACGAACTGTATAGCTGTACTTAAACTAAAACGACGAATGTAAAAGTCTTTTTAATATAAAGTCAACATAAGTAAGGTTAGGTGAAGTAAGAATTACTTATGATTTTACTAACTCGAATTCAAACACGATTCGCAAGTATTATATTTAAAGTAATATAAATAAATATCCTTACAGATAAACGTAGATATTTAACGTTTTATTTTTATATGAGTTATATGTTAGAGAAAATTTTATTTGCCTATATAAAGTTAAACAGCAATAACAATCATGATTATCGTGCAGACAGCAGAGTATAAAAAGTGGGTTTTTCAGTCTGTGGTAATAGTGGAAACATTAGACAAGGAAGTCCATGTACCTAAGTTAAATTAAGTCTTATCATTATCATCATCATGCAAGTCCACTGTCGCAGCGAATAAACGATTACGACGCTAGAAATCGACTTACAAAAAATACGAACAGCTCTATCAATCAACCCTTTCAACGAAACTATACTTATAACTGAATATATAAAATGTAGTGTACTGCATGAGTGAATGTCAAGTATATTGTCGTAACGTACGCAATGAACCGTAGATTTGGGCTAAAGGCCCGGAGTGACCGGGCGGGGTCGCGGGGGCGCGGGCGGGAGCGCGGCGCCGCGCTGAGCACTCTGCGTGAATCACCCATCGCAACCAATAACGCCCTGGTTGCGTTGCCACTGAGAACCGAGACCGAGTATTCCAGCCAGACCGGGGGCCAACTTGATTGCTTACCTACAGATTCCAAACAATAAATAGATAACAGCACAGACTGCGCGGCCGTATAGCTACCTATTTGGCTTTGTGTTATTCAAATTAGTTGCTCCCAGTAGCACAGAATGCTAATACGTCTGCAGTCAAACATTTCCTGTAGTCCAAGATTTATGTTTGGCCAGTTCATTTTCTCGCAATTGCATTGAGAATTTGAAAAAACGGCACCGCATTCACTGATACGAAAGAAAGAAGTGATCATACTCCAACAACAGTGAGCTGAATCCCAGCGGATCCAGAATAGTAAGTTATGGAAATGCGCGATTGGGGCAGTAGCGGGCACTAGTAGCCAATAACAATGTCGCATTAATATTCAACAGGCGCTCTTTGGACGTTCAGTTGCTCTGCGGGCAGCGACGCCGCATTTCTTTGCTTATTCCAGCGTCTTAGAGCTGATCTCGTGAAACGGCATTAGATTTACGGGAGGAGACAATCGTTTATTGCAACTTATTATGATAGTAAGGGTTTACTAACCAAGCAACGAGCTAAGCTTATCAAACTAATAGTAGGTGAATATTGTGGAAGTATATATCAGTGGCGACCACAATACATTTCATGGGAAATCATGTTTACAACAATGCAATGGCTTCCGCTAAACTCTTAAGGAAACAAAACAAAAGGGATTTATTTGTCAGGCTACCTATATTTTCTTACAGCCACTGACAGCCATGTAATGAGAATTAAAGTAGACATTTCTAAATATATATCGAGACTATGTATCTATGTAAGTGTGTTTGGATATTTGTATCTAAATATTTTTACCGCGGCCTACAGTTGGCCACAGGCAGCGCTTTGAGCGAAAAAATAAGTATCTATAATGCAAAACAATGCAACATAATGAATGTGTATATAGAATATATATAAATCAATTGTGGTGCGTTAGTACCACAAAAATAAAAAATAGCTAAACCGATTTGAATAAGTGATTTTTTTTGTTCAATTTATAATAAAGGGGTGCAACCCAAAGAAAAAACAGCAGGTTCATGTAGAGTAGGTGTAGTGTAGGGTAGTGGAAGAGTAGGGTAGAGTAAATAGGAAAACTAGTTTTTCTCTAAAACTGAAGGCAAGTGAATACTCGTACTTTAATCGCGGCTAGTGCACGTAGCACACTCGAATCAGTGTACTAACACCAGGGTGCATAACAAAAATACACTTAATGTTAGTTTTATATAACTGAAATGAAAGCTGATACCTAATATGTTTCAATGGCAATTACAGCTATATGAAAGGTTTTCGTGAAAATTTAAACTTAAGTGCGAGTAGGTAGTACCCTCTTTGAGCGGTGAGCTCAAAGAGGGTGCTTGCTCGTAGACGAAACGAAGAATTCTCAGTTTCATTTTACCAATTTAGGTTCGAAGGTCTTAGGGAATAGGGGTCGAAGAGGTCGCCATGACCGAAATCGGTCGGAATAATAATAATCATATACATATTTACACAATCATATAGATACCGTCACGCCTTTTCCCCGAGGGGTATACAGAGATCACAGTTTTCACTTGCTACGGTCTTTACAAATCTCTCTCGATTCTTCCACATTCAATAACCCATTCATACGTTCTCGTCAGCGTTGTGGCTTTAGGGAACCCTTCGACTTTTTTGCACCACTCGCTTCGAGTTGAACGTTTTACAATTTTGATTTCCGACATTAAAAATTTAATATTTATTAAATTACATAGACAACACCGAAAGTGAATGGTTCAAAAATAGGAAATATCAGCGCCATGTAACATAATATTGAATTTTTCGTGCCGAAAATCAAAACTGTTCCGACTAGAGGCGAGCGGTTCAAAAATAATTCGTTTTACAATTCGCGCGGCCAATCCTGAGAGTACACATGGATTGAGGACAACATTACAAATAAACACTTTTCCATTGTAAAATCTCTTAGCGTGCTGTTTTTTCCTACAGTAGGCAATCTGCCGCTTGGCAGTTTATCCGAGATATTCCACTTCAAAGTTTTAACATAAGTAGGCATTTCTAAAGTTGAAGGAGAATTTGCCTTGTAAGGTATTGCGTCAAGATTGGACGCGCGAATAAAAAAAATCACAAAATAAGAAATTTAAAAAAGTTCCAACTATTCCAGGCTTCTAACAAAAATGATCTAACTCTTTATACGAACAAAAATGTGACAGACTCTTGACAGAAAAACAGAATCCTTGATGTTTTTGCAATATAATCTGTCTTTCGTATATTTTTGGTTATAGTGTTAAGGGTACCGTAGTAAACCAAGGATCCCTTTAGTTTCGCTATGTCCATCTGTGTATGTAAAATAAAATATTTCAAAACCCTTATTTGGGTACTTACATTTAAAGCGTGGGCTGAATTTTTTTTTTGCGCATTGTGTGGTTTGTCGTTGGATAGGTCTTTTAAAACCATTTCGGGTATCTAAAGAACTTTATGGATAAAGCTTTCCGTTTTCGACATATTTAGCTTCAAAGTAGATTTTTTTCTTAAAAACACGTGTAGCATAATATAGCCGCCTCTAACCGCTGAACCGTAATATTTGGCGACGTGTATTTAATGAAGTTAAAATAAAAATTATCACAGCGTAGTGGATTCTTCCAAGTTAACGAGTAATAGTCGACCAATTTATGAAATGTAGTTGGATTAGCAAACATTTCATAAAATTATATGGTAAAAAAATTTAATATGGTAATAAAGTTGTAACTTTGTAATGTGTTTATAGTATCAGAAATACCTCTTTTCCACCCATGTTATGATAGGCAATTACGAAACCCTACACTGCACGTGGCACATTACGTCTTGGTGGATTTTTTAGTAGGTACTCAAATACTAAATGATTACTCTGTCGAATACCCTTGGGAGTCGATTCGTACCCCGTGATGGTTATTTTTAATTTTAGTAGAAGGAATCCCTTTTTCACCCCTGAGGTAAAGCTCGAATGGAGAAGTGATGTGTTAAAGTTGTGTGCCTGTATGGTTTTAATATTTTAGCCAAAATAGTTGAGACGTTTCAATATTTCCTTGTACCGAATGTTGCATTATGCCGAAGTTTAATTCTAGACGCAGAAATAAAACGAAAATCGGCCCTTCCCTTATATTTATAGGTAAGTTGAAAAAAAAACAATAAATATATATGCCACAAAACTCATAGCAGGCTAAATTATTTTTTAATCATCTAATATCTAAACTTTATCTTTACATAGTATAAAGTCGCTGTATCGTCGTATAGTCGTCTGTCTGTAGACCCGCTAACTGCTAAACCACGCAACGGATTTTAATGCGGTTTTCACAATAATTTACGAAATTTTCCTGAATGCATATAATAATAGAGAAACCCCGAGAACCGCTAGTGTTTTTACAATAGGTTTTGAAAACTATTATAAAAAAAGGTAATGGGTAGAAAAATAGGTAAGAATTCCTGTAATTAAAGGTCATTAGACATTAGTGTACATCGCTACATGCATGCTGCTATTGCAGTTACGTAGGTCCCTATACTATATCGTAATTTGGTAATTCTATCACTTTGATTAAGTCAGAAACCACTCAATATAACGAATGGTATTATCTTAATTAATAGTAAATGCGAAAGTTGTAGTAGTCCGTATGTTGCATTTTAACAGCTAATCCGCTGAATAGATTTAGATAAAATTTAGTAAGAACGTAGATGGCAACTTGGAGGACATAGGCTACTTTTTATCCCCAATAATAAATCAGAAAGAATGAAAATTTTTACGAGGAGCTAATCATTTCTCAAGTTGGAAATATGAAAAACGCCAACGCGCCAAGTTAGTCAAAATACAAATTTACGTGCAGTGTAATTTTTTTATGATATACTAGGCAGGCAGTTGACCGTCACCTCATCTGATGGGAAGCGACGATAATGCCGCGGAAGGTGGAACATGCCTGTCGAGAAACAGTCTATTCACTCTGGTCTTGAAAGAGTTCAGCTTGAACTAATTACTAAACTATGCGATGGGCATAATGAGACTCTGAAATGATCTTCCCTCTGAAATTGGACTTTAAACTAGCAAATTCTCTTTAAAAAAGGCAGAACACAATCATTATCTGCATGCTCTAATAATAATATTTCTCGTTTTTGGCCGAATTAGGAGAAAAATAGAGAATTCTATATTTGCCGCGATTGTAACAGTTGTAGAACATAAGAAAAATCTTTATAACGACTGCACTGCTCAATCTGCTCATATAGGCTAACTTGTCAGGTCCGACTTTTCATTTTATTTGCCCATTACTTTTTCCCACAGTGATTAGAGACCTGCCATAGTAAATGTTTTCTTTTAATAGAATATAAGAAAACCATTAAAACGATCTATCGCTTAATGTTATTGCTCATACAGGCTAAATCGCACTTGATTGAATTGAATGGTTTGAAATGGATAAAATTGCCCATAAATTTGAGCTCCTTGAAGTTATTTAATAAGTAGTTATTTAACAAGTTTCTGTAAACTGAGAAAATAAATTTGGGGCCCAGTAAAAAAACTACATGCAACCGAGTTCTTCTAATTCTGTAAAAACATGGTCGTTTCTATTAAAATAATGTTTTCATTACTCCCGAGATATATTATTATTCGTAAATTTTGCAGTAATTGTATAAGAAAATCAATTTGCGAAAATAATATAAGCAAGTAAAAAATGTAAATTGGTTGATAACGAATAGATATTGTAAGTTGATACACGCGTTATAACGTGTTGCTGTAATGCTGTATCCCGTCCGACACGCGATTTATAACGATATATATAACGGGCCACTTAATAAATTTAGAATACAATAATTGCTCGTTTAGTTTCAGTATTATAAAGTAGCCCTATATCAAGTTGCTATTGCGACAGACGTGCTTTCATCTTGTATACCAAGTAGTTGTACCAAAATATAACGCGTAGCTTTGTACTGTTAGAAGAATGACTCATAATGTTGTCCATAAATATTGTTAGAGGGATTAAACTCAGAAGTACGATGCCATACTGTGTGTATTGAACACAAAAATAAACTGTCAAGTTTGACAGTTTATTTTATGTATTAACAATCGAGTATATTCAAGATTTCATCAATTTAAATACAGCAAAACAGTTGCAAGTATCGGATAAGATGTTAAAATATTCCGTTCATCGTCAGATATCAGTAAAGGTTTGTCTTATTTTTATTACACTAACAATATGTATATATAGTTTTCTGTCGGCACGTATCCAGTGGAAATAAAAAGCAGATTTTATAACCAAGACTATGTCCAAGACTAAACTTTTCTGTTTACTCCCTGTACTTTGAAACATTGTGGTACCAAAAAGCTAACAAAACCATGTTGCTTTCAGGCAGACAAAAGATGAGTTGGCTGTCGTCCCACTTGTTTGTCTACGAAAGTTTGCCAAAATTCTTTTATTGACTGAGTGAACGAGCGAAGGGGCGAATCGTGCGGCGGCGGCGGTATGCCTGCGGCCTGCACTGACCGTCGCGGACGCGCTCCCTGCTTCGGCCACTGATAAATAAATATTCACTATAGTGCCTATCTACTCTAGAATCTAAAGATTAATAAGTTTAAAACCACCTTATTGTCTCTTAGTATCTATGTGAATACGTAATGACAATGAATTGATAGGTACCAAAATGTTCGATATTGTAGGCACCTACTCTATTATACTCGACTCAACATTTTTGTATTTTCATACATTTTTAGGACAGGTCATTGAACGGCGAGGATTGCCAGATCTCGCGATAGAAACTATGTATATCCCGACTGCCCTACGGGAGGTGACAGTGGTGGATGGTGTTCGACTAATAATAGTCTCCCTCCCCTCCAGCGCCGCTCGTCGCGCTGGCGGCGGCGGCGGCGGCAGGCGGCGCACATGTGGCGCCCGCGGTGACTCGCCGGCGGCGCGCGGCGGGTCGGCGCGGCGTCCTACTCGGCATGCACGTTTATTTTCGAAGCGGTCGTCACGCGGCGCGCATCACACGGCTCCTTACATAAGAGCTCCTGGCCGAGGCCGCGCGCGCCGGCGGCCCCGCGAGTCCCTGCCGCGCTGCAGGTCGCTGCACGGCCGCTCGGGAAACCGATCCGATGGACGCGCGCCGTTCCGTTCTATTTCGGGAAAATACAAATTTGGAATGGATGGTACTCGTGAGACGTAAGCGAACTCCGCGGGTTGAGTCCATTTTTAGAGCTGGGCCGCGCGTGCGCAGCGAGCGCACCGCCAGTGCTGCGCGAGCTGCCACCACGCCGCGTCGCCGCGCCGCGCCCGCGCCGGCTCCTCCGCTGCCGGGACTGCCGGCACCACTGCGGCGCACCACTACAGTGTTGTGTGTCACGAGGACCTAAGCCCACTGGATCGCTCATCACCGCCGAAGAACGAAGCCTTAGCTTAGCGCGAGTTCCGTGCTTCCTTACTTCCCATAGTGCTTATAATCGTATGGAATGTAAAGAAGTATGGAGCTGCGCGGGCGTGCCCACCGGTCCGGAAATCGCATCAGAAAGTCGAACATGTGTGCTCAAGAATCCTACAATAGTGCATATTATTATTGTGTGCTTATTTTAATTGACAATGGAGAGATTTTAAAGTGATCTCGATTCATCGAAAGTTGAATGTAAGAATGTTCCTATTATGTTGATTCATGTATTTATTTGTGCATGTTAAAATATTCTTGATTAATAATTGAAAGTTAATAGACACATAGGCAAAAAAAATAAGAGTTTATTAAGAATTCAGAGCATGTCTAAGTGGTCCCAGATAATCACATGTACATTTTTAATAATGATAAGTACACCGGCTGCTTAATCGGTGGTAGGTTGTCATAAAGTAACATATGGTGTAGGTGCGGCTGGAGCCAGGGAACATAAATAAACGCGCGGCCGTCGCCGTGTCGCCCGAGACGGCCGCAGCCGCCGGAACTCTACTCCTTACTTTATATTTAGATGTAGGTAGAGCCAAACTCTACGTAGTTGTATGATTCACTCAATTTCGTAGGATACTAAAATTTCATTAGCATTCAACTTCACAGACTATGCGGTAAATTAAACCTCATATTTTATTTATCACAAGCGAAAATTTTCCATTTCTTTGAGTGCACAACTAAGTTTACTTAGTGGATTTTACTTTGGTATCTGTAGCTGGAACCATTCGTCTGGTCGCTACGATTAAAGGTAACCTTTAGAAGTTTTAATTAGAAAATTCATTAAAATTCTTTTGAACAAAATGTTTCAAAAGAATTGCTCAAGAAATGCTGATTTGCTTGTGATATACTTATGTAAATGCTAAAGTAAATTTCACTGATATTTGTTAATAAGTGAAGATTATTGTAGAATATGAATAATAATATTCAACAATTATAATTACTTTTTATAAATAAATAGGACGACCTATCTAATTCGACATACTAGAGATTAGCTGATATCTATGTCTAAATTAATTCTTGAACATGACCTGCATCAGGGAGGTATAAAATGTATATGTTGCTACGATATTATTTAAAGTATTCGTTTTGATACACATACGTATTCTGATGTATTAAAATGTAGAAATCACGATGCTGTATCAAAGGACTATTTTATATGTTTTTGTGTATGTTCACAAATGTCAATTTCATAGCTAACGCATTTAATCATTGAACAAGCCGCCAGTAATCGTCGGCTAGCATTCCCAACTATTCTATATTCTCAGTTGCAGCGATCAAAGTGTGCAAGTATCGGCGCGGCATTGTCGCCTCGCCTAGCTGTGAGCCGGCAAAAAAGGGGGAAGAAACAAAAAGCGGGTGTGTTCGGGCCGCGCCTGCGCCACATCTGGAGGAACACTGCATCTCATTATGCGGATCGGTCGCGGCTGAGCGGCCCGCGCCCGCGCCCGCCTGCCCACGACAATGTCTTCACTCCAATCGTTTTAGGAAGGACAACGTTGTATTACAATACTAAGGATCGCGCTGCGCGGTTGTAATTGTCCATCCAGATAATGAACTTTGGCGGGTGTAGAAGGACAATGTGGCGTCTACTTATCTACCTACTCTACTTGGGACCCAAGTCTGCTAATTTTAATTAACGGAGATACTATTGATATTCAATTGAGACTCAATTGCGCGTCCATTACGATTGAGACAAATTAGATATTCTGCAACATTTTTTATTAATAGAGTGGCAATGGAATCGTAATTGTATCTTACTTGAATAGTTTTTAGAGCTGCCTTCTAAAATCTCCCTAGAGACTGCCAATTTAGTCCACAATCAGAGTAGTGAATAGTCCAATGACAGTTCAATGTAATGTTAATGAAAAACTATTGGTATTAAATTAAGTAGTAACAAAATTCCAAAAACTGTCAAACTTCCTACTGAGATTATTTTAGAATTTGTAAACTAGTAGACTTGCAGCCCTGCAATCAAACGAATGAATATCTATGTAATTAAATGTAAATACTGTTTCCCAAAACTATCTACTCGCACTTAAAATGAATTCAATACTATGTGATAAAGTGCCACAACGACTCTAAACTCCTTACTAAACAATGAACACCATCTAGTGCAATCGCCAAAGCGTAAAGAAAGTGGGCCATTTGCACGGTTCCCCGTCTAAAACGCGTGTAGAAGGGCGAGGCAATAAACATTAGCCAGGTCTGGTTCATTGTTTTATGAGACGGGGGGCAGCAAAGGGACTGGGGCAATGACAGCGCGCACGCATTACGATCAGGATCACTCGCTCGCATGCCCAGCGCGGCGCGCCCGACGCACTTAACTAAACCAATGAGCGTTCATTCAGCGGCCATCAACTTACGAGTAGGTACAGCTGCCGATTTAAAGTTCTCATTATTGTTAACTATTTGACGTTGATTTCTTCGACTAGAACTCGCCATTACTCGCCAATAACCTCGTACGGAGGTATAGTAAAACGGCAGGTACTTACCCTGTTTCGTGAAAGGCAAGTTAAAAGGGTTAGTTAAGATAATCCAAGATAAATTACGGCCGAGCGCCGTCTGCAGGCCGGTAGACGGTGCATGTGGCCATAAATCCGGAACCCATCCGATCCCGGTACGCGCCCTTTCATAGGGCATGCCTTTTAACTATTGCACAAAAGCTTTTTTCTATGAGAAAGGAATCTTGACCTACCAGTTTGTACGGAACGCTTCGACTCTCCAACTCTCACTATGAAAAACAATTTATTCAACCGGCGTCTATAGCGCGCACAAAAGAATATAAAACTAGACAGGGGGATAATGAATACTAGACAAAAGCTATTTTAATAGAGTTGCTTACATGCAATTCGGTTTAGTGCTTTTTTGCCGGATGAATGGATGAATGGTTATAAAAAGCGAGAATGGGTAAGAAAGAGAGATTCGGCGATGTGATGTCACCGTTGTAATTTGTTATTGAGGCTAGCGGCGGCCGTCCGCGTCATACACTTAGACAAGAGACAGGGTATCTTGTTATTGGCGGATGACGCGCGAAAATAACCAGGAGACGGTTCTTTGGCACGGCTCCAGAGGCCAACAGTCTCCTGGCGGGGCCTGCTTTAGCCGCGGCGACGTCCCGTCCCTTCGCCTACCAACGAAAACTTCTACAGCCAGTAGGTATCTTGATCACATTGGTAACTGTGAAATTGATACTTATAATAATATTTTTATTGAATATACCTATGGAACTATTCGGTCTATTTGTTGAATACCTATCAAGAATCAAGGTGTATAAAGATAGGTATTAAATGGATTCAAGTTATATGGTTTTGCAAAGGACGAAATCGGTAAAGAAATAATAATGAAATAAGTGATACTTAATAAATAAATTGATATTTTAAACAAAATCCGTAAGTACTAATTGCCGCATAGGTATCCTACATACATATAGCACAAAATATTCATGAGATTTGTAGTTTTTTTTCAAAAGATAGATTGTTTCTGAGATCTGACCGATCACAAATTATGGTGATAGAGACAAAAAAAGCAGACGCTACCGAACCGAACACGGTGTATATTTTAATATTTACAATCGAAATCTTTATTTTATTGAAATAGGCATCATCATCAACAGCCATATGAGTAATAGAATTAATAGAGCTTCCTCTAATTTTATTATTTATTACGTCGTGTTAAATAAAGTACAATAATCAGGCAAAGTGTCTAGCTAGGGTATGACAGCATGGTCATCCTAATAAAATCGTGACGGAAATATCTACAAAGCGACATCTGCATTCCTGATTTCTGGTTGAGAACTAATTTATCGAAGTCGGATACGATGTTTATAAGAACAAACGCTAGGTGGCGACACTATGTAAACTGAACAAGGCTCGAGATGAAGTTCAAGTAACCAACAAATAATTCATACGTCATACGTGTAAATTATCAAGCAGCTTGATTTTCATAGTATTTTTTTCTTTTGTTTACGCGATGATCAGACATTTTAGTTCAGTCTCGATATTGTAAATACCTAAATTAGGATGTTGGAGATCTTCGGTCTGGAAAATACTACAAAGCTCAAATTTTCATGATAAGATGTACCTACGCTAAGACTTATACAACACACAAAGTTTCATTAGTCTAGTTTTTATACTTTGGATTTTGTTAGCATCTAAAATACGCCGATTTCGACACTGACTGACAGAATTATCAAACCTTCTAGGCTAGGGTAGTCCATGAAATCCTACGTAAGCTGAAATTTATTTGCAGGCTTGAATTTACGCACAGTTATCAAGAACATTAAAAATCTGCAGACGAGTAGCGCTGTTTTTGGTATTGGCATGTCAGTTCAAATACATTTCAAAATGACGTGCCGCCATTTTTCAATAGTTCCAGTTTTGGCCATCGGGTCAGATAAGTTGGTGGCACTGTACTAAACGGATGAACCGATTTTGACAATTTACACGTTTTGTGATTCGTCTTGGTGGTGGGAGTGCGTGTCACTTAGTACAATAAAATTGTAAAAATCCAAAATGGCGGATTTAGGGTGACATGTTGTGGTGAGGTCCAAAATATTATTTTTCTCGGCAACGCATCGCATGGGGTCTCAAAATGAACGGCTTAATTAAAGAGATGATTTCTCGATAAGTTTTACTCTTAAAAGTAGTTCATAAAGACAAATTGCATAGAACGTAAAGTTCTTGCAACAAAGGCGAGCGAATGATCATCATCATCATCACAGTCCATAACAGTCCACGAATGCTACCGATCATTAAACTAAAAAGAATTTAAGCAAATATGTAATGTAATTAATGTTAGTGTAATTAAAAGTTGAAAGTTGGCAGCAAGGTTGAGGGGAACACTCATTCCACATTTTTGTGATAGTATATTTCATTTCCTATTCCTTAGCCAATATATTTTCATAAATACGAAGCATCCCATATACCCATACCTAGGTCATCAAACATTCAATCAATTATCAGGCGAGGTTTAATTTTTATACAACTTTTTTCACAGTGAAACCGTTGTGAGCTTGTACCGTTGAATCGACGACCACTTTTACTTTTAAATTAAAGTACACGATAATTAAAACTTTTGGAAAAAGAGTCGTGTAAAATAAATATAATAAGATGTTTTAGAGAGAGAGCGTAACAGGACAGAATTAAAGCGTATTACATTTTTAAATCATGCAATTCTTTTGAATCCGTTCACACCGTTCAAACTTTTCTCAGTGTGGAATATCCTACTTACTAACCATCGAATAAGTAGTCAAAGTCAAAGATATTCATAGTTATCCACCGTTCTTATTCATAATGGGGTGGATACACCTATTTAAATATCGGCGTAGCTACTGCACCACCGATGTTAAAGTTAGTTCTAAAATATTCCGAGCGTACATTATGCAGCACAGCTGTGTCCTTTCCTTCTTTATACATGGATGAAGCGTGCTTGGTTTTGGAAAACGTGGGTAGGTATACGGTAGGTAGTGTGTAAGTGTATTTTTGTCTTAAATGAGTAATTAGTAGCATGTGTGGTTCGACCCTCGGCGAGCTGAGAGCGGTCGCCGGCCGGCTCAGGGCGTCACTAGTGTCGTGTCGCTTCTATCTCTGTTGTATCGAGACAATGGCTGCAGACTGCTTTATACGTTTACTTTACTTATTTTGTTTGAAAAATATTATAGTTTTTCATAGTTCCTACGCAACTATGAAGATGTATGGAAACAAAGCCTACTGTGAAATTATAACGTTTAGGCGAAACAAGCTGCTAAAACTTTTTTAAACTTCAATCGTCGTTAAAGTTACGAATAGGTAAGGAGGTTGAACGTCATCTTTTATTGGGCAAGTACACAGTTAATGAAGATATTTGAAATAATTTCCAAACTATAACACCACGCTAGTGTTATCGATCGGCGTGATATCGATAGGCGAGCGCCACTACGGGAAGCCATCAGCGAAACAGCGCGCCGCCTGGCCGCAGCGCACCCGCCTCACAATAAACCCGCGCCAAATTATCTTTTCAAACAATTAGCCGAGACTTATTGCCCATGCCACGGTTTCTGCAACAGCTTACTTACTAATTACACTTATAATTTACAAAAATGTGGTGACCCACTCGTCCTTTATTTAGTATTAAACCCTTCATTACGCTAATGCAAATTTTATTTAAGCTGCTGTTTCGGACGGTTAATGCCGCTTTCACGACCGAATGGGATAGAGTATAGATAAACTTATTTTATGGGCACCAAAAGTCGGATTAAGAATTCCTACAGTATACAGGTTTTATTCTGTGTTAGTAAAATAGGGGTAAGTGCCGATTAGGCTTATTTTAAATAATAACAACACTAATACAAAAATGTTGTGACAAAGCCATCTAATAAGGCTATTATAGCCTATAATCTATAGATATTTATCTAATAATTATAGTTATATAATATGTAATTTGTATTTGTAATTTTTGTTAATTGCTCTCTGGTAGAAAAAGCTATATAGCTTTAAGTCCGCCTTTGTACTGTAATGTGTATGAAGTTTTAAATAAATAAATATGTCTATGATTTTGTTAGGTTAGCTAACAGAAATTTTCCTCGAGGAGAAAAAGAATAATTAAAATGTTGGCTCTTTTCGCTTGTTTAATTATTAATGTAATTACTTGACTTGTAAATCGACTGTCGTTTTACCGGTTCCGTTTGATTCATTTCATTTCGGGACAACGACTTGACTAAGATCATCATCGTTGAGCTTTTGCGGGGGCCGGTGTCCGCCTTCCCATTTCCTTATCCACGTCTCAGTCTTCGCCATCCTTGATGGTGAGTAGACGACGTCGAGCAGTCTCGCTTCTTGGGTCGGCCTTTAATTTCCGTGCCTGACGGAGATGGCATGGCCAGAAGTTTGTTCCCTACGTAATTGGTCTGCACAAGACGTGTTTATACCATAGGTATAGTGGGCGTTATGGAAGCGGTCTTTGTTTGAACTCCACACATCCATTGGCAGCATTCTCATGTTTGTGAAGCGCAGGTCCTGCTTATGCCGCTCAAGTAGAAGCCAATCATAATCGACAAGATAACGATGCTGCTAGATCGAAGATCGGTTACCATAATCACGACATTGGATGTCTCATGATGACTTATAGTTAAATCCATAATAATTATACAATTGCAAGAAAATTCTTGGAGTTTCTTATTTCTAAAACTTTACCTTAATTATATAATTTAAAAAAGACTTAGGGTTAAAAAAATCCTTTAAACTTTGAGACCGTTAATTTGCTGTAATCTGAATATTCTATTACAGTCGCGAGTTCTCGGTTCTGTAGCCGTTAACTTGTCTTTATCGTCTTTGCTAATCCACTAAAGTTTGTCCACGAGGGTATAGCAGCTAGAAAGCCTTTTGTTGTTGTCATTTCGTATTAGGCAGATTTTCGTTGTTAACATTTAATTTCAATCTGAGCTAGTCTTTCGAAACAAGTCTTTTGTGCGATTGCAGCTGTTATTCCACTGGTTTGGATTGAAAGTCGGGCCACGATCCTATGTGATCAACTAGGGCCTTTTCCATTGTGTATATTCAATACAGTTATCTACAAACCGTTTGCCGTAGGTATCATCATCTATTTATGTGACAGTCTGACTGTTAAGAGCTATTGATTTTGGTGATTATATTTGAATAAGTTATAAGGTGGACCCTGGGCCCTCGTACGCGGGGGTACAATCAGGACATTAACGCCAAGACGATTTTTATTATTTATTTGAATAAGATAAAAAATGTCCACAAGAACACACATAATGTAAAGTATTCTTTTTTAATATATAACAGCTGCGGTTACGTTGCTTTTAATCCATTTCGAAAATATATTACTTTCTCGTTATTTAATTGTTTTTTTCCTCTTTAGTTGCCTTTGTTGACACGGAAGTGACCAAAAAGCATGCACTACCCATCTTATACCTAAGTATTTCGTTAAATTTTCAGCATAAGATGTAAGTAGCAGACTTATACGACATACACAACGTCATGCCTTAATCAATAAGGGTAGGCAGAGACTACATAGCAAACTTAAAAAACGATTATAATGTATTTTATTTTATTAATACCATGTACTATTTATTAATACCTCAAATACGGCGATTATGTCGGACTTATTCGCACTTTCTGACTGACTCGCCAGTCGAGTTCTCATCAAATAGATAGGGCACTTCCCGAACAACTTACAATTTAGTTAGTTTAGTTGGGACAATTAACAAAGAATTCAAATCTCATTAAACAGGGTGCTGGTGTGTATATAAACACACCAGCAGCCTTCTCGAAGTAGATCTATTAGAATGATGAAATTTGATATGAGGGCTAGAAAGAAGTTGGGCATCCATACAAAGATTCCACCAAAACATTGCTTTTCAAATTTGGTTAGCGAAGCCTGTTACGCTGTCAAAAACCCCAGGTAGAGTTCTAATCAAAATGTCATCTTGAGTCAAGATCCTAACTTTACCTCTGTAAATCCTACATTTTGTTCAGAAAATATGACTTGACCGTTTCAAAGATTCAATTCAGTAACAACAATAAACTATAGTGCAGAGCATCTGACATCAGAGCTAAGTAGGGATTGTAGAGTTACGGGCTTGGCTATTCATGAGATGTGACAACTTCTTAAGGCTAGTGTTTGCTGGAGTGTGCTGGACCTGAATGAAATGTTGTAGATATGACCCCTAAATCTATATCTATGCTTGTTTTTTTCAGTTTTTCTGCAAAATATACCGTTTCAACGTTGCACAGGATTTAAAATTTGTATATAAATCTTAAATCCCGTGTAACTTTGAATCGATATATTTGAACGAAAATCTGACAAATCACAAGCATAGATATTGGTTTCTGGATCACGTTGAAATTTCATTGGTTTTGATAGCGTAATATTGAAAATATGATCAAACTACGTTTGTATGGAGCGCGCTCGAGGGACACTACTCGGTAAAAGCGTTGTGAGCTTGCGAGGCTTGGCTAACAATTTATATATGAAATGTTTTTGTTGAGATTTTACTTTATTTTTGCTTAACAGGCGGATTTGAGATCGCAGTATTGATAATACACATCAGATAATGCTATTGCTAATTTTCTGGTACACGGAGATAATAAATAGATGGTCAGCTTGACATTAGTCTCCTTTGACGATACCCGTCAAAGGACGTGGTTGGAGCTACATTCTACTCAGTCGAACACAGCAGAGCAAATCCGTATATATCTGGAAATTACAGTTCAATAGCCCAATAATTTGTTAAGACGCCTAAGTGCGAGTACTACTGCTGTGTATTCGTAATTAGTTGAATAGTCTTACTTCCTCAAGACCCTCAAGCCCATGATATAATTTAATTACCGTAGAACAGCTTTCGGCGTTCCATAGTATCAACATAAAATTAATCTAACCGTTTAATAAAGATAGCTGTTCAATCAAAAGCGTTCCGGGTAATAATAAATTAAATAAATTACTCTGTGGAAACTTCACTGGCTCACGTGTAACTTGTTCTCTTAAATTGCGAGTATATATTGTAAGCTGCTTAATAAAGAAAAATAAAATAAAGTAAATATTATTTATGTTATTTTATTAATAATTAGCGAAAAGGCCGCCTTTGCTCAACTGTCTCTTACTGATTTTAACTGTACTGTATTATGTTTGGTATGAACAATAAAGTGTTTATCTATTTATCTAATATTACATTAACTTGATCATAATCAAAGCCTATTCCAATTCACCAGCAATTCCTTTGCGCGTAAATAGCACGATCAATTGAAACAGAAAGATACCTCCTGAAGGAATTTAACGTTGGGAGTAATCCCGAAAGCGACCGACACAATTCTTCATTTCATTCACGTTCCCTTGCGATGAAACTTTTTCTCTGCAATTTTTCTGTGGAGGGCGGGGAGTTGGAGTTATCAGGTGGGGCGCTTTGGCAGTCGCCGCACGTAGGGCCGCGAGCCCCGGCCCCCGCCCGCCCGCTGAATACAAACTTCATTAGCCGTTTGATAATTAGCCCGTTAAACGCCCTCACTCGCTGACTAGTCTCGGGCTGCGACGCCACGGAGCCACGTCACGCCCGCCGTCACGTATCCGACGCCTCGCACGCCCCGACTGATAACGCACAATTGTTTGTTTATCTCGTTTCGCCAACGTCGCCGATATCTGCAGCTTTGGCAGTGGCGATTATCTAACCCTGTGATTATCGAAACGTTTTGGGGAAGTTGTTGTCTTTATGCAGAGAAAGCGCAAGAAAGTTATAGACAACCGCGATATTGCAAGGTTTTTCGTGTTGTACGGTCGAAAAACAGGCAAGCGGGCCACGTGATTACCGTCGGCTAAAACGTTGCGCACCTCCAATGAAACCCATCTAACACACTTCTTGAATGTTCCCAGGTCAAAGGAAACTGATAATGGCATTTCCGGCACTACTATCCAGATGTCTCCGGAACCACACGCCTGACGAAATGACAACATCGACGACTCCAATACTTTGTGAGATGGACTGAATACGGGTGCTCCATGGAATTAAGGCACTATGATTTGTTTGTTTTGTAAGTACTCTCAAACACAGAACACATGAGAGTTCAGAGGCTCAAGTCCAGTATTGGAGTGTTACAGGATGTTTGTTACGTAATAGGTTTCTAGCAAACAGGTCTATAGATATAATATCTAATAATATACCGTCAATTACCGTCACGGTGTGCCAATCGGCCCCCGAGACTGTTCAACTAATCTCAGGATCACCCCACCAGAAGAGTCCTATAGATTAAAATTACAGGTTGTGTATTTAGTCTATCAAAATCCCGAGCGAATCTCGGTTGCTCAAGTGTAATAAAAACCAACCTTACAGACAATAGAAATAAACAACACCTAACGCAAACAAGTAAGTACGTACGTAATAAAGTAAATTCTATTTTTATGAACGTCTTTCAAAGAAGCGCGGCTCAGCAGCGGATAATAGAAAGTGACAATTTAACCGGAACGTCCCCGGAAGGATGAGACGAAACAAAGGGCTGCATTGGGTGAGCGCCGAATAGAAAGAACATAGAAAAAATTAGAGGACAATGGAGCAGGAACTGTCTTTTCTCGGCGAACGGCGACACTGTAATGCTCCATGAGGCAAAAATGGAAACAGTAGCACTTCATCGCGTACAGTTTTTTAGGCTTTACAATACAGTTTCTCTTCTACAACTACGCGACAAAAATTTGCAATGTAAACATTTATTTAATTTGGTTTCAAATAAATTAAATGTTTACCAAATCAGTGAGTGAAAGCTAATATCTACTCAAATAGTTGAAATCGAACAAACAATCGGCTAAACTCTTGATTTCTTGTAGACGTTATTATGCTTAACCAATAAATTCGTACTGTTTACTTTAAGTTAATAAGATTTAACACATATTGATGTAGGTGTAATATAGGTAGGTATTTTAAATGATTAACGAGACAAGACGAACTACAACCTGCACGTACGAAAGGAAATACAGAACACCAGAGAAAATGAAATGTTTCACTCAGCTAATTAGGGAGGTTATGTTTAGACATAAATTGCGGTCTTAAATAAAGCAGGCAAGTTGCGTGGCGTGGACTCATGAGAAAAAGGAAAGGAGTGCCATAATAAAACGGTAAAGTTCTCGTTTTCCCGGGGAACACGCCCCAGGAAAAGCGAATATACGTGTTGCTCGTAAGAACAACTTGAGGGTCTTACAACTTTTGCGAAAACAACTTGAGAGAGCGTCGTTAATTGATGAAGAGTTACCGAAAATAGCTGTGCACTGTGGCTTTGTAAATTCGATGGAAAATAGGTTTGTTTGCGATTTGCAATAAAAGTGGATTGGATGGGGGCGGCGGAGGCGGCGTGGGTGCGGGCGGCGCGGACAGCGCGGCTATTTCGACGTAATTAAAACAAACAGGAGGAGGCTCGCCACTCTTCTCTAATTGCGTCCGTGTTAAAATAATCATGGGAACTGTCAAAGAGGATCACATGCCTATTCCTAAGTCTGTGCTGAATTCAGAAAACATTAGGGACTCGCTCTGACCAATGGTAGAACTGACCCGGTAAGAGGTGTGTGTAGTGTATACCTTATGTCGGTGGTAGATGGTAAGTCGTTAAAAAAAACCCATCACTGAGCCTTGAACTGTTCAACCAGTCTCAGGGTACCCAGCGAAAGACCTTGGTCAAACTTGCTTTGCAAACGGTATTAGGAGGCACGCCTAACGAGTGGCGAGCTAGTTGCGGTGCTGAAGCATTGAAGCAATCTAGTAATTTGCAAACTAGTGCCAAATACAGTGGGCAGAATGGTTCTCGGTCCCTAGGCGACTTAAACTGAGCTAAACTTTAATGCCGCGCTGAGAGTCACTGAAGTAATCTAATAATTTAAAAACTAGTGCAAAGCTCCAAATTAACCCTTAAATCAAACACTTATTTTTTAATAGACTTCAAAAAAGGAGGACGTTCAATGTTGGAATAGTTCAACATACATACATGTAGATGTACTTATTTTTTTAATGTGTGTATGTTGACCGATTTTAATTTTTTTTTGTTTGAAAGAGTATACTCATGAGGTAGTCCCATTTTCATAAGGTCCAGGATTTGATGCTGTAAACCTCGAGAAATTAGCAACCTTCCAAAATTGTAGGCACGTATACTGTATTTGTAACACGTTATCTTAGCCAAAATTTAATAAAAACGTTAATGTAAATAAATAATTAAATTTTTAATTTGTATTGTTTTTGTACGTGTTACCGGAAATGTGTGAAACCTAGGAATTGTAAGCATTTCCAAAGAAAATTTCCATACAATGGCGAGCCAACTTGGGAAATTATTTTTGTAAGGCTCATATACATTTACATTTACGGTGACATATATTGGCTGTACATTTTAACTTCCTTTGCCTATCAAAATCCGGTCATGTATGGAGTACTGTAGTCACCTCTGGGATGGGACCGCCAAGTATCAGCTGGAAGCTCTTGACTCTATCGACAGACGTGCCAAAAGACTGATTGGTGATGATTCGCTTGTCGAGTCTCGCCTTCTGGGTCTGGGACACAATCGTAGAGTAGCCGACTTGTCGGTCTTTTATTGAAATCACTACGGTGAGTGCTCCCAGGAGCTCCACAACTTTATTCCACCATGCCCATTTTATTATCGAACAACGAGAGGGACAAAAGATCGTCATCCATTTATGGTAGACGTCCCACCATCTCGTACTAATAAGCGTTTTGCATCCACTTTTCTTATGCGCACTATAAAGGATTGGAACTCTCTGCCTGAGTCATTATTCCCTGATAAGTATAACCTTGGGGTCTTCAAATCAAAAGTGAATAGGTAACTTCTAGGCACGCATGCTACATCTTCGACATCATCGTCGCTTTCCATCAGGTGAGTTGTGGTCAAATGCAAGCCTATAGAAAAAAAAAATGGTTATACTTTGAAATTTTTAAATTCAAATACACTTAAACTACTTTTAAGCCTCTCATACTGTCGTAACTCTTTGCAATTTTTTTTTTGTAGAAAAGGACGCCTACTTATCCATACTACAAAAATAAATGAAATCTCGCCAAAGACATTTAATGTAGAATTGGTTCGCCAAGTCTCGCAAGCTCGTAACTTTTCGTAACGTTTCACTGTGAAAAAGTTATCTCATAAAGAGCCAAGCCTGTAACTCTGCAAAGCGTAACTCTACCAACCTTCCTTACGGCCAGAAAGCATGACTTGGCCGTGTCAAATTCGACCTCCTTAGAAATCGTGAACTGGGAACAAAATCGCGAGCTTTTTTAGAGAGCCGACTATGGCTTTGGGTCGGCCAAGCCTATCATTGTTTAGGCGAAATTCAGATGGCATCCGTAATCAAGTAGAAACCACTTTGTTCTACCTAATATAGTCCTGATAAACGTCTGCCGCTTTTTTCCACATTGATCAACTTTTACGAGTATTACGGTAAGTACCTACTCTTTTAGGTTTAGGGTACATAAATATCCGGGATCATACTGAAATAGTTAACTGAAAGCGATAAGATAGTTTACTGATAGCAAAAGAATTTCACAGAAATTTACCCCTTAATAAACATTTTCATTTTACCCCCTAATAAATAAGTAAAGAAAAGAGCAGATTAGTCGGCTGTCTTTGCCAACTAGTAGCAATGTGGCCGAATAGTCGGCTTTCCCAATTAGTTGTCATATCTCTAATACGAACGAATACGGCGACAGTCGAAGGGAGCCGCGTCGTAGCATGCTTTCGGTTACGAACGCGCGTCGCGGAAGACGTCCACGGTCAAGCTGCTGTGCGCGGCTAGGTAATATAGACATTAAATTCTGTGTACACGATTTAATTTTGTTTAAAGGTTGTTAAATCTGTTCCGATCCGAATCGATGCGTGCCGTTTGGTGCTGCAATCAGGAAATAAAACATACATTTTCAAAATGTAGGGATAAAAACAAGTTTATCTTATTTGTGTAGTTGTTCACTTTATGTTAGATTCGCCTGGCCGTCGATCCCGGTTACCATCGATTAACAGCACGTCATAATTAGTACGGTTGGTACCTCACATGATAAATGAATTAAACAATACACAGTAAGATATAGCAATGTAGATTCGACTCAATTTCTGTTTAATTTTCTATCAAGAAATTGAGTCCAATGTAAAGTGGCTCATGACCGATTTACATTGGTCAAGTGGTTAAGCTAAGTTGACAAGTACAGAGAGCAACTACGCCGGTGTAAACAGAATAGCCTGTAGCGAGTCCACACAGCACTGTGCTTGACCAATTTAAATCGGACATTAAATCTTGTACACGTTACTGCAACAACAATTGGAATTTGATGAAGAAACATCAACTCGTAGTTATATGTAAAGGTTTAATAAATTTAGACGTGGACAAACATATCGGCATGACGATTTTCGAAAGTAAAATTTACCCTAAACCTAAATAAACCTACTCGTTTCCATGATTGTTTTCAATTGTCCTGTGACCTCCTGTGTCTAGGAGAGTACTACAGTAACCTAGCAGGTACACATATTCTCTTTTTATATATACAAGTTGGCCCGGCGCGACTTCGTTCGCGTGTTGGTCTACACCTATCCTACCCCATACCTATCCTACTTCTACCCTACACCTAATCTGCTGTACAGGAGTATTGGTCGGAACCAACACTCTTTTTTCTTGCGTACAAAGCACCCCTGTATTATAGCGAACAAAACTAAAAAGACTTAATCGAATCAGTCCATCCGTTTCTGAGTTTTAGCGAGACTAACGCACAGCAATTGAATTTTACCCGGCTGCAACAGAAGAGTTATGTTTTTCTAGCGCATGCATGTACATTTACTGGGCAATGTATACAAATACTAGATTTTACACATTTGCGGTATATAGGCAAGTATTTGTCCGCCCGCCATCTCACTTCAACGGCAACTCATCAGCAAATTTGAAAATAAGCTGCTAACCGACGATGGACTTTCGTAGCAATAAGCTTCGTCAAGTCCAAGTTGATTTTAAAACCCCCCCTGTTGGCGTCTCCGAGCTTTGTGCCTAGTTCCTCCAAGGCTTCTGCCATGGCTAGAATGTCGTCAATCGAAGGTGAGAAAGATACACGCGGTCCCGTGCACTGGTGGTGTAATGGTTTTAGACCGACATGGTAGTGAAATACATATAACTAGAAATTCAGTAATTCACGATCCGTATCAATCAACTATATGTATAGCGATAAATAAGAAGCGTGTAGCATCTGCGTACGAAGTATCCTAAACAAGATTTGCACTTAAGAAGCTGCATACCCGGCGACCATTATCTTGGAATTGTTGAGAAACCGTTTCCTGGCCATAGGTGAGATCAGGCGGAGACTTCAAGTGGCACATGAGGCGGTGAACGCACCTAGGCGAAGGTAAAAAGGGACATGATTTCCTTGCTAAGAGACCAGCGCGAGTACTAGAAATTGTCGACCAAGGTCGTGGAGCAATGTCTTCTTTATAGATGTGTGAACTTTTCACACATCCACGGCGGCACCTATATGTTCTCTAACGACCATCTGATGCTCTAAAGGCTATTCTACGCTTATCTGTAAACAAGACCTTGCTCCGATAGTCCAATTCACTATGTTGTAGGATTTGGCATATCACGTAATTACAGTAGAGTGACTGCCATCTGACCCCCGTGACCCTGTTAACAGGGGAACCTGACCAGATTGGCTCATGGTTACACATTCAGTCGCCTTAATGTGCAGGTTTCGTAACGATGTTTTCCCTTGCCGTAAGAGCATCGGCTAGTGTTCAACTAATGTACAAAACCTAGAAAGAAGATCGAAATCGGTACCTCTCGCTTATGAGTCGGACCCGCTAGTCATTAGGCCACCGGCGGCGCTTTAGTGCTAATATAAAACTAAAAAGTTGTTTTATAGGTGTACAGGTTTATTTGTTAGACAAACATTTGTCCCACCATCTTATCTCAGCTCTCGGTGTAGCATGCTTACCTAAATGAACGATCAATCCATTCAGGGGTTGCTGAATGGATTTCAATTTTCAAGTTATTATCTTTAATAGTATTCTGTATTCGTTTAGTCAAGGGTATGTATTCCCAAGAAACGTTATATGGCCATGGTAATCTCCTCCAATTGAAAAGGGAAATTTATATCAACAATTACAGCATAAAAGCCTTAGATGAAGATCGATTTCATTTTATTAGTTATTTAATAAGATTGTATTTTAATTAAAATACTTTATTTTTCATTAATGTAAAAGCAGCATAAACAGCCGTGTTATCGGTACTGAGCAGCGGGCGAGGTGCCCGGCGCAGCGCGGTGACCGGCAACAGTGTGCCCGTCCAGGGTCGGGGCGGCGTTCGCGGCGTTCGCGGCGCGCGCGGCGTGCGCGGCGGCGCGGCGGCGGCGGCGACGGCGGCGGCGGCGGGTGCAGACGCGGCAGACAGTGCGGCTCTCGCGGCGGCGGCGCCGGGCCGGGGGCGCGCGCGGGCGGCGGGGCGCGGCGCGGCGGCGCGATGCTGCGCGCCTCTCAGTCGAGACGCGAGGCCCGCCCGCCCTAGCCGCCCGGAGCGCCGCCGCCCTCCGCCCGCCCGCGCCCGCCGCCCGCCGCCCCGCGCTCGCCCAGCGGCCTCTCGCGATTCGCACCTTACCATTCGTGTAAGGTGTAATTACCTTTCCGCTTCGCGTCGGCACCGACCGAAATTTCTTTAAAACCGCGAGATTTCTTACGCAATTTATTCCTGTCGCCGTTCTGACCTAGGCGCGTTTATAGACGTTAAGTATTTTCGAAGCTTACGGATGGACCGGAAGGGGGGCGGGCGGCGCCGGATCCGGAGGGTCGCGGGGCGCCGGGTGCGGGCCCCCGCGACGCGGGGTTAGTAGGTTCGCGATGTCGCGTCGTTGTCGGCCGGAATGCATTCGCGGACGTAGAGCGGTGACCTGAGGTGCCGTCGCGTTTCTTACCTGAGGTCGCTCACCTCTTTTACAATTTAAAATATTTTTGGGGTCTTCGAATTTCCGGATTTATTTTCTTTACGTTAAATATTTCGGGTTGTAGCATTATTTTTGGGTCAAACGTAAGATGCAAGGTCAGATTTGCTAGGTGTCAACGAACCCCTCGTCTGGTGCCTACGTCAGGTCGATGACGTTGGGGTCGTCGTGTCGGGATGCAGCGTCGCCGTGGTCTACATTATCTCGCCATGACAACCGACCTATCTCGATTCGATGTGTAGTGATTTAAATCGGTCCAATTATTTTAATAAACCCTTGAAAACGTCTGAGTGCCGTAAAATTATGGCGGAAGTGTTCAGCGACCGGCAACAATCAGGGAGGCCGTCGCGTTAACCCTGCCCGAATTAGTGCAGCGAATGGGACTAAAATAGCGAGGCGGCGTGTACGGTTACATGCGGCGCGTCAATGTCGGCGCGCCGGCGGCGGAGCTCGTGTCGCGGCTGGTCTCGACGGTAAGCTTACACTGCGTCTGATTGCAGCCGAGCCGCCACCGGCCCTATATGTGTCGGCGGGCGCGGGCGCCGGCGGCCGCCGCGCCTCGCCTCGCCGCTCGCCGCGCCGCGCCGCGCGCGCGCCGCACACCGCACACCGCACACCCGCACACCGCGGCGCACGCCCTCGCACCGAACACTACAAGCTATTTCGGGACTCATCTGTTCCACTATATACACGCTAAATTTTACACGTTTCTAAATATACAGTGGAAGCGTGTCGATGGTACAAAAAGCTTTTAAATAATTTATAAAATTCGTAACAGGTAAAATTATGCACGAGAGAATGGACATTTTCGTTTAAAGTATGCTCAAGAGAAACCGGTTGGGGAATAAGAAGATTACTGAAGAAATAAGCGGATCGTGAAAGTGGTAGCGTTGTTCGCTTTAGCTGGTTGATTTCGGGTCAAATTGTACATTTGAATCATTTGGTCCCCTTCAACCAGCTGTAGTTGACATCTGCTTCGCTTTCATTACACTTCTGAAGAGCTCCAATGTAAAGGAAAACCAAGTCTACAAATTAAATTTACTGTAATTACAATTCAATTTATGTTATATTAGGCCTTAACTTATGAATTTGCGGTTTTGTATAACGACAATGACGGCAACTGTAATTTTCATGCAAGCAAGTTTTATCATTGTAATTTTATAAGAATGATCACACAACATTAAACTATTTTATCTTACTATTTCAATTTATTAAGTACTGCTTTTGTCATGAGATTAGATCTGTAAAAATTACTAACGACATAAATAAAAAGGGGTAACCGTTTTATTGCAATATCAATACCTTTAAACTTGTTATTAAGTATAGCGTATGTCGTAGGAGTTCAGTTAGGTTTTACTAAATTTATTAATTATGGCCTTTTTGGACGGCTCTCTTAAAGGGATAAATGAAGAAGTTTACTCGTCTGTCTGACGATGATAATCTGTTATATCCATAATTTCTATGTAAAATGTAACCCTTAGGGCCGATTTTTCAACCTTCAGATAAAATTTATCTGCCCGATAAAGTAATATACTACCAAATTACAACAAACTATGATTTCACATAATTAAGAAGTAACGATACGATTCCATTTTAGTCACATAATAATTTATCAGGCTGATATGTTTTATCTGAGGATTGAAAAATCAGGCCTTAGTAGCATTAAGTCACTTTCCAGTTTAAGTATTGATTTTAATAAGTGCGAAAAATGACGGCAGTTTCATAGGTGAGGAATAAGGCAATGATACATAAGTAAGGAATCATAAATAGAAATCTAAGGGAATGTGTGTATAACGTAATTGAATTAAAGAATTTAGAGGATTTTTTAGTTGTACGAAAATTACAGTAGAAACACATTACCTACCTATTAAGATTGTTTTGTGAAAAGGACATTTTGTACGAACTTTTTTAGTTAGGGATAGCGCTTCATAAGTATTTTATTTTCTGTCAAAACATCTATGTCTTCAAAACCATAGCGCTACAGGTAAAATCGTTGTCAATGTGAACGGAGTCTCAACTGAGATGAAATATTGTGAATACTACATTAATTAAAATGATATTACCTGAATCGCTACGGTTTCGAAGATATGGTTGGAAGTAAAATATTAGGCCTTTACCGATGAAATTAGCGTTTTGTAAATAAAAGAAATTTAAAACTATGGATATTCTTAAAAGACAATTTTTAAATTTCTTGGAAATGAATAGAACGATAAAACTTCGTAGGTGTAACCGGACAATATTAAGCTAAGTGGTGCATACCATTTCATTCTGAATTCCTTTCAATAAAATGAAGTCTGGTTAAAGAAGTAAAACTGACGGCAAATAAAAAGGGGTATTTTTAAGTTGCAAACAATTAAAAATATTGGAGAAAATGTGTAAATGCGAAAAAACCCAATATTTGACAGAAAATAGAACACTTGCGAAGCGGACCCTTAAAAACAAAATCTTACCCTAGAAAATGCTTTTAGATAATTAATTACCTAGAGTTGAATTAAAATGTTAGCGTCAGCTTCCTTCACACCCAATATTCAACCTACCTCAAGTATTTCATGAGGATGTTTGTGGGAGTATAATATGGTGTTCTTCAAGGAAGGGGCGAAAAGGTTTTTACGGGTTCGGCAATACGCAAGTGATACCCCTGGTATTGCAAACGTATTTAGGTTATGCTATCAGTCGGGCCGTAACCTTGTTTGCCGCCATTTTGGTACATAAAAAGGTATTTGATTGTTGTGTTTCGGTAAATTGTAAAAGAAACAAAGTGTGCAAAAAATGTTGTGGATAACGTATTTCATTTCTAATGTATCTAAATGATGTAAGGCAGAAAAGTAAATTATGAAGTAAGAAAAGAAAATGAGCAAGAACTGATTACAGCCTTTATGAATAAGAACATACAGTTTTTAGTATTTTTTGTTCCTGTACAATTACTTAGGCGAAACTGATAGTTTTATCGGCCATCCTTTAAAAATATAGCCAAATTGGTAAAGGAGTCTGACGATTTTACTATGGGAGGTGGCTTATCCGGTCAACCGCCGGTTTAATATTTTCTAGATGATGCATCTTGAAACATTTATATAAATTAATAGAACACTCAGATGATCACCAAATGATGATCACTAGTTCATTTTAGTTAGTATATTAATAGTATATTATTTGCCGCAACTAAGTTAACTGCAAGATACTGTAAAGTGGTCAGTGTCTGGTAAAAAATTTCTTGAGGCCCAGTATTCAACATATATGAGCCTGTTGTAGCATACTAAGATTAACTTAAGGTAATTACGAAGAAAATCTTCAATTACATATCTCTTAACCTGGGACTTTAAATACAAAAGACCGTTTGCAATTAATAGAGCGATAGTGGCCTAATGACAATGACTTTGTCTGAGTCACGTACAGTAGTTGAACACATCCGATGCTCCTACGATGAGGGAAAACATCGCGAAGGAACCTGTACATTTAGGCTAAAAAACTAAATGTGTAACCAACATCTTATCTGACCAGCTTCCCCTGTTAACAAGGTGACAGAGGTTAGATGGCAGTAGCTCACAACAAAATACGAATACCTGATAAGATATATTCTCTTCTCTATATTGAGGTGAATTCATCCTCGCTCTATAATTACAATGGTGTATAACATCTGCCAAATTCCATTATTGGTTTTGGAAACGGCTCCCATATAGTCTAGGAGGGTTATTTATTTTATTTTTTGGTCAAGGTATCGATTTAACAAAGTTTTATCCTATTTTCTCTTATCCGTACCTACTTCACATTTTTATTGTTACAATATATTTGAATACTTGTAAAAGAACGGTTTTTTTTTTATTGTAAAGGGGCGTCAGTGTAGTCTGTCAGTCAGTCAGTTTATAGTGGGTAACTAAATATTAGATAATTATTAGATTATAAGAATATTTTAATATTAAATTGTGTACAAGCAAAATACAAAAATGCTAAATGTAGTCGTTAATAAATAGTGGCAAGGTATTATGGTAAGCATTGAATTAACCAAATTGTGAACTGTATTTTAAAACAACTTGACTAACATTTTCTGCGTTATAACCGATGTATGGCCCATTTACGCGATAAAATGTTAGAAAAATGGACTTCGCGATAGCGCGTCATTCCAACCAGTCGTGGCCTTATTGCCCAAAATTATGTTTAAGCACAAATTTGACCGAAGGGTTGAATGGAAGACTATCTTTAAAAATAAAGCCAAAGCTATTCACATTGTTTTTAGCTCTATTATGTAATTTTACAAGTGTATATCACTTAAAAAAACTTTTAGTTACAGAATAAAAAAAATCATCGTCTTGGCGTTAATGTCCCGGTTACGTGCACGAGGGCCCGGGGTCTGCCATGACCGTGGTCCAGGATTTGGCAGATCAGACAATCCTAGCACTAATTAGAATTGTTGGTGTATTTACTTCTTGGGTACTCGTACTAACTAGTGTAGTTAAATAGTATTTCAGCCTAATAAGCTCCCGAGTATCCGGCACGAGAATTGTATTAAGGTGTGCCGAGACAGGGCAAGGAAAAGAAACGTATTAAGATTTCTATTACGATTGCACGACCGCACGTAGCACCACAATCAGCGAAATTAGTGCACACGACTATAGTGTCTATCTGTGCTTGTTTTTGCTATACGATTGTACGTTATGTATTTATTTCGAATAAAATCTGCTTATAAGGCCGCGTAAAGAAGTCAGCTCATGCTAAGGTTTTATTAAATCGAAATTCACGTCTATAAAATAATTCAGAATTAATAAAATGATAATCAGCTCAGAGTCCACGTACGAGTACATTGAGATTACGACATGTGTTATATCTGTTCATTGTGTTAAAGGAGATTCTTTCGGCAAAAAATATCTTACGGTAAGAAAACTTCGGTCTATGTTTCCCGAAATAAAAAAGAACGTTGTAGAAAAATTATCGGTAATAATTTCGATAAACTGAGCGTGTTATGCTCATTATTAATAATGTCACGTAACCCTATGGCATACCTAATATATTTTTACGACGATACGAAGGTGGTAAACTATCCGAATAAAATATGGTAACCGGGACTATACATCCTATGTGAAAGATTCAAATATTCCATGCTATATATTAGTCTCTCGATTTTTCTTGCTTTATCACAAATTTAATAAAAATATATTCCTAGAATTTCACTCGAATCCAGTCAGCGACCGAAGTTATTGCTTGCTGAACAATAAAACAAACAGAACTATAAGAACAGAGAACAAATAAAGACTGAAGCTAAGTAGTTAATTTTAAGATACAATCGCACCGTATTCTTTCAATCTCCTCTGTTGTGTTCTACAAGAACAAACTTTGAGAGGCTTAATTTACGAAGAACAAAGAGGAAAAGAGTTAAAATCTTAACGTTAATGTATCTCGGGGGCCGGGCCGCGTTTGTGCGAACGGTTTGATGGCTTTCACAGATATTTTTTTAGCAGGTCGCGACCGTACCTCTGGGAAAACAAGCTTTCGGAGGGTTGTGGATAAAGTCGTTTGTGCTCGTGCCTTAGTGGTATCGATTGGAGGCAACGTAGGTTTTTGGAGTTCGCACGCGAGGGAAAAGGATCATAACGCTCGGCGCACTTTGATATTATAACAAGATTACTCGAGGAACCGCTAACGGGCCGCCGCCGCCCGCCGCCCGCCGCGACTCGCGGCCCCAGATATTAACGTGCAGCAATAATTCCGTTCATTATAGTTCCGGCAAACACGTTGCGGTATCGCCTACGTATATTTCGCACTAATTGGGTTGGCTAATATTAACTGTTACACGAAGTGTAGTAGTAGCTATATCTATACACTGATAGAAGCAATAAATTCTATTCAGATTATAATTGTAGAGGTACTTGATTATGATTACGAGCGAGTAAGCGATTTTCGGTAAAACAACTATGTGCTATAGATAGCGATATGTCATTTCCCGGTGGTCGGGTGGATGCATGTATCTATGTGTGTGTACAGAGATCACGCGAGGGAGAGTCATACATAGCTAAACTGAGTATAGTGGTTGTCCGTATGATTAGTTAGGCTATGTTTCAGAGTGGCCGGGCGCCGGGCGAGGGGTCGCAACAAAACGCTAAAGGCGGTAGTTGCAGCCGGCGGCCGGCTCCGGCGCGACTTCGCCCCATAAATCAAAAATACCCGCGGGATCCCTCGCGTAGCCCACGGTAAGTATAAAACACTGTTCCTATGTTTGAGCGAGATCAAATTTCAAAACAAAAAAAATTGTAAAATACACCACCCAGATAGGTGATGTCCTAGCTAGCTGGAGTAGACCGCTTCTACCTACATACCTTTTCAAACCAAATCCTTCAGGTATTTGCGTGTGTTCCAAGGATAAATGAAATAAATATAAAACCATTAATATCTAGCGCCGTACGTATGCATGATATTACCTACAGGCTTCGTGTGCGACTGCAAAAGCAAACTAACCCTGTACTTTCATAACGCCAAAATATAGGCCAAATCAATTTAGTAAAGTTCTCTTTTGTAACTATACGACGGCCGTATTACGGAATTCTATCATTTGAGTTACTCCAGCGACATTGGCGTGTTGAGGTGGCGGCGCTTTACTCGAAATACGGCTTAGGAGGAAATCACCTGGCAGGCCATTAACCTAATTCACGGACGCAAAGACAGGGCGGAGACGCGGCGGCGGTGGAGCGGGCGCTTTAATATCGCCGCGCTGCCGGTAATAAGATGGAAATAAGGCGGTGGCGAAGAAACCGGGCCAATCATCGCCGCGCGCCGGCTTAGCACCCGAGAGCGGCAGCCGCTGCGCGCCGCCCGGATAGTGGCCGCCACCCGCCGCCCGACGCCCGCTTGGAAAAGCTGTTATAAGCTAATCAGGTAAAAATTATTTAAGAATAAAAAACATTTAATCCTTGATATATACTTATTATAAGACGTCTTTAGAGTTGGAGAATCTTTATTCACTTTAAACAAAATATTTTATTTGAAATATCATCATCGTCTTTATCCCACAACAAGATGAAGTTACAAATCAAAGCGGTTCGTTACGCAAACTTTGCAAATGAAATAATTTTGAGAAACTTTCTAAAAGTGTCAATTTATTCGTGTTATTGCAGAAGGGTTAAATTCTGGGTTAAAATTTATAGGTATTGTAAACCTGCGAGTAATTCAGCTTCAAATCTATTTTACGCACGTTTTGAAAACCACAACTATTTGTATAAGTGAAATTCGCTTCGGTAAAATATGAAAGCGTGGTGACATTTCATTTCCGGTGGATTACAGCACAATTGCTGGTCTGAATTAAATATTTCAGGTGGTGCGCCGTTCTCACGAGTTAGTGTGGAGGTTGATGAAACGACATACTCCGCACTCAGAGCCGAGGGAAAATTTAATTATTGTTCCACGGCTACAGTTCCACAGTTGAACACACTTTTAAATGGCGAAACACATTCCTCTGACATTAAATGAGTTTCCATGTTGAGTTATAATAATTACATCTGCCCAACAGTTCGCGCGCTACAACTTTATAATCTCGTCAGTTTTTGGTGTAGAGCGTAGCCGCTGAAGCCGGAGAAGTAGAGGAATGGTGAAAAAGTTTAACCTCATTTTAACCCGTAACCATAAATCTGGTGAGCGTTCGTTACTTCCACAGGTATATGCTAACGAGAGTTGCACTTGTAGATCGATCAGCTAATGGGATATGAATGAAGGTTGGCGCGGCGCGGCGGAGGCGGAGGCTGCGGTGGCAAACAAGCTGAATCTAATGGAATTCACTTGTAGGCAAACAAGCAGCGAACGCCCGCGCCCCACCTGCCGCGCGGCTCGCGCTCATCACTCAGCCCGGCCCGGCCCGGCCCGACCGATACGTGCCGTCGGCACCCGTTTAATTGCGCAAAGCTTCGAGAAAATTCTAGCAAATGCTATGAACCGAATTCGTACTTACCTTCAAAGCATGCAAACGTTTCGTGTGCCTGGTAAATGGAACGTACCTGGAACAAAACGATTTCAAATTAGGTAAATCATATAAGCAATTTCTAGAAGGCTGTTACATTTTTGGCATAATTGCTGAACGTGTTAATCAATTAATCAGTTAATAAATGGAAGTAGGTACAAACACCATAACGGAAACTATTATACGAATACCTAGTAAACTTGTAAAAGAAGTATATTTTTTATATAAAGAATTCTCCAAATATAGGAGGGATGTTGACCTCGCTTTTACGAAAGGGTAGATAGGGACTATACATAGATCTCCTGTGAAGATGGATTTTATTATTGACTCAGTGTCAACGACAGAGAAAACCGTTTCCAGACATAAAGACGTAAGGTGGTAAGGAAAATAATTGAAAATTTAATGTGAACATTTGTAAAGACGTTTCGATGTTTATTACTAAATAATGCGACGTCTGATGAGCAGATTTGGATGGAATATAAGTTATTGGAGATTACTTTTTATCGAAGCTTGCGATACGACGACGTAGCCGGGACATCTAGTAAAATGTATAATGTATGTATATTTCTATTCTTATAGTCTCATCAGACAAAGAGTAAGGTGTACCTATTCATACATAGGTTTTATTAATGTATTTAATATAATAATAAACGATTTCCTTACAAAATTTGCTATGAATAGGGATCAAATGCTGAGTGTTAGTTGTTTGTAAATTATGTACCCGTAACTCTTATGTATTAGAGATTAATTATGCCTTATATTAATATTTAAGTGGGAGTGTGGAATTATAAATATTAAGAAAGGCTTGACTCCATAGGTAGTGTTTGCTTAGCCACTGTTCTTAAAAGTAAAATTAGTTTGTACTTTGGTCACCAGGACGCGTGGCTGTCTCTCTAGTGCTGAAAATGTTACGTTGATACGTTGTGTTTAAATTAATTATATTATACCTAGAAAATTTAATCCAAGTATTTCATTTAATACTCCTTAACTAAATCTCGATTTTATGTATTAGTCTTATTTATATGACGGGATACCCAATTAATGTTCATTCAATTAAAACAGGCGCATTAAAGCAATAGTTAGGGCTATACGTAAGAGGAAGCCGTTAAATAAAAATACCGTCGCGGCGTAATGCTAGCATATTGCGAGGGATATAGGGCAGATTCCCGGAAAGCCGTAGTTGGCCTTAAACCAGATTGAAGCGCTTAGAATTCCTTACATAAGCGCTTCGCTATAATATCGGAAAAGAGATCAGAAGTTAATCTATCGGCAACATTCCCCGCGTTTCGCCGGAAGGCAGCGCCGCGCCATCGCGCCAGCCGCCGGCCGCTACGGCCCGCGCGCACGCGAGCACGCCCTCTCGCGACTAATCGATCCTATGTGCCCCGCAATTTAACCAACCAACATGACTAATCTTGAAAATGTGTTACAATTTTGTGCAACCCTATGCCGTTCAACAATACCCACATATGCGACAAAGTATGCGGCAAACTACAAAGCGATGTTTCATGTGTTTGACGAAAGATAAGGTAATTTATTTCTCTTAAGGGTTATGCGAAACGACGACACCTGTTCCCGGGTTGGGTCTCGGCGCGCAGTTGTTCCATCATGGAGGAGAAAAGTTTCGGCGCCGAATCTCGGCCGAGTTGTAAGTTTCGCAAGCTGACGAGCTCCCAGCGACTGGTCTTCATGAAAAATCACGAGTGCGAGCCAGTCGCGCCCGCCGAGATAACAAACAGCGGGCCGGGCCGCCGCGCCGCCCTGTGTATCTCTTCGAAAAGTTGACATTTGTTGGCGTCGTAAAAATATAATGGTATAACTTGTATTTTACGAGCTTTAGTAGCTTCGCCGACGAATGGTAGGATTAGTTCGGGAATACATCGGTTTGCTTTTTCATCTTCGAGCCTAGATTGTGTAAACTGGGTGGGTTTACAATGTAAAGCCCTAGCTTATTTATAACAGTACCGAATTATGGGGTTATTTTGATATGCACGGGCTACATTGATTACTTACATTACTCTGTTAAGTGCTAAGGGAAAGATGGCTGAATTACAGTATTTCCCCTTGTCAGGATTGTCACATATATGGCGTGCCTTATTAACAGAGAAAAATGTGTGATTAATGTAGCCCCAGGACATCAAAGTAGCCCCATTTCACAAGTAATTTGGCTTTTTTATTTATCCTTATTTTAACATTAGGTAAAATAAAATCGCTTTTCACGTATTCCGTCAGTCCGTATTATACCATCCGTTAACTGTTCCTAAGCCACGCGACGGGTATTTTTACCATAATTTAGAGAATATCTTGCGGAAGGTTCACGTGCGAAGGCGGGGCAGGTCGCAAGTAGGCTATAAATAAATAAACGTTTATAAAACGCTACCATCATGTATTTCAAATTTAAGATAAGTAGGCATGATATTTATAACGTGACTTTTACTAATAGATACCTACTTACCTACAGATTTTATTACAACGGTCTTGGTAAGTTAAGGATAAGAATAGAACAAAATTCCTGTTGATAAATATAGATATTTATATAGCGAGTACATAAGAAAATGTATATTTTAGTTTAACGCGAATCTCACATAATAGGGAGTAGTAGGTAGCTATTCATACGCGTGGTGAGGGCGGCTGCGGCGCGCGGCGGTTCACAACAGGGAATAGATTCCTTTAGTCACATTTATGGCTAATATATTCATGAAAGTTTTTCACAAAAATATTTCTGAGCGCACTCGCTTGTGTTTTGTTACGAGTACGTACTGCGTGGAGTGCCACGCCCGGAGCGGGTCGTAATTTTTGCTTGGCGAGTAAAACGCCTTTGATAAAAGCACCAAAACTAAAGCGATTCATAGCGACTTTACCTGAGACAAGGGAGTTTTATTAATGGAGCACGAGATTTTAGAATTTGAGAGCGTTCTTACCCTAATATTTCTGTACACGATAGAATTGCCTAAAGCGAGGTGCTGATGTCAAAAGGTCGGACAATACCCGAGTACCTAACGGTAAAAGAGGTTGAATATTTCCAGTAAAGCTCGGCGCTCTGAGTAAATACTTTGAAAAGGAATACGTGCAGTGCGGTGTAAAAGATTTGGAAGGCGTAGCAGGCGTGGGCCGGGAGTGAAATAAAATGGCGAGGTGGAGCACGTCACGGGCACGCGGCCGGCGGCGCACGCGACTCGCCGCGTAATTTCCGCCCGGCTATCAGATAGGCGACGCGCAGCGCAGCGCCGCGCCGAGCCCGCAACGCGCCGCGCCACCTGCTGTCACGCCCTACCCAGCCTCCACGTTAAAAGATGCACATTCCATTCCACCCGTTGTGTAGTTTGCATTTGGTGGCGGTTTTATTCAATGTTAGGTGGAGACACACACGGTTTAAACGTCCGCCAATAGTTTTAAAGTGGCGCCGATGGCATGCAGTTGCGATTCAGTTTACAGTTAACACGAGCCATTATTGAATTCTATTTAATACAATGCTGGAAGTACGTTTTCGCCAATAGATTGGGGTTGCACGTAAATTGTAAATTGCTCATTTTCACATAATATATCTTGTGTAGTAAACGTTTTTTGAGTCCGTCGCACCGTCTATCTGGCTGGGCGGGCCGCGGTGTGCCCCTTTCTTGGCGAGCTAGAAATGAATTTAATAATTATGGGCAAAGAAGCGAAGCGTGTGGGGTCTCGGCGGAAGGATGGAGTGGGGCTGGGCGCGATTAAATCGCAGGCGTTTCGGCATGTAGCAGGAAGTGGGTCAAGCGGCGCCGCCCGAGCTATTTATTACGTTTCCGACCAAATTGCAAGCGTCAGCCACGATTTTCGAAAGTAAACTTTCAATATGCACTCTAAGACGTTTCGCTTTAACCTACATGTTTTCAGAAAACCTAAATTGCTTTTAGCACTAACGGCTAGAAAAGTAGTGCCTTGCAGGTTGTATTTGATTGTTTTCAGAAAACCTAAACTGCTCTTAACACTAAGCGCTGGGAAAATAGTGCCGAGTACGTGGTATTTGTTTTTAAGTTGCTGTGTATCTCCACTTCAGCCACTGGAGCTAAACTGGAGCCATTAAAAGTTATTTTTATTCGATAACACTCTGTGTTCCGCGAGAGCTGAAGTCTTAGTCGTTCTGCAATTACAGACAAGTGTCTTCAAATGAACCAAGCTCTCGAGCACGGCGGCGCAGCGGCGGGCTCCCGTCATCGCCACTTACCTACTCTCTGTGTTAATTTGATTAAAATCGATTACTTCCTCCATTGATATTTCTAACGTATCTCGATAGCTCAAGCTACAGTTTAAAACAATATCTTTCGAGAATGGTTACATTTATTGCGGGACGAGCGCGTAGTATTTGAGTTTTGTTGGGTTTTATGACTACTAAGAGTTACCCGCTGTAAATTCCACTCAGCAAAAAAGGAAACGCCTGCGAAAAGATTTCTTTTTTATGTATTATTCATTCACGTGTCCTCGAGCGTTTTCATTTCGAAGTGATATTTTGGCTGTGCGATAATGAATGGCACTGTCGTAAAAGCCTTTTATTTTTTACTCCGTCAAAAGAATGTTGGACTCAATAAATAAACGCGAATGCTAAGAAACTAATACCTAGCTAGTTGTGATATTTCGATAGCAAGAAAACTCATGTACATATCTATAAGTTGTAAAAATTAATAAAATCGGAGTTATTTATACGGAGCTTGTAACATGAAACTTTAATTACCTTACAAACTTGGCAAGTAACTTAATAACGTAAAAGCTACTGCTTGGTTTCGTTTTCGGCAGGCAAAGCTATCTCGATTACAAATTGTAAACTGAATCTACTAAAATTAGAAAACGAGTAAACAACAGACTTCTTGAGAAGATGAAACAAGTACTATTAAAATTGAAATAATTGCTTGGGTAAAAGAGTGGGCCACAGAGGGCGTATACAGAGGGCTGAATGAGAGCGTTATCGGGCTGCAGGCCACTGTTTGGACAAGATTAGTGCATTGCGCGCCGGCCTGTGTATTGGGAAGATATTGATTTTGGAAACTGGCCAAAAAAACTCCTAGAGCGAGCACGCGTCAACTAGCACGCCGCCGAGACCCAGCGTCAACCCTTTTACGAATATTAAATTCTGTTTTGCCACTTCGCGATTCCACATTTGCCTCGAAAAAAATATGATCGTATCGTAAGCCCTTTGCATTATTCACAGTTCTGTTTCGCCTTAGCCAATAATGAAGCGCGAGAGTTGTATCAATTTGTCATATTTATTTTAGATTAAAAAAAAATATTTCCTTTTTTAGCCCTAGACGAAAAAAGAGGGCTGTCATAAGTTTGATGTGTGTATGGCATGTAGGTGTCTGTGGCATCGCTCCCGAACGGGTGGACCGATCTCGATGCGGTTTTCTTTATTGGAAAGGCAGTTTAATCGAATTTTAATTTCAATTTTATTTATTCATCAACATAGGTAATATCAGTTGTTTCTAAATTGTTCAAATTCCTCTATGTACATGAATGTAGCAGGTACGAATAACAAAATTACAGAAATTCAATCAATTAAAATTACAATTAAACCAGTAAAATAATAAAACAATAACAATAAATAGAAAATAAAAAGAAAATAATTAAAATGTCGTGTAAAAGAAATGTCAAATTATAAACAATAAAATTTCAATAATCAAATTAATAAACATTACAATAATTTAAGTCCAATTTTAAAAATAAACGATAACGTCATGACTATTATAATAATAATTCTACCTTAAAAATTACAATGTCACTATCATAGTACAAACACTTCATTAATTCATTAGTTCCTGTGCGTCAAAAATTCGTTTACTTTGTAATATGGTTTTCGCTTAAGAATTTGTACAGTTTCTTTTTAAATTATGGCGACGATTTTGTGTCCCTAATATATTTCGGTATGTTGTTAAACATTTTTGGTGCCATACCGAGAAAACCTTGGTGAAGAAGTTTAGTTCGAAATGGATGAAAGCGGAGCTGGTCTGCTGGTCGTGCCCGCTCATATCTTCCAAACAGAGGTAAGTTAGTTTTAACAAAAACATTCATTTCAAATATATAAAAAGACCATTAAGAGGTTAAATCTTTTAAATTATGGCTTACAGGGTCTGTTTGTTTCAGTCTGAATATAGCACGGGCACATCTTTTTTGCATTATTAATACTTTATCACAACCAACTGCATTTTCCCAAAATATTATGCCGTATCGAAGTGTTGATGCCGCTAATCCGTGATAAGCAGTAATTAAAGTGTTTTGATTTGCAACCTTATTGAGCATATATATGTATGTATAGTTGTGTATAGCATGTATAGAGCCAGCTCTATCTTTATCGAATCCGTTCCAGTTTCATTAAAATCGGTTTTATAGATAAGAAAATATTTGAGTACATAATAATATGTTAACTTGGTCGGGGGCTATCGCACTTTTTCTGTCCGTTAAGTTATAAATCAGTTATCTATGAGCGCTTAGTTTTTCGTAATCGTCGTTACAAGAGTAACTATGGTATAAAAAAGGAGCTTTTTCAAGAAATCTCCCCTATATATACTTATGTAAAGCGGAGGTGGAAATTTTTCTCATCTAAGAATTCCATCATGAGACAGATATATAGATAATGTAAAGAACGTATTTTACTTTAGCGATTCCTTTCCGAAATATTTAGCTTTAAAATTATATTTTTTTATTTGAAGCGCGCGTCGCCTATACCACCGAAACCGTAATATTTGGGTATGTATCGTTTTCAGGATAATAGTGTAGGTATATATTGTCGCAACTGCTATGGACTCTTCAAGTTAACGAGTTATAATCAACAAACTTATAAAGTGCAGTTAGATAAATACACATTTCATACAAATTGTAAGAATAGAAAAACGTTGGATCTAAGTTCAGTTACAAATTTATGTTTATATTAACAAAATCCCTCTTTTGCACGCATAGGTATTATGACACGCAACTACGGAACCCCATCTTGCTCGTGGTTTTTATTCATACATGGATAAAAGGAAGAGTTTTTTTAGTTTTCTCCTACCTGGCATTAGCTACCTACACTAACAACAACAGTACTGGAAGACGCAGCGTGGGTAGACCTCCCACAAGGTGGACCGACGATCTGGTAAAAACACAGGTACATGCCTAGCAGAGGGCGTCTTTCAGCTGATATGATGATAATGATGATGATGACTAACAACAATTATAACACAACACTACAATCGGTAAACCTCGGTACGTGGTTCGCTCCTTCACGGAACTTCAGGGAAACGTTTAATCTACGAGTAAGTCAAATAGACTACATAATAATATAGTTAACGTTACATGTATACCAATTAATTATGGAGTCTCGCGAAATAACGCCTGATAACATCAATATTAAGCATCACTATTATTGTTCAAAGTAAAGTTGAAACATACTTAGCATTTGTAAAATTTCCGCCTCAACTTTAGCATGATTAATACAAAATTCTTTTGTAGATACCCCTGCAGATAAATAGATTATGAATTTTCATTTCAGAGTTCAAATTGCTTGAACCTTTAATTACTTTAAGGAAACTTGTACAAACGCGCGCTTTCAGGGAAAGGGTTAATCCGGGCTTTGCAACGAAAATAGAACATTTGCCTGATTAAAGAGCGGAGACGACGACTCGTTCTAAGGTGTTACTTCAGGATTGTCATCAACTCTCAACATCAAATAAAGAAGATCTGCTTAAAACTTTATTTATTAAGCGCCTAAAGAGACTAGATATTATGAAAGAAACGCGGCATTGTAGTCGGCGGACGCGCTGCGCGAGCCGCGACGACAAAGCGTAGCTGCCCGCGAAGTTTCCTCCACTACCAACGTCTCTACTTTTCTCTATGAACGGGTCCGTTTCCGTTTATCTTTGGTTGTTCTTTTTTGTTAGCGTCAGTTTCTTTCGTTTCTTTTCTCATATTCTGCCGTTGCATTTGTCGCATCGAAAAGGGATTGCAAGGAGATAGATTTTCAACGGAAAATAGAAACTTTTGTAAGTCTTCACATTACTTTTGATATTGCTTCGATATTCATATAAATAATATGCTGTGAAGGCGTAATATATATCTTGTAATATCATACCCGTGTGGTGTCCGGCAGAGTAGAATAGCACCAATCCCTTACGCTCATGGGTGTCGTACAAGGCGACTAATGTTTAGAGGCAAAAGATCAAGAGTCTCCGTAGTCTGGAAAATGGGCAGCAGCATTTTCCATTGTTATATTCAAACACTGCGATCTCCAACCCGCCTGCCAAGCGTGGAGATTATGGCAATAACCTCCCCTTTCGTGGGAGAGGCCCTAAGTCTAGCAGTGTATTGTTACGGGCTGTGATGATGATGATGAATATCATACCATAACATCATCATCATCCGCCTAGCTTATACAGTAACATATCTTAATATATATAATTCTTCTGTGAGTGTGTATGTCACTGAACTTCTCTCAAACGACTGGACCGATTTTGATGAAATTTTTTGTGTGTGTTCAAGGGGATCTGGGAATGGTTTCGATTCACACCTAAGGTGTAGGGTAGGTGTAGGGTAGGTGTAGGGTAGGTGTAGGGTAGGTGTAGGGTAGGTGTAGGGTAGGTGTAGGGTAGGTGTAGGGTAAGTGTAAGGTAGGTGTAGGGTAGGTGTAGGGTAGGTGTAGGGTAGGTGTAGGGTAGATGTAGGGTAGGTGTAGGGTAGGTGTAGGGTAGGTGTAGGGTAGGTGTAGGGTAGGTGTAGGGTAGGTGTAGGGTAGGTGTAGGGTAGGTGTAGGGTAGGTGTAGGGTAGGTGTAGGGTAGGTGTAGGGTAGGTGTAGGGTAGGTGTAGGGTAGGTGTAGGGTAAGTGTAAGGTAGGTGTAGGGTAGGTGTAGGGTAGGTGTAGGGTAGGTGTAGGGTAGGTGTAAGGTAGGTGTAGGGTAGGTGTAGGGTAGGTGTAGGGTAGGTGTAGGGTAGGTGTACGGTAGGTGTAGGGCAGGTGTAGGGTTAGAACGCTACGCGAACGAAGTCGCGCCGGGTCCACTAGTTTATCTATAAAAAATCAATGGTGGTGCGTTAGTCTCGCTAAAACTCGAAAACAGCTGCACTGATTTGAATAATTTTTTTTTTGTTGTGTTCGCTATAATACAGGGGTGGTTTAAACACAAAGAAAAAAAGAATAGGTAGGGGTAAAGTAAGTATAAGGTAGGTGTAGGGCAGGTGTGGGGTTATGGTACGGTAGGTGTAGAGAATATAGGTTAAGCTCGAGAGAAGTCGCGCCAGGCCCACTAGTGTAAATTAAATATGGAAATAACTTTCTAAACCATGTTGTGTCCAAGTAACAACCAGCAATATTCCTGTTAGCGATGACAACACAACGGCGAAACCGTAGAGCAGAAAGATAAATTTGCATCCAGTTACCCGATCAAGTATGGCTCGTGCCATTAATTGATGCCTCGCTGAGCCCGGTCTTAAATTGGTGTAAATCCTCAAGGCACAGATCATGGCAGCCGAGCGGCGGCTCTCAGCGTGCCTCCTCCAATTACTTTAATTAAAACAATACCACCAGTGCTCCGTCGACTCACCGCGTCTGTTTCCCATTTCCCTATTTAAATACGAAAACGAGCTCGCAGCTCGCGCTTAGCATGCAAGATGTTGCTATTCACCACTCTGCGCGCCGCCGCCCGCCGCTGCGAACATAATCAACTCCCTGTGTATGTACCACTCTAATCCAGAGGGATGGATTCGATTAGAATAACATTGTTACGTTTTGTCACAATTTAACTACCTGTATTTTAGTGGAGCGCAGTACGCAAATAAAGGGGACTTCCATTTTATTTAACTAAACAAATATAGCTACTACGAAATAAGTAGGTATATTCATGCAGTCATGCCATTTTATGACTTATTGATATAGGATACGACATTTTGTCAAAAGGTATAATGTGACTGAAGCTCTGAACGGCATCCATATTTCATCATGGATATGAAAGCTATGCGGCGAGTCTTTTCCGTGCTCTTTAGCGACTGGTTTGAAAATCGATTATGGAATGGAGTTGATTCAGCGACTTGGAAGCTGGTAATTTACTGTCGAGTTGGCTGAAGGCGACACCTGTCTCGCGGAGTGACGGCTGATAATGCGCTATGCGCGCGCCCGCGCCGCCTTGTAATAACCATGCGTTGAAGTATTTAAACTTTGTCATACAAAATCAATATAGTAAAAATCAAAACTCAATAACAATACTACTGCGAATAATTAGGCCGCATTGCATGTAAGCTCCCGCACAATTAATGGCGACATTTATCTGGAGCTGCGCAAGGCAACATTTATCAAGCAACTTTTGGTGGAGGTAATATAAAGCTGATAAATCCAGGCATCATCTGCGGATTAGAGTTTACACGGGGTCGGGCGCGGCGGCGGCGCGACGCGGCACATCTCCGACGGGAGGCAACTTCTGCAACTTTCTTAAGGGCGGTTAGCGAAGTTTGACGTGCACGCGCTCGCACCGTAAGCCCTGGGATCCGATACTTAGTAACAACATTCGATACAAAAAGCGATCTCTCCTGCCAGGCGATAAGCGGTTTTGGCTGTCAATAACACCAGAGACTATTGCATGTACATACATATAGGTACAGGAGAAAATGAAGACGAGCACTGGGGAGAATGTTTTGTTATGATTTGTACAGCTCAGTGAGAGTCAGACGGTCCACCTAATGGACAGAGGTAAGTAACAGTCGCCGCTAAGACGTCTGGCTAGCTATTACAGTTACCGTTTACTTAACATATAAAACAAGTTTATGGAACGACCTTATATTTGAAACGATTATAGAACGGTTACACTCCTCCTTGACATTAAGTCCAAAAGGCTCTCTCTATGTGAGGTCGGCGAAAAAAGCTACCGTGATGGGGTAGCGCCGGCGGCGGCACACGGCCGCCTCCAGTTTTACGAGTTTAATCAAATCGTTTTAGGAGTGTCGCGGGGTGCCCTAACTGCTGATTGCACGAGGAATACCGGGAACACGTGCGCTGACCTCACCGATTTCTCTCTCATTGATATACACATGTGCACCCCAAAACAGAAACGTTACAGAAATATTGTTTTTTATTGCCCATAGAGAGCGGGTGAACACGCGAAATGCGTATTAAGAGTTTATACGGCTCTGTTGATGCCGAGACGTACGCGTGAGCGTTGGCGGCTCCACCTTGGGACTACTTCGTTAAGATCCAATCTGCAACGTAACACATTACATTCAGTGAGCATTGACATTGATTAATTCCTCCATCTAATTGCTTGTGTGTATGAGATAAGGCATATTCGTATAATACACCCTCATTCAATCATCATAGTATTTATATAGATAGAGGAATAATGCAAAGCCAAAACCTCCAACGTATCTCATTAACATTAAACACACAAGTTTTGTACAAATACACAAAACATCATATGCTACCTATGATAGCTTATTTATTTTGTAATCGAGGTTACAAGTTTGTTATGCTATTCAAATTTCAATAAAAATATTGTTGGAAAACATGTAAAGAACATATCCCACAAAAAGGGACGAAATAATAAGAATGATAATAAAAAGTACATCAATGTCAGTACTAAAATAATAAATATGCCCTTGTAAGCTTATCTCGGCGGGGCCGGGCGGTAGTAATTCTTTTCTAAGCAGCGCGTAAAGTTATTCAAAATATGTATAAGTTACGTCCTAAGCTGGTCGTAAAACGGTATTACAAACGTTATGAAGGCCGGGGTTCGGCCGGATCTCATCACTTAGGGGTGTGCGTCGAAGACGAATACCTTTCAATAAACCCATAAAGTTGGATCATCCAAAGCGAGCGGCCCGGGCGCCGTCCCGCCGCTCTCGCTAACAATGCGCATGTCAATATTAAATTTTAGTGGAGGTAACAATATATATCGGCGTTCAACTTTTAAAGAGCAATATTCATCCTCGTTTTCGCAGTTTTCCTCTCAAGATGAAAAATGTTGGCCAGGGCTGGCGTCGTCGAATATTCATGCACCGGCGGCGGGTGGCTCGTAAATTATTTGCGTCATCGATGCTACATATCAGACCTGAAATTTTTTCCACGTGAATTGGAGATTTGATTTCTTATAACCGCCCAGCGACGTCGTTGGCGGAACGAGGTGCGCTGACTACGTACGTTTGGGAAATATTTCGTTAGTAGCTTCGATGAATTCGATCTACTACACTCGGTTAATAGCACAGAAATTTGGGTTTGCAATGCAATTATATTCCAAAAAGTTACGATAATTAATAAAATAATATAAATATGAATGTATTTTAAAAGAAATAACTTTTATTTAATTAATCGCGGTTTTATATTTAGCAGTTTGTCCCGGTAGATAAGGTTATATTTGTTTAAAAGTAAGAAAGAATTATTGTGTTTAACTATCCCTCCGTACATTACACGTAGTTGGATTAGAAGCTCCTTGCACGCAGACAATATTGGCGGTAGCTTGAGATCTAGTAGTATGGCGATGAGTATGAGGGCTTAACGATCTTAATTACATCAGGAGCCCCTACAGGTGGAATTTTACAACCTATTGGAGGCTAAGCCGCGGATTATACAGAAGAGCGCGGTCATTTTAACATCAAATTATACAGAAGAGGAAGGAGACGTGCGACGCGGCGAGAAGGCGCGTGGCTGTGGCGGATAACCTAAAATAGACCTTATAGTTATGTCGCATAGTTGTTTTTGTCGTAAGGAGAATTGCGCCCGGTCGACGTCGCCGTCGACAACCGACGCACGACTACTAAAAGACGATTTGACTATTTTAGGTAATAAACCTAAAATAGTCAAATCGCGGCGCGATGATTAGCCGTCTCCGTCGCGTCTCGTTTGTATAAACCGCGGATATATATATATATATATATATATATATATATATATATATATATATATATATATATATATGAAAGTATGTTTGTACGTTTGTTTGGTACCTAAATCTTTCAAGCAGCCACGGAGCAACAAATCAGCACAGGCACAGTCTATCGGCGCAAGAGCATAATTATCCGTCCACACCCCCGGTCTCCCACATGTGGCACAACGGATTTGCCTTTCCAGTATTAGTATTCTGTGCCTTTAGGTATTTGCCTATATCTACACGAATTTTTCCATCATGTAACGCGAATCAGTGCCGCGGGCTGCGGGCTGCGGGCGGGCGTCCGCGCGACACGTCCCGCGTTGTTATGAAAGCCGCGAGCCGGTAATGAGATGCGGGCCGCGACACGGCCGTGGCCGGGTGCGGGCGCATGCATGTTGGATGAGCCCCGCCCCGCGCCGGCCGGATGTCGCTCACCTTATTTTTAATGCACTGCATCTAGTGCAATTTGCCCGGGTGGCAATATACCGGCAATTTTATAGTGCTATAGCCGGGTAGCTAGGCTAGTAACTATCTCTTGTTATGTGCATGATCTGCATAGGGATGGCGCTCGTTCTAATATAAACATGTCTGCCTACAATTTAGAGGAGAGAAACTTGTGAAGGTAGGCATGTTAATATAAAATTGTCTACCTACATTATATGTATACGTACATAAAGTAAAAAATAATTTAGCGACCGTGTGACGCACTCCGAATTTCAAACCCCTCTACGAGAAAAATAAGTGATAGATACTTAGTTTTAGGTTCGTACAAGTCAAGAATTACTACAAATATTTCATTTTTTCGTAGACTTACTACAAACGTAGCATTGCTACGCGGCTACGTTCGCTGGTACTACGATAAACGAGGTTCTACGAAATTTTGCTTTTAAGCGTGTAACTTGGTAAAGGTTTAATGGTCAATAAATAAAGTTTGATGTTTAAGATGATAACAGCGAGGGCAGGGGGAGGGGAACTCTGCTATGCAATAACTTATAATGTAACTTACGAGTATATTTAACACAATGCAATAAAACGGTAACTTTACATTTACTACAAGAGAGTTATAAACTAAATTTAATTGAATGAATGAATGAATTCTTACAAGAAGGGTAGGGCAACAAAGTGTGTGTGTGGTGTGCTCATAAAGCAGCCCAAGCTAAATCCTACCGAATACTAATCCTAGCACAAATCCTAATAGGCAACTAAAATACAACTACCTACCATATCATTACTCCTAATCTAAGGGTCTGTATAAAGATACACTACAATATAAAGTTGTATTGAAATCATACTATGAAAGTGCTTTGAATGACTTCGAGAAAAGGATTGTATGGCTGTTTGTTTGACTTAGCGGAAGCACTACCGTACCTACGTGCCCCCAGACTTGGAAGCATTTATATACAACTAGCGACTCGCCCCAGTTTCGCACGGCTGGTCTCGGGGTTTCTCTGCTATAATATGCATGTCTAATACATATATCTTTCGGAAGAAATTCTCTAAATAAGAGTGAAAACCGCATTAAAATCCTTTGCGTGATTTAAGAGTTTACGGATTAGAGTACGTAAAAAAACGTAGAACATACCTACTGTAAAATTTATCGGCAAAAGCTACTGGATACCTACGTCTATTTCTTTTTCTCCGTGCCTACATTGAAACGAATTAAAATCCAAACTTAGTCGTTAATAAAAACAAAACATTTGCGCGTAATTCTTTTTGACTGGGCAAGAGGCAAACGATCGTCCTCTGTGAGGATTCGTTTAGAACAAGGATGGAACTCAAATTAAAAGAGCATTGGAACGCTAATTCCATTACGATTCGATGGACGGCAAAAGTCGTCGTCGGTGGGAGTCAAAGCCGGTAGAACGTAATTGCGACTTCACTAAGCCGGGCTCCGTGCGGCCCGATACGGACGAAAGGGGACCTCTCTGTAACGGCTGATATAAAAGCGGCAATAAATTTAACAGGATGAACGCACTACTTACACAGAACGAGCGCGGACGCGGCCGCGCCGTAACGAGGGGCCGCGGCCGGAGCCCGCGCCGCCCGCGCCCTCGAATTTAAGTTTTCAACGAGTTTTCACGGATCACGGAAACGAGAATGAGTAATGACTTACATACTTTTGTCTGACTGGACCCTTAGAGTTTTCGATTACCAATTTATGTGCTTATCAGAGCAGAACCGTGGACCACTGGTGGTTCTATCGGGTGTGCTGTGGTAAGCAAATGAATAAAGATATACACAAAATTTCGAGATGTTTGTTTTATTTAATACCAGCTGACGCGATAGACGGTGTCCGTATTCGCATCCGTTGCACGTATCCACTCATGTGTTTAAGTTAATAAGTCTGCAGAAAAATTACTTTGTTTTTTCCGACAAAGAAACGCAAACATCAAAACTCTAAACGGTGGAACCGTTCTCAAGTTATGCGTATTCCAACCAACAGCCTTTTGTTTTTATTTATATTTGGGATTATAGGATAAGGAACTCATGAAGTTGGAGTATACGTAATGGACGCACGGATAAGGAAAACAATAGTCACGTGTTCAAGGGCTAAAAGGAAATAGTTAATGTCGTTATTTTGGATACACATGTTTATTGCTATGAAACATGGCAGCCTCATAACAATCCCTTTCACTCTCCACAAATTGGAAGGAGCGCGTAAAGGAAAACATGGCCATAAATAAAACTGGCAGATCAACTAGATAGACGGCCATTACCCGAGATAAGCGCGACTTATATACGCGATACGTTCTTCGCTTCGGCAGATTAACGGAATGGGACTGCGTTTGTTTGCAGATATCGACGTGGAAGCATTTTGGCAAGTCACAGCGCGGAAATTTATTGTGGTGTTCGGGGAGATATCTTCTTACGGACTCATTAAAAAGGAGACACGTCGTACATAAATCAGGAGCAGCGGCGCGGGCGGTCGCGGGCGGCGGCGGGCGGCGAGCGGGCGAGCGGCGAACAGCGAGCGGCGGCCGCGGCGCACGGCGGCTCTTATCGGCTCCGAGAGCGCCGGCAATAGGCGCTATCCGGTTCCGTCGCCGCGCCATCGCGCCCATTGTGCCTCCGCGCCTCTTCTGTTCGCCACCCACGAGTACCGACACCCGGCCCGGGCGGCCGTCTAAACTTCATTACATTATCCCCTTCCCGTTTCTTAGCTTAGCTGCCGACACTGTTTGATATAGAGCAGAGCACGAATGTGCCGAGAAAACTTCTCCGTTAATTTTATTTAACTTCTGCTGCGAACACGCTAACTTGTCTAACTAGTGGCATAGAAAACATCTTCATTATCATTAGCTCCTGAATTTATTGCATTTACTTTTAACTTTTTTAATTAAATTGAATAATATACAAAACAATATCCAAAGTCAAACCGACATGTATTATTACAAAACATTATTTTATTTCGTGGCTCATAAAACGTGCAATTTATACAAATGAGAAATGAAAATTACGAGTTGAGGTGAAAGAATTCCGAAAGTTAAATTGGGTTTCACTACCAAAGAGTAATTCACAATAATTTAACGTTACAGAACACGAAGTAATTAAAAAGTCTCCCTAATAATGGCCGGCACAAGCTGAAGGCAATAAGTTAACAAAATTGCAGCAATAATGTGTACCTAATATCTATCTAACGTGGATAAAAGCTCAGTGAGCGACACTATAGTTACCGGCCCCGGAACACCCCAAGTTTCCGAGGCGTAGTGAAAATTTCCCACATTACCACCACCCGTTCTCCTTGAATTATTGGACTTACGCACCTACTTACACCCCGACGACGTGAGTGCAAAGTTTAGTTTCCGCTTTGCATGGAATTACTTCACTGCAGCAACTCTTCAGTCTCACTCTTAAAGTGCTAAAACCGTTCCACTAGTACCGGTAGGTACTTAAAAATTATATGGTGGTTGAGTTAACGAGTAACGCTGCTGGTATTAAAATACAATTTTTTTGCAAAAACATAAAAAATGCTACTTGTGACATTTTAAGATAGACTAAGATTTAAATAATTAATATAACAATTAGGATTTCGTAAGAAAATAAGATTTATAATGTATACTAATCGGCGGCAAATATTGCACAAAGGCTAATTTCGGCTTCATACTTACTCGTGCGATGGAGCTGACGCTTTTAGCATCCGAATTAGCCGATGTGCTTGTTTTACCGCCGTTTCCAATGTGGTTAATAAGTTATTCTTAAAATATTGTTTAATTGCGTTTTTATATTTAGATATATAGTGAACAAGGTTAAAGGAGTTTGTCAAGTAGTGTTTTCTATTTAAGTGTTTTGATAAATATGTATATTTTCTTTATTGAGATGAGAGAAAAAGGGGTGAAGGGGCCACTCGGTCGGTCACAGCTGGGTCGAACACAACCTACTCGTATTTCGATCTAACTAAATAGTATTTTTAGATTGACTAATACTCCTATCGGTGCGTGGTGTCCCCTCGTAAGCGAGAGAGAGTTCGATTCTTAAAGCTGCCACATACCAATCACTTTTTCAGAGTTTAATACGGTTAGTGAGAAACTTACACTTGTAAAAGTGTAAGTTTTACACTAACCAATGTTCTTGATTACTGTGAGGAAAACGTTGTGACGAAACCTGCAAATTCAGGCGACTCAATGTGTGATCGTGATCCAATCTAGGGTCCTCTGTTAACAGAGTCACAACACAGAGGTCAGATGGCTGTCGCTCTATATCTGCCAAATAAATGCCAACAGTATTCGCAATTCGCAACACTTTTTTTATGCCGAAGGGCACAATAAAGAGTGAAAATGAAATAGAAACTTAGGGCCGATAGTTCAATCCTCAGATAAAATGTCTGTTAACTACTCACCGAATAAAATTTTTAGGCTGTTTATCAGTTGTCTATTTTTCAATAGTCATTTATCTCATGGATAAGTATCTGACCAAATATTTCAATTCTGCCAACATAAAATCAACACGAACTTCAGAGAAGTGAAACAAAAATATCGCTTACACAATTGTTACAGCAGGATAGACTAACGAAGCTATCAGTGGCAAGCAAGTGTCATTTTTAATGAGTTACCTATTATTAGAAGGAAGGTTATTCATTAATTGTAGTTTACAGTTGTTTGGTTGGATCGAGGGTTTATATTTTAGTGATTTAAAACGTGGTGATTACCTTCTATTGCAATTTATCGCAAAAGAAAATAAAAAAGAGAGCGATCTGCAAGTTTCACAACTGTCGAGACTCATTTACTTGTCAGTTCAGTCGGCAAATTCTTTCTTTTCTATGACGTGGATTTATATATTCATATATTATGGGCCTTTTCTTTGATTGCTAGGTCATCAAGGCTGTCGAAAATATGCATATTATTTACCTACTTCCTTCAAAAATGCAAAATATAACCTCAAACCAACTGATCTATCAAGACGCTATCTGTCGAATAACGGCTATCTGGCGCTCAAAGAGGCAAATAGATTTATTTCCTAGATAACGGTTTATTCGTCAAATACCTCTGTTATTAAACAAATGACAGTTGAAAAATTCATTGAAAAACTTCCTATCCGTCGATTAAAGGCTAACAAACTGTTTATCTGAAGATTGAACAATCGGCCCTTACTTAATTTTTTAATGCGCTAATTAAATCCGGTCATTTTATACTTAGCACAATATATATTGGCAACATTTTATTGGACATTATGTAGCCTAGAGGGCGCCATATAGCACTTACAGTTGGGTTGACGTCACCTATAACCTGCTGCAATCAAGACGGTGCTAACGGTATCGCGCATGTCAAATTATGATTGGTAGTTTAATAGAACGGATGAACATGCATACATATCAGGTATAAACTTAGCATGCTCCATAGAGGGTAATAAATTAAATATTCGGTTGAATATTACGCTGGATCGAATGGATGCCGATATGAATATATTCACAATGTTCAATTGGTAACACAGGCGCTCGTACAACATGTATGAACGAACAGTGTATGTGCAACAACCTGTGAACTAATGGCAATAATTGACATCCAGGGCCCGGCTCAGTGCAACACCGCCTTTAATTGAGCGGCGATGCAATGATTGCGCATCAGAGAGCCCCGTTGATGCTGCCGTAATGGCACCGACATTCACTCAAAATGTCGTTGGCAGCTCGCTCGCTGCGGATTTACGACACCGACGACGACCAATAAATGCAAATTTTATTGTTTATGGCAGATTTAACGGCAGTGAACTCTTTTACCGATGCCGTAAAGTTAGCCCTGCATTACAAACCGGACAAATCTGCTAACAATTCCAATACATAAAACCGCAAATACAAGTATAAAAATGCAAACGGCGTAAAATGTGATCGGTTTTGCGACGGATAGTGAGTATCTGTGGCATGTAAAATATTATGACGGCGTAGGCAGATCTGAAACTTGAGACGCCTACTGTCTAATTGTTAAACAAGAAAGCGAAAGGTGGAAAAGAGAAGTTAAGAAGGTCGGGGTCGGTAGGTCGTATCTTTGTACAGGTTTAATAAAGGTTGATAGAAGAGCACCGCAATACGTGCGGGGCGGGGGCGAGGGAGACGGAAACAGCTCGGTCTGCCCGAGTACTGATAAGGCTATTAAAAGTTACGTTCACAGACCACCGGCTGGATTTAACTGATATTATCGACCAATACTAAAGAAACCCTCCGTAAGAAAACAAACAGAGGCCGAACGAGGAGTTCGCAATAAGAAGCGCATCTCACTTTAACGTCATGGTAATGTTCTGTCGATGCGACGCAACAGACGCGCTACGATATTGCTCGTTGTTTCAGATCGCGGTTCAGTGACTCGAATTTCATTTGAACAAATACCTAAATTTCTTGCGCGCGTCGTCAGTCAACTTCGAAACTAATCGAAATGGAATAAAAGCAATATAAGTCCAATTTCCATAAATAAATAATGTAAATGTAGAATGTAAAATAGAAGGTTCAATCGTATCTCTAACACTCCAGTACGTATCTTTAATTTGATCCTTATTTGTACCAATATCTGCTCATATATTATTTACATTCATATATTACAACGCGTTGTACAAAAGAATGTGCACCTGCCTGAATAAAGGAGGCGTGCAAGGGAATTTCGTTCAAAGCAATTATTGTGAATAGTGCTCACTTCAGGATGGTAGAAATTCGCGTATAAATCGCGTCACAGACCACAAACAAAAACGTGCATGTGGACCGGCGCCCATTATTCTCGACTGCATAATCGCTTCGTCCGACGCCCGCATCGCTTCCCTCGCTATTTTATTTCCTCCCGGCATAGTTGTGTTTCGACTAGGCGGAGCTTTTTCAGCGAACTTTCAACAGGGAAATTAAACCATGTTTAATTCTGTTTAAGGTCTGGTTCCGGTTAGTAGACGCGCCGCGCGGACGAGACCGGCGACAGACCAAAGCCACCACGCTACAATTCTGGCACAATGTGTGTCCGTTTTAATAGGATTAAACTCATTGTTACATACGAGCTGAACGGACCATGAGCTCAAATTGTTTCTGTTCAAATCGAAAGAGAATAAATATAGCATTTTGGTATTCGATTAATTTTATTGGACAGCGTGGATTAGAACTTAGATGATTTAGAAAAATGTTATAATATATTCAAAAAAGTGGGGCTGGTAGTTGTCGAGATAGGCTAATACAAAAACGAATATAAAAGTGGATGTCCATTATTGGTGGCTGTTAATCTATTTGGTTAAGGTATCCGACTCGTAAGCGAGAGGTCTTCGACCTCATCGTCGCTTTCCATCAGGTGAGTTGAGGTCAAATGCAAGCCTATTGACAATATAAAAAATGTACTAGTATAGAATGTCACTGTTGCCATGTACCAATGACTCTTTTCTTAGTAAAGGTATGTATTAGTTGAATACTAACAGATGCTCTTACGGTGATGAAACCTGCACATTCAGGTGACTGAACCGCCTGAATGTGTAACCATGTTCTATTCCTGGCCAGGTTCCCCTGGCAGCAGGGTCACGGAGGTCAGATTGTAGTCGCTCGACTGTAATTACCTGATCTGGCAAACCCTGGACCAAGGCGGACTCCGGGCCAACGTGCGTGAGAGCATAACTGGGACAATAACGTCAAGATGATTATTAATTTATTTGGTAATCAACAAACGATTCCCAGTTGATTCTTTTGATGAAATGTCTTTATTGGTAAGAAATTAAAAATGGGGCACAACATTTGATCAATAAATAAACTAAAGACGGTCAGCTACAAACATGATGTGGCACCACAATAAATAATCAGCACGCAAAAGAATTATATGTTCGGCAACAATGACTTTGATTATGAGAGTTCCGGCTCTGCCTGGCATTGTCGAGCACGGTTCGGTCGTGGTTGGCGAGGGATACGTTTATCTACGGCCATAGGGCGGTCAGCGTGTCACTGTGTGTTTCTTTCCTTCTTTCCAACCCCCCTTCTTTTTGACGATTGAAAGAGATATTTAATGTCCTAATCAATAAAGAAATTTTGAATTTTGAATTTTTGATGTTCGGTCTAGATTTGTTTCTGAAATTTTTGACTGTGTGTTCGCGCATCACGCAAAAACTACTGAACTGATTTTATTTAGGTTTTGATAGTTTGGTAGCTTCAAGTCCAGGATACAATATAAGCCATGTTTTCATTCGGGTAGGTCGAACCAGAGTTGACCTCTCCGTAGAACTAGCATTCATACAACACAGGTCATTTAAAAAGGTAACGCACGAGGGCAAGAGCTCATCATCATCCGCGGCCAGTCCCAGCTACTGGCAGGGTCCGCTTTCCTGTTTTGTTTCCCCACTTTGCCCGATCTTCGGCAAGATAAAAACTATTTCCACGAGTCGAAATATAGTGTTTTCAAATTTCAAAAAATTTTCTTCAATTCAAATATTTCATAGTTTATAGTTACGGCGTTTTAATATAACAACGGCATAGGCCTCTCTCCTACCAACATAACACAATATGTAACAACTACCAACTTTGAAAACACGTAGCTAAAATTCACCAAGTCGTTTGTGTACGCCCGAAGTTCAATCCACTTCGGAGGCAGATTAATTGCTCGCTTAATACGCCTCGTAATAAACTGAATCCGGCAGCGTGACCCGTCTACTTAGACGCTTTGGCAGATTTTGGTCGGAGGAATTGTTAGCTGACTAGTACAAATTGAATTAGGTTAGGAGCGAGCGCAGAGAGGGCGGTGGGACGTCCTGGAACGTGTCCGCGGTGCGCCTGTCGCACGCGGCGCCGCGAACGTTGCATTACCCGATATTCACGTAGGTTTATTTAATAATACAAGCTCTTAAACATAATATTGTTTAATTACAGTACGAGGTATCTTATATTACCGGCAAAATACGACGTCAGGTCAAAATTGTTTGGCCTTTTTAACTGTCTTTGTATGATAATTGAAGTAAATTAAAAATTAAATTTTCCTTTAAAGGCGGGGATGTTCGGTTAGGTTCATACCTACTGTGATAACACCAATGAGGAGGCGAGGCTTCGTTGTGTTCACTTTTTTAAGCGACTTTTTGACATGGAATCGTCAATGGAGAGTGTTATACGCCGAAAATTTCTAATTTGCGCCATTAAAACTTAAAAAGCTTCGGAAGTGCAAGTTAGATAGCAAAAATATAAACAACGTTTTAATTTTCTGAATGAAGTATCTCCAATAACACCAATGAGGAGTTTTATAGTAGGTATTGTCAATTGGTTTAAAAAAGCATCAATAGATGGCGCTCCTAAAATTTTGGTATTTTTATAAAATCTGTATGTTTGCGGCAGTGATGTCATGCAGCCATCTAATACTAAACTTAAAAATGAAATGTTTATTAATATAAACATAACTATTAAAGGTTGAATGAAATGTACAAAGAAATATTTATATAAGTAGGTTGGCCGTTTGTTCCATTTTAATACAAACCTTTCATATTTGTATTACGTCCATTCTTGATCCAAGCGTCCATGAAACGAACTGACCCAAATTTATGTTTGTTATGTTTCCAATAATTTATTACAACCTCTAAAATGGTTGAAAACTATTGATAAATACAATATTATCCAATACACCGTACCCAGTGTTTATATCCTCTTTGCTAAGAACCTATTTCAAGCGATTATCAATTACCAAAATTGGCGGGGCGCCATCTAGTGAGTGGTTAGGAATGCTTTAGATACCTTTTGAAAAACTGCTCATTGTCCTTAAACCGATCAGAAGTCCTTACAAAAAATTATAAGACCATTTGAAGTAAAGAAACTAAATTCTCGATTAAAATCTAACCAAAATTTTCAACTCGAAACTGGCAATTATAATGCAGAGCATAAACAGGCCCATCATTTGAGACTAAAATCAAATAAATCGGCCGAGATCTCAGAAAATAGTAACGAAACTCTGTCAGCGTACAAGCGACCCGCATCATCATACCTGAGTTACAGAGGACTATGTGCCTAGGATATCCGGCGTACACCCAAAGCGACTCAAACCAAGCGTACGGCTTGCTAGCGTAAAAGTTTCTAAAGAGAAATGATAGTACTCGTCGTGATCTACATTTCGGGTAGCAGCTGTTAAACTTAAAACTGTTATACTCGGAAACTATTGGTCCAAGAACGCATGTTCCTAAAGAAACATGATAAATCTGTACGAGCACTATTAGTTTTGTTCGATTCAGTTAACTTTTTCTGGCAGATTAATAATAAATAAAATATATTAGAGCTTAGGTAGCTGATTATTGAACTAATCCATCATTCCTTCCCAAAGTACAAGTCTGCCCATGTCTACCGGTAGTCTCACGACTACCAGCGATTTATTAAAAATATTTTAGTAATTTAACATCGACTCTCACTTAACAGACTCCATCTAACCTGAATCTTTCGTATGGCCCGAAGTCTGTTTTGGCTGTTGACTAATGACTGGAATGTAATAAACGTACGCTACTCTAGGACAGCGGATAAGAAAGCAAAATGTAGTGATGCCTCCAACGGCAGAATGTAGCAATCAGAGCGAGAACACTTTGACACAGCAATTTGGACGGCGCGCCGCCACCGATGTGTTATTTTGATTGCGTCGCTTTTGTACGCCGCTTGTTTGTGCGCGCGCTTCCTGGACGCTTATAAAAAATATTTATGACTCCGATGAGACCCGAACATTGCCACTCGCTCCTTAATAACTTCCTCGGTGACAAGGAAACAGTGTCTCTAGAGGAGTGGGAACTCGTTTCATTGTAAAATAAGCTCACTTTGTCGTATAATGTGACTGATACGTATCCTAAATTACGTCGCACTGGAGAAAGTTGGTAAGCGTTTTGAATTACTTACATGTATAATATTTTGGATGGATTACTTGTTCTGTATTATTCGTGTCGGTGGTACGTAATGCGGAGTCGAGCGAGTCGTGCCACGGTTCATTGAGAATGATCCCTGAGCCGGAAATTAAGCCACGCACGCAAGACATGAGCCGCGGAGTCTGTGCCGCGGGTCTTGAGGTTAGTTGCGATAGGATTCCTACCGCAACTGTTAATTATATTGGAACTATATCTATCAACTTGTATGTAGATAGGCACTGGATGGTAATAAACGTACCTACGTACGTAGTGCTGATACCGTGGTTCCGACTAACGTTATCCTCTCCACGAAATAGAAAAATCATATTTGTTAAACTACAAAAACTATTTTTGAAAAATATAAACAAGTTAGATACAGATAATTATGTTTAAATTATTATACATGTACAACAGTTTTCGTTCAGATTTTGTATACCTATACCTACATATAAATTGTTTACTAACGAAATTCACAATTAATTCGAACGTATCGTCATAGCGATTACATAATTAAACAAAGCGGTAACTGATAATAACTTTGAAACACTGCAATTATATCTGCAGTGAAGGTATTCACGGGACGTTTTCATTATTTGCCGTATTGATTGGACGGTATCAATCGAGATATGCAAATATTAGCGGAGCGCGGTGGACGCGCCCGCCGGTGATTTACGCGTGTCGCGACACTACGTTATGCAATTACGATCGCTTATTAAAAATTAAACGCGGCCCGGGATCCCGGGATACTGCAGCGCTGGATCTGATAACATAATAAATAGCTTCGCGGAGTAATGAGCGCCACTGCAAGCGGTTAATTCAATTGTTTTAGTTTACCTACCCAATCGCCATATCGGATATTTCGGATAATTTCAATCTCATTTTATACAGGTAATTATTTAAAAGCTCGAACGTGGCACGTGATTACAATATAAAATTAATTAACGAAGATAATTGTACATTAAACTATCACATTGTTATTATTATTTAATAACTAGTAGATCGATTATTAATTTCCGTAACATAGAAGTTTGCCAAGGGGGTTAGGCAGATAGCATGAAAGTTAAGTAAGTCAACAAATACATCATCATCATCTGCCTGCCCTTATCCCATTCATTTGGGGTCGGCACAGTATGTTTACTTTCTGTTTTCTTTCTCAGTGTGTTTACTTCCTTCAAGTAAGTAAAAACATATAGCTACACAAAATGTCGTTTGTGACATGGGGAAAAGTGTACCTATAATGGGGCCACGCTATACTCAGCACCATAATTCAATTTGACTGACGTGACACTGGTTTTCAGTGTACGCCTGGCATATCACCCAAATACACATAAGTATAGTTGCGGGCAATCGTCTTGAACATTTTTGACGGAATGGGAGAAGATTTGAACAATGAACATGTAGATCCTTTTTTATGTAAAGTCGCTATTGCGCAGACATATGCCTTGTCGGTCGTATGGTGTGTTAGTTTAGTCCTGCAGTGGACTGTTATGGACTGTGATGATGATGATGATGATGCTTTGTTTAAGAAGATTGTACCATCATTGATTGTTGTGTTAGTCGCGTGTCATGTTAAAATATCAATAGACTCTGTCTAATTCTGTGAATATAGCCTAGAGTACATATTAGCCTAATTGATTACATTATGTATGTATGTAAGGTGTGTAGCTGTTGGGCGAGGCGCTGAAACATTCGTCTGATCAACGATAACGTATTCAACGTAAGCTTTGGCCCGACCACGAAGGCCTTCACCAGACCAGATCCCAGATCGTGTAAATCACATAAAGTCACCAAAATGTTGACCAAATATGTATGCACGTCATTATCATCCTGGTCCAATCCCGGTTGTGCTCCACTGGTTGTACTAGCGCGGCGCGCGCGGGCCCGGGATCAAAGAAGTATGAACGTAACGCAAAGAATTTCAAAGGCAAGCGACGTGCGGTGAGAGTAATACCATCCAGTGCAGGTCGTGCACGCAGGCGAGCGCGGGAGCGGGCGCGGGGCAGGGCGCGGGCGTGGGCGCGTAAATCAGAGCGCGGCCCGGCGGGGTGCCGCCTGCGCGCGACGACACCGGCCGCACCAGACACCGCGACACCGAACTTCACAAACACTACCTCCACCCCCTCCAACCTACACCGCAATCGCAACAGATGGGCGATCCTCTCATATAATGATAACTAAACAAATCACCGTCAAATCACCGTCGCACGTGTTTTTTTTTACTGCCGAGCACCAAGTCTGGATAATCGCAGTAAATTATTTCCCCAACATAAAAAAATAATATACAAAGAACTCTCGCAGCGGGTTTATCACCGAAAACATTGTAAAAAGCCACAAGCGACTCAGAGCGTAATAGCAAATATAATGTATGCTAATGAGGGCGGGTAGGGCGAGCGGACGTGACGTCACGCGCTGGACCGCAGCCGCCGCCCGCGCCTAACGAGCGGGTGTGCATTTTCAATACGCAGACAGGCCAGAGCCCACTGCGCCACTATCCCACAACTATATTTAGTATATCTGACATATACTAGACATTGCTGTCAAATATTTATCAGTTTCAGTGGGCCTTGTACAGTTACAAGTAATTACACAAAATATGCACAATATGAAATATAGGTACCTACATATCTTACGAAGTTTCGTAAACAAATAGGAACGGAGGGGATAAAGTAGGCAAAGCCATTCGCGATAATAAAAACAGCGCTCGCGCTACAAAAATAATAAAAGTTAGGCAGGGCCGCCCGCGAGGCGCCGCGCGCCGCCGGAGCCGCTCGGGGTGCCGATCGCTGCCACTGGAGTTGCCTGTTTACTATCATTCCATAAGCTGTAAATTTTTGCTTTATACTTTATACATTTCGACGCCTTGCCGAAACAGCCCCAGAAAGTTATAGCCTAAGAGAGCGCGTCAGACGCAAAATAAGGTAACTTTAAATAAAGTTTACCTGACGATTTATTTCCACGTTTACTTTAACGAAATCTGGGCGCAAATACAGCTTTTGCTATGTGGATTTAGAGACGAATGCTACCGCTACGCTCTCTGCGAACGGATGGAATGAGAAAAGTAGAGGGTTTCGAACGTTTGAATATGTTACGAGTAAATGTGCGCCTCGAAACTATTTATCTATAATGCCTTGTAGAAGCCACGACGAAATAGTTAAGATATTTTGGAGTGTTACACGTGTAAGATAAATAGCAGCTGATATAATTAAACGAAAATGTGTGTAGTCACATCATGAAAGGGTAGTGTGACAAAGGCTACGTCTCCGCCAATAGGCAGCAGTGTCGTTGGCAGCTAGTTTTTTCCGGGAGGTTGCGTCATCCATCACGTGGTGTCGACTGATTTATGGCAGCAGCGGCGCGGGGCGACACGAGCGGAGCCTGCTCGCGATGACGATGCGATTAAGAGCCTCCGCCGCCCGCCGCCTGGGGAGGCGGAGGCCACTAGTTGCCTACTTTCACCGTTATTTGCTCAAGTATAAATTTAATAGGTAAGTGTAAAACTCGAATTGCAGCGGTGGGAATCAGGGACGGAGGCAAGCCCGTAAAATAAAATAAGGAAATTAAGTTCCATCATTGGAAATTTTTTTATTTTATTATTCACAATAACAAGATTCCGCAATAAATGGCAATTTGAGGCAAAAATCATCGCGCATCACGCAATCCTAACGCCGTCTCCAAATAAAACCTTTACGGCATGCCATCATAGAGTCGGCGCAAAAAGAGAAGCGGCATGGTGTTAATGGGAACTCACTTACGGATTTGTAGTTGACAGTGTTATTACTAGCGCCCTCAGTTATAAGACGGTTGACTTTCTGAATAGATCGTTGGTTTGACTACACAACTCGAGTAATCGCGGGAAGAAGGACAAAGTTGTCTCGTTGGGCAGGGTATTTAATGCACGGTTGGGACAGTTTGCTACTTAGTCAGCTTCAATAATACATGTTTGGTCCATAGTTTCTAAATTTTTTTTTACAAAATACGAAAAGTCTTCAAAATCACGGGCCATCACCCCCCTCAAATATATCACCTCACACCCCTCCTCGTTTGTCCTTATAAAATGCACCGAACAATCTTTGTAATAAAAATTTGAAGAATATGTTTTTATCGCATTAAGTCATTAATTAAATAAAAATTCACAATAATTAAATAGTCTTTTCTTTTTTCCCTCTTGTATTACGCTCCAACGTAGACTGAGGCGTCAATTATCGCTGCTACCAGGTTCTGTTTTCCTGAGCTTGCTACTCCATTTCGCTGGGTTGGGTAACCTCTCTATCGTCGTAAAGCGTTGGCTCTCGCATTCGACTCAACGATGTCAATCCATCGTTTCTTGGCCCTCCCGCGTGAACTGGGTGTCCTAATACCGGTTGGTTTAGGCACCTATTCCACGTATCCCTGCTTCTTACGTAACACGTGACCTAGCTAGAGCAGGCGAACCTCTTCAATCTTGCTTTCACGGATGTGTTCGTTATGGACTCGTCAAGTCGAGTAACGTACATCGAATAACGTACATCCACCCAGCATTTTCATTTTATCTATCGCAGCCTGCATATTTATATTAATTATCAGGGCTGTTGGCAATGAAATACCTGACTTTCTTTACATAGTATAAAACAAATGTATATATGTACGCTTAGATCTTTTAAACTACGCAATGGATTTTAATGAGGTTTTAAACAATAGATAGAGTTATTAAGAATAAGGTTTATAAGCAAGAAAAAAAGGCTATATAGGAGTAAAGTAGGTATGTAGGTGTAGATGTAGGCGTCGTTCGCGTACGTAAACGAAGTCGCGCCGGGTCTAATCAAACTAATCAAATATAAAACAATACAGCTGTTAAAAAATTAATATTCTTCGCAATCAACAAATGGCTATCTCTATAATAAATTATGGTAAACAAAACGTTTACGATTTAGGTTATAGCTTAGAGACATGAGTCGCCTAGTACGACACCCGTAAATCGAAGGGTTTGGTGCTATTATACTAGTTAGCATCAACTAAACTATACACATAGCAATAGTCAGAGATTATTATGATACTATTTCACATAACATTTGAAGCGCATACAGGCGCTGAGAGAAGCACCGGTTATCAGCGAGTCCGGTCCCGCGAGAAAATTGCGCATATTCATCACAAATGCGTGACGTTTAAAATTACCAACCGCCCCGCCTGCAGCGCATTGTAAATCAAACGAAACACTAGTTTCGGGGACTAGTTTGGGAACTATATTAACTATTCATTCAAATTTAGTATGTGATATACCTTTTAATAATAACATACCTTGCATATACTAAGAATTTGAAAGAACAAAAAAGCAGTTTAATAAAAAACAGGTGGTGTAAATTTTTTTCTGAGAATAAATTATTGTATTTTTCCATGGAAATTCTCGCGTGTGCAATAATTTAGGCGCTTGGTCGGCTGATATTTATAGGGTGGTCAGTATGGTGCCGGTTTTATATGGGGCAGCATTATCGTATATTGGGTAATTTACATGTACAAACTTGCACCAATGTGTGTCTGTTTGTTCATGGACAGATGGCTACTTGCTATATGTAGTTAATAACCAGCAACCTGTACGAATAATGCAATGCTAACCAGACATTGGCATACTCGAAACTGGAGGGAGAGTTCCGTCATAATCTATTACATACTTGGAAGGCGGGCCGGAGATCGCAGGGTTAAAAGTCCGCAACGCTGAGCAAATCCGAAATTGAGCTCAAAATGTTGTGCTCAGTTTCGAATTTACGAGGTCCGAGGCGGTCTACATTTAAGGCATTGGCGGTTGCTTCGGTTAGGATTAATATTCTGTGAATGGATGCTCCCGGTTAATATGGAATTACTTAATCGCTTCTGAAGGCAGGAGCTCCTAAAATGCAGGAATTGCAATCGATTTTAATTTCAAAATTTTAAGTATGAACTCACGCAGCAAGGGCAGACTTGAGAATAAATGTAGCGTCATATGTGGGTTCCTACTTTAATATTATTTAGACCGTGTGGTGTCTCGAGTAGAATGGCACCAGCCTCTTCCACTGCTCTCCTGCACTTTCCAATTTATCCATTAACGAGACTTTGATAAAAATAGCTTCCTACACTTTGTCATGGTCACAAATGGTGCAAGAAGACGTATTACTTTTTGCATTATTGCTAGACATTCAAACTTGCAAATTTGCAATGCATTACTAGAAAAATAAAGTAGCAACTGAAGTGAACTCAAATTTTACATACCCATTAAATGGAAAGTACGAATAACAAGATAACAGGAAAAACGAGCAAGCGAGCCCGAAAATTTCAGCGAATTTCGACCACTTTTGAGAAAATTTTGGCTGGCTGACTGCCCAACACTTAAGAAGCCTCGACGACACGGCCGCAAACTCCTACGGGCTCTGATGTATATCTTGAGAGGTACTTGTATACAGGGTAATTGAATAAATTAAGTCTTGCTGCAGTTGCCTGCCTGCAATTTAATAACATATTGAGAATAACAATAAATAATAATTAAATTACTAATAAGCGGAATTTTAGCTTTAAGTTCTGGGTAACCGTTTAGGGATATTACCGTCAAGGTTTTTTAACGACACGCTAAAACAACTATACTATAACATTGGCAGCCGTTACCATTGTAACTCCGTAAATTTGTATTAGATACTTACTACTACGTATTACGTCCTGTAATGAAAAGTCGAAAACCTGAAAACTAGCGCATCAAAAATTTATTGAAGTCCAGTGGAGTGAAAAATTCATAATATCGCCGGCGAACGATGCATCGTATATCGCTCAGAGGGGAAAGGTTAGACATGAAGAAAATGAAGGTGAGCGGCGGCAAGGCGAACCGAGGCGGCCGCGAGCGCGCAGTCGGCACAAGAGGCCTAACGAGTGCGCACTAGCGGGCTCTCAGGCCGCAGACCACCCTCTTGCATTTATTCATGTCGTTACCGCTAACGATAATTTTATCGTGTGCTCATTTGCCGGCGCCAGTCTCGCGGCCATCCGTCAGCGCGGCCAAATCGACAATTTGTGCAACACTAAAAACTTTATTGCGCCATAATTGACCCAGCTGTAAATAACTGGGGCCCGCGACACTCGTTTTTATTACTTTTATATGACACTCTCCATTGTTGGAATCTTTCAGGAGGTGCCGTGTAAATATTTAATGTCTGTCGGACGCTCCTAAATTGTGGTGACGCTTATAAAGTGGAGGATGTATTTGGAATATTAAAACAAGTACTCAAATAAAAATATTGTTTGATAGCAAGCTTTTATAGCGCTTTGTCTATGATCAGTCAAACTACTTGTAAAGACTAATCAAACTAGCCTAAACTCGATGGGTTATCATGGGCAGTTTAGGAGTTCTTATGGCCAACTTCCGTCTCCATCATCAGATCAGATCGATAGTATCATAAATTTCAGCTCAATCGGAAACCGGGAAAAGGGTCCTATTTAACTAGCAAGATTTTATTACGTACATGGAGACCTGTAAAAGTAAATTAAGGTTTGTAAATATAATATAATATCCGTAAATATATGAGAAGATTGAAGTACTTATTAATTAGACGAGACAATTATTTAATTAAGCATCTTTTTTTTAGCACTGTGCACGTCTTAGCTGCATTATTTACCGCGATCTCTCTGCTGTAGGCCTGCTGGAAGAAATTTTTCAGAAATAAGTTGGCCTGTTGTGTCTGATATACTCTGTCATATAGTTTTGTAACAATCTTGTGTACAATAAATAGTTAATTAAATAAATAAGTACGTGAAGTACGAATGAGAAAGACGCATACGTTCTGTGTACATACATGATGGCAGGTTGTTGCAGTCAATAGTTTCTGAATACCCCTGTGGGCAGGCATGAGTGTGTGTAATGTTTGTATAACAGATGCAACCAACGTCCAAAATAATTTTTTAACGGGTCCCATCTAAGACATTTAGCAATTTGTATGTGCATGTTGCGGGTAATTGAATGGAGCGGCGGCGGCGGCAGTTAAGGCCGCGGCCAGCGGGCGCTGCAGCCGCAGCATAATTACAGAAACTTTCATGTGCCTCGCATACATTTTCATAATTAAAGGGGCAGTTTGCACCAACTGGCGAACTAACCGAAAGTGTTATTTATCACCGTTCCTTTCAATGACTGTACTCGGTTAGCGTAATTCAAGTAGGTACTCAGCACCGAAGATAAAATGAGACGTTTGTCTATGAAAGCAATCCCACGTTAAATTCTACAATAACCAAAATTGATTTCAATGCTGGATTACACCGCGCCTATCTATTGTGATAAGGGCAAGTGGATGATGATGATTATTATTGATGCAAATAATTCATCGTTCTGATAGTATTTTTCATTTGTCGAAATGTATAAATGGTCTGGTATTTGGTATTTGCAATTTGTTTCCGATTGCCAGCATATTAAATTTGTGTGAAGAGGTTCAATCAAAGTAACTTCGTCGGAAACGTACCTAACGAACCAGAACATAAACAGAATGAAACAAAAACGGAAAGGGTAAAAAGGTCTCCGAACTAAAATAAACAATGAAGAGTAGAGTCACCTAATGAACTCGTGACAATTTGGCACAGGGTGTACACAAGGGGTTGCTTATTAGAAATTCTCAGCTGAAAAGGCGCGTTCGGCGGCACGGCAATAGCTACAGCGGGAATTAAAACGCCACGAGAGCGGCGAGCGGCGCGCGGCGTACGGCGCACGCAGCCAGGGGCAATAGCTGTTAATGAAATAACGATGCGGGCCGGCCCGGGCTCGCAGCCACAGTCGCCTTTGAACTCGCCTCTAATCCTCTTAGCATAACTACGGAGCCACAGCCGGGCTGCACCAGACTTTCGCATTTTAATCACGCCATTTTTAATAACTAAACGTACTGAGCACGCCACCAATCGGATCTTCCTTCAATCAATAAATGAATAATAACAATATTCCCCGAGGCCATAAATATGTTAATTCGCGAAAAGTAGTCGAAATGAGGCCAATGTAAAATCAAACAACGAATCGTATAATTTCCAGCTACGACTTTTAGATGTTACGATGGGAAATGTAAAAGGTCTTTCCACAAAACCCGAAATAAATATCTCACTTTTCCATTAAGGACATAAAAGCAATTCCGCGAGAGCCGAATAATAACGAGGGCCAGCGTTGTCCGGCCGCGGCCTCCTCCGAATTTTATTTGCATCGTGGGGCTCGTCGCGGCCGACGCGGCGCGGGCGCGGCGCGGGCGGCCTAGGGCGCCTCCAATTGCCCCAATAATCGCTATTGTGCGGCGGCCGCTCCGCCGCTACCCGGCCGGCCGCTTGTGCAACTTCTAAATTGCATGCGCCAAAGAAAACTTCCACCTTTGAGAAAATTCCAAACGCTCCGACGTGCTCGCGATGTAAACTCACAATAACCAGATACGTAACCACCGGAATTGGCAATCTATTCGCCTATTGTTGTTCTGGTCCAGCACAGTGAGCCTTACGAGAGTTATGACGTGCAATTTTATAGAGCCACATGTTTACGTATTGGAGATAGTAAAATTAGAAGTATGCATGAACAGTCATAGCGCAATCCCTAAACGGGGTGGCCATTTTATAAATGTGTATGTGTGTATAAATATAAACTATTTTATTATAGGTTATTATTTTTAAATGTGTCCGAGGAGGTTGAGAAGATCACGCACAGGCAGAGATGCATGATGGTTGCGAATTAGCTTTCAATATGAGACGAACTGAGTTCATAAATATTATTTAAAGTTTAAATTAAATTCTAACATTAAAAACGGTACTTATTTTCTTATTTAAATTCCGAGTGACAATGTTCCAGCCAAAAAGAATTTGCAGATAAAGTCAACCTATACAAACTGGTAATATGATCCGATTAATATTTTAATAGGTATGAGTACAGTAGAAATTGATTATAGTGAGGCTTATAAGACATGGTACGTTCGCACTTAATTTTCTTGGAACACAGTAGCGGTAAGAAATAAAGTTAAAATTAAGACGCGAGTTTATGGGGCGTTACGGGGTGGCGAGGGCGCAAGGTGGGCGCCGGGCGCCGGCGGGGAGGGGGCGGCGGGCGCGGGTGTGGCGCGGCGTGGGAGGCCATTCGAATTCACCGCGCGAGCTGCGCCGTAGATAGCGGCAGGCGGAACACGTACTTCACTTCCACTAACTCCAACTATTGACAATATTAATGCACGCTTAGCAGGGCCAAGCGGCGCCGTGCACCGCCTACGGAATATTGGAAAAACGCAGCTAACATAAACACACCGCCGCTCTCGAAATCGTGAGCCAGCCTCCCCGCGACGTCCCCGCGATGCCGCGCCATGGCTAAACTCAGATTCGACGACGGTGATCGCAGCGTGTGTTGCTTACTGACACTAAGTTATTCCATTCGCGAAGAGAAGTCCCCGGAAGTGACGCAAATATTAGACGAGCTTCGGCCCAACGACGGCTGCCATTAATTCCAGAATTGAAATCTGGAATTGCGGCAGCGGCGCGGTGGCGAATTTACATTCATCGCGGTAAGAACTTAAATCAAGTTCTCAGTTACGATTCGGTTGCGATATTATTTTATTAAAATATGTAAATGACGCCGTTCCGACGCGCAGATACTACGGTAAGGGCCTTACAATTGCGAGGGTGGATATCTCTAACGACACAATATTTTCATTAGCGAGGCTATTACTAGCGTTATCGCAACTTTATAAGGTTCTCTTAATTAGCCCCTGCCGGTGTATGAGTCTCGGAGGATTTTGTGAATAATAGGCGGTATCGCGATACAATGTAATGCGATAATAAGGATGTGATAACGCGTTTCACCCAGATTAATGTACATATGGTAACATAATAAAGCCGAGGGTCTAACGTCGAATGCATACGACAGAAACCCACACTACAAATTATAATACTAGAGCTCCCGTCTAGTGAATTGAGAAAACTAACCACGATACGTATCTGATTTAAAGCGTAGAGCAGTTTTCAATTTATCGGGAATAAATGCTTCAGTTGGCAGCTCAGACACCCAATTACCGCGCACAAAAGCTGATTACCACGCGGGCGCGGCTGCAGGCTCGCTCGGCGGCTGCAGCGCTGCGCCCCGGAATATCTGAACGACTTGTGAGGAACTCTTCATTTACTCTCCGCGAGACTAGACGGCGCGCCCGCCGCCCGCCGCCGCCGCGACACAGAGCGCTCGCTCCTGATTGAAATCAAAGCTGCTCCGCGCAAAACGAATCATAATGGACGACCGCAGCGGGAATCTAACCATTGAAATTGAAGACATCGAATCTTTAACTTTAATTTCATATAGCTAAATAGCAAATATACAATAATTTAGGTAAATATATTTAATTAGACATTGGCACTTGATCGCGAAGAGTGAAAGAATCGGGGGAGGATTTTGCCCAGCAGTGGGATGATTCAGGCTAATATAATAATAATAATGTTTAATTATATATATCAATACGTATCGTCAATCGGCCCCCGAAACTGTTGAACCAGTCTCAGGGTCTCCCAGCGGCCAACCTCGGTAAATAAATTTACTTGCATTTAAATGAACTTGTAGATTCAAGGAGAACATTCATCAATGCAAACGCCAGTGTGGGTAAGTGACGTGATTGCAATAAGCCAGTGGCAGAACATCTCGTCCTTGTAAAGCTCGCTAGCTGCGAGTGTCGTCAGATGAACCCCCGACAGCAAACGCCCAGGGAAATCATGACGGTCGCCTTTCCGACCTAAGTAAAGGATGAATCTTGACACCCCACCTAGCTCTGTTTTTATTCCGATAAATAGTTTACATTTTTCAGTCAAACAGTGCATATTATTTATGATGCATTGTCGATTATTGGCTCTAAGTATTGATTCAACAAATTGACAGACTTTAATTATTACGGTACTCCAATGCTAAATAAAAAGTACTGAGTACTGACACAAAAATTAGTATTTGCGTTTGCTGCTGTGATCTCATCCTCATTCCTAAAAAGGGCTGACGTCAGGCAGACTCCCGGTCATAACACAATTATACAGCATGACTCCAAGATATCATGTGTGTGACAAGTGGGAAAATTTAGTTATTACTGAAATATAATCATACAACTACATTTACACAAATATTTAGGAGAAAACGGACGTTAATACTTAGATGATTTAAGAAAAAACGACGAACCGGCACCACGAATCTGCCAAAAGCATAATATTAATAACAAAACAACTTGCACGTTTATCTACATATTACACAGAATTATGGTAATACAATTGGAAAAAAGAAATAAGTACCGCACATTAGCGATAACTTAAAAACCATTATGTATTTTAGAGCAAGGTTGTTAAAAATATATTAGGTAGCGTTAAAGTACGACACGTACATAGGTGAATGCACATCGTGTCGTGTCTTATTGTAGTCGTCCTTCATTAGCAGTGTAAACCAACGCTCTGGTTGAATTATGGCGGCGTGTCATGCGCTTAAGACGTATGCAAACAAGATTTATGTAATTAATTTAGGAGATAAGAGCATGTGCGAGAATACATACGTTACGGAGCACAAAGGATAGACAACACCGCTACCTTGTCGCTCTGACATCTTGTCTCAAACTCACATTTACGAGTTTGATGCTCCGAAAACCTAAAATAAATACATCATCTGTGTCAATAGTGCTACGCCACACGTAGCCGTAGCAACTAATTTCTGTTGGTAACCGTTTCGTTAAGTTTGTTATATGGATGGGTGAACATTTTGGCAATATTACGTGCCTCCGTGTCCATAGAACTTATTTGCATTACAATGGAAGATATTATCAATGATTTCAATATGAAAGGGCGGCGGCAGGCGCGTCGCGGCCGGCGCGGGGCGGTGGACGCCCGGCCGACAGCTACGGCCGGAGATATTTACGTTTATCTTCGGGTAACGGCTTCATCGCAAGCTTTATTACGACATCCACTCACGTAATCCTCCGCCGCCGTCATAACTCCTCGTTTGCTGCCCCACTACAATGTTCTACACCGCTTTTCCACTAGCGCACTGCACCACCCGGCCGCAAACGTGCGAACTTCGCTTGGGTGAATTGCAACAAATGACTGGCAGCGATAATTTTATTTAGATTGATGTACAAATTAAGAAAAAGCAAAAATTCATAAAAAATTATCATTGCACAAGTAAAAGTTGTTTATATGTAGATAGGTTATAATCCTAATATCATGGTAAACTCGCTTGCGCACTTATTGTGTATATGTTTAATTCTGTATCTGTGTTATACGTTACTTTTCACACGTATTCCCAGAAGTAAAGGATCCTGGGGGATCAACGAAAGCTCGCTGTGTTTCGAATTCCAAACTTTAGACTGGTATTTAATTTGATAATAAAGCGAATATGACGAAGTGTTGACTTAAGTTTATGTTATGTTTTCATTTAAAAATAATTTTCGATGTTTGTTGGTTTTAACTCATTACTTAACCCAAATAAAAATCATTCATCCAATCAACAGAAATAGGCAAGAGATGTTTTTGATTGAAGATTTTTTGGCTATAGGGGCAGCGGTCGAGTCCAACCCAGAAATAAATGAATATCGGATATGGAATCCATAAATACTCAATCTAAATTCGTAAATTTTCTCCGGGGTCGTAAAAATGAAGCGGTAATCCGAAATCGGCTTATGGTGGAGGTACCTACTGTTAAAACATTTCGACCTCCGAAGCGTTTTATTAAACCGCTTCGTCAGAATCGGACTTGATTCATTTGGTTTTTTATATACACAGAGACTTCAACGATTCAATCAAATAGGTACAGAGGACGACTAATACTGAACTATTATGTCGTGACACAAAATCAACAACACATAATGTAAAAAAAAATTTAAGTTAAAACACTGTCAGTTTCAATAGAATGAAAATAAGTAGTCTCAAGGATATTGTACTGTAAAGGATCAGCAACAAACGCGTACAACAGAAAAAAAGCTTTTATTTAAACTCTAAGATGGTTAAACAATAGTTATTGGAGCATAAATTTTACTTAGTAGTAACAAATGTGCGTAGCGCAGGTTGAAAGGCCGAAATGGAGCGGGTGGACTGGAACACGACAGTTTAGTGCAGCCGCCGGAAGTAGGCTCTAACCGCCGCCGTATAATAGCTTTCAAATTGACCCTTCCACCCTGGCTTACGTCCGCCATTTGAATAAGCATTATCGCAATATTTTACCAACTACGCTTTAACAAATTCGACACTTTAGTCCCAACACTCTCCGAAAGCGTTCGCTCGCGAACTTTTGAGCGTAGCTACCGATTACGACACCGCAGCCAGTTAAACAACAGCGTCAAAATTAATTTTCATGCAATGCCATTACAGAATCACGTCGGAAGTTTTTAAAGTGTTATTTCCTTTTATCAAGGAAAAGGCAAACGTCAACCGTGGCGGGTATGAGGATGGCGAAATACATAAAAGGGACGAGTCGTACGAAATACTGGCATTGTAGGATCCTAAGCCCTGTTTAGATTAGATCAGGCCTTCGAAATAACAGTGAATGAGGACGTGGATTAACTACGGTCCGGGGCACTCCGGCCCGTGCGCCTAATGGGGCACCGTTAGGGCAATGAGGGGTGCGGGGGCGAGGCGCGGCGCTCTCCGTTCGAAACGCTCATCGAAATTTACCATTCCACAAATACATTTAATTGGAACTTTTAAAGTGGACATGCACATGCCGCAGTATAAAGGAATTTAGTTTTGACCCCGACTGCGGCGAAGCCTAACAGGAGGGCAATAAAAATTAAAGGAATATTTAAAAATCATTTATAATTTTTAAAATGGAAGAATTTAGCTGTAGATTATAGTTTGTTAACAGAACGTTTACGCATTACATCCGATCCGGATCCGAGAATGGCCGATCTAGCTGCAGTACTATTTCTATGACAGCTTACGAACTAAAATTCGAGTTCTGTCCTTCAAGTTGTCGCTATCTGTTATCGGAGAATAAAACGTCGTTTTTCGAATAGATGAGACGAAAATACATTTAATCGCGACTGTATGCGAACATATTCTTTCGAAGTCCACTTCTTTGAGACGGTGGAAAGTCTATACTACTTGAGATGTTGAGCTGCTTTAGAAGCACCGCATTTCCAGCGCATCAAAGCGATTGCGAGCCATTGTTCTTAAAAGTCCACGTCTCAGCTCCATAGGGAAATATTGAAACAACGAAAGTGTGACCAACCATGGCTTTGACGAATATCGGGCGAAGGATTAACAGAGGGAGGCAAACGAGCAAGCTGGTCACCTGGCAACACCCGGGGAGTCGCGAATACGTTGTCATCCTTTTAGATAAGGTAAGCTCGTTTCTTGAAGGATTCGATAATTATTTATTGAATTTGACATTTTCTTTACTGCAGAAGGATGGTTAAAGAGCTTTTTGTCGCGTGGGTCACATAAGGTTGTATTCTTGCGTACCCTTATTTATTTTGTATGCATGTATAGTAATTTTGTATGTAAAGTTTTATCAGTATTTTTAAATATACACCAACATGTCATTTTCTCAGTTTCTGTATTAACATGTCCCTATTGACAGTTCGCTACCCAAAGGTTGTCTGGAAGAAACCGCTTTTGTTTTCTCAGTTGCTACTAATATGTACCGACTGTACCCTGTACTTATGCAATATGTGTTCATACATTCATTCAATATCGATAATCGCGATAGGATCGCATTTGCGTGCATCTAAATTTGTTATACTACCTATGAGTAATTTAATGTTATACGAGTACAATGTGTATTTTTAATTTTATCTGTGCTAATCTAAATATGAAACTCCTTGTCCATACAGTATTTAACCAACGTTTACGCTGTCTAATCACTGTTATGCCTCATTCATATCTCGGAGCCAAATACAAAGTAGTAGTAGTCCGTTATGTTGTCCCGCAGGCAAAGAAGTAAGGGTCGAAATTCATTTTTCAATGTCAGAGAACAAAATTCATTAGAACTTTGAGATTACTAATGGCTAAACGGACGGAGTAAAATTTGCTCTTAATTTGTACCGAAACTTTTTTACGAATTTAAAGAAACTTTTCGAAATGACTTAGAGTTGGGAGTGAGAAAAGATGGGAGGAGTGCTAATGGTTATTGTGTTTTGTTTGTTGTTTTTCTAAGTGTTTTGAAACGAGGTATTTAATATGTAAATTAATAAATTGAAATATGGACAAAAGCTTTAATGATCTTCAGACTTCGAGCAGACGATATCGTAGCAGTAGCTCGCAATTGTTTATGGGAACACTTCTAACGTGTATAGTTCATGGTCTAGGTACTATCTATACCTATAATAAAACAGTAAAAAAGTGTGTATGTACATTGAATACATTTACAAAAAAATAATTCAGGGCGATGAAGAAATAATAATAGAACAAAAATTTCAAACACGCTAATCTCCGGAACTACTGAACGGATTTGAATGAGACTTTTTTGTTATATAGCTATTAAGCCTGGGCAACATATAATAGTATATTTGATTTTGAAAACTGAAACATCTGATGTAGAACCACAGCTTGACCTCTCCTCAGTACAAGCTTTCATACATTAGGGAGGTCATATAAAATGGACGACCCGGAAAAAGAAACGCGCGTTTTCATTTCCACGCGGATGAAGTCGCGGGCAAAAGCTAGTATATAGTATATTACCTACATATCGTCTACATTTGGAGTGTCTCAATGAAATTGTGTCTGATGAAACTAAATTGAGTAAAGTTACCTATGGCATCTAAGGTCGGTGGTTGAAGTGGTCATATTAAAAGTAATATACGTGTAGTGAAGATGACGCGCGGGCGCCCGCGCCGCGGCCGCCCGGCGTAGCAACTCTTACCACCCGATATTAGTTTACTTTTCCTCTCCAACTTACTTTATTAGTTACCCACCCGATAGTTTTCAAGTTATTGAGAAGCTAAGGCCCAGAAAGCGTGCCTCCATTCGAGATTTGTTATGATTGTAGACACAGCTACGTACTGATAAATGTGTAGATAGCAGTAAGTACAATCAATGGCTATTTGTCTCTACGAATGAAATTAGAATTAAAATAGGAGTCTTGATACCATTACAAAGGTATATTACAATAGTCGCGACATTTCACTACTGACAAAACAGTTTTGGATATCACCCCGGTACTAGCTATAACTAAAAGGAAATTTAGTGGAGGGGTTGTTAGACAAGAGGAATAATAAGCGGGTAAGATATTAACATAGATGCAAATGCGTCGTTACGCTGCAATAGCACGCGCGGGACCCGCGGGGTGAGGGGCGCGCGGCGGCGGCGGTGTGTGGACCTGGCTCCCACACCACTCTCGCTACACACTACAACTCACAAGTTTCGCAAACTTCCTGAAACAATGCTATCTCCTCGGAAACACTAAAGAAATACAACTACTACATTCCACTCTCATTGTTCGCAACAAATTAAACGAACTTACATGTGAAGTAATCACATCGGTACTATAGTACAAAGAGGGAGATTCGTGGAAGAAGAAAGAGTTTGTAATCAAAGATATTTGAAATATCTATTGATCCATCGGCGGCGGTGCCTCGTTGTGGATATAAGCAGAAACTCTCGCTTCTGATGGCGCATGCAGCTATACGACACTACATTGATATTTTAGAATAGATAATTAATAAGACCAGATTGCTGTATTTTGTCTTTACGAATATTAAAATTTTAAAATACTTTTGGACAGATAGTTATGGGGTTCGAAAAACACTACATATCTAGGGACTGCTATGAGCTACATGATTTCTCTCGGTGGTCAATCAAATCAAATTACGTTTAGGTTACATTATTATTATAATAGAAAAAAAATAACTAAATGTTGACATTCATTTAAATTAAGTTTTATATTCAAATATTTACAAAAATTATTAAACAAAAAGATTTTCAAATTGATAAAGTTTTTCATATTGAAAATAGTACCGATAGCTTTTAATATACCTCAGAAAAAATAGCTTTCCAAACCAAAAATGGAAGAAACTCACCGTTTTTATCGGTGCGCATAAAGCCTGAGATTGAAATAAAAATAAAAGACGACTGGCCTTTATTAGCGTTCGGAAATGATGCCGACGTAATCCCTGATAGACTAAAAACAGGTCAGCCGGCTTTCCGTTGACAACAACAGCTTTGTTAGGAAGGATTTTATTGGCACAAATATTGTCCAAGTCGAGCCGCGGCGCACACTCCTCGTGATTTACCGCGCTGTTTACGCGAGCCTCCCTCTACGAACTACCAACATTTTTACAGCGCCATTTGGCGGAATCAGACATTTCATAGAGCACAAATCATTTTAACTATATTTTTATGAAAATTTCTCTACATCCTCAAGTTACGTAAGTGACTTTTGCATTGTTTTAGAGCTGCACGTAGTTCGGAACGGTATTTTCGAGCGATATTAGATATTAGAATTGATTATTATTTCGGTATTTTTTTTTGTGGCAAACAATAACAAAAGACATACTATATTTATGAGACATATCTACACGTAGCCCTTACCGATATATAGATCAGTTACAATGTATGCTATTTCACTGGTGTGCAAAAAAATTAAAAATGTCCATCGAAGACTGCATTTACGCAAAACGTTAGGTGTAACAATACAAAAAACAACCATCGATCGAGACAATACTCAATATTGCACAATCTCAACAAAAAAAAAACGTTTTACAAGACTCCGGCCCGAGATAATATCCATTTAGAGAAAAGAAAAACTTGGCTCGCAACAATAAAAATAGCCCTTAAGCCATTGAAACATTAACGGAGTTTTCACGTTAACTTTTTGTATAAGTAGAAAAGTTGCGGAGGCATTTTCCAATCTCGGGGCGAGGCGAGGGCCGCCGAGAGTGGTAGCGTGTCATTATGGCGCCGGGCGCCGTCAGGGGAAACAATCTCACCTCGCCCCGCGCCGCCCCGGCCTTATCATTTATCAACATATCTCATTACAGCCGCGATACCATTACGTATTACCTCGACGTGGCGTGTATCCTAGCACACAGCTTTTTTGTATCACACGTCGCCCGTAAATAGACGACAAGATATAAACACTGTATGAGCGTAGCTTTGATCAATATTAAGCCTCAAGGAAACAGGATGGCAATTGCAAACCTTCTGTTTGCGTGAGCCTTCGCTTGATATATACAATTTAAAAATAAAGGCTTTTATTAACGAACTCAGAAAAGTAAAAGAGCAGTAAATTAACATAGTTATTGAAAGTAAGCTTCCTAATGAGAACGGGGAGTGTGGTAATCCGTTTATCTAAGCGCAGCACGCGGCGGGCGGGCGATCTCACCTGTTCGGCCACACTGCGGCTCCAGCTCACAGTAATCTCCCTCTTTTTATCATCTCGTCTCAGCAGCTTAATTAACGAACGACTCCTTTCGCCGTACTTCACACAGTATCTTATATTCCGCTAGGTTTACAAACGATGTAATTACGTAGCATAGGTTTCTTCGTCGATATCTTTACGTAGCCGTAGACGATTAATTCATATGATATTGTTTGTAGCGACCATGTTAAGTGGCGAAAATTTACTATTTCACTGGTTTCGTCTTGTAAATGATTTTTCCATGACCATGAGCTTCCACACCATTGCCAGGGAAAGCGGGACCAGTGTCTGAATCGTATTCAAGATTCTTCAGATCAGCGTCATATAAAAATTAATATATACCGTCACGGGGCCCTAAACTGTTCAACCAGTCTTCGGGTTCACAGCGGAAGACCTTGGTCAACCTCGCTTCGCCAACGGTATTAGGAGGTTAGGTGTGCCGTAGAGTGGCGAGCTCGTTGCGATGATAATGTTCAACATACGAAACGGTCACCCTTCCAGTTACCAGTAATTGTGAACGCCGCCACTAGACCAGTCACCAGTGCCGATCAAGAGTCGTATGATGGTTGAAAGTTTAACTGCCAGCATGTTGCCTTGTCTCACACTACTTAAAAAGGTTATCGATTGTTCTCCTCAGGTAGAATAAAACTGGTAGATCATTTGGGGAAACGCTTATCATAATAAAAATTTAAGTAAAAATTAGAAGGTTTATTTATAAGAATCATAAATAGTAAATAAAAAAGCAAAAAAAGAAGAAGTCATGGAGAGAAGGTAAGCTTATAAGACAAGCAATGAAACATAATAACAATAGCGGAAGGGTTAGTATACGGTATACAAGCGGCATACATCTTACAAGTTATAAGGTTAATTTAAATATTAAACAAGTTCCCTCTTAATCGTGCCACGATAAGAAGGGTACATTAAAAAGGTCTGGCGTGACAACAAATCTAAAGGAAAAATCTCCGCCTCTGAGAGACCAACGGTGATAAACGAGAAAAACTTTGGAACTAAATGGAGCATTCGAGACGGCGGAGCAGCGTAGCTCTCGCAGAATAATACTTCTCCCGAAGAAATAACACTTATAGTCCGCGAGGCTTAAAATCAAATGTCTCCGTTCCTTTCGGAGTTCCGCGCAAACCGTAGCACCGTAACTTGAGCGATTGCGACAGAAACAAATGCCTCTCGCGATATAAAACATGGTTTAAAAATGCAGTGCTTAAACGACATACGTTTGCCATTACCGTCAGGATGAGGATCAAAAGAGAGTATAGTTTTAAGGATTTATAGTACGTATATCTTAACCATTATTTATGACTAAGAATCCACGTAATGATTCTTAGTAATGCCAAATACACGTAATGTCAAATTACAGTATACGGTAATTTGTGGCTTAAACAGTGGTGGTAGGACTCTGTCACTCAAGCCTGACGACTACATCTGGATCTATAACATATTACTGACATTCAGAACAATGCTTTATATACACAATTGGAGCAAGTGGTATCTTAGGTGGCTTTGACAATGCATCTGCAATATTGTTACATGTTACCTAGTATAGTAGCGATATACCTATCGTGTGCAGTGTCGTAGCGGCACTACGCTACGTAACATTACATAGCATCATTATCGACCCTGGTCATCACTATTGACAAAGACCAGAACAAGGATCTGGACCCAGTCATGACACAGGGGTTTGGTCGTGGACCTGGATCTTGGACCTAAGCCTTGACCAGAATCTAGAATTGGACCTCCTGGCCTAAGACCTGGAACTTAATCAGGTCCTGGTGGTGGTTCAGGTTAAGACCAAGACCAGGTTGATGTCTTGGATCATGCCCAGAAAGAAAGGGCCTTGTCCAGGTCTAAGTCTAGATCCAGACCCAGGGGTCAGCATAATTTCTCAGGCAGCCCATAAAAAGGAAGTTTCAATAGAAGAGCCTTGTGCCAGACCCTATCGAGGGCTTTCGCAATGTCCAAGCTGACGGCTAAGGCACCTACACTTGCTCTCAATCGCTGCAGCCCATCCGTGGATCAGGTAGACTAACTCATCGACTCACTTAAGAGCTGATGTTTCTCCAGATTCCGCAGAAGCTTCTCAAGAGTATTATTTTCAACAGCAAGGAGGTGATAGCGATAAGCCTGCAGCTGTGAGGATCAGAATAATCGCCTTTTTAAGGATCGGGTGTACTAAGGATGGTTTTGCCAGGTCATCCAGAACCAAGTTGGAAGCAAAGAAAGTGTCCAGAAGATCGGAGCCTCCCTTTGTATTATAAGTCAACGAATCATTCTCCCTGCGCAGCAGTGGAAATGAATTACGTTAATTAATAATGGTGTAAAAAAATTACCTTCGACAGCTTTGGCGAGAGACCAAAAAGTACGCGTTCCTGATGGAAAACGAACCAGTCTCTTGACAATTCTGCCGATATGATCTATCTTCCCTATGTCAATAGCTCTTTACAGGGGCCTGGACGCATACTAATATAATTTTTTAGAGATTTGCTTTTACATCAATGTTTGCTACTGCTGTGCTCCATGATTTTTTTTATTGCCCAGGGAGGCACATGGATGAACGGTTCATCTGATGGAAAGCGGCCGCCGTCGTCCAGGACATCTGCAACCTAAGGGGATGCGGTGCTGTCCCATAAGACATACCATTTGAAGAACTCTATTTATATTGCAAAGGAAAGACTTCGGTAAGTTGCTCATTCCACAGCGGTATCGTCGTGAGGACAACGGTTTCTTTGGCCGTGCTGAGATTGACCAATCAAAACAACAAGTAGGTAGGCCATAGAAAAAAAATTAACTCTGCGACGCAAGCACGGCCGGCCGGACAACCTGTCACTGTCACTAGTCAATCGGCATACCAACCGTTAATGTGTGAGGTACCACGCTTCGTACGAATAGTTAGTTTTATTTAGTGGTCTTCTAAGTCTTTTGGTGTAATTCGGTTTCTATCAAATTCTGTGTGGATATTATAACCACACAGCTAGTAACATATATTTAGTTTAAAATGTGAATTATTTTAATTTTATCAATTAAATTGTATTTTAATCTGTGCCTAATCACATCACAGATCCAATACCTACCTCATAAGTAGTAGGAACACAAACATTCTCCAGAACACGAAATTAATTGTAATCTGTGTGGGTATTAACTGCAGATTGCATTGGTTTAATACTAGCGACAAGCGTGGAGAGAAGGGCAGATTACTCCAATTTACATTAATACGCGTTTTCCGGCAGCAGGAGTGACGAGCGGGGGTCTCAGCGCGCGCGCGCGGCCGGCCGGCCAAATCACGCGTCCCGGGGGAGCGGACACCTCGCAACGGCAGGATTATGTTATATGGAATTAATTGTCGCGCCGCGTCAGTTCATGGGATACAGCCCAAATTACCTCCCAAAATAAGGGTCGAGTTGTTTTGTTGGTCCAAACTTCCTTAATTTGATTAATTTTAGTGTAGGGCCCTTCATAAAGCGCCGAAATTTGAAAAGTACGGGTAGGATAAACAAGTTATAACGAGGCTCGGCTGAGCGTTATTTGGGTGTGGTGTGGTGGCATACATGTTGTGTGTGTCGGCGTGGCAGCCCCGCGGCCGATAGCATCGGATCGGCGGCCCGAGAGGCAGCGATCGGCACGTGCGCCGCGTCGAGTGCAGCGGCTGTGTCAGCGAGCGCGCTGAATGGCGCGCCGCCGCCGGCCTAAGTGCCCGTCGCCAATTATGTCCGATTGACGACTTAACCGCCCCTATTCCCTAGCACAATGCCGTGCACCTTGTCTCGTCGACTGGCATAAGTGAAGTATCGGGGCGTTGGTCACTTTCTTTGCTAGCTTCTAAGAGGCATAATTTGCAACTGATTTTGACTAACCTGATTTAACAGATAGGATACTTTTTCGATGTGAAACGTGTCCCGAAAAATAAAACTGTGATAGGTCATAGTCAATAGCAACAAAGTTACTTTCTAATATAATCATCATCATCTTAGCGTTAATGTCCCGGCTGTGCTCTCGAGGACGAGGACCCGGGGTCCGCCTTGACCGTGATCCTGGATTTGGCGATCAGTAGGCCTACCATGAGTTTGTTTTTCCGTTTACTGTACAGTGAACGTAAAAAAGTTTCTATGAGAATTCGTACAGCGCCTCTATCGGGCAGTAGCGGAACTAAAATCCGTACCGTGAGTTGCTATTGGTTAATTGACTTTACCACTCACGTTACAGTTTACGTGGGGAGTGTGGTTTACGCAGCGCTTTGCATACAAATCCGTACCATGAGTCAAAAATTTGACAGATGCTTTAGTAAATTACCGAAACTACTGTGGTTACAGCACTCCCAAAAATTTCTAATGTGAGAAGTATTTTTCGTTTGGAGATAGTTATTATAATCGTGCCAAAAATGTCTGGAAGGCGATATTTTGCTTGAAGTATGTTCGCCGACGTCCATGCGGCTGATGAAAATACGTTTTATCGCCAACATGAAGCCCATATGCGAAAACAAATGAATAATTTAATACACACTGTGATTACGTCTCTTACTGTTTTGTCTAAGGTGAGAAGTGTTAAAACTCTCTACAAGACATTGTTGTTCTCGAGAGTGTGCAGGGAAGAGCCACCAAGATACCGGCAGCATTGAAAAAGTCATACGAGGAAAGACTACAAGAATCTAACCTCACCACACTGGAAGAAATAAGGATACGGGGTGACAACAATGAGACTTACAAGCTTTACTTTCATCGAATGTTTAATATGAAAGGTGCTGAAGCATTGCGTGGACACAGCACAAGGATAAATCGCACACCATCTAAGACTAATATTGTTTATCACTTGCCATACCATAAGGTTGTGAATTGTGAATAGTTGGAATTGGTTCTCAGACATGGGGCAATAGGCTCTCATAGGTAACCGCCCCTTCTGTTAAAAACAAGTTGGACATTTGGTGAAAAATTAATAAAATCATTCAGTGAACTAAAGTGTAGTACTTATGAGTTATGGAAGTGAAAGCTATTATTAGCACTGCCATGTTTTATAGACATATCAGCAGAAATGCTACTTGTCTATTAACCTATAACACCTAATAATAATAATAAAATGTCTGAAAAGTGAAATTTATAAGATAAGTTACTCGTTGGCTGCCCTGGAACAGAAGTTATATGAGGAAAGACTACAAGAATTGAACCTCACCACACTGGAAGAAACAAGGATACAGGGTGGCATCAATGAGACTTACAAGCTTAACTTTCGTCGAATGTTTAATATGAAAGGTGCTGAAGCATTGTGTGGACACAGCACAAGGATAAATTGCACACCATCTAAGACTAATGTTGTTTATCACTTGCTATACCATAAGGTTGTGAATTGTGAATAGTTGGAATTGGTTCTCAGACATGGGTCAGTAGGCTCTCATAGGTAACCGCCCCTTCTTTTAAAAACAAAATGGACATTTGGTGCAAAATTAATAAAATTATTCAGTGAACTAAACTGTAGTATGTGTTATGGAAGTGAAAGCTATTATCAGCACTGCAATGTTGTATAGACATATCAGAAGAAATCCTACTTGTCTATTAACCTATAACACCTAATACTAATAATAAAATGTTTGAAAAGTGAAATTTACAAGATAAGTTACTCGCTGGCTTGTTTTATATATTTTACATATAAGAACTAATATTTTTAAGTTGATGACATTAGCAAATATTTTTGTTTTTCATTATGCTCTACATAAAGCCACACAACTGCTTCCAACAACAATATTGTAATAAAAATTATGTTATGTGCCATACTATAAAAGATTAAATTGATAAGAAAAATCAATATTATATTTTATTTTTATCACACACATAACAGTCTTTAATGGTATACAGTTTGACTTGGGCCTCCTTCACATTAGTGGAGGGTTTACCATAATCTTTACACCTGACATGCCGTTGGATCTTCAGCCTCGGTCCAAATTCCAGCCTTGAGTACACACAAGTACACATAACTGCTGTCTATTTTCTGGTCTGAGAGGTTGGGGTTTTACACATAGGTAATTAAGAATTTTAACCTTAGGTATTATTATTGGGAAATAACTATGGGATTGTATTGATAATAGAAGATATCAGGGCTATTATTATATTAGCTGTACTATACCTATACTACACTAATGTTAGTAATTATAACAGGAAAATAAAAATCAAATTATGAATTAGGTATAAATATATTTTTATTCAAAATCTAAAAAATCAGAACTTAAACTTAAACTACCACTTTCACTTTTACAAACAATTTTTAATACAGTATTGCACTAACTAATGCAAAAGTCTGGAATTACTGCTCTTTAGGTACCACTTGCATCTTCAATTTGAAAAAAATGTTAGCCGATGTTGAGTTTTCTTTTTTACACATGTGGTCGTGCCTCCGAACTTCATTCAACTAGGGTAAGTGCAGTTCCTTTTCAAAGTTACAGGCGTCCATTTCTGAGAATTTACTGCACCACCATGACTCCAGAGTCTGATCCTGTTGACAAATAATACCTAATATAAGTTTACTCAGTACAACATGTCTACTTAGTTGAAATTAGGTATATATACTTTAAGATATAGATAAAACTTACCAATAATTATGCAGTATTAATCTTTTCTGTTTCCGGTGGGTTAAAACTACTTAAAACCCAGTGGACAAACTGTAAGCGCAGTTTCAACCAGTTATTGACTTCTTCATTTCGGGGAATTCGGGGATCGTCTATAATTTCGTAATTTTATTTGGACATAAAGTATATGTTATTATCAATTTAACAGGATTTAAATAAGTGCCTAGGCATTGCTAAAACATAACCTCTGTTTGTAAATAAACAAGTTTTTGTGACACTGACTACTAATAATCAACAACACTTGTCAAGGACCTATACCCCGGAACTACACTGAAGTTAGCTTTTACTGTGGCTAGTATGGTTTTCACGTAACACTAAACGGGAAACGTATGTGAAACTCATGGTACCGACTTAACGTTTACTACTGTGGAAACGGGATTTACGGAACGAGAGTAGTAAAGTAAGCCGTTTTTACTGTAGCAACTCATGGTAGGCCTACAGGTAATTACAGTGGAGCGACTATCATCTGACCTCTATGACCCTGCTACCATGAGAACCTGACCAGATTGGATCATGGTTACAAATTCAGTTGCCTTGCAGTTGATTTGCAGGTTTCAAAACAACAAAGTTACTTTCTAATACGCCAGGCTTTACGAATTTAGGGACATTTTTTTATATAAGAGGGAGGCAAACGAGCATGCAGGTCACGTGATGGTGAATGATCACCGCCGCACATGGCCGGCGTATAATAAACAATGTTTCAATCTCGTTAATAAAATACACAACATGGTTAAACTTTTTTATGGTCAGTAGTTCACATCGCCGTTCAATTCCGTAAAGCAGTATGAATAAAAAAAAACAGTTTTATATCCGCATGAAAACAAATTTCACTCAGAGGGCAATATCATAATGGAGCCGCGTGGCTTTGGTTATGAGTAGGTGCATTACATTCAGCGAGCGCTGGTGCTAACCGCCGTTGGATAGCTCCCTATTACTATCCGAGTGGTAAGAGGAAGTTACTTTGCTTTAATACGTTTTTGAATGACCCACTTTCAGAGCACAAACGATATCGGGAGAAACAATTCCTTCTACCCAACTGAATAGCAACATATGGCGGATTTTCTTCGCTTAACGAACTCTCAGGTAAGTATTCAGTTAATATTTACTGCGGCATTCTAGACCTAAACATAGAGGTTACTCTATTAACTGCATTAAGTCCAATATATATTACTAGCTTTCCGCACGTGGCTTCGCTTGCCTATATTATTTGTGTAGAATAAAAAATATTTATAAATAAAGCATCGCAAAGGATCTAAGTTTGAAATAAATTAATCTAAATAAAAAAAATCTAACTTGGGCGCTTTAACTTCCTTATGGGCTTAATATAAAAAAAAACGAAACGTACAATGTTGAAATAGATCCAAACGTTATTTCACTTACCTAACTATAAAATTTGTAGCTGTATTTCAAACAAAACACAAATTTGATTAATTTGATAAACTAGAAAGACAAATAATATCAGGTTTCAACTAAAATAAACTCCGATACATAATTAGCATCCCGTTTTCACAGGCTTGGAATTTAATAAAACGAAACATGTTATTGCAGAACTTTACATGATCACCAGTTTTTTATAAAAAGTTACGCTAAAATAACGTTTTCCATACAGAAGCTTTCAACGCCTCTTTACCTATTAAGAGAGGAATTTCGAAAAAAGCTACCCATTAAGAGAGGAATTTCCCAAAATTACAATTAGAATATAGTTTTCCATACTAATATCCGACTCTTTTTTACCACACTTTCACTACACATGTTATCGGGTTTGTTACCACGGTTAGTATTGTTTTTACCTCGATATTTATTTATTATAAGTGAAAGTGTAGTGAATAACCACGAAAGTCTTTTTACTAGTTAGGGATGGATTTTCCAAAAATACCTATTCTATTCGGTGTCGACATAACAAAGGACTACCTACTCCAAAAAATTCATGTGACCTACACGTTCCCAGTGGGTACGACTGGGAATAAATGTTAATTAGCATTCCCCTTTTTAAGTTTGAATATTGTCAAAAGAAAAATACCCTATTTTATAAATCTACTGAAAAATAGGTCATAATACCAAGATTCAAACGAACATATTTTTTTTTCTATTAGACTAGCCAGCCAGGAATTCAGCGGCCAAGAACTAATTATAAAAAATATTTCCATATAAACTCTGTATCATTGGCGGTTTGCCCTATACTATAATATAATAAAAACCTTTGAAGAGTCCAACGCGATAAATATGAGTACGTATCTAGTCAAAGAGAAGTACAATATTTCTCATCTATATGGAAATCGCATATTAATTTAAATATAACGATCTAGTTAGAGAAGCCTCCGAGCCCTTTGAGAACTTTCTGCAAATAAAACCATCGCTACCGTGGAGTCCCCCCGGACTTCTAAATTAACGAGTGAGGTAGAGACAACAGTACCGCAGAGCATCGATATGTAATGGGGTACATTCCCGAGTTTCGACAGAGGAATCACTAAAAAGCCCCTTCCACGCTGACTTCGCAGTAAGAGTAGGCAAATACAGAGACCGTTGAAGTGATTTCATTTGAACAAAGTTTCTCTATCAACGAAATTCAGAGTGTAATTTGCGAGCGGGGAAAGTTTCACCTTATCACAGAATTCCACGTGGAGTGTTTTGTCGAAATTCCTAATTTTATTCACGGGTGGTGGAGAGTATTTGTGTCGCTGTTAAACGGTATCGATAGCAATTACTTGTGAGGATTTCAAATATGTTATTGTATTCTGTGAAGATGATATTTCTGTCGTGTGTAAATAATACGCTTCTATAAATAACACGCTTCTCATGTGATGTAAGAGATGAAAAAAGAAGCACCGCTCCACGCTGGCGGCAGCGTTTGGGAGACCGGGTAGTTGTGAAAAGTGGAAATTACTTGTGTGCGGCAACAAGTTATTGGAGTTAGTCGGTCGGTCCAGATGTCGGCGGCACGTCGCCGTAACGAACGGCGCGCAGCGTGACTCCGGCCGCGCGCGCGTAATTGGAAAGACGCTACGTGGCGCTGCGGCCGCGGCACCCAGCGTCCTATCATTAGCGTCACTCACAATTTGCTGCCAACTCACTTCTGCACCCAATTTCAATTTTATTTATCTCGTCGCTCTTAACGATGGCCCTGTATTAATGGCCTGAGAACGTACGGCGCCTTGCGATTTTAATTGGTCGGCAATATGGATAACAGTATGTGATAGACTGAACACAATTATACCTGTTAAACAGTATGTGTAACAGGTATAATTTGTGTTCAGATAGGACTCCATAATAGCATGTTTTTCGTTACAGTAGGTAATTGATTTGTCTTTATTATGAGTTTGTATTAAAAGACAAGGAAGAGAAAAATAAAGTATTGTACTCCTCTATGTACATATATGTTAAAATCTTTGATTAATATTTGATCACCAAAGTAGTGTGTGTAAAGTGACCAATAAAGTATCCCAAAATTGAAGGTGAAGCTCGACATGTACGACAGTGAATTAAGCATAGCGCTTAGGTAATTAAAGCGTCGGGCCTCGGTGACGGCGGCGCGCAGTTTATGTGACTATTAGTGAACGCGGCGCGCAGAAGGCTCGGCCGTTCAATTTGCCGCTTCACTTGACACAATTCGACGCCTGACTCGGGGACAATCGCACTCGAAGCCCCGTCGACCTCCTTATCTCCCGCCGAGGTAATCTTTCCTTCCCTCGGCGGCAATAACTCCAAGTGGGCAGGATTACCTGCAAAGGGGCTCCGTGAGCCAACCGCCTCGGCAAACGTTATCGATTCAAAGGCCGCGTGTGCGGCTCGCATCTATTACATGTCAGCGTGCCTCGTTACCGCCTCATTAACCTATTGCACAGATACTGTTTGTGTGAAACTGATTGTTAGAATACAGGAACAAAAATAGAACGTTTAAAATTACGCAGAATTAGGGTCATGTTTTTTATATAATCATCAGGATTCCTGTAACTACGTGTACTGTGTAATGTTTAAACAATATACCAATATCAGCAAAATTGAGAATAAAAAAAATGTCTACTACATTTAAAATAATTGGAAAAAGGATTCGATAATTTTTTTAGACCCCCGACTAGCATATCGATAAAAATTTAGCCGGGCGCTGCCCTAAACATCTATAAATGAAAACCATCATTCTTGTTACTTTTGTGCCAAAATACTAAAATAGAATTATTTCAGAAAATAACACCATAAACTCATTGCACTCTAAATGAGGCACTAAAATATGTTCGATCACTGTATTATTATAAAACAAAGTCCCCCGCTGCGTCGGTCAGTATGTCTGTCTGTCTGACTTTACGAGAAAAACACAAAAACTACTGAACGGATTTTCATGCGGATTTCACCAATAAAGAGAGAGAGTTATTATTGAGAAAGGTTCATATGTATAATTTGTTTTGTGTAAATCTGTTCAAACATGACAATAATTGTTAAAAAGACGTCTGTTTAAAACGAGAACGGGTTGAATAAGCATTGCATTTGAAGTCGCGAGCAAAAGCTAGTATGTGTATATAATAAAATATGGATGAAAGGTTCCAAGTACCATTTGCGAAATAATTTCGTTGGCATGTAAATCTGCGCACGTAAATTCCACTGCTGTCTGCGCACGGAAATTGAATCGTTCGAGAACCATGCCAATATATAATTTTAACAAAATATGGCTGGTACAATTCCCCTTTTACTCTATTTAAAACATGATAAACTTGAAGCTCTGCCATCAGAGGTTGATACCTTACACGATTAATGAATTTCTAAGTCTAACATAACAAATTCGAAAGTTTTAATCATTGTTTGGCGGTTTGTCTGTTAATTACTTAAATGTTGACGGATTAGGTCCTATGTTTTTTACACAGGTGGGTTAAGCTGGATTTAATGATGATGTATTTTTCGCAAAAAAAGTCGCGACGGAAGCTAGTATCAGTATATGTGTTGGTAAAGAGTAAAAAACATATTACGATTATCAAGCACAATGAATCTCGAAAGGCAATCATTTCGCAAACTCTGATTAGCGTCGCATGAGTACAACTAATATAGCGAATAGGAGGTCCGCGACCGTTGGGCGATAGATATCGATGTGTAGTGGTGGTGGGTGGCCGCTGGGCGCGCCGCTGAGCTGGAAGTCACGGCAGCGGGGATATTTCAATTTGGCCGGAGACGCGACCCGGGAGGCCGCGCGGCCGCCGCACGGCTCGCTGAACCGAAAGCCCGTTGCGGGGCTCGCCAAAGAGCAAACACCGCCTCCGCAATCTTGTGCCATGTGGACCATGCCGAGCGCTCCGCCACGACACTCAACTACAATTACCCGCACTACACTACACACCGACTCCGTTGGCACGGCCAATCGATAGAGCCAAAGAGATCCGACAAAGCTTTTGTTCGCTCTGTTCTGGTTCACGTGGTCAGATTGGTATCTGGGACAGGCGAGCTCTAAATAAACAAAGACAAGGCAATGTAGGATGATTCGCTGTAGACGGTATCTCTAGTACATAATATGGGATGTTGAACTAGAAACAGGAATAGACCGGCTTATTTTTAAAATTTGTGTACTTAATAAACACAAATAACATCTCATTATGAAGCAGACACTTATGAAAATTTATAAGTTAATGAATATTAATGAGCGGTTGTATGGTTATTCGACGGCACCGTGTTTTCAGGGAGCAAGCAGTCAGGTCTATACATTCTTTGATAAACAAGACGACAATGAGATAGCAAAAGGGACGAGCCTGGTAATGAGAATTATTATTTATTTCCAGCGAGGTACGAACACTGAAGAGATGAGCGCTGAGCGCGATGCTTATTGGCTGTGAATAACAATGAATTTGCCGAGCTCGTAAATCCAGGTGCGCGCCTGTTATTGAATAGACCACGGCAGTGCGGAACTACATTAATCGTAACCCGACTCCTTATGAATCAATAGACGTCACAACCTCTTGCGCTTAGTCAGGTGCAAGATTTGCGAAAATAAAATGGCTAGCATTGTATTTCTAGCTAGAATATCTAATATTTAACTGAATAACTACACGAGTATAAATCGAGATCAAAAATTATGCTTTGTTACTACACTTGTAGTAAAAATGTTCGTTAAAAAAATAACGAATAATCTGATACATCGTCAGAATTCCAATTAATAACTTAGTTTATAACTCTGTTCGATAAGCTTCTTATGAAGAACGACGATACGTCTTTGTATCCTGTCGTGTCGAGTCAGTCGTTTAAAACAGCCTCACCTAATCCATAAAGCGAAGCAAATTTGATATGCAAATGGAAAAAATGAAATAACACGAATACGGTGTCGTAAAATATCGATGGGAGAAGCTAAATTTGGGGCGCACATAAGAAGAAAATGTGGCAACGAACATAATTATGTCAGACGTACATGAGAACAAAGTTAAAATTGTAAAATTTCTTTCTTGAACCTGCCAGGCCTGGAGAGCCTTTGACTCAGCACAAACTTGCGGAACTCTTATTCTTAGCGCTGATTTTACTTCACAACTTTCAGAATAAGTTCGCGAAACTTCGATGGGTGTAGATGAATAACTTTATATCTGCTTTGTACGCGTGTTGTACTGGAATAAGAATAGCAATCATGTAATGTTTGAAAGGAAAAAAGATGTGCGAGGTGATTAGGATTAACTGGAAGGGTTTGTTTTCACCCGGGCAAAGCAGATAATTTTCTTTGAATTCTAAACAATTTAATTTGGCAGAATGGTGGAGTTTGAGGATCGCGCCCTGCGGCCACCCATAGCGTCAGTATTTTCCTCTCATTTTCTTTCTTTCGGAAAGTAACGAACTGTGTAATTGGAAACACGGGCTTGGCCGGGCGCTGACGACTACGCGGATTATGCTCCTTTCCCTACAATTTATTCGGTTCAACATCCAATGGCAGATGTTTATTATATAGGAATATAATAGAAGTCAAGATATAAACATATTAGAAATCAATTAATTGGATAACATATATAGTATACAGAGATTACATATTGCTGAAATAAATAGTGATTACATTTTGACAAGTATATAAAGAGTAAAAATTTGTAAAGAATCATCGCTAATGAGCATCACGTAACAAGGTATTGTCCCGTTTTATATCTACAAGTAATCGTCCTTAACGAACACCAACATAATAGCATTTGCTTGGGAATATTTAACTACTACAAGTATAATCGATCTTACGTATTATAATTTACTTCATAAAACATGGAAAGAAATTATAAGAAAAGGAAAAGTCAAATATTGTAAAAATCTTTATAAGCCCTTGGAATACACCCGCCTCCACATTGAGGATAAAATGGTTTATTTTCTTGTATCTTGGGAGAGAATTACCTCTAGCGAATAATTGTAAAAGGCTGAAAATCAACAATTAATTAAGTTTTATTTATCTAAGTATAAAGAATTAAGTGGGTAGGTTTTACTAATTTGCTAAAAATCACTAGTTCCGAAGGATCGCTAGCTACAATCTTACATTTCGAACACACATAATTGGTGCAGAAATTTAAATTTCTATACGACGCCACAAACCCATTTACCACAATTAGGTCGAAGTTGCTATCATAGCATTTCCTATGAAACAGATATAAATGTGCGTTCGTAAAACTACAATAAATCCCCAAGTAATATAAACGCGCTGTCGACATCGGCGGGCCGCGGCGGGGGGGTGGGGCGCGGGGGCCCGCGGGCGGGGGGCGCGGGGAGCGGCAATTTTTCTCTCCGCTGACAACATGATGTAACGCCAATATCGCACGCTGAGCGATTAAGCCGCGCACGCCGATATTTCAGACTTGCCCCTACTAACTGTCAAAGTGTCGGCGAGAACTCTGCATGCTTTCTCTATACAACGCGCGCACATATAGCCTAGGCCACACAACGAGCAGTTTATCACGGTCTCGATCGATGTGGAGCCGTAAATAATGCTTCGTCAACAAATCACGGTTAAATTTCGTAGTCTGCTCGAGAACCGTAATCCGCGCTACGAATGTGCTACGACGTAGCTGAAACGTAGGCGAAAGCGGGCCGAGAGCGCGGGTTTCAATCGGCTGTGACATTTCTTTTTATAAATTAGTATCCTCGATATTGCTGATGAGAAAAGAAAGAAATATTTTTTCCATATCGTACAGGATATAAAAATGCGAAGTACACTGGAAAAGAAGATGGAAAAGACTATTGAAGATACAACATGTGATTCATTAACTAGTTATTGTGGTAATACGTTGTTAAATATATAATCTTCCTACACGTCTTTTGAGTCGAAATGAAAGCTAAAGAAAATACATTTCATCAGTCCATTGCTGCGGAAGTGGCCAGAAGAAACACAAAGGACAGAGGGCGGGACAAGACGGCATTACGTCGCGTTCCGTTTAAGCCATTTGGCCGCGGCGCGCTAAAAAAAGGTAATCTTGCAACGAGAACGCTCCCCTGTATCGTTTGAAAGAGATAGTTGGCTAGTCGGATCACGCAGGCAGGCAATCACTCTATAATAAACGTGGAGCGATTCGAGTTGGGCGCAGCACGGGCGCACGTACCGCTGACGCCGCCTTCCGGCAGCCGCGCCGCTGCAGTGAGGAGACTACTCACGCCCGCTCGCCCGCTCGCTCGCTCCTATTCATGCTACGCTGCACGCCCTCACTCAATAGACACTATAGTGTCGCCTAAAACTAACGACAGTTTAGCGTCGACTTCCTATACGAGTAGTTTACTAGCTTTTGTAGTCCACTTAGTTCGCTCGGAACTCGGCAAATAGTAGCGTACTCGTTAGACCGACTAGCTTTTGCTAGTGGTTTCGACCGGATCAGGTTTTGATGTTCAAAAATGTATTGTTGAGTGGCTACATCAAAACAACTGCCTGAATTATGCATCCTTAATTTCAGTCCAATCGGTGGTTTGAGTGTGTGTTGAAACATCAGTCAAATACATTTTCTTTTATACATATAAGTTTTAGGCCAAACCAGGTTGATCTAAAATTGATGGCTAAACTTATTTATTCTGACACGCTTAGGATAAACTCATGGTATATATGTGTACCTAATTTCACGGAAATATATAAAGTTTCATATTTACGATATTGTTTACGTTGATAAATGACGCCATTTTATGGACCTTACGTTCGTAAACATACATCTTTGTTACGGTTACGTGGAAGCAGTCAATGAAAATAAGTGCTCACTCTCCCTAACCCCGTTTATTCATAAATAACTAAGGGCTAAGACACGGTGGATTCGATGATAAACGACGCGAAGTCGGCGCCTGAGCGTCGGCCGCTGGCCGCGAAAAATACAACTGTCATCTTGACTGATGGTAAAATAACGCCCGCGTCATGCTCCGCTCTGCATGCCAAGAGCTATTGTAATTCTCTTTGTGCTCGAGCCCTTATTACATGGATTACATAAAGGCGCGACGGCTAAGGTAAGGGTTGGCACGTTTTGACGCTGTCGCATAATAGCAGGATTCCGTAACATCAAAATTGCGATCGTGATTTAGGAACTGTGATTTAGTAACGTAACAAGCTCACAAGAATATCAGTAGCTGAACAAATAAGTAGTAACAACAATATAAAAAACACAATCGTGTTACAAAGATTACAACTTAGTTTCCAGCATCAAAACTCGGGAGCCACTTGGTAATATTTATAGCAGGTCTAGTTTGAGCGAGTTCAATGTTTACGTTCACGTTTGAAGTTAACCCATTCGTTTGTGTCAAGGCGACAGAGGAGAAACAGACGTGCGTGAAATTACGACTACAATCTTTAAAGTACTTGCATGTGTCTTACCGAGAACTCTGTGAATAGACTTTAATATGGCTCTGTATTTTGAACGGGCTGAATTTGTGCAAATAGAAGCCGCAACGTTTATTACTTATTGTATCTATTGGGTGTTCGTGAAATAGAAATAGTGCGATGTTCTAGGCATCCACGCCAATAGGATATTACGGTATTGAAGAAATCAGTGTTCCACGTGGCAACCGTGCCGCTATTGAGAGTAATAAAACATAAGCCAATTGATTGTTGCCATTGCGGTCACGTCGCTCAGTTACTGTTTTCACGTCTGACGTAATAACGTTAGCGGCAAAGTTATGGTGTACACGTGACCCGCTATTCTGTGCCGTTCCTTGCTCCAACACTAATCCTCTTCATTGCTTCTGGCTTCCAAATGTTCTACGAATCAATAAACTATCAGTTACGAAAATAATTACACACACAGCGTCCATTAATTATTGTGTCTGACGTGTGCACATAGCTACGTAACGCGGCTGCGTGTCGTATAATTCAGCAGTGCAGGACGAAATGGAGTTTCAGCAAATAATGCCCATAAACATAAACTCAATAAAACAAATTCAATTATCCGTGAGGCTCATTTTATGTGAGCGACATGGTTCGACAAAATAGCGCTGGAACAAAACAAATGATGCAAACCAGAGCGTGTCAAATGTCATTGGCAACGCGTGCTCTTTCGCGTCGCGGCGCGCTCGCAGTCACTTGCAAGCCGCCTGCCATGTGTAGAGGGTATACAACGTAAATTGACTATACTCGTACATATCCATGCATACCATGTTCAATGAGAAATTGTACACGTGGAAAAAGGAATGCTATTGAAAGATTATTCAAGAAGAGTCTAGCCCTCTACGTTTTTATAGCTAAGCAACTAAACCGATTATTTTGGCGCCATAGTAATTTCAGAGTTGGCGCCATATTGAAAGTCCTTTGTTATCACCGTCACTCAATAAATCAGTTTTAAGTGAGAGACTTTTTTTTATAAGAAAGTAGCAAGCCTCTTTTTTATAAATCCTCATAACTGCAAAAGTTTGTAAGGATATTTATTATTCCTTCACACAAAAACTACTGAAGTAAGCTATAATTTATCTCAAAAATCTAAGAAACTCCCATGGGTACACGGCGCGGGACGAAGTCGCTGCCAAAAGCAACGTTACCTACACAATTAATTATAATAACTGCATCCGTCTTTTCGATTACGTTCACAATGCACAACTGACGAAGTAAACAAGCAATCGATGCTAACCCGCCGTAACCATATCGAGTATCAGATACATCACGGCTAGTCGGGCGGCGAGCGCGAGGCGAGCGCTCTACGCGAGCCATCATCAGCAATTCAGCGAGCAACTGGTCAGCGCCGGAGCAGCACCTGTGATTGATGGCGGTGTCGGACTCACTCTCGCTGCGAATATTTCATTAAGCGAGCTCAGCAAAGCCCAGCCATGTATCATAGGCTGCGGCCGGGGGAGCCCCGCCGACGCTCTGATCCTCACAGCTTAGTATAGAAATTAATACGCAAAGTGTCCTGACGTGTGGCAATGCGGCAAAACCAGTGCGGATAAAAACACGCCAAACAATACGGGGCTAAGTCCTTTTGTGACAACTCCGAAGCAGGCATAATTCATTCGGCGCGTAGCGGTAAATATAGATTTTACGACTGTGGAATAAGCAAACAATGAGGGAATTTCATAAGCGAATGCCTCAATTTGAGAAATGGTACACCTTTATGTGTTCGTTTTGTGGAATGTGTAGACTGAAAAATATGTGGGTGTAAAAATACGTACTGCAAAGCAGAACTTTAGCTGGTTCGACAAAATGTAGTTATAAGGATAGCGGCGCAATCCCGTACTAGGAAGAGTAGCTAAGCCAGCTAAGACGAAAACTTTGGTAGGTACGTAGGCAACGTGCACGGGCGTGCGTGGGGGCAGAGGGGGGTGTTTGTGGGAGGATGCACGTACAGAACTCCAGCAGGCAAATCCGGGCGCGGCACTCGCCAGAGTTTATTACGCTACTCATATTTGCACAATTCGAGTGGGTGTTAGCGGTGGCGACGTGCACGACACGGCTCACTCGGATGGAGACGTTCTTCTACAACCTTGTACCTGGATTTAAATAACTCTCTGTACAAGACATGTTTCAATGTAAGGGTAAGATGTAATAAAAAAAGTGGAACAAAATCTTTAAAAAAGCCCCGACTGCTATTAAAACTGAAAAGTTAATAATAAGCAGATTGATGTATGTAAATATGTAGGTACATAACGCAAATTTTACTTTAATTAAAACTTGAAAGCAGACGGGGCCCATATTTGTATAGGTGCCTACTTACGGTGGGATATTTATAGAAATGTAAAATGGGTCTCGCCTGCTTTCAAGTTTTAATTGAAGTAACATTTGCATTATTTGCCTACATACGTACATCAACCTGCTTGTTATTAAATTTTCAGTTTTTACGATTAGTCGGAATTTTTTAGTTTTTGTAAATTTTAAATTTTTGGTTTTATAGTTTAGTAATCGGAATCATTTGTGAAACCTAATACGACTTTCTGTAAAGAAATTATGATGTTATACCATGATAATTACAAGTTAGATTGAATATTTAAGTAAAAATAGTTATTCACTTTAAATCGTCATAGATCCTAAATGGCATTCTAAATTAAAAATTGTAAAAGAAACCTGACTCTGATTTTTCAATACCTATTCAACGATAGCCCACATGACATAGTTTGTTGACTTTCATTTTTTTTTTTTCACAACATGACGGCTGGTAGTAGCCATATTGAATTTTGATTCATTGACATGAATGTGCAAAACACGTACCTAAAATCATAATTTAATACCTCAGTGTAACATGCACGATCACTCAAGACAGTCTTCAGTGACACAAGCACGATTAAGAGAAATCGATAGACGTAAGTACCATCAAAATCGGCCCACGCGTTTGGTCTCTAGAGTGCCACAAAGGAACAACGTACGTACATACATACAAGGCTGATTGTTAGACGACTTAAAATGCCAAACAAATAAATAAATAGGCTGATAATCACATTACCGTCTTTTGCGTAGCGCAGTTGGGTAAAAAGCAATAAACTGTCTGCCATGTGACCATGCATGTCACGCTTAGGTATTTAATTACATAATTTAATTTAATTAGATTTAATATCTATTTACAGGTCTCCGGTTGACTGATGGATAAAGCTTATATATTATTGTATCCGCCACTGTACAATAGTAACTAAAAATCATAAGCCATAGCTTCAGGAGGCTATTACCTTTATCTTATTCTTTAAAGAATATCTTAATAAAAACGGAATGCAGTGAAGTTATAGTTTTTGATGTTACATGACGTGATATCACATAGAAAAAATAATACAGATTGCCGTTTGAATGCATGACAACGAAAACACTATATGCGCGATACGTGCATTCATTTAGAAAACTAATTAGAGTTTACTTCAAAAGTTCCAACGCTCGCTAAGTATAGAGAAGAAAATGGGTAGTTTCACCTGACTCTATCAGATGGAGTTCAAACCTCGAGGCACGAGTCGTTCCGCTTTAGAAGTTTTATCTAGACAGCAATATGAACGTAAAAGTACTAAAAAATTCCTCCATCCTCGCATTTATTTCTATTCCCAATGTTTTCAATTCACATCAATCAGACATATAAAAGGGCAATAGACACGCACATAAAAGGGGGATATAAAACATGATTCTGGTAGTAGTTTGACACGAGTGTTTTACTACTTAATTATATGCATACACTATTTTATCTACACTCATAGCGTTATGTTCCAATTACATATTCGAAAACAGTCGTTTAAGGGTACACTTCTGTCACGCCAGCCTATAAAATTAAAAAAAATACTTTTCGATACAGCATTTCCCATACTATTTTCATTACAGCTGTATCGAAAAATAACTTTTTATCTTTATGCAACACTTTTATTTTTAAAATTTTTGTCGGGCACTGGGACACAGCGAAATGTAGGCTGAATACCTAAATGTCTTTAACAAATTAAAATTAAAATGTTTATATGACAGTTGCATAAACTACTATTACCTTTTTTTTAATACCACTAAGGTGGCAAACAAGCTTGCGGCTTGCCTGATGGTAAGCAGTCACCGCAGCCTATGGACGTTTGCAATACCAGGGGCATCACCTACGCGTTGCCGACTCCGTAAAAACCTTTTAACCCCTTTCTTGAAGAACTCCATGTTGTACTCTCCAGGGAAAACCTCTCCAGGTAGTTCATTCCACAACCTTAGTGTGCGTGGGAGAAAGTTCCTTTGAGACCGCACAGTCCGCGACCAATTTGGGTCCAAGGTATAAGGATTATCTACACTCATAGCGTAAATGTTCCAATTACATATTCGAAAACAGTCGTTTAAGGATACACTTTATTCACGATAATCTATAAAATTTTAAAAATTACTTTATTTACACTCGTATCGTAATGTTTCAATTACATATTCGAAAACAGTGTTTAAGGAGACACTTTTTTCATGCCAGTCCATAAAATTTTTAAAAATTACTTTTCGATACAGTATTTCGATTCACATTTATCTATTTATTTGCTTCAAACAAGAAAAAACATTCACAAACACAAATTACATCAATAAGAAAAAATATTCTGTTTAGCGGGAAAATAATTGCACACAAATATAAACAGAAAAATTTAAATTTTGAATTTGTGAAAGACATTTAGGTATTCAGCCTACATTTCGCCGTGTCTCGGCGCCCGACAAAAATTTAAAAAATAAAAGTGTTGCATAATGATTAAAAAGTTATTTTACGTTACAGCTGTAATGAAATTAGTAAGGGAAATGCTGTATCATAAAGTAATTCTTTAAAATTTTATAAACTGGCGTGAAAGAAGTGTATCCTTAAACGACTGTTTTCGAAAATGAAATTGGAACGTTACGCTATGAGTGTAGATAAACTACTATTATCTACACTCATATTTTCATGTTATAATTTTGTGCCTATAATTTTCTCAACCTTGCTGGAAGTAAGCTGCGAATTAATTCTGTGGCCACGTTGAGGATTTCCAGCGGCGTGAAATTTACTGCACTATTTTCACAATTATCAATTTATTAGATTCAAACAAGTATTTACAAACACAAACAGCAACAATCAGTAAAATATTCTCTTTAACGGGCGATTAATGCACAGATAATGGCATAGTTCGGTATTCAGCCAATTACCCCCCTCCCCCCCCCCCGACCAGAAATTAAAAATAAAAGTGTTGAATTATTAAAAAGGTCTTTTTATGATACAGCTATAGCTATAATGAAAATAATATGAAAAATGCCGTACCATAATAGTAGTTTATGCACCTGACATATAAAAGGGGGTATTAAAACATGTGACACGAGTGTTTCAATACCTAATTATATGCAGTTACATACACTACTTTATCTACACTCATATTTTCATGTTAAAATTTCGTACCTATAATTTTCTCAACTTTGCTGGAAGTAAGCTGCGACTCAGTTCTGTAGTACCTACGCGTCGAGGATATCAAGCGGCGGGAAATTCACTTCACTACTTTCACATTTATCTATTTATTTGCTTCAAACAAGAAAAACATTCACAAACACTAATTACAACAATCAGAAAAAATATTCTGTTTAGCGGGAAAATAATTGCACACAAATATAAACAGAAAAATTTAAATTTTGAATTTGTGAAAGACATTTAGGTATTCAGCCTACATTTAGCCGTGTCTCGGCCCCCAACAAAAATTTAAAAAATAAGTGTTGCATAAAGATTAAAAAGTTATTTTACTTTACAGGTGTAATGAAAATAGTATGGGAAATGCTGTATCATAAAGTAATTTTATAAAAGTTTACAGATTGACGTGAAAAAAGTGTATCCTTAAACGACTGGTTTCGAATATAAAATTGGATTTAACGCTATAAGTGTAGATAAAATACTTTTTTTTTAAATTTGATACATAGGCGTGAAGAAAATTTTAACCTTAAACGACTGTTTTCAAGTATGTAATAGGAACATTAAGCTATAAGTGTAGATAAAGGTTCTTTGAGAGTTCTTTGATGGACGATCTCAACTTGTAATAAGTGACGATGAGGCCAAAGATAGGACGTGTGTCCTATCTTTGGCCTCATTGGTTACCTAGGACTTGGAACTCACTCACTTGCTATTGTTTTGAAAAACTTGTGGGGCTAAAATCTCCTGAAATCACAGTGAGAGCAAATCAGTAATGTAGGTCTGTTGTCTTTTAGACACTTAATTAAGTTTTGAGTTTTTTTACTGTTTTTTTTTCTGGTGACTTGCTTGCTAGTTTGACCTTCGTTTGGCTTGTTTGCTCGTTATTATAAATACAAATAAAATACTACTGAATGATTGACACTATGTTATCCTATTATCACACTCTCTTATTAGTTAAATAATAATATCGTTTGTATCATTTAACAAGAGCAGGAGGAGGATTAAAGGAAGGGATAAAGGCAGAATCCGAAAGAGGGTCAGAGGCGGTGGTTCCTGCCGGGTTGGTAGGTGAGATTAATATGATTTAATTTTAAAAATTACCTTTGTATTTTTTTCCGTTTATGAACATAATTATCTTGATTAGATTTCGCCACGGCCTACGTGAAACTGGGTCGCCACTCGCCAGTTTAATTTACGCGCCGGCTTTTATGCCAGTAGATTAATTGTTTAGTATGTAATGAATGAAGAGAACAAGCGCTTTAAGAAACACGCGGCCAACTCGGGTGATTAAGTGTCTCATTTAAATGCAGTCTCCCGGCGCGGACTTCTCAAACGCAAAGGGAGCGCGCCACTCGCGGAAAACGGAAGACGAGTCTCTTCACAAAAGGAAGGAGAGGTATTTAAATTAGCGTAGTCTCTGAAAAAGTGCACTAACAACATTAGCGGGTGGAACAATGGCAGGGCACACAAAGCATCGGAACACCCGACAGGCGCCCGCGGCGGCGCGTCCTCTGCGCATCCCGCACTAAACTTCCTCTAATGAATCAGACAACGCACGGAAAAACCAGCGCACCTTACAAATCAACCGCCCATTTATTTTGCCTGGGCGCAGTTGTAGGTAAGAACCGTTGTATCGTGCGGTAATGGGGCCGGAACTTGCATAGTTTAAACGCCAACAATAAAAACGGATTTCATGATATTGTATGCAATTACTATTTGGTTGGCATTTTAAATGTCCAGCAGGCGCTGGTATGGTTCAATCAGCGCCAGATTTAATAATCATATTTTGTGGTTAAATCTGTAACGTATTGTGTAGTAAATTTTGTCACACTACATAAAATCGAATGGCTAATTCGAATCGAGAGTGCCACTGTCGTAAGTTAACACCGTAACAAGGTTAATCCGCCGAAACAAATTAGGAACAACATTAATATATCCTCTGTATCCGGCAACTTCCCCGCAATAAGCAGAATGTATTAGTGTTATTTATCTTAGCTCGAGCGCCAACAAAGTTTTAATTGCAAGCGCCGATACAATTTGCGTACAAATGAATTTATTCGCTGAATCCGTAGTGCAATCGTGTGGAGCGCGGCTGGCGGCGCGGCGCGGCGCGGGCGCGCGGATTATCCGCGTGTGCAGACCCGCTAATTGCGGGTAACGAACGGCGCGCCGCCGCACGCCGCACGTCCCACGCCGCCACGCACGCATTGCATGCCCGACTATAACGTACACTTGTTGTGGTGATACAACACCGTTTCGACACTGTCGATTGCATTCCACGAATCGCCACCATGGGTGTTATTGTACTAAACACAAGCGCTAATTCATACAGACGTTTCCTAGTGAGAATATGGAATTTACAGCATTTATATCTTCATGCTGAATCTGTAATACTACTTCTATATTGGCTTCACAAATTTAAGAAAACTTTACGCGTGTAGAATTACACAGAACACGAAAATGGTGAACGGAGGTTGCATTCAGGCTTGCGGAACTGGCACAGCAGTCGGTATCCGGCCTAACAAAAGGGTGATAGCGGTACGTGCGTAAATCAAACGTCGCACAATAACAGCGCCTCCCGCGCCCACTGCGGCCCTCCAGCGCCGGCGGGGCCGGCGGGGCCGACGGAGCCTCCCCGGCTAACCAACGGTCGGCTCTCATAAATCTGCCATACTGAAATGTGCCCCGCTGCTGGCCAGCCGGGTGACGGACGCCGCGCCGCCGATATCTGTGCCAATAGGTTTTCAATGCCACAGTGGACACTGTTTCGATTCTGCTCGAGCCGGCCATATGTCAGCCGCACCCTACTCCTATCTGTTCCTATGTAATAGAAAGCCTTTTTTATGGCGACCCATTAATTTTTTGTGGAAAAAGTCCGGGACCTGCTTTTTGTTCCTTTTTAATACGGCGTATAAACAGATAGGCGGGGTTTATATATTTGAAATAGGATGCCGTGCCCCGGTTAATATGTTTGCCTCGCACATATAACTCTGCCGAGGTACAACAATGAAGCAGTCGGCGAGGCATTACGTTTCTCGTTCGGTGGTGCGATACCATCGCACTTCGCTCCATTCGCTGCAATTAACGCTGCACAATGACCATATAAATCTCCCCTGAATGCTCTGTTCGTTCTGTTAGGTATTCGTCGGCACAGTCCGGCGGCTTATGTGTACTCTGTGCTACAAACTGAAACGGTGTTACTAAATAATCGATAGTAACAATCCGCCTAATGGAGAAAGATAAACGGAAGCCGATTAATTACAGCGGTAAATAACGGCAATGTCGGTCAAATAAAGAGTTCGGGGAACTCCTGGAGGCAGGCATCGAGGGCGCTCTCTTTAATCTTACCTATACGTTTCAAGCCGAAGAACAAACAGCCGCGAGTTGAGATTACGCTCCGAATAAATCAATGTTACGACGCGTTAAAATATTTAAGCTCACGATTAATGCTCGGCGGTACGCGCGTCTTATCGAGCGCGCGCGCCGCCGCAGCTGTTTGCGCCGCGATCGCCGCCGGAACAGATGTATTAATCACCGCAAATCTACCAATACTTACAACCAGACAGAACAAATCTTTAACCATTATTTAATAAAACAAAATGTACCAAAAAATTTAAACTTTTTTTTATTAATTGACACTTTCACGTTAAAAAAATGTAGCATAGCTACGACGAACTCGTGTAACAATCAACGTTATGAGCAAATCCCTTTCGAATGAGTTACATCATGATAGCCCATAAATAACTGATTAACGACAAACCACTAAGATCAAGCGGAAGCTTATCGTATCCGAGTAATGTATCACAAAATTGCCATAGAAGTTTTACAAGGGCTCGTTAGGGGCGCCGTAACGATAACCGCAAGAGATAACTGTTTCTAATCAGACGTAATGACACCGCCCCGCGCCGCCGCCGCCGCCTAGCGTCGCCCGGCCTCGCGAGATCGCTTGTTTAATTTCATTAAGTAAATACGCAGAAAACCTTCGCGTATCTCATCGCCTCACTAATTTTATCACCATTTACAAAATGTCCCACCATGAATAAAGGAAAACTTGACGATTCTGTCCCCATCCAACAAACGGGACCTAGAATAAATTATTTTAAGTAATGAAAAAAGTATTTTCCGGGTAAGAAATAATATTGAAACTTCCACCGCTTATGTAATAAAGATGCAAAGGTCGCTGAATTAAATTCCGCTTCGATATTTATAAGAACTTTCCGAACCGACGAGGATGGGCGCTCCTGATATAACGATATACTGGCGGAAGTAATAAAATAAAACGATTTTACATCTCCAGGGGGAAACGAACGTTTTTGTCGAATGGGAAAAGTCGCGAGCGACTTCTCATTCCGCGATAAAATCGGGAACGTTTTACGACAATCTTCTATTCGATTACCGTTAAACAACAATCCTAAAACGAGTTTCTTTCACTTTCTTAATGCGTGCTGAATAAAGATGGGTCCTAGCTACGATCAATTAAAATTTCTAATGCCAATAAAATGTTGTGGCTTTTCGATTCGTTTTCTTCAATAGCACTGTTTCAGATCAGATGTTTGATATACTTATTATACTATTTTGCCAACTGTAGAAAATTTATTTTGAGATCCTTGATGGAATATCTGCTTTGAGTACGGGTTTTAAGAATAGTGTTATGCATGCAGTTGAGATTGGGCAACGGCTAGGACTTGCCGTTACTCATTATTGTTACACATAATGAAAACGGAATGATCCGAAACGTAGTTTATTTAACGACAGACACTTATGTTTCAAGCCCACAATTATCGTATGATTCCACTAAACCTTTACTAGATACCGCTACACAGGAGCGTAAGATAAAACTTTTTAGTGGGTAATAAAGAAATGGAGCGAGCGATCCTTCCGGTGGGTTTTATCTTCGGGATTTGGTGGAACGAGTGAATAAATCCGCGGCCTCTCACAAACTATTAGTGATTTAAAAGGGAATTGAGCGGGGGCGGTGTGCCGGCGCACGTCCCGCTGTTTGCAGGCGGCGAGGCGGCGAGGCGGCGAGAGCGCGGGCGGGCGGCGGAGACGGCGCGGCGCCGGCCCGGTGACCGCGGGGCCGCGCTGCGTCGCCGCATAATGAACTGGTCACGTAGCCACATTTCGTATTATTTCCCTGGGACGCGTCACGTGACTGGAATAAATGCGAGCGGCCGCCCGCCGCCGCCGGCCGCGGCCCGGCGCTCCTCGGACCCTCCACAAATAAACCGCTTTACGCACGATTCGCCGCCGGAGATTCATTATTCTAACTCTTGCTCACCGGCTCTGATAAATTGTATTTCGATTCATAAATTTTGGAGCTGAAATGTGTAAAAGTTCTGGACGGGCGGACCATTACAAATACAATAAACAGAACTGGCTCCTTTATTAGTAGTAATAATAAAACTCTATCATAGCAGTTAGCTACATGCATTAAATATTACGAGGCCACATTTTATTGGGAGCAAATGTTATGTTATTTATATATGACCAAACTATCGTGCGTTCGAACAGTAGGGTATATTTTTCAAAATTCAATAATTGCATTTGAAGAAATGAAAATATTGCATTATTCAATTAGGTATATTCCAATTATTTTCAACTGTCATACCAAGCTGTGCGGAGCTTGCGCCCGTCTAATAAGTGATGAATGTATTGTTTTCACAACCTACATATTTTCACTTTGAGCAGCATGTGGACCGTAGCAGACAGCTACGAAATGCTACGACTTTTCGTAGACTCAAGTGTATACTTAAACGCTGACAGCCAGCGAAATCACAGACATAAACTGTCATCTGTGGGTATAAGGCATATCAGTTTAGCCCTGGCTGGCAGTGACAGGACACGCCGCGGTTCTGCATTTATGTTTTATACAACCGAAGTGCATGAATCGCATGTGTTATGGGAGCCAATTAAAACTTTTCATCAGATATGTCTGCTCGTTTGTCACCGAGTTGTACACACAACACATCAAACAAAAAGTCGATTAAAATAGAACTGCTTCAATAACATTTTTCAATAATAAAAGGGAACATTTTCAGACCACGTAAAATGCCTTCCACGCATGAATATACGGAAAACTGTACGCACAGTATAATGATAATGCGTTCCAAAGACAACCTTAAAACAATTTTGATGATATACGCAAGTGGTGCAAAGTAATAAAGACATCACACAAGGCGCGGCGGCGAGCACTCACGGACCGCGGTATTAGAAGCGAGCGTAGCAGTTTATTGTGAGCCAGGCTGGCTCATAACTACCTACCCATTCTCCCTGGGATAATGTCGGACACAAGTAACGTTATGTTTATTTCAGACAAAGTCAGCTACATAAAGAGCTCACGTAGATAACGACGGTGCCCCAAATTATACCATATACGATCCCTTTAAAAGTATCCTCGCGTAATTCTCTGTTGCTACGCGAATTTCATATAGTATGGATCTATAAAATACGAGTATGTTAATCGTGCATTGTTACAGTGTAGTGGTGTGATGGTGTGGTACCTGGGGTTTCCGCGCAGCGCGGCGTGGTGCAGCGAGTTGAACCCGTTGACGTTGGTGAGAGTCATGTCGGCGCCGTGCTCCAGCAACAGCGTCAGCATGTCGTCGCGTTTCTTCGAGATCGCGTCGTGCAGCGGCGTGTCGCCCTCCGAGTCCTGGGAACGACACGAAACAAATCCCCCGTCTTTTATTCAGTTTACAAATAGCTAGTGTCAAGGCCCGAATCGCTAATCCGCGCTGGCGACGAGATGCCTGCGGATTCGAATCCTGCGCCAGCTGCGAAAACATGGGACTTCTGAATTATAAAGCACCGCCCGTCTCCGGTATCGCGACAATTTTCTAAAACATCAAACCGCCCGAATGAATAATTGAGGCGGCGGAGAAGGCGTTTAGGGCGTGGATTATGGCGACTTGCATAATTTATAAGCGTTTCAGAGTGGTTAAGACGAGCAGCGAAAGACGAGCGCCGAGGCTGCGGTGCGCTGGTGCCGGTGCCGCGGTGCGAGGCGACGCGGAAACGCGGCGAGTTCCGTAGTAGCGGCCGGCCGGGCGGCGCTGGCTGCCGCAAAAAGCGCGGCCACCGCGTCATTATCATAATCACCGCCGCCGCGCCGCGCCCGCTACCCGCGCGGTGCCGCCCAAGCCGTTTCGCTTTGTGAGCGTGCATTAAGAGCCCAGCGTTGTGCTCTGTCATTCCGCAATTAATTTGCAAGGGCCCGGCAGATGAGTGATTTTCATTTCTGTATAAGAAATGAATTGGGCATTCACTTTCGTGTGAAGCTGTTGGTGGGATACGTACCCCAATTATAATCAAGTGCTATAATTCACTACATTGAACCATGACGTACACAAATTCCAAATTAGCTGGCGACATCCCATTTGATCAGATGACATTAAATCAGTGGAGATCAGATGCAGACACGGGGTAATTCCGCGCAGGATAGCTCATTAAATATTAATCATATTGGCATATTATGGCTACCACGGCCATAACTCACATCGGCTAAACATGCTAATATGAGTTTAGCTTGAATTACTTGCCAACTACCACAAATGAGAAATAGCTATTATACATGTAGCTATCTGTGCTTTCATTTAGTTACGATTAGGATAAAGATAGAAGAATACAAGGTGGAATAAATATTTAATTTTTTAATGCAAAATGTACACACGACTTCGTACATACATTACAGTATGTAAACATAATAAACAATCTCATAAATAGAAGCCGAGATAAGGAAACGAGATTGTGTATGAGACACGAAGCTCCTTGCAAGCGTGCGCCAAAAATAAGTGTTGAGGCGGAATAAGAATTGTGATTTACGCGGCAATATCCGCAGGTGCAGCGCTGCAGCCGCGCGCCCGCCCTTATATCATAACAGCAAAGTTGACGACATCGTAAATAGCCTGATTCTAGAGTACCTCAATTTAAAACCATAACACGCGAGCGCCCCAATCACTACTTTTATGTCGCCATAAAATTTACGCAACCTAACGAATCCATGTGACTCGGACCTACTGAATTATTCTTCGTTATCCAATTACCTACGTACAAGGTACAGCGAAATATTTATACTGCCAGCTAGTATTGCTCTTAATAATTCTGATATCGTGACAAGTGCGCAAGCAGTTATCCAAATAAAAATTATAACAAGCAAAGGTAAATCGCGGGGTATTCCGAGGCTGTGTACTCTGATCATATAATAAAACAAAGAGAGGCACGCTGCCCAGACAATAACAACACAAAACAACAAGGTAATTACTCAAAGATAAGAACAACGCGTCGAGCACGAAAAGTGGGCGACCCTTGCGCGGCGGGCACCGAGCTCGCCAACCACGGAAATATTAAGATAGACCATTGCAAGCGACGTCTCATACTCGTACGTATTCTTTACTGTAGTTTCAAATCCTGCATACAATATTTGGATAATGGTATTCCGATTGGTTCTTCGAAGCAAGTTATGCTTTTTGGAGACAAATGTTTTTTAAGCAAAACCGAATATGTCACAGGGTTTCTCTGATCGCTACGAAACCGTCGGGCCCGAAGTGTAGCGGGTGGTGTTATCATTCCCAAACAGATATCTATTTACAATACAATGTGAGAGGGAAACGGTGTGTTGGGTACAGTAGAGAGTGCGAAGAATACCAATGGCTTATTTTGTACAAAACAGGATACATTGACCCCTCATTGAGACGATTAAATGATGGCATTGTCGCAGAGCGCCAGGCTCCTTACGCAGCAAGGGATCTGGGTTAATTTCCTGTATCACTATCTTACGTCACGGCTTTGTTACCAACCAAATATATAGCATTTGTCAAGTCAAAATAAACAAAATAGCTGGGTTAAGAGCCAAAACCGTATATAACAGGCTGATGGAAGATATCGCGCCTCCAGGAAACAACCTCACGTAAAAAATTCGTTAGCCTTGATTAAAACGCCGGTTCGCAGCATTAATACGGATGAACAAAAGACGAAAGGTTTATCTGCAGCTTGTGAAAAGGAAGCGGGCACACGGTTGGATGACCCTATATTTATACCTATACATTTGCTGCAGAACGAGTTATATTTGCATTATAAATTCGTGTTGAACAAAAACGGTTTTCATGAAACATAGCGGGCAACAGAACGGCAATTCATTACAGTAAATAAAAACTTAACGATCGGCGGCGCATTACGGTCCTTTATATGGTAACATTTGTTTTAAAATAAACTGTAAAAATACGGGAGCGGTGCTCAACGGCATCGAAGCGAGACTCCATCATTGACGAGGCAGAAAGAAAACAACTAATTGTTTAATTCCAAGCCATTAAGTCGAGTATTACGGGTGGATTATTCACGGGCCATATAGCGCGGCGGCATCGCGGGGCGCTCGCGGCTCCGCGGAGCCCCGCCCGGGTGACAGCAACGGACCTAGGCGTTGTATATATCAATGGACAAACAGCTTTTTTATTTGCTACAATTAAGTTTACCAGGTCTTCGACTGCAGAAGAATAAAAGCTGCTGTGTTAGTGTAATGGCATGCGAGGTTTTCTATCAAAACATGGTATCTTTTTCTTGTAAATTGTGGAATTGTGGCTTACGCGAAACTTAGTACTGATTTTGCTAAAGGCTCCCCAAGAAAGCAACGACACGTTCTAAAGAGATGGTCATTGACAGAGCTCCTGCACACGAGTGGCTCTTGCCGCCGTGACTGCTTCTCCGGAGTTTGTCCTTTCCGATATCTGTGATAACATCGGACAAGGGTGACAATACAGTCACGGGTACAAATCACTATCGGTGAAAATTTCATGTAATTTTCCCTTTCTTATTTTAGTAGCCTATGTATTGTAGGAACCGACGTCAGCCTTAGTAGGATCATATATAATAAGTAGCCTATTACTTTTCATAAAACAATAAAATGCACGATCAAATACATAGGTAGGTACAGATAAAATGCTTTACGGTACGTGCAATATTCACAAGAAATGAATATAACGTCACTTGCGGCAGGAATATCATTTAAGCGAAGCCACCGCCGATCCAAGTCTCATTTGAATACGATACATTACACACGACGAACACCTCGCCGAGTTCTAAATACCTGCGCCCGACATTTATCACTACGAGTAAGAGATACCCTCAAACAGCGATGTCGTTAGCGGGAAGAGGAATGTAGGCAATAAGATACATCCATAATATGGGGAGAGGTAGCTATATGTCCATTCGTAGAATCATCATCATTTCTTTGTTCAATTACAAAATAAAAAACGCGGCTAAAAGTTGGACTCTACCGATTTGCGATTGATAAATCTAAAAATTCGATTTATGTACCATCCATATTTCCAATTCAAAAACAAGCAACAAAATAAACAGTCAGACATACCTACCTCGCACGCTTGTCATACCGTGGAAATTTGCCAACACGGGACGTCCGGTGTACTTTATAAATTTATGGAAATTCGACACAAGATAAAAGTGTTTGTTGAACGTCGAAATTTAATGTGCGAGTGGTGTAACTGAATTAATTTGGCAGTCGGTATCAATAATAATTTGGGCGGGCTGAGCGCGCTAACTAGTGCGGAATCTGCACTAACAGGGTTCACCCTCATCAGCCGCCTTGATTGATTGTGCGGAAGTAAGCCCCGCAATCGCGCCGGGCCCGCGACACGGCTCACACGTGAGACCGATATAACAAACTAAAGAGAGTCAGCCTCATTCAGACCCACCAAATCCTCAGGAGTGGAGTCACGTATTGTAGGTGTTCCATTGTGGGGTGAAAAAGTTTTGTTTTCTCTATAAACATTTAGCTGCCTATCGCGGATAATGGAGCTACGATTCAGCCGATCTTATTTAATAAACAACACACTGTATAGGTATAGTAATAAATCCCTAAGGGTGACGTTGTTTGGGTTACGTACAAGTATACCACCCTGAAGATGATATCACCTATAGTAACCGATAACATTCTCAATATAATTATCCTATTGCGGTTTGACATGACACGATTTCTTGGGGCAGCACGAGAGTTCAGTCATGCTCTTTTAATTGTATTATCATACCAGCCTGGTTACCACGTTCTTTGAAAGTATCTATTTTCACACAGCTTCATTGCCAAACAACATTTTGTACAGGGAAAGAAATGAAACCCAACGAATAATTTCACGTTGGTTACCCAGATTGTGTGAACTCCATTACATTATTTTCTTTGGAGATATATCGATTCACTTTTCTACACCGATAAACCAGAGCCGATCGAACACAAGATGCGGTGAATTATTAACGAAATACGGTTGCAATTGTTAAGAAAAGTGTCAAAATTATGTTAAAACATAAATGCCATAAAATGATCTTTCCAATAAAGCTAGTTTTACTGATACTAAATAATTTGTGCTTGTTATATTTCAATTTAAAGTTCCCCGCCATTAAAAGAGCAGCATTTACTTACTTATTCATATAAAAGGAGATATGAGATACGAGTGTAGCGAAGTTTCGAAAAAAGACGACAACATCCTAGAGAGCTTCATAAATCCCACAGTCCATTAGTGTTCCAATATCTGAGGCACGCAGTTCTTTGTTATTCAACTGGTCTGAGGGAGCGGGCTCTGTGAGCACTCTGCTTTAGATATCGGAAAACGTTAATGTACTCGGCAAGATTTAGCGCTGAGAGCGCTGCGTTGCGCCACGTCCGCGGCTGCGAATACCTCCTTTCTACTCTACCAGTCAGCAGCTACAATTGAAAAACTTTAAATTACACCTGCATTCGGAATCTTAACGACTACAAAAAAAAAATACTCGCGCTAACGAATCGTCGATTACGCAATCAGTAAAGGTATTTTTATAGGAATTCATTATAAAGAGCACCGACCGACGCAGGCACTGACCGAGCGTACGATAAATAAATCGTCAGTTGCGTAAAATGTTCGGGGCCCGCATTTCCAATAACAGTTTGTGAAGTTTCAGCAGTAACATATAGGACGATCGGAAGGAAAATATTTATTATGAGAATATTGGCTATCGTGATTGGAGGGCTGGGCGGCGGCGGCAGGCGCGAGGGTTCCCGATCATTGCGAGCTATCGCTGCGGCCGCGGCGCAGGTGCCGGTAATGCCGCTCGAATCGAGCCAGGGGTCAAAAAGCTCGACTTAGCACCAATCTATTTTTGTACTTTCACCTTGCAACACTTTTTGTTCCTTCCCATTGTAATGTAACGACAGAATTCTTGTGTAAATGTTTAGTTACATAGTCACCGTATTCCATTGCTTCTTATTACGTCTTTTAGGTCATGTGTATTCATTTAACACATCAGTACACAGTAGTCATATGACAAATAAATACTTATTCGATATTCGCGTACTTAATTTGAAAGATAAAATAAATATAATATATATTAAAGATAAATAGGCATAAAAGCGGCACAAGTAATATCTAGGAAAATCGTTTACGAATTACAGACGCAGTTTCATCATTCTCGGAATGAAATATAAATAACACAGCGCACCGAAACCTTACGGATATTCCAATATATTAAATATAAAGGGCCGGCGGAGAAGAAAGAAACCATAAAATTTCAGGTGACGTTGGCCCTACCGTAAATTTATCGACAGGTCGTGGTAACAGGCAATAAGGGAAATATTTATGAAGTAGAACAGCCGCCTGCCCCCGCGATTTTCATTAGCTAATTATCAGGCAGCCGCGCGCAGCCATATCCCATTGGCATTTTCAATCAATTCCCTCCTCATTGTAATCTCTTTACTGTACATATACTGGCATCTACGCTGTATCGTCGAAAAACAGATTTTCAGTGTTCTACTGCAGATTGTATTGTTTTTAATAAGTATGTGCCAAAATCCGAGTACTGACAGAAAAGCTAAATGAATCAAAAGATATAATAGGACCACGCTTAGTCCGAATCAATTGACAGTGGTAGAAATTATAAACTGTGGATATGGCAATATCGATCGGATAATCTGTCCTTGTCAGTCATTGTCCATTATTATTTAGGCGATCCGCACACTGGAACGCAGCACCGTACAGTTGTGCGTGAGGTGCGTTAGTGCGTGACATAAAGTTATTTGAGCTGTCATCGGTTTCTATGGAAATTTCTCATAGTCGAACACACTGACAACGCATCCACGCGTGTTCGTGCGGATCCGTCGTTTTTTTTCTTTGCAACATTTGACACGGGCTGCGGGTCAGATAAGTTTTTGGCGCGGCACTTTCTACATAAAAAGGCGTCAAATAGGCCGCTGCTGTGAAATGAGGTCTTCAGGATTGTCAAATAGGTATTCCGTTACGTAGTTCTCAAATTACTTTTCGCCTAAATAATATAATTTTATGAAAAGATTATAACAATTTGGAGAATTTCTAAATTTTTTATTGTATATAAAACAATATAAAAATTATACATATTTTCAAATTTCGCCAGAATGAATGCTGCGCTCCAATGTACCAATCGCCTCAACAATATTTTTCCAAGTCTGTCAAATTCTTTGTTATGACTTTTATGAATGACGTTCTATGACGGATAAAAGACATGGCATTAGTTGCCATACAGAGATTTCTATTTTATTTTATTTTAAAAGCGATTCGGACTTAGCGTGGTCCTACTATAGTGTATGTGACTAGTTACGGTTGCTATAATAATATGTCAGTACTGGGCACCACAGATTACATTCGCAACGTCTACCTATCTCCGTGTAAGCAATTTTATCTGAAACTGCCGATCAATACAGATTTTGTTCTGTAACTTTTAATTTTATATCTATCTACAAAACATCAATTTAGAACGCAGTTAAGATCCTTCGTTTGGAACTGTAGGCACGAATCGTAAATATTAACATCAAAATAACAGACGGGATGTTTGCTCATTCGCCTGTTGTATAACAAATGGAAACGAATAGTTACGTATGGCATAACATATCAATGCTTACTTTTCCCGTCGTATTTTTCCATTAACATCTCATCCACATGGATAGAGCTTTTAACGAAATAATGGTAGCAGCAAACAAACGTCTCCCGCCAATGGGCATGGGTTTAATTGAACGCCTGTCGCAGCCATTACGTGCGGGGCTACAGACATTGACAGCGGCGGACATCCACTCGAATGGGATGCATCGGGCGAAGCGCTACGAGCCCGCAACTAGCTTACCAAAGCTCTTTCCCGAACTGAAGTTGGATTTTCCCAGTGACCGTAGTGTAAATGATCCATACTGCGATACGGCGAGCCACTTGGAAAGTCAGATGGCTACAGTGCGCCCGGGAAGCCAGCAAATCTTTCCGTGCACGTAGCGCTGTCTCTACAACAAAGTGGAACTCCTGTTTTCTTGTTACTATATGAAATCTGATGCGCGATGTCTTCGGGCGACAAAGGAATTCCATAAAAATATTTTAGGAAATATCATTCTTTCTGAATGTGACACGGCCAATAAATCCTATAATGGTGTCGTAAAATTTCGGCGGTATTATCTTGGGAAAACCCGGCTATTTTACATTCACCTGCGAGGTTTCCCTCCGCGTCCAATTTATGTTAGTGGGCACAAAACGAACGCTGACAAATGTGGAAATAAAATGAACATACGTTTTATCTCCACGTACCCGGAGTCGGTTTTGGGACGGCGAGGGCGCGGCCGGAGTCCTGCAGCCGTAGCGCCGCTACGTGCGGCGCCGGCGGCGCTACGCATCCTCTACGCTTCTACGAACATTCGTTCCGAGTTGGAACTGTTATTTTTACAGGTTAAAAATTTAAATTGGTTTCCGAATCATAAATAAAACTCGTGTAATGTTTTATATCGCCGAATATAAAAACTACATAAGCTTTTCGTAAATAACCAGCTACATAAAATAGCCGGTACTATTTCCGTCTGAAACCTCCCGGCATTTCTAGACCAGTGGTGCAGTTCTTGTGTACGCTACGACGACGGCAGACGAAACTAAGTGGAACTTTTCCCAGGTTGCCTCTCGTATAAAAAGAATTTTTAAGACGCTTACCGTTAAAACTACGAAACAGACCGTATCTGTTTCCTGCTTTTAACAAACAAATCGAATAAAACCAACGAACCGAATTGAAGAAGGCTAAATTCATTTTCTGAGGTACTGCAATTTCGTTAAACCTGTATATATAAATGGGAAACAATTAAAAACCATGTTCTATCAGGTGGGCTATTTGCTACTTTGTTTCTGAGTTGTATAAAAAAGTATAAAAAAAACAATTCAAAAACTTAAAATCATCTCTTTGTCGCGTAAAAAATAAGCTTATCACCACGCATTATTACGTATTCCGTGCGTTTAACAGCCGCTCGAAAATTCTGATCACATTCATGTGAGGTTGAAAAATGGGATCATATTCATATATAGTAGACTTAATTTATTAGGCGGCGTGCAAGGAGCTTAATTCACAAGGGGGTGGAAACATAATAAGGAGAAACGAGCGACATTTAATACAGGTGCGCGGGCCGCAGCCGTATAAAGTAGCTCGGGCCAGATAAACTCGGGCCCCGTCCCGCGGCGACGCGCCACTGATAACATCGCATATCGTAAAACTTTATTTACCACCTACCTACAATTTGTCATGTCACGGCACAACTTTGCAATACCCGCGTTCGCGTATTACATTAATATAAGCTGAATCTGAATGTAGGTATTGAATATTACATTTGTGTTAGGTTTGTTCAATTCAATTCATACGTGACAGTTCAATTAATCAGTAATGGGATAAATTATCTATGTAATAAAACCAACAACATGATAATAGTCATGGTTTTTATTCGTTTTGTTAGACATCTACAGAAATACACTTTTAAAATATAATTTACCAATTAACTTTACAAGATCAAAAGTGTCTACAGATCAAATACATTTTTGCCAATCAGTGAAAATCTGTTTTTTTATCTAAAAATATATGTACATCATGATTTTCATTAATTGGCAAGAAGATGCTTGATGTTTAGACAAGTTATATTTATTATACTTTTTAAAATATATTCATAAAACAAGACTTTTACTATAATATGACTAAAACGCGCTTTTGATTTGTCTAGGTCTAGTTAAAAGCTGTAAAAGATTATTGATAAAAAAAAATGGGTGTGGTGCTCAACTACAAACAATTTTTGAAGAAATTTAACTTATTTTGTTGTAATTATTCTACACTAACAGTTTTTAATGGAAGTACAATGCATGCAGTAGTCCCAGTAGACAAAAAATGTAAGTGTATAAAGATGCGCCAATATTTGAATATTTTACACTCCTCTCGAAATAATACTCTTTCAAGTGCCTACATTAATTTACTATAATAACGGAAAAGTGCTTTCGTGCACGGTGAGCTATTTCCCATAGTCCCAGAGTAATTACACGGGGCGGCGCAGCTCACAAAGGCCGAAAGAGTAGGACGTGCCGAGCTGGGGCCGGGCTGCCCGGCGCATCGGTAATATCGCACTAAACAGTTCTGAATATGCATTACGCTCTATAACAAAATGTGCATAATCAATACGCTTCGCATCAATTGAAAACCGATAATCAACAGCGGTACAACGAAATAGATAACTAAGTAAATTAAATTGAACGGCGGCGTACAGATAGAACAGGCAGAGATTGCAAAAGCTATAATGAGCGCTGAAGAGTGTGGGAGCACATAAGAGGCTTGCGTTCGGAGTGCGGCGCCGCCTCTCTAATGAAGCTGTAAAGGAGCGAGGAATGGGAAAACCGACACCGGCGCGCTGCACGCCACAGCTGCTGTTATTGTCATGAGCGCAGCAAAGAACCTTTCTATAAGGCAGCACAAACGTTAACTTAAAACTTTAGACATAACAAAGTTTGAGCTTGCAGATCTTAACTTTCCCCCGGCGTGGAAACAAAAACATTTTATCAATTTTGTTGACAAGCTTTTTTAAGATAATTTAATTTTCGAGTTTTAGTCTGTCAGAGTAGAATAATGTCTCGTCAATTCAAGTTGTTTACTAGTTTATCATATCAGTATGACAACTAGGATATATTCAAACTTGCATTTTTGCACCTCCTGTAGAAAAAAAATCCAGTATCCGCTTTCATTCAGTCGTAGATTGTTCAAAGCAATCTGTTCAAAAATGTCAATGCTGAAGCAGGATGGAAGAGAAAATGACTCAATTGGGAATAACTAAAAAGCAGATTCAGATCACGGGCGGGCCGCACTCGGGCGGCGACGCGGCCGGCGCTCGATATTCGGCTGATGGCCCCTGCGCCCGCCGCAGTCCGTACTTATAATCTAATATTCGCAATTTACGAGGATCGCAGGAGAGGCCCGCAGGGAGCCGTAGCACTGTCATCGCGCCGCCGTACCTGCCGGCTGCACTTACCCCAACGTTAACTCTATCGCTGTAGCTTTTTACGTTTTTTACGAGGCTAATGCCACTTACTTGGGAGAACTATGTTTGTTTATTCAAGACCCGAGTGGATGTAAAGCCGGACTGGTGTACACAAAAGTCTTAAAAGTACGGCCAAGTTAAACTGAACTGTACTGAAGCGATTCTGTTTTGGATAAATTCGTAATTCGGAGTGTGGATATGGATTCCCCTTTGTCATTAAACAAGACAATCGACTATGTTTTTATATAGATACTAAAAATTTGCAGTACTTTGTTACTCACTCACTCATTGTGCCTCTCATATAAAATGAGTTTAGTCCTCTTTTTAATCATTTCGTTTAGACGACACTGTCGGTGGTGTAATTTGTTTGAAAACGCAGCATCTGTTGCATAAATATCCGTAAATTAAGGAAACAGTGCATAAAAATTTAAAGATAAAATATAAATTTTACCTAGAATAAGGATATACCTCACATTTTACCTTTTAAAAAGTACCCAGTCACATTTTGCGTCGTGTTAAAAGTTCAAAATTCTTGGGCATTGTAAAAGACAAGTTGCAGTAAAGTCCCTAAACGCGCGACCCACCCGGTAAGTAGAGAAGGATGCTCTAACATTAAACTCGCTACGAGAACGAGCACTTGCGAAAAAGGAAGGTGGGCTCGTACACAACTATTTTCACAAATACCCTCACATATAGTGAGTAGTTGGGGTTAGTCACGTGTGTGGCCCGTTGGGTAAAACAAATCATGAATTATCTTATTTCGGACGAAACTACGATACAAAAGGTTAAATCCCAATGTGAATTTATATGATAAGGGCATAATTACATTGTTATTACAATAGTAAATCATGATTTGATGTATTTAAATATAGAATTAATAAATTAGTAATAATATTCATAATTTTGAATATTATAATCTAGACATCTTCAGGGCCAGACACAGTAGGCTGCAAAAAAAATGCTGTTGAATATAAAAACTTATTATTAAAATTATGTAATATACAACCAAACTTATTTGTGCGGCTTTATGTCGTTAGATTCTTTCAGAGCAAAATAAATTTAAACTAACGCAGCTTAATAAAAACGCAACGTATATCAAGCAAGAAATGTGGATTTATAGAAGGCCTTTTCATTTACCAAACTTAAGTATGGGAGACATACGAGCGACGGCCGCAATCTAGAGGGAAAATACACAAGCGAAAGATAAATGATGACACAGAAAATAACTATTACCAAAAGTACGGCTATTGTATGTGATGCTTCGATTGGCTACGAAATCCTGGGCACAAAGTCTCGGCCGGATCTCGTCACACTTAGGTAAATCTCCAATATCCGTCTTGATCGGCTCCAGGAAAGCCACACAATATGAACGAATAAAGCTACAGAATAAGGTTAAATACATACACACATGTTGTTGCTACAATATTATTTTCGACGGAGGTGGAATTCTGGATTCTTTGTATTTCGGACGCTGTACATAATGTATTTACATGACAGTAATATGTCCCAGTAATATCGTGTTTTAAAAACAAGTAGATAAAAACCTGATTAGATAATAAATAAAAACGTAATTTAAAAAAATAACAATATTTATTTTTGTTTTCGATGTTAAGTAGTATTTTAGTTCAGAACTTGTTTGGGCAAAATTAATTGAAACATCTGACCAGATTCAGATACTATATTGATAACAATAGTTACTGGTCATTTAGGTACATTATCATATAATTTCACAAAACATACTCTCATCTGTGCCCTCACACTACTATGATTAATATTGAATATGCATGTAGATGGGTAAGTAATAGTGACTATTTTTTATGTCCTACCCTGATTTCGCTATATTTTATTGCTTAGAGTTTACGTTAGTACTAGTATTCTGTGCTATTAGTTAGTTTACATAAGTGTTAATATTCTGTGCTTTAGTGTTGGTTCTTACTTACACACAACTTAGTACCTACTTATTTAGTGAAAAGTGTTAGATAAAGTATTCGTAACCGAAAATGGTATAGTTACCCGTTCAGTGCTTGTGGTGCCGAACCGAACATGGAATAGGGACACCGGGCTGGCCATACACATTTATTATAACTGTAAGCCGTATTAACTAGTGGATTTAGCCTTAACAGTGAACACACAAAATCAATACCTAAACAAATAGGCCGGTGGAAGTTACTGTAACCTTACAATACAGGTTATCCTAGTGTATGGGACAGTGCTTACATGGGTTGGGTACACTATTTTGTACATCATAAGTTATGAAATTATCCACTTGTTACTCATATTAAGTCCTTAGTTTGTAACACAACATAATGTTACCTATGTGTATAACTCAATACTCATGTAATTATAGCTACAATAAACTTTATATTAAATTATTATTATATTATGTCGTATAAAATAGTTAATAAACATGGTACGTATAAACCAAGTCAACACAACACCTTAAGCGTAACCGGCAATTAGCGCATACATATTCTGAACACCTAAGCGTAGTAGGTGTGGAGTGTGGACTGGACGTACCTACACAAATGAACGCAGGGGCACAACACAATAAGGCTCTGGCATATTTACTCAAATTTGAATAGGAACGTGAGGAGCCAGTGGGAGGTTACGTGACCGTTAATGGCGGCGCGGCGTGCCCGCAGCCAGCGCGGCTCCTCGGCCCAAATCGTTACTCCGAGCCCGGGGCGGGGAAAGATCTATAAATTACTGAAACGACAACTCGTTCCGCGCCAGATAAAGCTGCGCCGCAAAACAATGCTCCGGACGAATGCCTTAGTCGTTAGCAGGGAGAATCGTACATCTTTATGAACTGTTTACCCGACGAACACTGAATTGCATTTTGTAATTGTCGTGCTCCTTTGTGCGCACTATGTTTACAACTTATTTCTGTTCTCCGCCGCTACAGCATTAAAGATAAAACAAAACAGGTCCTTTAAATATTTACCTAGTCTAAAAGTCCAAGGCGAAATTGATGTGTGGAATTAAACGTGCTTCAAACTGTTTGATACAAAACTGAACTGTCGAGAAGAAGACCTATAAACGACCGTGTGGCATCAGATATAAATGCTATTTGTACATTTAATATTAATACAAATAATTTTCCATCACAGCTTTCTTTTGCCAAATTACTTTAGTAGGGTTCAAAGAGTCCTCCAAAGTAAACTGTTCCCTGTTTGCGGAGCTAGAAAAAATAAATACTTGCTGATAGCTCACGACTATCCTCAATTTTGTTTCGCGTTCAAAGGCGAACGTTTCTGAACTTCCAATAATTTAATAAAGAAAGTTTATTGGAGTTAGGGAAGCGTGCGTGGCTGGCACGCTCGCCGCAAAAAGCCGAAAACTTTGATTCAATTAAAACAGAAAGTTGGAGGAAGAAGTTACGAGCGCGGCCGAAAGTGTTCAGTGCGGTGACGCGCAAGGCGCAGCGCTGCCGGCCGCGCCGTGCGGCGGCACTAAATCAAAACTCCGCCGGAGCCGGCCGGGCTAATGTCGCCCCACGGACTCGCGTACTATTATTCTACCTACCACCTACTTCATGTATCAGATTACTAATCAACTGTAGTCTTATCATTCCGCAGAACAATCAATTCATTTATGCAAATGAAATTGCTAATCGGAACGCGAGCCGAAATCACCTGACCGGATTTCGGGGAAAAAAGTGCCGGCTCCGGTGGGACACGGGCGCGTAGCCTGCGAAAGTCGCTGGTGGGGAATAAGGGGTGACGAGCATTGTTATGCAAATTGAGGTCGTTATTTCGCTACGAGTGAGGAAAGAGCGCGACAGCGCCCCGCGGACGCCCGCCGCCGCCCGCGCACCGCGGAAGACGCTTTGCATAATTGGTAATACAAGTACCTAGATATCCCACTCGACTACTAGCCAACCGATACAATTGTGATGTTAACGAAACATGTTTAGTTAGCTAAAAGCGTGGCGCAGTGATGCTTCAATTAAACGAAACAAACGATATTCTATATTTGTCGTTCTTTAAAATTAACCCATGCTTGTTATAGGAAGTAATTGCCTAATATTATCGAACAATATTATCAGCTGTCGAGTAATTTAGACAAAATATATGCCAAAATAACAATAAAGATTGTGCCCATAACGCTCTAATCGAGTTTAAACGCCGTAGGAGATCATTATTCGCAGCCTAATCGGCTGAATTTTTCCCCGTCCTGGTAAAATTACTAAAGTTGTGGCCATCATATTCATATTTTGTCCGAATTATCCAATATAATAAGTTCCAAAAGAGTAAGAGACGACTTTTAAAAGGAAAAGTTCTGCGAAAGCACGTAATGGCTCATCCCGCTCACGATTCCTGCGCCCGAGGCAGAGCTGGCGGACCGGCAGCGTCAAATAAGTTTCTAATTGCTTATATTACCAAGTTATATTCGCTCTTCGAGGTAATTAAGTCAGGAACTTTAAACCACATTCACGTATTTTAATGGAACAGCACTGATATTTTTCTCGGCAAAGAGATAACTCTCAAAGAGATGCCTGTGGCGCGTTCGGTTCGCAAGGAAGAAAGAAATGTCTTATAGAGAATATTGCCACAAAGGCGTGTGTTCGCTCTGCAACTGTTTGACCACAGTGAGAGGAGCAGTGGAATGGAAGTCGTGAAAAATGCCCTTTTCTTTTTACGGCGAAGGTAAGCCCCACGGAACGGAGACAAAATGCCGGCGCGCGGGGCCGCAGCGGCGTGATATAAGTGGCGAGCGCGTGACACGGCGATGTGACCGCGCCGCTTTACGGTCCTTCCGACGCTATGAATAATTACCTGCATTGGAAAATACTCACACCGACTACAACAAACGTTAGCATAGCCGAAACTTTATTAACCTACTCATACTGTTTAAAAGATTTTAAGATGTTTAAAACGTTTGTAGGTCGCAAACATTTAGTTTAAGAAAGAAAAGGACCACAATGTATGATCAAAAACTCCAATAATAGTCAAAAATCTTGAAAATAAAGATTTTTCATGCTTACTCCATCTCCTAATCTCCACCACTAACCTCTTACACCTAAGCTCAGATAGCCCATAGATTATAGATATGCGACTTAAATAGAATTACTTCGTTCATAAGCATATATATTGGTCTACAGTAATTTATACGTATCGATTACTGGGACTGGGACCCACTACAATTAAAACACTGGCAACTTTAAACAACTCGCCTGGCGAGAAAAATGCTCGGTCTTATCTAAAAACGGGAGGACATAAAAAGAGAATAATGTAATGTTAAAGTGGGCAGACGGTTAGTTTCAAGAGATATGAAGGAAATGTGTATGCCATTCTTGCTTTCAAGTTGGCAATAACGCGGTGGATATGGAGCGTGGTGGTGGCGTTGCTGCGCCGTAAATTAGGCACCTCCGCGAGTGGGCGCCGGCGCGCGGCGGCGCGGGCGCGCGTGAGATACAGCGCTTTCTCAGACAGATCGCGTCGCTACCTACCACAGAATGTATAGGCAGTGAGGGCGCCGTTGGTTAGCACGTTATCGAGTACAAGAAAAATTCCAGTTTGTAGTGAAAATAGACGTTTATGAGACTTACAAAACGTTGGTCTGCCCGTGCAAAATTAGGCACAATTTTTTTGTGAACCAAACTTCTTTTCATAGCGATAATATTTACATGTCCCCTTGTGTGGGTTCAAAAAAATCCTCTTGGCAGTTTCGCTTTTCAGGCACATTATAGCCACAAAAGAGAAAAGTTATTTTAAAGTGGGTGTTTTAACGGTATTTCTTGGCCAGCGATTTTGGAATTAGGTGTTACTGACATGTTGATTCTGTTATTTTATAACAAACTGTTATTCTTAAAATTGCTTCCAAACCAAAACAATATTACCCATAAATAATATTTCGCTAGCCAGAACAAAATACAGACTACCAACATGATTGAACCACACTTCCGAAGGGTGGACTCTGGAAAATAACTTCTTAAAGAAAATACAAGAAAGCCTACCGAGTTTATCGGTCAGGGGAGTGTTTACGAGGCGAGGCCCTGAAATGAACAAACCAACTGTAAGCATAAAGATCTGGGTTCGGGAAATGGGTAACCATTCCCTAGTTCATCGTGGAGACTAACAAACGCTATTTTCATTTCCATTCCACTTTATGACGCTCATTTAAGTGTTGTACACCACGATCGTATGTATCTTCCTAGCTTGAAATTTGACTGTGCTCTGTTACATTTTGTAATTATTTGCATTGAAGTCACCCAGTTTATAACGTGCAACGAGGGGTTTCAGTAAACGAAACAAGGAAGGGTCAAGTAATAAACATAAAGTATAACAATGTATCGTCGTGCGTTTCGTGTCTGCGTGGGAACCGGTAAAAACTAGTCGGTATTCCCAAAGGGTAGCAATGGACACAATAGGGTGCGAGTTTGCGGCGGGCGCGCGGCGCGGGTACCGCTGGCGTTCGCAGGGAATTGCTCGGAAAAGGCAAAGTTACGTGCGCCCGAAAACTCTTGCCAACACCCGCTCCCCGAAACGAGGTCATATCCCGTCGATGCTGCAAAAGGTGTGACGACAAAGGCGCCTATATTTCATCTGTAACCATTCTAGGTCGTTACATTACTTTCTCGACATGTTTATACGGATCATCATTTACACACACACACCATTTAAAAATACTGGTTTAATATTTAGCTGGCGAAGACCACGGCTGGCTGGATAGCTGTCACAGTGCCTGCACATAAATTTAATCACGCGGCCGGCATTAGCACTGTTTCAGCAAACAGTGTCAGCCTATGTCGTATATCGCGTCATGCGGCGATGATATGTGTGTCAGATAATCTTCCTTGACTGAGGAATTTGCAATTGAATGGGTTTTATGTGATCGACCCACAAACAAGGGAGTCCACAAATGAACTCATGCATATAAATGCGTATCAGAAAACGTAGGAGCAGGAAGAATAACGCGCGGTCGTATTTTCATACGAAGCTATACAAAAGGAAATGTTTTTGACTCGTCTAACTGCGAGGGATGACACCTTTTAAAAAAATGTGTAAATACAAAGGCTCACGGGCGGGCGGGCGACGCGTCCGGATTGCGGGCGGGCGGCCGCGGCCGGCGGATACAAATTAAAACATTAACAATAGGTAATTCCCGCCAGGCTAACGAGCGCCGCGCCATTATCACCCGCCTATGTAACTCGATTATTTTATTGTTAATATCATAGAGAACATTTTTCAGCTGCGCAAACCGAATTGGGATTATTGGAAAAACAATTCGATTCCATGTAAATTGAGTTTGTCCATTCATTGGAACTTAATTGCAATCGTATTACTTCCGCCCTAATTAATGGTACCCCGGTGACACGGCAGAAAACCACTAAAACAGTGGGACGAAAAACGTACCAGTAGCTAAAGGAAAATGTGTAGGTATCCATAAAAACGGAGCGAGTTGGGAGACGGCGCTAATGAGAGCGCATAAAGCGTGACGTCGTAAAGCTGGCGCATTAAGCGTCCGCCGCCAGAAGCTGCCCGTAATCTATTCGTAGCTATTTTAATTAGCATCGTAGTTATAATAAAGCGGGGGTGAAGTTTTTGTACTATCTCCGGCGACGCTTCCACGGCGCATCCTTCCGGCCGAGGCAGGGGTGCCCGTTGACCTCAAGCAAAATTATTGGAAATACGAGAAACTGAGCGTAATGGTTACGTAGACACTTTTTTCATATCTATGGTATAGTTAATCTTTCTATCAAGAACACCGGATCACTTCCTTGATTTATTACTTAGGACGTACTTTAAGAGCCAGAGCATGAAAAATAATTTTTTGACGGACTAAGTCGCAATCAACCAACGATTGCCAAAGGTGCGCGTATTAATACCTCATTCAACCGCGTCTATTACAGCAAATAGCTTCCTCCAAACACAACACAGTAGGTAAAACATCCCCGTCGAAAGCAAAACAAACGGGTCGAGATAAATTAACGTCAGAAAAAGTGTTTTAGCGCAGCAATGTGACGTGGAGCTACGTTCCCGTGTACGAGAGTGGACATTAAAGTGGAAGATATCTGGGTGGGCTAAAGCTCGCCGGGAACGATAGTCGCCGCAATCGCCCCTCTAGTGCCTCTTGTTTCACGCAACGCCTGCGACTCTAGAGCCACAACAATACTCTTGGAGCATTTTACGGAAACCACGTAGCCCGCTCTCTCTGTACACGTATATATTTAGAGGTATTGTCACTACGAATACATGGTTTATGTAGCATGGGCACCGAAATAGTTTAGACTTCACGTGTTGTGTTATTCTAAGTTGTACAAATATTTGGTTAGGAGTTTGTTCAACCGTTTATGTTTTTGTGAAAGGCAGCAATATTTTTTCAGAAAATACAGTCGTTTCCAGAAAGTACTAGATACTAAATATAGATAAGTTAAATATTGGTTTTAGTCGTACTTTCAATTTTAAACTATATTATTCTAGTGGACCCGGCGCGACTTCGTTCGCGTACCTACTTTACCCCTACCCACCCCTTATTACGTGCTTATAGACCTTCCTCTTGAATCACTCAATCTATTGTTGAAAACCGCATTAAAATCCGTTGCGTAGTTTAAAAGATCTAAGTGTACATAGATACATAGGGACAGACGGCGGGAAGCGACTTGGTTTTATACTATGTATAGACAGCTAATATAAATGTAAATTAAAAGAAAATCCTAAGACACATTTAAAGCCATGTTTTACTGTGTCGAAAAGATATTTCTGTTCGCCAGATCGGACAGTAATGCTTGATATTAAAAAAGTTTCTCCTATGAGGACTGTCTTCCGAAAGCGGGGAATTCTGTACCAATTAAGACCGTGCTCAGTTTATCTCTTGGTGGACAATCAGCATGACATCTGACATTATACTATTCATTCTATTTCTGGTATATTATAAGACGAGTGTTAAAAGAATAGTACAATAATGATTTAAGTATGTGAGCGGTGTTCACTGAATAAAGCAAAAAATTCTAAAATTCTATGACACGAGACAATAATTCTATGAGACATAACATGCCGCGCCGCAGCACACCCCATTACCCGCCGAAGCGGACAGCCAGCACGACAATACACAAACCATAAACGCGACAACAACAACAAACTGTCACGGCGCTAAATCACGCTCGTATAGCCTCTGTAACTTGTCGCAGTTCACATAAATCTTTGTTACAGTTAACTTTGCCTTAATGCGCTGTCGTAGAACAAAAGCGAGCTAAAGGAGTTAGAATAAGTACCCGATATAAATAGAGATGGGGGATATTTGTCCGGCGAAATGTCGCACAGGTCAGGTGGCACGCGCTGAAAGCGTTGAAAGCGTTCATAAATTTGCAGGGGGCAGGCGCGGGCGGGCGCAGGTGCCGCGCGCGACTACCTTCCCTAGAAGCCTATTGCCGCACCTAAGGAACGTTACTTTATTATGATCCCCGCTGTTATGATGCCGCCTTGTTTTTTGACACAACTTTATGAGCCTGTCGTCACACGTAAATGACGATCCATACGAATTCATATCATGAATTCATGAATAGTTAACTGAAAAATATAGGCTAGGTGAGGTTTATTAAAAAACTCTATTTTTAGGTTACCACACATTCGCCTGCAATTGATTATGTTGAAAAGCGTGATTATATATTTTTCTTGTGAGATCATCCCATAATTTATTTTTTGTTTAAAATACAGAAACATTTTCTTCCTGCATTTTGTTTTCTCATTTCTTGTACCTTTAGGATGTGCTCCAATAATGTACCTAATATTATAAAATATATCCGATTCTGGCTGGTATAACAGGATCAAAGTTCGCGTAAGCAACGTGTGGCGGGCGGCAGGCGGCGTGCGGGCGCGGGGCGCGGGCGGCGCGGGCCGGAGCCTCGCCTAACGAAGTAAACAATCGACACAGACAATTCACGTCCGACGAGCTCTCTAACAGGGCACCTACAAGACAAAGCGCTGATGAATCTGATTAGGTATTTTGTTCCACTGGCTCCACTCGTTGAGCATTTCAAACTAATCAAATAGCGCACTGTGCTTTTATTCAGCCCGCTCGTCACGAAATGCTTTAAATTGAAAATAGGTACTGGCTGAGTATGATTCGATAAGGTTTGCCATTGTCAGGTAAAAGAAGTAACATAATAAGAACTATAGGTAATCTCCATTGTAAATAACATAAGGAATCTGATTCTAAAGTGTCGAAGTGTTGATGATCATATCAACGAGACGAAATAAGGAAACACTCCCTTGAATTCCCTTTCATACGAGTGCACAATTGCATTAAAAGAGCAGACAGCACGCATTACCATTTAAGGAGCATCCCGAATTCCTGGTGTTACTAAATTTGCTTTCCACAACAGTTGGAGGGAGTTGAACTATAATTTGTATCCATTCCACCTGCGGGTACCGCAGCTACATGCATATGAATTATTTGCACGGCGCGAGCGAGCTGTATCCGGGCGACGGCGCGTCGGCGGCGGAGTGGGCCGCATTCCGCGCGGCTCGCAGCTGCGGGCTCGGTTTCCCGCTCGCGAGCTCTCCAGCCGACGCGGCAAACACCGGGCGCGGGCGGCGCGCTGCCTGCATTCCGGCCTGCTGCCTCGATACAACACCTCCGCACTCGACGTTTTGTCGAGCCACGCAACGGCCGAGCTTCACGTACATCAAAATCGGACGCAAACAAAAAGAATGCTTTGACGCGCTATGTGTACAAAATGTAATCAATTTTGTCAACGTATCCTGTTAATAAATTGCATGAATGGCTATGGGAATAGTTCGCCGACGTTTAGTGGACTCTACATATAGGCAATGGAACTCGTGCGATAGTATATAGACTACAGCCAGCGGTATATTGGTATTCTCTATAACAAAGTTAGTGCAAGTTATATTGTGCGGCGAATTGTATTTCAACAGCTCGCGAATATAGAATACACGCACACAAAGGCCAACCTTTTTTTAGATATACGTTTTGCAATCTATACCCCTTTTTAAGCTTTGGGCGCATTTATAACTACCATTTTAGGAAATTTTTAGTATCATAACAAAATTTGAGGAGATTTATCCAAACAAACGAGGAAAAACACCCCTAACTTCTACAGATTCCCCACCTTACGACAGACGAAAGGAAACGTGAGAATGGCATGGTTATTTACGACTAGAATTTCCGGCGTGTTGTTAAGAAACTGCGGGGAACACAACTTCCAACTTACTGCTGTGAGCGTTGAAAATACACTGTAAAGCATACCTATCACATTAATATTTATCAACTGTTTTGACAATTCGATAAGTAAATGTGAAAATACCTGGTTAGGTAAACAAATATCGAGTGAATGTACCTTTAATTCTGTAAAACGTAGCGGGCAAATTGACCAGAACATCGAAGATACATTTTTATCAAGGGAGCGGGGTTGCAGGCGCTCCTGGGACATAAAACCTTACTTAGCGAGCCACAAATCCTCGTAACGTTAAGCCGAGATAAAACACTAAGCTCGCGGCACAACGAGGCGACGTTCAAATTTTTCACCTGCAGCCTGCGGAGGAGAATGTGTGCCGCGCGAGATATTACTCATACATGAATTATTACGCTCTATAATGAAACCTCCGCTAGCACATGAACCTTTTTAATTTTTCCCGAAATAAATCACATTCCTCCCGTTTAGAAGCGACGCGAAAGGCTCAAAACCACTTGCGATCGCGACTTTTAATGAACGATTCGCTGTTTGTTTGTTTGAGATATAGCCGTAACAATATAGACACGTCTACAAAAACACGTTCTATTGACAATTTATTATTGTGTTTCCTTTTAATTAAGTACAGAATTCTATTTTGTCGTTCAAATAGTGTGTACAAATAACAAAAGAAATCAATATCAATGAGCATTTAAAATCACGATGGATGGCTAAAACAAACACTGTTCGGCAAACAATTCCGAAAATACGCCAGCAAACTAAACAATTCGATTAAACATTCACACACAGTCAAATGTAGAATGCGGCTCTTTAAATGTAACTTGGAGCCATTAGAATTCTAATCTTAAGACATTACGCGACAGCGGCGGCGGCGCCGAAAATAACTGTGACCGTAATACGTCACGTGTTTGCAGTTCACTCGTTCCTCAGAGGTTTTCGGTGGCTACGCGGGCCCGCTGGAGATCAGCAAACAAGAGACGTGTAATAAAGACATTAATTCCGCTTTACGTGCAAATAACATAAATCAGACTGTAGCTCCTCCGCCGCAAGCCCCGCGCGGCCGCTCGGCAAATTAAACTCTTGTCATACGTCCTGCGCCCGGCGAAACCGCACCCGACGCGCCGGAACTAACTGGCTCAAGATATTGAAACTACTCGTATTCGCTTACTTACTTAGCTATCGACGATCGCAAATTCCATCGGTTGTGGGAAGAGAATGTTGAGCGGGAGACTAAAAGATGTTCGTGTGTGTTCATGACACAGGAAAATTAAAAAGCCTCTTTGCGAATATCCTACAAAGCGCTGCGTTGCACGGTCTCACTCAGAACAAAGAAAATCTAGGAACATATTAGAAATAATATTAGGACCACCGAAACTATATGCTATGCAGACTATGATGGCTATAAAGAATGAAAGGATACTGTGGAAAAAGGTCTAGATATATCGCAAGAGTAAATGGAAGTATTGGGAAGGGAAGATCGAGGAGTACGTATCACGATCAAATCGATGATATTTTTAAGAGAGGTCAGATTAAGCCTACCCTAAACCGACGACCATGTGAAAAGGTTGATAAATGTAGGAGATGTTGGAGAAGAGCTTGGTCAGGCCCATTGCAAGTGGAAAAATGTAGTCTGTGCATCTATGGGATAAAAGGCGTAAGTACGATTAAAGTCACTTTTCTCGTTTGTGACTATAATCTGGCTGAAAAGCGAAACTGCCAAGAGCATGTGAGGCCCCGGATTTTTACTTATAGAACACACACAAGAGGATATGTAAGAATTGGTTTTCCTAAACGTCTACTATCACTACAAAGTGTATTTTTTCTTGTACTCAATGACGTAAGATAACCTACGGCGCCTAAGTCTAAAAGCCATGTACGGCTTATGGCAGAAGCCAGGATCGTCCGCTAGGATGATGACGGTACGTAGGTACTAGCTGTTGGCCGCGACTTCGTGTAAAATTCGGTTAGGTATCCCGCGTGTCTGCGAGAAACAAATTTCATTATGGAGTAAATTATAGCCATTGTGTTATTCTGGGATATAAGCTACAACTCGCAACGCTGCAAAATTTCATAAAAATCTGTTCAGTAGTATTGCGCGAAGGAGTAAAGTAGTCTAAACATGTATTCTTGCAACCTATCGTTTTTATAATATCAATATATAACTAACTTATCATCGCATAAAAACCCTGCGCCTTTGCAATCGTCCTAGAATTATAAATATTCGAGAAAAACTAATAAATGTTAATAATCCAAAACTGAACATAATACCGCATATTTGAAAAGCAAATATTCCTCCCTATTAAACAACAACAATAATACACATAGCGCCGTACGAGTAGGTGCCTACCGGCCGCGGCTCCGACTCGGTTTCGAGGATTAACGAAAATTAGATTTCAATAAGACGCTTGAGTCGAGCGGGGAACAAATCTAAGTCAGAGCCGGGTAATGCGCAGACGGTCACGCTCCCCGCTCTAATGCAACGTCAGCAGCTCGCGGCGGCCCGCGCGCCGACGCTACACAAACCGAATATGTAATCCTAAGCTAAGTTAAATTACAAACGGCCCTGCATGAGACACCACTTAACTACATGTCTATGTACCGATATATAGTTGTACATGTATGTATAGTGTATCGCACGAAATCGTGTGTTTGAGGCTGTAGAACTATTTTAGAACCTATGTATCGCTGTAAGTATGAAAGTAAATTATTGGTACGCAGTTATTCTTTTTGGTAAACATCAATCGATTCGTTGCTTAATGAATTCATCATTATCATCATCATATCAGCCGGAAGACGCCCAACGCTGGGCATAGACATCTCCACAATCTTAATGATTTGGTCAGATTGAAATGCAGGAAATTAAAACAACATTTGATTCGTAATTGAACTTTAAATAATCGACAAATAAACGCCAATATTACCAAATAGAACGCAAAAATATTATTTGATTAGCAAGAATGACTATTTCGTTAGAAGAAAAATTGAAAAAGTTAAAAGTAGAGCTCGATCACGCGAACGGTAAGTACTATCTACAGAAATCTAATTGATTCTTACTACATTACGATGCCAAGGCGATTATTACTACATGGTCCCTTATTTTTGAGGGATATAATGTCGGATTAACTGTTATCTAACATGACATTTTGCAAATCTGGCATTCTGCTAAAATCTGTTCCATATTTTAGTACCTTTTTCAAAATGTTAGCAGCATTGTCTGTCGTTGTCGCCAACATTTAGTGTTGCCACAGTACTCAAAAGTATACTCGATCAGTCGAGTGTCGCATGCCGCACGCCCTCTTACCACCTAATTCTTTGTCTTGCTATTGCTAGATGGCCCTATTTCTAAATAGGTACATTTGTATAAACTATTATGGTTAATATACAATGAATAGCACAAAATATTTACTTAAATTAATAAGTACCAACATACTTAATAGGAATGGAATTACTTTGCACAAGAAGACTAACTATCCTACGCGTGTTGCGCGAAAGAGATACAACTTACGCGACAAAATGAGATGGGCTTATTTAGGATATAAATTATAGGTACTTAAAACTAACGAGGTGAACTGCACTGTGTTACGTCGTCACAGAAGTGGCTATTTGCTTAATTGTCTTTAAAAATCCGTCTGTTAGGTACATTAGTATTAATATTATGTGGTATACATATTACAAGTGGTACGTCACCCATACTAAATTTCTCTTAGCATTCTTTCATTTGTTTTTAAGTGTTTATTTGTAATATGGTTTATATTCTACTCTCCTAATCTTTGAAAGTCAGCGGAGATGTCTGTACTTGTCAACATACTTAATAGACCCCCTGTCTATCCGACATGTCTAAATATGTACTAAAAGATCAAACAAATTAAAATCTTGCATTCAGCGATTCTGAAAAAAGCGACAAAAGAATAAAACACTGACAATTCAGCAATATCACATTATTTGTTTACCATTTCGGTTCATTTTGTTGACCATAAGTTGCTGACCAATTAGTAAAAAATATATTGCGCATCCACACTCAAAATTCCTGCACAACATATACCACCAAAACATTCCGCAAAACTATTATTCATATATTTTTTACTGTAGATAGAGCACAGATCAGGCATGGTGAAAAAATATTCCAAACAAAAACAGGGAAAGCACAAAAAGAACGTTAAAACATAGAAAGCTGTTTCAGAACAAAAAAGGTCTCTTCCCAAATAAATTATTCCCCAATTCGGCCGTTTCGATTCAAATTGAAAGAGCATCGCTGTATAGAGATTTCTCTAGCCGCGAAGGCAGAGAGAATACAAATAGGCATATAAACGGAAATGAAATGGCTTCATGAATCGTATGGCCGAGGCACATCGCAGGACAGTTTATCACGGGAGGATAATACAAAGAGCGTGTGTTCAATAAAACAAATAAATACGAATATGTCACATCCAACTAGATACGCATCTGGGTTAAGATCGTAAAGCGAGGGCACCTTTATCTCCATACAAGTTTGTATCATATTCCCAATAACGGTCGACAAACTAGTTTGAATTATTTATTCACAGCATATTCGCACGCCTTTCACGTTCCCAATAGATATCTGGCATAACTCTCGGAGGGATGCCGCGAGCCCTGCGCAACAATAGCAGATTATCAAACAAAACGACGCAAATAGTCCTCGGAACACGAAAATAGGGCGCGGGTTAAGGGCTCGATGGATGGACGCGCCGAGCGTGGAATCAAAATTAGAGCTGGGACCTGCGGATTCCATTAGCCGTGTTATTGTATTATTAACGTGTATTTTTATTTGTTTAGCTATGTATATATCAATAACACTTGGACCTGTAAATTTACTACTTTAAAAAGTAGGTATGACAGAAAATGCATTAGGTATGTCAGCTCTACGGCAGCGTCTACAATCGGATCGTGTCTACAAGTAGGCATACCCCGGTCCACGGCTGTTGGTATATGTAAAATGCACAGGGTTTACAGCAACGTTCAATAGATCTACAAATGCGACTGGCAGAAAACGTAGTTTTAACGTACAGACGATCGCAAAGAGAAACTTGGACCTCGAGTCGCTTTGTAACATTTGACTTTTGCAAATTGGCTTTACCTGGTAACCGAGCACGTTTTCTATCTATCAGGTATAAAACAATTTGACAATGTTTACGTGGATAGAACTGATAAACCTACATCCAGTTAAGATTGAAGTATGTATTTATATTTTTGCACCATACGACAATTCTCTTATAGTGAGAACAGGCAATTCCACAACGAAACCAAACGCTGTTAATAGTATGGGGCGCCGGATAAATAGCGCGAAACCGAGTTTGCGTTGAAAAAATAAAGGCGCGACGACTCCCGAATAAATGAGAGCAGCGATAAACAGGAGGATCCGTTTCGAGCGGAGGGTCGATATCGAAATACATTATTCCCCGATCCAAGTGTTCCGATTCAAATTGAAAGAGCACCTCCAACATGAGATTTCTCAGGCGGCGAGTGGGCGCAGAATATAAATCGCCGCATAACCAGAAATGGAAGGGCTGTGAATTTCCGTTTCGTGGTGAGCGGCGCGCCTGTGTTTCGCTTTAATGATATTAAACAAATATTATATTATAAGCCATTGCAGCCCGCCTATCTGTTATATTCTGATTAAAGCAGTAGGTACTTAATTTAAAAGCAGCTCTAGCAGCTAGATAAAAAGACTCGAGACGGGAAAAATGTTCCCCATTGCCGGTAGTGGCGAAAAAGAAAAACTTGAACAGTGAAAGACTCGCTTAAGTTTAACGCAAATTAGATTTTAATGGGGACGCCGGCAATATTGACCGTTGGGTGAAGAACTTACTATTTAAAGCAGAAGTAAACTTTTACTACAGAACTAGGTAAGGGTTGTTTGTGTTTAAATAAAACATTAAAAAATAATTGAGCTGTGACTCCGTGAGAACCTGAGTATCGAAAACAATATTTCCTTCTTGAATACATCAAGTTATAGTATAGAGGAGGAATGGGAATTCGCCTCCCCTCATCGCGTATTCTGTCCAATTCGCAACACGCCCAGCCGATATTTACGTAACAGCCGCCAGTGCTGACTTCTGACACCGTCTTCTGTACTTCCTTACGGCAGCATTATGATAAACATCTAATACTGAGTGGATACACATAAAAAATCTGCAGCGCATACGTATCCCGCAGTGAAGGAAATCAAATTAGGATAATAGGTGTTTGTTATTGTTTTCGCACTCACAGGGGCTAGACAGTAAGTTATTTTTGAGTAAAAGTGCGTTGTGGCGCTTGTAAAAATAACGAAACAGCCGTGGTAGGTAAGTAAGATGTGGTGCAACCTTTGCAATTGTTTAGTTATAAAAAGGGTTTCTGATGTAACAATTAGTGACGACTGAGCAGACATAGAGGTCGTCATCATCATCTTCCTAGCGCTTATCCCAGCCTCTGCCAGGGTCCGCTTTCCTAAACATTCTTCCCCACTTCGCCCCGTTTCGGCATTCTCGCGTCGTAGGCCGTTGGCTCCCGCATCCGACTCAGCGATGTCGATCCATCGCTTCTTGGACCGCCCACGGGCTCTTTACTGATATAATAACGAAAACTAACGAAACTACCCGTGTTAGGTAAATAAGACGTGGTGCAAGATTGCACCCTTACAATTGTTAAGATTTTTTTAAACCACTAAGATCGCCAACAAGCTTACGGCCTGTCTGATGGAAATGAGTCACCGCAGCCTATGGACGTTTGCAACACCAGGGGCATAATATAAAGTTATATAAAAGGGTTTCTGATGTAACAATTAGTGCCGTCTGAGCAGCCATAGAGGTATTAAGTTGAATTGCTATGTCCTAGCGGCGGCGGCGGGCGAGTGGAGGCGGCCGGATCTGGATGGCGGCGGACGGCACTCTAACTTTATTAAGAGCGAGACGCCGTCGCTAATCAAGGTGACGCGCCTCACAATACCCTATTCAGATTTAAATAGCTTTACGCCCAATTGCGCTTCAATATGACTTCAGCTCTTTGGGATAGTGATTTCAATAAGCTAAGATTTTGGGGTAGGTATTATTATATTGGATGTCCCGCAATTGGTGTTCCATTCAATAATTTAGAGACAATCACGTAATTAATTTTCCGCAAGATGTATGCTATGCCTCCCGAATCATACAGGGGTAGGCAAAGACTATCGAGTACCACAAGCTACAACGCGTGTGTCAGGACACACCTCTTTTATCTCTTGAGGGTACTTTTGACTTGTCTTTAGTTTACCTAACTAAAATACCTCCTTTATTTTGAAATCAGTTACGGCCAAACTAGGTTTTCTTCAATAAATACTTAAGCCTCGAAGTTTAAATATCTACTTGCCAAAGCTTCAGCTCGAATTCATTTACATTACTTTAGCATAAAGTTTCAGCAACGCGTAATATTACCATTAACCGCCGCGTGGGAGACACTGCGTATAGAGTTTAATTATGTTGACACTATTCAGTTGACAAGTGGGAATTTCATCCATCATTACTATCCAAGTGTTTAACTAGCGAACAATCATCCTTCATCGGGAGTGGCTTTGAGTAAAGGCATCTAACACACGCGTTGCCATGCGAACAATGGCGCGCGACACGCGGGGCGCGGGCGGCGGGGGCAGGCCGCGCAAAGTTTGGCAATTATGGCGACCGCATGTCTGAGAGCGGCGCTACACTCATTACCGACGGGAACTCGACTCTCTAGATTAAAAGTCCCGGCGACATGGGTCCCGCAGAAAGCAGCGCCGCACCGTGCCGTCTGCCGCCGGGCATGCATTGTATTCCGTTCGGTTTTTGGTTCACAAAATAAACGCCTATAGGTACATTTCATGATTTACTGTTTAAGCAATTATGTCAGAGATTATTAAGGTTCTAGTGGACAAAAGCGTACGTTTCATATAGAAACAATGATCCATAAAGTAAACGTATTAGAATGATGTGATAGTTGAACTATCTTCCTTTCATAAGAGTTACATTTGATACGGACTAGTATATGATGACAAATGAGAAATTATAAATTGATGGACTATATAAATATTAGTAGCTAGTAGAAGAGCGGACCCTGGCAAGCAGATTAACCGCTAGCCGCTGAGCCGGGATTTTTCGTTAGGATGAGGATGAGGAGAATGTTGACGTCTATAGCATCTATACTCGTACATAGTCCCTGGACCCCACGGCCCAAGCGTATTTACGTCAAACGACGCAAATAGACTATCTTCGCTGGGACCAGCATATTTGTGCCGTTTGACGTTTTCTGCCGATGCGGCAGCGGAACCGGTATTAACACTCGTGAGTGGAACATGAGAAGGTGCAAGGGTATCGACGCAGGTTGCGTCCCAAACCAAATACCGACCAATTTAATTATATTCTAACCGTCATAATCATAAAAGTTATTTGACGTTCCCTAAACCAATTTTAGTAAATATATTGTCTTTATTTGTCCCTACAATGATTGAATTTATAAGAAAGCGACAAACCATATTTTAAGAGGTTTATGAAACGTCACTACAACTTTTACTTCATATTAATATGAAGTTTAAATTTAAATTTAACTTTTTCCCCCACAGCAATTTGAGACTTGCCGCCATTGTTCGGTCCCCCATTATTGTAAGATGTGCCCAGGTTTCCTTCAATGTAAACGTGGTATCAGTGGAAAACCCCATTGTAAAAACAATGAGTGAGTTTTGAACCAAAGTCACACGACGACTTCCGACTTTGTTCTAAACCAGTAAGTACATGATTTTTTGAGAATGTAATGTGGATGTAATATTGACCCCCAATTTTGGATTTTAGCTTTGAATATAATGTGTATGAGCGTGCGTTATGTTGAAGCAAATATTTTTTGTTATTATTCCTGGATTGTATTTTTTAATTTCTATCCAAGCTATCCAGGTTTTTACGAATAAAATCACTTTCAGGTTTCTTTGGATTGTTTTCTTTTATTCACTTGATTATTGTTTTGACTCAGAAGCAATATAATGACTCCAAGTGACATAACAACCCAAAACGTCCAACTTCAAACTACGCAACCCCAATTCGACATCGTAATACAGCTGCATTTTCTAAGAAAAACTTCCGTGCCTACTTTCAGCAAGTGTAAAGTTGCTAAAGTAAATATAATAAAATAAGAATAATCAATACCAAAGTTCTTGAAACTGTTCAATCTAAACGAAGATCACGAACAGAACAGTAGAGGTACGCGGTAGCAGCACGCTTTGAGCGACGCGAGTCGTTCACTTTAGTATTCCGTGAATACTAAGAGAGGTAAGAGAGGTTTTAAGAGAGGCAGGGCATAGCGGGGTTTCCCGTTCGGAGCCGCTCGACTGGGGAAGTACCTCCACCTTACAGAATACCGCAGCTAAACAATACTCTTGTAAATGGTATTCTGTTTCTGCAGGTGAGTAAGGTCTCCAGTGCTCCATGGGGTGGGGATTTGGGAAACCGTGGCTTTGGCAGTGGAGGGGCATTTGCCTTTTTGCTGCCAGAGAAACGTGTTATAGAGGTGAGCAACGCATTTGCGATACTCTTGGTATTGCTAATGTCTATAGGCAGTGGTGACCACTTTCCATCAGGTGGCCCACTAGCCTGTTTGTCTACCGTATGACAAAATAAACACAAGAAACAAGGTATGGTCCGTAACATTCAGTGATACACGTCCTTAAAGATCTAAAGCTGCAAAGCCTGCAAAGTATAGAAATCTAATTCTAGCATATATACAAGTAGTACATAGTTGTAGGGATGCACGTCTATAGGTCTTTAGAAGTTGCATTTAGGCGAATGGTCAAAGAAAGTGCACGACCTAATTCCGCTGGCCGTTTTCTGCCTTCGGGGCATAAGACGCGGATAAACATTCCGCTTATACGTCGTGGATATACCGGGCCTTTTTATGAAACACTGTGGAAGAGCTTTCTAATGCATAGACTAACCGCGGAGGCCGCGGACGAGTTGGCGATCTGATGGGAGGGTTCAAAATGGCGCGTGCAGGCAGCCAATATTTCTTATTACGGCTACTAAATCACAACTACAATACGATCATTGATGAGTTAGAAGTTTATTTATTTATTTTATTTATTTCCATACAGTTTAACAGCAATAAAATTTAGTTATAATTGTCGGGACACAACTGTAATTTTTCTAGTTCTACTTCTTTGTGGCTTCCGCTATGAGGTCATTATGCCAAAAAAAATAAAATGACACCAACACGTCATAAGAAATATAGCCGGTAAAATATAAAGAGATGTCTATTGAGTTTCCATAAATGACGATAAAATGCTTATTTTTAAAAACCAAGGTTATTTTACGTTACAGCTGTAATGAAATTAGTATGGGAAATGCTGTATCGAAAAGTAATTTTATCTACACTCATAGCATAATGTTCCAAATTCATATTCGAAAACAGTTGTTTAAGGATACACTTTTTTCACACCAGACTAAAATTTTAAAAAATACTTTATCTACACTCGTATCGTAATGTTTTAATTACATATTCGAAAACAGTCGTTTAAGGATACACTTTTTTCACGCCAGTCCTTAAAATTAAAAAAAAATACTTTTCGATACAGCATTTCCCATACTAATTTCATTACAGCTGTATCGTAAAATAACTTTTTAATAATTATGCAACACTTATATTTTTTAAATTCTTGTCGGGCGCCCGGACACGGTCAAATGTAGGCTGAATACCTAGATATCTTTAACAAATTCAAAGATCAAATTCAAAATTTAAATTTTTCTGTTTATATTCTGTGTAATTATTTTCCCGCTAATAAGAATATTTTTTGTAATTGTTGTAATTTGTGTTTGTGAATGTTTTTCTCTTATTTTAAGCAAATAAATAGATAAATATGAAATTAGTAAAGTGAATTTCCCGCCGCTTGATATCCTCGACGCGTAGATACAACAGAACTGACTCGCAGCTTACTTCCAGCAAACTTGAGAAAATTATAGGTACGATATTTTAACATAAAAATATGAGTGAAGATAAAGTAGTGTATGCAACTGCATATAATTAGGTATTAAAACACTCGTGTCAAACTATTCTCATGTTTTATTTAATACCCCCTTTTATATGACAGTTGCATAAACTACTATTTCGATATAGCATTTCCCATACTAATTTCATTACAGCTGTAACGTAAAATAACTTTTTAATGACTATGCATAACCTTTATTTTTTAAATTTTGATCTGGCGCCGAGATACGCCGAAATGAAGGCTGAATACCTAAATGTCTTTGACAAATTCAAAATTCAAATTTTCCTGTTTATATTTGTGTGTATATTTTGTTGTGTATGTTTATATTTTTTATATTTTCCCGATAAACAAAATATTTTTTCTAATTGTTGTAATTTGTATTTGTGAATGTTTTTTCTTGTTTGAAGAAAATAAATAGATAAATGTGAAAGTAGTGAAGTGAATTTCCCGCCGCTTGTTATCCTCGACGCGTAGATACAACAGAACTGACTTGCAGCTTACTTTCAGCAAAGTTGACAAAATTGTAGGTACGATATTTTAACATAAAATATGAGTGTAGATAAAGTAGTATATGTAACAGCATATAATTAGGTATTATATGACAGTTGCATAAACTACTATTTTTAAATTTTATAGACTGGCGTGAAAAAATTATATCCTTAAACAACTGTTTTCGAATATGAAATTGGAACATTACGCTATGAGTGTAGATAAATAAGCATTAAATTGCAGTGCCACCATCGACTGTGGAAAAGTCGATAAATAACAGCCTTCAATCCCTATTAAATTTTTCATTGTGCCCCAACAACTTCTAGCTCTAATTACCGTCAACCACCACCAATCCTGATTTTTTAAATGCTCACATCGACGCGAGCGCTCGCGGTCGCTACCTATCTCTTTCACACTCGTGGTATGTTGCTAGAGACAGAAGAGATATGCATTGGAAGGCGTAGAACGTAGATCTGTAAATCTCTATATTTATTTTAATTTTAGCCATTTCTGTCCCACTGCAGGGCAAAGGCCTCCCTTTCGATCTTCCACGACTCACGGTCGGATGCTTTCCTCGGTCAATCCTTAGAAAAGGCGTCCAACTCGTAAATCTCTTGGTACAAGAATATTTGTTAAATTATCCTACCGTTACGCCGATACAAATTGTGCGCTAACGTGACCATCTACCTAATTAGACGTTTGTATTTTTTGACACTGGGCACCTGACTCATTACATATTATGACATGTTTAGAACTTGTACCCGAAGTGTAAATTTAGATATCGTACGTCATTATAAACGTCACACACAACACTCGGAAACAGAGTACACCCGGAGTCAACCGATCCGACAAGCACCTCCGACGCGTTGATTCGGTTACGCCTAGACAACTCCCCGCTTACGTTAGGTCCACGGTCACTTGCCTGTCGTCAATTGCTAGGTATCACCTGTGCAGGACTTGACGACAACATATCTACTTTCAATGACCTGCGGGTAGTAAACGAAGGGGCGGCGTAATGTCTGGTTCGAGACGATGAAACGTAGGCGGAGAGACAGTAAGTTTACCGTCACCTAGCACTGCTATTCAGAAATGTCTCATTGGCGTATAAAGGAGAAGTGGATACGTGAGAAGTATACAAGTAATCCTCAGAAAGAACAGGAAATTAGACGGAAGCAGGGGCCGGGATTGACCGCTCGGATGATGATCACGATGACAAATAAACTCCTAACAAACTGATCTGCAAATTGAGATGCACGCAAAACTCCAAGGTAGCCCTTTTTCACAACTATATGCAGGTGGGTCCACCCGCTAAGATCCGTCCTGGCGCCAGCAAGTGCTTCTAGATCTCAGGGCTAGGGCTGGGCTAGTAAACGCGTATACGCATTTATGCGAATGAATGATGGCTGTGCCATAAATCGCCGTTGTCGGTGTGGGGTGGGTGGGTATGCTTCGGCCTTAAGGCGGCCAAAATGTCACCGCGTGTTTTCTTCCTAGATTCATATCAATGTCGTTTTAGGTTTAAAGATATATTTTATATAATACTCAAATAATGATTTTTTTTTAATTAGTTTTATTTTTATTAATCGTAGTTAAGTAAATCTCCACCAAGTGTGAAAATCGCCGATAATGTTAACCTGGAAACACGAATGCACGGCGAGACACAACAGCGTGCGGGCAGTATCCCATTAACATTTTCAACTAAACGTAAACGCGTCTCTTTCTCATAATGTAGTGAAAAGAAATACGGCATGCTATTTTCGACTGCAATTACGTTTACAAACCGGTTAAAAAGGCCCATGGTGGCCCTTTACGGTTAGAGCTCTTTCTCTAGCGCTTTCTCTTAGCTCGGCTAGAGCAGTTCATGGCGATCACAATGTGTGTGTATGCTCGTTTGCATTTTTACGTAAATCCAGCCTGTACGACGCCTGTAGCGCACTAACCTGCAAGCTAGGATGCACGGCGAGGTGCAACAGCGTCCGTACGACGCCCAGGTGGCTTTTATTCACGGCTATGTGCAGGGGGGTCTGCCGGCGGTGGTTTCTAGCATTCAAGTCCGCGCCGGCGCTGTCGAGCGCAAGCATCCAGCCTGTACGACGCCTGTAGCGCACTAACCTGCAAGCTAGGATGCACGGCGAGGTGCAACAGCGTCCGTACGACGCCCAGGTGGCTTTTATTCACGGCTATGCGCAGGGGGGTCTGCCGGCGGTGGTTCCTAGCATTCAAGTCCGCGCCGGCGCTGTCGAGCGCAAGCATCCAGCCTGTACGACGCCTGTAGCGCACTAACCTGCAAGCTAGGATGCACGGCGAGGTGCAACAGCGTCCGTACGACGCCCAGGTGGCTTTTATTCACGGCTATGCGCAGGGGGGTCTGCCGGCGGTGGTTCCTAGCATTCAAGTCCGCGCCGGCGCTGTCGAGCGCAAGCATCCAGCGTATACGACGCCCGTAGCGTACTAACCTGCAAACTAGGATGCACGGCGAGGTGCAACAGCGTCCGTACGACGCCCAGGTGGCCCTTGTTGACGGCTATGTGCAATGGTGTCTGTCGGCGGCGGTTCCTCGCATTGAGGTCGGCCCCGGCGCTGGCGAGCGCTCGCAGCGCGCCGGGCTCGTCCCCGAAGGCGGCGTGGTGCGCCGCGCGGTCCCCGTCGCGGTCCTCGGCGTCCACCATCGCGCCGCCGGCCACTAGGGCGCGGATCACCTCCACGTGCCCGTTCTGGGCGGCCGCCTGGGTGACACCAAACAAATTGGTTCTTTTTATTTGTCGTATGGCAGTATAGAAATATAGAAAAAAAATGAAAGTAAGATTATAAATAACTAATCGTGAAAATTCACACAGCGCCATCTAGCCCCAAACTAAGTAAAGCTTGTACTATGGGTGCTAGCTAACTGATATACTACTTATATACTTTTAAACACATACTTATTATACATAGAACATCCAGACCCGTAACAGAAATTAAAATTAATCATTTAAATATCTGCCCGGCCGGGAATCGAACCCGGGACCTCTTGCGTGGCTGACTGGCATGTTGACCACTGAACCACTCAGGTCGTCAAAGCTTGTCAAATGCTTTTAGGTTATTGAGAGCATCGCTCGAGAGGAACTTGAATTCTTCGGGTAGATAGATAATGTTTCACACTCGTAGTCCCTAAAATATCCTGCATTTTAATGCTATAGACACCGAGATCCAGAATAGAAATTAAACTCAAAAATTTTAATTAGGATTTTCGCGTTTTCAAAATTCAATAGATGGCGCTACTGAGAAGTACAGTCCGTTATCAGAATACTGCCGCACTATTAGATAGAAAAAACTGCTGTAAAACGATGAATCCATTTCAGCTAATGGCAGGACTATATTGACATCAGCAGTGCGATTCTCTAAAACGCATCCACACAACACAAGTTTACGTACAATCCGACTAGATTGGCAATCAAATTATCTCGTGTGGACGCTCCAAGGACGGACAATCAGATCGTAGCCAATTCAATAAGCAATCTGAATTTTGTGAGATATCGTATGGACGAGGTTTAAGATACGTAGGTGCGTTTTTAAGTTTGCGGAATGGGTAGGTAGGCCGTTAGTGAGGGTACCTTAGCGAGTTAAGCGGGTTATTCCTCTAAGGACCTCAGTCCTAGAACTATTATCGACAAAGCAACACAATCGGAAAGAAATTGAAAAATATGCAGAAAATCGAGCACCGCGCTGTTATAAAGTTCTTTACCAAACAAGAAAAATCGGTTCAAACCATACTGGAAGAGATGTCATCCGTTTACGGAGACTATTGTCTTGGTAAAACTATGCTTTACAAGTGGCATAGCCTCTTGAAACGAGGTTAAGACTCACTTGAAGACGACCCCGCCACCTAGGCGCGCTAGGCGGCCACCCCGGAAATCCTTCAAAAAGGTGAAAATGTATTGGAAGATGCAAGATTAAAGAAGAAACTGCTCGCAGAAATGGTCGAAGTATCAAATACAATTTTATTTTAACTATTTACAATCATTTTGGCATGATTAAAGTTAACGCAAGGTGCCACGAATGTTCACGCCACCTCAAAAATAACAGCGCATGGAGTGTTCTCGCGTGTTTTTGGACTACTGTAGACAAGGATACAGTACTGAGTCGGATTACTACTAGGGATGGAACTTGAGTCCATCACTATGTACCCGAGTGTAAACAGGACTCTATTCAGTTGTATAAAAAAGGCACACCACAACGTCGGCGAATCATGGCGACAGTCTTGACCCAAGAGGGGATTCTGTTAATAGATTATAAAGATAAAGGTGTCTAAATAACCGAAGACACCTACACTACCTACGTTCAATCTACGACAAAAGCTGTCCTTCTTGTGCACGACAACGCGCCTGTTCACAAGAAACGTGTTGCGCTGGCTGCCCTGCATAAGGTCGGCTTTGATACTTTGACTCACCCACCGGACTACAGTCCTGATCAGACTCTCTCAGAAGGAGTTTTTCAGGTAAAGAAGGACGCAATTTCAGCTTATTTTTGGGACAAGGACAAAAAAATTTTGCGAAGGTATACTTAAGCCCGTAATACACATACCAGTAGCTGGCATACTTGCATATTAGCTACTTGTATATGCAATCTACATTGGCATGCCTGTATCTGGCATGCAAGTAGATTGAACAACATTTGATTTACTGACATGCAACATGAGGGAGGGGACGCGAAGGGCTGCAAAACCGGCAGCTACAGTCGAGTTAATACCCGGCTGTGACAGGTACTGGCATGCCGGTAGCTGACGAATTGGCGCCATTGAGCTCCTTCACTGATTCCTTGAAAGACTAGATTTAAATGAATGAGTCGATGCATACTTTCATTCATAGTGATATTGACATTTTAGGCAACGCGTAGTGCTTGCTCTCAGATTGTGGGCAAATCATTACTCTCTCGTGAACTGGCATGTGTAAAGTCTTGCAAATACAGGCATGCAAGTACGTAAATTGTATGCAAGTTTTACTAGCAAGTGTGTGCACAGAGTGCTAGGTCCCATTTTACTGGCGTATGTATCTCGGGCTATAAGCTAATAATAGTTTTCGCGATTGCAAAATTAACGAGATAGCGTTACTGAGACGTAAGGTCTGCTGTCAAAATAAAGCCCGCGTCATTGGCTGTATATTCGTCATTTACAACAGTTGGTCCTGCCCAATAGCATTACAGTATTTTGAAAGATATGAAAAATATATTTTGGTGGCAAAAGAAAAATAAATTCGTATTTTTTATTTCCACCCCACATTCTGCGAACTTTTAATTAAAATTTGCATGTTGCTACGTGAACATTGCCAAGATCTGTCACATTTCATCGTTGCACTCACGGATGCTGTTGGTTTAGAGAATCGACCGGCTGACCTTACGTAGTCCACCTTACGTAGACCACAGTAGCGCCCTATTTTGGATTTTGGAATTAAAAGAAATATTGTTAAATATCTACCGAAAAAATTGTTACCGTTATTGGCAAATATTTGTCTACCGTCTAAACTGAAAATACCAGCGTACCTGCAGAGCCGTGTGCCCGCCGAAGACGCCATTAACATCGGCGGCGGCGTCGCGGTCGGCCCGCGCCAGGATGTCGGCGCAGCGCGCGGCGTCGCCGTTCGCCGCCGCCTTCACCAGCTCCTCGTTCGCGTCCCCGGTCACGTACGACTCGAACAGCTTCTTCAGGAGTGCCGAGAGACGCTCGCCTGCGTGGGAGATTGGTACGTTAATAAATAAATATTCGTGGACAAATTCACACAGCGCCATCTAGCCCCAAACTAAGCAAAGCTTGTACTATGGGTGCTAGATAACTGATATACTACTTCAATACTTTTAAATACATACTTATTACCCGGACACCCAGACCCGTAACAGAAATTAAAATTCATCATTTCAACATCTGCCCAATTACGTATCACTGTTACCAACAATACTCTGATTTCAGTGACTTAAATTGTTACTTTTGCGTTTACGTATCCTCGATTTTATGGGTTCAGTTGCTAACAAAGTTCCATTGCAATAAAGTGAAACTATTAAATCGATCATACGGAATCACAAAAGTAATAATTTCAATCATTGGACTCAGATAATTGTTGGCAACAGCGTTACGTAAGTAGCCTACTGTTCACTTCAAAAACGATAAAAGAATACCGGCCCTAATATTTATTTATTCATTCTTTGTACAACATTACTGTTAAAAACTAATGCGTTGCACGAATTAGGTAATAAATTACAGCTACTACACAAACGACTTATTACTTAATTTTCTTAAAATTATCCGAGAGCATTACAATTATTTTATAGAATATTCATTCGAGTACGGCAAACAGATCGCAGTCTGGTACCTCACGCAGTAATTTATCAAGTTGGATGCGTGCTTTTACCAGCGGAGAGTCAAAATGCGAAAAAGTTCGCACAGGCTCTACTACCGATCAATCGGTGACTGCGGGGATGCGTCAACAGTTTCAGAGTCCAAAGCGGAAGACCTTGGTCGACCTCGCTTCGCCAACGGTATTAGAAGGCACACCCTGTTAACAGGGGAACCTGACCAGATTGGATCATGGTTACACATTCAGTAGCCTGAATGTGCAGGTTTTATCACGATGTTTTCCCTCACCGTAAGAGAATCGGTTAGTGGTCGCCTATTGTATATAACTCAGTAAAGAGTCATTAATACATGGCGGCGGTGCGATTCGAACCTGGGACCTCTCGCTTACGAGTCGGACCCCTTAACCACTAGACCTCCAGACGCTATACCAAAGGAGGAAAGACGCTTCTTTCCTTCTTTGGTGTAGTTTCCCTATAGTTAACAAATTCCAAGTTTAAATGTCCCTGTTGTGTTTGTGTATGTATGGAATTATTTTCCTGCTAAACAGAATATTTTTTCTAATTGTTGTGTTGTTGTGTTTGTGAATATTTTTTCTTGTTTGAAGCAAATAAATAGAAAATGTGAAAGTAGTGAAGTGAATTTTGCGCCGCTTGATATGTTCGACGCGTAGGTAAATACTCGTATGAATGTAGATACAATAAATTCTTGTGTCAAACTATTATCACACTCGACTACGCCTCGTATGACAAACAGATCTTCATGTTTTAATACCTAATTATATGCGAGTTGCATAAACTTATATTACCACTTTAAGGTGGTACGTTTTTCATATTAGTTTTATGTAACCTTTTATGTACAATATTTCAAAGGTTTGACGTTTTAGATTCAATGTGCAATTGGACGTTTGTAGCGTGAAATGAATTTCTACGTGTTAATAATATAAAACAAATCAATGAAAAAGAAAAATAATAAATCCACAAAACAAAGCCATCTAGCGATGAATTGTGTTTTCTTCGATTTAACTGCTTTATTTTATATCATTAATCAGAAAGCTATTTGGCGCACAATTGCATACATTTATTTACAAACGGTCTTATTAATAAAATGTTATGGGAGGTTTATGCTAGCTAAAATGTGGTTCTTGAACAACATTATTCATAAACGGATAATAGCGCTAAAATGCTCATTATCGGCTTCATAATTTATAACAAAAATATTACATGGCTCAGCGGACCCGGTTTGCTTGATTGTGATTGGCTCGTGACTTCATTTTTAATTTTTATCCTAAAGGGGATAGGCAAAGGGGATACATAAATACAGCCATGACTTCTATCATTTTTTCCCTTTTTGATAGTAACTAAACGATAAGTTTGAATCGTCTGAGGGACAGGAACTCATTTACAAGTTGGCACGAACGAGGGTTAAAGCGGCACAGGCGGTAACCTGTTATGCGATGACCGCACGGCAAAGGAGAAATGGCGTTCGTCCACGTTCCACGAGCTGCTAAACAAGCAGCTCAAAGAGGTGCAGCCACCGGACCTCCCTCCGAATCAAGGACTTGTGTCACGGTAACGCCTGAAGAAGTCGAAACCGCTCTTCGCCGCATGAAAAATCGGAAAGCTGTCGGACCCGATGGAGTCCCTATTGAGGCGTGGAAATCGATGGGCTCTCATGGTGTGAGTGTCCTAACCGATCTTTATAACCGCATCCTCCTTACCGGGAAGATATCCAACTAATGGAGGCTGAGTATAATTATTCCAGTTTACAAAGGCAAGGGCTTGGTGCAGGAGTGCAGTAACTACCGCGATATAAAGGGGATGTCTCACAATGTGGGCATTGCAGTCCAAGTCGGTGCCTGAGGCCTATATTGACATTATCTGAGACATGTACCACGATTCCGATTCAATAGTGAAGATTGCTGTTGGTGACACCGACCCGTTCCCTAATACCGTTAAGGTATATCAGGGCTCTGTGCTCAGCCCACTTCTATTCAACTTGATATTAGACGTACTGTCAGACAGCATCCGAGATTACCATGAGCTGCATCCGTGGGTGCTCATGTATGCTGACGATATCGCGCTGATAGACTTAAACAAGGGGCGACTAGTCCAACGTGTAAAAAAGTGTAAGGCGTCACTTGAGAACAGCGATCTGAAGATTAATGTGGCGAAGATAGACTACATGGCCTGCAACAGTGTAGATCCCCTACCTCTGCGCATAGGCGAAGATGAAATAAAGCGCACAGATCAGGCCAGATACCTGGGATCTGTACTTAGCGCAACCGGGGACATCGATAGCGACGTTACAGCCCGAATATCCGCAGCTTGGGCCAAACGGCGGGAGGTGACAGGTGTCATTTGTGACCCTAAAATGCCGATAAAGCCGAAGGGATAGGTCTATAAGACCATCATTAAACCTGCTCTCCTATAAGGCAGCGAGACTTGGCCCCTACTAGAGCGACACAAGCAGGAGCTGCGCGTCACGGAAATGAAGATGCTGCGGAGCATGTGTGGAGTGTCACGAAGGATCGCGTTCGAAACACCCACATTCGGGGTAGCCTTGGCGCCCGTGACATCGTAGATAAGCTGCAAAAGTGCCGTCTTCGATGGTATGACCACGTCTTGCGCAGACCGGCAAAATACGCGGGGAACAAATGTCTGGCCATGCTACCCCCGCCAGGTACGGAAAGAAGAGGACGGCCCAAGAAGCGATGGCTTAACGTCGTCAAGAATGACATGCATGCCAACAAGCTCACCACCAAGGATGCTGAAAACCGAGCGAAGTGGGCCAGGAAGAGTAGGAGGGCGGACCCTAAGCCCTCGCGTGCCGCTCGGGAGCGCAACCGGGACATAACGCCGAAATAATGACGATGAAACTTTTTTTTGAGACTTGGCGTAAAGCGATTTTATATTTTTGTCTGTAATTTCATCAGAGCGTCAACATGTTGATGCCAATCTGTATTTTATCAGACCCCTATAGAACGTTTATGAATAAGGAATTTTAAAATACGTTTAAAGGCCTAATGTGATGGCAAAATCACTAGCTACAGTTTAGCGGAAGCAATAACATAAAAAGAAAAGTGTTTTAGCTAATGAACATTATAAACCTACTATAAGGTATTTTTAAGAATAAGACCGTAAGAGTATAAAGGATAATATAATTACAAATACAGACCCCATGCATGCCCATACATGCACATGCTTTACGTTAGGATTCATAATGCCGTGACGTTGCGACTTGCGACTCATCCGACTCCGCGAAACCCAGTGGTTGATCAATAACAGTTTGGGTTCGGGAGCCGTTTGAGACTCCGTGGCGGTATAATGAATGAAAATACTTAATTGCTTATTTCACAATAATGTTCTTATTTATTATTTCAGACCTTCACAACTTTTACCTGAGGAGTTTCCTGGTATGCAGCCGTCTGACGAAGCGACCTTGGTGACCGCGTTCGGATTGTAGGTCCATGAGGTGTTGCAGACCTCCACTTTGAGGTCGTTGTCGTGGTATATCTGCTGGACGCGCCCGATTTTACCCAGCGTCTGCGGATGCAACGAACAACACATCAATGGCAAAATCTCTTTGATAAATGGAAGTATTTTTGTTTCACGTATAATAAAGCGACATTACTTGTATTAGGAGTGTATGTTTGAAATTCCAAAAAAGAAGGCAACACAAATGCCATCATGACTCAATATCGTAATTTATAATAAACTTCATTTTTGAAATCGGTTAAAATGAATGTAAACTCCGAAAGAGTAGGTAATATTCAATTACTTTTCATGTACACTTCATCGCACATGTCATCGGGTTTATTACCACGGTTAGTATTGTTTTCACTTCGATATTTCGACGCATGTGCGATGAAAGTGTAGTGAATAACCACGAACCTATATTACTTGTCAAGTATATTCATTTGCCGTAGAAAGAAGAAGAGAGACCACGACTCTCGTTCTGGCTCATACTCATTTCTGGAGTTTATGGGATGCTGCTAGAGTTTATGGGATGTTGATGATGGGTACCTTTGCACCGGGATAGGCAAAGAGTGGGGAGAGTGGTTTTATTTCGATTTCTTTTTACATGTTTAACAAAAATTTGACTGTAAACTGAATAAAATTATATTTCCATTCTTATATTTGTTTTTATACATTGTTTAGATTACTTACTTATTTAAGTATGTATCATCACAATAATCAACTCAACACAAAATTATGCAGTCTGCTCCCAATGTTCATAATAATAGGTACCTAATACAATTCAACCTTTGGACAAACTCAAACTTCAAGTTTTTCGCTGGGGACCCTGAGACCAGTTGAACAGTCTTGGTAGTCAGGGAAAATATTTATAAATATTCAGTCAAACTACAGTAGTCGCCTCGCCTCTTTGAGTCAAGGAAAACATTTTCAATACGTTACGTCAGATTTAAATATATAAAGATGTGTAAATAATTTATATGAATTACGAACAGTAGGAAAACCTTGAATTAAATGTGTAACCATTCAAAGGTTTGAATTAATACTACACCTACACATTAACAGTCTATAAAAGTTAATTGTTTGACCTGAGCCACCTCCACGTTGGCGGGGGGTATATGCATAATATCCTTGCTTGGCAGGCGGGGATTGGTTTTTTATTATAGAACGGCAAACGAGCAACCGGGTCACCTGTTGGAAAGTTAGTGGGTTGGAGATCATGGTGTCGAAAATAATCAACAGAAAATGCTGATGCCCATTTTCTGATTTACGGCTATACGAATTAGATGGTCTGTCGAATGACACCCGTTTTTGAATGGGGTTGACGCTACATTCTACTCTGGCAGCCACCACGTGACAAAAAAACTACACGCACAGCCTTATTATCAAGCCTGTCCCTTAGGGCAGCCACAGCACACTTGCTATAGTCCTGACAAACCTGGAGCCGTATTTCTGAATCGTTCCAATTAGATTCGAATGTGAATTAGCTAGCTATCTCATTCATACCCGTGTAAGTGGTGATGAGTGTGATAGAAAGATAGCTAATTTACATCCAACAATTCGTATGGTTCAAAAATAAAGCGTCTGGTTTCTAGAATATTCATCACTCCAGGCCTGATCTTTCTTTAAAATATTATATGATTTCTAATTGTATCAAACAAACCTTCCGATCCAGTATATTGAGAGAAAAGAGAGAGTTTAGTTTGTGTTATGGGTCCCTCCCAACATCCAACAAGACTTATAGGCTCCTGGAGGAAGCTGCTCTGGCTACTTCAGTGCGCCCTACACATCACACCATACCACATCCCCACATAGGACCAACTTAGAGTCCAAATGCGGAAAAGGGAGCCCAATAGCCCACAACCTAAGTTTGTGTTACATGGCGAGACAGAGAAAGGTCCAATAAGTAATTTTACCTAGAACATTTCATCCCAAAAGGCATTGCAGTTTAGCGGAGAAGGATAAGGTAGCCGCCCATTTTAGCAAGCAAAGGTGTGAAGGTGGAAGAGAGTTATTACCAACCTGGCCGGGTGTTGTGAGTGCTGTGACCAAAGGGCCAACAGATGATCGTTGGAAGTAGTATTTCTCTAGATGCTTGCCGTCTCGTGTTCGTGTACCCGTAATGTGAGTATTGTTGAATTTCCTATTCAAGAGATAGATGTCGCTACACACTCACCGGCGCCATAGCCTCGGCCCACTCGCCGTGGCCGCGCTGCAAGGCCTTCACGCGCTCCTGGTCCCCGCAGACCTGCACCAGGTCGCCCACAGCGAACCCGGCGCCGCTCGCGCCCGCGCCGCCGGACGCCGACGCGCTCACTTGCCCGCCGCACACCTGACACACGATTTTGGATCTTATTTCGATATCGTTGACATACACTTTCCATTGACAATGATAATGGCATATCGATATGTGAAGCTTATGCAAGATTGATTACGATAGAACTAGGCGCGGATCCAGGATTTGGTTGAGGGGGGGCCAAAAGTCAAAATTATAGGTATCAATCATAAGCGAGTAAAAATTTGTCATTTTTAATAGGGTGATCAATAAACGAATTTTGGGTTTATAGCCTGGGGGAGAACAACGAATGTATAAGGGAGCGGAGCGAGCAAGACATTTTTGACATTTTGGGTCTTAAAAGTTGGAGTGATCAATGAATGAGCCACCGGAGCAAGAGAGGTAGGGCATAGCGGGGTATCTCGTTCGAATTGGACCCGCCCGACTGGGGAAGTACCTCCACCTTACAGAATATCGCAGCTAAATAATACTCTTTTAAATAGTATTGTGTTTCTGCCGGTGAGTAAGGTTTCCAGTGCTCCATGGGGTGGGGATTTGGGGAACCGTGGCTTTGGCAGTGGAGTGGCATTTGCTTTTTGCTGCCAGAGCAACGTGTTATAGAGGTGGGCAACGCATTAGCGATACTCTTGGTGTTGCTAATGTGTATAGGCAGTGGTGACCACTTTCCATCAGGTGGCCCGCTGGCCTGTTTGCCTACCGTATGACATTAAAAAAAAAAAAAAAAAGGTCGACAGTTTTGACGTTTCAGGTTCGCAATTTCAAAACGTTTAACATTATAGTTTTTAAAAACGCATAAGCGCATTCGAGTAAACGAATAAGCGAGAGACGCTAGCTCGAAATTTTGGACATGAGTTGTTCTAAAATGCTGGAGTGATTGATAAAATTAACAAAATATTTGAGCGAGCTCGGAATTTTTCGCCTTTTGGCTCATAAAACCGTGGGCGATTATGAGTCAGAATCGGGGCTCAAGGGGGAGGCACTTGCACCCATTGCCCCCCCCCCCCCCCTGGATCCGCGCCTGGATAGAACTATCGCTATCAATTAATTATAGTGTGACTAGTTTTCCGCCTGCAGCTTCGTTCGCGTAGACTATTGTACCTATATCTTGTGCGCTTGCGAGTGGAAGGGAATAAAAAGTACCCCGATGTCAATATCTGCTCGGCTAGGCATCTAACCCGGGACCTCTTACGTAGCATGTTGACCACTGACCCATGCAGTTCGACATCGACACACTTGTATGATATACATTATTATTATATTAAAATAAACTCTGAAAAAGACAATAATCTAGATTCTAGATACATACAATAATGTTACCCAAAAAATGACTAACCTTTGTTAGTACAGCAGGATTAAATGTCCATCGGTTACCACTAGGGTAGGTAACAACAATATCATGGTCCTCATCAATGCCAACAACACTGCCCGTTGTACCGAGACATTCAAACATGCCATCAGTCCAACCTCCATGTCCATGTTGCAGTGATTGCACTATCTCCAAGTCTAGGTCCACATTAACCTGAAGAATTATAGAATATATGTATTAATAAAGTATTCACATCTATATCTTTATAGGTGTAAAGTAATGAAACAACTAATGAACTGTTTAATTATATTTTTTTCATTTAATTTTAAGAATTTCGTGCTGTGTGTTTGAGTGTAATAAATGTGTTTTACTTTACTTACTTACTACTTACTTAAACAAGCCTTATGTGAATTCTAATAAGAAGGTTAAGTTCTAAATTGATTTCAACTGATTGAACCACAATTTATTATATGTATAATTACAGGTGTAGATCAAATATATTATTATCCATTATCAATTTGTAAACATCAGTTATATAGTGAAGTATGGATGTCCAGACCAGTAGGCCTAGCACAAGTTGCTCTCGCGCGCGATAAGCGAGAAAAAGCGCGACATAGGTATTGCTATCTCTTTCGTCTTAGTATTGAGAGAAAGAGACAAACGCTCTCTCGCGGCGCGAGCTTTGTCGCGGACACACTTGTGCTAGGGCTACAGTATCCACTGGTAACAAAAATAATAAATAAAATCTTACATTATCACCAACTTGTAAACCATGAGGCCCAGTGCGCCCTGGTCCCATTTCTCCCAATAGTGGTAAATGCTCCTTGTAAACATTCTGCCCCTTAACATCATTCACAACCTAGAAAAGGTAGATTGACAATACATTACAATCATTAATAGAGGAAAAATGAACAGCTTATTTTAAGGAAGCTATGATCAAAGTCTTCATAACTTTTTCATTAATTTATAGTTGAATAGATAGTCAAGGACCACTATATTGTAATTTTTTTGTGAAACTAAGATAAAATTCTTTATTTATAGCTAAATAAATAATCAAGAATCACATTTGATTCAGTATAGAAACTTGAGTTCATATTAAATCTCAACACATTTGTTAATTTACCTTCAGATCTGCCATCCCTTCAAAACCAACTCTATAGAGGTTCTTAGCTCCATTATCCCAAACTACATAAGCAGCAGAGCGAGGACTTGCTGCGGACCAGTCTTGTATTTCATTAACTTTTCCTCGTCTCCCATTACCTCCATCTTGGTCCTCCCATTGCCAATCCACCTATAAAAACAACATACAAAATATAGCAAACTTTTGTAATATGAGACTGTGGTGATTTGGTTAATATACTAAGTTTAAATAAGTAATTAAGAGTGAGGGTGTATGTATATGTTATAAGAAGTACTTAATGAGAACTTCATGTGGTCGAAATTAGATTAATGAGACATATTTCCTCAATTTAATAATCCATTACATTCAGCTTTGTAAGTCACTAAAATAACCAGGTATTAAAAATAAATACAATAGTTCAAACAGAGAAATTGAAGTCTTGGTTTGCTTATAACCCACCTTTAGCTTTATTCATTAAGTGTATCTTTAAATTTACTTAGAGAAATTAAAAGGATTTATTATTTTTTGTTTTTATGCTATATGGTAGACAAATAGGCAAGCAGGCCATCTAAAGGAAAGTGATCACTGCTGCCCATAGACATTAGCAACACCAGGGGTATTGACCAGGACAATTGCTCTGGGGAATCAAACCTATTTGTGGACAAAAATGTAGGACCCCTATTTCCTCTTTTATTTCATTTCTATTGACACTTAGAACTATGTGAGCCAGTTAAATAATAATAAAAGTTATTTACTCCTCTGACAACTCTAGCCCCTGGGAATATTCCTCTTACAGCCTGCTTCTTGCTCTTTCTTCTGGGCTCCACTAGACACCTTTGAGATCCTGGCGCACTAATGCGGTAAAATCTGTGCCTTAAGTGGTGTTTATCTCCATGATAACACACAGAGCATAAATCATAATTACTACACTCAGCACATTTCCAACGAATACCTACAAAAGTAATGATTAATGTTAACTGTTTTATTAGAAAAAATATTAATAGTTTTGTAGTATTTCATACCAAATATGGGCTGTTGACGGCATGTATCACACATAGTCCCTTCATGCTTTACGCCTGTTGGAGCACTATCAAGAATTCGTAAATCGTAAGCACCAGAGCATCTATAGTTAGCTGCAGTGCCGTTGTCCCATACAACTACAACTTCCTCAGGAGACTCAAAGTTTCTGACAGTTCCAACATGGCCCTCTCCTCCATCCTGCAAATTGAGAAACAATAAGGTTGATCTGATTTATATAACTCTTCCGACTCTTCGCTTAAATAAATTTCACTTCGTGTAAAGATTAAAATTTTATTACTATTCAAAAATTCAAAATAGAAAACATACCAAATAGAAAAAATAAACAAAGTACCCTACCTGTTTGCCCCACTTCCAGTCTGGGCCACGAATTACTCTTGCGCCAACTCCTTCCATCATAAATCTTGCTGCGCGAGAAGTCATCGAATTTCCAGGTATATTAGACTCCATACTGATGTTAAAATCGAAATAATAATAAAGATAAAATAATAAAGAGAAATTGTAAATAAAACTTCCACCCAAACACGAACTGAAATGTCAAAATTGTCAAAGTAAACAACTGACAGCTAATTCTGATTATTAGTCTGTGTCAAATATTTTGGACGAGGCTCTGAAATCTTTGGTGGTCTATTTGAGGCCCTGCCAAACTACACACAATTTTAAGTGAAGCTTGACCGCGAAAGAGGTGACCTGCCCAGTGTGGCGCTAGTTCGAAAAGATATAGACGAAAGGATGTAGTATGACAGAATTCGAACGTCACCAACAATGGGACATGGATGAGAAGGAACGTGACGGAAAAAGAAACTACTATATCCCGATTGTTAAATTAGAATAATGACGTTTCGGATAAAGACCTAGCGCTCTCCTTCATGGAATTATGATTTTTATCAAATATGTACCTATGTCAATATTTGACGTAGCAGACATTGGCACCTAAGTTAGACAGTACAAACCGAAATTTTAAATGGTGTACAATAACGAAGGCGGCATATTAAGGTTATAGACTATTCAGTAGCTACAAGATATATTTTCTCTATATAGTTTATTATGCCAGTAAAATTAATTTAGTATGCTCATTTTTCCGCAATGTGTTCTAGTTCTCTGTTTTATCTATCATCAAAGGAGATGGCTGAAAAAACCTAGAGTCACCAAAAAGTTCATATATGCCGTTTTAATTGTCATAATATGTACTTCAAAAATATTGTATTGTTGTTTACTAAATATTTTTTGATAAACAAAACAATCTCCATACACAAAATCAATTGCTCTTAGTTAGAAAATGGCTGAATCGATTTGAATAATTTTTTTTAATCTTGATTGAGTTTTTATATCTTGGGTGATTTATACTAAAGAAACATACATACTCTTTTTTTATTTAAGTTTAAACAAAACAAAAAAGAATTATTCAAATCAATTCATCTAGAGGTTTTCAAGTTTTAACGAGACTAATGCACAACAATTTATTTTTATAGGTAGATACAGGGTGTTTCATAATACATGTATAAAGCCGTGAACTGGATGGAGTGCTAAACGTATTAAAACGATGGTTACAATCATTTTTTTCGTGCGCGGAATAGTCAGAGAGAAAATGACTATCGAACTTTTTCTTTTTCAATGTCGATAATGACATTTTGAAAACGAAAGACCACATCTCTAGATATCAGTTGTGATAGGTCACTTAAGTCCATAATCATGTTCATCAACCGAAGAATACAATTTTACCAGTTACAGATAGGATATAGGTTTTATCCCTTTAAGTCTTCTCTACCTACCATTTTATTTAAATTTTAAAATTCAATTTTTTTAACTGTTTATTGTACACAATAATGATATACAGAGAAATATAATAGAACAACAGACACAACAGGCGCTGCTTATTTCTAAAAAGAAATTTCTTCCAGCAGGCCTACAATCAATCTAAACATCACTACGATTTATACCTCAAGTGTCTGGGTAATAAAGTTATTATCACAAGCAGCTCGTGAGCAGTCCGGCACAAAAACAAGACATTTCGATATTTGTTTCTACTTTAATTAATTCGTTTGTTTTTTTGCCTTCAACACAATGTTTGCACCTAGGTACACAGTCGACAAAATAATTGCGAAAACACAATAAACATTTGTAGGCAAAAAACTCACAGCTTGATTTCGCGTCTGCGCCATATCCTCTATTGTACTAGGCAGTCATAACTGAAGCAGGTGGACTATGTACGGGATACTGATATCACAGGTGTCCATAAAAATTAATATTTTTGGAAAGTGTGTTTGACAGCAAAAGTAGAGGATATTGTTGTTACACTTTTTGGCCTATTTTTTTAGAAATTCTACACCCGTTGAATGCATGTGATGAGCCTTGGCACAAGTTTATGCACTCCTCGAAGAACTTTTCCGCCAGCTCCGAAATAAGGAAAGACGTCATTTCAGTACCTATCTAATAGTAATTATTAAATTCTACTCATGTATGAATTCAAGAAAGTGAATATTCAATTTGAAAAAATACCTAGCAACATTATTTACGTACTAGGTACGGTCAGAAGAACCCGTTTTATCATTTAGTCAATTTACTAGTAACAGACGCTACGATTTGCCTGGAGCCGACCAACCATCAGTTGCAGTCGATACTAATTCTTACCAAGTACAAAATAAAGCAGCTTTTGGGTTAGCAGCCGTCCTTGGTCGAACGTCCGACCACGTATTCTGCACTCAAAAGCGACTATTTTATCCTGCGTAAGGATTAGTATAAAATATTAGTACAAAATAATTGTATTAAATTATGATTTTAATTCAAAAGGTTCATTTATAGTTATTACGAAAGTGCAGCACCACCTAACTAATAGCAAAGTAGTCTAATTCAAATTACTGTAGCATATTAAAGTAGCAAACTCTAATTAATGTAACATCTTTGTCTTTACGAGTATGCTTTCTCATGTCATGACATGTCATGACAGACATATCTGTCAGTCATGTTTCAGTGTCGCGTAGGTAATCGTACCTATCGAATTCACGAACATTTCTTATCAACTAAAATTAACTAAATGACTTAGTTGATGAAGCTATACCTGTAAATATCCCATGCTTCACACATTTGGGGAACCTAGGTCACGTAGGTGGAGCACGGACCCAAACACAATTTTAGAAATTACTGTTTAGGTTACTGTCATTGCACCAAACTACCCGATCAAATAGTGGTAAGCAAATGTAGTCCATCACCGTCATCATAAATATTATTATTAGCCCACTGTTGGACTCGCTTGAGCCTAACTTTATCAAATAAATAAAATCAACATTACGGTGCATCTACATAGTTATAAAATAATAACTTCTATACTACATGGTTCAGGAGGCTAATTTTTAAAAAACATAATGAGTTATACATTTTGATTTCATTAATATCGTTGCTGGCGATTTTGGGTTTTTGTCTATGACTTTTTAGCCATGTCCTTTATATGGCGCCATAAGCATGTCAGATAGTTATATAATCGTACATTTTTACGTATTGATATTATTATTATTGGATAAATCAATGAGCAAATAATAAATATTTCAAGTTCCTGTATTATACATACATCTGACTAATAAGATTACATGGATGGATGGATGTTTGTTACTCCTTCACGCAAGAACTGCTGAATGGATCTTGATACAATTTGGCTTAAAGAGAATATATATTTGGTTGCCTGTGGACATTTAAATAACTAAAAAGATTACCGTTTGGCATTGTCATATTGTAAAAGTTGTCTCTATTTTACACACTAAGATCGGAATCTTAAAAATTGTAACTTGACTTAAAGATTGTAATGCAGAATCGTGATAAGTCAAAAATCTATAAATTTTATAATTAATTACATTGGAAATTACCACTTCAAATTTAAACATAGGTATGTTAATATGCCCCCTGAGAACAAATTGTAAGACCGTTATGTTACTGGTTTAGAGTCTTTTATTTATTTTAATGTTGGTGGAGAAGTGAAGTAACTTACGTAGTCCCTGGTACCCATTAAAATCTGACTAGGTTTCCAATTAAATGAGCCGTTTTCAAGTAAATATTCTTAGAAATTCACAGAGATGCCACGCTTTAAGGACTCAAACATTATTATAATATAAACTTTTAACTATATGGGGCTATTGTTGTAGTAAAATAAAATTAATGAACCCGTAAATTATAGATCTAAAAATAAGTTGCATCGAAATAAAGATTCAGTAGAGATTCAGAGAGAGAAATAGAAGATATCAGTACCACACAGCCAAGAGATTATGATAATGTCGTCAAGTGTTAGAGGGCGCCATCTATATTCTTTGAGGGAAGCAAGCCTTGAAAACGGGTCATTGTCTCATGTGCACAAATTCTGCCAATGAGCTAGCATCTCAAAAATTCACATAGACTGCTCGATCTAAGGACTCAAACAATAATATAATCAATGGCAATAGTTCCTTGCCTCAAAATAAATCAAACCCCGTTAAAACGTTATAAATTTGATGGCGCATGGAGTTGTTGGTCGTGATAAGATGTCTATCGGTTAGATACTCTTTAGCTGGTCCTTGTTTGTTTGTTGGTCGGTGGTTAGTTAACAATGGCAGCGCGCGCACGCATTATTGTGCGCTGTGATGTTTTTGTTTTGATTAACACCAGAAATCAAGCACATACGAGGAATTGCTATATAAGTCACGAATACCAATACCATAGCCTTTAAACTAACGTCATTGTAAGTTTGTGTCGTGGTCGACCTCGGGCCCAAATGCGCCGCGCTGGAAAAGTCGGCCCTGATTAGGGTTGCCACCTTTTTTTTGGAGAAAAATAGTATTTTTCTCCAAAAAATATACAGGGTGTTTCATAATACATGTATAAAGCCGAAAGGGTGTTAAAGTAGAGCTTTCAAAGAGTGCACTGGCGACTTCATTTTATCCGGACATTGAATTTTAATTTTAATAAAAAAAAAAAAAATTTAAAGATAAATAACCATATCGACTACGTTGAAGCGCAGCTCTATTTCAAGTTGATGATCATATAAAAAACAGGTTAATAACCTCGTGCGACCCCTATCGAAACAAAGCAACCTCCTCAAGCCTACTACCAGGAGCCTAATGCTGCGTACACACCGGGCGATGTGTGACGCGCACCCGTTTCGGCTAACGATTGTCCGTTGGCGTGTGCCGGCCGGCAATCCGCAGTGCAGCGTGGCGGTAACATCAAACGGATAGAAGTAATCATCCAATCGCAGTTTGGGCGGATACCGAAGGCCAACAAACAAACGTGCAAATACGAGCCCGAATCGGTTCCCAAAACTCCCAAAGATCGTTTGCTTGACCACGAAATGCAAGTATTAGACCTTAGAAGTCCAAATAATTCGGCCGACAGCCCTTCGTTGGCGTACGTTGAGTGTGTACACACCATAAGGACGAGTAATAACCTCGTGCCATTCATATCAAAACAAACCAACCTCCTTCATCTTACTACCAGGCGTCGTACTAAATGTTACCTACTTATCTACATGAATAGGCTCTACCAAATTAACTAGGAACTTGCCTACACTAATTATTTTCGATAGGTAGGTATGCTTAAATAGTCGGAGCGTCGGTGGCCTAAGGTTGCGGTATCCGACTCGTACGCGTGAGGTACCGGGTTCGAATCCCACTGCCGCCATGTACCACTAACTCTTTTCTAAGTTATGCACAGTAGCTGAATACTAACCGATGCTTTTACGGTGAGGGAAATCATCGTGATGAAACTTACACATTCAGTTCAGACGACTGAATGATCCCCATGAATCCTGAATGGTAACCATGATCCAATCTGGTCAGGTTCCCTTGGTAGCAGGGTTAGGAGCCAGGAATGTCAGATGGCAGTCGCTCCACTGCAATTAATTACCTAATCTGCCAAATCCTACATCATGGACCATAGTCTAATAATTTTGTGGAGAGAAAAGAATTTGTTACAGTGGAGCGACTACCATCTGACCTCCATGACCCTGCTACCAGGGGAACCTGACTCGATTGGATCATGGTTACAATTTCAGTTGCCAGAATTTGCAGATTTCATCATGATGTTTCCCGCACCATAGGAGCATCGGTTAATTTCAACTAATGTACATAACTCAGACAGTGGCGTGCCTAGGGGTTCAGAGTAAGGCAAGCCGAGAGATGAAGTTTGTGTAGTTTTTACGGTTATTAAAAATAAATCCATCCCCTTGCCACATTACGGAAATAATTTGTTATTTTCTGAGAAATGATTATAAACTTTACCTTTTCCATGCAAATCAAAACTTGTGCACATTTTAAACCATCACAAGGGACTCTACTTCGTCTATTGTTAATCAATCTAATTAAATCACTTTTACTACAAAACACAACACAAACACAACAAAAAACTAATTACTTATCCGCCCAAACGGCTCAAACAAAACAATAGTGAAGTTGGTATGTATTACAGCATTCAACAAACGTACCTACTGCGCATGCGCGAAGTTGCCAATTTCAAAGATCCGTGTCCAACTTCATACGCATGCAGGGCTTAAAGTCTCGTACAATTTACCATATAAACAAACGTATAGTTATATCTCATTATAGGACAGTTTTCATATGTAAGAAAGAGACATACCGGCCGGAATCAAAGCCCGCTTACAAGCCAGCGCGTGCGAGCGAGATGACTGACCGAGTCTCAATTTCCTCAACTTGCGTGTGCGTTCGGATCGTGTTTCGTAACCTGGGCGCACGATGGCGCTGCTTTGCGGCGCGGCAGTTTGAAATGCATTAGGAGCGCGAACTTTAAATAGTTCGCGCTCGCATTATCTTTGATTTTTTATCGATAATTATTTTTATAAGGCAAGCCCGGCGGCTTTTGGGCTTGTATGACAGTAACGCCACTGAACTCAGAAAAGAGTCATTGGTACATTGCCACAGCGGGATTCGAACCCGGCACCTCTCTCGCTTACGTCGGATACTCAACCGCCCAGCCACCAACGTTCTTGAAAAACATACTAAAGATAGCTACATAACTAAAACAGAATTCGTTCAATTGATAAATCGTTCTACACAAATAAGTAGGTACTATGTCCTACTAAAATGGTTCACTCATCTAGGGACCTACGTAGCGTAGGGAACCACTTATGAGACTAGTTTTGTTGAAACAGATTACAGACAGGTTTTACTAAATACCTACATGTTTTCATGAACAGATAAAAGCGTTGTCTTTTCTGCCTATTTCCCGTCGGAAAAGAACCTCCTAACGTTACGATTAGGTACTAGCTAGGTAGCATATCTTAAAGTCTAGCTAGAACCTAGACCTTTAAAGCATGTAGGTACGTACCTTTTTAAAGTTATTTTATGAAAACAAACAGCGTCAGGTGCCATACTTTCTTGCTTTCTTGTGGCTCGGATGACTGATAGGTATTAACTATCAAGTAAGCTTGCACTCGTATCGTAGCGTAGCTAGGTAGGTACACTCCATACACACAGATACACAACACTACGCAGGCTCTGGTTGCTATGCAATACGTAAATAGGTAGGTACCATGGTGTTTGGCCTACTGCTAGCTTGCATTCATACACAGAATAATGATTATCACAATACTTAAACGTTGAACGCTGAACACAGACAAGACTACGTTAATACTGGTACCTGAAGCTATAAATCATTCGTTCACATCGTTAACACTCTTATCACAGTTATCTTCACAATAGGTACTTAGGTATCCAAAACTACAACGCAACAATCATTTCGGTCACGCGAAAAGCTAAAAACTGAATGAACGAATACGACGCGAAAGTAGGCAAATTTCGTCAATGGAAGTCGCGCCGTGGGTCAAACCACAAAATAAAGAACGGCCCGCCAAAGTATTCTATTTTTAGATTTTGTAGCTTTCAGTTTCTATTTTGATGTCAAAAGCGCCGCCACAGCTCCGGCGCCGGCCTTGACCTTTACGGCACGTGCAAAAGGATTCGTACTTAGGGATCCGTGTTTTAGGGGTCTAACTTATTTCGCCTTTTATGTTCTCTCGTTTTATGTTCTCCTGGTAGTTGCACCAAAATGTTGATTTTTTTTTTATTTGTTAAAGTGAGTCTCAAGCGAATCCAACTGTGGGCTTAATAATAATCCTTATGGCGATGGCCTACATTTGCTTATCACGATTTTATCGGGTAGTTTGGTACAATGACAGTAACCTAGACAGTAATTTCTAAAATTGTGTTTGGGTCCGTGCTCCACCTAGGTGACCTAGGTTCTCCAATTGGGTGAAGCATGGGATATTTACAGGTAAAGCTCCATCAACTAAGAATCATTAAGTTAATTTTAGTTGATAAGAAATGTTCGTGAAAACGATAGGTACGATTACCTACGCGACACTGAAACATGACTGACAGACATGACATGAGAAAGCAAACTCGTAAAAAGACAAAGATGTTACATTAATTAGAGTTTGCTACATTAATATGCTACAGTAATTTGAATAAGACTACTTTGCTATTAGTTAGGTGGTGGTGCACTTTCGTAAAAACTATGAATGAACCTTTTGAATTAAAATCATAATTGATTACAATATTTTTTTGTACAGAACCCTCGAAACCAAAAAATACAAAACGGATTATTTAGACCTCCTTAATATTGCGCCTAGTACGTGGGGTGTCCATAAAATAAGCCAGTGCAAATACAGGCATGACGCATTTCATCTTAGTCCTCACAGTGACAACGCATCTGCTGTTCTGCATGTTTGTTGCCTGCAACCTAAATGCTTAAATCCTAGTACGTAAATAGTGTTGCTAGGTATTTTTTCAGCTATTCAAATTTAATATTCACCTTCTTGAATTCAAACATGAGTAGAATTTAATAATTACTATTAGATAGGTACTAAAATGACATCTTTCCTTATTTCGGAGCTGGCGGAAAAGTTCAACGAGAAATGCATAAACTTGTGCCAAGACTCACCACATGCATTCAACAGGATGTAAACTGAGTGAAAAAATAGACAAAAAAGTATAACAACAATATCGTGTAGTTTTGCTGCACTTTCCAAAAATATTAAAATCTAGTGAATGTACTTTATGGACACCCTGTGATATCAGTATCCCGTACATAGTCCACCTGCTTCAGTCATGACTGCCTAGTACAATAGAAGATATGGCGCAGACGCGAAATCAAGCTGTAACTTTTTTGCCTATTAATGTTTATTGTGTTTTCGCAATTAGTTTGAAGACTATGTACCTAGGTGCAACATTGTGTTGAAGGCAACAAAAAACAAATAAATTAAAGTAGAAACAAACATCGAAATGTCTTGTTTTTGTGCCGGACTGCTCACGAGCTGCTTGTAATAATAATTTTATTAATCAGCCACTTGAGGTATTGATCGTAGTGATCTTTAGATTGAATTTTAAAACTCATATGAAACGGTAGGTAGAAAAGACTTAAAGGCACAAAACCTATATCCTATCTGTAACTGGTAAAATTGTATTATTCAGTTGATTGACCTGATTATGAACTTGAGTGATCTATTACAACTGATTTCTAGAGATGCGGTCTTTCGTTTTCAAAATGTGATTATCGACATTGAAAAAGAAAAAGTTCGATAGTCATTTTCTCGGTAACTATTCCACGCACGAAAAAAATAATTGTACCTATCGTTTTAATACGTTTAGCACTCCATCCAGTTCACGGCTTTATACATGTATTATGAAACACCCTGTATAGCACTTTTGGAAAATTTTAATAAAAATATAGTACATATTTATATTATTAGGTAGTTATTAATTTTTCCATATAATCTTTGGTACATTTTGGCTTTAGCCAACAAATGGAGTTACATGGTTTCTTCCTACCCTTACAGGAACAAGGTGTGACGATGATTGTTTTCTTTTGAAACTCTTCATGCTCCGCTGGGGATGCGTTCCTGTTACAACTTAAAATATAAAAGGTTTGACAGTGGAAATGTAGTATTTTTCGTGTAGGGTCGACTTGTGACATTACGTATCGTATGGCATGGCCTTTAGAAACTGACTGACAGATCACATTTCGTTCAAAATTCTTCCATCTGTCTCTACCAACAAAATCTTTTTATCAGTCACAACCGGAAACGGTCATTCCTCGTATGATTATGGGGTTCCTTGACGGTGATGAGGCTTGACCCTCTTGAAGGAAAGTTCCAAATAATTTTATGTTTAATGGTTTTATCCCGGCAGTGGAGTGTGACAAACCAACGCGATCACGGCAACAATAATTTAACATGAACAGAGACCCCAATTTGAAACTTGACCTAAAGTAGTTTAATACCCATAGAGAAATTGACATTTTGGGTCGTTATTTTAACAAACAAGGCAGGCATTTGACCGCCATCTCACCTGTTGGTAAGTGACGATGCGGCCGAAGATGAAGCACGCCCGTCTTGGAACAGACTATTCACTCTAGCCTTGGAGGCATCCATATTATATTGATCAGGGAACACACTCGCAAGCAACGCTATTCAAAATCCCTATAGATTCCACGGAAACTCTACTCTCTATAACATATGAAAATTTCATCAAAATGAATTGAAACCACATTTTCCTAAAAACTTTTGCGGGGTCCTTTGTCGATTCCGTATCCGAATCCGATTTCCGAGCCATTGTGAATACGGCTAGGTGATCGCAAGGAGTTTGTTGTTCAGTGCACGTTCCATAATTTTACAGAGTATGATAGTGACCGAAATAGGGCGGTAGGTGGCAGGATCGGCACGACTGCCATTTTGGGCACTGGCTGCATATTGGCAAGCTTCCACAAATTAGGTACAATACCAGTATCAAGTGAGAGGCGATACAGGCGCGTGAGAACAGGAGACAACTCGGGGCACATCTACGCAGTACTATTGCCGGTATACCATCAGGTCCATTAGCCTTGTTCACGTTCAGACTCTGCAGGATTTTTAAAATATCTTGCTGATGTATTCGCACTTCTGCCTGCAACTTATTGTTAAACGAATTGCATTTGTGGTCGTTGTTTGTTTGATCTTCAAGGTCTTTGGTTCAGTTGACATTGACAGGTGTTGTCTTTCGTTTCGTATAAATCGTCTCATCTCAAATCAAAATCCTCAAAATAGTCTAATTATTTTAAAACTTTATTTAAAAGTATCTGAAGTCAAAACGATAGATGTTTCTGTTTAATTAGCGTAACTATCCCTGTAATTTTAATCGTGAGACAAGGGACTTTGTTTTCGTTCACCATGAGTAACAACCGAAACAAATATGAGAAAGCACGAAGACGTTTAGCTGCTGTAACATTTCTTACAAATATATCTCTCGATGGCTCATTTAGGAATAGCGAGTCATCCCAGCCTGCTGCTGATAAAGCAAATAACGATAAAACAGATTTAGTGCAGCAAGGTAACAATTACAGTAATCACACGGAGAAGAGCGCAAAACACAGCCAGCGAGGTCGCACTAAAGTACCGCAATCCAGTCCGGTTCATCGTGTTGGTGTTATAGACAAACATTCTGCAAGTTCAGATTCAGATTTTGCCACGCTTATTACCCCAGTCAAAGCTATAACCCAATCTCTTAGAGAAAGGTAAATAATTAGTTTATTTACTATGAAAGTAGGTATAAAATGTTTCATAGTTGGAAATACTTTAATATTTGATTTTTGGTTACAGATGCACTTCATCAATAACAGAGTCTTTCAAGGATAAACACTTAAGTTCCAGATCAAGGAAAAATTATTATCCTGGATTTAATACAGATGATAAAAGTAGTTCTGAAAGTTTGAACTTTGGTATAAACATTGTTTACTTATATATTAAAAAAAAACTGTTGGTATTAACCAAATTTAAAAATGATATTATTTACAGGACGATTTCGTGGGAACAATGCATGTATTTTAGAAAATAAAGTGCTCCCTAAAGAACTACAAATAGTTCGTCCTACCAAAGGAGTATCTTTCAAGGATGAGAGACTGGCGTTTTCAGTAGCAAAAGGTGTACCATGTGTAATCTTCAGTGCAATCCCATATTCAAAAATTGTGAAAAATGTGAGGTATGTGTGTATTTTTTTATTTAGAGTATAAGTTCAGATTATAAAAGCTATTATCATCTTAAGGATAAAAACAAAATTCATCTTTAAAATCTTTGTCTAATAATTATTATAAATAATATTTAGAATATTGTTTTTAACAATAATACATTATTGTTGGCTGCCATTTGATGAAGGGCAGATTAGAACCACACCCATTGTCTTAAAATCAGACTAATGTCATGGAGGCAGACCAGCTTTAATTTTCTGTTAAGTACTTTCCAACCCTCCTTTCAAGAGTAGAGATTGTGGCAATCCCCTCCACTAATGAGGAGGAAGCTCAAGTCCAGCAGTGGACTGTTATGGACTGATGTGATTATCACTTGTTTGTCTTTAACGTGGTTTAAGTAGATAATACCTACTGCTAGTCTATACCTACTAAAGATTCTGATTGCAGAAAAGATGCAGTCCGTCGGCGCAATATTTCTGGAACTAGACCTTTATCCTCGATCACTGACACTGGAGTGGATCCATTTGACCTTCTGGGTTTGGAAAGAGAAGAAAATGGTCTAGATATTTCTTATTCCAAACTGCTTGTTCCATCAAAAGTGTTTACAAGGCAGCAGTATAGAAAAATGTATGAAGGAGATTTTCATGACAGAGCCACATGGAAAATGTTGAATCGTCATCCTCATGTCATAGCCAGGTGAATATGATTTTATAATGATAATAAAAAAAATCTGTGAACTTAATGCTTTTTGCATGATAGTTTTGTTTCTTAATTAGTTAAATAAAATCATTGTTTTGACTTTTATATGTAATTCAACTAGAAGTTAATGCTCTGATAAGTGCTATGTTTCTATTGAACATAAATAACTATTCTCATAAAATACACAATTGAAAAAAAATTCTTAGATTTGCAATTACCCTTTTCATTTGTCACAAAAAAAATATCTAGGAGATAAACAGTGCAGTGTCGGCCAGTTGTATTCGTTTACAGTGCATGTGAGTCTGACACTAGGCTGACCAGATATCCCATATTTCTCGAAATGTCCCTTTTTTCAGATCTGAATTTGGCCATGTCCCTCAATTTAGTAAAACCAATGCCGGATAATATAAAGTCCCATATTTCAGCTTATTATCAACCCTCACCAATATTATCTCGCCTTTATAGACAGGCGTCGTAATTTGCAACTCAGACAACATAAAAGAAAAATGTCATAGAAAATAATAAAATTTACAATAAAGTTTCATATGGCATGTCCCTTATTTCTATTCTAAATCCGATCCAATTCTGAATTGCTGTTGCCTGCCGTTGTTGCCCCTTAATAAAATTAATCTTATCTGGTCACCCTAGTCTACACACTGCCGCAGTTGTTTTATCTAGCCACCACCATAGGCCATATCTGTCTGCTCGACGCTTTATGGTTACAAAATGCTTCATTTGAGTCTTGTGAGAACGTGCAACCATTGTAATTCACTATCATTTCATCACTAACATTTGAATTTCAGGACAAAATTATTGACGAGGCAGACGGATAAAAAATGGTAAAATAAAGAAATAGATTTGTAATGCTATGCAATAATTGGTAAATGGTAGCATACCCCGCTCAATATTATTTATTTTATTGTATTGAATTGTACTGAACTTGGCTCAATTTGTGCTAATGTTAGAAATTATTATTATTGAAAACAAACTATTTATAGTCAATTATTTAGTAATACATAGTTTAAAACTTCAATATGTAGTATTCAATCAATTTGTTTGTGGATACTTTTGTTCTTAACTTAACTTGGAAACAGCAACCTAATTATTATTTTGAAATGGGAAAGTAAATAGGATAAGCGTTTTGTAAAATATTTTGTGTTCTTTAAAACTCTAAGGGGTGATTCTAAAGACAGCATCAACATAAAAACACTGATTGTTTTAACTTGGTATTTTCGTTATCAAATCAACTTCTGAATTACTATCTCGGCGACTGACTGACTAACTTAGCAATATAATTTGTTATGTCTTCTAAACCATATTCGTCTAAAGAAAAATAATTTGAAATTGCCAGATAAAATGCAATAAAATAATTCAGGGAGTAACATAAATAAGTATTCTGTTTCAATGGAAATTATTTTGAACATCCAGTTGATAATGCAGTGTAGATTTGCGAACCATTGAATCTGAATTACCTACCTTGATTTATTGTAAATGTTTGTGTTTCTTTTTGTACTCCAAATCAGTCCAAGCTCAGTACGAATAAATGGGGGAAAATACAGGGTGTCCCAGAAGTGACACGTCACAGTGACACCAGGGGTAGGTCAGCGTATGAGGCACCGAACCAGCCTAACATGACTCCAGTAAAAGTTGCACGGTTTTCGAGTTATTGCCAAAATAAAGATTTTACTGAATTTTCCCTTTTTTTAACAGTGCTACTGCCAGCATTCACTTAGAAAGCTCTCGAAGTTAGTTTTTTTTATGTGTATGGAGCCATGAATAGTTAATTAAGATTTTTGAAATGTTATTTTATCAATAAGTTGAGTAAAATGCTGAAAAATACGGGATTTATCTCGATTTAAATTTTCAGCAAAAAAATAATTTCAACTTTGACCACCTGTCGTGAAAAAAAAATCCTAGAAACGAAACGAGCAAATAACGTGGAAAAGTTGAGCATGTTATGCAGATTCAGAAATGGTACAGTACACTGCAATAAGATAGGAATTCGTATCACTTTAACGTGCCCTATTGAACTAAATCAGAACTAGGAACCCCGCAAGCTGTCGCTGCTAGGTAAAAAATAATGCTATACACTACGATATCTCATTTATTACCTGATCTTACCTGACCTTACCTTACCTGATTAGCCAAATGTGCGAGAGTGAAAGAGATGGAAATAATGTTTATCTACCTTTGAAGGGTATTGTTGGCTGATGGCCGAATAAAAGTTCAGTTAACAATAAAAACATGTTTAACTTTCATTGGTTTATTTTAATAATTTAAATTTTCATTGGTTTATTTTTATTGGGGATGTTTGAAAGATAAAGTTTATTGTAAACCAATACGATCTGAAGAAGAATTACGGCAACGTGTATTCGACGCAGCTCGGACCATATCGGATATAAGTTTAAGAAAATTGAGCAGAAATTTTATCAGACGATGTAATTTGTGCATAAGAGTCCGAGGGAGACAATTCGAACACTTATTGTAAATAAATTTAAATTATTAAAATAAACCAATGAAAGTTAAACATGTTTTTATTGTTAACTGAACTTTTATTCGGCCATCAGCCAACAATACCCTTCAAAAGGTAGATAAACATTATTTCCATCTCTTTCACTCTCGCACATTTGGCTAATGATAAAAGGATCAGGTAATAAATGAGATATCGTAGTGTATAGCATTATTTTTTACCTAGCAGCGACAGCTTGCGGGGTTCCTAGTTCTGATTTAGTTCAATAGGGCACGTTAAAGTGATACGAATTCCTATCTTATTGCAGTGTACTGTACCATTTCTGAATCTGCATAACATGCTCAACTTTTCCACGTTATTTGCTCGTTTCGTTTCTAGGATTTTTTTTTCACGACAGGTGGTCAAAGTTGAAATTATTTTTTTGCTGAAAATTTAAATCGAGATAAATCCCGTATTTTTCAGCATTTTACTCAACTTATTGATAAAATAACATTTCAAAAATCTTAATTAACTATTCATGGCTCCATACACATAAAAAAAACTAACTTCGAGAGCTTTCTAAGTGAATGCTGGCAGTAGCACTGTTAAAAAAAGGGAAAATTCAGTAAAATCTTTATTTTGGCAATAACTCGAAAACCGTGCAACTTTTACTGGAGTCATGTTAGGCTGGTTCGGTGCCTCATACGCTGACCTACCCCTGGTGTCACTGTGACGTGTCACTTCTGGGACACCCTGTATACTAATACCAAAGATAATAAAATACTATATTAGCTAATACTAATGGTTTTCTTATTAATTATTCATAGCAATGTATGTGAAATTAAGAATAGTAGTTGATAAATACACGTTATTGACGCCAGGCACTAGCATATCCAGGGGGGCTAGGGGGGATGAGTGGACAACAGTATATAAATTCTGATGCGATAAAATAATCATCCCACTGAGTCGTACCAATGATCCCGTCGAGTAATAACTGAAGCTTGTCTTTATAATATATTTCTGTCAAAACAGTATCTAAGTATTTTTTAGACGCCCGTCGATGGTCGCTGATTTGGTAATTTTGAGAGCAACTTAGATATTTAGAAACGGCGTGTTTATTCGACCCACTATTAATATACTAAAATATATTTTAGTGTCGAAATTGAGAAAAAGAAATGGTGAAAGAAAATGCACATCCATCCATTCACATGGGCGTTAACCTTTCAACATCACGATAATGCATGATTAATTAAATTCATTGTAGCTACAGCTTTACACAGAATTTACTAACTATACTATACAAGTAGGTACCCAAATGGAATTAATACTTGTGATTCTTATTATACTCAAATGCTACCATTGATATAGCATGTAAAGTAAACATCAACTACTGAACCTACTAATATGCATGGGGCATAAAGTAATGATTTGCTGTAGCTGCATGTTGTACATTTTTCCAAAAATATACAGTAGGCATGTAGCAAAAACCCTGTCCGATCCGTGAAGGTATTGTTAGGGACACACAACATCACCACAACGTACAGTGCGTCCGTAGTGATCTAGTCCGTTTTATACTGGTGGTGGGTAGGTTGGTGTGCTGCCTTCCGTACTAACCCGGTATTAGTTAGTAATCCTTTTTAGAGTTTATGTAAAATAGATGATTAGGTAATTAGCTTTTTATTACTTATTAATTAGAGGTGGGCAACGCACTAGTGACGCCCCTGGTGTTGCTGATGTCCATAGGCGAACCACTTTCCATCAGGTGACCCGCTTGCCTATTTGTCTACCGTATAACATAAAAAAAATTAACTTTGTCATCCGTATTATGAGAGGGAAGAGTTATACAGATCAAATTAAGAGAAAAAATAAAAAATTAAAGTAAGAAAGTTACAAGTGGCATACACGAGACATACCGAGTTCGATTCCCAGTGCAATGCCAATATGTAACTGACTTGTTCTGTGAATGAGTTATGTACCTAGCTATCAACATTAGCAGAACACTAACCGATCCTCTTAGGATGAGGGCAAACATCGCGAGAAAATCTGCACATTCAGGCTACTGAATGTGTAACGTGATCCAATCAGAGCTGGTTTCCCTTCCCTTAACAGGGTCACGCACGAAGGTCTGATGGCTGGTAGCCGCTGTGCTGTAATTACTGATGTGCTAAATGCAAGGTCATGGCCAATCTGGTCAATGGTTATGGGAAAAAGCAGGAAGAAGCAGATTATTCCATTTAACTTGGTTATGGGATTGGGATAGATACCTTTACACCCCTTTCGGATCGGGCAGGATTTTTTTACACTCTGTATGTATGTATTGTATTATGAAATTATATTTTAAATATTTTATTGTAGGTGTTTCTCGTACGAATCATCGCAAAGGGCGACTATGGTGTCGTCACCGCCCCATTCTTCCATTGACAATAAAACATTTGATTGGGATGAGCGCTCTCTACTGTCCCATAAATATGTAAGTAATGCCGATTCATTCTTGATCTTAACGGTCTTGTTACAATACAACAGTGTTTCGCCCGCTTAAAATTTGGTTCTTTTTGTAGACCAATAACCATCCAATAACATAATTTAAATATTATTACGAAACAGAAAGCCAATTACAGGGCTTCGCTGATAGAATTCTAGACGCCCCTTAACAATAATAACTTGGTCTACAGCTGGCTTACTGCCCCAACGTGCTGGATGATCCAGAGCTGATCGCCGGCAAGCACCGCACCCTACTCACGTTCACCTCCTACATGACGTCGATCATCGACTACGTCCGCCCCCAAGACCTCAAGAAGGAGCTCAACGATAAATTCAGGGAGAAATTTCCCCATATAAAACTGACGCTCAGCAAATTGAGGAGGTAAGTTTGATTGTCGTGATTTGAAGGTAGTTTAACTTTTACAGGTTTACTATTATAATTAAAACTAGTGGACCCGGCGCGACTTAGTTCTTGAGGCGTCCAACCTCTACCCTACCTTGCCCTACTCCCCTACTTCCAAACTTCCCCTTGAATTACTTGTGTCTACGTAATTTGAACGAGAATCCAGTCCGCGGCGGGTGATGCGATGTCGGAATTTAACTGTGGTCACCATATCAAAAAGTTTCTCAGACTACACACAAGGAGTCAAAGTCCCAAAATTCAAAGCAAGTAAACTCCATTAGCCGTGCATAGGCTTAACTCGAGACCATTTTGTTCTAGTATCAAGAAAGAGATGCGCAAGATTGCGAAATACGACACGGGCGGCGTCGATCTCTTGTCCGTGGCTCAGGCGTACGTGTATTTTGAAAAGTTGATACTTGCCAACCTCATCAACAAGGACAATAGGAAGTTGTGCGCCGGAGCGTGTTTGCTGCTCTCTGCTAAATTAAACGATGTGAAGGGAGACACGTTGAAAGTTCTCATTGAGGTATGTATTTACGCTTTTCAATGTAGGTATTGTATCTGACGTCATGAAGCTTATTAATCCCCAAAGAATTTCATCGTCATCATGATCATCAAGACTCCATAATCCACTACAGGAACTGAGTCTCCCCAAAGTTGGAGAGTGTTGCCATAATCGCCATGGTTGAAAAACACAGTATCGAAAATTCTCGACAGAAAATGCTATTTGCTGGGCTATAGACCCTCTAAGGACTCTCGCCTCTTAAATGAAAAGGTTTCTTCCTATTCTAATGTGCGAATAATTATTAATATTAAAATAACGACACTACTGTGCAAATATATTTTAAAACGAGGAAAATTTAAGTAGATTTCATTTGAAATACATCAAAATCGGTTCATCGAGTCTACACCAGTTAGATGAACGTTAAAATTATAACATCTCGTGTGGGTTAAAAATAGCGATGGTGTTAGTTTCATAGAGACAACGCACCGTTCTGCATTTATATCTCAACCAAATTGTATAAATCACCGATATTTTGGGCGATGGGACCGCTGCCGCTTCCCGTGGCGTGGGCTGCATAAATATCCTGACAAAATATATACTCAAATACATATTTCTCGAACTAATGAACCGATTTTAAATAATTCTCGACTACATACATGAAACAGCTTTAAATTTAATATAAAAGTGCCAACAAAATTGGCCCATCATTTCAGTAGCAACTTGGTACATTCCGCTCTTTGCATCGAGAGCCTTTTACACGGAGCCAGTCCAATATTGGTATTGTATAAATAGAGATAATCGCGTTGTCTAACGGCCAGTTTCTGAAACGCTTGTCAATGTTAATCATCGATTATACTCTTTCCGTCTCTGTCCACAACTCACCGTAGATAAGGGTCTCGACTTTTAATTGATAATTAACAATAAGTTAACGTAAGAGAGACCGTTAGTGTTCTAGCTTCGTGGATTGTCCCAGCATTTGGTCCAGTGTATAAAGTCTTTTCAAAATGAAATAAGCGAAAATAATAACACTGACCCAACCCCGGCAGCGCATAGAGACGATGTTCCGTCTCAACCGCAAGGATCTCATGCGGTTCGAGTTCGCCGTGCTCGTAGCACTCGAGTTCGGGCTTCACGTGCCTCCTCACGAGGTGTTTCCGCACTACCAGCGGTTGCTTCACGACTCGTGACGGCGCCACGCGCCCGCGCCGCCGCCCGCGCCGCGTCGACGACGCGCCACCATTGTCGCTTGGCTGTAGGGCGGATCTCCAGGCGCCTGGCTCTGGGTTGTATCAGCCTTTTGAGCCGATATATGTAGAATAATAGCTGGATCGATCCAGTGAGCACAATTCATTGCATTATTCTTACTGTTCTGGACCGGCTATTGACTTCGTGTAAAAGGGCTTGTGCAGTCGCGCCCAACCTAGCAGCCTTTTTGCATTGCACTTTGATGCAATTCAGTTTAAACCAATCGCAGCAAGACAGCTTTGGCTCTGTGTTGCGATTGGTCCGTACTCAATTGCATCAAAATGGCGACGTACTATCGGAGATCGGCGGTACGGCTGCTGGGATGGGCTTGACCGTACAGGCCCTTTTACACGGAGCCAATAGCCAATGCTAATTGGACTGGCCTGCGCCAATTCATTGTGCTCACTGGAACGACGCGGCTTTTGGCTCTGTGTGAAAGAGCCTTACCAGGGGCTTAGCATTGCTTTCACATCGCCATCGATCCTGCCCTGAAGTACTGTGAAATTTGTCCGTGCATGGTATTGTCGATGGCTCCCATATTAAAGGGAGAGATAAGATAATGATACGAAGGAGACACACCTATGCCACGGACTAAAAACTCACTAAATATAGATTATAGTTTCTGCATACCCCCATGGAATACGAGCGTGTGTATGTACGTAGGTATCACGGACTAATTCGACTTTGGAGCACTTCAGTCATCAGCATCGATAGCGATATAAAATCGATGTTATGGAGACAGTTTGCTATCATCGAGACCAGCCAGCCAGCCTCTGTGGTTGATGGTCAAGCTCGACGACGCTTAGCTATTACTGTTACCAAAATAGGTACATCTATTATTGTTTCCTTCGTAGGCGTCGCACCCGGTTATTGAGCCTACATATTGCGTATTTTCGACATATTAACTGGCTGTAAATTAACTTTAAAGTAATCTATCCAGTTACTAGGCTAGGAGAATCTACATACTCGAATGTGCTTGCGCGTGCTAGCATTGCCGCGTTCGATTCACATCACGTCCCACCCTTCGCCTGACTGTAGACCATGCGAGGTAGGCGAAGCTGCCGACTGGGCTTGCTTTTTACTTGGCAGCTATCAGACCCAGTCGCGCCACACTTTAGTTGTAGACGACACAAGCCGCAAGCAAAGAAGCCGGTCTCCGTACATGAGAGCTGCGTCCGTCGATGCTTGGCTCCCTCTTAACACCCACTTCAAGGCCGGTGCCGGCTTCTGGGCCTGCGTATTGCGTGTATTGGACAACATATTACATTGGCTGTAAACCACCTGGGTCCCTATTTTTGAACCGCACGCATCCACATGATTGCTCGTGTGCGTTACCTTTCTCTTTCACACTCGTGCTAAGTTGCTGGAGATAGAAAAGACATGTATCAGAAAGCGAGCGCTCGCGTGGATGCGAGTGATTCAAAAATAAGGCCCCTGGTTACGGGAAGGCACATAGACTGATAGGCCAGTCAAATCTTACATCTAAAACGCAAAACGCGATGTGATGCTGCATTTTTAGTATGTTATTTAGACCCCTTAGGAGAGTGTGGAACAACACTTTGCAAGCAAAATTTTGCTACCTGCGAAATACGTGAAAAACTGCGAAATTTCGGGACTTTTTACATTTTGGCCTAAAAATCGTAAACTATGCGTAAATAGCTTTTAAAATTGTTAAAAATATGCAAGGATTTAAGCCCAAACACAGCTCTATAAAGCGTATAGCAACCAAGTTATGACTCTTTAAAGATGGTCTATTTTTCTTCGATTTTAGGTTTTGCTTCCGTCCGGAGCAAATTATTGGTAAAATTGCTAGTTCTATGATAAAAAAAAATTAAAAGGGAGTTGTAGTACATTTAATTTTCTTTATTTGATGTACAGAACGAACTATGTGAGACTAATAGTTCATTCACAATCTTAAAAAAACGAGGAGATCGTAAAAATGTATTGTTGAAGAATAAAGTATTTATTAATGTGGGAATAACAATTATACATATTATGAATACTAATCTGACATAAACAACTAACTTAATAAAACAAACACTATTTTGTCCAAGGTCCACGGTATTAGAACTATTAGGAATAATGTCCCTGACCAAGCGTCGTCCCAGCTTCTAGGGTGCGAGTGTCATCTCTTCGGGCCTCTTATTGTCATCACGGACTAAACCACTTGGCTCCATCTCCGCGGGCGCTCCAGCGGAGGTGATGGCCCGGCGGATGATATAGTGCGTAACGTGGTCGAGAAGTGTCCCAATATTTTTAGAGGATATTGCCTGAAGTTAGAGATCCGATTTAAACTCGCCAGCAGCTAGGTAACGGGCACGCTCTGCAGAGTTGGTTGATGCGCTTAAAAGATTGTTTTGCACCAATCTGCAGCGAGGCTCGCCCGATAGCCGCTGAGAACAGGAATTTTTCGGGAGCTCGGCCTTCGGAAAAGCCTCGTGCCAAAGGCATTTCGCATCGATAGAATACGCCGTAATAAAAGTCCCTAGTTTAGATAATAACTTCTACACTGGATACTGTGAACTATGCACCGAGGACAGAAAAGCTGACAGGGACACATCTGAAACTTTCCTAACGCCTAGACCTCCATATACATCTGTTTCCAAGATGAATTATCGAGATTTATGTTAAGAATAGAAAAGAAATACAACAATAGAATTTGAATGTTTTCTTTAACGAAGTCCGAGAGGGATTAATCAAAACTACCTAGAAAGTGAAGCCACGCCTTGTCGACGACATTGTTATAGCAATAGCGTCAAAACCTGCAGAAATGGCACCAGCTCTCGGACAGCACACCAATCACCCTGAACTCGCGCATGAGGAGCTGTTAATCCTGTTAAACCGTGTTCGCATCCCTTTGTAGGAACCCGTCGTCTAAGTAAGTCGTACTACCACACGTTATTTAGCTTCTCGAGACTCACCTATTGCTTGCAACTCATTGCAAGAGGTAGCCTTTGTTTATATGATTGCTCGGTTTTAATAGCAATGCTACATAAACTTATAAGCGGCCGGCAGCTTAGATCGTATTTGACCAAGCAAAGCGCCTCTATCAACAGAGTTGAATCCATTTTAACGTCACCCTTCAGTACGACTTCAACACTTATTACTTTGGAGGAAAGTTCTCACGGCTTGGGTAGCGGCTTCGCATTCACCTTTAGATCCAAAGTTGAGCTGGAAGTAATTTGCTGGGCTGGGTGGTGGGAAACCGGCGACGGTAGGTAGTCCCTACCGCAATAGGACGAATGAAACTATCATTTTTTAAAGTTTTAGGCGTCATAAAGCGTACTTACTAAGCAACTTCAAATTGACATACAAATGGCCCTGGGTTCCGTTGTTGAATCGCTCGCCTCTATTTTTAATTTTGTGTTTCGGCGTGAAAAATTCAATATTTTTAAAATCACATGGGCAACACCGAATGAGTATGGGCAAACATAGGGAAAATCAGCATAATGCATGAAAATATGAAATTTTTCATGCAGAAAATCAAAATTGATAATCGTTTGAATCGAGGCAAGCGATTCAAAAATGGTCTAGCGGCAGCGTGCTTGCGAGAACGATACCTAAGGTTAAACAACGTTTACCCAATCCGAGAACTAGATAAAGGACCGTTTCGTACATTGTGGCTAGTCCTATTTCAGCACCGCGACGAGCTCGCCACTTGTAAGGTCCTAATACAATTGGCGAAGCGAGGTTGAGCAATATCTTCCGCTGGAACCTGAGACTGATAGAATGGTCTCGGGAGCTGATTGGCACTCTGTGATGGTATTTTATTATTAAAACGTAATGTCTAACAAATTTTCTCTTAGCGTAAGTGGTTATACCGATATTTGGCTGAAATCATTTCCTGTACTCACAGAATTCTTAAAAAAAACCATTTTCAAGATTGTGAGTAAACTATTAGTCTCACTTAGTTAGTTTTGTACTTCAATGAAAGTAAATTAAATGTACTACAACTTTCTGTTAGTTACTTTTATCATAGGACTAGCGATTTTGTCAATAATTTGCTCCGGCCGGGAGCAAAAGGTAAAATTGAGAATTATCGGGAAATATTGACCATCTTTGAAGAGTCATAACTTGGTCACTGTACATTTTGTAGAGCTGCGTTTGGGCTTAAATAGTGGCTAATATAATAAACTTTAAAAGCCATTAAGCTTAATTCGTCGAAAAATGCAGTTTTTTTTATTTTTAGACCAGAAAGTGAAAAAAAAACAAAATTTCGCAGTTTTTCACGTATTACGCAGGAAGCACAATTCTTTTGCTAGCAAAATGTAGTTTCACACTCTCTGAAGAGGTCCAAATAACATGCCAAAAATGCAGCGTTACATCGCGCTTTGCGTTTTAGGGCCATTTTTTTGTAAGATTTGACTGGCCTATGACTACGTACTGCGCCTGTTCATGCCTATAGTCTACTCTGAGATTAGAGCTCCTATCCCAATAGCATCTTCAGATGTTTCCAACCAATTGAAGCAAATTCCTCATGCCTGGTCGAGGGCTGCTTCTATTGTGCTATCTCGATAAAATGTCATCATTTCACACCAAATCCACGGCTAGATCAGCCTTGTAATAAAACAATTCGCACACTGGGCGTCTCTAGGCTTTGATACGGATATCACATCGCTTAGGTAGCCGCCATACAGTTTAGCTGGATTTCGAACACAATGCGACGCTTTTGACCAGTCGCACATAGATTGCATCGCAGTACCTACTCCCATTAACTTAAGATTTAGACTATAAGATATATTAGGTATGTAAGTTTATACCAATTCTTATTAAACTTACCAAACTAGAGTCGCTATGAATAGTTTTAAATAAATCAGCCCACCGGCAGACGTTCTGCGCGATATGTAGGCTCAAAATCGGTTGGCGTTATAAGTAATGCGTAGAAGCAAAAATTATACTATTAAAAATGCCATGAGTGTGAATTAATAGCCCCAATAGTAAGTTACTGTAGCAGCCCTAATAGTAAGTTACTGTAGCAGCCCCAATTGTAAGTTACTGTAGCAGCCCCAATTGTAAGTTACTGTAGCAGCCCCAATTGTAAGTTACTGTAGCAGGCCCATTGTAAGTTATTGTAGCTTGAGGTGGTTCGAAACTCACAAAATTTTGCTCGTCACTTTTTCATTCGTTTGAGTGTTTAGTAATAGCATTAAGGTTTATAAAGGAATATAAATCTATTTCGCGCTCCATTGGATACATTTACTTGTACGTAAAAGTACCTGAAAGTTGCACAACCGTTCATTAAAAACGCCAAACCCTTGAAAAGGGCTTGATCGAAGTCTACCAATGAGATGTAAGGAAATCGAACCACCTTAAATAAATATACTAGCTTTAAAAGTTGTACTTATAAAATTCTTGCCAATTCTTTCGTAGGTTTGAAATTAAATTGATGTAAGTATTGTACTATAGGTACACTCAACTCATAGAGGGGAGTTCCTTAGCGAGAAGAATAAGTATTTTGTGATTAGCGCACATCTGATTTGTGATATTATTAGATTATTCAGATCAGAGAGCTTAAAAAGTTTGTGTGCTTATGAAACGAATGTTTTCATCCTAGTCTAGACTAGTAATTGAATTAAGTTAGTAATTAAATTATGCAGCTGTGATAAAAATACATGCAATACATAATTATAAATATGATTCAAATGTTATAATCTACCTATTTCCTAAAAATTGTTGTTGTAAAATAGGTAGGTAATCGAGCAAATATTGGCTATTGTAATGATTGGGTTCTTGGTTGTGTTAACAGTAGGCTAATTACGTAACGCTGTTGCTAACAATTCTTGATTTCAATGAGGAGTTTTCCAGTAGGTATTGATAGTTGGTTTCAAAAAGCATCAATAGATCGCGCTCCTACAATTTTGGTAATCTTTTTTAAATCTGTATGATGGTGGCAGTGATTTCATGCAGCCAACTAATACTAAACATAAAAATAAAATATTTATTAATATAAACATAACTGTTAAAGTTTGAACTAAATGTAAAAAGATAATATTTATAGAAGTTGGCACTATTAAAACCTCTAAGATGGTTAAAACTATTGACAAATACAATATTATCCAATACAACGTACCCAGTGTTTATATCCTGTTTGCTAAGAACCTATTTCAAGCGATTATCAATTACCAAAATTGTCGGGGCGCCATCTAGTGAGTGGTTAGGAATGCTTTAGATACCTATTGGAAAACTGCTAATTGAAATTGCAACTTTTGCGATTACGTAATATCGATTTAATAGTTTTAATTTATTGCAATGGAACTTTGTTAGCAACTTAATCTATGAAATCGATGATACGGAATCAGAGAAAACTCAGAGAATTGTTGGCAACAGCGTTACGTAATTAGCCTACAGAGAAGTTTGCGTAAAACGTAACTTCGGCGCTACATGATTATGTAATTCGTTTGCCTCCTACCTGAAAATTAATTAAAATTGAAACATTGGCGTCTAATACGAACACAGACTATACAACCACACACCCTAGATCACCTTTTTTAATATTTTTTCGTGGATAAAGCCTGCGATCCAGGTACCTAACCCCTAGAGGGAAGAGCTGGGTTATGTGGTGCTTCCATCCTCTAAAAACTCCGGTGGTTCAACTCGGTGCAAACCCTAGTTCACCCTACGGACCACCATCGCGTAAACACGTACAAATCGTAACTTATTGATTAATATTGTCTTCATACCAGCGAAAGATATTTTAAATATTGTATCCTATTCGAGAACCAAAGAAATAGTAATTTATGATAAGATTATTAAATATTCTTAGCTAATATAATAATAGACGGTGACTTTAAATTCTTGATACCAAAGTGACTCTTGATACCGTATGCTCGTGATAAAAAACAATTTTTACTATGAAAAAGCGAATAAAAAATAAGTTTTATTTTTGTTGGAAACAGCTGATGTTTTTCACGATTTGTTGTTTCATAGTATTTGTTCCATAGAGTGCCTAGTGTGCCATAGTAAAAGTTGTTTATGTTGGTACCAAGAATTTTAATTCACTTTAATATGTGTACAAATGAACTCTAGTGATTATATGTATAGGTCCAAAGCTCAAACACACGATTGATAGCTTGTGTGATATTTTATTACTTCTATGACTAGTGTGCACTTCGGTAAGTAGCCTCTAATTCTTGTCACGTTAATTCCGAACCAGGGGCTCTATTTTTGAATCGCTCGCCTCGATTCGAAAGGTTTTTAATTTTGATTTTCAGCATTAAATATTTTTTTTAAATTACTTTGGTAACATCGAAAGAGTATGGTTCAGAAATAGAGAAAATCAGCATCATGCATCAAAATATCGAATTTTTCATGCCGAAAATCGAAATTGAAAACCGTTCGAATCGAGGCGAGCTATTCAAAAATGGGGCCCAGTATGAAATACAACTATCAACTAAACACATATTCTCATTAATAAATATATATTTTATCTCAGTATTCGCGGCTGAGTTAACTTATAGTTTGTAATCATTATTAGTTCAGTGTAATTTGAATGGCAGTTGTAAAATACCGTAATCTATACATGTTATCAATCTGTGACAAGGTGCTAAAACGTTGCACGTACCTACGCTAAAAACGTAAAATTGTATTAAACCTACGTTAAAGTTGTATGCGAGAATCTACAGAACCAGCACGGCTAGGACAAGTGTGCTCTCGGACAAGGCGCGTCATAGATACTGCTATCTTCTTCATCGTAGTATTGAGAGAAGGAAACAAACTCTCTCTCGCGACGCGAGATGTGTCGCGAGCACACTTGTGCTAGTCGTGCTGATAGATTTGGATTTGCGAAAATCCGTCGCACAATTCCATCCTATAGGTACCTAATCTGCACGGCTACCACAAGTGTGCTCTTGCGCGCGATGAGTAAGAAAAGACGCGACATAGATAGCAGTATCTTCATAGATAGCAGTCTTCCATCTTAGTATTCAGAGAAGGAGCAAACGCTCTCTGCTGCCGTGCTGATAGATTTGGATTTGCGAAAATCCGTCGCACATTTCCATTCTATATGTAACTAATGTGCGGTCCTAGCACAAGTGTGTCCGCGACAAAGCTCGCACCGCGATAGAGCGTTTGTCGCTTTTTCTCGCTTATCGCGCGCGAGAGCAACTTGTGCTAGGCCTACTGATCATGCTTATTTCTCGTGTAAAACAAGTAGAGCAGACGCGTTCTCGCGTGTCGACCACAATTATCGTCGGCGTACTTAAATGCACTGGCTACATTGTATTAGGTAACATATTCAAACGTGTTACAAACGAATGTATTTAGTTAGGCTAATGTAAGTAATTAATTAGGTATTAAGGAGTTTAGTTTGAAACAGATGACTATGTAACTAAATTATAAAACTTGCGAGTGTTGAGTTTAGTTTTTTTTCATTAAGTAAATCTATTAAAATTATTTTTTATTTAAAACGATTATGGTTTTTATTTTAACTTACTTTCTGTGGATGACATGTATCCCCTCGTCGAAGAGTGCGATGGCGACAATGCGACCATAGCACCAAATTAAACAGTTCCTCGGAACTTTCCCCTGGGTACTAGATACAGACGGTAGAGAACACAGAGCCAACGTCTCTCCGGAGACCTAAGGGATCCAAACTGCCTGTTGAGAGGGTATCGTCGTCAATAAAAGTGGAGTTGTTGAAGGAAGTTGGTATTGGGGTGCACCAGTCCATAGGATGAAGCCGCATACTGTACAGCAAAATTCGATGTCATGTTTGGAAGCGCTTCTTTACCCTACCTACAGCGATCCTTAAATAGGGCTACGTTGGAAATGTCGACAAGTAAAACGAGTTCAATTAAAATCGTTAAAAAAACAAGAGTGTTTATAATAGGCGGAAAATAAGTATTATGGAGTGTTCAACTACGCGAGCGATTTCATAATGATTTAGGTCACTGAATCACTGAAACTTGGTACTTGCATACTAACATTACCACTGTTCGTCTACCTATTGACGTATGACCGTAATGAAATATCCGCTCTAAATTACTCAAGAATAACAAAACTGGTAATAATTGGCATGTTATCGTCATTTTCGCATTCGAACCTCGCGAATGCACATTGTTTTAGTTCCTACTAGCGGATTACTTATATTTACAAATGAGTTCTAAGGTAAGGCTTTCGAGTGACTAGACATCGGATCGCTAATATAGTGGATAGTGATTGTTGTGACTGTTTGGCAAGGTGTTGGTGCTGGTGGCGGTCGGTTGGCTGGCGACGGCGAGCTTCGCCACCGAGGAGCCGCCGCGGACTCCACACACCGAACCTGTGGCCGCCCACACTGCGGCAGACCCCGAAACCGCCAAAGATGACGCCTTCTGGAGGCTCTGGAATTTCTGGAAATGGGGTCAATACATTTTTCAAACACTCAACTTATAGGTATTTTCTCAAAACTTTCTACTCACGATCCCTTTTCTGTCGATAGGTCGGTCAATGTTTAAAAAAGTGTTCTCACGCTCTTCTGAAATGGTGGAGAGTGCTTCAGCAGGAAGACAAAGACACAGGTTCCACGAGGATGGTAGTAAACATAGAATAAAAAATAAAGTCAAAATTTTATTCAAAATACATCAGTTTCAAACTTAATGGCATTTTAATTGAACTTTTTGTCTCAATGATTACTACACTACTAGATTTTATGTACATCCCGGTTGTGCGTTTTTAAGGCGGATGTATGCACCATATCCCCTATACCGTAAATCAGGTAATTACAGTAGAGCGACTGCCATCTGATATTTGTCTGTGACCCTGTTAAAAGGGAACCTGACAAGATTGGATAGTGATTGCATACTATAATTTTTTTTTTTCATAAGTTAACTGAATGTGCAGGCAGGCGCCATCGTGATAGGTTTCATCGGTAGTCCGAGCATCAACAGGATGCTCCATCTTCCGTCCTTTGTCACTTACCAGTTACCACCAGGTGAGATAGCGGACAAATGCCTGGCTACGCAACGATTTCTCGAAAACTATAATTGATAGCCATAAAATGAAACCACCATCGTATGGGTTGTCTCGGCGCCTTTTAGAAATGAGAGGTATAGGTAGGAGTAGTAGGAGGTAGTATAGATAGATAATTAAATTGAAACAACGCGAACGAAGATGTGTTCACGAAGACTGACGGCCGGCAGTAGCCTGATACACTTTGTATAATAGGGGGAGGCTAACGAGCAAGCCTTTTTTATCTTTCTTCAATGAATTTTGAGAAGTATTATTACTAGAATTAGTAGAATTACTTCTCAAATATAATTAAAGAAAGGTTAATAAAAAAGGTCATTTATAAAAAATTACACATTAAAAGATTGTATCAGGTATCAATTTCGATAATTTATTTTCTTTAGGTACCTACTGGAAATTACAATAAATTAGTGATACGTAAGTAATTTAATTAGCACAATGTATACCCATGTGCATGTTTGGCTGAATTTATACGTGGTATACCTAAGCTCAGACACAGGATCACCATTTTTAAACAATATAATTATCAAGGCTCCAGGGGGCCCACTCCGGATATATAAAATAACGGTGGCGGCCCCGAATGGACGTCATAAACCAGTTCCAGCTCCGGGGTTTTGTTTTGTTGTTTGTTTTGTATCGTCTGCGCGTCGAAACCCGTGAAAAGTGGGCGAGGGCTACCCTGTAATGCGCGAGCAGGGCTAAAGACGCGAGCCGCTGGCAGAAACCAGCTTTGCCAGCTTGAACTCGCGAAAGCCACCTGCTTTACAGGCAGTGCGAAAGAAATAAGGTGGCTGGGCGTCAAGACCAGAGAGATCGAACAGGGATACAAGTTTGTGTGCACCGTCTGCATCGGCAGACGGTAGGAATTAGTTCGCCTTTGTGCGACAATCTCCGGAATAGGATCTTGGAGGTGAGCAAAACGATCGACTCATGGCGATCAAAGCACTGGTTATTTTATGGTACTCACTCAGTGACAACTGAGCAAACAGTCCACCTGATGAAAAGCGGTAACTATCGCCCATAGCATCTACGACATTATCATTATCTAATAGAGAGGGCAACAATGAACCTCATCAGCGGCGGCACCGACACCGTTAATTCTGTCTTCTGGAATAGTTTCGAAGACATCCCTCCAAAGATATCGTGGTTGGTGCCAACCTCGACGGCCACGAGTTTGGGCGGGTGTATGGATGCTACTACGGCCAGCCAAACGATAAGGGAGAAGAAACTGCACCAATCATAGATCGATTATCTACTGATTCGACGACGTGACATCAGCCATGTATCCAACTGCAAGGTCATCCAAGGTGAATGCCTCCCAACACAGCACCGTATTGTCAGCGTGCTTGCAACTTTGCGAGACCGATAACAAAGGTAAAGGTCATCCGCTCGGGATTCCGAGATTGGTTAAACAGTCTCAGGATCCGAGTGGCTCTCCATGACTGTATATTATATTAAATTTCCGTCCGGTCCCAGAACCATAACCACAATTTTTTACACAATATAAATATGAGGGCTCCAGTGGGCCCACTCCGGATATAGGAAATAACTGTGGCGGCCCCGAATGGAAGTCATAAACCAGTTGCAGTGCAGGGGGTTCGTTTTGTTGTTGTTAGTTTCGTTTCGTGTGCGCCTCGAAACCCACTTAAATAATCTCAAAATAATTGCACGAAAGCCCTACTTTCGTACAATTATTTTGACGACCTGAGTGGTTCAATGGTCAACACGCAAGAAGTCCCAGGTTCGATTACTGGCCGGGCAGAAATTGAAATGATGAGTTCCTGTTACGGGTCTGGGTGTTCTATGTATAATATTAAGTATAAGTACCTATCTAGCGCCCATAGTACTAGCTTTGCTTAGTTTGAGGCTAGATGGCGCTGTGTGAATTCGTCCACAAATATTTATTTAATATTATTTATTTTAAAACAAAGATTAAATTCCACAAAGATATAATTCAGTCAAACATACGAGTTCATACAACACGCATTGTAGGTACACATTTAGGAGACAACATGTCTTTCATACGTGTAGGACTACCTAGTGATCTTATAGTAACCGTAATTCGTAAATGTATTTTATCACATTACAAAATAAATTTATAAATTATCAAAACATATAAAAAAAAGATGTCCTTCATCCCAGCAGTGTCACACCACGGCAACCAAGCAAGGCGACAGACGTGAGTTGTTACGTATATTTCTAAAAACATTGGGAGTAGGCACTGGGACCATTGTCTTTTGTACCTATCCTCTACCTACTGTACGTACTGGGGTCGAAGATACCTTTAGTGATTGAAACTAATTAGATGACGGACAAAGTGAGTGGTGTTCATTGACGACAAAAAGAGTAACGTTATACGTGCCTTTTATGAACAACAATTTTCCATGTTCATTTCCGCCAGTAATGCTATCGATTTCTATAGGAGAAAGCATAGATATTAAACTGGGATGTCTAAGGTCGTGATTTCGACTTGACTGAAATGTAGTATTCCAAACAAAACCTATAGGCATTGCATTGGGTATTATTAAAACTGTTGAAGATTTGGACCAAATCCCATACGCAGCCCAATACAATCAATCAATTCAATTCGCGATAGCATCATTTTTGTAGGAGTATAATATACTTTGTGAGTAGGTAAGAGGTACATTAATAAAAACAGCAATTTCATCACATTCATAAAACCCAATAGTACCTATCTAATTCCAAGTACCAACTTTTCAGATTTCGACAATAACAAATTAACTATCTTAAACTAGACTAAAGTTAGTTAAACACCGTTCACTTGACATATTCATCCACCCATACCATAAATAAATTTTTGGTTTATGAACCTTTCTATGTCTTACGTACACCGATTGGGCCGAATATTTCTATACAACTATTGTCTGTACCATGTATGTACAACGCAAAAGCATAAGTGCGCGACCTTAAGAATCATATTTCTTTGCATTGCAGTGCAGTTGTTAAACGGTTTTTAAAGCATTCATGAATTAAATTTTTATTTATTATTTTTAAATACCCTGGGGGTAAAGGACGAGTCCTTTGGGCATAAGGGACATCTAATTCTCCCTTATTTCACCAAACTGATTTTGGCTAAAGATGCACCAAGTGCCGTGAATATTGCTGTAGCGGCAAAGGAACATTTTCTCGAGTTGGTAATGAACTTATGCACTTGTACTGTACGAGTCAGGAGTTAACACGCCTTGCTAGAATTTTGGCCATGTAAATAAAAAAAAATTGAAGCTACTTGTTGGCAGTCGAGCGAATAATTGTTTCGTCAAACGTTAATGAAACGCAATAAATTACTAACCAGGGAGATCACCTTGTCCTTGTAACTGCTATTATTAAGGAATGTGGCAGTGGGACGATTTGGACCCATCAAAATTAGCCGTGGTCCGGAAAATTCAAGCGGGTCGAGATGACTCCCGACTGGTATGTATTCTGGTCAAAATTGAGCCACTTGGCTTCCGACTTCGTCTTAATAATAGTTTTAATGGTCTCGGAAAGGAATTTTTGATTAATATGCTATCCTGACACTTATAATAAAGTTCGTGTGAAGCTGTGAAAAAAGTGCCTTGAACCTAGGTGGCTTAATCATAAAACAGATCAGATTCGGTCATTTTGCAAAACAAACTCAAATCTGTCGTATTAAGAGCTGGCCGAACAACTTATCGCCACAACAATGTGCTCCTAATGTCAAATACAAAGCTATTGCTTAGTGGATTGAAGAATTATTAGGAGTTTCAGTACATATAGTAATACATAATTCCGAATAACAACTATAACTTCAATGTAATGTATAATCTGTCCAATCTGACTTGTCTTTTATGGTTAAGGAAATAATGTATTTAAATGGATAATGTGCAGCAGTATTCGTTAAAATTCACATTCTATGTGTTTCTTGTATAATTCTCGACATCTATACACAATATACGTAGCGTGGTTGATACGGCAAGTTGTGATTTTGGGCATTGTTTGTTCACCAAATAAGACAAGTCAGTTTATACAGACCATAGGTACAATCTCATGGCAACCCTTCAACTTCAATATTTCAGATCGTGACATTTCTCTTATTTATAATATCGCTAATTTCAAGTCTGACCTATAAATAGATCAAATTATAATACTAAAACTAAATTGCAAATAAGACTTAAATTACGTGATTTTAATGACAAATTGTTTTTAAATTTTCAACCCTATCCAAATGTTTGGTAATATGATAAATGCATATATTATCAAAGTTTAGAATTCTATTTACACACAACATATTTAACTTTCCATTTTCCTTGTTCATTCTGATAAACTTATCTAAATAAGTTTTATCATAATGTTATACGATTCAGTCCACACATAATAATATTCTTGTACATTCTTATTTTCTAATGTATCGCCAACACATGGATCTTAATCTATTTTTACCGCCGCATAAATTTTCCTTATAAAGGTGTAAGCCGCGAAGAATCCGATTGTGCCGGTGAGAAGCCAAAAACTCAGCACCATAAGGCCTACGAAAGACAATTATATTATATTTAATGTAGGTGATAATAATTCTTAATAATAATTAAGTGAAAATAAGATTTGAGAGACGGACCCGATCACGTGCAAACAGCCTCAATATTTGAAAGTCAGGCGTGCTTGCGAGAGAACTAACAAAATTTAAGTAGCGCACGCCGATACCGTTTACGGGATGGGTGACCGTTGCGTACTTTGGGTAAGTACGCAACGAACTCGCTGCTTAGTCGTATGGTGACTGGCAGAGTAGAATAGAACCAGCCCCTTACACTCGTAGGTGTCGTAGAAGGCGACTAATGTTTTCGAGGAATCTCCGGATAATGGGCAGCAGCGTTTTCCATTGTTATAGTATAACACTTCGATCTCCAACCCGCTTGCCAAGCGGGCAAAGCATTACAGCATTAATCTCCCTGTTTGTGGGAGAGGCCCTTACTCCTGCAGTTCACTGTTATAGGCTGATGATGAACGAACTCGCCACTCGTGATTTGTATACTACCGTTAGCGAAGGGTTTCTGCTGGGCTAAGTGAGTGGTGGTGGAAATAGCTAGCAGAGGGGACCGCATTCACCGAATCTTTTCTTATAAAACTGTAAAGAGCAGTGTCTGTATCTCTGTTCAAGATATTAAAAAAAAGTCGGATTAGGTTATTGACACCTGAGCAGGCGCAAAAATATTTTTTTGGAATTTTCGCAGAAAAACCGTTGATTTCAATGGAGTTTTTGGTAGCTTGGGCCCAACTTTAAATATAAGCCATGTTTAGAATTAGAGATACAACTTGACCTCTCCGTAGTAGGTACTAGTATTTATCTAAAATGGCCGTCTTACTAAACGTAGCCACGGGCAAAAGCTAGTATAAGCTAATAAGTGTTACAATATGCAAAGGATTTTTTACCAATCCGAGGCATACCAAGGCAACCTACCCTGCTTAGACTTCTGCGTCAACCGCGCGTCAGCCAACGTATTCACTGCGACACCGCGCGTCGGCCAATGAGCCATTTTACAGGTTAGCTTCCTAAAGAATCCCCCAGATGGCGGCGCTATCTATGAGCATTATTATAATCTCTTGGCTGTATGGTATTGATATTACTGCTCCTTGTCCTTGGCATGCCGTTTCAATGCTGTTTAATTTGAGGCAATGAATGGTGACAGTCTGACATATGGTTTGCCCACAGTACAGTACGCCCGGCCTATACAGCCAAAAGATTTTAAGTAATAATGTTTAGTTCTTAGAGAGCGCCATCTGTGGAATTTTGTAGAAAGCTGGCATGGGCCAAAAACTGCTATTACGATAAAATTACAATTCAATCGATCCTTAGTAAATTAGCGGACTTGAGGCCCTGGAAAATGGCTCACCTCCAGCAGTGCTAACTAGCGTAGCCCGCGTATTAAATGGACCGGCCACATGAGTCGTGCGAACATGAGTAGCGCCTATTACGACTCAACAAGGGCTTTCACGGTTTCAGATGGCGCTAGTGAGGCGTACGGTGCGTTGTCAGAATACTGTAGTGCTTTTGGACAGAACCAATTGCTATGAAATGACAAATCTATTCCAACCAATAAAAGAGCTTTATTTTGACAGCAGACCTTAGGTCACAGTAGCGCCATCTAGAGGATTTTGGAATCGCTAAAATCCTCAAAGGTTGCCGCAGCGAAAGTGGTTGATATTTATTTTGCTTTTAAAATAATTCATACACAAATTATTACGTTTTTACAGGGTCGGCAATACGGGAGTGATACCCCTGGTATTGCAAACGTCCATAAGCTGTGGTAACTGCTTAGCTTACCATCAGGCAGGCCGTAAGCTTGTTTGCCATCTTAGTGTTATTTAAATAAAGTCATATAAATATTTACCTGTATAGCCAATGTACAGCAATGTTGGTATAAATTCCGTTATTTCCAATTTGGTGAAGAAGTAAAATATGGAATATATTAAAATATACACAGCCGAACCACCAGACACAATGAAACTCTTCCACCACCAGTGGTAGTCCTAAAAAGTTTAACATATTATTAATATTAAAATTATTTTAAGTAATATGTTTTGTTACAAATTACTATCACGGTATTATTTATTTACCTCTCCACACAGCTGGAAGTAAACCATCACAATAGATATTTGTGATACAGAAATGACTAAAATGCAAAAAACTAAGAACAGAAATCCAAAGAGATAATAAAATTGATTCTCCCATAACGCATTGAATATAAAAAACAATTCTATAAAAACTGCTCCAAATGGCAGAATACCAGCCATTAAAATACTGAAAAAGAAATATTGAATTAAAGTCAAACATTTCATATTTGTAATATAAAAATTTCCATATTTTGATAAACATATCTTACCATATAAAGACATTCATGTACCACACTTGTTCAGGGACTTTTCTTGGAATAAAATTGGTCCTAACAGGATGTTGAAATGGCTGTTTACGACATCCAAAGTAATATCCCAGGTAGACCAAGGGCAAAGAAATGCAAAACCACAAACATAATAAAGCCATCATCGTAGAAAATGGCACAGCTCCACTTGAATGTTTCCCCATTATGAAAAAGTTCAAAAAGAAGCAGGTTCCAAATACTATAGCTGGGTAGAGCGTGGCTGTCACGAACGCAGCTTGTTTCCATTGTTTGCCTTTCATAGTGTTGTACAACCGTGCAGAGTAATAGCCCGCGATTAGGCCCATGAACACGTACAGAAATATAGCAGCAGTCATCAGGGCACCGCGGCTGGCTGGGGATAACATACCCAGCATTGCAATGACTGTAAACAAAAAATAAAACATAAGTTAGGGTGAGGTAAGTAAATATTACAAAAAGCAAATATGTAATTCAGTGGATCATCCTTCTTGATATTATTTCTGTTGCGAAATTGACACTGGTTAACTTAATTCTCAGGCAAAAGTACACAAGTGATTTGTGCATACACATGCGCAAGAATTTAATCTAAATTTTTTACCATAATCCAAAAATCCATCCATGGACCAATCCATCTTGGTGTTAACGTTGTGCTCTCGCGCACGAGGTCCCGGGGTCCGGCTTGACCATGATCAAGGATTTGGCAGATCAGAACGATTGCCATCTGACCTCCGTGGTTACACATTCAGTTGCCTGAATGTGCCGGTTTCATCACAATGTTTTCCCTTACCAGAAGAGCAATGATTAGCATTCAACTAATGTTCTTACATATCTCAGAAAAGAGTCATTGGTACGATTCGAACCCCGGTACCTCTCGCTTACGAGTCGGATACCTTAACCACTCAGTCACCGTTGTTGCTCCTCATGACCAAAAATAGCACATTTTGGCCAGTTCCATCTAAATAAAGTGACAGAATACCCTATTTGTAAATAAAAAGAAATACTAACATATTGTAATCAATGTCATTAAGAAGAGTTGGATCCCATTTCCAATGACAGCAGCAAACAACATTCGCTTGGGCGGTGGCCTGAACACATCGCCATGCACAAGCTTCCAGCCAGTTTCTTCCATCATATCATCAATACTGTCATCAGAGTTGTATCGTGCAATATCTTTTCTCAATGTACGAACCATAATCATGGTCAGAATGCCTGTAAATAATTAATGTTAGGAGTAAAATTGCATTGCCTATCAAGTATTAAATCTATTTTAATGGAAACACTTAAAATATAATATGTACCTGATAGGAAAAATAAAACAACGATGGAATTGATTATAGAAAACCAATGGATTTGTACATCTTTCATGCCTAAATAAATGTCCCATCGTGATGCCCAACTCACATCAGATTGTCCCCACTCTACAGAATATGTAAAATAGAGTTTGGTGCCTGTGTCTTCATTGACCAACTGTGGTTTGGGATCTGATGGAAACTGACATGAATCATCATTGAAGGTCAGCTCTTCTTTGTCTATTGAAAATGTTTCAACTTCAAATCCAACAACTCGGTAGGAATCACTAAAATGTTAAAATAAGTTTGTATGTTGAAATATGGTTTATTAATGATATTTTATAAATGAGTGTCTTAATATTTTCTACTCACTGGCTGTGCTTATGGTACTTTAACAATAATTTTAAATGGTTATGTATATGCGCTTTTCCTTTTGACATAAATCCAAGGCGATAACCTTGTTCTATTGTTCTTTCAGATGTTTCACTGTTTATAATTCTTGTTGCAACAGGTAAATTGTCGACCAACCTGTGAATAAAATATAGTAATCAGCATTATGAGTCACTGTCCACCTGTTCTACTAGTCCCTCCTTATGCAGCAAATTTTACTATATACATTATTATACTGTCTTTTTATCTGTTGAATCAACAATAGGCCACTTTTCAGTTAATTTTTGTCTTTCTTTTATAATTAATATTTGAGAAAGAGCATCCAGTGAGCTCTTCTCTCCTCAGTTAGATTTTGTTAAGAATTTATTATTATTTATGTTTAAAATAGTTCAGTAAAGAGGGTTTACTGTCTTCTCAGATGAAAATGGTGGACACAACCTGTGCCTTTTAAATTATTTGCCAATCCATTGACATGTCTGGATAGCCTACTGTACTCCAAGATCCATGTGGATGTATTTATTACTTGTGTAATACGGTATGTCAAGCATTGACCTTAAAGTCTTGCTTTGAAACATTCCCAGAATTTCAATATTACTGGTACTTGATGTCTCCCACAGCTGGATCCCATACGTCCATATGGGCTTCAGGATAGTTTTGTTCATAACTATCTTGCTTTTATCGGACAAGTTTGATTTTCGTTCAATAAGACAGTATATGTTTCTGACTATTAGTCTGAGTCTCCGAATACTGGGCAAATAAGTGTAAGTCAGAGTTTAGTCCATTGACTCGATTAGAAGAAGTCTGAGTTGTATGCATTAATTCTAAATATGTATAATCCAAGTCCTTTAGTCCAGGTGCATTCTTAAGTACTCCTAGTAATCCAATGGTATGGCCAAGTTGTTCATTTGGACAGGTGGGCAAGTTTGCCTTCTAAGGGAGAATGTCACCAGCACAGACTTGCTCTGGTTGGCTTTTATATGACACCTGTGTATTCCTTACTGGTAGATCAGCTGTGTAAATGAGATACAAGATGTCCCAAAATGCTGCCCTCAGGAACTCCTGACTCTTCTGTGTTATATTTAACCTGAAAGCTCCTCCTGCCAAGTATGACTTCAGGGTGAAAGAAAGAGTGTTGAAAGCTGTTATGTTTAGGCACATCATTATCACCCTGGTGATCAATCCATCAGTCTACGGAGGTGCTAGCTGGTTAGCCAATAAGACTTTAGTCGCCATTTACAACACCCATAGTCAAGTGAGGGGGTTAGTGCAATTCTACTCTGCCATACACCACATTACAATATGAGTACCAAAATATAAACCTAGATAGGACCAATGTAATACTTACAGATGAACAAAATACTCATGTTCAATGCGACTCGCAACTTTTTCTGATTCCTCTACACTCCAATTCATGGGTTCATTTTTTTTATGACACAATAATCTACATTTGATGTTTTCAGCCATATGAACTTGGTACGGTGTATTAACAATGCGGTCCCCGCGCAAGACTTCACCTAAATTTTCTGATTTGTAAACAAAAGTACCATTCTTTGGCAAACATAAAGGTAGGGAATAGTACTCATAAGGTAATTGAGTATGTATGCTTGTCATTTTGACCGCTTTGACTTCGATAAGTTGGTTTCTTTTAAATTCAACTGGAGCAACTCCAGGAACATAAAATCCATGGCCAAAAATAATAATAGTTAAGAATACGAAACATTGCAGATGAACCTGTAAATAAAAAGAAAGTACTTGTAAGTCGACATGGTTTAGACGAGTAAGCATATGTTTACAAACATTTTAACTCACATGAAACATGTTTCATAATATGAACTTTGCAATAAAATAAATGAATTTATTCCTAACAGTTAAGATTTCAAATACGAGAAAGCTACAAAGAAAATTCACATTTCACAAAACGAAAAATCGACAGACAGACCACAAACTATGAACTAATAAACAGACGACCGTCTTCATACAAAATACTGTGCACAATAAGGCTTGAGTGTGTGCGCACGCACACACTCAAACCTTGTGTATTTAAGGGATGTAGCTCTATCTCTTTCCCTCAGTCGTGCATGAGTGCAATAAATTTGACAGGAAGGTAAAAAGAGTTTTCTGCAAGTAGGTTTTATTCAGCTTAGCTACCAAGGAGTCTCGGTTTCCAAGGAGACTTGGTTTCCGATTTTCTAGTTTTTCCTAACCAAACATTCTTTTTGTAAATTAAAATAAAACAAGCAATTTTTATTTCTAGAAATCATTTTATTGAAGAAATCCTACAAAATCAGATCAGTAATGTTCTTAAAAAAACTGGGGTTCGAAGTGGTGGTCCATAGTCTCTGCTTCACCTATGGGACACAGGCGTGAGCTTTATGTATGTATGTAATCCTACAAAATTACAAATACAATGGATCACACAATTGAGAACATGAAATCATTTTAGCTATTGTACGTAGGTATTAATTATGTTTTTATTGACAGTCGTACTATTGTACCTATATAATTTTGTATTATTATTATTATTGTTTTAATATGGGTGTAAAATACCTGAAATAAATGACTATTATTATTATATTATTATTAGCACGATACATTTAGTAGGTGGATATGATATAGTATGTGGATGGTATGGGTGCGCACGCGCTGGCATGTTTATATTCATTAACATGTACGTACTTAGCATTTAGACGAATTATAGTGTTAAAACTCGATGACAGAAATAGAAAACACGCCTTGCAACCGAATTCTGTCAAGCAATTCTGTAAACGTGCCATTATACATGATAAAATAAAAACTTATACCTATATACCATCATATAGTTTTCTTATAGCTATTGTCTACGACAATTTTTTTCATTGATCTGCCACCAATCTCACTTGACTGCAAATGTACTCAGTTTATCAGAAATTCATTCCTTTTCACGACTTTCTTGCCTGACTGTGTTCTACCTACCTACACAAAAAGAATAAAAAGGAAATACTTCACACAAAAAAGAATTTAAATATGTACATAAATACCTACATTTGCAATTTAGAAAAAAGAGTTCAGCCTGTGTGAGTATGAGGGAGAGGAAACATAGAGCCGGGATCAGGTAAGAAGCATGGATTGACATCGCTGAGTCGAATGCAAGAGCCAACGGCTTACAACAAGGGGATGCCAAAGACCGGGCGAAGTGAAAAAGATTGAGTAGGAAAGCGGACCCTGGCTGAGTCAGGGATAAGCGCTAGGATGATGATGAGTATGAGGTAGAGTCCCCACACAACGGATCGCTGTTCCTGTGGATCCTATATCCAAAAACTCAAACACAACACGAGCTTCTCTATTGAAAACGTCGTAAACACAGGGCATACCATGAACTCTTATAGCAGGACCTAAACAGAACAAGACAAGCTTATGTGACAAGTATAGCGTTTCTGTCTCGTTCTAAGCAGGGCAGTTTTCTTTAGGTCCTGCTATAAGAGCTCATGGTAAGCCCCCAGAACGCATACTTTAAAATACTCGAGGAACAGGTAACTACTTGTCTCTTTTGCCCCCGTGTAAATATATTTGTAGCACGCTCGCGCAAGTCCAGGACGTGACTCTGAAGCTAGACCATGAAAATCGTGTCGAATTAACACTATCTATTGTGGTTTTTGAACTACTTTTTTTTAAAGAGCTGTCTGACGATTTTCATTTTATTGGAAAGGGACACATTGACTGTGTAGTAAACCTCTCTATCGGACCGCGGCTCTTTTTCATTTAAATACAAGTCTTATGCTTACATGGTAAGATCTGTTTTTGTTTGCAGTATTATTGTACGTGCGTGCCAGGTGTGGGTACGTAAATACATTTTATTTCGTTGAGAAAAATGTACATAATATTGCCAGTACATAATAGTTCAGTGTTGCCAAGTAAAACGCGAAACTTTTGCCAAGACTTTAGTCGACCCTCTACATTCGCGCCTATTAGGAATGTGATAGATGTCAAAATGTGATATCGTTTAACTGGTAGGTTCTGCTGTAAACAGGGTCACAGAGGTAATGTCAGCCGCTCTACTGTAATTACCGGATGTGCTAAAATCCTGGATCATGATCAAGTGTACCCCGAACCTGTTACGGAAAAAGCTAGAAATAAAAATATAAAATCAATACATCGGTCTTCATAAACTTAATAAAATATTTTAGATCATTTTCGTAATTTGTTATTTTGAGTGTAGGTACCCTAAGTATTCTGTAATTTTAAATTTATTTATAAAACGAGATCAAATAAAAACAAACTGTAAAGATGGAAAATTATGTTAGTAGAACGGAACTTAAAATTCACACCCATGAAGTTCGAGTATAAAGCGCGCTCCACATGTTCGCCGAAACTTCCGGCGAAACTTTTGCCGGGACTTTGGTCGACCCTCTACATTCTCGCCTATTAGGGATGTGGTGGTGTCAAAACGCGTCGACATTATATCGATTTATCGGTGTAATATCGCTAATGTGCTGTAAACAGGGTCACAGAGGTGATAGCACCTGCTCTACTGTAATTACTTGACATACTAATATCCTGGATCATGGTCAAGTGTACCCCGAACCTGTTACGGCAAAAAGCGCTAGAAATATAAATATAAAATCGATCGAATCGAGACGACAACAAACTATCTCTACTTAGTCTATGAAATAGGCGAGACATGCCAAACATACACGGGACTACACGAATACTCCCTCTACATTCTCGTGTTCCCGCGGAACTGTCCACATGTGGAGCGCGCTTGAAGCCTAAATTTCATAGACTAAGTAGAGATAGTTTGTTGTCGTCTCGATTCGATCGATTTTATATTTATATTCCTAGCGCTTTTTCCCGTAACAGGTTCGGGATACTCTTGACCATGATCCAGGATATTAGTAGATCAAGTAATTACAGTAGAGCAGGTGCTATCACCTCTGTGACCCTGTTTACAGCACATTAGCGATATTACACCGATGAATCGATATAATGTCGACGCGTTTTGACACCACCACATCCCTAATAGGCGAGAATGTAGAGGGTCGACCAAAGTCCCGGCAAAAGTTTCGCCGGAAGTTTCGGCGAACATGTGGAGCGCGCTTAAAGCGCGCTCCACATGTGGACAGTTCCGCGGGAACACGAGAATGTAGAGGGAGTATTCGTGTAGTCCCGTGCATGTTTGGCATGTCTCGCCTCTTTCATAGACTAAGTAGAGATAGTTTGTTGTCGTCTCGATTCGATCGATTTTATATTTATATTTCTAGCGCTTTTTCCCGTAACAGGTTCTGGGTACACTTGACCATGATCCAGGATATTAGTAGATCAAGTAATTACAGTAGAGCGGCTGCCATCACCTCTGTGACCCTGTTTACCGCAGATTACCGATATTACACTGATGAATCGATAAAATGTCGCGCGTTTTGACACCACCACATCCCTAATAGGCGAGAATGTAGAGGATCGACCAAAGTCCCGGCAAAAGTTTTGCCGGAAGTTTCGGCGAACATGTGGAGCGCGCTTAACCAATTCCAATTCCGTTCAAAATCATACATTTCAATCCATTTTACTGGGAAGAGCCTATTCGAATTGCTTTGATGGCATTCCACATGGGTTCAAGATGGCGACGTACTATCAGATGTTAGAGGTACCACCCTTGACGGCGTACTTGGCTCACGTGTTTATATACTTTTATTTATTGACCTGCTCGCGGGGGTTCGATCAGTAGCACGCTTTTAATAAGTTACTTGCAGCGTGTCTCGATAGATGGCGTTACTTGTAAGCTTGTAATAATGCATATAATTATTGCAAATGTATAGAATTATCATTATTTTTGTTGTTTATCTTTACACAGAAAGATAAAACAAATTGTTGTACATAAGAAAATTAGATATAGCAAGAAAATTTAGATAGAACTAGCGCACACAGGGAGGTAAGGAAGGTAAGGGAATTTTTCTACAAAAGGGTGGCCTACCGCAGGCGTCGAAGCGATGGGACCGTAAAGATCGCCTTCGACGCCGTCACGGACATGCGATATATGCAAGAGGTATAAAGTCAGTAAGGAAGGGAAGGGAAAGGTGTCCAACAGTGGTCGCCCTGCCGACGTGATGGAAAAGGGTTTCATGCATTCTTGAAAAAAAGTACAAAATTGAAAATTATTTATTTAATTAGAATCTTTTATATGTACTTAAAGTAACGTTTGAGGTAATAAGGATCAGAAGGAAGGAAACACAAGGTTGTATTTTCGTTATTTCTGATGCCGAAACGCCACTATTCCCACGCCTACAACGGAAACACTTAGCATACAGGTAAAGGCCCACCCCGCACAACACTGTGCGCGGACGGCCGGCGGCACCGTTTATTACACCGTCCCGAAGCCAACGCAGAGCGGACGCTCCCAGTGTGGGAAGAAAAGGTAGGCGAACACCGCTTCAACAAAAGGATCTATCCATAGGGAAAGAAGCGACGAGAAACCTACAGAGCCAAGTTATCTCTAATAAAATATTTTCTTATATACCTACTTAATGTTTGTTACAACGTACAAGCATGACAGTAAAAAAGTTACAATAGAAGTTCAGTTCCATGAACTTTTGTCACATAAATTAAAGTATTATAGGTACAAGTACCTATACTTTAATAGTCTTATAGGTAAATAATGATTGACTAGTTATTTTTACAAATATATTCCTTACATTTTATACTATACCAGCGACCCGCATCGGCTTCACACTGGTTATCTCGGTTTATTTACAATAATTAAACGAATTTTCATATAAATTTTCCGAAAGAAATTCTTTATCTGATGGTGGAAACCGCATCAAAATCCGTTGCGTGACTTAGGAGTTAGCGGAAATACATACCTACAGAATGACAGACAGACGCAGAAAGCGATTTTAATTCATATTATTGCCTGTCTGAATGCATTTCCGGGTAAATACGCAACTGATTTTGATGTAGCTTTCACCATCGGTTAGAACATTTATTAACGATGATTTATACATATGTATAACATACATGCGTAATATAGTAAAGAAAAGTCAAGTAAACCTGTGCATAGCCGGGACGGGTATCTGGTCAATATTATAAATATCCTTGTCCTTAGTATTTGTGCCAATAATACTCTTTGCTTTACTATGCGGCATTCGCATCCTACTGGCGATTAGACATTTCAACAATAATAGTGTTAGCATTCTAACTGGTTCTATTATTAAACTTTATATTATTGATAATAAACAAATTTTACAGTTAACGTATGTTACAAATACTGTGCACCACGGACACTGAATAATGAATAACTTACTAAATGTGGGTGACATTTTGTTGCCAATATTTGCGATTTGATTCCCTATATTTAAATTCGATTGCGCGGTATCGTCATTATACGACGTGCCAGACATGACGCGCCAGTTTTGCATTATGACGTACCCGCTAGAAAGAGTGCCGTTGATGCAAGATTCGCCAGAGGGGCTACTAAATGCAGGTTGTGCATCAGGAGACTTGTAAATCAAAAGACTTGGTATAATTATATCTAATAATGCTAATTATTTTCGACTTTTTCGACAACTGTACGTACCGTGAGATATCATTAAGTTCGTTAAGGCGGTAATTGTAGGCATTGCTTGTATTTTAATTAGGGCTGGTAAACTATCAATAATTGAATCTAATCTACAATTTAAAACGAAAACGAACCCAAATTGTATGTCAAGCAATGGGAGAATTGCCTTAGTGTCAAGTGTGGGTGGGACAGGTGAAAAGCTATTATAGCTTTATCTAATTTACAGTAGTCAGTAGTTGCAGAACTCCACCACCGCCGCTTCCGCAAGCCTGCACCTCTCGGACGCCACCACAGTCGACTTTCACTGTTAACATAAGATTTGTATTAGAATCGTCCCACAAAAACCCTGCATATACAGGGTGTTTCATAATACATGTATAAAGCCGTGAACTGGATGGAGTGCTAAACGTATTAAAACGATAGGTACAATTATTTTTTTCGTGCGTGGAATAGTAAGCGAGAAAATGACTATCGAACTTTTACCTTTTCAATGTCGATAATCGACATTTTGAAAACGAAAGACCGCATCTCTAGAAATCAGTTGTAAAAGGTCACTCAAGTTCATAGTACTAGGCGCAATGATATTAAGGAGATCTAAATTAGCCATTTTGTATTTTTTGGTTTGAGGGTTCTGTACAAAAAAATTTTGTAATTTTAATTTAATAGGTTCCTTCATAGTTTTTTCGAAAGTGCACCACCACCTAACTAATAGCAAAGTAGTCTAATTCAAATTACTGTGGCATATTAATGTAGCAAACTCTAATTAATGTAGCATATTTGTCTTTATAAGTTTGCTTTCTCATGTCATGCCTGTCAGTCATGTTTCAGTGTCGCAAAGGTAATCGTACCTATCTGCTATGAGATTTTTCAGTAACTACACACACATATTTTTGTATTAAATAAAACAAATAAAATACCTTAGTGTAATGAATGAAACATAAATAAAACAAAGACAGTAGAGAGTGGAGTTTAAGACAGAACCCTCCACTAATGTGGGGAAGGCTTAAACTCTCAGAGGACTGTTATGTTAAAATCCGTACGATTTCACGAATATTTCTCATCAACAAAAATTAACTAAATGAATCTTAGTTGACGGAGCTATACCTGTAAATATCCCATGCTTCACCCAGTTGGGAACCTAGGCAGGGGCGCAACAACCGCCGTATCAGCCGTATCAATGATACGGGATCCCAAATCGTATGTAAGCAAAAATACGTACTGTTATCCTCAATTTCAGTTAAACACTATTTCCCGAAAAAAAAAAATTCTTTAGTGATTTTCAGACCAGGGTCGGGGCCCCCTCCGCCAAAGATGCAAATGAAATCAAGTGATACAATCCGTTTTCGTTCCCCTTTCGCTTAGAGATAATTAACATTTTTAATAAAAAACAACAACTTAGAGCCCCTCACGCGCACTCATTACTTTATTGAAATTGTGTAAAAATGCACCTATAGCAAAAATGAGAAAAATCTTGATCTCATGTACAACATATTCAGCACTATCGGTGAGATCATAAGATTTAAAAAACTCCTTACACTGTTCATTGCTCAACGGGTCAGATGGACCTGGCTCATAATAAAATCGTTTTGGCCCACACGATTTTCGAATTCGACTGTTTTTAAGTTAATCGTGAAAACTTTATAGCCAAAATGTCAGAAATAGAGCTCGCACGCTCATTAATTAATTGTTTGCGAAGTTAATTTTATTATAAACCAGATGTCAGAAATGTCTACATCGTATGTCGTCGTATGTCGTATCGTCCATTTACTGATTTTATGTTATTCGCGCAAGTATTCTGAAGGGGTAGTTTGTGAAACTATCGAGCTCGCTACGCTCGCTTATTCAACAAATTATGACATTTTTATATTTATCACGCAAGGTTTTAATATACCAAAGTCAAGGGCCAATTTACAAAAATTCCGATGTCCACCCCGGCCTTTAAGGAGATTCTTGTCATACAAACTACCAACATAAAACATTAACAAATTATACACCTAAATCTTCCTCAATAGACAAAGTAATTCTACTTTGTCAATTGGTGAAAACCGCATGAAAATCCGTTCAGTAGTTTTTGAGTTTATCGCGAACAGGCAGACAGACGCGGTGTGGAACTTTCTTTCATACATATGTTATTCTTACTATTAAGGTGATTCAACGCCCATACTAAATTTCTCTCGATATTCTTTCATTTGTTTGAGTGTTTAGTGATTGTATTATGATTTCTACTCTTAGTAAATGTATTCAATAGTGCGCAAAGTGGTTTTCTTTTCAAAAGCAGTTAAATCGAAAAAAGCACAAATCGCCGCTTGATAGCGTTGTTTTGTGATTTAATTATTTTTCTTCTTCATTGCTTTGTTTTACATTATTAACATGTAGAAATCTATTTCGCGCACAATTGAACATATTTTCTAATAGCTAATTGCACAAAAACGTTACATAAACATTGTATGAAAATCGTACCGCCTTAACACGCGAATGGCTTGGATTTAAGTTACTCATTAGCATCCCTTGTAGCCGTGTGGTAACCGGTAGAGTAGAATAGCACCAACCCCTTACACTCGTGGGTGTCGTACAAGGCGACTAACGTTTAGAGGCAAAATATCTAATCTCCATAAACTGGAAAATGGGCAGCAGCGTTTTTCATTGTTATGTTTGCAACACTGCGATCTCCAACCCGCCTGCCAAGCGTGGAGATTATGGCAATAACCTCCCCTTTTGCGGGAGAGGCCCAAAGTCCTGTAGTGGACTGTTATGGGCTGTGATGATGATGATGATGATCCCTTGTAGTTGGGGGTACTAACTATGGGGCCCCAGACAGCTATTGATACGGGGCCCCTGGAAGGCAAGCAACGCCACTGAACCTAGGTCACCTAGGTGAAACACGGACCCAAACACAATTTTAGTAATTACTGTCTGTACAAATTACCCGATAAAATAGTGGTAAGCAAATGTATCCCATCACCGACATCATAAGGATTATTATTAGTCCACTGTTGGACTTGTTTGAGCCTCACTTTATTAAATAAACACAATCAACATTACGGTGCATCTACCAGGAGAACATAAGAGGCGAAATAAGTACGATCCCTAACACGCGGATCCCTAAAGCCAGTGTTACCAGCAGTAGTTTCCAAAAAAGTACGTCTGGGCTCTTAAAATAGTACGAAAATGGCTAAAAAGTTACGATTTCTTCTCATTATCTTCTATATTTTATCGATCTTGGGGGGGGGGGGATGATTTTTAGTTAATTAATGACGTTATTTTGTTGCCGGTGGCAAAATCAACCCTTCCTTCCCATTATTTTTGGTGAAATTGTGAATTTGAAAGGTGAAGTGACTACCCCCCTCAGCTAAATTCAGCATTTTGTAAAAACGTACTAAATAGTACGATGTGGAGCAAAGTACGCTTAAGGTACGACAGTCGGCCAAATAGTACGTAAATCGTACTAAAAGGTACGATCTGGCAACGCTGCCTAAAGCGCTGCCTGCTGCCACGCCTCCCGCCTCGCCCCCGCCACCCGCCGCCCCGTGCGCCGCGCCGAACATGTGTCGACACGCCGGAGTTTTGGCAGTGTGCATGCTGCACTTGGGTGTGTCGTTTGATTGAACCGCTGACGCCGCAGCGTGGCTTCTTGTGTTACCTATTTTCGAGTCGTGTTCGTTTATTCGGTTTTTAGCTTTTCGCGTGATCGGTGTGATTGTTTGTTGCGTTGTATGTATAGGATACCTAAGTACTGTGAAAATAACTGTGATAAGACTGTAAACGATATGAATGAATGAATGATTTATTGCTTCAGGTACCAATATTAACGTAGTCTTGTTTGTGTACAATGTTCAACAGTTTAAGTATTGTGATAATCATTATTCTGTGCATGAGTGCAACCAAGCAGTAGGCCAAAGACCATGTTACCTACCTACTTACGTATTGCATAGCAACCAGTGCATGCTGTAGTGTTGTGTAGCTGTGTGTATGAGTGTATTTACCTATCGGTCATCGAGCCACAAGAAAGCAAGAAAGTGTGGTGGATAAAATATCGTTTAAAAGGTACGTACCTACATGCTTTAAAGGTCTAGGTGCTAGCTAGACTAGGAGACGCTACCTACCACCTAATAGTGACGTTAGAAGCGCAACCACCGCGCTCGGTTTTTTTCCGACGGGAAATAGGTAGAAAAGACAACGCTTTTATCTTTTCATAAAAACATGTAGGTATTTAGTGGAACCTGTCTGTAATGTGTTTCACCAAAACTGGATTCATAAGTGGTTCCCTAGGTACGTAGGTACTTAGATGAGGGAACCGTGTTAGTAGGTACCTAGTACTTACCTATCTGTGTAGAGCCATTTTGTCAATTGAACGAATCCCGTTTTAGTGTAGTAGATATCTACTTTAGTAAGTAGCTGACTATGTTTATTTTTATTTAGTTTAAGTACCTGCGGCAGTCCACACCGCGGGTCCGGCTGTCTTCCAGACTGATTAACATGTTTTGTTTTTTATTTACGTAGGTTCCTACCTACCTAACCTACTTAGATACTGTTTTTAGGCCTTTACTTAATAAGTACCTAAGTATTATGAGTTTAATTCTTATTTTACTTTTGTTGTGCTGGGGTGGTTTGTTCTGTTAGGTACCTACCTAGTAGAAATCATCTCGGTGTTAATGACCTGGTTTTGCTCTCGCGCACGAGGGCCTGGGGTCCGCCTTGATCATGATCCAGGATTTCGCATTTCTGGTCATTACGTCTGACAGTCCTGAATCCTGCCTGACCCTGCTACCAGGGGAACCTGATTACCTGACCAGATTAAAATCATGGTTAGACATTCAGTCGCCTAAATGTGCAGGTTTCATCACGATGTTTTCCGTCAGAAAAGGTCACTGGTACGTGGCGGCAGCGGGTGTCGAACCCGGTACCTCTCGCGTACGACTCGGATACCGTAACATTAGGCCACCGACGACGCTCCGACTATTTAAGCATACCTACCTATTGAAAATAATTTTGGTAGAGATTATTCATGGAGATAAGTAGGTAACATTTAGTTCGGCGCCTGGTAGCAAGATGTAGGAGGTTCGTTTGTTTTGTTATGAATGGCGCGAGGTTATTAAACTCTTCTTTATGGTGTGTACATACTCAACTTACGCCAACGAAGCGTTGTCGGCCGATTTGGATTTTTAAGGTCCAATAGGTAATTGCATTTCGTGGTCAAGCAAACGATCTTTGGGAGTTTTGGGAACCTATTCGGGCTCGTAATCGCACGTTTGTTCGTTGGCCTTCGGTATCCGCCCAAGCTGCGTTTGGTCGATTGCTTCTATCCGTTTGATGTTACCGCCACGCTTTTTTCATAGGGGTCGCACGCGGTTATTGAACTTCTCCTTCTAGGATCATCAACTTGAAATAGAGCTGCGCATCAACGTAGTCGATATGGTTATTTTTCTTTAAAAACGAAGATTTTTTATAAAAATTAAAATTCAATGTCTGGATAATATGAAGTCGCCAGTGTACTCTTTGCAAGCTATACTTTAACACCCTTTCGGCTTTATACATGTATTATGAAACACCCTGTATAGTAAAAAAAATGCCTATACCTGTGCGTTTTTTTACTCTAATCCGAAATATAATTGTTTAATACATTTATTAGGAGAGGCCAAGTTGGTTGGAACACATTGGTGATGATGATATAATGATAAAAGGCAAAGTGTTACTCATTCATTCATTGGAGAGGAAGCCTACGTTCGCAGGCGGATACATTATGGGCTATCAAATGATGACAATGATGAAAATTACGTAAACTGTAATTTTCAGTTAAAATTAATTTATAATATTTTGCTATTCTCATAATTGCCTTCGCCGTAGTTTCATGTGGTTATAGAGGCTAAACTAACAACAAATACTGCCTGTTTGCCTACCGCACAGGACACCTAAAAAGGGAGATTTTCATTACAATTCATTGTTCATTTGATTTTTAAAACTTAGAAACAACTAAATATCATCATATATTTACATAAAGTAATAATTATTGTGTACTCGCACACGAGAGCCCGGGGCCTTGACCATGATTAGGCAGATCAGGTAATTACAGTTGAGCGACTGCCATTTGACCTCCGTGACCTTCCTCCGTTAACAGGAGAATTTGACCCGTTTGGACCATGGTTACACAATCAGTCGCCTGAACGTGCAGGTTTCATCACGATGTTTTGTCTCATCTTAATAGCATCGGTTAGCGTTCAACTAATGTATATAACTCAGAAAAGACCCATAGGTACATGGCGGCACTGGGATTCGAACCAACCTTAACCACTAGGCCACCGACGCTCTATATTTACATACTAGCTGTGCCCGCGACTTCTATCGTTTGGATTACAAATGTTTTGTATGTCTCGTATTAAGTAACACTGATCTGCGGTGAAGCAATCTTATCAAAAGAGGAGCTTTTTACTTTGCATTTGAAAACTCCCAGTCTAGTCTCTCCTGTCTTTGTAATTTCGACTGTAAAACAGTGTTCGCTGAGTGCCTGCCTGGTTCGGTGGTGGGACGAAGATGGTGTATTAGATTGTGCAGTTCCTTTGCAGTCTCCGAAACGTATCCGGTAAAAATATATAGGTTAGACAAAGACAGACTGATTGCGATGTTCCAGGTTTTAGGTAAAGCGTTTTATCTTAGCAATGAAAGTTTTACCCCTTTGAACCTCTTGCCTCGTTGCCTCAATACATAGTCTCTAGCTGGTTTTATTGTGGTATAACTCAAAATACTCCAATAGTTGAATGATTTTTTTCCTAGTGTCACTACATATTATAAAACAAAGTCCCGCGCTGCGTCTGTATGTCTGTATGTTTTGTGTACGTGAACTCAAAAACTACGGAACGGATATTCATGCGGTTTCCACCATTAGACAGTGATTCATGAGTTAGGTTTAGGTGTATAATTTGTTCAGGTTACTACCCGTGCTAAGCCGGGCGGGTCGCTAGTATGCCATAAACAGAGTGTAACACTTGCACTGTAAAACAGTCTATAACAACGGTATAAAAACGGTCCAAAGGTCAAAGCGTTACGCTTGATCTGCGATTGACTTAAATAACCATAAATAATATTGAATAACATTGCAACAAAATGTCTATCTAACAGAAAAATCTGTTTTTCCATACACAAGTTAAAATTTCCGGTTCTGACATGACAAATGACATTTTGTTGTAATATGACTACCTTTAGACGTGTACATACAAACGCTAGTTATTTGGACCTTCTAATGAGGCGTAATTTCTGAACTACAACATCAATGATCTTAAAATATTTACGGGGCCATCTATAAAATACCTGTTACAGTTTTATTACAAGAAAAGATATGTTACTTCATTGCGATCCTGTTCCCCATTTTATAGTGAAATTTTGAATAGGCGTAGGGGTTTAGGAATAGGCAGTATCTAGGCGTCTGATCTAAACCTAATCATAACGTCCGAAAATCGAATTATTGAGTTGTCGCTGCAGGGTGTAGAAACATTACGGATATGTCGACACATCGTGTTCGATAATCGATATAACGAAAATATTAGGAAAAAAAACCACCACTTTCGCACTCAAATATGTAGAGAAACCATTCCAGAATACCCTTCTAAACGCGTTAACAATCTGAAGGCAGAGCATACTTACAGGCTGCGTTTGTGGCTCCTCGTCGTCTTCCTCGTCCGTGAAGACCGGCAGGGCGTCCTCGGGCCATGGTACTGCACAGTGCCTGTCTCCATGACGTTAGTCGTTGAGGCGCTTACATCGGTTTAGAAATGGGGGCATTCATTTATTTCATCGTGTGAAACCTCTGGTGTCGGAGTATCGTGCTGCCCAAGAGGCCTCTGGTGTGGCTTATCTCGACTGCTATCAATCGATAGCAATCGGGACCGTCGGTTTCACCAACTAGCAACGCCATAAATCCACGCGGGCCAAGTCGCGGGCAGAAGCTAGTTCAATTATGAACAATATCTTACTTGCGTGAATATTATTTCTGTGTGCAATTTACAATTTCCTTCCTTATGCTACAAGGGATCTGTAATCGGTGCTCGCCGATCGATCGTGCTACCATGCTGCGATGTAGCCAACTGAAAGCCACATCCATAATGGCACCTTCAAATGCCTCTTTATCAATTATAAAATGAAGCATCCCTTCATCAGACGTCACACAGGAGGTCTGGAGACAGTCTTGTAGCGGTCTTCTTAATTAAATTATTTATGTCTGAAAAAAAAAGCAAGATGATCCATTTATAAGACAAATGAAATACATAATAAATACTTAATTATGTATTTAGTTTAAATAGAATTAGATTACTGTTAAACTGTGAAATAAATAAATAAATACTAAATGACGAAACAATCCATGTCTTTATTTTAGTCCAGTTGAAGAAAGAACCATATACAAATTAGAATGAAACTTATAATTTTAACTAAGTAGGCACCTATTCAAATCGAATCAGCAACTACATCTAAACATGAATCCCTAGTTAAAGTTTCAGCATCTCGACAATTTTTTTTATTTAAATACATTGTTTTAATTATTTAATGTAGATTGATTCATACATTAACTAGGTAGTTTAACAAAGCAATCCAAAAGTACCTACATTATAACATAATACCTAGGTTGATATAAAAAAAAGTCATCTTATCGTTAATGTTCCGGTTGTGCTCTCGAGAACGAGGGCCCGGGGTCCGCCTTGACTGTGATTCAGGATTTGGCGCTCAGGTAACTACAGTGGAGCGACTACCATCTGACCTCCGTGACCCTGCTACTTGGTTACCAATACACACACAAGATTGGGCCATGGTTACCCATTCAGTCAGTTTCATCACGATGTTTTCCCTCACCGTAAGAGCATCGGTTAGAATTCATATAATGTACATAACTCAGAAAAGAGTCATTGGTACATGGCCGCAGCGGGATTCGAACCCGGTACCTGTCGCTTACGAGTTGGGATACTCAACCGCCCGACCACCGACGCGCTTAATAACTAGGTTGAAATATCAACCTCCAATATGCATGTATTCTACATAAAAACTTTCTGGGAGATATTCTAATAAATGATAAGGAAAACAGCATCAAAATCCATTGCATGGCTTAGGAGAAGTTAGCGGAAATACACATACAGACAGATAGACGCGGAAAGCGACTTTATTTTATACCGTGTGAGGAATCCTCTTAATTTTATATATGGATAAAACATATGCTCCTTTTTTCCACCTTACTCCTACTTGCGCCATATAATGTGTAGTTCGAGCGACCGGCGCCGCAGGCGGAAGGCTAGTAAGGATTATAAATGCGAAGGAACTCGGTCTGTTCTCCTTTCACAGCTAAACGACTGCACCAATTTCAATTAAATTCTGTATGGAGATAGTTTGGCACCTGAGGATGGACATAGGCTACTTTTTATTCTCCTCCACTCGTAGGATACAGGTGCGATAGTCCACGCCAGCGGATCCGCGGGCGTAAGGCCAGTAATTATTATAAATGCGACAGTAACTCTGTCGGTCATACTTTCACGGCCAAACGACTGCACCAATTTCGATGAAATTCAGAATAGAGATAGTTTGGCACCTGAGTATGGATATAGGCTACTTTTTATTGTCCAAGATATAGGTACAACAGTCCACGCGGGCGGAAAGCTAGTCAATCATAAAATTAAAGTATTTGGATGTAGAATAAATATTTAAAAACTCGCGAAGAATCATTAGTTGAATGCGAACCTATTATGGTGAGGGAAAACATCGTGATGAAACTTGCACATTCAGGCGACTGAATGATCCAATCGGGTTAGGTTCCCCTGGTAGCAGGGGTCATGGAGGTCAGAGGGCAGTCGCTCCACTATAGGTAACTGATCAGCCAAATCCTGGATTATGATCAAGGAGGACCACGGGCCCTCGTGCGCAAGAGTACACCTGGGGCAATAACGCCCAGATGACTAATATAATTAAATATAACAAATATATAAATTAAAAAATGATATGGTATAGTAAAAATGGTATCACTACAAATTATAAAACAAATTCCCACGCTGCGTCTGTCTGTTTATTCGCGATCTTCATGCTGTTTTCACCAACAGACAGAGTGCTTCATACGGAAGGCTTTGGTGTATAATTTTAATTGGTTAAGGTCACCTGTGCTTCCAGGCACGTCGCATAATATAAGTAAATGAAAATTGTTTTCAGTTGTCAAATGTACACAAAACAGTTTTTGCATCAGGCCATTAAAAAGTTGTAATAGAAATGGTCTGTGGTCATACAATGTGTTAATACTGTAGGTACAGAAGGCACTTGACCTACCCTGTTAAGACCTTAGATTTTATACTGGTGGTGGATAGGCTGATGTGCCGTCTTCTGTACAAACAATAAGGTAAACATATGTACAAATAACAAACAATAGATAAATACCTTTAACCTGTCATATAACTTTGGGTGCTGATGCTTGTCGGTAAAATGGATGGTGCAGGTTTTGCCACCACAACCATCTGCTTTATAGTGTCCCTAGAAAAGAACACTATGCGCTATTTCCATTAAGGAGCACATCTTTTTTCTGGAAATTATTTCAGAAACATTTTAATAATTGGGACACATATATATCATATATCTTTTGGTTGTCTACAACATATTGCAGAATATTCCTGCAACCCCAACCTGACGACCTGAGTGGTTTAGTAGTCTACATGCCGATATGCCACGCAAGAGGTCCTGGGTTCGATTCCCGGCCAGGCAGAAATTGAAAATGATTAATTTTAATTTCTGTTACAGGTCTGGATGTTCTATGTATAATAAGTATGTATTTAAAAGTATACAAGTAGTTTATCAGTTATCTAGCACCCATAACACAAGCTTTGCTTACTTTGGGGCTAGATGGCACTGTGTGAATTTTTCTATGATTATTTATTTATTTATATTGGCATCATTACTATAGTGTTATGCAATTGTTCAGCTCTAGTATCTAATATCAATGAGTTTATTGCCGCAACATTGGCAGATCCTTGGTCACTAATTGTGACTCTAATTGAAAATCCATTACTGAAAACAGCTGACATTAATATTCTTGAAATTAGAGGTTTTAACACCATCTTCAACAAAATAAAAAGCTATTAGTATTTTACAATTACTAAAGAGGCCATGAAAACTTACTTTGTCAGCAACATTTGAAGAAAGTTTTCTGGATTCAAGATCCTCAAAGGCTTCTATTAATCCGGTTTGAAAATTAAAAGATAAATTTTTACTAATAACCATTTCATCAAACAACAAAACACACAGCTTGGCTGATTCAGATTTAGTAGGTGAAATGTCTGTCAAATGCCGGAAAATAAAATCATTGCTAGTCTAAGATATATTAGGAATATTTAACAAAAGTTCCTTCATCAGGTTTCCTTTTCATTTTACATCTACTCCTACGAATAAGAGTAGCACACTCCCAAAGAGGTATGGAGCTAACAATGAAAGGCCACTCTTGTTGCTCAGAGCTCAATAGATCTGTAGATGTACAAGGCCTTGGTGAACAGTAGACTGACTGTTCTCTCAAACAGGCTCCCACATCAAAAGATGTGGACGGTGTTGAGAGGTGGTCAGCATAAAACTCATCAAAGTTCTCATAACGGGGGCACATTGGGTTGTGGAAGAGCTTAGCACATCAACATATGGATGTAGCTCTTGCGGGGGGTGCTTGTGCAGGGCAAAATTGGATTTGGATTAGAATTAAGTGAGGTCGGTTGGAGTGTAGCAAAGGGGGCGCTGAGGAAAAAAGACTTGTAAAATTGTGAGGTCAATTCTGGACAAAGCCTCTTGGAACTTGGAAGTTTAAGATAACGCAAACGGAAATCCTTTTAGGTTTATATTTGCAGTAAAGGGTTAATAATGTTTACCTAACTTATGAAGCAATAAATATTGAAATCTAAACAATTAAGCAACTTTGGGGTGGAGTATTGATAGAAGAGGCCTATGCCCAGCAGTGGGGATGATGATGATGATGATAGTATCGTTTTATAGCAATATCGTCAGGAGCGAAATGACGGACTTACACAAACACGTTTACGTGTTTTAATTTATTATTATACTGGCTACGATGATAGTCGAGCAAGAATCGACAATGGTTTATCCATACCTGTAAACGAGAACTATTTGTGTACGGGATTGCAAACAATCTAGAATTAGATTGAAGTTTTACCAACTTTTGTTAAACGGAGGATTGAATGGAAAAATCAAAGGGAAATACTCACAAAATCAAAATACATACAGAATTACAGAAGGGCCGTAAATACACTTAATACGAACACGAACACAAAGCACAGAATTAAAACGCTAAACGCACTGCAAATTTCACTTCACACACAAACCTAATTTCACTGAACTCTTCAATAACTATTATTAATTAAAAAATTGAAAATGCTTAGGAGAGAAAACAGCGTCGGTCGCGTCACAGCGGCAGACAAAGTACACAAATTGGATTGAACTAGTTTAGTTTAAATAATAACCGTCGTTTTACATTAAAGAGCCGTCACCACTTGGCGCCAACGCGGAAAAATCGCCATATTGATTCTTCTGTAGATAAAATTTTTTCTGTATGCATTGTTTAGTCGGTCGTCAGTTGTTTTCTCACAAGCAACTACTACAGTTGATTCTAATCCTTACAGAGTAAATAATAAAGTCGCTTTTCATTTATCGTCGTGCACGGGATGGGGGGAAAGGGACACATTCTTTTTAGTATGTGTAAATAGAGATGGAGACATCCTAGTTTATTTTTCCAGAGCTCTATTGTACACATCAAGGCAATGTAAGTTGGACAGCCCTGAGACAGACCAACATTCGACTTGACTGACAGTTGACTGACTTGACATTTCTATACTTTGTCAAATTTAGGATCATAATTTTGACAGTTCATAGTAGGAATAGGGTAGTATTAAAATCGGTAATGAATTTATTACCGATTTTAATACTACCCTAACCATTATCGATTATCATTCTCGTAGAACTTTGCGAAACAACAAACAAAATGCAAAACTATAGGTACTATTTAATATTACCTACTTTTCGTCATGATACTCTAAATAACAAGGGTAGATGCAAGGGCTTGGTGACGAGTTTCGTTGGCATATTCAGATTGTTTAGATTCTGATTTAAATAGTCATGTAATGAACCTCCCATTTTTTCTATCTTGCTTGCTTGCTATTTTTTTACTTGAGCTGGCCATATGTTAACATTGATTTTTCTATATATTACCTATCCCTTTGTCTATTCTAATTATACTAAACTAGCCCTTTCGGCTGATGTGGTTTAAGTCCATCAGTGGACTGTCACTCGCCGTTGCCGTGCGAAATGATATTAAATATGAACAAGTATAAAATTTTCTAGTCTAAGTATACGAGACACAGACACAAGGAAATTGGACATAGAGGCAAAGCACAGTCGTGAAGATAGTTTTTATAAATATTATAAAGTCACAAACTGATACAGTACAATAATACCATGTAAACGATGGTGGCGCCCTAAAAATTTTTTCACGACTTTCTTGCCTATACGTTCTGCTGTAAACAGGCCACAGAGATGATGGCAGCTGCTCTACTGTACTTACGTGATCTACTAAAATCCTGGATCATGGTCACGGCGGACCGATATGGGGGGTTAGGAATTCGGCGTGTTCGGGATGTGAGCCTGCCGGCCTTCTTTGCGTCGTCGCATGGAGTTGCGAGTCTTGTCAGTAACATTATATCAGTAGGTGGTGGCAGGATAAACATTCCCCATGTCGGTGATGCACTGACGGCTTAGGGGGCTCTCAACCCGACTACGCCTACAACTGAGTGCCCGGAAAGTCAGCGGTCTTGGGATAATATTGGGGCGAAGAGGGTGCTGGAGTAGCTGGAGGGTGTGGCTATGGGTGTAGACCTCGCAAGGCTTAAGGCAGTGTCGCAGCCAGAGTCAGGTGCGTGGTTACACTCTTTACCATCGCCACATCTTAGCACTCTCTTAGATAGCGAGTCATTGCGGGTGGCTGTAGCTCTTCGCTTGGGCTGCGATGTATGCGAACCTCATCAATGCATCTGCGGTTCCCGGGTTGAAGCCAATGGTCACCACGCTTTGAGTTGCTGTCGGTGCGCGGAAAGATTTCTACGTCGCCACGCCCTCAATGATATTGTCCGGAGAGCCCTGATTTCGTCCAACATCCCCTGCGCCTTGGAGCCTCCTGGACTGAGTACGTCCGATGGCAAGAGGCCTGACGGTGTGACTCTGGTGCCGTGGCAAAGGGGCAAATGTCTTTTGTGGGACGCCACATGTGTCAGCACCTATGCGGCTTCGCATCTCGGGCGCACCGTTAGAGCGGCTGGGGCAGCGGCGGACTTTGCGGCCCTTAGAAAAAAGGACAAATACTCCACGCTGCAAAATAATTATTTGTTTGTACCACTCGCAGTGGAAACGACTTGGTGTTTGTGTGAGGAAGCGAGGGTGTTTTTCAAAGACGTCGGCTGTCGAATGACGAAGAGGGGTGGTGACCCCCGCTCTGGGTCATTCCTGTTGCAGAGGTTGTCCATCGCCATTCAGCGTGGCAGCGCCGTTAGTATAATGGGCACCTATGCACCGGGAATGGCAAGGAGTGGATTATACATATAATATTTTAGTATTAGTGTTTAATTGTTTTTTAAGGTATTATATTCTACATACATACCTATTATATTTTAATAATATGTTCGGGGTTTTTTGGTGGTTTGATTGATCGCCAAAGGTCACGGTCTAGCGGTTCATAGAAGGTGTTCACTAAGATCCACCCGGTACAAAGTGAACGAAAAACAGAAAAATGAAAAACGGAACTCGTATCAATTGAAAAAAGAAATCTAAGTCTAGCCAATTCTTCAAAATTATTTTTTGAAAAATAAGTATATTTAGCAAAACTGCAACACTTATGCGACACTCATGCAACACTGAAACAAGCCGTAGAGTAAATGACGAAATAAGAAACTCCTTTTACGCCCGAAATGAGAAGTTTTTTCGTCATAGCAAAAATAAATCAATGAGGAAAGAAAAAACTCATTTTAAGAGGAGAGGGCATTATGTTCAACAATGTGTGTAATGTATTGAGAAAACACTGGCATTGCGGTGTGCCGCGTGACATACCTTTTGATGTTACACAAAATGGCCGACGGATGTGCCCAAAATGAATTAGCATAAGAACTAGATTTCCTTAGAATCATGGTATGTACAACCTTGGCGTTAATGTCCCAGATGTGCTCTCGTGCGTGAGGGCCTGGGGTCTGCCTTGACCATGATCCAGGATTTGGTAGATCGGGTAACAGTGGAGCGAGTGCCATCTGACCTCCGTGACCCTGTTAACAGGGGAACCTGACCAGATTGGATCATGGATTCAGTCGCCTAATTACGACTGAAGTATAGTAGGCTAATTATGTAACTCTGTTGCAAACAATTCTGATTTCAATAATTGAAATTGTTACTTTTGCGATTGCGTATGGTCGATTTTTGAGTTTATTGAAATGGAAATTTCTTAGGAACGGAACTTATGAAATCGATAATACAGAATCGCAAAAGTAACAGTTTCAATCATTGAAATCAGAGAATTGTTGGCAACAGCGTTACGTAATTAGCCTATTGGTTTCATCACGATGTTTTCCCTCACCGTAAGAGCATCGCTTAGTGTTAAACTAAAGTACATACCTAACTCAGAAAATAGTCATTAGCGAAACTTGGTTTTAGAGCCTGTCATAGTCATAGACATCACAACCTCAGGGCGGATCCTCCTAACGGAGTAAGGAGTTTCATTCTGACATTGTCAATGTCCAAACCTAGGATTTTTTTACCTGTCTATGTAGTGCCACAAACTTAATCTGACCCAGTGATAGCGTAGCTGTTAATGACACCAGTATGTGTCACCATTTCAAAATGGTGACACATGGTTGCAGTTTTGGCCACCGGGTCAGATAAGTTTGTGCATCCATACCTTTTTTCCGGGTGTGTTCATAATTTCATGCCAAGTATGCTTTCGTTTCACAGCGAAAAGTTATATTTTAAACATCAATATAAAAAATAGGCTAGCTAAACAATTTAAATAATGAGGAGTTTTCCAATAGGTATTTAAGGCATTCCTAACCACTCACTAGATGGCGCCCCGACAATTTTGATAATTGATAATCGCTTGAAATAGGTTATTAGCAAACAGGATATAAACACTGGGTACGTTGTATTGGATAATATTATATTTGTCAATAGTTTTCAACCATTTTAGAGGTTGTAATAATAATGGAACATAGTGCCAACTTCTAAAAATATTTCTTTTTACACTTCGTTCAACCTTTAACAGTTATGTTTATATTAATAAACACTTTATTTTCAAGTTTAGTATTACTTGGCTGCATGAAATCACTGCCACTATCATACAGATTTAAAGAAGATTACCAAAATTGTAGGAGCGCCATCTATTGATGCTTTTTGAAACTATCAATACCTACTGGAAAACTTCTCATTATGCGTGGATATTACATTTTAAAAGCTTTATCCATTTCCTTTGAACTATGACATGGGATTGTTCAAGAGGTATATTAGAGGTATCTTCAGAGGCGGGCAACGCATTGGTGACTCCCCTGCGTTGCTGATGTCCATGGGCAGCGGTGACCACTTTCCATCAGGTGGCCCGCATGCCTGTTTGTCTGCCGGTAATATTAAAAAAAAAACTCTCATTATGCCGGCTGGTGGTCAGGGGTCAAAGAGTTCATGGTAAGCCCCCTGCTATAAGAGTTCATCGTAAGCCCCCAGGACTATTTTAGACCTTTAATAGTGGTTTTCTGGTGGATTATGGTGCCACAATTTGTTGACTCGTTAAAATAAAGTGGGCAACACTGGTTGTCTGGTAGTGTAATTTACGTAGTTAGTCTGTGGCGAGCGATTGTGTGCGTGCGTGATTTCATGGTTATTTCTTTTGGTCTTTCTTATGAATAATAAATTGTTAATATAGGTTGTAAATTGTTAGTCGCGGATGTTAAATTATTTCCTTAATCGTGGTTTTAAGTATATAAAGCATAATATATACAAATCTCAGATAGATAAATTAGTTACGTTTTACTGAAGTGTGTGTGTTGTTCGAGCGCTCATAATCATGGTGCAGGTATAACATTTTATATCATAAAAATTAAATAAGTGAATGTTCGAACGTTTAATTGATACATTTATGCATGACTATTTGTTAACGACATGGTCATTGATGTCACTATCTATCTAGACAAACAAAGGCTATTATTTTTATTTTCTATAACCTGCAACATAATAATATATTGGTTAGATTTGATATGCGAAAGGGGGCAATTGAAACAAAATATAATTCTTTTTTACGTCATATTCCCTCCGCGCAGTCTTTGTCTCACCCCAATTCAATAATTTACTGTTTGGCTCTTGCTTGAGCTCTCTATTCAGATGCAGGTGTAGAATCGAATATTATTTGTAGCTTCATCAATTACCTATTAATATCAGATTTTTGTGGCTGTGGTATCCGGTAGAGTAGAATAGCACCAACCCCTTACACTTGTAGGTGTCGTACAAGGCGACAAATGTTTTAGACGCTGTAGATCTGGACCCCATAGGCTGGAAATTGGGCTGCAGTGTTTACTATTGTTATATTTATAACACTGCGATCTCCAACCCGCCGGCTAAGCATGGAGATTATGGCAATAACCTCCCCTTTCATGGGAGAGGCCCTACTACTGCAGTAGACATCAGTGGTATCGAAATTATAAAGTGATTTCCATGGGGGTATGGGGTTTCAATTAATGCTAGCGGTCTTTTTACACCCTGTATATAAACTTCAATTATTTGTTTCTTTGGTAGATTATTTATTTTTTGTAACATTGGGACTACAAATAAGTATACAGCCTGCCAAATGGCAAGCAGTTACCTGAAATTATGTGAACTTTTGCAATACCAGGAGCTGATTTCTATAACATTATTATGCATTTGAAATTGAAAACTATGTTGTCGCATTAGAAAATTGCATATAATTTGTTGTATTAATCATTTCACTTTTCAAATTTGCAGGCTATGGATGAAATGGAGCAGCCGGATCTACTTCAGGCTGTTAAGTTGTTGAGGGAGATGAGTACAAATGTGCAACAAGTATCTCAACTAGTGGATAATATGTTACTTAGAGTAAAAAATGGAGAAATTTCAACAAATAAAGGATTGAATTTCTTAGAAATGAAGTATCAGATGCTTTTGAGCTATTTAATCAATTTAACTCATATTGTTTTAAGAAAATGCTCTGGAGAAAAAATTGAGTCAGATCCATCTATTGATAGATTGATTGAGATAAGAACTGTTCTAGAAAAAATACGTCCAATTGATTCTAAATTAAAGTACCAGATTGATAAACTTGTAAAAACTGCAGTCGTTGGGTCAACTAACGAACATGATCCACAAACATACCACGCTGATCCATCTAACTTGGTTAGTAAACTTGATGAGTCTGAATCTAGTGGTGATTCTGAAGAAGAAGAAACAAAAAAAGAGAAAAGGACAAATATTTACGTTCCACCAAAATTAGCAGCTGTTCATTTTGATGAGAGTAGTTCAAGAGCTGAAAGCATTCAAAAGAATAAAGAGCGATCCAGAAAACAAGTTTTAAATTCTAGTGTGATGCGTGAACTCCGTGAAGAGTATTCTGAGGCACCCTTAGAAATTACTACAGGGAATCATGTCAAACATTCAATATCAAAACTTGAACAGGAAAAAACTGAATATGAAGAAAATTATATGACCCGATTACCAGTTACCAAGGCTGAAAAAAATCGCAAAAGGAAATTAACTACTGTTGGTGTCTTGGCTGATGAAATTGTTGGGAGTAAACATGAATCACGTAAACACAAAATCAAATCTAAAAAAGGCAAAGGATTTAAGAGAAGGCGTACACATAAGTAATTTTTAAGTTGTGAATGAAATACTTTGTACTCGATAGCTATGATTGGTAATTATCTGATTATGTATTAGAATTCATTATTCTTTAAAGATGAACCCATGCAATAATTTTTAAGAATTAAGGCGGTTTGTCACTTATACTATATTTCTCTTACCATTCCTTCATCTGTTTGAATGTTTAGTAATGAGAGGTTTTCAATTTGTCAGTTAAAGTATTGGTCTATGGAAGAAAAAGAAAACATGTATCTCCTTGTAAATAGATGTTAACTCTTATGTCAAGTTTGACCTAAGAATGAGCCCATGTTGCTAAATAGTGTTCTAAAAGATTGACTCTTTCAGTCTTATATTCGAGATGTGTCATGCAAAATGACTCAAGTCTCGTTAGTCATGAGTCCTATGAGACTTTTGAATCCTACGAGTCTTTTGAGTCCTTTAAGTTTGTGAGCTGAACTGAATCATGAGCTTTATAGTTGGTGTATTATGTTAACAAAGTTTAAGGAACAAAATCAGTTCCACTTTCGCGGCGCATTCGGGAGGACTCAGAGGACTCAGTCCCGAGTTCTTTTGAAAAGACTCAGTCATGAGTTCTTTTAGTCATGACTCAAGTCTTCCTTTACAAGACTCAACTGGACTCGGACTTGAGTCACTAAAAATAACTTAGTCTTCAAGTTCCATTATTATAAGACTAGGACTGGAGTCTCTTACAACACTATTGCTAAATGATCATCCCCCGTTAAAACCCGTCCGATTAAATAAATCCAAGCAGCCATCATTCATCATTATTGGACCTTTTGTGTATTTTTGACGTATTAGCACTGAATTGCGCCATCTATTGACGATAAAAAAAACTTTTTTTATATAAACCTCTTCATTGTATTATGGTTTATACTACTTGCAAAAGTATTCACAGTGAGTCACATTATATTGACAGTGAAATGGATTTCTACATGTTAATCATATAAAATAAAGCAGTTAAATCGCGAAACCATAATTCGCCGCTAGATGGCGTTGTTTTGTGATTTTATTACTTTTCTTTTAATGAAATGCATGCAATGGCATTAGATTAAAATATTAACATCTATTTCACGGTAAAATAGATACATATACATTAAAACACTTAAAATTATGTACATAAAAGGTGTGTAAGGTATTTGTATTAAAAACCACCTTAAGTTCTATTATCTTCGAATAATAATAATAATTCAGAAAGGGGTTTTAATATTAATGGCCTATGAGCCAGCCGTTTAGTTGATTATTAAAAAAAATTATTATCAATCTTAGTGAGCATTATTTTTTAGAATTTTGGCCGATCGTTCTTGAAGTATCTTAAACATGAGCGAGGACAGCCAGTTCGCAATTATTGAAATTTTTAAGTAAATCTAAAGGAGTAAAGTATTAAAATAAGTTAAGCAGTGGATTCAGTACTTGTATACCGTGCCCGGTCATAAGCTCTTTTAACTATAAGCAAAGTACATGGTACACAAAGCCCATAGACGTCTGAACTCTAGAAAAGTTTCAAAAGGATATGCCATAACCCAGTGGACCACTATGGGCTGTAAATCAAAGTAAGATGAAGTACCGAGCTAGGATTTGCCTTACTTACTGGACTTTTGCCTTACACACTTTTTCAAATTCCCAACCGTTAACGAGCAGCACACTCTAGATTATGGCGGCAGCTAAAACATTCGGTTTTTTGTGAATTGTATGAAAAATGCAGCATAAAATGTACATTTGTTTTTATGTGTACAATTTAACAGTTTGGGTTTTCACCCCTTTACTTAATGTGCATCTGGATTCTGGAATGAGTGTTCTTTTTTTGAACCCTTTTGTTTCGTAAAGGGAGACTTATAGAGAATTTACTAAAAAAAATAGTAAAGTGTGAAGCACAGAGCCTTAATAAATAAATCTGTAACATCACATTCTAGCTAGTTGGTAAAAGCCTTAAGAGCTTTTAGAAAATATTTACTAGATTCTAAAATAAATATTATTACCTCAAAGATACCTTTCTGACATTTAGGCAATGCCAATTTATTCCCGCGTCTGGATTCAGTGCTCTAGTATCTATTTTGGTCATAACAGTTCTAACTCAAATTTTAGAAATTTGTGGCGAGGTAATAAAAAAATAATCATCTTGGCGTTAATGTCCCGGTTGTGCTCTCGAGAACGAGGGCCCGGGATCCGCCTTGACCATGATCCAAGATTTGGCAATCAGGTGATTACAGTGGAGCGACTACCATCTGAGCTCCGTGACTCTGCTAACAGGGGAACCTGACCAGATTGGATCATAATTACACATTCGCCTGAATTTTCAGGTTTCATCACAATGTTTTCTGTCACCGTAAGAGCACAACTAATGTACATAACTCAGAAAAGAGTCATTGGTACAAGGCCGCAGCGGGATTCGAACCCGGTACGTCTCGTTTACGAGTTGGATACTCAACCGCCCGGCTACCGACGCTCTGGTGGCGATGTGGTTTGGCTTAATTGTTTACCAAATTCCCTTTAAGTCTCCATTTGTTTCGCAAGGGCTCAAAAATAACTCTCAATCCAGATGCACATATTTCTTAAGCTATTTAACCAATAAATTAACGCCGGTAGTGCACAACGCAGTGCGTCCGCGTGCGGAATCGAAACTGAGAAAAAGCTGTCTCGCTCAAACCATAGCGAAATTTGTATAGTTGCGTCCTTGTCAGTAGGTACTGTCTCGCACTAACATATTAATTAAATAATATTTTCAATAACTCATTCTAATAAATATGGAAAATATCTTCTAAAATATTAATTACAAAAAGATTAAAACAAAATATAATTTAGGATACAGGGTACACTCTACATAGTACTTTTAAAATATTTGGTATTGCTGAATTTTGTACATTTAACTAGGTTAACAGTAAATGTGGAATCTGTTCTAGCGCAGATTTAGCATAGCACTAGGTTTTATTTAGTTGTACAATTTATAAACTTGAACCCCTTTCGATACATAAATGTATTATGACGCGTTTACATTAAGTCGTTTGACCGAATTCGGTTCCAGACAGTATTCTTTCCACCGACCTAGTGTAAATGTCGCAGCCAGATGGTTAAATTAGCCGTTTAGCGAAACGGCTAGATCGTTAATCAATCGTTCAATTGAACACTACTCATGAACTTTGAAACTTCGGAAAGAATGTTAATGCGCAAAAAAGTGCTAAAGAACGTCAATGCTCCATGTTACTAGATACTTTCAAAGCTCAAGAAATTGGCGTTCCGTTCAATTAAGTGATTACGTAGCTGTTTAATTAACCGGCTAATTTAACCAATTGGCGGTGTGATATAAACATGTAATCGGTTGGCCGTTTTACGGTCGTCCACGGGCGTCGCGTCGTATCGGTGCGGGAGGCGAATTGCGACCGGGGGGCCAAACAGCGCTTAGGCATCGACACTCCCTCACGACACCTTATTTTTGACTTCTGGGCATTCAAGGTCCCCCGCTTGACTTACGTGCCGTAACTTGTAACCGGCTTGTGTCAATATTCGGCCGCCAATATCGTTGACAGACGCTAAACGATTCGGTCAACCGAAATACCAATACACATAACACCCTACCTCTTCTGTAATATTGATATCGAATATTATTGTTCATTTAATAATTTACAATGACATTTTATAAATTGTTATGTTTCCTGTGTAGTAACATTTTTATGTTGTATTGAAACAAAATATTACAATATGTACGCAACCTCGCAGGTTATAGGACTTTATTATTTAAGACAAACAATTAAATACTCCGAAAATGAGTTGAGGCCTACACAAATAAATTGTTTATGAATACATTCTATAAATAATAGCAAGATAAATTATGAACATCTTACAATGCAATAAAAATTAAATTTAGAATGTGATCAATTTTTTTTCTGGCACTATGGCCGGTTTTGTGTTGTGGATTTTTTCAAAAAGTTCTTTTCTGTTATTTTTGTACTTCAGTTAATATTTTGTTTGTTAATTTATACATTAAGTTTCATACTAGTTTTAAGTGATCTATCTACCTATTATTTTGTTTAAATGTTTCCTCCTTTGAAAATATAATTAGATTAAACAGTGTTTAAGGGCTGTCGTCCTGGGAGAGTGGGAAAAACGAAATCCTAATCATTTATGTTATACCTTTTATGTATAAGGGAGTTAGTGTGTTGCTTTTAATTTATAAAATATAAATTAATATTTTTGTATTTTCGTATTTTTTGTTGGAATGTCGTCTTCTATGGATTCAGGAGAGATATTGGGGAACTCTTGGAGAGACGTCGCTGGATTGAAAGACTTGCAACGGAATAATTTCATCCTCCGCACGTGGGCGATAGGCGTGTGCATGTCCAGACATTGATAGTCTCCTGCGGGTGGTACTGAGCCGTAGTTCTGCGTCAAGTTGGACTTCATTACTCTATTTATCAACCATGGCTGTGACGGTATTTTCAACTGCAACAACAACTTTATTTTAATATACAAAAATAACCATAATTTTATTAAGTATTTGTCTGATTGATTTCGTAATCATAGTGTAGGTCGCTATCACAGATATCGGAAAGAAGATATCAAAACGGGGACGTGACCGGTTTTGTAGCAACATACCCAAAAAGAGAACACGTCGCGATGGTGTGCTCAGTCAGACCACGGAACAAACAATGTGGTTATCCATCAGAGCGTTAGGATTTATTTATTCTACTAAGCGACAAACGAACAGATCACCTGATGGTAAGTGGTAACTGTCGCCCATAACATTACAATTCATACATTTAAATTGCAGGTAACAAACACAAATGATGCAGAACCGCAGGTGCGTTGCTACTGTGAGGACTAAGTTGAAATGCCTCATGCCTGTAATTTCGCTGGCTACCTTATCCATCAAACTTGAACTCAACAATGCAAGCATTGTTGCTTGGCGGCAGAAACAGGCGGCGGACTCCTCAGGCTTGACAGAATCCTGCCACCAAGATTGTGCGACATTACTGTTTATTTTAAAACCATATGAATGTACGCACTGAAATTCGACATCACGCTACTAGTGCGACACAGTGTAGCGACACACTTGCCGGCGAATGTCTTGTTCAGCGCGAGCGCAAGACGGAAAATTCGTGGCCTCGTCGTTGGTTTTTTTTATTATTCATACGGTAGCAAACAGGCAAGCGGGCCACCTGATGGAATGTGGTCACCACTGCCTATAGACATTAGCAACACTAACCTCTATAACACGTTGCTATGGAAGCAAAAATGCAAATGCCCCTCCACTGTCAAAGCCACGGATCCCCAAATCCCCACCCCAACAGCACTGGAAACCTTACTCACCAGCAGAAACAATACTATTTAAAAGAGTATTATTTAGCTGCGGTATTTTGTAAGGTGAAGGTACTTCCTCAGTCGGGCGGCTCCAATTCGAACGGGATACCCTGTTATGCCATTAGGTACGCGATATGATAGGATAGCCGGTCCGATACTGTAGTCAGTCCAAGGTCTCAGTTTAGATGCAAGTTGTCCAAGTCCAGGGTCTACTATATATACTAACCGGCTTGAAAACACCCGGGCATGGATTTCTGAAGTCATCATGACTGGTAGATACATAATCCATTACGCCAAACTCTTGTGGTAGCTGAGGTAACTCTGCAGTTTTCATTAATTTATTTCTCGCAGGAGTACTAAAAATGAGAAGGGTACGAAAGTTGGTTAAGGGGGTTCGATTTCCATACTAAATTTATTTTTCTTATCTTTCATTTTTTTAAATTGTTTAGTAATTGAATTATGGTTTATTTATACTCTGAAATGTATGCAATAATGCGCAAAATGGGTCTCTATAGGTTAAAGATTTAAAACAAAGCAGTTAAATAAAAAAAAAACAAGTCGCCGCTATATGGGTGGCGTTGCTTTGTAATTTCATTACTTTTCTTTTTCATTGCTTTATTTTATATTATTAACGTAAAATCTTCTTCTCAGGCTCATTTGGATACATTTACTAACGGCCAATTGCACAAATATACATAAAAACGCCAAACCTTTGGTTATTTGGTAACATTAGAGTATAGACGGTAGACGGGAGTATAGGCTGAAAAAAAGTTTTTGACGTTACGCGAGTGCGCACGACTCGTTTGGCTGTTCCATACAAACACAATCGGACTCGATCGGGTATGGTTGCACACTCGCGGGTGCCGCAGGCCGGCGTCCGCACTCGCGTATGGTATATTTCAGCGGTCATACAGCCTTACTCTTTGATGTTTGAATTAGGATTTATCACATCCGCATGCAAGAAGTGCATAACTTTATAATATATTCTTTATTGTACATAAAACAATGTTACATAGTTAAGACTTAAATAGGGTTTACAAAGGCGAGCGATCTGCAAGAGATCTCTTCCAGCCATTCTGAAAGGTGTGGAAGCGATATAACGGGTACTTGAGCATGTAGATATAGTTAAAAAAGAAAGCTATTAACCTAAACTAAATCCAATAATATTAACAGACATGTGCATAAATAATAATAATACTATATATAACATAAATAGCTGTGTAGATAAGAAGTGCTCCCTTACTCTCCTCTTAAAAATGGAGAAAGTGGGCCTTTCTTGGATAGCTTCGGAAAAAATTTTTATTGGTTCTAGGAATCTCTAACATCATAGTTATACAGGAGCGCCTAGAACGAGTGTCAGGGGGAACATGTTGGAAACGTGAGCGGAGATAGTCGGGAGCAGAGGGATCATGGAGGATTTTGTACAGAAAGGAAAGGATATGCGTATCACGCCGCCGCCGGATGGGAAGCCACTTCAACTGAGCACGATACTCGGAAACATGATCGTATTTGCGAAGACCGTAAATAAAACATATCGCTAAATTTTGCAACCGTTCGAGTTTTTTAAGTAACTCCTCAGTGAAATCTGAGTAGCAATCGGGACGGGGAAGTTTGGATAAGTAAAAGAGAAAAGAGGATTTAGTTAGGTTATCTAGAACAACAGAAGGAGTGGAAAAGTGTTTATTTATATATGCCTTAAGAAGCATTCATGTGTTTCCCGATAACAAGCGTTTTCAAAAATTTCCAGGTATGAGCTTTACCTAGATAGGTTTGCCAAAGAAGAATGAATGTATCGGCGTTTTGAGTCCCTATACATCCTGTTGCAGATATTGCGCAGTTTTTATAAGCAGCGAGATTTATCCCAGACGATTCCTTGTTGTCAGCGGTCAAAACTGGAGACCAGTCGATTTTTATAGCATCCTCTCTCAAGCGAACAAGGTCGATGCTTCTGACATTACGCCGAAAAATTACCTTGCTCCTAATTTCGGGGGGCGAATTTTGTAACCCAGGTAAACTAGGTCATGGTGTGAAAATGGGGCTCCCATTGGCCCATGTGTGTTGACAGAATCAGGCGTTGAGACAATCATAACACCTAGCAAAGAAGGTCTCCTGTTAGGTAAATGATGAGTAGCGGCTAGCGGCATTATTTGCAAGTTGAGCGAGGAAGTAAGCGCTGCAAGTTTACGGGCTCTAGAGTCATCCTTAAGCATGCAGGTGTTGAGATCGCCCATAAATATTATATGGTCATAAAGAGTGCTAAAATTCTCAAGATAGATTTATACCTCCACCTAACGACTCGGCACTTCTAAAGATGTCCGACACGTGTTTCGTATAAACACAAATGAACGAGGAACTCTACGAACACAAACGAGCTAGTGAAAAAGCAATGTAGGTAGTACTTACTCTGTACAAGGATAAGAAGTGAAATTAACAAGAGGTTTGAAAGAATATATTGGATTGGTTTTCTCGTAAACTTGTGCCATTTTAATGTGCGTCTCAGTCTTGAAGTCATCATGTTTGTTAATACCCAATCGAACATACGTGCTAACAAGATTACTGAGACCGTCACGATACACGTAGTTGTCTTTTGGCTCGGAAAGAAAAGAATTTTGCCAATCGTCCACGAATATTCCCGGGCTGTAGCTTTGTTTACAAAATAAAATTTGTGGTGGCCTCTTTGGTGTTGGATGTTTACTCCTCTTCATTTTAATTGATTTTAGTAGGCTACCTCTTCAAATTCAAATCAAATATAAATTAAATATTTAAATACTATTCAACGAAGTATGTAGAATTATGTAGTTTGATGTCGATGGCAAAATTTATATAAAATTATTTCACGTCAGTCGCAATGTCTAGGATCAACGAAAAATGTCACATCACCGTAAAAAAACTTCGTAAAGTTTTTAATAGTACTTTAAATTTTTTTTTTTTTTGCGTACCAACTGCTATATAAAACATAATAAATATTATATTAGAGTCAATAAGCCAATTACAGGTCCTCGCTAGTTATAGGTACGGTGACGCTCTTAATAGTAGATAGGTACTGTAGGTATAATATTGAAGAATAATAAACGTAGGTAGGTACTGTATGATTACATTAATAGACAATTTGTTGTAGTACAATCAGGGAGACTGATTTAGGAAGGCAATACCTAAACACTCGTTGTAATCGGCGTTACACGAGTGCGAACGACTCGTCTGACCAGTCAATACAAAAAAAAGGAAAAATAAATGGACTCAATCTGCATCGGTCCGCACACTCGCGTAGCGCCAATGGACTCAGTTGGCCGTATTGCGTTATGTAAATAATTACGACTCAAATTCGTACAATGAAGCTTATATTAATAGGATGCACCCAGTATCTTTTATTTCTTTGAATACGCAAGGCTCCACAGTAATAAAATTTCATCTTCCAATGAACTACTATCGAGATCGACTGACATTTCGTTTTCAGTAAATTAGATTAGTTGTACCTGGGCCATTTCCGCAGTCTGACGAAATCGCGCCTATTCTGCGTGGATATGATGTACTCCTAGATACCCTATTGTTCTTGCCATCCTAACTCTTCCAGGAAACGTAGCAATCCTTTCAGTTTTACAAACGTCTCCGGAAGGGTTTGTGGTTGTCCGAGATGCTCAAGCCTGTATGATGCCACCCCCTCGCATGTTTGCAGGATGTGCACACAGCTGTCTCTTCTTCCTTCAAGCAGGCTCTGCACAAGGGGCTGTCGGTGAGACCTATGGTAAAGGCGTGTTTACTAAAAGGACCGTGTCCCAGGGGCATGTGACAGGGAGGGGTTCATTCTCGGTAAAGTCTTCTTTGCATGTCTGCATTCCTCCAGTGATGACCAGAGTTGGTTATGTTGATTATGTATTCGTTTTTAGTAAAAGAACGTGTGAACTCTAACCAGTTGTAAAGATTACTGAACGCCAGTTACTAGACCGCGTTTGACCGATCACAGCGTGCGCAGTGCAAAGCGTGCAAAGTGTGAACGAGGGATGTAGAACTTGGAACTCTGACCGCTAGACCGTGCCCAGTGGAAAATACGCATAAGCAAGAGATAATATTTAAGACTGAACGGACGGTATATTATTATGAAATAAACCATTTTGGGTGTTATTGAACACATTATCTTACACTATTTCAGTTTAATTTTATAATGCTCTTGATTTTATTTGCAGAAAATGGCTGTACACGGCTATATGCTCGTTGACAGTGTTTGTCAGAAAAGTTAAAAACGTCAAAGCAAAAAAAAAAAAAATGACCGCCGGGAGTGTTGGTCACCGATTTTCATGATAAGAGTTATTTATTTTTACAACGTAGTGTTTTGTACGTATTTGTTTCTAAATTTTTAAGTACTAATATGGAAACCAAAGTAGCTATAGTTACAGGAAGTAATAAAGGAATAGGGTTTGAAATTGTTAAAGGGTTATGCCAAAAATTCGATGGTGCTGTGTACCTTACAGCTAGAAATGAAGAAAGAGGGCAGCAAGCAGTCCAGAAATTGGAGGAACTCGGTTTAAAACCATCATTTCATGTATTGGATGTCACAGATAAAGACAGTGTTCAAAAGTTTGCTGATTACATTTCTACCCACCATAGTGGTATAGATATCTTGGTAAATAATGCTGGTATTTTAGACTTTGATAAATCTGTTTCTACATATGCAGATGCCAAGAAGCTAATCGATACGAACTTTATGAGTTTACTTATTATCTCAGAAATTCTTTATCCTCTGCTAAAGAACAATGCAAGGATAATCAATATGAGTAGTGACTGGGGATTATTATCTAATATTAGAAAACAAATATGGTTAGACAGGCTTGTGAAAGATGATCTGTCTGTTGAAGAGATATTGCAGTTTGTGAATGATTTCCTTGAAGCTGTCAGGAGTGGCAAAACTGCATTTGTGGCTTTTGCGGGACCTTATGGAGATTATAAAGTTTCTAAAGTGGCGATGTCAGCATTGACTTTTGTGCAGCAAAGGCAGTTTAACGAACAAAGCAAAGATATATCTGTTAATTGTGTGCATCCTGGTTTTGTGAAAACGGATATGACCAAAGGAATGGGTGACTTCTCCCCTGAACGTGGAGCTCGGGCTCCATTGTACTTGGCACTAGAGGCACCGCAGTCTCAGAAAGGGACTTTTGTGTGGCATGACTGCCACAAAGTTAATTGGGACGATTAAGCAGTGGTTTCATCATTTATGGTTTTATGACTACAACTACGTTAATACTGTGATAACACCCACAGTGTCACACACTTTAAAGATTAAATTAAGGTTTCATTTTAGTTAAACATTTTATATCTGTTGTATCTCTTACTGTTTTATTATGTAATTACAGTTCTTTTTATACAATATAAGTTTTATTATAACTACTACCTGAAACTAATTTTGTTTTGAAGCAAATGAGTATGTAAATTATTTGAAAAAGAAGGTAGTTAGGGTAAATGTTATTATAAAGCTATTACTTAAGTGTTACGCTCGATTTACACATATTAAGTTGTCAAGTAGTTATCTAAATATTAACTTCATATTAAGCCATTTAATGCACGTAAACAACAAAATAAGTTGAAGTTAGAATTTATTGTTTACATGAATTTGATGACCTGAGTGGTTCATGGTATGCCACGCAAGAGGTCCCGGGTTCGATTCCCGGCCTGGCAGAAATTGAAATAATTAATTTGGATTTCTGTTATTGGTCTGGGTGTTCTTAGCATAATAAGTATATATTTAAAAAGTATATCAGTTATCTAGCACCCATAGTACAAACTTTGCTTAGTTTGGGGCTAGATGGCGCTGTGTGAATTTGTCCATGAATGTTTATTTATTAAGTGGCTAAATAGTAAGTAATATTTTTATTAACTACTTTAAATCGTGTAAATCGGTTTTAGGTACATATAGTTCAATTGGCATTTTAGTCAACCTAAATACACCTGTTTACCAGCGCAGTGGTAACTAGAAACAAAAAATATGAACACAATTGAGGAAAATGTTTTTAAAGAATGTGAACACCTTGTAGACCTTAGACCTTATGAATATGTTGTTTATCTTGTATGGGCCTGGGTATTCTTATTTCTTTAAGAAGTCTCCAAGTCCACAAAATGTTCTTCCTTTTATGTTTTAAAATACTTATTATTATCATACACATCATAAATTTTTTCATATACATTAATAGGGATAATAATATACTACCTATAATATAGGGCCTTTTAAGGCTCTAAGACTAGTGTCCAACCAAAGGTTTTTTTTTCAGAAGTCAAATGTTTGGCTATTGCCCTAAAACTAGAGATGAAACGGATAGTTGTTTGGCCGGATATCCGGCCACCCCACAAGCCGGAGAGCCGGATATCCGGCGGCCATAGTCATAGACATAGTCTCTGAACAAGGCTGTGCAAGCTATGAGCGTGGGTGGGAAATTAGGCAACTACATATTGTGTTTACATTGTTTACATGATTTCAAGTCTTTGTTCAATACAAATAATTTGAACTTTATTCTAAACAATTCTTCCGATCTCAGGTGGTATCCTCGATTCAAAACACAGGTAATTAGACCCACCATCGTGTACTAGAGTGTAGTGAAAGATTCTCTGAAGCTCGCATAAGAAGTCTAATGAAACCGCATGCTACCTCTCAATGTAGAAGCAATTCGTGTTTTTATCCAATTTATATTTATTTACCTTAGATTAACTTTGCAAAAAATATTTTTTTTTGCTATCCTACCTTATCAACAGTGCTTTGATAATGGAATATTTATAATTTTTGGGATTTTTAGGATTACATTTTTCCTATAAATAAAATCACTTTTACGGATAGTGCACTTATATCCGGTATCCGGCCAGATATAAGTGCACTATCCGGTATCCGGCCGGATAGTAAATTAACGCCGGATAGGCCGGATATCGGTATCTGGATACTATTATCCGAATACCGGTACTATCCGGATAGTAACCGGATATCCGTTTCATCTCTACCTAAAACCTTCAGCACTTTGAAACTTAAAAACATTTGATAAAAGCTAGTCAATTTTGGCTTTCAGTCCTACCAGTGTGTGTTATGCATATGAGTCATCATCATCATCATCATCATCATCATCATCATCATCTTAGCGCCTATCTGCCAGGGTCCGCTTTCCTACTCATTCTTCTCCATTTGGCGAGGTCTCATACTCGCTTCGTTTAGGGTACTTACATGTCGAAGATGCCCATCCGCGATACCACGCGGTGGTGGTTTAGGTCGCTATTCCGATGTCAAAGAAATGTATGCAAATAGACAAGCAAGCGCATGCCGAACGGTACATCGATGTTTACCTCTATGCCTACGTAAAATCAAAATATTTTATTTTACGTCGCGGTCGACGGCAAGCATCGATGTGATCTGGCTCGTGATTGGTCAAATTGGTTCACCTTATCTGCTTCACTTTCGCGCCATTTTAATAGTGTGATTTTTATTTTTTTATAATTTCGCAGACAAACAGCGAAGCGGGCCACCTGACCGAAAGTGGTCACCGCCGTCTATGGACATCAGCAACACCAGAGGAGTTACTAATGCGTTGACCGGCTCTGAAGAGACCTCTAATACACCTCTTGAACGATCCCATGTCATTGTCCAAAGGAAACACTTTGGCTGGGAGCTTATTCCACATCCAAATCGTACGAGCGAGAATAGTGAATTATGGTAGAGACGACCATGTAGAAATAGCTAGTATCGACATCGAGGTATCGCGATAGCGACCGCGACCGCGAGCATCTTCGGCATGTAAGCCGTTAGCTCGCAAACATCCGACTCAGCGATGTCTATCCATCGCTTCTTAGGCCGTCCTCGGGTCGGTTTCGGCACCTATTTCTCACCAATCCCAGAGGCTTACGCGCGTAACCAAACCAGCGCAGTGAGCCTTTTCAACCTAGTGCGCGATGTCTCTTACGTACTCGGTCGAGTCACTCACCACACATCATCTACAGCATTTTCATTTCGTTGGTGTAATGTCCGCGGACATGCTTCGTCAGTGCCGGCTGTCTTGCAGCCATAGAGCATTACAGGCCTAATTATGCTCCTTTATGAGCCCTTTGAGTTTGATGGGGTTTTTAACACATCACACACACACAGGTGACTGTCTTGAGCTCCTGTCATTTTGCCTAAGCTGCAAAGATACGAGACTTGACATCTGGGCCGATAACCCCGGGCTCGTGATTTGAGTTGTTATAGTGCTACGAGGATAATTGATCAACGAACGCTAAAATCTTTATTTCAAATAGATACTGTCACATTCATAAGTGCGACTGTAAGTCGCACAAAAAGTCCGAGCCGGGCTCGCTGCGCACACTTAGTTTATGTTATATTTAGGTAACGCTATTCATCCCGAGTCAATTGAGCCATAATTGTAAAAATCACGAGCTCGCTATGCTCGCTCATGTTTTAATATACACATTACCCGCACCGTATAATCAATTCGGATTTAAAGATACCTAAATATTCTGCCCGCGCCATTACAGCATTTTAGAAACCAATTACAAAAAAATCGGGGCAGAGCTCGCTGCGCTCACTCGCTTACTGAGTTTATTTGTCATTGGTTTAAGTTATATTTATCATGTTCACCCCGAGTCTTTTCAGATGAAATCCTAAATTTTTTTTAAATTGACTTACTTTTATTACGAAGTCCCATTATATGAATTTAGTAACTCACGTCATTCACCTGCGACCCTAAAATCTCGATCAAGCTCAAGGTCCTAACATATTCGGCGTATGACGCTCGCAAGGCTGCGAAACCTGGCCAGCGCTGACAAAGCACATCTGCAAACTCCACGCAATGAAAATGCTGCGGTGGATGTGTGACATTACACGACTTGATCGAGTGCGTTATACTCAACGTTATTGGTCCTATAGGCTGGATTGTTCGGACCTCCGTTACAATTCCGCAAAAGTATGCGCAAAAGTGTGCGCAAAAGGCGGAGGCGGAGGTAATTTCTTTAACAGAGGCGGAGGCGAAGTTCCGTTACAACCCTAATAAACAGGTATTAAGATACAAAGTACTACGTAGGTATAAAATTTTCCTCTTTATAGCATCGTACGCAATCCGGGATTTAGATAGGTGACCGTTTCGTACGTTGAGGATATTCAAACTTCTCGGACTGCGAATGCTTCTATGTTATTTACTTACTATATTTACGCCCCGTTAGTAAGTGAGTACCTATTAGTAGGTAGTATATAAGTACCTAAATGCTTTTTTGCAACTACATAGCCATACCTACCTTCCAACATACCCACAATAGTTAAATAGTATAACTATAATAGCAAGTAATGTAATAGGTACACTAAAACGAAATATTGTTAACCTAACTAGGTAAGACCTAAGCTATCATGACCTAAGTACCCAAAACATAATACCATTAAATTATTAAATATTTCTAGCACAAACTTTAAACATAGGTTAACTCGGTACAAACTAGTAATAAATAGGTACATAATATGGTAACATAACGGGGGTCCCTACTTAACTATTGCACAAAACATAACGAAATTATATTGCTTAGGTATATTAGTACATACCTATACTTATTATAATTTAATTTACACCGACTTTGTGATCTAAATGCTCTCCGATCCTAAATGCTTGGATGCCAACACCACACACAAAAAGAATTCGCCAAATGTGTGAAACAGCTGCTTTTTTCGCAATTCCAAAGTTGGTGCCATACTTAGTAGAAGTTGTTTGTTATTTTATCACGAGATGCATACGCCTGGCTATCACGAATTAAAGTTACCCTTGTTATAATATCGCTTTTGCATGATAAAGGTTCCATGCCTTTACTTTCATTACCTAATCAATTTATTGAACTACTCAATAGGTACCCACTACGGCACTTACTTGCCTTATCGATTATGAGAAAGATATAATTACATAAAATGTCAGAGTTTCCCTAGTTGCCACGCCCATAATACGATAGCCTACTGCGCGAAGACTCGCCTATACCTACCATACGAAATCTTGTTAGTTTCCGCGGCCCATTAGCATGCATGTGCAGCGCTTTGTATGGATTCAGTTGTCTTCACTAATCGTATTAGAAAATCGCGATGGCGCCTAGTCAAGTGGGAGAGCTTGCCCCCATTTGCATATGTGAAGTCATAGGTTAAAGTAGGTACTTACTTAATTTTTTACCTAGCTCAAACTCGGTATACTTCTAGGAAGTGAGCGAATGCTCCATTAGTATTCCAACTAGGTTTCAAAATTGTATTTTTTCTGCATTACGTAGTTACCTACCTACTCGTACGTGGTAGATCTTATACAATAGCGTTGTGTATTGTTCCTGTTTAGAAATAGGTAAGGGTCACTATCCACGGGGCGTAGCTGTATGGATGCACCTCCTCTGAATACGAAACATTCGATAATATATAGCCCAACAGTATTGTCGCGGCTAAGGGTGTCGGTGGCTTAATGGGTAACGCGTAAGCGAGAGGTACCGGGTTCGAACTCTAGTGCCGCGAAATATGTACATTAGTTGGACACTTACCGATGAGGGAAAACATCGCCATGAAACATTTAGGCGACTGGATGAATCATTATCCAATCTGGTCAGGTTCTCCCGTTAACAGGGTCAGGAAGGTCAGACGACAGTCGCTCCGCAGTAAATATCTGATCTGCTAAATCTTAGATAATGATCAAGGCGGACCCCGGGCTCTCGCGTACTAGTGCACAATCGGGTCATTATCGCGATTATGAATATTTATTACAGTATTGTGACGGCTATTTCGCATAGCATTTTTCGGTCAGATACACGCGTAAGTGCTCTTACATCATACAATAATCCAACCTACCTCTACCTGTACCTCTGCCAATGCATAACTCAAATAATCTGATACGACAGTAGTTAAATCCATACCCAATATATGCTTTTGGATAGGTACCTATGTGTAGAAAACATACCCGAAACATTTCAGACATAAAAAAGTTCTAATCAATGCCCAAGCACTGTAGGCAGCTACGAACCTGTTATTTGGAAATGATTACTGTGGTCATTGTAAGCTTTACGAATCAATTGAAACGTATCACCTACCTATCATGCGAAGGTAGTCGTTATTTTGATTTCCACGTACATTAACCGTTGGAATGGAATGAAAATGCTACGACAAACACTTTATACGAAATGAGTTGCGAGAAGGCTTAAGTGACGTCGCACCGTCCATATCTCTAATTTGTTTGTTTACATCGGGTTTTGTGAACACGGATAGGCAAGGGTACACACTCGTACACATATCTCTTGATTATTTTATAGGGTACATTCACAACCGCGCGGCGGCATACACCTATTAAATTTGAGCGATCGAACAAAATGTCGCTTGATTATAGGATTGGGGACAAGTGTACCTTTAAATAACTTCGCTTTATGGATCGTGATTGCACGCTATGCACTACTTATACGAATGCAGATATTGGTTAATTGCAATGCGATTTGTGATAACTAAACACTACGACGTTACATTAGCAGATTAAACTTGTGCCTTTTTGTTGGTTTTTACTATAAAATAGGGTAGGTTGGTAAACCATAATGCAGAGACTTGTTCTCTTAGCTGACACGCTTCATTATGATTTATGCATGACGGTATCGAACTGTTGAGTAGGGTTACATAAGGGTAGGATCTTGAGGGTAAACACGTGGAAGAAAGCGCTAGAAATCGGTTACTTATGAATTCATTATTAAAGCAATTTCACGCAATTTACAGGCATGAGGCATTTCATGTTAGTCCTCACAGTGACAACCTGCGGTTCTACATTTTTATTGCCTGCAACTTAATTGAATGAATCGTAGATTTTATGTGCTACAGTTACTGCTTACCATCAGGGCTGTCTGCTTGCTGCGTATCATAAAAAACTTTAAGCTGAAGTTAGTAAATTGGGAATTTGTCACTGGACTGGACACGCGGATCTCATATCAGGAGATATGCCATAGGTAAACGCCGTGTGCTGTCCGGCAGAGTAGAATAGCACCAACACCTTACACTCGTGGGTGTCGTACAAGGCGACTAATGTTATCGAGACAAAAGATCTAGAGTGTCCGTAGACTGAAAAATGGGCAGCAGCTTTTTCCGTGGTTATACTTATGACACTGCGATCTCCAACCCGCCCGCCAAGCGTGGAGATTATGGCAATAACCTCCCCTTCCGTGGGAGAGGCCCTAAGTCCTGCAGTGGACTGTTATGGGCTGTGACGATGATACACATATGTTAAGTTCCGATTCTCCGAAGCTTGGCCTTAACCCTAAAAGCCATGTCAAGCATAATTTAAGCTCTTCATATTACATAGTTTCTCTTTGACGTTTATTTATATACTTTTCGGAAAATGTATTATATCTCAGTAGTATCCCATTGTTTGTATTAGCTAAGTCCGCGCAGTTAACCAATTACTAACTAACCTCCAAGTTTAACACTGTTTAAAAATATCAAGGTCAATCTCTACTGTAGCACTATTTAAGAAGAGTTTGACTAAGGAATCCGTAGTGGCCGTAATTAAAATTTGTAGCTAAGCCGCGGGGATTTATGCCTTAAATCATCATTAATCACAAAATAGCCAACGGTAACTTGTAAATTATATATTTCTATAATTTTGACGACCTCAGTGGTTCAGTCTGGAGTTCGTTCCCCGCCTGGGTAAAAATTAATAGTAATAATTGTAATTTCTGTTACGGGTCTGGATGTTACTTTGCGTAATGAGTAGGAACTGTATACATACGGATTGATCGATGTACAACACAAACGCAATTCTACCTATTCGCGATTCTACACAATATGGATTCCGCACAACTGACATTCAACACATTATTTATTCCACACAGTCTTCAATTATACACAAACGCGTTTCTTCCTGTTCGCGATTCTACACAATATTAATTCCACACAACTGCAGCCATTCAACAGATTTGCTATTCTACATATTCGTCAACGCTTGGGAACCCGGGACTGGCTGACTTAAACCTGGACCTAAGTTTAGTGGAACCAGTAAAGGTTGACCAAGGTCAACCCCATTTAACAAACCTGGTCCAATGGTTTGTGGTTGACTGGGGTTGACCTTGGTCAACCTTTACTAGGTCGACTAAACTTAGGTCCTGGTCTAGTTGTAAGCTTGGGCATACAACTAGTCTCAGGGTGCCCAGCGATGACCAGGTTGGTTGACCAGGTTGGTTGACCCGACTTGACCTTGGTCAAAATTTAATAGGTCCACTAAACTTAGGCTCTGGTCTAGTTCTATGCTTGGGTTACAATACAACCAGTCTTAGGGTGCCCAGAGTTGAACAGATTGGTTGACCAGAGTTGACCTTGGTCAACGTTTACTAGGTCCACTAACTTAGGCCCTGGTCAAGTTCTACGCTTAGGTTACAATACAACCATTCTCAGGGTGCCCAGCGTTGACGAATGTGTGAATGGCAGTCCAGGGTCCTCAGCGTTGACCAGGTTAGTTGGATCAGAGTTATTATGAGACTTCTATGAGCAACGCGGTCTAGTTTGGTCTGTTAGTGTAAATTAACAATACACTAATGGGCAACCTGCCCTTAAAAGCATGGATGGCCCTGTGGTTATAGTATCCGACTCGTGAGCGAAAAGGGCCGGGTTTGAATCCCACTGATGCCATGTACCAATGACTCTTTTCTGAGTTATGTCCATTAGTTGAATACTAACCGATGCCCTTAGGGTGAGAGGTGACCGAATGTGTAGGTAGCCATGATCCAATTTGTTCAGGTTCCTGTGGTAGCAGGTCAGATGGCAGTCGCTCCACTGTAATTACTTGATCTGCCAATCCTGGATCATGGTCAATGCAGACCCCGGGCCCTCATGAGCGACAGGACAACTGGCACATTAACGCCAATATGATGAGATGATTTAAAATATGTAACGAATATGTGCAATAGCGAATCTGCTGAATGGCTGCAGTTGTGTGGAATTAATATTGTGTAGAATCGCGAACAGGAAGAAACGCGTTTGTGTATAATTGAAGACTGTGTGGAATAAATAATGTGTTGAATGTCAGTTGTGCGGAATCCATATTGTGTAGAATCGCGAATAGGTAGAATTGCGTTTGTGTTGTACATCGATCAATCCATATAAACAGCATATCTGGTTTGGGGCTAGGTAGAGCTTTGTAAATTTATCCAAGCATATTGGTATTATTTCTGAATGTTATATTATTCTTTTTACAAATGTTACCTGTAAAAGCTTGATAAGTTAATTAATACACAAAAATATAGCGCAAAGCTAGGTCGTAAAGGTGCCTAGTAGGCTTAGCACAAGTTGCCCTCGCGCGCGATAAGCGAGAATAAGCGCGACATAGGTATTGCTATCTCTTTCGTCTTAGTATTGAGAGAAAGGGACAAACATACTCTCGCGGCGCGAGCTTTGTCGCGGACACACTTGTGCTAGGGCCACTGTGAGTAAAGTAGGACGGGTTAGCGCGTCGTAGCGGTATGGCCGTAGCAGTACAAACAATCGGGGTTCGCTCACGGCGACTTATCGTTATCATTCGAAATGTGATACCAATCATAGAGAAAAAATACTAACAAGTGATATAGAACAAAATAGAGAAAATATCATGTAGATTTTGCATTGTAGATATTAATTAACTACTTTAAAAGAGAAATGAAATAAGGTTATCGGGATAAAGAATACCAATGTTTCATTTTAAATTATTTTATTGAACTGGCCTAAATAAATTACATCTTAAAATGAATCTTAAAATTATTGACTTTACGCAACTTGGTAAGTACCGTCAATAAATAGAAATAAAATGTAATTAATAAACGCAAGGGTTTGAAGGAGTTAGCTACATGTAAGTCGTATTAAGTAGGTACCTATTTTTAACTACTCTAAATATTAACACAGGTAGCAAAAAATATATACACCTACAGAAGTTTACTAACACAATGTGCAAAGTGATTGTTATAACGATAATTTTTTTTTCCTTAGAAATGATGTAAAGTAGGTATGTTTCTCTGACTTATGTTGAATAATTTAGACATTAGATTAAAACAATTTTAATAACAATTAGTCGAATCCGGCAATTGATAGAATTAAAAATAAATAATAGGGTAATTAAAATGTTAGGTTAAGTAAATATAAGTACTTCAAATCTTTTACATAATATTTTTTTCATTTTGCAAAAGATATCGGTTCTCTCGATCACCAGCAGTCGTAACGGTTATTCCCTACTATCACCGATGACCTTAGTTAAACTTAGTTTAATTTTTAGACCGATTTTTACTAATTCATTATGTGGTAGTAAATGAAAAACGTTGGTACATAGACCGTGCGTGTAGCATGCGTAGGACAGTTTACAAAGTTACCTCTTTAGTCTCTCACTGGTCTGTCCTTGCAGCCATTGTATTAACGGATATATCAGTCTAATATTAATAGTTAGCTGGACTCTTTGGTGTTCTAGCCGTTATTCATTTGTATAGTTTAGATATAAATCGGGTTGGGTGTAATGGTTTAGTAACTGTTGTAGCCTGGCACGTCTGATATCTACTTCGTTTTTGTTACCAAGCACATTGCTACTCATTTAAAATAAAGTGTACTTATAGGCAAAACTATAAGAACATAATATTTGTTAGGTACCTACTTATATTATTCGATCATATCATTATCGGTCAGAATTATAAATATTACAAATTACACGCAAATTACAGATATCCGCAGTAAATTATGCACTTCGGTTCGTAAAGGTGGTGTCTGTCGCGCGCGTATCACTAAATACGAAATACAAAAGTTCGGGAATAGCGTACCTTGATCTCCATTTAAACCGCTTTGACCGATTACAATTTACCTGGTTCTGTCCGAGAGATTAATGTCCGCTATCGTCAATTCATTCGGCACGAACTATAGCCGATGTACATTATTTACCGCTTTGTACTGTACCACAGTACCACAGAGAATTCGCACTGTAATATTGTATAGACGACCTTCAATGGCAACTTATACGGAATAGTCGTATACCAAAATATATATTATAAATGCGGTGACAAATGAAGACTTCAAAGCCAACAGTCAGGTTAAGATGAGTACAATTTTCGGACATTGAACCTGAGCATAATACATCGAATTCATTCAATAAACTTCTCAAAGCAAAATAAACTTATGATGACTTACACTCGTCACCTTTTAGTAAATAAACATTTCCTACTTAAATCGTATTTACAAAAATGTGGTAAATGCAGAAGTACAATATTTAATACTTAATTATTAAAATGACATTATATAATAAAGACGGGTACCTTTTAAACAGTAAAGGGTTTAAGTACCTAACCTACAGTTCAAAACAAATTGTAGGTAGCTCAATGATGTTGCAATAATATGACGTAGGTATGACTTACGGCTAAAAATACTAATCTAATTTAGTTAATTGATAAATAAAGCGTTTCACACTTGACTAAAACTACTTTACTTTGGTTTGTTATAGACTATATTATGATAGGTAGTGAGTGAGGTACGCTCATGGTTTGTTACCTCGCATTCTGGTATATAACGGACTTGGTGTCCATTTTTAAATTAAGTACCTATATATTATATAATACATAATAATATATCACTGTTTAACTGGACGGGTGGTAGCGGAAACATCAAAGTAATGTGTTTCACAGGCACAAAGTATTTTTGTCTCTAAGGCACTAAAGGGTAACAATCATTAGACACTCCATAACTTACTTATATCTACATAAAATGCGAAATTACAGCTGTTATCATTGAACATCCACGTTAACGAACTCATCAATTCAAAAGTCAGTAACATGCCTAATCAAACATCTACCTACGTATCGATTGGTAGATTTCATTTATACCTATTATGACTGTATGATCTTAAGTCGACTAATATTGACTCGTTTCACTTATTTGATCACAATAGGTAAGTCACAATTTTATAAAATCTTTGGCTACCTTAACTATAAAACAACAAATAGTTTCGTAATATTTTTAACGACTTGTGTAGAGTAGCCTCTTTAAAGATCAAACTCCAATTTAGTAATTTAAAAAATGCCCACACTATACAACCATTACATTTATGTTATCCTTGTACGGGATTCAGACTCTCTATATTTAAACCGCTCGCATCAAGTATAACGGTTATTAATTTTGATTTTTGGCCTGAAAAATAAATATTTTTTTAATTACATTAGCAACACCGAAAGCGGATGGTTCAAAAATAAAGAAAATCGGCGTCATCTAACAAAATACGGAAATTTTCATGCCGAAAATCAAAATTAGAAAATCATTCCGACTCTAGACGAACTATTCAATAACCGAGCCTAGGCCTTCCTACGTAGTTGCGTTAGTTGGAGAGGAGCGGTGTAAGGGGCACATCGCGCTCGTCGCGGTAGTAGCGGTAGGGTTGCGCAGGTGGCGCGTCCGCGGCGTCCGCGTGCTGCGAGTCTCGATGCCTGCGCAGGTCCACCTTCCGCTGGAAAGCCTTCTCGCAGAGCCCACAAGAGAACGGCTTGTACCCGGTGTGCTTGCGCATGTGCGTTATCAGGTTGGAGCTCTGACTGAACGCTTTGGAGCACACCACGCACTTGTGCGGCTTCTCGCCTGCAAACAAAGAGTTACGTGTGAGTTGCAAGCTTTTTATTAGCAAACCAACGAACCTAATGTTAGGTAAATATGCCTAAAATTAGGTACAAGTTAGGGTGAAGGTTACATATTCACTTAGTACCTACTAATTAGATAATATTTTAAATAAATTTTAATACGTCGCCTTTGATTGATGAGGGATCTAAACTCTAGGTGTAAATCTAACTGTAGGTGTAAATTTATACCAGCCCAATCCCATGACCTACCAGGTGGACTAAATTGGTGCATCATGGGAAAGAAGGAGGTAGCTCTCTTATGCATATGTCGTATCTACATTATAATACCTAAGAGCCTATACATACAGACATAACTACGTAGTATTTATTAAAAATCAAATAGTCGGTAACTCATTCTCAGTATGCGGTATTAGTAACTATTACTTTAGTAACTATTCTGTAGTCTTTTCTTCTTGCTAGCTAAAGAAACCGTACCTACGCATGAAAGTCAAACAATTGATAGCGAATAACCTAACCGATAGATGTCGGTAACCTCCGTTAAAGTCAATATATAAGTAAGTACTCAAATATTTCCCAAACAATTAAATAGATATTAATGAAATACAAGTAAATAATACCACATTGAAATCGGTAAATCCATTCGGCAGATACGATGCCACAAACAGACACACAGATAGACACGTCAAGCTACTAAAGTTATAAAATCCTTTTTCCATTAGTCGAGTTTTCCGTTATTAAAAATGCTCATAATTGTTTTTCGCTAAGTGTTCCACTGATATATTAGACTATTTAAAATGTAAAACACTTGATATATTCTAGTCCGATACTACATAAAGTAGGTACTTACTCTAACCTACTTATTATTTCTACGCAGTGACAAATTAAAAGGGGTTGATTACTACTGAGTACGAAGGAGAACAACGGTCGCATCAGTCCGATTTCATTTTTAATAATTCACGATATTACGTATTCCGTCACTTCCGAAGGTAGATAATTAGACTTACGTCGAAACAATCGACTTCTACTTGCCATAATGTCCACAATTTATTATTCATCGTGCTGTTTTCGAACTGATTTAATATGCAATATCGTATTTCAGACTTGTATTTATTAACTTCAACGATAATTGGTTGTCCAAGTTGCTTAATGTGTTTTTAACTTTCAGAATTTTGTTAACGATAGAATACAGTTTATTGTTATTTAATACGTTGTTTAATACTTAATACAGTTATGGTCTAGTTCTGTTTAGAGTAAGTGGTGAAACAAAATAAAATGTACAGGTAAGTAGATAACCAACCTTGTACCTACAGGTAAATCTGGTATACAGTAGGCATGCACTGTCAGGATGATGTACAGTGTGTGTACTCATTTATATTATTGGAGCCAGTCTAGGACAGAAGTCAATACTTAAACAAAACTAAAAATGTGAATGTCACTTTATAGATAGAACAGGATTTAAGTTTACTTTTTGTTGGTGTTGGGATCGCAGTGCGCGTGAAGGCCTCCGAAGGCTAGCGGCTAATTGCAGATGGAGCCGCATTTTGGAATATTGATGATGAGGCATTTATCGGGAGGACGAGCGCCATGTACGGCCGCGGTAAATCATTGGGAACACTGCGCAGACGTGACGCGATGTCTCTGCCCAAGACAAATATGTCTGCCACATTTTTTAGGTTCTTAATTCGTCTTGTTGAGCTTGAGCTCACTGGAAGTTGTCAGCGTGCGTAAAAAACGAACGTTTATTTTGATTGCGGCAGGTTTTTACGCGCTGACCATTTTTAACTGGCCGGATAAAAGATTTATATCGAGTTTTGAGACATTGTGCTTTCATTGAAAGATTTGTTAATCATATCAGGCAAAACAGAACTTTTAACCGGTGAATACATAGAACTTTAAACCGGTGAAGGCATATGGGGAACCAATTATTTCGCTAAATATGATATTCTACGGAGGTATACTTTAAGTAATTATTTATTACAATTAAAATATTTCTTATCCGTAGTTATCTGTTAAAAGGGAAAACATTAATGAATGCGAAGACCGTAAAAAATGAAAATAAAGGTAGCGATTGGGTACTAGAATAAGAACGTGAGGTTAATCATATCTTGAACACGCGATGAGGTGTGGATACCGATTTCTATAGGTATTCATGGACATGGTTATACCTACGGCTATACCATAGATACTACCTACATAATTTGTGTTTTAAATTATCCTAAGAGTTTAACAATAACTCTTAAAATAACAATGACTTTTAATTTAAACACTAGCAGGTATTTGACCTCCATCTCACCTGGTGGTGATGATAATGTAAATTTAAAGTATTTCAGCGTCTAATTCGGTAAAAAATTAACGCCAAAAAGGTTATTTTGCAAATCATAGCCGCTGGCCCTGTAATGAGTGAGACATCGCGACATTCACGACAGCGCGGTATGTCGTACTCTTAATCACTTTACTTTGCCATCAAGTCCATTTCATTTTAAGTTTAATTAAGTCGTCTTTACGAGTGAGCTAGTAGGTTTAGTAAATAGGGTTATGTTATCTTTTTAATAAGTAGTAAATTCGTACCTACCAATTATTTACAAAATGGATGGACTACCGAAATATGTAGCTACTAAATTGTCACCAAACGTGAATTCTTATTAAGTTACTGTCAGGCTGAAAGGCGTTAAATGATTTGCTTATTTCAAAATTACACCGTTATCCTGCAGTGACAAAGAAAAGTTACTATTAAAATAACAGGGTATACCGAAGTTATACGTAATGAGGGAGACACGTCAACACTTATTGAAACAGCTTTCGTCATAATTTATTTACTCGGACGGGTGGATAGCGGGTACTGCTCTATTTTGACACTTGTAATATCACATCAGGACGAACGGCTATAAAGAGGAACAACAAATGAAATTCATTAAAATAAAAGGTCTATGTGTGTGGTAACAAACAATGCTTTTACGGTATAAATGTATGTCGTAATATGTCACAGTAAGATTGTGAAAACCGTTAGTTTATAATCTAGCGTAGTACTTTCGAAAAATGGTGAAGTGTGACATTCTACTTCGGAAAAAGTGTGTAATTCTAACGCAATTCGGCACAATTCCTCATTCATTGTTCTTCAGTGTTCCATGGGGTGTGGAACCGTGGCTTTGGCAGTGAAGGCGCACTTGTTTATTTCCTGCCAGAGCGATATAGAGGTTTCCGGGTTTTAGAGGTGACGCCCCTGATGATGCTAATGTCCATAGACAGCGCTGACCACTTTACATCAGGCGGCCCGCTTGTCTGTTTGTCTACAGCATGACCACAGCTATGACAAAAAAAGTACTAACCTGTATGTATGTATGTATGCTTCTTCATGTCGGACTTCTGATGGAACCGTTTCCCGCAGTACTGGCAAGGGTACGGCCTGGTGTCGGAGTGAATCAGCAGGTGCGTGGACAGCGTGCTGGAGCGCTTGAAACATTTACCGCACTGCTTGCACTGTGGACAGGAGGACCCTTGTACTAGCTGACTAGGACTTGGCTAAACCTACTTACATACGTATTGTATTTATTCTAAAGGAAAATAATTTAAATATGAATAAAAAGTCCTGTTATTCGTTTCGAAAGGGGCGTCAGTGGCCGAGCGGTTAAGGTATCCGACTCCTTATCGAAAGGTATCGGGGCACATTAAATCTACACGACTCTACCTGATTCGCCAAACCCTGGATCATGGTCATGGTGGATCCCGGGCCTTCATGCGCGAAAGCATAACCTGGATATTAACGCGAAATTGAAATAGGTATTTTGAAGTAAGTACCTATAACGTTGAAACGTCTTTCAACCAAGAAATTCTTTTGCTTTATTTTTTATTGTACATTTAGATTCAAATTAGGTTTTTAGCTTGTGATAATACACGATAAGCGGTAATTATGGCCGTGCCATCGTTGAAGTTGTCAGCGTCCATCACCTTTGCATACTGGCAGCCAGTAATAAACTAATAACAGGGCAAATTTCACCCCTTTCTTTACGTTTCTTTGATTTCCTTCCTACAAGAATCCCGCTTCTAATAGTTACTTATAGGAGCATATTTTTTCTACAACCCAGTAATTAGTAATGTCGACGTGCTATTACTGACAGCGCAGCCTTATTCTTTCCGACAATCTTCTTTTTAAATATTCATAGAGAGCTTTTTTATTTGTAATGATTTCACACTGCATATGCGTGTGTTGAACAAAGATCTTACACATTACTAGCGTCGTTGTATGGTATAGGAAGGAACAACACCTATGCAAACACTTAGAAGAATGTCTCGCACTTATAGATTTATTTGTTCAGATGTTACACGGGTCGCCGCTTTAGAGCTTAAAAACACTGATTAATAAAGTTAAGAGGAATATGGAATAATCACCTCTAGGTACATACTAAGTAGGTACAGAAAATGCTTGACAAGTAGATACTAAGGTTGGCGCCGTGAAAAATCTGTTCAGCTGCTCAAAGAGGTAGTCAAAGTGAAATGTGCGGTTGGAATGCGTTGTATAAATTGTATTACAAAATGTAGAGTTATACATAGAAATAATATTCCAAAAAATCACAAAAATTGAAAAGTTTTACCTTCATAGCTGAGACTGGATTTTTTTTGTTTTGGTCAGTGGTAGTTATATATTATATATGAGTTATACTATATAGTTGTTTTCTGAGTTGAACCTTGAACCTATGCTCTGACGGTGAGGGAAAACATCGTTATGAAACTTGTACATTCAGCGACTGTGTAACCATGATCTAATACCGTCAGGTCTCTGTAATTGATCCGCATGGTAAAGGCGGACCCCGGGCCCTCGTGCGTGGGAGCACAACCGGCACATTGCGGCAACCGGAACCTGTCACGTACACCAATTTTAGTGTCTGGGTTACGGTTCTGTGACGTACGAACCAAAAGTTTCTTTTTCACCATTCGGCCCCGGAATTCCAAAAAATCTCAGTAATATACCGTTAGAGGCTTCGTTTTAATATAACAGTATCATTAGCTGTGTACCCGAAATGCTTATCCAGTACAAATCCGCGCGCAACGGTCGTGGCGCCCGCGCCGGGTGACAGTTGGCCGGGCAGCTGCCTCGAGCTTGCCTTGCCTTGCTTCACTTCACCTCGCGCCACACACAAAAACTAAAACTTTTTTAAACGGCATTTATACCGATGCACTTTCTTGCGTATAAACAACACAGGTGCCTCTGTATGACCATCCACATATGGTTATCGATGTATTCCCGACTACGCAGACGGTTTTTGTTTTGTACATGAAAAACATACTCAATCTTTGTTTTATTTGTTGCAGTGATGTCAGGATAAATTTTATACCTAGTCTTGCTATAACTTTAGTCCGAACTAGTCTTTAGTACGATTAATTATTTTATTTATTGTTCTAGGACTAAGTTTAGTACAGGTTAAACTTATGGCTTATACTTATAAAAAGGACAGGTCAGCTGCTGTTTGCTGCAGCCCTTTGTCACAATCGAACCTTGAGAGCGAGGAAGTTGTTGCAGACACACAAAAGATTCACAGAAAATTCTCTTTTGCAGTTGAAAAAAATAATACGGTTGATCCGTTTAATCACACAGCTCCCAGAAGATACTACTGAGATAATTTTGAAGTTCGAAATAGATCACCGCCAAGCACTTGTGATGGTTTAGTAGGTGTGCCCTATGTTGGTCCTTTTGTGAACAAGGGACGAAAACAAGAGCAACTAACATTTTAGAATTAATTTTTGATTTATTTCTTTACAATAGTACATACTGGGACAGAATTTATATCATACTTTCTTAATCTTTAAGTAGACACCACTTTTAACGATAGATAATTTAGTAAACCCTATTATAAGTTTTGTAATAGTCATGTTAAAAATCACATAAAGTGGTACGTGTCAATACTGTTACATATTTATAATTTTCCCATATCCCGTGATGGAAATGCCGTGCCGGGCGGGAGGGTCGGGAGGGGCGGGGAGCGCGCCGCGCACGCGCCGGTCGCGCGCCGCCTCGCGTCCGGCGCACGCGCAGCTTACTAATTACATGGGTTTATTAGCGCTTACCTACTTAATGACTGACTCATTGCTCTTAAATGCCTAAATATAATTAATGAGCAATTAAAATATAACCTTCATAATTTATCTTCTCTACTAAAGAACAGACATTTTATACAAAATTCAACGCCCAACATTTCTCGTTTAACTTAATAAAAGATTAAGTGTGGAAAACATTAAGTAGCGTAGCAACATTTTTATCGCCGTATGACACAAGGTAATTATTCGTCCAATTATAAACCACCTCCGTGCGCTGTGATATTAAGAGTTGGAATTTTGATTAAAACCGATGCGGATTTTTATAATGGCGACGTAGAAAAAAGAGAAGAGACAAAAATGGCAAGAGGACGAGTAGGCCGGGAGCCGGCGGCGGCGCGCGACGCGGCTCGTCCGACCCGCGGCTGCTTATTAAGACAGGGGCAGTTTTTGCTATTTGATTTGCTAAAGAGACTAAAACGGAAACTGGTTTGCTATTTTAAAGCTTTTCGAACGGAAATTGTACAGTTACTTTACTCTGAACTTGTTATGGGATGTCGATTGCAATCTATCGCATATTCTGCACGGTTAAAAGTATAGCTCGTCGATGAAACCTGCGTATTAAAAACAGTGTAAATATGATCACAGAATTTGCTCACCTGAAAAGATTTTTCGTTTCTGTTTTCGTTCTTTAGTATTAATGAGAAGTTGATGTCGGCGGGGTGGTGCGGCGAGGGGTAGGGGGGCGTGGAGGCGGCGCTGCGCGGGCGCTCGGCCGGCGGCGGCGGGCTGCGCTTCACCAGCTCCAGCGGCGCGTCCGCGGGCTCCCAGGGCGGCGAGCCGGCGCCCGAGCGGCCCTCCTCGCGCTCGCAGGCGCTCCCAGGCGACCAGATCTGCCTATTCTTCGTCGACAAGTTCAGCGGCAGCTCCTCCTCGTCTTCTACAAACAAGAAACCCATTGTCACCTTACCAACGTTCTTCACGCTTCATTTATTCGAAAAGTCGGACGAATCAAATTGCTGTCTGTGAAAACAACTTATGAAATCTGTACAGGTGCTGGTGCGATGTTTGTCGACGGCTACGTCATTGTTTGCACATGAATATTTTTTCATATTAAGGTGGAGTAAAATTCGTTAGCTAATATAGGTGCCTAGCTGTAACGTCTGCTTGTAATTAATTATTCTGTTTTGATCGATGTTTTTGTATGGATAGTAATTATCTTACAGTCTCATTACTACGACACGGCGATTTAAAGCAAAATAAGCTTCTGCTATGATTTGATCAGACTTGGATACAATAGGGTCGCGTCATACTTTGATTTTCTGTTATACAAAAATTGAATGCCAAGTATTTGCCACACAAATGTTTAAACTACAGTAATTAGTGTGGAACATATCCGTTTTCAGCTAAGGTTTCCACACTTATCAATTTCACGTATAGTCTACTTTGTTATCTTAGTTCGTTGAAAGCAATACCAAGGCGGAAATGCGTAGATACATTTGAATACTAGTTACGAACAGCTCAACAACAGGCGACAGGCGTGTAACTACGGGGCATTCAATTATTCGTACCTACAGTGGAAGCACGAAGCCTCTTTTCCTTGTCACATCGTGTAGAGCAGCTAAAGAGCGCCCGGCGACGGAGGTAAACGACTTGTAAACGACGACGTATCAGCGTTGCGAGTTATTAATCGGTACCTTGCACTGATAGCTATTCTAATGAGGAGTTTTGAAAACCTCGTAAGGAGGTCGAAGCGACACCGACTTTTGCAATCCTTGTAAAGTAGAACAGAATAAATTTTCTTCGAAGTACTTTTGTATCTTTACTGTTCAGGGCTAAGCGTTCTTTTGTTACATTTGCTGTTACGAGTATATAGAACAGGCTGTTTTCATTAGAAGACAGTGAGAAATGAAAACACTGGCCAATCAAGAGGAGAGGTATAGTTTGAAAGTAAAGAAAACACGAAAGCCGTAAATTAGCTTTTCGTACTTACCATCTCTGGGTGGCGTGTGTCTGGCGTGGTCGAGTCCTCTCGGGTACTGCGGGGACCCCCGCGGCATCAGCAGTGGCCACACGCTAGCGCCCCCGTATAGAGCCCCCAGCCCACTGCAGTACATGAGCGCTCCCAACTCTGTAGGAAGGTACAGGAAATGATGAAACACGAGGCTGTGGTTTAACCAATGGACATAAACGGAAAATTGTATCGGTAAAACGCCCCGCCTCAACTTACCCTTTATTTGAGGAAAGGGTAAATATATTACAAACATTTACGTAATAGTGTGTATTTAGCATGAATTCGGTCTACAGTGGATATCATAAAAGGCAACTAATGTCAAGACAGATTAGATTGAAAAATGTAAGGGACTTTTTGGTAGCCCAAAAAACACATTCCTAATAGAAAAACTTACCTGTAGCCCTGGCATATTGCTTGAGCGCCCTCCCGGCGATTTCGATGTCTCCCAAATGGAGGAGGTCCAGTCGGTGGTGCGGTAGGGACTCCGGAGAGTGCGGTGGGGAGCGAGGCGAGGGAGGGGAGCGCGGGGAGCGTGGCGAGACGCTGCGCTCCGGGGAGGGGTAGCGGTGCGCGGGCGGCGGAGATTGCGGCTGAAACTGCTCCGCCAACCGCGATAGCAGCACGTGGCGGGACATCCTGGACAACAAAAGGCTGATTTTAACACATGTACAAACTATTACGCCCGTATCAGACAGGGGCAGGCAGAGGCTATCGAGTGAATGCTACAAGTACAAGCTTCGTCGTTCAAACTTACATCTTCTAATGAACTTAAGGCGGTTGAGGGATGTTATTGAAGGAGCTGATAGTCCACCTTATTGAAAGTGGTAGCGCTTGCGGTAGAAAAAAATAGTTTTCATTATAACAGAAATGTAGAGCAGCAAGAGCGTAGCCACTGTAACATAGAAAATTTATCTGTAAGCTGATTTGCCCCCTGCGTGTTACACTAGCTACCTTATCCTTCGAACCGGAACAGAACAATGCTAGTATACACTGGTATCCACCCGAATGGACTCCTCAGCATTTGAGAGAGCATTATTACACAACTTCAGATATGGAGGGAACGTCTTTATTAAGCAAACAATTTAATTTGAACAAACAAAGCCTTGTACCAGACCAGACCAGTCTGCGTTAAGTGTAGGTACTTTCTGTACCAAACATTTGTCTCTTTAATATAAATACGATAATATGACGTGTGAGCGATAAAATAACATTACTAAAATTGAATTACGAAAATGAAGTTGTTTTCTTAAGATTTGTTTTTGGTATTAATGTTGGGTTGTACCGTACAATTTGCACGTACAGTGGCAGTTTGAAAAGCAGATGCGTTTTATTATTTCGATGATCATTGATAATACAGTCATTTTTTAATACCTACTTGTCTAACAGGTACCTATGACCTGAACACTCCCTTATTCGGTTTAAGAATTAATCGGCATTGGTAATATATTATCTTGATAGAGAAATTGAACACTTGAAATCCTTTATTTTTGATGTAACAGAGTAATATTCCTGTGCTGAGGTGAGAATAAAAGACAATATCAGTTGGTTGGCTGTTGCAGAATTGTTAAGTATTAAAATTAAAATAGCAATTCAAAGTTTCTAAATACGTAAGGCACCTACCTAGACATTAAAATTTCACTCTACACGTGTAGTTACACTACGATCGAACACCGAATAAAATTCTATGGCGCTGCAGCTGATTCAACAAGATGTATCTGCAGCCAGTCTAGATTTCACGGAGGGCGGTCATGCTCGGAGCCGGTGCGCGGCTGTCGCGGGCGCGGTGTGACGTGCCGCCGGCCATTACGCGTCCGGCGACAGCTCGCCTTGATTAATCCCGCCGCTTGTCGGTTGACAGCGAATCGTATTAAAAGCTCAATCAAGCAAATGAAGAATCAGAATAATGGAACAGGCGCCCGCTGCGTACGCGCATTAATAATGCAGGCGGCGACAAAAACAATCTTCATTACGCTAATACACATTAGATATTACAGAGCGATTGCTCTATTCCTAATAAGTGCAGGTATAAGGTAAGCATTTTCATTTCATTTCATTAAATGCGATGGTAAAATAAATCATGAGTAATGATCGTTGGCGATGAATTGCAAGTATTCGAATAATCCCAAATGCAAAGTGGATTATGCTCAATTAATAATTTATTCCGCGATTGAGTAAGTAGATAATGCAATACAACCAGACGACTTACTTCCTATTGTAATAAGTTTCTACATAAAATTATAAATATGTGATTTTATTGGATTAATTATTTAGATTGTTGCGTGATTTATTATATTTTTATATTGATACATATGTGCATGGCGGTTATTGTTATTCTTGAACTGACTTTTCCTTCTTGAAGCTTCCTTCAAGCTCTAAGCAATCGCGAAACGTAGGTAGGTACGTCTCGGTCTTCCTTCCTAGTCCAACAATTCAATTCACGCCTGCCTTGCCATATTTCATCTTTTCCCATAATCTCATTTCATTCATCCTCTACATGGTCAAACTAACTGCATTCCTAGTCACTACATCTTATTTCACTCCCACACATTACTTTATTACGTTCCACAATTTGTCTTTTATTGATCATCATCATCATCATCATCGGAGCTGTCAATCCTGGCTTCTACCAGGGTCTGCTCTTCTAACCGGAAGCGTTTTAAGTGAAAATGTTGTGGTCTTGTGGCTATAATCGTGCGGCGACTACCATTTGACCCGCATTATTCGGGAGAAGCCGAATCGCCAGCGCCTATCGGCCTGTCAGCACGACCACGAACCGTTGAGGTTGGCTTGGGCCCAGAGGAGGGTGGACCCACAATCCTCCAAATTTATCTTTGATTGTTGATTGTTTTCTGGGCTAAAATAGCTTATTTTTAAATAGTCTATTGCTTTTTGCCCAAATTCGTTTTTGACCAAGCCCAATTAAATTAATCAAATCTCCTTCCATACGTCTCAATTTTACCTTTACGTACTTTCAATCTGCTTCTATTATCTTCGCTTCCATATAGTAAATTATAATGAGCACTTATCTATAAACAGCACGACTGGAAACCTGGCTGTTCATTTATGTATGAAATGCTCCATTTACCATATTTCTCGCAACGGGTATGAATTTTAGGGTTTAAACGATTTCCCATCACTTTAAACCGTTCCCAGGGTGTGCCAATCGGCTATCGAGGCTGTTGAACTTGCCTCAGGATTTTGTACTTAGGCAAGACAACAAATTAGAGGCCGGCCCAAGAAGCGATGGCTGGACGTCGTTAAGAGTGACATGCGTGCCAACGGACTCACTATGAAGGATGCCGAAGACCGAGCAAAGTGGACTAGACATAGCAGGAAGGCGGACCCCGGGCACCCGCGTGTAGCGCGGGGGCGCAACCGGGATTTAACGCCGAGATGATTATGATGATGATGATGCAAGACAACAAATTAAGTTTCATGTTTTGTTCTGTTTCTGTAGGATTTTGTCACAATAGTTACACCTGCTTTTCAGTAGGAGGCATTGTATCTGTTTTTCGCTTAACTGAACATCAAAAATTCAAACAGTTTAAACATTTACATAATTTACATCTGCAATGAATGAAAAGAGCTTTTACAATCGCGCTATAAAGTAGCATTTATTCAATTATTCTATTCATGTCTTACCTACATGCGCTTGGCAATTGATAGAACCATTACGGCCGTCTAATTGGCCGGCGGCGAGCTAACGTACGAGGAGTACTAGGATGGCATCGCAATTTCTTATATCAATAAAGCCCGACTTCATTACGGCACAGCACGCGTGGCTTGGCTTCCTTAAAATTACATGTTAGTGGGAAATCTAACAAATGTCTCGTAGAATTTACAAGTTGAATTTACGTAGTGCAATTATAGACAACGATGCAATATGTTGTGTTGTTTACTGTTAGATGTTATTACTGTTGTTTGAAGTTAAGTACTTTTTAGTTGTCTCCGACGTCAACTGTGTCGATGGTGCTATCCAAACGACGGCTCATCTCCTAACGTGCTCTGTCCAAACACCTGCGCGCAGGAGGTTCAGCCGCCATGCTGGTAATATGGTTTTATGCCACAGCATTGTAATTCCTAATTCGCGTAATTATCTCTTGGTTAACTGGTAGATAAGGCTTTTAGACATAAGTCCACCTTTGTACCATTTTGTGCATGCAGTTTTAATAAATGAATGACGTTTGTCATTGACACGCTAAAAAGGAGAAGAAGTAGAACTGTTATATTTCTGTCATTTATTTTTGCTTTGGTGTGACAATGATAAAACAATATTGCTCTTTACAGAATATCACTTATGGCATTTGCGACCCAAAGAAGTGATGAATTGACATCGCTGAGTTGGATGCGAGAGCTAACGGGTTAGGACGCGGGGATACCGTAGAGCGGCCGAAGTGGAGGAAGAGCAGAAAAGCGGACCCCGGCAGAAGGTGGAATGTACCGCTCGGATAATGATGGCGATCGTGAATGGCATTTTTGAAGGAGCGTAAATATTTTGTGGAATATTTAGGTTAGGTCTATGGGGTCTACCGAATTACTTAGCTTAAATGTTATTGATTGAAAAATGAATATTTATTTATTTCACATCTTATCGCTGGGAATACTCCCACTGGGGACAAGTGGGAATAAAATTGTTATTCCTTCCTAATATTAACAAATGCTTTTTTATGTTATACGCGGACAAACAGGCAAGCGGGCCACCTGATATTTACATGGGATTTTCATCAATAGACAGTGATTCAAAAGGAAGGTTAAGTGTTTAATTTGTTAAGGGTACTACTACCCGTACGAAGTCGAGGCGGGTCGCTAGTAGATAATATGTAAAAATGTTGTATATATTTTTTATTTAAACCTAAGAATACAAATAATTTTTAAACATCAATCTATCTAATGGTTAGATCTCTTTATTAATTATGTGTTTTCATAACAAGGGTTAGGTACCTACGCACTTTTAGATAAATTAAAATTTGACCGTAGATACAGTAGGTACCTACAGTACGAAATGTTAATTAGGTAGTGTTTTCTTATCAGACAACTTAGGTATATAATCTAAAAAGTATATATAATTAACATAAACTAATCAAATATTAAAAATAAGAAACAATATATTTTATCATAAATCAGAATGGGTCAGAACCTTTTTAAAGTAAATAAACCGAAATAAAACAAGCTACAGTTTAATTTATTTTAATAAGATTAAAAATGGAGGGATCCCATTCTGATTGCGCGCGGAATAAACTACAAAACATTTTAATCATTATGCCTAGTGGGCGGGCTCACCTTGGGCGGGAAATCTGCGACACCTTTCAAGAGACCGTCGTTAACTGCACTTCGGCGCGAAATCCAATTTATAATTCCGACAAACGTGTGTAAATATCAACTGCACCGTGTGCATAACATAATTAAGAGCGACAATGCACAAGTGAGACGCGGCGAAAACTTTAGTTCGGCGGTCGCGTCGCAAGCGGCGAAAGCTGGCGGTTCGGGCGCGGTGGGCTTAGCGCGGGCTCGGTGCGCGGTGCGTCGCGCTCGCCGGCCGGCACCTGACTGCGGAGGCTCGCGCGCCCCGACCTACCCGACTATTCCACTATAACGATGCCTTTTTCAAAACCCCACAAAAAGAGTAGGTCGGGTGGAGGCTGCGCAATAACGAAATGATTTGATGAAACGGCCACTTGACAGGTGGCTCGCGTCGCATCCTCGCATACACCGGCTAATTGTCGGTTGCACTCACGCTGACGGCGCAGAGGACGCACTGAAAAATGGCTTTTAAGTATTAATGCCCACAAATAAGCGGTTTGCGCTTGTGTGACATTAAAAATCCCCCATTATGGATCACATTGTGAGGCGGATAGACTAGTTAATTGCGTTGGGGCTAGCGAAGTTGCTTTTTAGCGATTTAATATTATGCATATGCTTATGAAGAGTATAGTGGTAAGTTTTCAGTTTTATGTGATGATGATATTCAGCGCGTAGGTCGGTCGATCCTGAAATCAGCGTTAGAACGGCCGGTGGTTAGATGGGCCCGCCCCCGCGCGCCATTGGCTGCGCCGCCCGCGGGGCGGGGCATGGCTTAGATGTAAACTTAGAACTGAATAGATTTTCCAAATTATAATAATAAACATTCAGTTGTTTCGAATTGCAGTTCATCGTTAATTAGTGAATTAGTTATTGCCTTATGTTGAGCTGTCCATTAAGATTTAAATAAGGTAAGGCAATTAATGGGATTTAATCATTAGTCTTGAGCTCTATCTACTCTATTTTCTTACCATTTGTGTCCTCTACAAAAGGATAATGATACAATTTGCGTCCTTATAGAACTGCCTAATAACCTACTTTTAATTGGGCTTATTTTAATAATAGTTCAATATTTTCAACGCTGCGATCTCCAAACTGTTTGCCAAGCATGGACATGGAATGTGGAGCAGGCTTATGTCCTGCAATGGACTGCTGTTGATGTGTGTGATGTGAAACATATTATATTCTACTTTTAGTAATTTTACCATATCGTTGAATATCGTTTCGTATGCTGGGTAAGCTAGATTATATTATTATGCGGAGCTGCAGGTGCGCGTTGTCAATGGGATGAACAGATTTATTTGGGTTGATGCAATAAAAAACGAAACCCACAAAACAGTTTTTGTGTCATTAAAATGGACAAACAGGTTCGTGGGTTTGTTTGGCAAGTATGTCTATTGTAGTAGGCATTAAAATTTACATCAAGATATCCATTAGCATCACGGTACATAGAACACTCCTCGCGTACCAGGGCCAGGAGTCCTCGGACCTGGACCATGATCCAGGATTTGACAGGTTAGGTATGGACAGTAGAGCGACGCCACCTGACCTCCGTGACCCTGTTAATAGAAGAACCTGACCACATTGGATTACGGTTACACATTCAGGCGCCTGCAGTTTTCCCTCATCCCATAGTACACTTACGTTATTTGTTACGCACGACTCGAAATTGCAGTGGGCGTAATGTCGCTAAGTGTGCAATTAAGTATAAATGGTCACAAGTTGCTTTGTAGGAAAAATAGTAAATAGCATAATTAAATAGAATTACTTTACATTTTGTAGTGTCTATAGATTACAGAAAGGGCGAGCCAAAACTTTATTTTTCACAGGCTCGCACAAGCAAAGGCCTAATAGGCCTAGCAAGCGTGTTGAAAATAAAGTTTTTTTTCCTTTAAGTATTTTATAAGGGCTTTTATTGTTTGATTAAAATACGCCTGTAAAATGGTTAATGTTTATGTGATTATTTTTCACTTGATTGCCCGATTGTAAAGCAATCTCGGGCAATTCAATTAAGCAGCTAATCTGTCCCGTGCGCGGGTTAAGTTACAGGGGGAGGAAGGGGGTGGGGGGATCACCCGTAGGGTTTCAGGGGGAAGTGCTTCAGTACTAGAGACAATAAGAGTGGAACTTTACATACGAGTTTGTGCTACATGTTTAGTAAACAGATATGATAGCTCTGCTGTGAAATTATGTTGGAGAGACCTCTGTGAAAAGAAAATTAGATTAAAGAAGAGAGTTTACATTAGCAATTAATGATGTGATTTAAATCACAAGAGGTTTGACTAAAATGTAAATTTCAGAGTCAAGTTAAGTATTTGCTGTAATAGCATTGCGCTAGCTCGTAAGCTAGAGATTATTTTGAAAAAACTCTGGATTTTATTTTAGAGTATTTCTTATGGTCATCCTTAAGTTTCCCATAAGGCTTTATTAATTTATTATTTAAGGAGGCTTCCTTAGATGTAAAATTAAATACTAAACACATCACATCGCGAAATCTTTTGTTAACAAGAAGTCGTTAAGTCTATTTTCGAGGTGTAGCTTTTTATCTGTAAACCACATAAAATATAGGTAACTATATACGCTGAATACAATTATTGTTTACATTTATATTTTACCATTACGCTGCGGTGATTAGAACACTGCATTTTCTTGCACTAAATTAGTGTCAGCGTGAAGGCGGCACGCAGGCATACCTACATAATATAACGGGGAACGCGTGTCGCAGGCTGCGCGGCGGCGGGGCGCGGGGCGCGGGGCGTCACGGCCCGTTAGCGGCCGCGCGGCGCGTGCACATGTCGCCGCGGCACGCGCCCGCGCCGCTTTTTATCATCCTTTTTATGTATGACTTTTTATTTTCTCCCTTTGTTCAAATTTCGGGGAGACGAAAGCCTCTTTTTTACCCACGCAGCCATTAATGAAGCCGGATTGAAAATATCGCGATCGTATTCTTAATTCGTTTTTTATTACAAAAACTGAGGTTGGGGTGCGCCAGATACAGTAGGTAACGGAATAATAAAATCGACAACTGTCTTGGTAGCTTGAAGTCAGATTCATGCCTATTTCCAATGAAGAAAACAAAAGACTTAGCTTGTAAGTGTGTTTTTTAATTGAAAACAAGCCTTAATCGCTATTTCTAAGAAGCGATCGCAACTGGATAGATAAGTAAATCAAAATAAAACGCTGGAGGGTTGCAATGTTTCAGCTGCGGGCGAACCGGTACCGGCGCGGGCGCCGCGGCCGCGCGGGCGCAGGCGCGGAGGCGCGCGCGGCGGCTGTCGCCATTCCTTACAGTCAATTTTTATTAATTGGGCAGATGAGAGCCACGGCTTCCATGATGAATGCCTATACCTTATAAGGGAAACAGTTCGCGAAACCTTTTATAGATTCTCAATTAAAAGTGTCTATTATAGTTAATAGGACGGCCGGACACTGTTGCGTTTATAGAAACAAGAATATTTGCTTTAAGTAGTGAATAAAAACAGGTAATATAACGGAAAGGACGATTAACTGGAATAAAATATAGCGTGGGGGTGCGGGCGGCAGGTGGCTGCGGCGTAGGGCCGGGCGCATCGCGACGGCGCGGCGGGAAGCGCCCACCAGAGATATTTATTTAGCTTTGAACAGATTTTTCATACGATATATTTTTTTGTAATTTAATTTCTCTTAACACGGATTAATAGAGGCTATCTATTCGGCTAGCTAGTTATTTAGCCGACTCTTATGTTTGAGCACGTGTGTCCCGCAGAGTGGAATATTAGAATTGCACATCACTTCTTTACCTATACGACGTTGTCGTCGAAAGCGATAATTATTTATCGATTGATATCCTAATAATTACTTAATATTTGGCTCTATATATTTTTTGTTTGATACGGAATGAGTAGTGAGGTACATGGATCTGCTTAAAATTCCGCTCATAAATAGATACCTGTTGCTAAAGGTATGCCTTTCTATTAAACTATGCGCCAACGAAATCGCAGACAATACTCCGTATTCGTCTACCACAGGCTCTCTGCTTTTTCACTAGAGTTGCCTAAAAAGCATTCACATACAAAAACACCGTATCGACATCGACACCGCGCCTGCCGCGGCTGCCATCACTAGCGGCACCCTAAGTCTCGGCCAAGATTTGCCGCGCGGCATGTGCGCCTTAACGGATTTATTCAAACGTCCGCGCGTGCGCACCGCGGGCCTATCGCGCGCTGCCATCCCTCCACTGCACCCCCGAAACTTGTATAACTGTTTACTTGAATCGGACACCGATTTACAGATACTTATCCGAGAGATGCGTTAATTATTTTTAATTTATTGGGCAGGCGAACAAAAATGTGCTTTATCATCCTAAGGTTGAAGGTTTAATGTATGTGTCATTGGTTGCTGCAAGTTGTAATTTCTCTTGCAATAATATTCTGGGCTCAAAATTATGACATTTTGTAGACACGGGTAGATTTGTCAAAGCTTTCTTGACCGGCCGGTACGGTACATATAAATGAAGTTTGTAAAACTACTTCAGTATCTATTTATTTGCGAGTAGGTACTATGATGGGCCAAAATTAGTCTTGGTCTCCGAAACTTAAGTAGTCCCATCCCATTCTATCTTGCGTTGCTTCCAAAAGTCAACTCCAAGTTCACACAGATCTCTTTCCATTTTATGCTATCAGCGGTATCTATTTGGGACGTCCAACTGTCAAATAATTTATCTATATTTTATGTAGATAATAGTTTATTTTAAATTACAATCATGGGTTTTCATTTCAATTTTTGTCTTCATGAGACGACCATATAAATACTTATACAATATGGGTTTACCTATAGACCCACTGTTAGAGTCTGTACAGACGTACGCGATTTCTGACCTTTGTCATAAATGGTTTGGTTTGCAGTTTTGGTTTCTATACTAATTGACATAAAGCTTATTTCATTATTTGTAAACAATCGCGCAGCGCCTGCCCGTCACCGCGTCATCGCCCGCGTCAATAAGGTAGGCTTCGCGATTTAGGCGCGATTTCTGTTCGGGCGTTACGCGATGACTAGGCGTACGCGAACTCGATTTGTAAACGGCGACATACAAACGGGCCCCTAGAGTTATCTAAGCCGCGAGTGGAAAATGGACCATGGGCCCCCATGTTTTAAAATCGATTTTGCTTTTGAACAAAAATCTATTTAAAACCAATTTATATACATCAAATGACATATTGGTTTATTCTGACGGCTTGCTCCGGTTGCTTTTCAATAACGGCTCAATGACTCTTTTTTAGTGAAACCAACCAACCTTCAATAACTCGGCTCTGTATTATTGAGATAATTTAAAGTTTCCGCTAAAGCTTAACAATTGATAAAAAGGTTTGCAAGCCGGAGTCATATGGCGGGCGTCTCCTCAGAAACCGTAAAAGCTACGCGGCGCTGGCACCCACCGCTACGCGCGCTCTCACTCAGTTAAAAACATGTTCTCTTAATTTATTCTAAAAATTGTAAAGTGCTAGACTTTTTACTTGAAATACTTTATCTCACGTAGCACGACGCAATAAAAAAATTACAACTCGTTAGTCGCAATCCATATCGCACATCAATGAAGAATCCAAAGAATGGCAGTTTTCAATGCCTTACTCGCGATAACAAAAATTCTTGATAAATATTTAATGTCTGACTTGCTTGTTAAGTGTTGGACTTAACGCCTTGATACAAAAACTCTGGTCGGACTGGTATGGGTGATCGTTACTAGATATATTAATATATTATAGCATGCAAAGAATGTAAAGTGTGAAAAAGTTCAGCGGAGTCCATGAAACGCCGTAGAAACGCAAATATTGTGTATTTGCGTGGAAAATTTAGGACCGTAAGGCCTTAAAGCTAGAAAACTATTCCAAAATTAAAAATTAAATTGATACTATCCAGTGGTTACCATCCAACGGGTAACGGGCAACGCATTGGTGACTCCCCTGGTGTTGCTGATATCCATAGGCGGCGGTGACCACTTTTCATCAGGTGGCCCGCTTGCCTGTTTGTCTGCCGTATAACATAAAAAAAACGGGTGAATACAGCCAGCCTTATGGGCCCCATCCACATCAGTAGCAATTTGGGATATATTTGTATTGATGTGATGATGATGTGATTTTAGGTTTATTTATTATTAGTTAGTCAAGTTTTCGCAAATGTTTAGTTTTTGTTTTTTTTTGCGTGTCCTTGTCCGAAGAAAATATCAGCATAGGTATCCCAAATGGGAATATTGAGACGGGAGTGGCCTGCGCTCATTACGACGTAACTGGTCGCTGGGTAATTACGATCATTCTTGGTCCCGCTGAATACGCGGCGGCAGCGGCGGGCGGACAATACGCACATGTTCCGGCGCGAGGCTGCCGACGCGCGCGCCCGCGCTGCGGTTTGCGATTACTGCATGTGTAATGACTACGCATGCTCGCGGCAAAAACCCCCGACACTATTCATATCTTATTTATAAATATCATTAAATCGCCGTTAAAATGGAACGCCGAACGTAACAGTTTGCGGTAGCGTTTCCCATCTCGGCATTCATTAATGGGTATTATCAGGTCCCAGCCTGCGGTGAGGCTCGCATGCTCCGAGCACGCCTTTGTTTTAATACATGCTTGACTTTTGATTGTCGGTAGTTATCGGGGGCATACATAGCTATGCGTACGTGCACTCTTTGACAATTTAATAGCATATGCGCTTGCACCTGCCAGTGCAAAAAGCGGGCACAAGCTTCAGGCAGTGAAGCGCGGAATTCGTCGCCGCTCCTAGCCCATCTTATACGCCTATTTATCGGTAATTGATTGGTAAGGTGCATCAAGCCCTACGTTTGCGTGATGTTTTTGCAACCGACTGCCTTTCATGGATTTCTAGGTTCATTCCTAACGTGAATTCAGTTAGATTATGTATGCATTGTGAGGATAGTATCTACTCGTAGGCCTGTCTATATGTTTACGTTGAAAGAGTCGGATGACGTATCAATTTATCACGTGCATCTAAATATAGGCATGTGTATCAGTGTATTAGCAACTGATATAACATGGTTTATTATTATGTGCTATGATGTTGAATAACATGCATAATTACACGTCGCATGAATAATCAAGGTGGTGGACGTAATTGAAAATTTCTCGGAGGCACCTTATAATTTTCATCAATCACTTCATGACGTAATGGAGTTGGGTCTCGGTCGATAGGGAGGTAGATACTAAAATAGTCTCGGATACTCTCGGGAGAGTATGTAGGCAAGCGAGTGAGGACGATCAGTGTGCGCGGGCGCAGTGAAGATGTCTGGTCGAGTTAACGCATGCCCGGCGGCGGCGCGGCGCGCTCATGTCCGCTTAATGAGTATTATAACTACTGTTGGTAAATCATACCCGCACACCGTACATACAAGCTCATGCACATACCAATGAAAGGAAAACTTGAATCTCTAGATCCTAAGTAGGCTAGGGAACTGGTTCTCTTTTTGGTAGTGAAGTGAGTCGAGTGTAGGCACAATATACGAAACCATGCTATTGTATTTATTGGCCGTGTGGTGACCAACAGCGTACCTAGAACTTATCAAGTACCAACCAAATCTGTTGACGAATGTTGTCGATAATAGGCGACTTAGGTACCACATCCGGTATTGCGATCTCCAACCTGCCTGCCAAGCGTGGAGGTTATGGCAATGTCCTCCACCACAGAATATTTAATACTAGCTGCAGTAGGTTTGTAACGACGCAAAATGTCTACTTTACTAAAATTTCAGCATTTTTGTTACCTAAATGTTACCACTTACCATCAGGTGGGCTGTCTGCTCTTCTGTCAGCATAAAAAAGTTGCATTTGTTGTGTGTAAGTTACTAACTTAAGTCATACCTAATAATTTTCTTAATTCAATTAACATAATATAATTAACTTTCTTCATTCGATCGAAATTAAATCAAAAGTGTTTTACGATAAAATAGGCACGTGTCAAACAAAAGCGGACTTATATGACCACCGGTTATTTATTAGGCAGTAAAATACTGTAGCATGTGTAATTAAACGGTAAAGGTGCCGCAATTTTGCGAGCTGCTAATAATGAATGAACAATCTGGCTGCCTTTGTGGGCAGCGCCTTACGAGAGCCGGGTACCAGTGGAGGCTCCTCGGGCGAGTGATGCGACCATGTAACTTATTCGTTTTTATTTCGGTAACTTGTCGGTGTCGGGACGTTTTCTTATATCGCCGGTATTTTTGCGTATGTGCGTCTCTATCGTCATAATCTCGATTCTCTCAGCAGAGTAAGTACAACCACTTTGTTTACACACTAAAAGCAAGAATATAAAATAATTCAACAGATTTTTTAAGGAACTACTGGCAATACCCAGGGTCACTCAACAACTTGACAAGAAATACGGACCGAAGGGCTATGACCATTTTTTAAATGCCCATGGGCCTAAAGTCTGCCAGGATATTCATAGTGGATACCCGTATAAAGTAAATATTTTTTTAAGGCTTATAACTTCTGCTATTTGGTTTTTCTTGTACAGTAAATTAGGTATATACAGAAAAATATTGAATGTATTTTAAATTTTTCCACTAATTTGCAGAATTTGCTCGTATTTTACAAATTTTCGGTAATTTCAAAGCGCTGCCAAAATGGTCCTTGACCACCGGCCCGTCTGTTTGAAACATTTTCCCGGACCCCAAGTAAGCATCGCGAGAATAGGCCCCCATCGGTCCCGCGGGCGGGCGCGGGCGCCGCGGCGGGCCCCGGCACGGGCAGGTGGCGCGAAGGCCGCGCGGGAGCGCATCGCCTCCAGTTAATTGATTCCAATCTGAGACAAGGAGCTCGATAATTCACTCCACTCGTAACACAGGTAATGAGTGTAATGTAACGGAAAAGCGTTGAAACCGTTCCAATTTTTGTGTACGTATAATATGTGGATGTAAAATGAAATAACCGATCGATGTCTAGGATGTCGTCCCGACCTGCCCTTCTGTTGGTATTTCGTATTGTATAGGAAATCGTTTCACTAAACGATTGCCATTATTCTTTATCGGCTTTGTAATTCTCATAAATATATTATAAAGGAGGCGCAAGCGCATAAAACGAGTTTTCCGACTTTGGCCGAGTGGCCGCTGAAGCGATCCGATTTAATTGCAGCCATTAATCCGTGGACACGACCGTTTCCTCTGCGCGGTGGCAATTTAAGGCAGACGCCGCTCGTCTTATTGTGAATTTAACTTTATGAAGCGTTACGATGTTCAATTTTAAACTCTTGCGATATTACACAGTATGTATCATCGTGGCATGGAGGACTTGAGGTTACAAAATGAATGGTTGGGTAAAAAATACTCTAAGTATACAACCCTATCTACCGTTAACTTTATGCGTACCTATTATTTATATCGGTTTTTCGTACTTCATCTTGGTGTTTACAATATGCCGCTTGTGTTTTTCAGCGCGAAGGCCCGCCTTCACCATAATCCAGGATTTAGCTGATCATCATTAGAGCTACTGCCATCTCACCTCCGTGAGTTCCGTGACCCTATAAACATGGGAACCTGATCAGATTCATGGTTACACATTTAGTCGTGAATATGCACGTTTACTGACGATTTTTTCTCTCGCCGTAAGAGCATCGGTTAGTGTTCCACTAATGTACCTAATACATAACTAAAAAAAGTTGTTGTTACATGGCAGCACCGGGGATCGAACTCGGTACTTCACGCTGAGTTCAACCCGCTAGCTATTAGGCCACCGACGCCTTATGGTCTCTTATTATTCTTGAATTATTTTAACATATTAGTTCTCTAGCTGTTAAGTCTAAAGCTGTTAAGTCAACTTCAAAAATATACCTTTAGGTATATCTTAACACATTGACGATATTTTCAAAAATTATATTGGATAATGGTCACTACCAAAAGTAAAAGCACTTATATTTTCATTAGGAGCGGGGGAATACAATAATACACTTTTCAATTTATACACTTACCCTATTTATCATTGCCACGATAAGAAGAAGATTAGGAGCGGGGGAGCACCAGAATTCAAAATACAGAGGTTGATTGAGAGTGTCAACTAAATTTACAATTTCTTTACCTAAATCATCTGTAATACTACAACCCCAAACTTGATGATAGCAGGTGAAATCGCCTGCAATAATAAATGGTTTAGGACATTACTTTTGGCCAACTCCATACCTACTTATATTTTACGAACATGCACCAATGTTAGGCGTTAAATATAGGCGTAGTATAAATAGACGTATTGTATGGCTAATGATTAAAATCAAATACAAAAAATGCTAATCAAAGGGCAAGTGTGTCGTAAGCAGTAATTCCATATCTGTAAGTAGGCACTAGGACAAGAACGCAGAATGTGTGTATGTGTGTGTACAGGACAGGATCAAGGAATATATTTTGTCTACTGAATTGGAATAGATATCCACTGTGCCTTGCAGTATTTTGTGAAAAAAATTAATTTACTGTCCAAAACTTATATAATAAATAAATAAATAAGATTATTGTAAACCTAAACTATGTTAAAGTACACACATAAAAATATGTTGTCTAGCTGAAATACCAACAATTTTACTAAGTTCGGATTGCACCAAATTCTTAAACGCGTTTTTTGTATGAAGTTTTTTGTTAAAGTATCAACTTTTAAGAACATTTAAGAATTTGGTGCAATCCGCCCTAAATCAACAATATTTTAAGTTTGTTTAAGTTAAGGTAATTGGGCATATGGAATTGTAAAATCTAAAAAAAAATGGAATTGTAAATTCTGAAATACATGATTATTTATTTATTTATTATTTATAGCGTAGCTATTTCAATGTTCAGTTTAATTAAACACCTAATCTTAATACTAGATTCTAGATCTTAATAATAGAGAAGCTACTTGTTAATAGCAAAATAATTAGTAGAATCGTAGTACCTAATATTAGAAGGAATTAGTTAGCGGCCGGTCCTGAAAAGCTAGCGGGAAAAGCGCGTGCATGCGAACCGATGCGATGTGCGCACGCGCCTCGTAATTACTCGGTAAAGGTCGCGCGCGCACATTGCGCCGCCTGCACCCCCCCTTCCCTCTTCCCCCCTCCCCCCTCTCCGACAAGCTCCACCCTGTCAACCGCTGAAATGCAATAAACGCCTCAAAGACTTAATCTGTACATCTGTGGCAATAAAATACATTGATACTAATATCATGATTGTGGTGGATAGTAGCTGTTTGTAGAAAATAAAATGCTTGTCATGTGACGGTATTTTATTTGTCTTGCTTAGAAAAGGGATAAATGTTTGGATATAAGTAGTGGTTATATAGATTTTCTGCTTTCTTTTATCTTCTGTAATACCTCTTTATTTAAAACATTGAGATAAAAAATATTCAATTTTTATTATTGATTTTATGTATTTGCAAATTGAATAGGTTGTAGGGCACAATATAAATTCCGACTGATTTAATTATCCATTAACTTTAAAATATAGTCACTCCTACGTACAATATTCCGGGATCCGCCATGACCAGGATCCAGGATTTGGCAGATCAAACAATTAAAGTAGCGCGAATGCCTTCTGACCTCTGTAAATGGACCTGTTAACAGTATTCAATCGCCTGAATGTGCTGGTTTCCTCGCAATGTTTTCCCTCACCGTAAGAGTATCGTTAGTGTCGTACCGTAATCTATGTAACTCAAAAAAAGCCATTGATCGAACTCCGTATCTCTCGCTTACGATTCCGACCCGTTAGCCTTTAGGCCACAGACGCTCTCGTATAAAATTCCGTTTGGCTTTCTTATCGTAAAAGTATCGAATACTTTTTAATAAAGTAGTAGGCGATACCTATTTAAACTTAAGTAATTAAGTACTGCAGTCCGAGTCGCCAGTAATTTGTGACGAGGGGCCGCAACTTGAAAATGAAGATATTTCTTGTACTTTACGGCTGCAATGGGTATTGCCTTATTGGAATATGAAATAGACGAGTTTCTGGATTTGCAACTTTGTATCAACGAATGTCACGACGTTAATTGCATAGTTGTAAGAAATGTTAACACTTTGGTAGTGGATTTGAAAGTGTACCCGGGTAAATATATCTATAATAACCGCTGTAGGCATGTGCAAAGCAAAATTTTAACATATTTTATAGAATTAGCTTATAAATATTGAAGTGGTAGAGAAAAACGAGATCGTATCATTCGCATGCAGAGAAGGTTTATTGTATTATACGTGCGTCGTCTCGCAGTAATCTGCGATAATCTTCGGCTTCCACTTAAAAGTGCCGCAGCGCGAGCTGTCGACGAAATAATAAAGATATTTCCCGATAAATAGCCGGCCTGCGTCCACTTGATTATTAAAAAGGCAATCGTAATTACACGACTCACTCCGCACCGCCGCGACATGTGCACGGCCCGGCGAGGCACCTTGGCGCGGCGCGGGTTATACCCCTACACTTTATCAATTGATTTCAAGCTTTTTTTGAGGCCGAAGTGGCATCTTCAATAAATATGCTCATTGCAAGTTATAAATTTACCTACTTTTATTGTTTGCCCGGCTAAAATCCTACACTGGATAATAAATTAAGCAATATTTCTGAATAAACCCATCACTTCCATAACTTTTTCAACTGCCATTTTGACGAAAAAGAACGTTGCATATAAATTACGAACCCTACTCGAAATATCAGCTGTATTTGGGAAGTACACATTAATGTCTCCGTAGTGTATCATATTTGTATGCCGACACCGGCTTTGCGGCGTAATCGCTGTAGGCCGGACACAGCTATAAATAAAACTTTCGCGGCGCAAGCGCGTTAAATCGAAATCCGACGATGCGATGGCTGGAACTCGTCCTCGTGCACCTGCGACAATTTTTATAGTATAAATTTGCATTAATTCATTTAGTCCTGTTTTCATCGCAGTGCCGGCGCACCGTATAAATGGGTTAGCCGGTAAGTGGTGGATCTAGCAGCCCCCCGCCCCCGCCCCCGCCCGCCCGCGCCCCGCGGCGGCGGTTAATTGACGGTTGCGCGCGCGCAGCGCCACCGCCGCCCCGTATCACTGTCCGCGGACTGGTTTGCGAGACATCTTGCCAGCGTCTACTGGCTGCCTATGAACATTCTTTACGCGTGTCCCGTACATCGCACTAAAGGTGCAGCATACATCTACTGTCCACATTTCCACAAGCTGTTAAAAGGCTTCTTTCACACTCAATTTATTCCCGCGGTTAGCGGCCGCACGTGCTCGGCGACAAAGAAATGCACTTAATAAGAATTGTGTATTGGTTCCGTTTACCCCTGTCTCATAAAATATGCGCCCGCAACGGTGCGTTAGAAACGTTACGAGGATGCGGGCTAACCGTCTACAAGATGTTAATGTAGTCATTTACAAGAGTTGATAACTTCCTAGTTCTCACGACCAGAATGCATAAATCATTATGGTATATTATTCATTCATGGCAACGTTTGCCTACATTTCATAAATCGAATATGTTTACTTTATATTGATACTAGTGGTCCCTTCGCGACTTCGGTCGAGTGGCCCCTACCTCTACTCTACCTTGTCCTTCTTATTGGATCAAATTATCAATTTTTTGCGTTGTTTAAAATATATCTAAGCGTACATACATACAAAAATGCAAACGGACAGACGCTGGAAAACGACTTATAGAATTACTATGTGTAGATCAATAAACACAGCTTACAGAGCTAGAGTTGACACAGGTAGAAAGGTGAATAATTTAATTGGTTACTAATCTTGAGCGTGTGGCTTGTCTAAATGTCACGGCACCACCTTTGCGCACAGCTGATCGACGCCGAGCGTTCGCGGCCATACAAAAGACATCAACGCGCGCCCGCTAGCTACGAGCTACTGATGCATCTAAGTTGATTAGATATTTTGCTTTAATTATGTGATTATATAGCCTGATTATATTCTATGTTATACTATTAAAGCTATTAATATTTTATAAATGTGAAAGCTGGCAAGGAATGGATGTTTGAGATTCAATGTAGTTCCCGCGTGAGAACGGAATTGGTCACCGAATTGTATGGGGCGAAGTCGCGGTCAAAATCTAGTATTATTAATAAACAGTCCCGCTTGTGCTCTCGCACACGAAGGCCTGGGGTCCGCCTTAACCATGATCCAGGATTTGGTAGATCGGGTAATTACAGTGGAGCGACTGCCATCTGACCTCCATGACCCTGCTACTAGGGGAACCTGACCAGATTGAACCATGGTTACACCAAATTGAGTCACCTGATTGTGCAAGTTTCATCACAATAATTTCCCTCGCCGTAAAAAGGCGGCCACAAGTTAGTACCTATTACAAATGCGCTCACTCCAGTCCCTTCATAATATTGTTTCTGGATATAAATTATAATACATATCAAAAAACTACTTAAAAACATATAAACCTATCAGTTTTCACAGAAGCTCCATGAAAGGGGCTATTCAAACAACTTTCTCTTCATATCAAAAACGTGACGTGAAATAAAACCGCGACACTTTTTATAAGACGCCTTATGATATCGTAAAAAATCGAAACAGTTTTTCGTTATTCTAAAAACTCGTGAGGGGTAACGAACACCTGCTGCAGATCCGCGCGACTGGAAGGAGCACCGTCGCCGCAACCTGTTACTGATTGTTGCGTTTCTTGGCTGAATCTATGCTCTAACTTAATCTATGTAATACTTAAGCTACTATACTAATTTTATAAACAGGTGCGAATGCTTTAAGTACAAGTTTATGGCTTCGAGCAATAAACGGAGTATGGCCTATATCGTTATGAGCCTCTTGTATTAATATCATAAGTAATCATCTTGGCCTTATTGTCCCGGTTGTGCTCTCGTACACGAAGGCCAGGTGTTCGCCTTGATCATGATCCAGGATTGGAGCGACTACTATCTGAGATCCGTGACCCTGCTACTAGGGGAACCTGACTAGATTAGGTGATGGTTACACATTCCCCTGTTTTATTAAGGTGAAAATAAGGCCGTTAGGCTACTGATGTTATTAGACTTTGTATTTCGCGGGTTTCCAAAATTGGTTGTATCTCAAATAGTGAACGTTGACTATAACGTTTCCCTGACAATGCCTTGTGGAGTAGCGATAACGTGTCGAGTTTTACTGATGATCGTATAGTTTTAAGTGTAGTGAGCTATTGGCAGGTTCAATAAGGGTGATAGGATACACCGCTTCCACTTGATGAAAAACACCTCTTTCAAAATATTAAGGTGTAGACTCTTTCAAAATATAAAAGTTGTATAAAATCTTATCTCTATCATGATCCACTCATTCCGAATGATAATTAAAATAAGCAATGTAAAATCGCATAGAAACAGCAATAACGACTATCTATCTAGAATTTTATCGTAACAGAACTTAATCAGTAGGTATACCACGCATACATTTCATTGCTGAAATACCCACGTTTCACGTCCAGTGTTGTCTTTCTCTAATTCCTGGTGGTACAAGGTTTAGCAGCGAGCACCGTTCGGGCGATGGCTCGCGCCATATGGCGGGGCACATGCGGCTGGATGCGCGCGCCAACCCGCCAAATTGCAGGTTACCATGCCCCGTTCAGTTATAACGGGGGTGCCTAATAACAATTGTTGTCCAACTTAGTACTGTCAAATGCAATGGGTATATTGGAATATAGATTAAGACTTTCGTGGTTATTCAGTACAGTTTCATCGTACATGTTATGCGCGTTAGTATCGAGGTAAAACAATACTAACCGTGATAACACGTGCGATGAAAGAGTATATTAGAATTACTCTATGTTTAAAATAGCAGTGTTCTTATGAGAGCGTACCCCAGGCAGTCTTGATTAGGATTGTGGTTAATTATAAAACTTCTTCTTAAATGAAAATCATTTTTACATCATAAGCTTTTATCGTGTGGTAGGTATAGTACTCATCAAGACCATTCCAAAGAGCCCAACAACGATGTGGTTATCTTGTTGCGCTCAATAGTTCCTATGGCCACTTTCCGACTCCATTATTGTCGGAAAAGCGTGGGTGATGCCCCTGGTATTGCAAACGTCCATAGGCTGCGGTGACTGCTTACCATCAGGCAGGCCGCAAGCTTGTTTTCCACCTTAGTGGTATAAAAAAAAAATATGTCACCTCCATGATACCATATTACTGCATTGTCATCCAAGTTACAAACAAATAGCTCAATTGAATACCGGGAAACGGGTCAAAAGTGTGTTGAGCAAATTTTTAATCGACATCAAAAATAAGGGGGTGCTCAATTCGGTTGCAGTTTTATAAAAAAAAATCTATGCAAAAGAATCCATACCCTTGACTACCTTTTGCCCATGACTTCGTCCACGAGAACAACTGAAAATATACAAAATAACCTATTGTTTTACAAATGAATCGATTATATCAGACATTTTGAAACAGGTGAACTGATGCACTGAGCACAATGACCTCGAAGGTCATCGGTCATCTCTTTACTCAACAGTGAGTCTAGGGATATTATTACTCACCATCGCGAATATTTCAGCAGCACTCTGCTGCAACCGTTCTCGCGATTAATACACAGCGGGTCTGGGAGTTGCTGTGGTACAGATAAACTGTAGGTAACGGCCCAGCGTACTGTCGCCGATTTGTATGACAAAATCATACTGTCATAATACATTATCATCATTATCATACATTGATAATAAAAACATACTTTCAACAGATACGTCCACGTGCAGTTTAGTATTATTTATTTAAATGATATCCATACTTCTCCCACAGTGGCACTGAGTGCGAGAGGTCACACAGCACCAGCATCACAGCGAACAAATGGCGGAGATGCTCTACCTATTATAAATGTATGGGAAATCGATCAAAATTGCAAAACCAGCATAGTACACCAGAGGTATTTGTTGCTGGATAGATAAGCCCATAAAATTTTTATCAAATTCCGTTCGCGTTTTTGAGTGATGCGTGGTCAACAAAAAACCTGGCGGACAAACAGATAAACATAATTTTCAAAAACGATATTTTTCGATTCTCCTGGTCTTAATTAATCTAGATCGTTTGTTTATTTATATTTAACTTACAGACCAAATGTTGTCTGGAAGAGATCGCTTAAAGCGATAAGGCCACCTTTGCGCGCATATAAATTGTTTTTCTTATTTCTTGTTATGTATATTTTTTTTGTGTGTGCAATAAAGAGTTTTTACTTACTTACAGACTGAACTTATTTATAGTTTTATTATAAGTATATCTAAGTTCAGGAACTGGACATCAGCAATACCGAGGGCACCACTGATGCGTTGCCCGCCATGATTGAAACACGAAAATGTTTGCACAAATGCAAAACATAGTGACTTGGTGGCACAAATAGATAAGGTGGTGGTACTCATCCCGAAGGAACCCGATTTGATTTGCAAGATTGAGTATTTCGACAAGGCTATAAAAGTCAGGAAATTCGATAGGAATTGAGCTCTGAATATTGTGTATTTTTTATTAGATTCTTCAAAGTCTCAAAATAAATTTATATGCTTTTAATTTTTCAAAGGCAATTTTCTTGATTGGCATCTGACTTTAAAATATAACAATAATTGTAGGTAGGTACCTATTCTTGTGATATATGCGTATGTGGTATGATATAAAGATGGTGGTGGTTGAATTGAAAAAAGCATAATTGTAAGTAAACGAAAGAAAATAAATTTCAACTTTTTCGAGTCGCTTCTACTTTTATGTTAGAAGTTTTGCAAGTAGATTCTTCATCATCATTTAGAATTTAACCCGGCTTATGTTAGGGTCCACTTTAGTAGTTTTCTTCACGGTTTTCATTTTATTCACGATGTCTTTTACGCCAGGGCTGTAAAGGATGTACTCGTTCCAGACCCGCACATCCACAGCAGCGTTTTCATTTCTTTGGCGGGGAGTTTGAGAACGTGCTTAGATGAACTCAGCCATAGAGTATCACATGCCAAATTATAAATGTTATTGTATATTACGTTGTTTTCAATAGTAGGTATGATATACCTATCATAGAGTTGGAACCCTAAGTATTCATTTCGATACCTGTATGGGGAGGATATCGCCGCCTACAACTTTAGCTAATAAGAACGATAAAAATAATCAATTTACGATCTGTCGATCCACCTATCGGCACCAATCAAAAACAAAATTGGCAAATGGGCCCTACCCAGTGCGGCAATAAGTTATCCGTCATAACGAGCGCGTCGAATCGCGATGCGCGTACGCAGGCGATGACGTGTGGTGAATCGGCCGGCATTGTTTTAGATTGGAGCGACATGCCGGGCGGGCCGTTATCTGATGAAATATGTCCGTTATGATTGGCAAACAAACAGTATGGCGCGCCGAGCGCCATATGACGCGGCACGTGCGCCCGCGCATCGCCGCGCGCTGCTCACTCGGGGATGAAACCGTAGAGCTTACAAACCTGGTAGACGTGAACGCTCGTCTTTCTTGTCGTCTCGAATTTTGTAATAAAAAAAAATAACGGAATCTTAAATGATATATAGGAGATATGGAGCTGTTTTGGTCAGTTGGTGTTTTATAAGCCATGCGGCATTTTAGCTTTTAGTTAGTGGATTTAGGTACTGCAAGAATTTATGAATAGATCACATCATTAGGTTGTTATTAATCTAAGAGCAACACGGGTGCTCCAATTCGCCGGTGGCCCATGTTACTCTTATAACTTCGTACTTTTTTATAAGATTATGTATAACAAAGTACGGAAATATTAATTTTAAACAATAATTGTATCTGTAATTGTAACTTTAATTGTAAAGTTACTGTTATTGTAATTTGTAACACAGAAATTTTAATATAATAACTTACTAATAGGCCCGGCGCGACTTTGTTTGCGTGTTATGCTACCCGTGCTCTACTTTATCCTACCACTACGCTACTTCTACTCTACACCCTACATCTAACCTACACTTACTTTACCTACGCTTTCTTAGCGTTTAAACCATCCCTGTGCGCACAAAACCAAAAAATAATTTCAAATCGATCCCACCGTTTTCTAGTTTTAACGAGATTAACGAACAGCAATTCATTTATTATATATTCAGATTCGTATTTATTTAGTAGGTATTCTATGGTCTCCTGTGACCTAAGCCTCTACTATTCAAGAACGAGTTTCAATATTTTGTATGTAAACGCAAATGGAAATACGTGTATTATCCTAAACGTTATTTTACTGTCTATGCGATCAATAACTCTATGGCAAGGGAAGCCAGCGCGCGCGCCGCCCATCCGTCAGTATAATCGCTTGTTAATCATTTTTCGGTTGATGGGGTTCATTGTGCCCCTCCACGGATTATACTATTATAGGTATGCACAACTAATTTCAACCGTGCAAAATTTTTCATAATTACATATTCATGAAAATGTTAAACTATAACCACAATTATGTTTACCTACGTTATTTTTATATCTTACAAACGAACAGACAGCCCACCTTATGGAAAACGGTGATAACTGTCGTCCATAACATCTACGATTCGTGCACTTTACTTTCAATCTACCTTTCAAAAATGTAGAGCCGCAGATGAGTCGTTACATGCATCATATGCTTCTGGCCTGTAACAACCATGCAAATATTGTTGTTTGGCGGGAGAAATAGATAAGGGGTAAGGAGAAAAGCGGCTACTATAGAGGTATCAAACACACAATGAAGTTATTCGAATGTATTATAGACCAGAGACATTCCCAGGAATGTTTCTTGTCGGAGTGCCAATATGGCTTCAGGCCGGCCTGCAGCATCATGTATCCAATCTTTGCCCTCATAGTCCTTCAGGAGTTGGGACTCCTGCAGTGGGCTGCAGTAGGAATAAACCTTTGCATTTACTTCTCGACCTGCAGAAGGCCTTTGATAAATAAATAAAATAAATAAATATTCGTGGACAAATTCACACAGCGCCATCTAGCCCCAAACTAAGCAAAGCTTGTACTATGGGTGCTAGATAACTGATATAGTTACTACGTAAATACTTTTTTTTTTTTAAATACATTCTTATTATACATAGAACACCCAGACCCGTAACAGAAATTGAAATTCATCATTTCAATTTCTGCCCGGCCGGGAATCGAACCCGGGACCTCTTGCGTGGCAGAATGTTGACCATTGAACCACTCAGGTCGTCAAAGTTAGTAGTGTTCCTTGGAAGGTAATCCGGTGGGCTCTGGGGCTCTATTCTTGAACCGTTCGCTTCGAGTAGAATTTCAATTTGGCTGAAACCTGGCCGGCGCTGATGAAGCACGTCCGCGACTTCACGCCAACGAAATGAAAATGCTGCAATGCTGGGTAATGAGTATATTCTTAACAAACTTGGCGTGAGACACATCGCGGAAAGGATAGAAGATATCGATCGAATAAGTCTACGTTGGTTTGGCCATGTACTGCATGAGCCGCAGGGATACGTGGGAAAATGTTGGCTGAACCTGTCGGTATCAGGAAAGAGGTCCCACGGGAGACCCAAGAAGCGATGGATTGACATCGCTGAGTCGAACGCGAGAGCCAACGGCTTACAACGGGGGGATGCCGAAGGTCGGGCAAAGTGGAAAAGATCAGACCTTGCGGAAGCTGGGTGACCGTTCGGGTGATGATGATGAAGGAGATAAGTGGGAGTGCTTTTTAAACTTTGTTTAACTACTTATTTTTATGTATTAGATGCCTAATAGATACACATTGCTAAAACGACGGCCATAAGTAAGTTAGCTGTGAAAAGACACTGTTTGTTAACGAACTAGTTAGTTAACACAACTGGGTTAAGATTAAGCAAACTCCCAGTCACAGTTAATCAAAAACAAGATAATATATTTTGGTGATTCTGATTAGGTATTAGATATTAAATAAAGTAATCAAACTGAACTAGAATGGCGTATCCGAGATAAGAAAGAGGCACGGCAAGAAGTCCTTCTAGGAGTTTTAGAATACGCTTGAAAAGGATTTTATACAGGAGGAATGCGTGATTGTAGCAATGGCGGACTGTTTCGTTGTTTGCTGCCTTACTATATCGAACTAACCCCTAATCTAAGACCAATTTAAAAACTAAAACTATTAAAATTATTGAAGGAATCCTTTGTGAGTTATATAATATACCTAATAAATAAATAAAATAAAAAATAAAAACCGTCACGGGGCCCTAAACTGTTCAACCAGTCTACGGGTTCCAAAGAAAGACCTTGGTCAACGTCGCTTCGCCGACTTTATTAGGAGGTACACCTAATGAGTGGCGAAGGCGTTAGACTACACTCAAAGCACGAAACAATTACCCATCCAGCTTAACCTTGGTTAACGGTCTCTATAGTATCCTATTACATTCGCAAAATAAGCACAAATAATAGAAAAAATAAAGTCAAAGTTACATTTAGTTCCCAACTTTGTATGGGAGAATGTAAAGTACGTTCGTAAATGACGCAAATTGAAACAAATAAAAACAGTGGAATCGTAAACAGCACGGTTCTAGTCGTCTGTCGCCCGTATGGGGCCAGCGCGGCGCACCCGACCCCTTCATTGACATTGAACTCTGCTTGGGTTAAGAGGAACATCGGGTGGAATGCACACACGGGTACTTAATATTTTTGAAGTTTTGGAGATATTACCTACTCTATTTTTACGACGACGCGGACTTGCTTGTCCTTGTATTTAAGGCGTGTCCCGTGTGTCTGTAGTTTGGCCCAAATGGCAGAAACTCACAGCAGTCACCCATCTGCGACCCTAAAATCCTTGTCATGCTCAAGGGGGAAAGGGAGGGAAGGGAGCTAAGGGGCATACCAGAGCATAATTAAGTCTGTGATGCTCTATGACTGCAAGACATAGCCAGCGTTGATGGAGCACGCCCGCGAATTCTTCGCCGACGAAATGAAAAGTGCTGCGTAGATGTGTGCGGTGGTACGCGACTTGACAGAATGCGCACCAAGTATATCCGTACGTCAAGGCGTGAGAGACATCGCGGATAAGACCGAAGAGAAGATCTGATTTGTTCACGGGCTGCGCACGGGTTACGCTGGAAATAGGTGCCAGAACATGAGTATCAGGAAAGAGTTTGGATGTCAGAAGATAACAGAACAGAATAGTTAGATAAGAGAGCCAGCGACTTGCGACGCCGATGATTGGGAAAAGTGGAGAAGATAGATCAGGTAAGCGGACCTTGGCAGAAGCCGCTCCGATGGTGATGATGACTTGCCTATACCTAAGTATTTAATCAAAGTAATTTTTATGATGTTGTTATTGTCTCTATATTACTCAAAATAATTACACGAGTGTTAATTTACTGTTGTCAGGCGATCCCAGTCGCGGCTCCCCCGCGGCCGGCTGCGGTGACGCGCCGCCCGCATGCCCGCCGCGCTGATTTGCATGCTCGTGCTCCCGCGGCGATAAACCGTCGATATCTTACCATAACAGCTATTACGCGGCTATACGAATAGGTATGAAAATGAAGCATTTCAACTGTGACGCACGTAACCCACATGCATGCCCAGCGGAGATATTCTGTGACAGAGATTCAGGCAGATTGGCAGGTATATACTTAGGTAGGTTCACCTAAAGAGTAATCCCCATAACAACAAGTCAAAAGTAACTATCAAAATAAGGCTTTTACTCAGTCAGCTCCACCTCGGTTCCCACAGGATAATACCAATTTGGCACGAATATCTCTAGGTAAGGTAATCAATAAAACAGAGATAAGATTGCAAATGACCCATTCACACAATAAAAATGACCCTATTAATGAAACTCATTATGTTTGATGCACCTACTCTATATCTCAATTAAGATAAAATGAAATAGCGATCCAATAAATTGTGGTATTTCAATAAAAGCTAAAAGTAATTCGCGAGGAAAGGAAACAATCCGTCTTAGTATTACGCGGGAGAATTTTGTTTTTTATTTTTATTGTGCTCGGGGGAAAGGGAATAGTGTAAATAAATAGTGAGGTGTATCTATTATTGGAGGATGGTATTTAATTGCCCGGGCGCACCTGGGCGCGCAGGTGAGGGTTCCAATTTGGGGTCAGCTCGTTTGACATCGCGCCCATCGCGGGTTGTGGGAACTCGCCGCGCGGTCGCCGATGGTTTTGGGGCAACAAACACCGCTAATTGGATGGCCGGTGTTATTTGTGATTATCACGCGAAAGAACCACTGTTTTACACAAGATTGCGAGTGCAATAAAAGAGTACATTCGATGTTTCATTAGCGTCGTACCTCTGTTTAAATACCACATTGGTGTTCACATCATTGGAGCAATTTAGGTAATAACCTTTAATGCGAGTGTTTTGAGACTTTCGAGAGCGAGCGTGTTACTATCCTTAGTAAAAAATCATCTTGGCGTTAATGTCCCGGTTGTGCTCTCGCGCACGAGGGCCCGGGGTCCGCCTTGACCATGATCCAGGATTCGGCAGGTCAGGTAATTATAGTTGAGCGACTGCCATCTGACCTCCATGACCCTGCTACTAGGGCAACCTGACCAGATTGGATCATGGTACATGGTGTTACTATCCTTAGTAAACGTGTTTTATAAAAATACGAAATGCGTAAGTAAATATATAGAGCCATATCTGGTTTTATTGGGATCACGCTGTATCTAACTGATGTTTACGCGGTAGTCGAGGGCGGAAGCTGGTATTCTTAACTGTACGTCCATAAATTCTCCATAGCCGAGTATGTATATCATAGCCGGCGCCGAAAAGACAAATCTCGACTAGGGTCGTATGGGGCTCACTGTGACACGGGGCACAGTGTGACAGTATCATTATCTCCGTATCTTTCTAAAATTCTTCTAGCGCTAAGACGTTGTTCAGTCAAGCACAACCAGCCGCCATTTTAAACGCTTACAATTTGCTTTGTTTATAACTCACCGGAAAGAAATTGCAAAAAAATTGTTTATTTGGTAGTTTTTTCTTTAAAAAGACCTTTGTTTTTTTTTTTTTAAATCTTGCAAGGAGGACTTAGGTAAGTGTTGTTTTATATATATAAAAATACTTATACTACTGGTTTATTACACATAAATACTTTACCGGTATTCCTAACCTATAATTAATAAAAAAAATTTTTTATCTCGGACCGTATGGGGCACTGTGTGACGGGGTACATTGTGACAGTGTCACAGTGTACCCCAATATAGAGTTTAGTAGTTCCATAACATTCTATTTGCTAAATAACCCTTATAGCGTTATTCATCTTCTGTCTGTTCATAAGACAATGTAATAAATGTGAATATTTGGTAACTAGATGTAAAATGATAACTTTAATTAGATTTTTGTTTGTTTTAGATTCATTTCAAAATGGTTCGACATCGGGTTCGCCGAAGGGTTTGAAGAAGTTTAATTTACAATAAACACTAAGTTTTTATTATTTTCTTACAATAAGTAGTGTTTCGTAGACCGTTCCATGATATGTCACATAGTACCCCAGAGTATGTCACATAGTACCCCAGATACGGGGCTGTCTGTGACAATCGACGGATGTCTTAAATGTGCCATTTAGAAGTATTTTTTGTTATATTTGATACGATTTTTATTTGTCTAATGAGAGAAGAAAAACTGTTGATTATTTTAAGACCAAAAAAATAATAATTTATTAAATATATTTGCGTTCAGAACACAATTTGTCTTTTTTGTCACACTGTGCCCCACCTTACCCTACTTCTCGGCGATAGTAAAGTACCTACCCTGTACAAAAACAAATTTTGAAAGACCGAGACGAGGGCATCAAATTCTGTCCAAGACAGCAAGTCGGGCGAGACGAGACCACAACTAAGGATTGAAAGACAAGAAGTACCTACCTACCTAGTTCCGACATTCATTACCTAACCTACCTTGGATACCCAAAACTTGAATTTAGATAAATAAGATTAATGCGTACAAATGATCCGGGCTTGTCGTCGTAAATGACCATTACTTTGAAGTGTTTATTTCGATTATCCGACGGACATAAGTTACCGTTATAGCGTAGATAGGTACCAAACTACAGAATTAGCAATGGCCCATATCTACCGAAAAGCAAAAGTAGTGTAGGACGTCCTGCAGCCAGGTGAAGTGACGATTTTGGAAAGGCTGCCGAGTGCAGACGGAGGCTGCATGCGGCCATGCGACACGAAGAAGACGATGCATTGCCGTTCATTGGTGGAGTGGAGGCCCAAGTCCAGCTTCGTCAGACAAGTGGACTGATATTAGATGATGATTTTTAAAATAAGAATTACACCCGGTTTCTAAAACGCTTGTCAACGCACAAATTTTGTAACAACTTGTTAATCTTTGATTGAATGCAGTTTGGTTTCTGAAAAGGCCAATTGACAGTTTGTTAAAAGTTTGTCAACGGATTGTCAAATCTCCAATTAACGGCCGATTAATGTAATTTTGGGTTTCCGGAAAGCTTTTTTTCATGTTAACTGTGTGTTTATCGTCTTGTTATTTTAATTAGCGAAAATCGACCAATTAACAGATTGTCAAAAGAAATTATATCCAATTTTCTTGGGTTAGATCTTGGCCCTGGCCCAGGTCCTAGTTTTGGTCCAAGACAAAGTCCAGGTTCTGGTCCAGGACCATTATAAAAACTGGAACAGGTATCTGAACCAATGCCAAGACCAGGACGTACACCTGGACCTGGATATTAGATTGGCCATGAACCAGAACCAAGACCTGGACCTGGTCTTGGGCCCGAACAAGGACCTTGATCACAATTTGAGCTTGAACCAGAACCAGGATCTAGACCAGTGCCAGCACATAGACCATAAACATTAGCTGGACCAGGACCTGATCTGGGGCCAGGACCTGGACCTGAACCATGAACTGGTCCCGGTCCAGGACCTGGGCCTGAACCAGGACCTGGTCCAGAGCCGGGTAAATTAATATAAATTGGGTTAAAATGCGAATTGTTCCTACATTGAGAGGTAACATGCGGTTTCTTTTGTCTTCTAATGCGAGCTTAAGAGAATCTTTCACTATACTCTGGTCCACGATGCTGGTCCTAATTACCCGTATTTCGAATCGAGGGTACCGCCCGAGGTCGAAAGAATTGTTCAGAATAAATTTCAAATTATTTGTATTGAACGAAGTTTTGAAAGTTTTGAGTAGTGAACATAGTCATGCAGTTGTCTAATTTCCCACCTACGCTCATAGCCTGCAGAGACTTGTTTAGAGACTATGTCCTGCCAAATATCCGGCCGCCGGATATCCGGCTTATGGGGTGGCCGGATATCTGGTATCCGGTATCCGGCCAAACAACTATCCGTTTCATCTCTAATTCAAACCTAGATCTAAACGATTCCATAAACGACGAGGTTTGTACTATTTGCAAATCTGGTTAGAACGGCCTTTCATGATCACTTGTTTTTTTTTCACTGAAGAATAATTTAGAAAATACGTTATTTTTTATTTTCTCTATACAAACACCACCTAAACAACTTTCACAGGTATTTTATCCATTTTTCACACTGATAGATAACTGCTTTTATAAATTAAAACAAAAACGAATCAATACAAATAATATACCACACTACTAATAATAAACAAACAAATATATATATATATATATATATATATATATATATATATATATATATATAACATTTATTTCAGAAAATTAAATTCCATATATAGCACAATAAATTAAAAATATCCACGCAATACAATTAAGCAATAATCGTAACAGTAGTTTAATATTGAAATGTCATTAATTCTAAATGTTATTATATTAATGTCAGTTCAATCATCATTCAATTATCCCAAACCATGGAGCATCTGCTTTCGTGTCCTCTTTGTCCTGCTACCTGCACTAGGGAGGAACTGTTCCTGGCGACTGATAATGCCGTTGCCGTGGCCAGCTACTGGGTATGCCAGATCTAGGGTTTTCGAAAAATTGACTCGACGAAGAAGAAGAAGATTATCACAATGTCAATTTCTAGAACTATTTATTAATATTCCCGCTCCTGAGTCACAAGTGGCGCATGAAGCAACATCCAGTACCTCATGAACGGGCCGTCCAGCCACGCCGCGACCATCGCCAGAGCGCTGTTGCCGCTGGCCCGCACCCGCGCCACCATCGATGCCGACCTTTTGCGCATCGTGGCGTAGAAGCAGTCTACGCGCGCTTCGGCAAACATCCCCGACGCGCTGCAGTAGCGGGGCAGCCGCAACAGCGACCTGAACGCGTTGTTATATTGAACACGGAGAGCGTTATCTTTGTGTGTAACAAACCCACAGGCTGCTCGTATAAAAAAGGCTCGAAAAAGTGTTAACTTTACGTCTATAGAGCAACGAGAAAACCTGTGGGCTATCATATTCGCTCTGACCGACAACGCCTTCCGCTCCCGCTAAATGTCAGCATCATCATTCAAATCGTCAGTTCAATATGTGGCCCAGATATTTAAATTGTTGTACCCGCCTCAACGGCACTCCACCCAATTTGACTGGGGGCACACTGATAGGACTTCTAGTGCCAGCCTTAAAATAATGGCGGGCGACCCGTAACTCAGTATTTTCAATTACAGCATAAAAAATTATTCAATACGACACAAAGGTAAAATTAGCGCAACACTTTAGCAACCTACTTTTTAAAATAATCCAACTAATAACTCTGGTTCGGAAGACTTCGCATTGTCGAGATTTTTTGTCTGAAAAGACATTGCCTACCCTGTGCGGTTGTGTGCGTAATTTGTGGCATAGTGTTCCACGTATTAATAGGAATGCACACATATAATGATAAAGAAACAACAAGTGTGAGCCGTGGGAGGCCTGTGTTCAGCAGTGGACCCGGACCTACCTACCTGCCTAAAGATGATAATGATGGGATTACTGACCCACTGGAACCCGTGACCCTATAACATAAATATTGTTAAAGGTCTCTTTTTCTCGCTCTGTATATTATTTCGATATTTTTCGATTTTACACGAAATTGAAGGTGATGAAAGAATGAAAAACAGTGCTAGTTTATGTGTGGTGGGTTAAGGTGTAGGCAACAAATAAAAAAACATGTTGAACACTTTCTCCTTTATTTTGAATAATCAATAATTTTATCACATGTGGGTAAGAATCTGTCAAGCACGCCAAGCCATCTTTATAGTATTGATCTGCGTTAACTACTAACCACCAAGGCAATGACCGATCGTTTTATGATCAGACCAGTGGTGAGATTCCATCTTTCCTTTAAAGTTGTCATCATAACGCAACATTGTATTTCCAATAATCGATTTGAGTAAAACGCAGCTGCGACAAAAATATTATTACATTTGGACTATATAGGTACTCATTACAGAGCAATTACAATAAAAAGTATTTTACGACAGTAGTATAGAATAACTATATTTTCTTGGAGACATTAAAAAACTGAAACAAAAACGGTATTGTATGTAAAGATAAAATATTTTATGGTAACACGATTGAGCATGTAGTGTCGTAAAACGTAAGGTAAAAAGACAACAACGTCATACCCCCGGCGGCCTCTTGCCTACCCACATTCCTCCCGACTTTTAATGGCCGTTATCAAATCAAAATAATTATTGACATTTTGCTCCCTCCTTACAAGGACCTATTTTTATGAGTTTCACTACGTCTCCTAGAAATTATTTTCCTATTAATATCGATATTTAATTGCAGACACTAATATTCGACTGACGTTGTGCTTTCTATTAGAACCGTATTGTAAAGCCTAGATTAATTTTCCGATTTCATTGAATATCAGATAGGGAGCAAAAGTACAATACTAACTACTAATAATAAAATGGTAACTATCAATAGCCTAGCATTCTAAAAAAATATATCGATAAGGAACTTGCAGAAGTTAGACAAATAGGTACATATACACTGTTAGAGGCAAATAGTGAGATCCAAAAAGTACATAATAGAGTTATACAATATGCTACAAAACAAGTACAATGCTTGAGATGTTTACAGATACAATTGATTGAAGTCATTGTGTTATGCAATACTTAATTCGAATACAAATCTAATTAAAAACTTAATACATACCCTGTTTATTAAATATAAATAAACTATCGTTTGCATTTTAAATGGTTAAATGGGTATTAAAATAGTATTATAAGTTTTATCACAATACAGGTAGTTTACCCTTGCTTAAAAGTTGGTGACAAAATTCAAATTTACGAAATGTGAAATACAATGCATTAAGTTCATCAGAGAAATGATAATTAATACAAACCTAAACAAATTAAAATAATTAGAAATTAATATTCTCCTTCTATTTTAGATCTTTCGAGATTTACAATATATAACAACCAAGCCTTTGATCCGCTGTAAATAAACAAATATAGGCACGTGCTAACCTAATGCCTAAAGTAAATTGTGAATCTACCTACTACCGCCCTCGGCTGCAATAATCAGCACTATCATGAAAAAATATTTCTCCTAATTTGCGAATAATATCAAAATATTCAATATCTCTAGGTGGGCTACAATATTACTATATCGTGGTGGCGAGACCGAACAATGACAGTACTATGTGTATATGTATGATATTGATTCTAGTACAGTTAATAGCTAATGATATTTTATTGCCTGTTATTTTATTACAAGCTGCTGATACGTGATACGAATTTGTCTTTTAGAATACAGAATATGAATACTTTATATTTATAATACCGGCAATGTTCCACCTCACAGCTTACAAAGCGGACAATGTAGGTATGTGACGATATACATTAGTACAATTCTAATATTAATCACAATATATTAAAGAGATATGGGAATCTGAGACGGAGTATAATATAAGAACGATAGAAACCTATATGCATTTATACATGTTATATTTATATGTCATTAATAAGTCATGGTATTTTTAAATTCTGAACTTAAATTAAAATATCAAATCTTAGTAGTAGGTACAGTTTCATTAAATTATCATTAAACATGTCTATCGGATTAGAGCCCAAGCACACTGCAGACTTTCTATCGGTCGATAGTTTTAATCTTTTAAGCCTTTAATTAGCTGTATGCAGAAGTAGGGCATTATTCGTCGAGTACGAAGGAAGTTTTGATTGGTCAAGCGTGTTTTAACTGCCAATAGAATGCGCACATTAAATGATTCTGTATGGAACTTTTTATAGGCTGATGCCTAGACTTTTGTATCGGCTAATTATCGACTGACTGCATAAGGTATGGCGCTCTTAAGACACGCGCCGATTGTTCAGTTCGTTCCGAGCTTTGGCGAACAATAAAGTTGAGAATCAATCACCACAACTATCAAACAATGTCAGGTGAGATGAAAACAATGCCGCGATTAGCCTAGGTTGAAATTTCAACTTTAATGACATACTTTTTAAGAAACATTCTTACTAGACCCCTAAAATCGAGGCCGAAAGGCCAATGGGCGACGAGCTTAGAGAACAGTAGCTCTAGCAGTGGTGAGTGTTCAGTGTGTACACTCACCAACCCGACTATTTAGTTGGCCGACTAAACTATCCGCCGTTAGAAAGTATATAGTGTGCTGATACACGATATTTAAGTCTGCTTTCCAGTATAGTAACTAGTACAGTAGTACCTGAGTGTAGCGTAGGCATGTGAGTCATTAAAACAAGACATGAAATGGATGAAAGCGGTAGGTAATCATTTTTATGAATTTAAAGTTCGCTCCTACATCTTGTTGTATACGGAACTCTGTATTTGTTCCTTTTTTGCTTCGCTCAGTACAATTCCAGAGGTATTAAAAGAAATAGAGTTCGAGACTATCACAGTCACGAACGGCACTGAGGTGTTGGTGCAGAAGAATTTAAGTCGCAAAGAATGTTCTCTTTATAATTACAACGTAATAAATATTTGTCATGTTTCCCCAGGATTATAGTTTATATTTCGACATATTTCATCGCTATTTCTAAACTTATCTGTTTTTATGCAGCGACATCGAAAGTGCAACTAAATTCCCTCTGCTGTTGTTGTACTCAACTGAGAGCTGCCTAACCGTCGCATTCGTGTATCTTTAGGTCCTAATAAGAGTTCTACCGGTGGGAAAGAGATTGAATCCTGCTGAGATAATTTTCCAGTAATATAATGTAACAAATAGGCCCATATTGAGAATACGTAGAACACTGGTTCCTTTAATTTGCTTATCTATAGAATAAGCTGAGATTACTTTTTGTATGATTGTTATCCAGTATGACTTGTATTCACTATTGAGTATGTATGTTGTATTAATATTTGCATGGAATCTTAAATACGTACCATTATAATATAGTAAGTATATATATGGAAGTAATACAGATATAATAGAATAGATAATTTTACCTATATCCATGAACTTAACATAGTGATAAATATTGGGTTGAATAATGATATATTATAAGAGTTTAGTAGCCACCGTAGTATTTGTCCTAAGAATAAATAGTAAAGTTGGAGTTAAATACAGACTATAACATTGTGTACTTATTTGTGCACTAAAGATGTGAGCCTCCTTACGCCTGTCTTTGATGTGCCTTTGGTCTTCTTGGTCTGCTCCTTGACACCCCTGGAAAGCAAAAAAAATGTTTTAGAGTAAAAAGGGCAAAGTGTATTAGTAGTACGCAGCAAATTCAGAATTAAATAAAATGTTGTATGTAGTTTCGATTCCAGTTCTGATTTCTGGTTTAAAACCCGATACCGAATATGATTACTAAACAAAAAAGACAAACAAACAAATATCCATATTTAAGTGTAAAACAATTGAATTAACTGTCAAAATATTATAAAATTCAGTTAATTCTTTGACACTTAGGTTCGGTAACTGAATTTTGAATTTTTTGTTACAATACATTTTTGCCGATCATACGCATTTCACTATTGACCTGTTGGTCCGAGAGCCGGCCGCTCAAAATCCTACCGAGTTGATCGAGTTACCGGAAAAAGTAAGTTGTAGGAAAAGTTAAGAGTTCCTAAAAATGAGAATTTACCGAGACGCAACCTGACACATTTTTATACAGGGTTGTAAAAATACCGCTAGCATTAATTGAAACCCCATATTCTACCCATGAAACTGAACAACTTTCCCCAAGAAACATACCCGCGGAAATGACTTCATAATTTCGCTACCTAAAATAAATAATTAATCGCGACGCGCAATGTGCATCGTCCGGCGGACGCCTCTCGCTCGCCCACGTGACCAGTAGTGGCCACTGACCCCGCGCGGCCGGCCGGCCCGCACGCTTTACATTGCGTGCTTTTACTTAAAGTGTGAAAAGTAAAAAAAAACAAAGCAAAAATACTAACAGATATCGTGTAAGGTCCTCAATATCCACCAGCATGGAGTCTTGCCCCATGTGCAGCTCGTCGCGCTGCATCAGCAGCGTCACCAGCGACTCGTTCAGCGACTCGATCTGCGAGTGGAGCTCGTTCACTACCACCTGCGAAAGAAAATATATAACTTGACTACAGAAAAGATAATTTTACAGTGTCTGATAAAGGTTTGTTGCAGAATTAGTAGCAAAGGAAATTGTTACACAACTCTTAATTACATTGACTAGCATGGAACTAAATGTCACTCTGAAAAATAACCTGCTGTTTTGGCGTATTTCAGCCTTATTTTATCTTATATTTGAAAATAATATTTTTTTTTTTAAACTCAAGAACTACTAAACCGATTTTAAAAATTCTTTCGCTAATAGGAAGCTACATTATTCCTGAGTGACATATGCTACTGCCCGGGTAAATAATAGGGTCGCGCGGAAAAGTTGAATGTTTGCAGAGATCTGAACTGCGCGCGGGTGAACGCCGCTGGGAACGGCAAACATCAAAATTATTTGTACACAGTGCTATACTTTAGTATCAAAAAACTAAATAATAAAAAGAGACTGGGCAAAAGTGGTCTATGAACCAGCAGCATTACGGTGATGACCTATGGGTTGGGGTGCCTCACCTGCATATTTGTACAAAATGGCATCAAAATCGATCCCGGAAGTTTAAAAAAAGAACATTTATTTGTCACATTTGTATGACAAGTGCGGTATTCTTTGAACCAGCAGCGTTACGTACATTGTATTTACATTAATACTGTAATAACTTTGTGGAAGCAAATAAATAAATAAATAGATATCCATTTTTCTCGAAATTGCCGGAACCGATTTTGATGTCATGCGGCATAAGAACATAGCTGAAGGTCCTCAACCTATACTCCGTAACCATGTTGCAGCTGGTTCTAAAAATACGTCACTTGTCATACAAGTGTGACAAAAGAATGCTTTTTTCTCGAAACTGCCGGGACGGATTTTGATATCATACAGTATAAGAATAGAGTTGAAGGTGTTCAAACCCATATACTGTAACGATAACTCTATCGATTCATAGTAAAGGGCACTTCCCATCAGTGGCGTAGCATGGGGGGGGCGGAGGGTGCGGTCCGCACCGGGCGGCACTTTGCCGGGGGCGGCGCTGCGGAGGTGGCAGTTAGAAAAAAAAATTAAAATATAAAAAAAAAAAAATTTCTTTCAGTGTTTTTTTCGTAATTTTTTTTGTTGTTACCTAGCTGCGAGCGCCGGTGCGCGCAGGTACAATCGGAACGAAAATAGTAAAATGCCAAATAAATATATAATATCTGACTACCAAACTTTACAAAACTTTACTCTATGTCAAAAAATGATAATTTCACTTTTCAGGTTAGTGTTAATCAATAAAAGTACTCTTTTTACAATGCCTCAAATATTTTATAATGGATTACAAAAATAAGAGGGCGGCAAATTTGGAATCCGCACCGGGTGCTAGTGACCTATGCTACGCCACTGCTTCCCATACAAACTGTGCCAAGTAAACATTTGGTTTTTTTTTAAATTACCGGTCAGATTTTGATGCCCTTCTCTACAATGATGTATTTGTGGGTGCTTAATGTAAATACTATACCGATGTTGATATTTAATATTAATATTAATAATATCTTTATTTCAGACTAAAAAATCCATAGAGTTTTAGTAAAAGTGTTAGTTGACAGTTTAACCTAATTTTTATGTTAGTACTGTTAGTATAAATTTAATTAAACTTATTTTTTAACGCCAATAGCTATTTTTATCAGATGGTTTTGGATCGGACAGTCCAAACTCTCCGCAATGTTCTTCAGGATGCTGTTGCGACTACTCCTGAGACTATTTGGCCATAGGTCACTTCCCCTACACTTACTCAGTCTCCTTTATTGTAATTCGTAAGGTTGGCAACTCTTAGGGAAAGTAAGTTTCGGAGAAATGGTTACGAAGCGTATTTACGCGTGGAATCTTAAATGTGAGAAACACGTGCATTTCAATCCAAGGTGAAATCTCAACATTAACTTTTTAAATCAATTATTAATGGTACGACCATTCTAATCATTTCTACTGAAGTAACATTTAAATAAATAATTCAACGTTGCTTAGATGTACCACTAACGTAACGTTAACGGTATATCTTGGCGTGATCGACAACGCGAATAAGATTGAAGAGGCTCGCCTGCGCTGGTTTGGTCAAGTGCTGAGTAAGTCATGTATGGGTGATTTTTGGATCTGTTATACAGGTAGTAATTCTCTACAACTTTTACCTTACACATTTTTTCAAATTCCCATCCGTTTACGAGAAACATACTCTCGATTGTCGCGGCAGGTAAATCACCCGTTTCTTAGGGAATTGTATGAGCGCAACGTGGACCGTCGCGACGCGTTCGCACGCGGAACGACTTTCGGGCCTAAATAAACACGATCTATTTGGATATATTCTCGGTGGTATTGAGCAAAGGTTAAATATAATACATGTTAAAACGATGGTCTTTGCATAATATTCTGTACCTAAAGCAGGGTTTACTGAAATTGATTCAATAAATAAAAGCTAAGCCGTCGACTTCGGTCCACTTGAATTCATGAATAAAATTTGAGCATATAAAAATATTGGCTCAGCCGCGTAACGCTGCCGCGTGACCTTGGGGCGACTCTTAGCGTGCGCTGACTCATGCACGAACATCGTTAATACAATGGATTAGGTACTCTGATTACAATGGCCATTATTCTTGAAACAAAATAACATGCGAAATCCTGTATTGTTTTTATAGCATCCTATTTGTAAATTATAATACAAATGTTACGAATAGCTTTACTCTTGAAATATCAAAAAGGTTTTCCTTAAAATTTTCATTTTGTACACATACTTGGTTAGATTGAATCTTTATAGCCATTGCCATTATTTATCTCACATTGAAGATTGATATTATTATTGGATATTCACGCATCCACATTGTAAAAACATACTGTTTATCTGTAGACATGGTAGGGATTTTATACAGTTTAAGTCTTCCATCCGGCAAAGTGCTACAATAATCAAATGGCCTCATAAATGGATCGTGTACGATGATGATAGATCACTAGTTAATATGTTATCATCATCGGAGCGGTCAATCACGGCTTCTGTCAGGCTCCGCTTTCCTAATCTTGCACCTCCACTTGGCGCGGTCTTCAGCATAACCTCGGTGGCTCGGAAGTCACGCGAATCTCAATATTCTATGCCTCGAGTTCCCGCAACGAGTCAATTTTTTTGCAGGATTAGTTAAATTGTGGTGCGTTATGGTGGTAACACGAACAATAAAACATCAATTAAAATGCAAAATTATGCATATTTTTAGTGCTCACAGCTAACTTCCGAGCCGCTATAAACATTGCCACGAGGTGTACTCGCCGCGCAGACCGGATTCATGCAGTGTCGCAAGTTAAATTTTAACTTTAAGGGTTTACATGTACAGTGGGTATTGTTGGATAATTTATCTAATACATTAAGTAGCAAAAAGAGAACGACGCAGACGCCTGCGCGGGCATAAAATACCACATTGTGAAACCAACCTGATGGATAATAAATACTGATCCCACATTGGAACATTACAAAACATGCACACTTTAGTATCCAATAGATTATTTCTTACAGCTCACCATCAGGTGGGCTATATACTTGTCACTGAGTAGCTCCCATAAAAAAACACTTAATACACCATGAACCTACCTGCAGCTGTGCCACATTCATGTCGGTGAGCAGTTGCCGGGAGACGCGGCGGCGGTCGGGCGCGAGCGGTGCGTTCGCCTTCTCCATGCTGCGCCGGAGCATCTCCGTCACCGGCGACACGCCGCGACCGCGACGCTCGCGCTATGCAAACGCACAAATATTATAGGTAAATGTGTGTATGTGTGTTCGGTACTTGTTCATGCAAAAACTTCTAAATGGATATTGATTCTTGATTAAAGTCATCATCGTCTACTGCTGAACATAGACCTCGCCCACATCTTCCATGTCGATCGACAATGCCTCTTGCTTCCATCGACTCCCTACGATGACCACGACGTCGTCCCTTTATCTCGTGTGGGCAATGATTTAAGAATTCACTGGTAATACTAGTACTAATTCAGGTGGACCGACGTAAAGCTTGCAGGCACTAGCTGTATTCGGACAGGACTGGCCTTTGTGGAGATCAAAGCCTCCTATATAATATGCTTTGGATCTCCTAAAAGGTCAGTTATTGCTCTCTTACTGCACTTCTGCGTTTTTGTTGAACATGAAACTTAAGTGCATGAATCGTAGATGTTATGGGCGATTGCTACCGATTGGTATCATGAGATCTTTCTGCTCATTTGTCACTAAGTATCATAAATAGTGCCTGGAATAAGAGTATGATGCAGATGTGGCAACTAGATAATAAGAGCAAAATTTCCAAGGAGTGTTATTTCAAAACCTATAGTAGCCTAAATATGTCACAAAAGTTACCACCTACCTCCATTTGTAAACGGGCCATTTCTTTAGCTTGTGCTAATGCTATTCGAGCCTCTGTTTGTAAGGTTGCTTGTAAAGCAAAGAAGTCCGATTCCTTCAGTTCAATGTGACCCAAAGAGTGTGTGGATCGAGATTTTGTTGTTTTCAATGACAAAGATGATGGTCGTAATTTAGCACCTGAAAATATTTTTATAAGTTTATGATTCTTTATTCGTATAAGAAATGTTTGCAATAAAAGTAAATAGCTAAGGTTAATTTGTAGACAATAATTTTATTAATTATTACAATAAACTACATTTAAATTATTTATGGGCAGTTTTATTTAGAAAAAGTAACCCATTTAGTTTAGCTATAGCTTCTGTAGCGTAATGGCTAGCGGGGTCCGATTCGTAAGCAAAAGGTACTTCAATATTTAATTCCGAAATTGGTAATAACATGCATATAAAAAGTTTAATATCTTTATCTATAGCTACGTATCGAGTTTAAACTACGCGCGGCTGCCGTGTACAGATTACAGGCTGCCTCTGGGTATGAGACCCTAAAAACGATTCCAGAGTTAGGAAATTCCGGTATTCTGATATTCATGCCATTACATATGTTAGTTGAACACTAACAAATGCTCTTATGGTGAGGGAAACATTGTAAGGAACCACATACATTCAGGTGACTAAATGTATAACCATGATCCAATCTGATCAGATTGGTTCCGTGTTAACAGAGTCATGGAAGTCAGATGGCAGTGACTCTAATGTAATTACCTGATCTACCAAATCCTAACTTATTTCGTCCCCGGGCCCTCGTGCGCGTGAGCACAACCGGGATATTGGCGCTTACATTATTATAACCTACTTCGTTTGTATAAGGAAGTTGGCAAGGTCATGTTATAGCATGCAGCCACAAAGGACAAAGCATTGAGTTATTTTGAATACTCTGTCAAATCAATTTGATAAGCTGCAACAACACAATGAACAGAGGATATGGGTAGCTAGGTACGTACCATTCTGGACTGTACTGTATATTTTATCATGTTTTGTAATGTTGACAGACAGTGGTCTAGTTTGATATGGATGATTGAAATTATTCTTGCTAAATAGACTGGACCGTGATGAACTTTTACTACTGTTATTTGTATTTTTTTCCACATCTGATGATTGAGATTCATTGTCAGAAGCTGTCTCATTCATGAAACAAATTTGTAGATTCATCCCTGCCAACCAGAACCACATACCAAAGACATGTTATTCACCAACATTGAAACGAGATCACAAACATGTAAGTTACAAAAATGTGGAAATATTAAATACAGAAAACTATGAGGACTGTATGAACCTTCACCCATGAAACGTCATCCCAATCACCCATGAAACGTCAGTCCAGAACCTCACTCAAAATAAAGAATCTACAGGTTATGGACCTGAAATTGGGTGGAAGTTAAAAAATCCTTAACTTTCAGCTAAAATTTAGTCGATAATCCTTGTTAACATTTCATACCCAATTCCGAGAAGTATAACATAGAATTTTGTAGCAGGCTTATGGACTATAATAATAAATATTGCTAGTTAGTTAAAAACAGGAAATACAATTAAAATTAATATTTCATTATAAAAAAAATTGAAATAAAAATAGTATCCAATCAATTCTACTAGTGTAGTAGCTTAATTTCATAATGAGTTACTTTATTTTTAAAACAATGTATCTTCAAAAGAGAGTTTGTTTACATTAATTTAAATGGAATGATAAAACTTGATTAGGTACATCATCAAACCCGGGCCTACAAACCAAATTATTATTCTAAAAGGACAAATGTTTGAAATACCATTTTGAAGTCGAGATTGTAAGCTTGGCTTCTTCCCGGGTCTTTCAGTGTGTCCCATACTATAGTAGTCCTCACTGTCAGCGCCCATGGCTAGCCTTTTTCTGATTTCTTCTCTATCATTTCGTTTCTGGAAAAATGTGTACATCAAATTAAAACCAATAATTATGAGAAAATGCAATGCCTATACAAAATTAAGTACGTAAGTACGAGATCAACATTGGAAACCATACTTTTTTATCGTAATATTGTACGTCATTTGAAATGGTAACAATTCTAGTAAATTTTTCTAATAAGTTAGGGTTGTTATCTGTAAGTGCTGGCCATTCAATCTCTGTTTGTGCACATTCCACTGTACCAACAGCTCTTGGACTTAGAGCAGGGTTATCATAATCAGTAGCACTCATAAAATTGTCTTCGGTCTTCATCAATTTGAATTTGAAGAGATGAAAACCATGTTTGAAGCGTGACTTTTCTACTTTTTCGGCGATAACAGGTATTTCGTTCGAGGGTTTGCTAAATTTCCTCTTTATATTAGTAACTAAGCTCTCGAACATCTTAAAAAATATTCAGTCTTGAGTTTTTGGCAATAATTATGGCACGTTTCTAGCTTTGCTTTTCGTTGAAGAAAGATGTAAACAAAAAATATCGTAAAACGCAACGTCCTGTCGGTCATGTCCTGTCACATTTTGACATTTAGATCAAGGACAAATAATTAACAATAATGTTCCAGATAAAATCTGTTTTCTTTATGGTATGGTGTAAGTTCGTAATTTGAAAAACATTTAACAAAAAAATTAATTATTAAATTAATTAACTTACGAGGCAGCAAATATTGTCGACGGATTCGTGATTGTCGTAAGTTATAGTGTACAAATCCAATAAAAACCGAGTATCCTTTTTATAATGTCTTTGTTCAGGATGAATATAGGGCATTGACGCCATAACTAGTTTCACGGTATTATTTCACCACTATGTACATGCAAACGTTAATTTAACACTGTCAGTTGATTATGTACTTATTTTATTAGCAACCGAGAGCACAATGGACGCCTGCGTTGCGTCTGAGTTGCTGTTCAGAGACTGGCTGGCTGGCCGTCTCCATGCACCGTTGAATCACCGTAGAAAGCTGCCCGCCTACCAGTTATTGACAATTTATTTAGCGTTACACATAACTGCGGCAGACGTGGAACAGACACAAATGTGCGTTTACCGTTACCTTTTGGTTTAGCGCGTAAATTCAAATCGTTAGACATTAGACAAAGTAAATTCTAAGTACGGTGGTACCTAGCTGTAAATTTTATGTATAAGGGGATACGTTTTTCAGACTTAAGGGGAAATTAACCTAACTAATAAAATTTTAAAAAGTCGTCTACACCGTCCGTTCAAATTTTATGTACCTAAGTAACCTATTAGGTACATTCTTGCAATGGTTTGACGTTTTTATCTATGTTTGTGCAATTGGCCGTCAGTTAATGTATCAAATTAACCGCGAAAAGGATTTCTACATGTTAATAATATAAATAAAACAAAGCAATGGAAAAGATAAATAATAAAATCACATAAGAACGCCATCTAGCGGCAAAATGTGGAATTTAGTTTACGATTTGACTGCTTTATTTTATATCTTTAAGCTATAAAAAGCCATTTCGCGGTTAATTGATACATTTACTAAGAGTATAAACCATAATACAATTACTAAACACTCAGTAAATAATGGTAATAAAAAATGTTGATCTTACCCGTCGCTCTGCTTCCTTTGCGGCTTTTAAATGATTTTCAATTGCATCTATGTCTAATTTGGGTAACGCAGTTTCTATATTGTACACATCAAAACTTTCTGAAATAAAAATAAAAGTATTATTAGGTAAGTAAGTACTTCCTCAAAAGTAACAGGCCAACAAGGGTCTCCTTACACTAATCTATACCCGTGATTGTACTTAACACTCGTAAGAACATGCCAGTATTTAACTAATTTCAATCCGTAGTTTTGAGAATATTTTGTTAAGTTAAAGCCTAATAAAATATTAAGTAGGTTGAAGGTAGTAGGTACCTATTTACTTTAAAACTTTCATAGTTATGTACGAAAATGAAGAGAGAGCTCTTACGGTAGGGTAAAACATCGTGAGAAAACCTGCATGATCCATGATCCAATCTTGTCAATTACCCCTGTTAATAGGGGCAAGGAGGTCAGATGGCAATTGACAACAACTGAATTTGACACTACGTCTACGTTGGCCACTGGCCATAGCAAATATAAAATTAGAGTAGTGTACGATTTTCTAATGTCAAATTCAGTTGCTTTGAAATAGTTAATAGACCCACTGATCAGCAAAATTCTTAATCATGGTCAGGTCTAACCCCGGACCCTCACCTTGTGTGTGAAAGCATAACCAGGATGTCGACGCCAAAATGATAAATTACGTACGAATTAGTTTAGATAGTAGGTACCTACACGAGAGTCTAAACTAAACTGTCTCTTACAGAAATCTACATCGATAGATCTATTAAGCTACGGGTAGGTAACTCTATCTAAATACCTCTCCAAGAAGTACGTATCAACAGGTAAATAGAGCTGAACTAAAAGTACTGTTTATGAAAAGCTCAAGTATGTAAATGTAATTACATACTTGAGTTTCAAAAATATTACAACCAATAGTCACGTTAGAACGTCGCTTCTTCCACTTAAGCAATAAGTTTGTATTTACATATGCATATTATACTATATTATACGCAAATTATAACAATGAACCTAAAATTTACATAAAATTACTCACCCAAATCACATTCTCTTATACTTTCATTTCTACGGACGGATGTATTACACTGAGCGCTCTGACTACCGGTTGGTGTTTCTCTTTTTGGCTTTTTCTTTCGCGTACTCGTGTCACTAAAATGAGATTGCATGGTTAATTTCTTACATATAAAAATAAAGATATATCCAACGGTTACTACAATGAACGAATTGCCCGATTCGATGTTTGTTTAGTAAATCAAAAATACCCATAGTGCGCCGGCGCTGGCCTACCACGATACAAAAGTCAGACTAAATTAAACTGAACTGTGTGGCGTTACAATATTAGTGTCTTAGCGTACCTTCCCAATTTGCCACTATAACCAGGAGCACGTCAACTCTATTTTAAAGATATTGCCTCATTCACTGACCAACGTTTAATGTAGGTACAAGTATAATTATGACTTTTAGCAGGTTTTGGTAGTTGCATCATAATGCGTTGATGCATAATGTGTTGATTTATTCAATTATTGATGAGGATGTCTATTCATGCAATAAGAGGTACCTAGGTATATAGTTTTGGTGCTGCTAAATGCAAGGGTGCTATTGCTTGCGTTCTATGTTGTGTCCCAGGTTATTACTGACTTTACATTTTGTCGGTTGATAGTTAGTATTAGTTGTACGGTGAGGGAAAACATCGTGAAGAAACCTGCACCTGAATGTGTAACTATGATCCAATCTATTCAGGTTCCCTTGTTAATACGGAGGTTAGATGGCAGTTGGTCAAGACGGACCCTGGGTCCTCGTGCGGGACACAACAGGGACATTACCGCCAAGATGACCATTTGACCAGACCATGGAAGATAATTATAATTACCTATGTAGTGTCGTAAATGCATCAGGTGGTACATATGCGTATGTTGTAGGTACATAGGTGGTACATATGCGTAAAAAAGTGAATGTAGTGTCGTTATTAATATAATAGTACTTACTTTTGTCTTTTTACTTTAGTTATTTGAGCTTCACCATTCAAGTCATTAGCAGATGTTCTACTTACTTCTGCAAACTTTTCTGTGTTATTACTTGAAATTTGGTTAGAGTTACCATCTATATCAATAACGTCAGATTGCTGTTCAATACTCCCTGTCCATGCTTTTTCCTGTTCTCGCATTTCATCTAATTTGGGAATAATTTTCCTTAACTCTGTACTCAGTTGTTTGATTGTTCTTTCAACATTATTCGTCATTAAGACAGTATCATATTCATTTTCATTTATGTTAATTTCATCTTTACCATCTGATAAAAATGCATCTGTCATCATAGCATCGCTATTGTTTTCTATCAATAAAAATGTAGGCCTACTTAAATTCATTTCTGTTTTTGCATTTGCTTCATTTTCTTTATTTACATCATTACTCTCTTTATCTAATAACTTATCGGCATTATTAACTGCTGTTGTGTTATTTTCTGCTTGTTCGGTTACGTCATGTGTTTCAACTAACTTCTTGATAACGTGGTTTACGACATCACTAATGTTGTTGATAGTATTTTCTATTGGCTTTGAAAACGTGTCTTTTATATCCTTTCTTAATTCTTCTAGATCATCTTGAATATTGATGTTATAATTTAATAGCAACTTTATTTCATCCTCTATTTCCTTATTAAAATCGCCTATTATATCTTTAGTATGAAAGTTATTCTCTAAATCAGCGTCAAGACAAATATCAAGATCAGTTGAACTATTATTATTATTATTTTTTGATACGGTCTTTAAAAGATCCGGAATGTTATTTTGATTATGACTATCTAATAATTTTGCTCGAGCAAATAAATTGCTTTCCAAATTAAACAATGTCTCTCCTGAGACTACATCAGTATTATTGTTATTATTATTATTTATATATTTGTATTCTATTGGTGTCTCACTCAATTTAGGCTCGGGTTCATAAGAAGTTTCAGTGATATCAATATCAACATCGTCATCAGTCATCTCATTTTCGGAATGATAAAAGTTTTCTATATTTGAAGAGTAGTCCTGAAATAAAACACAGTTTAAGTTAGAAAAACTGCATTTATCCAATTAAAATGTTAGTAATTTGATCTGGCAGTAAATATAGGTGTGTCACTTGAGAGGCTTCAAGGTATCCTAATGAAACTTAAGTAAGTAGATAAGTCTCTTCCAAGGATTCTGAACACACCGAAGGGGAGTTATTTTTAATGTGTAGTGTAGTTTAAATTATTTCATAGAGTTATCTCAATATACAATATCTCCATTTTCCAACTGTACGACCTGAGTGGTTCAATGGTCTGCCACGCAAGAGGGTCCGGGTTCGATTCCCGGCCGGGCAGAAATTGAAATGATGAATTTTAATTTCTGTTACGGGTCTGGGTGTTCTATGTATAATAAGTATGTATTTAAAAGTATTTAAGTAGTTTATCAGTTATCTAGCACCCATTGCACAAGCTTTACTTAGTTTGGGGCTAGATGGCGCTGTGTGAATTTGTCCACGAATATTTATTTATTATTTATTAACTCGCCTCGCGAATAAAATGGTGGGGACAAGGAGAAGTGGGAATGCGGACCTTCACGCGCCGTGCGTGCGGACACAACCGGTATTGACGCCAGAATGATGGTGATGATGATCAATCGACTATTTGTTAGTACCTTACGGGAGCGATTTGCCACCCTGAACCATGTCGTTGGGCAATGCTTGTGACAGCTAACCTGCAACGTGTGAGCCAGGTGCTGGAATCCAGGGTAGTTCGGGTTCACTATGCCGCGAGGCAGCCGCGGGCGTCCTCGGTCGGACATCTCATCGGTGTCGGATAGCTCGAAGACGCGCTCCTCGTCGATGGGGGTGCTGCTCGCCGATACATTAGTCCCGGCTGGAAATGTTATTGGTGTAGGTTAACTCAACCAGGACACGCTTACCATTTTGAGGTTGAAGTTCATCACGTCGTAAAGCAACAAGGTCTATTTTCCCTTGTAATTATACTTTGATAGTTATCTACTACTACCTACATAAGTGTGTACCAACTACCCGCTTCGTCTACCCCGAAAGCGGAAAGGGGCCGCCGAGATTAGATCGAACAATTCTTTCGCTGATGTTCATTAACGCCATGTTCAGCTTTGCGTTTATCAGCTCTAGATCACGAATGAGCCTCAAAGCAGGCTTCTTCTCTGAATCCATAGCCAGTTGATATTTAATCAATCCAATCAATCAATTATTTTAATCAATCCCAAAGGTGGTAGCAATACCTAAAGTCGAAGCTAGGTGTAATGGGCTCCGTTTGGAGGAAAATAAACACGTCTATGACGGTTTTTAATTAAATAATCGGACAAAAGTTTAGGTACTAAGACTTTCGTGGTTATTCACTACACTTTAACTACACATATTATCGGGTTTGTTACCACGGTTAGTATTGTTTTTACCTCGATATTTCGACGCAGTTGCCACTAACCGTGGTAACAAACCCGATAATATGTGTAGTGAAAGTGGACAAAAGTTTGTTATACTTAAACCAGTAGGTGTATGACATACACGTTACATCTTTTGTCAGTAGTGCTAGGGAAACCACATTTTTTTAATGGCTACAACAACCGAACAAAATAAAATCAGTCCAATAGTCGAGAACACAGACCTACTTCTATTTCGTATTCGGTGGGTCCGTAGCGTCATACTAAATCAAAATAACGAAATAATCTTATAATGAGAAAGTTTTCAAAAAAAAATTAGTTAATTTAAACAAAACGGTGAATGTTTTTATAAATCAAGAAACAAAACAGTTATGAGTCTCAAAAGTTGCGATTGCTAGAATAATTTCGTTAGGAGCGCAAATTCGTGGGTGACGTCACAACTGCCGCATCCCGGCCGCCACTATGCCGGTACCCATATACTCGTACTCTTTGTGACTGTATTTTTTGAAATGCAATATTTACACACTTGAACACTTTACCGAGTATATGTTACTATGACCGCAACAACAACAAATAATAATAATAATAAACTTAAAAATAAGGGGGTCTGTAAAATACATGAAACCTGATTTTAGGCGTTTTCAGAGGTATTTAGGTTTTTGTCTATCGTATAAATGGTTCAACTTACAACCCTCAAACTTTAAACCAATGGTATTAGGAAAAGGCACACCTAACCAGTGGCGAACTCGTTGCACTACTCAAGTTCGACTAGCCTCAAAGTACGAAACGGTCACCCATCCAGTTCCCGGACATTGCGAGCATTGCTTAACTTTAGTTGTCGGTCTCACAAGCATGCTGCGACTAGATGCTCTCCCAAAGTTTGGTGCTTGTAAGTTTTACCATATATGCGATAGAGAGAAACTAAATAGCTCTGAAAACGCCTTAAAATATGTTTTTTTTACTGGCTTGTTAGTTTTGATCCATATTTTAACACAATGTCATTAAATATGCCAGTATTCACAATAGGAAACTTCCTCAAGAAAATATGAAAATAAACGGCGTAAGAAAATATTATTTAAGTTACATAGACCATACATTATGGAAATAAGCAAAATACATTGTTACGGCCTCGAATTCAATTACATAAACTCCAGAACATTAACTGGCTGGAATATGCATTAAGTCGGGTAACTCAACATTTCCAAAATAAACACTGGTACAGAGCTAAGTTGATAAAGGCTTCATAACAAACGAATTTCACTGAGTGGCACGTACCCAAAAAGGTTTCACGAGGAGCGAAGATGGTTTCCGTGGCTGCCTCCAGATTGGTCGTTTGCGTGTTATTGCGTGATTTAAAAAAGTTTATGTTATTTTGTGTATTGAGCCGGTACTGTACGTTGCATACCTCCTCTAAGCTAACATCGACACCGTATTTTTTGTAGCTACCAATTGTGCCTGAGTCACTTTCTAATGTGTCCGCACTTTCGCTCGAGTGGTAAATATTGTAATTGGTGTTGTAATGCAAGTTATCTGTCGCGTCAATACTGTACACGTTGTCAAGTTTGCTATTGTTGAGCGATAGCCAACTTTTATTGTTCAAGTTTCTATGGGATGATACTTCTCGCACCGCGGCCACGTTACCGTTGTCGCTCGCTTGCTTCACACGCATCTTTATCTGGAAAGAAATAAAAATCTTATTGTAAATAATCATAAACTACAATCATTACTCAACACGAAGACTTAGGGCGGCTTGCACTAAATTCCTAAACGATTTTAAGCTCATATTTAAACAAAAACCTCTATAAAAATACACGTGTCGTCACACGTCATTCTTAAACGTGTTTGATAATTTGGTGCAAGCCAGGCTTAGCTTAGGTGTTTTTAAGAGGCATGGTCAGGAACGAAGTCATTCGACAGACATCGCTCCACGAATTCCAAAACTGAAATGACATTGGTATGGCACCATCGATATCACCGTTTGAGAACCTAGACGTGTTCTCGAGTAGAGACTGACCACGACCTAGTCGTCGTGGTACGTGACTAGTGGCGTGCCTTGGGAGTATGGGGGACAATGCACTGCAATCGGCTGAGATTATTACATAACATAAATCTCTACAGCGGTACCGGGAATGACTAAGCTATTTTGATATTTCATAAGGCGAAATGAAAAACGTAGGTACTAAAGAGGTTGATTCAGTATCCTTGACTATATTTTAATTTCTAGACACGATTGACTTAAAAATAATCCAACAACCCAATCATTGTATGCTGAAGTAAGTCCTTGACTCGTCTTCGAGCCTCGGCCCGGGCCCCTGTGGTGTAAGATAAGACGGGCATGACGTTACTGGAAAGCCTATTATTAAAAAGTTTGTAAATAAATTGTCACTACCTAGACTAAATAAAGTTCTGAAAGATAACGTTGATTATAAAGTGGGAAAGTTGTTCAATAAAAGTGACTTGTGAATGGGGGCGGCGGTCACGGAGACGACTTTGGGAACGCTCCCGCTAATCACCGGCGGAGTCACCCTGCGATAGAGACTGAGTGATTACCGACCGGCCTAAGAAACTGTCACCCCTCTTCACTCGACCGATTTTAACCTGTCAACACCATTTTTTTACATTCTCTCCCGTGATTGAGTGCGTCTCCCTATTGCCGTATCCAGAATAGTATAAAAAGGAAGGGTCTCCATATTACGGCGGTATTTGCAAAATCGAATTCGTGAAAATGCCGTTTACGTTTTACGAAGACTGGCGTTAAATTTGTAAATAAGTCCCTACATTTAACTCATTTGAGCGTATAGTATTGGACCCAAACCTTTTGTGGGAGAAAAGGTTGGGTGTCCCAAGGGATTATCGACTTTCGCATAGGGACTTAACTTCTCGTAAAGCAGGTAAACAATTTTCTAGAAACTATACGACATATACTGAAACTATTTGATACTTATGTAGAGAAACGTTCGTTGGCTACAGTAACTGCTAACCATGAGCGAGTCGTAAATATTGTAGCAAAATCGCTACAATGTATACTCCTTGTTTTTAATTTTTTGCTTCCACGTAGTTTTTATCGTACAAAGTCCGTTTTCTTCTTCCAAGGTTCTTTTCTAGACTCTATTTTCAAATTTGGCGTGAGCTAAGCAGAGAAAATTCTGGGCTGAACCTCATGGTGGAAATTTATTCCCATGTGACTTTTCACATTGTATTTATAATTTTTTCTAATTCATCAATGCGGAAGGACTTCTAATTGTCTTATGTAATACTTTCGTTTCTGTAAGAGGTAAGTTAGCGTTAATACGCTCCCGTAAATTTATTTGCGTTCGCGTCCTTATGATTCTTTAGCTCATTTCTGAGTTTTACTTATCGGCATGATATTCGGAACCCTAAAACCTGTTCTTTAAAAAGTATACTGTGTAATATGTCAATAGAAACTTGACAGTTTCTACGCACATTAACCAGGATTTTGGTTTATAAGTAGATCAATACATACTAAAGACATGTAATATTATTCTTTTTTTTATGCATATACAATATGTTTGTTACCGCAATGAAAGAAAAAATATATGAAATTATCATAAGAGTGATGAAGAAACCATGAACTATCATGAATTGATGCGAAGAAAAAATAATCGTCTCTATTCATTAATAAAGTAACTTTCGTTATGAAATAAAGAGTGACACCGATAATTTACGAGTTGTTAAGAGGTTCGCTATCCGCAAACTTTAGGAGTCAAGGCGAAAAGTTACACATCAAGCTATTCCAGTGGGTCGATATTAAATCTTCTAACTTATAATGACAAGAAAACTTCCGAAAGGCCGAACTTTGGAGTTGGCCGACGAAACATACGTGAGCAGAGTAGTAATATCGGTAGTATTCAGTTACACTCATAATACACAGATATAAACTTGACCAAATTGTAAGAAGTCCGTTGCGTGCTCCAGCAGTTAGGCATTGCGTGAGAAAAATAGACCCCCTCAGTGATGTTGATAGCGTATACAACTAATTACTTAATCTATGTATAATAAGTATGTATTTAAAATAATATATAAAAAGTATATCAGTCAGCTAGCACCCATAGCACAAGCTTTACTTAGTTTGGGGCTAGATGGCGCTGTGTGAATTTGTCCACGTTTATTATTATTGCTTTAATGCTTTGCGGAAAATTATTATGCTATACAGTGACAAACAATCAGACAGCCCACCTGATGGTAAGTGGTAACTGTCGCCTATAACATATACAATTCATACATATAGGTTGCATGTAACAAAAATGCAGAACCGCAGGTGCGTTGTCACTGTTAGGACTAAGATGAAATGCTCATGTCTGTAATTTCGCTGGCTATCTTATCCTTCAAACCGAAACACAATACGCATTGTTGCTTGGTACCAGAAATAGATAAGGCGGTGGTACTCACCCAGGCGGACTTCTCAGAGTTGACAGAATCCTACCACCTGATGCTTTAATTATTTTTTATGACATACGATAGGCAAACAGGCAAGCGGGCCACCTGACGGGAAGTAGTCACCACTGCCTATAGACATTAGCAACACCAAGAGCGCCAACGCCAATATTATTGTATATAGGACATTAATGAATATTCGCACACAGTGTAACTGTAAATGAATAAATAAATGATGATGATGATGATGAATGCGTTGCCCACCTCTATAACACGTTGCTCTGGCAGCAAAAAGGCAAAAGCCACTCCACTGCCAAAGACACGGTTCCCCAAATCCCCATCCCATGGAGCACTGGAAACCTTACTCACCGGCAGAAACACAATACTATTTAAAAGAGTATTATTTAGCTGCGATATTTTCTGTAAGGTACTTCCCCAGTCGGGCGGCTCCAATTCGAACGAGATACCTCTCTTAAAATTAAGCTTTAATAGAAGCTTTAATAGTAAGCTGTGTCTTGGATGAACTTGTTGTATTTCCAAATTATCACTGTGTTGTTAACTTCCAACTTTCCTATCGTTATCCCATTTAACGATAAAAGATTATAATTGGGATCCAATATCAAAAAAATATTTGGTTTTTTACCGTCCCGCGCCCGCGGACCGTGTCAGGCTTGCGCCCGTACCTGTTGTTTCTGCACCGCTCTCTGTGTATCAAGGTTCCCAACTCAAATAAGTACTATTCTACAAAATCTTTCCGGATATTGCGACCTCTTCATCGCATTATCCAAATATTGGGGCCTATTCTCGCGCTGCGACATCCCGAATTCGAAATTTGTTCTAGACAAAAATATACATTAAAAAAGTAATTGAAAACGATCTTCAACAATAAAGGATTGGCATATTCGCTGGGAATGTTCTATATTTGCAATGGAGAGTTCAGTGAGAAAGTGTGAGAATAGGCCCCCTGTCCTTCCGTCCTCTAGATATGAACTAATAGTCGGCAATTTGTTAATAGTTAATACCGGCACCATTTTCGATCCATTGGATCCAATTTATATTCCTTTATTACAGTTTTATTGAAAGTTATGATAGACTTCGATTGTACTTCATAGTCATAGTGATTAGTGTTACAATATTTTCTTTAGTTAGCATGGTGTTTTTTATTTTACCCTATTTGAATTAAACAAATTTGAACAGAAGTGTTTAAATAAAACACGCAATAACGGATAAACTGAAGTTCAATGATAAACAAAGACGAAGACGTAAAAAAGGGTGTAATTTAAAAAATAAACGATTTTCACAAAAATCGTAATAAAATTTGATAGAAGACCGACAAGCCGGCTACTCTACGACGGTGACCTAGAAGGCGGGACTCGACAAGCGAATCATCACCAGCCAGTCTTTTGGATAGAGTCAAGAGCTGATACTTTTTTTTTCTTTTTTACTCAGCAGACAAACAGGCAAGCGGGCTACCTGATGGAAAGTGGTCACCGCCGCCTATGGACATCAGCAACACCAGAGGAGTCACCAATGCGTTGCCCGCCTCTAAAGATACCTCTTGAACGATCCCATGTCATAGTCCAAAGGAAACACTGTGGCTGGGAGCTCATTCCACATCCGAATCGTACGAGCATGATCCCATCCCACAGATGACCACAGTACGCTATACATGACCTGACTTGTGCTTGGTATAAATTGAGAAGCTGTCCAGATGTGCAGTACTTCCTCACCTTGGCAAGGATTCCAAGTTTTTTAGCAGAGAACTGGGCTCTTGACTCAACATATGGTCCAAAGTTTAGATCTGATGATAGGGTAACACCAAGCAGCTCCAACTTATCGGCCAAAGGCAACGACTCACCTCGTAAAATAAATTCTGAACCGTGTTTCTAACAACAAAGAAAGAAAGAACTCAATGTAAATAACGTTTGCGTCGTTCTTTGAATTGGCAGTTAATTTTGCAATAGTACTTACATTGGAAGATAAAGAGGACAATTGTGACCAATGAATACATAAGTATTAGCAATTGTTTTTCAGTTGTCTTCTCTTTTTGTACATGCCTAACGCATTCCGCTTTCATGTCGCCGACGATGTCGAATATGTGTAGAGATAAATGAGTCGGACAGCCCCAACCTTGTACAGTGTGGTGTAATTTTCATTTCTTTGCTAAATTCAAAGGAGTATCTAAACTCCTACAAAACTTGAATATTAAAGGTGGATTGAAAAGACCATGGATGAGATCCTAAAATTGTAAAAATAATAATTAAATATTTCGCCCATTCGTTACTTTCAAAGAGACAGTAGGTACTTGCACAAAAAATAGAAGATACTAAACGTAATAAAGGTACGTTCGAATACGATTTTCTAAAAACAATCTTATCCGTGTACTGTGCCAATGAAGCCGCAATAACAATACACCTATGACACTAACACTAAAAACAAAACTCCATTCAAACGAGCCCTCGACTGATATTTGCAAACAACCTATGTTGGTAATATCCAGATAGAGCCCTTGGGGTTGTGTTATAATCATTGAATTTTATGTCTTGAATCCATACAGGGTAATATTGCGGATCAGGGCGGATATTGTGAGCGTCCTTCCGGCGTGGCGTGCGCGGGGCGCGGCGGGCGCGCTGCCGTGCCGGCGCGGCGGCCTCGATCCGATTATACGCACCCCCCTAATAGCCTACCGACGTCACCCGTTCCTCTCAAGATAACATTATTTAAAAATAACACGATATGATGAACCAATAACGAAAACTAACAGCCAACGCCACTTTAGAAGCAACGATGAGGGATTCCTATAATCCCACAAATGTAACAAATAAATGCGAAAGGAGATGCCAGGGAGAGGCCAAGCTCTGGGGGAGGCCAAGCTCAGCGTGGGCGTCTATCGGCTAATATGATATGATGAAATGCGAAAGTTATCTCTTCACGTTTAAACTGCCGGACTATTTGTCCTAGGTATGTATAGTCGTCAACAACGGCTAGGTAGGTCCAGTTTCGAGAAAGAGGTCAATCGACGAATCCAACTCGGTTGGGCAGCGTTCGGGAAGCTACGCCACATATTTTCGTCCCAATTACCGCAGTGTCTCAAGACGAAGGTCTTTGACCAATGTGTGTTGCCAGTGATGACTTACGGATCTGAAACGTGGCCACTCACTATGGGCCTTATAAGAAAGCTCACTGTTACCCAAAGGGCAATGGAAAGAGCTATGCTCGGAGTTTCTTTGCGCGATCGAGTCAGAAATGAGGAGATCCGCAAGCGAACCAAGGTCACCGACATAGCTCTAAGGATTGCCAGACTGAAGTGGCAGTAGGCAGGGCACATAGCTCGAAGAACAGATGGCCGATGGGGCAGTAAAGTTCTCGAGTGGCGACCACGTACCGGTAGACGCAGCGTGGGTAGGCCTCCTACAAGGTGGACCGACGACCTGGTAAGACCTGGATGCGGAAAGCACAGGACCGGTCTTTGTGGAGATCTCTGGGGGAAGCCTATGCCCAGCAGTGGGCGTCTTCTGGCTGATATGATGATGATGATGTTTAAACTGATGAACGAATTTGGATGAAATTCGGACCCTAGATTAGGTCTGCAATAAGGCATACGCTACTTTTATGTCCCCCCACGCGCGCGATATAGCGTGTACCTTCATCGGGCGCAGCCGCAGGTGGAAACCTAGCTTCCAATAGGTAGACAGATACTTCAGAGTCACTTCTTGGTCACGGTCCTCGCATCCAACTAAATTGCGATGATAATTGGATAAATCTCATAAATGTCGCAATTCTATCAAACTTCTCCGATTTATGAGCCGAATCGTTCTGTTACATTCGGGTTGAATCGAAAAGTTTTAACGTTATCTTGGAGAACGAATTTCGCAGATAAGTGAGGAATTCAATTAATTTTAACTCGAGCACAGGGCGAGCTAACAACTCCCGAAATTCCACGAAATGAGAGGTATAAACATAGGCTGATTTTGCACTTGAATCTGTTATCTCTGAGTTAATTTACATAGGTATCCGGTAATAAGGAACATCATTTTTAGGAAGGAAATGGTTTGTAAAGTTAAGGTTTTTAATGATAGAGAGAATACACTAATAAATACTGCTGTATGACATATGATACAGTGTATGACATCGTTATACAAAAAGTACAGAAGTGCCTAATAGCATTAGGTGACACTTACCATTTTTAATAGCAATTTTCCGAAAAAATGGATCGGGCCTGAGTAATTAAAAGTTATTGGAAAAACCTGCCAATGGACTACAGCAAAGCTCACTCACTCCCACCATAGCAACTCCTGTTTAGCCAGAATCTACTACTACAGCAATAATATATTCAACAAACTTAAATCAAAATAAAAAAATTGTTTTCATTTATTATATACCTAGATAGTAGCCGGATTAGAGCAAATCTAATCCGACTTAGCTCTAGCTAGATACTTATTAGTCTCGACCGCTGGAAGGAACTGGCTGCTCGCCAACAAATTGATTTTTTGCACCACCCGGTGCTAATCCCGGAAACAAGAAACGCTCTCCCACTTCCTTTTTCTAATGAAACGATTAGTCTTCTTTATTTGAATTTAGTAGGGGCCCTAATGACAGTTTTTGCCTCTGAAATAAAAGGAAAGGGCCCTTTATCCGTAATAATATCGTTAAAACGCCTAAATAAAGCAATTGAGTTTATAATTGTTCATTTCTGAACCCCGACAATCTTTGTTCAGCAGCCAGCGTAGGTAAGTGTTTGCACAGAGTTGAGCGGAAATTATTATTCTCAAGTTAAATATTGTCATCCCCGACCAAGTTCGTGGGTAGATTGAAAATTACAACCTTTTCTTTGTATGGCATTTTCGCGGAATAGGAATGACCAAGATAAAATCTAACTTTTAACTTTACATTTCAAGGTCAGAGGAATACCATAAACCCATCTTTTCTATAGCTAAGGTCAATGCTCTCTATTAAAATATTTTTTTGCCTGAGCCCTGTAGCCTACCTATCTACATTTAACTAAAAGCAGCAGTAGAAAACGAGTTTGCTGGCGTGACCTCGCACAAAAGGTCCATTAACGGCGAGTAAAGTTGTTTTATTGATAAAACTGGCAACTTGTTTTCATTATGCGTCCCTTTGCGCGGCTCCGGTACGGAAGGCGAACATTTAAGGCGTAAGTAAACGCCACGATCGCCGGTAATGGGACGAGATATACGCATCTCCAACAAATGTAAAGTGTAGTAGCTGCCGACCGATAGTTGGGCTCTATCGATTCCCACGCTTGTTCCGATCCTCGACTTGCCTTTGCCCTCCGCGTTCGTATTAAATATTTATATTGGAATATTCTTGGGCTACGAGGGTGGACATAGCATGTCCGAAATACCATCATTTCGGAGGTTCATTCCGATAGTAGGAATATTTAGATAAAAGGTATATACTCTTACTTAACATAGCTGCAGCGATAGTGTGTTGGGTTGGGTCTTATAGTGTCTTGTTAACTAAGAACTGCAATATATTGTAACAATGAAATCATCATATTATCATGTTCCGATAGATAATCACAATTGCTTCTACCAGGGTTCGCTTGCTGCTCTGTTTGCTCCATTTCGCCCAGTCTTGTAGTAAACAAATATACACATATAGCGAAGTAATAAAGTGCATAGTAACACAAATGGGTGTCCTTGCTCTATTAAGTAAGAGATAAAATGCTAATGGCGTCGTTTTGGGTACCATATAGTGACCGTCATCAATCGCCGAGCGACGAGGGCACTCTCATATATAAGTTTATCTTAATCGTGTTACAGTTGCGGATCACCATATTTTGCACCTTGACATTTTCAATTTCAGGTACGTAAATAGGTCCTTTAGGGGAAGAAATATCCATTGAAACTTCGAGCACTACGTACGTTAGGTCGTGGAAATGTCCCAGTTTTTCATTTGAAACAGGTCCCTTGAGAAAGCCTTCTCGAAAGGTGGTATGAAAAATTCCTAACCTTATAAAGTAAATACAGCGTAAGAACGCACAAAATTTTGTACTCCTTTATATATTTTACTTATATTAAGGTACCCACTTCACTTAGGCTTGAAATTAAGTCGTAACTTAAATTATTGGGCCCGCATCTTACTTCATATTAGGAGAAAATTGTAATGTTCACAGTTTTCTTATTTTATATAAAATAATAATAAAGAATGGTTCTTTCGGATACAAAAACAGTCTGTGGTGATGAAAAACCAAAGAAACAAGAGATACATACAACAGGAACGTTGGAAGTCTGCCAAGTCTACTCTAGAAAATCAGTCACACAAGTAAAACATCTGAAATTTGGTTCAATAAAATAGGCCTTAGTAACCTTGCTGTTTCTGCTTATACTGCTTTAACATAAAATTATGTTTCTTGACTTACTAGGTATGACCACAGGGTCGTATTGATCAAAAATATGTATTGCGTTGTAATAATATTATGATAGGTAAGTATCCAAAGAAGAAGAAGAAGAATTTTATTGTGATATCATATTTTCATCGATAAAATGTTGTGTCTTGTTTGTAGGATGGCCGTCAATATTAAGATTTCTGTAACTATATAGGTAAGAACATTAAACGTAAGCTTACTTGTATACTGAATATTTTCCATACCCTCAATGCACATAACGTACTGTGGCAATACGTAGACAGGCATTAGTTGCCATGCTACAAAGAGAAACTTCAGAAGGCTACGCCGCCGCTACGAGCGTAGCATCTGCCGGCAGATGAATCGCACAGGGAAAGCTTTATGTGCCTGCTACGGCGTAGCGGGTGGCCATAATACAACACGTTTTGTTATATTAATGTTAAGCTACATGTACCTGCAGCATAAGCTAGCATGATGTATGTTATGTACGTTAAAATAAAATAAAGAAGCATCTTGGCGTTAACGCGCAAGAAGGCACGGTGCTTGACCATGATCCAGGATTTGGCAGATCAGGTAATTAAAGTGGAGTGACTGCCATCTGACCTCCGTGACATAGTTAATAGGTTCATGGTTACACATTCAGTCGCCTATGTACGTTATCTAACATAAATATCTTTGGATAGGTAGTATAGTAGTATAGCCGCGTGGTGACCGGCAGAGTAGAATAGCACCAACCCCTTACGCTCATGGGTATCGTACAAGGCGACTAATGTTTTCGAGGCAAAAGATCAAGGGTCTCCGTAGTCTGGATAATGGGCAGCAGCATCTTCCATTGTTATATTTAAACACTGCGATCTACAACCCGCCTGCCAAGCGTGGAGATTATGGCAATCACCTCCCCTTTCGTGGGAGAGGCCCAAAGTCCTGCAGTGAACTGTTACGGGCTGTGATGATGAGGTAGTATCTATACTAGAACAGAGCCTGAATTAATTGCGCTGAAGATTGTCATCAAATCTGGTTTTATAGCGTTCCCACCCTACATCGACGTCATTGTCTAGACTGTAGACTGCTAGTCAAAAGTCTTTAGGCAAAATTCGACTAGTTTACATTCATATCAGCGGCTCTAGGCGTGCCCTTGTAAATTACGTTTCAATAGAAAATGACAAAACTAGAGCTGGACAACATTAAGTATTTTCCATAGAAATCTAATTACATTGACTTACCTATTTATTTAAAATATAGATAAGTTATTTTTTGTAGATTTCACTTAGTGTTTTCTATCGAAACTTACTTAAATGGTCTTTAAATTACTTATTTCGGATTCGGAGTCGTATATCTCAAATAGCGAGCTTTCTTATCCAACGCCGCGTAATCGTGGCGAGTGCGTGGGCGTCACTCGCGGCATGGCGTGACCCGGCGCGCCCTCGTCGCGAGCCGCGCTAATAGCCGCCTAAATGATGGATCGCCCGCGCTCAGGGCCCCACCACTTGCGAGCAAACACCAACAACAACTATGTAACCAATAACTCGACCACTAACAAATTAAACCCGACCGCGATTGATGAATCGAATCGGCCATCGGGGCCGGCTTCGATTCGCGAACTGTCTAACTCGCTACTTCTGAATGTGAAATGGATACCTACTGTGTTACAGGTATGTATTAACTGAGTACTTAAATGTACTTGTGGAGTTTCTGTTCATATTTTTGTTACTGTTTTTCCTCAATGTTAAGGCTGATGGTGTTAATGGTGAGACAGAAAATAGAATTATGCTCATTATGACTTGAAACCAACACTCCAGCGAAATAAAAAATGGAACGAATTTTTATACAGTAAGGAAAAATGAAGCAGAGGCAAATTCGCTAATAAAGATTGATGTGAACCCTTTCCGAAATAGCTTGTGCCCTTATCTCATAAATAAAACAGTGTGGCGTTATGTAAATATATAAACAAGATATAAATCTAAGTTTAGATAAAGAGAACCAAGAAATAAATAAATACAATACAAAAACGTCTAAAAACGTGAAAGTACTGTGCAGGCATTCTGCTTTTAATGAAAAGGCTACGTGCCGAGAGCGATTTGGAGAATCAATTACTGCTAATCGCCCCCTGTGCCAATTCACGTACAATTTCAATGAGGACAGAAAAACTGATACACTCTTTTCAATACAGGATGTTACATAATATTGGTATGAATCCGTGAACTGGACGGAGTGCTAAACGTATTAAAACGATAGGTACAATTTTTTCTGTCGTACGTGAAATGGTTGTACCTATCGTTTTAATATTTTTAGCACTCCAGCCAGTTCACGGCTTCATACATATATTTATGTACCTCCTCCTCGCATTCGCTTTCGAATGTTCAGATAATTTAATTAAAACAAGCAAAACGCAGATAATTGTATGCTCTCCCGAAGTTTTAGCGGATTCTAGCCCCATGTAATTAAACTTTGCTACTGTAGCTTCGTGCTACGCTAGTTAACTTAATTAAGTTAACTAGCGTAACTAGGTAAGTTGATTCTTTTGTTGTCGTTGTACCCAGCAGGAGTGTTTCTCGAGCGCGCTCCATATAAACGAAAGTTTGATCATATTTTCAATATAACACAATATTCAGTGATTCACAAACCAATATATATGTCTGTGGTTTGTCAGATTTCGTTAAAATATATAGTAGAAAAGTGCAACCTTTTTTAACATGAGTTTTAAAGACTCCAAAATTTCATTAGCTTTGATTGGTTAATATCACTTAATATTGAATATATGTTTGTATGGACCGCGCTAGGGGGACACCTCTCTTAAAAATAAAACAAACACCCAATTAGTGGCAGTTTTGTATAAGCAATATAAGAAGAATTCCTTTAAAATGACATAAAATATGTTAATATTCTCTATATGCGTTTCCCACCTCCCAACCCAAGGGGTTGAAAAGGATTTTAATAAGTAAATGGATAACAGTGATTTAAGAGGAGTTTTATCTATTAAGTTTATATATTATGTGGGGGCAGGTCGTTTTAGATATATACGTGCATAAAATAGGTTTTTATGAGACGGCTACAGCTCTAATATTTCAATGAAAACTATACTCATAGTATGGTTGCCTGTGGACATTCTAATTACTAAAAAGATTACCGTTTGGCATTATGATACTTAAAGTTCCCCCTTTTTCACATACTAAAACCAGAGTATTAAATATCGTAACCCGCCATAAGGCCGTAACGTGATAGTCAAAATTCTCCAACGCTTTGCCTGCTAGCATGTTCCCCGAACAGTACAACCTGGATTATTTAAAGGCCAGAGTGAAAAGGCTGTTTCTAGGCAGACATGATCCACCTTCAGCCGGATCGTCGCTTCCGCGGTGGTCGGATGGTGGATGGCGATCAAATGCCTGACTAGTTTATTATAATGTATTAAATCACTTTTTGTACACTAGTTCCACTTTGTTATAGAAATTTTATTAAATTGCAATCGATTTCGCATTCACTCAATGAATTTTTTGTGTGTTAAATATTTAGTTATTATTGGTAAAAAAAAGTTTACGGTAAAGTTTCACAGACAGGTTTAGTTATTCTATGAGATGGTAAAGTTGTTGTAGATAAGTTAGTATTGCTCGAGGATGACAAAGGAACTAAATTTGACAGACAGCCAACAAGAACCACTCACAACATACTAAAAGCAGACAATACTGGCGCAAACCCTAGTAGGAGACTAGATTTCCCTTTATTCCTAGGGGTCAACTCATACTTTCCACCAAATTTATTATTTATACCCACTTATTAGTTAGATGTAAACTTAGATTAAGGAATTCATGTGCCGATAAAAATGTTACAACAATTCGAATCATTTCAACAAAAATCTTGACGAACTTATTTCTATTACAGTCCCTCATCGGATGTTTCAGAATTTTTGTACCAAGTTATTCTTCAAAGTACGCAAATATCTAATCTCCCAGCCAGCGTGCTCTATGAATTACGCACACGTGTCCTCGAAGATGAAAGCAGATATTAATCTCCCGCAATATGTTTTTGTGGCTCCTTTTGGTCGGTTCTAATTTAACGGCTGTATTTAGGGCCCCAATACAGCCTCATTGTTTGCGTTTGATATGAAACACACAATGGCTCGCCTCTTCTTTGTTCCGCTGTCTCCACCAATAACAGTTTCACGTTTTCCGCTTCGCTTTGCTTTATTTGGTGAATTAGTCTTCCAAACGTTTAATTATGATGATTGTTGCAATGCAAAGTTAAATGAGGAGAGTTTCTAATTTGTAAGTGAGCTACTATTGATTCCCGTTATCCTTACGTGTAAATAATATAAGCTTTTTTGCAACTTTACACATGTGGGACTAGTTTAGTAATTTAGTGGTTGTGTTAGAATATTAGAGGGTGAAAGATTTAAGCCACTGAAACCTACATATAATATTTATCAAAATTTAATTTGGATTTCTCATTATATAAATGCGAAGCAGAAACTAGCCGATGTGTACTATATACCGCCGACTAGTTAGAATAATTGCGTATCGTATACGACGAAATTTGATATATATTCCACTACGTATATTAAACATTTTGATCGTAGTAACATCGTCGTTGCTTGTAATTAGGCACGTCATTTTCTATAGGTTCGTCAAGAAAATTCAAGGTTACGAAGGACACGTTCAATTACATTTTGAAAGGCTGATTCGGAGAATCTTGTAAACAAACTTCTGTGCTCATACATTACAGCGGCGAGGCTTTGCGTGTACTTGAGAACTAAATCACGTACCTACTTGAAGAGTGGAGACTTTCAGAGCTTTCAACCTTATCTTGAATCTCAACTTTTTTCATTTATATTCGTTCTTGTGGTACGTTATTGTAATCGCAGTTCTATAGGGAAGTTTATAATACTCGTAGCACTTATCTACAGAGTTTCCAATGTTAGATCCGTTACTTGGACTGAACAAGATGGGTGTAGAATATACCTAGTAAAGTAATTGTATCAGAAGTGTGTCAGTCAGCAGCTCCTTTCGAAGAAGAGAATGGAACTACAAACATTTTGCAAAATACTACACCCACCCATAAATATTACATACATAACATGACGCTAACCTAAACTTAGGCAAGTAAGTAATAGCAAATAGCAAACAGTATATAGTATTTGATATTAGTTAACTGTTGCTGAATTTCAAATTAACCGGAAAATTTTATTCCTCAAGTAATCCTTAATAAAAATGCTTTTATTAACTATCACTTAATTAGTGTTATTATTAATTTATGTATGTAAGGCTCGGTGGCCGTGCGATCAGGGTATCCGACTGGTAAGCAAAAGAAACCGGGTTCGAATGACTCTTTTCTGAGTTAAGTACATTATTGAATACTAAACGATGCCCTTAAGATGAGGGAAAACGTCGTGATGAAATCTGCATATTCAGGTTACTGAATGTGTAACCATGATCCAATTTGGTCAGGCTTCCCTGGTAGCAGGATCACTGTAATTATCAGATCTGCCAAATCCTGGATTGTGGTCTAGGCGGACTCAGGGCCCTCGTGCACGAGAGCACAACCGGGAAATTAACGCCAAAAAGATTATATTAATTTATGTATGTAAATATTATTTAAAAAATCATTTCATGCTGACATTATTATCGACCTATATTCAACCCACTGCTGAGAATCTAGATTCTCCTCCATCTAGGCTAGCCTCTATCTTATAAATCTAAGAGAAGGGATTAGGCCACTACCCTAGCTTAGTGCCGGGCGCCGGCACATCCTTGTATTTGTTTTAAGATTATATGAGACATATTAGACTCTGTCTAAAAGTAATGCGACTTGGAGGAATAGGAATGAAGACGTCCATTGTATACAACGAGATAGTAGCTAAAAGGGACGTCTTCATAATTCAAATTCATGTTACTTGTTGATTTCAATCAATCTTACAATTTCCCAAGTCGGCTTACTTTTTAGACAGAGTCTACTTCTTTTTTCTTCGGATAAACATGTGACTTAATATCAGATAACCTGAGGAATAATTCAGGGCCAAAGTGAATAGTCTGTTTCTAGACAAGCATGTTTCACCTTCCATCGCAACGTCATTTCCTAATCCCATCAGGTGAGATGGCGAACAAATGCCTAACTAGGTTATTATAAAGAAGGGATTCGAACCGGCAATGTTGTCATAGGAGGAGAAGCTATAGCGTAGTCGCCCGACTACGCTTCATATCACGTTATATATATATATATATATGACGGATCACGGTCAATAGTATGGACTCATGTGGTCAATAGTACGGACTCATGAAGATGAAAACGGAAGTGGGAGTGCGCCCTCTGGTGGGGCGTGCTGACAGAGTCTCGACGGCACGACTCGGGCCGAGTGGCGGCCATTCTTGGCGCGACCGCCGCCGAGGAGTGACGCGTCTTGAAACTGTCTCCACATTTCGTTTGTTTACGTTTGAAGTTCGTTAATAGAAAGTGTTATTTACGTTTAAAAATGAAGTAATTTTAAAATCACCTTTGAAATAAGAAAGTAAATTACCTCAACTGCCTACATTTGTAATACCGCTCTGAATTCTAGTGAAATTATAAGTGATGTGCAAAAATGAAATGGAATAAATACAGTGGAGTAAATGTGAACCTTTTCTTTAATTTATCTGGACGAATACGACCTAATACTGATATCACCACCCTGATGACAATGATCCTGATACACCCCTTTCCTTCACGCGACGACATCAGAAGCGGTGATGACGAACGCAACGCCCAAGAGATGGTATGATGAAAAGCAACAAAGAAAATGCAGATACGCTACGTGGAAGCGTAATAATAAAAGAAAGGTGATTACTCGATCCAGTTGAGTTGCCTACATTAAAATGTAAAATTATTTAACATGTTCAAAGCGCAGCCAAGAGTCCAAACACCCCGAGATATAAGACAAAGACTTCGTCAGAAAGATTGGGGGATTCATAAAGTAAACAGCAGATCTTCGAGAGCACCACTGGGATATCGACAACATTATTAAAAATCTAGTGAAACTTACTATGGACGGCACTTTGGTATGGCTTCTTTGTTTTTGTTAAATTTAATTTAGATTACTCATGTAAAATATTTTCCTTTTAAAATATAAAATTGAGTTGGTTAAATAATTTGCGTAGTTCTAAATTAGCCAGCTAAAGTTTATTCAATGACTTCAAAGTAAACGCTTACATTTAGATTCATTTAGCAGTGTGGTTTGACACCACAAGTAAATTAATTGCTTAGATTTCTGCAGATTAAATAAAATCAAACAATTAAAAACGGTGTATATTAATTTTTTATTTTTGTTTTACTAATACAATTATTTTCTTCTATTGCATAACAATGGTGCACAACGGTTCGCTTCACCTACGAGAACAACATTGGAATGCAACGCTGGACTGGTAGCCTCAACGTGATTGTTTCAACATGGGACGACGATGGTAGACAATCTGCGAGTGTACATGACTGAGAAATGATGTGATATTAACAGTTCCTCTCTATCTGGTGAGTCCTATACATAATTATTATTTAGTAAAAACCTGTGCTGAAGAGGCTCCCTAGCGGATTTTAGGAGTTATTTACTTTGACAATTAAGAAAAGTATTCTGACAGAAACACTATTGATACCCTTAGTAGAGAGAATGGCAGGTTTATTTGTATCTTTAGTGAAACTACAAATAGAAAGAATGTAAACAAAACATAAACAACGTAAGTTACGTCAGTGTTACAATTTGTTGGTAAAAATGTCAAAAACTACTGCTAAGTTTAAAAATGTTAGCTTTTTGCGGGTACCTATGTCAATTAATGTAGGCTGTCTGATAGAAAGTTACTAAGAAAAAAAATCACTCCACAAAAATAGTAAGAATTATGTTAAATCCGTCCCAATGTCAAACAGTGTTTATAGTAAAAAAAGTGTTATTTAATCTAAGATTATTTTACCATCTTGAAACATGGTGCGCTATGAAACAAGAATAAGAAATACTTGGAAAGCATAGTGCTATTATTTTTATAAATTGAGTACGTAAGCATAGTTATGGTGGTGCTGCTGCTGACCGACTTCTTCTTCTTGATCGTTGCCTCACTGCTGAGGATCCTGACATCTTCAGTAAACTGCATGTCTCCATCGGTTTCGATGAATCGTTCGGATATTTGGTCCACCCATCTCTTCGGACTTCGGCCTCTGGGTCTCTTGCCTTCGACTTTTCCCGTCACCATAAGTCATTCCAGATTGCTGATTAAGTAAATATTTGATAATAACAGTGTGGCAGGGATGCCGTAGCAGTGAGTTTGTGGAACAATTAGCTGGTGTACTTTAGGATGTTGTCTTAGAGATAGGATAGGCTTCACATAGGCTTCGAATGTGCAAATTCAATAACGACCCCGCGATCTCCGCGATTTCTATGCGAGCGGGAGGGTGCAAACATGTATCGAGAGAAAAAAAAGAGAAAAATTATTAGCGTGTTTGTTTACATTTAACAGGAGAAATTCAAACGAAATTTTCCATATTTCAGTATAATGTTTGTTATTGTGGTCGTAGTTTCCCAATGTTGTAGAATAGAGAGATAAGATATCCGCGGTAAAAATGGGATCACCGATATACGTTTCTTTTAATACTACAAAAAAAAAGATAGTTTGGTTAGTAACGTAATTTTATATTAGTATCAAGTTATTTAACGAAAAAAAAAAAGTAAACACGAGTAAGTGAACTGATTGACGGTAGATAATTTCGAATTATGTTTTGAGTAACTAAAGATAAACCTGTGACTTAGTTCGACCGAAAACCATGTGTACTAAGTCAATGTGACTTAGTTTGACCTGGATAAAGACTTTGTTAGACGGATCAATCTAAGACGCTAACCCAATACGTGACGACTATCGAGCCGAGGTTTTTATGAGATTTATGTGATCGTTTTGTTTTCTCAAAATTTGTTGCATAATCGGATGAAGGTGATCGTGTTTTATCAGTGATGGTGGGCTAATGGAGCCTATGGGAGAGTTTTATGGTTGCTTACCGGCCTGATGGAGGCTATGGGAGCGTGGCTAATAGCAAGTAGTTGTTTTAAGCTTTGTGAGAAAGTGTTGAACGATAACGATGATGAGAAAGTCCAGATATTTTGGTGATAGTTCAATAGCCGGTTTTATAAATTATTTTTAGCTTCAAGTACTGAAATTTCCTTGATTACTGATATAAAGTAACTATTTTGAGTTCTGTTGTTGTGCCAGTAAGATGAGACAGTGTAAGCAATGGTGAGATTTCATATCCTTCTGCCAGTACAAGTTTTTAAGTACCTGAATTGTTGTTGAGGTCAAACATCCAGATTTATTTGGCTGACTTGGAGTGACCCGGGAGTCATGTGTGTGACTCATTGGGCTAAGAGCCCCGAAAGTCTCGGATGTTGTGGCTGTAGATAGCAAATTTTATTTTGTAATTTTTTTAGAAGGCGGCTTGATATGGGATGCCTTCGTTATTACAAACATTGTTAAATGGTTTCAAAATGGGAGCTTAAACGTAACGTAAAGTCTAGATAGAGTATACTCGTTCGAACAGTTAAAATCGATGACGATGATTATTGCTTGTTTAGTTTTGGTGTGGCAACAAATGGACTATTGTTACCTATAACTGGCGTATCAAATAGACGTGAGAGCTTCTTATTATTAAACTTCTGATTTAGTTTTGATATTGGGCAGTAGAAATAATGTTTATTTTTATTTTATTTTATTTTGTTGTTTTTGTAGAGATGACACCGTAAACAGTTGTTCGGATCTGTGACGATTACTTGTTGTGTAACTCGTAGACCGTTATTGACCGGGTTATGATAGCAGATAGACTGTTACCTATCACTGACTTAGTACAGATTTGGTCGAAGGATTGACCACGAGCTGAGAATCTATAGACAGCTTCTATTTATTTGTCCCGCCTGTGTGGCTCCCGTCTGTGTGGCTCCCGCCTGTGTGGCTCCCGCCTGTGTGGCTCCCGCCTGTGTGGCTCCCGCCTGTGTGGCTCCCGCTTGTGTGGCTCCCGCTTGTGTGGCTCCCGCCTGTGTGGCTCCCGCCTGTGTGGCTCCCGCCTGTGTGGCATCCCGCCTGTTTGGCATTTCGCCTGTGTGGCATAGTCTGTGTGACATTAAGTCTGTGTGGTATTTAGCCTGTGAGGCATTCTACCTGTATGGCATTTCGCCGGTGTGGCATTTTTATGTGTGGCATTTTGCCTCTGTGAAATTTACCCGTGTGTGACATCTTACCTGTATCGTGCTTTGGTAGACGTGACACAGGATATATGATGAATAAACTCATAGTTTGACGATTAGAGTGGCACTGACCAGAGTGACACCCAACCTGTGTGGCACCTAGTCTGTGTGGTATTTCGCTTGTGTGCAGGTCCAGTTGCGTGGCGGCCTGGTTGCGTGGCGGCCTGATGGCGTGGCGGCCCGACTGATGGCGTCCGTCGTGTGGTGGTTCGTCGCCTGTGTGTCATTTCTCCTGTATGGTAACATTACTTATTCTTTTTAAATTAGGATGGCGCTGACGGATGACCAAAAATCATATGGCATTTAATGAAGGAGTGTTTCAATCCCACTCGAAGTAACATTGCGTCTTTTGCTGAGTACTGAAAATTTGATGTAGGTATGTCACATATTTGTAGTGAATCTAAGTACCTACAGTAATGGACGTCGGGGACGATACGCGAGCTCTGTGATTGGGGCTTGTTTCCCACTCAACAAGAGCATCAAGGGGAAAACACTGGTGACGATAATTAAACCTTCTTCATTGGTGGTAATTGTGATACGGTTTATGAACCGTCTGGTGTTATACCTTGTCACGCCTCTCTAATGAACTGAAGTCGTAGCTGAATTTATGTCGGCAACTTATAAAGAATAATTTATGTACAAGATGATGTTGTTATCTCTCAATCTACAGAAGTTTAGTATAATAACTGATAATGGACGTATGTTTTATGTGAAGAATTGGTGGGTTAATGCAGTCGTGATAGATCCAATCACATGATTCATAAGACTTATTTGGGTGATGTGTTGTGGTCAGAAGTGACCGAGCGAATATAGTACTGTGCTATGGTTTTCATGTTTCAGATTACACACGAGGACGTGTGTACAGCAGGACGGCCGTGACGGATCACGGTCAATAGTATGGACTCATGTGGTCAATAGTACGGACTCATGAAGATGAAAACGGAAGTGGGAGTGCGCCCTCTGGTGGGGCGTGCTGACAGAGTCTCGACGGCACGACTCGGGCCGAGTGGCGGCCATTCTTGGCGCGACCGCCGCCGAGGAGTGACGCGTCTTGAAACTGTCTCCACATTTCGTTTGTTTACGTTTGAAGTTCGTTAATAGAAAGTGTTATTTACGTTTAAAAATGAAGTAATTTTAAAATCACCTTTGAAATAAGAAAGTAAATTACCTCAACTGCCTACATTTGTAATACCGCTCTGAATTCTAGTGAAATTATAAGTGATGTGCAAAAATGAAATGGAATAAATACAGTGGAGTAAATGTGAACCTTTTCTTTAATTTATCTGGACGAATACGACCTAATACTGATATCACCACCCTGATGACAATGATCCTGATACACCCCTTTCCTTCACGCGACGACATATATATATATATATATATATATATATATATATATATATATATATATACTTATATTTATGTTATACGGCAGACAAACAGGCAAGCAGAGACCTCTATATACCTCTTGAACGATCCCATGTCATAGTCAAGGAAACACTGTGGCTGGGAGCTCGTTCCACATCCGAATTGTACGAGCTAGAAACGTTCTTTCGAACCTTCGCGTCCAACCAACAGAGGGTCTACGTAGTGAGGATGAGTACCAAGCCCACGGCGGGTGGTGCGATGGCGGAATTGTGCTGTGGGCACCAGATCGAAAAGTTCCTCGGAACACTCCCCATTGTACAGCCGAGTTATATATCATGCTCTATAACGCAGTAACAAGCTAACTTTCACAAGCTACACTTTAAAAGATAAATTTTGGTTTTATGAGGATATTTGTTAAATGTTAAACAACTTCATGCACAACAATTTGAGATGTCACATGGTATTTTAACGCGAAATATAGAAAAAAAATGTAGTAAGCGAATATCATACGTTTAAAAGCGAAAGTAACGTATCTCCCAGTACGTATATTATGTTTTCAAGCCTAAACCGCTGCACAGATTTGGATAAAATTTGGCAAAGAGTTTCATGGCAACATGGGGTAGATTTAACTTTTTAATGAATAGGAAGGGGATGAAAATTTGTACTCATAGGAAACTTATAACTTCTCAAGTTAGTGATATGAAATTGGTCCATCCATGCGAACGGAATCTCGGGTATAATCCAGTATTACTGTACGCACATAAAAGCCATGTGGTGTACATGTACCATTGAAAGGCAGTAAAATGAATGCAATGGAAAAGAAACACCTGTGTTTGCGGAATGCTCGACAAACAACGATGGCAAGCGTACGTCGCGGTCGGTCGGACTACATAATAATAATAATGAAATCGAAACAATAGTTAGTGCCTAGTGAATTGGCAATAGCGGTCATATATCACCCGACCCGTTCTAATTTGTAACTGATTACAGCGATAGCAACAATTTAATTGCGTAGAACTGTTGACTTCCTCTCTCCCGGATCCTATGTTAAGGGCAATTGGTTGCTCCGGGATTTTCTAGGTACGACTTGATCTTCATCACATCATCTTAGGGCTTTGACAGAAATAGTGGTGAGGCTGCGACCCCAGTCAATGTGGGTCTTCGGTTTGTCATCAATGGTTTTCTGGCTTTGGTCCATCACATTGGAACAGTTTTTATATATTTTTCATGAAATAATGCCGGTTATTGACCGAGAGGTCAGGGCACGCTATTGCCAATCCGCACGAACTATAGCCAATATGCATTATTTACCGCCCACACCTTTCTTTACAATACATTTTGATTGACGTAGCCGCTACGTCGTAGCCCCTCCGCCGTAGCGCTACGCTACGTCTCGGTGAGCATTGAATAGAGTATAAAGTTAATAAAGCTCAACGATCCGAATTATGTTCCGATTAATATTAACGCTAACCAATATTTCAATCATGTCAGTGTCGGCATTAATGACCCATTGTGAACTGAACCCAGAATAATTGCGAGGCGAGAGTAGTGTCGGCGGGTTGCATTAGGTAAAGTTCACGCTCACAATAAAGTGACCGGTGGCAAATGAACCGTTTGCGCCGTAAATAGCGCCCACCACCCCGGGTCCTTCCCGCCGACTGCCTGCTCAATAGCTTGTTTTGCAATCGTTCGGGAATACTTTTCCTCCCTCCTTTGGGATAACTACGGCAGCCGCATTAACACAAAATACTTAGAGAAATTTGATCGTACTCACAGCTACATTTACCGCGACCTTTCTATCTAGATTAGAAATTGATCGTGAACTTAAGTTATTCGTGGTGTAAATGCCCTTGGATATTAATAATGTTTCACGAAGTTAGACCTTGAGCCTCTAGGATTTGATATTTTATTGTGACGTTTAATGTGAAGATTAAAAGCAAACAGCGTGAGGCCATTTATAAAGAGGGTTGAAAAAGGATTACTTGTGTTTAATGTATTATACGAGTAATGTTGCGTTAGTAACAAGTAAACAAGTCAGAGGTAATTCATGAGCAAAACGAGCCGTAAGGGTAAAATAAATGCTTGGTATTGTAGCTATATCGTAAGTCTAATGATATTTAGGCACTGTAGACTTCTACATACTTATGCGATATCAACGAGTATACTTCGTTGTTCTGGGTAATATGATCAGTCGGCTAATACTAAATAATAACTTCTGTTTTAGTTAACTCTTAATTGTACTACCTATAGGTTTTATAACAAAAAACGTAGTTTTAATTTAAATTAGACTCTCTTTCACACTGCAAAAGGTAATGAAAACAACGCAACATACGCTTTAAATGGACATTTATAGGCTTATACAAACCGACAACGACGATGCAGAATGCAGATTGCATCACAAACGTAGCTACTACAATCAGCATATAACATTCACGTCAACCGAGGCTTCTGTGTGCGTACTTAAGCCTTATATTGCACTTCTAGCATAGCATATATTCTAACACCGTATAGTACAATAACAATATGTGTGTTAAACAATCGTACCTGTAAAGGACGCCATCCTGGCTATAGGTTAGCGCAGTCACTGAATAATAAATGCAACCAGCAAGGTTATCTGCTCGCAGTGTGGTCCGGTGCAGCGCTGCGAATCGTCGCACTGTACGCGCCTACTTATGTGAATGGTGTACGTCACTTAGACTAACGAGGTTATAGTGAGAGGAGTGTGTGTGGGAGGCGAAGGCGGCGGCGCGACGTGAGCCCGCGCCCGGCTCTCGGCGAGGAGTGGAGGAGTGGAGGAGTGCCGCCGCCCGCCCCGCGCCCCCCTCGCCTCGTGCATGGAAAACACTACCACATCAGATAAAACACTACGCCGCCCGAATGCCGGCATGGCTATAGCATAATGGTTTCTTGGCTAGACTCGCCAAGCAAACATGCGGGGTGTAGGTGAGATCTTCAGGATAAGAGCGAGGGATTATGTTGGACGGTGTTTTGGTTGATTTCGTAATAAATGTTTTAATTTGATGATGTTAATAGCAGAAGGCGCAAAGCTTTTGTATGAACATTGTGTTGTAATTACCCTACTTTCTTATTTGCCATATTCATTATTTGTTGGACCATTCTGTACAAAACAATGTTGTATTTTATTTGTGATAGTGCTTTACATCCATCTCTCGGCATTTGACGGTAAACAGAACTAGACACATGGGTTGTACGAGTATGCATTCAAGTCTAAGCAAAGTACCGAAGATGTCGCTACGCTTGCTACGAACTTGTGGATCGCTATTAACAAGCTACGAATGTTGCGCCGGGTGCTAGATTTCACGTACTCCGGTAGATGGCGCTGTATCATATGCTAACAAGTTTGTAAATTGACCAAACCTGAAAAGTTTTTCGTTTTTCGTTTCTCTGGGATTTGTCAATTTCACAGAAACACACAAAATAAATAAAATGTCTTTTATCTGAAGATAGAAGACTTCATCTACCCAGACCGGTATCTAGAACGTCCCACTTGAGGTTTCCTAGTCTGATATTATGCTTATAGCACGCTCTCTTCACGGCGCGATCCTCTCACATCCTTTTCAAAACAAAGATGACTTACTCAACAGTCTCTCGAAATTGTCTCATAACGAAAACGACCTGCCTCCCCAAAATGAAAAAAAGAATTGGATGTCGCGGCGGCGTCTACATTTCAATACCTGATAAAAGGGCAATATCTTGTGATTTGAACGTTAAATGCCTATTAAGCCAACGTCGCGAAGGTGGTGAAACCTTGCAAAGATCCAGTCTTTATTCAACTTTTATGCAAATTATAGAACACCGTCATTATAGCTACTTTAAGATACTGAAAAAAATAAGTAAAATCACTACGTTATTTCTTTTTCTTAAAAATTTGACATTTGGAATTAAGACAGAAACTCTTTGATTTTGAATTTCTTTCCTTGTATCGAGGGCCGGCGAAACTGGCGACCTGCTTAATCCTCTGGACTCCGACAGAGACGCGCCGTTCGAATTGTCGATGATCCTATACAAACAAACAAGTTAAAACCACTGGCTAACCGAAGGAACTTTGGTTCCCTGTGTGTGTTCTATTGGCTGTACAATGGGGAGTGTTCCGAGGAACTTTTCGATCCACCGTGGGCTGGTTACTCATCCCCACTACCTAGACCATCTGTTGGTCACCACGCGAAGGTTCGAAAGACGTTTCTCGCTCGTACGAGCGAGAAACGTTCGACCGTACGTGAATCGTACGATTCGGATGCGGAATGAGCTCCCAGCCAAAGTGTTTCCTTTGGACTATGACATGGGATCGTTCAAGAGTTTTATTAGAGGTCTCTTCAGAGGCGGGCAAAACATTGGTGACTCCCCTGGTGTTGCTGATGTCCATAGACGTTTGTTAAGTATTCTGTAACTTGTAATGTTACAAATAAATGACTTTGAACTTTGAATTACCTAACGGTCTATTGGAACCAATTTGAGTGTCGTATGTACACCAACTTCTGTACGTAATGGAAACTTCTATAATACTAGCGACCCGCTCCGGCTTCGCATGGTAACTTTTACACATTTTACCTAAACCTTCGTCTTGGATCACTCTGTCTATTGGTGAAAACCGGATGAAAATCCGTTCAGTACTTTTGAGTTTATCGCGAACAGACAGACGCGCTGTGCGACTTTGTTTTATAATATGTTGTGATAAATTTGTAATGACGAAGCTGCGGTTAAAACTATAATACCTAGCATTTATTAATCCCCGCTACGAATTATATTCCGGCTCTAAGCATAGCAACGAATAAGTACCGAAATAAACTTATTTGTAAATTGTCCAACCCAAGTCAGCCTTGAGCTCAGTCGTTGCTAATAAAGCAGACCCTCCTCCCGCCGCACTCAGTTGCGTACTTGGAGCTATGTTAAGATTATGTGGACCGTGAATTATTCAGCAAAGGAACAGACAATTTCTGATTTAGAGCGTCAAGTTTCGCTTAAGAGAGGGAGGGGTGGTGTGGTACTTACATGTTCTACTATAGAATATTATAACGTTTAACTTAATTCAGGTGTGTACCTTGCAAGCAGACAGATAGACAGAATAATGAAATCTAGGTCTTTGAACTCATTTCAATAAAACATTTATATAACTCTCATACACAACAATGTATCAAACCCGGTAAAATTTTGTAAAAAACTAAAGTTGTTTTATTATAGTAGTTATTAGTGTAGATAGATTATTGGACACATGTCGTTATAAATAGTAGGTCCCTACTTGGTGCTTTTCTGGCACCTATTTTACAAAATATTTAAGCAACAGAATTTCAATACAACAATTGTAGCATTCTGAAGAAATGACTTTTACAAAAAGTTGCCTTGTAGAACCTATTAATACAAACACATAGTCATCCCCCTTTCTCCACAAAGATACGCGTTGTGAATTATAGAGAGGTCATAACGAGCGGCATCTACTAGCGGGGTGGGTGTTTGCGAGTGTAGCTCAATTTTCACTCCACCAAATATTTACCAGCTCGGTCAATCAGAGGTTGGACAGAATATTATTTATTGTTTTATTATGGCTAGTGACTGAGAAGTACATCAATATTAGGCGGATTTTGCATGTGTTATATTATATAGTCTATTTTTAATTGTTATTTAAAGTTAAATCAAAATATTTTTCTTTGACGACTTGAACGATTTGTACTACTCTTTGAGTAGATTCAGTACTAATTAACTAAAAGTTTAGTTTCTACATATGTAATAAATCCTATTATTATTAAAAATAATTTAAAATACCATATGATATAACACATGCATATACCAGTTGTGGTAACTTTTTGCAAACCTTATAGGGGTTTGAAGCAATACTTGGTTAACAACCGCGCCGTAGACTCATCAGTCCTTCTATCCGATTTTAGATCAACTCCATTGTTTTGGTCGTTCGTACATTCACATAGTACTTATGTAGAGCTAAGTAAAGCTAATCCTCTTCTTAAATAATCTCGTACATATAATAAGCAAAAGAAATTAAGGTTCATTGAGTAACTTAAAATTTTACTCTATTTAGGTAAGTATTAAATCCTTACAGTTAGCTATCTTTGATTTCCGCATTTCTAACAACAACATGTGTATCTAGATGACATATTTGAGAGTGCTGTCGGTATAATCTCTGTATTTTTTGGTAAGCACATTTGCCTATAATAAGTCCAGTTATTTATATTTCACTTTAACTATCGCGGTTATACCCATGACCACGATACAGGCAACAGCGCCGAAATATCGGGGTACTCGTTAACCAAGTAAAATGTACTATAAAATAGTTCACTTTTTTTGTTCTCAAGCTAATCAGGCAACGCACCATCTCCATTACTCAACACCCAACCACAAACTACTAGCCTGCGACCAAAATACATACGCTGTACATTGCCAAGTATAAATAGCTATCTCGCCAATATGCAAAACAAAAGCGCTCTTGAATGCAAAATTGCACTTACCGCTTTGAGAACTGCACTTCTTTAAATAGATGGCCTCTCGACGGATCGCGCTCGCTTGCGCTCCACTGGACCTGAAAAATAACGACGTCAGTTCTGCCTTCAAGGCTGTGACTATTTTAACTAGATATACTATAGCTAAATAACTAGCTTTTTAAACAAATCGTCAACTATAGTTTGAAGGTGGTTAAAGTCTTATCACTATTGAGCGGTTCGTTGATGATGATGTTTGAAGTAAGGATCAGTGCACTGTTCTACTATATAGTCGTAAAATTAATCGGTCAGCTAATTAAAATGGGTTTTGGTCAGTTGCAAAAAAAGCTTTGTCAACAAACAAAGTGAATTGAGCTGATAAGCTGGTCGGCAAAAATAAGTAAATTGGCAGCAAGTATTGTGTGTTGAATTAAACACAATTATCGAAAATCTTGTGAAAGTATTTCACGAAGAGACTCGCAGACAAAATAAAAAATTTAAGTTTTAACATTTTCGATACGAATCGCTCAAAACGCAGTAGGTAGCTACAGTACGGATAGGAAAGACCCGTAATATTTATACTTAATTACAACGCCATGACAGCGCCGCACTGGGACAGACTTTTTAATGGGGACAGCAAAATATTATAAAAGTAATAATGTATTCAAACTCAAATTGTACAGCCGGTGAAACAAATAAAATAATATCACAACATTAAACCCATAATTTTACTTAAATCAATATTATTTAGAAATGTTTATATTTATTTGATATAATACTTATATCCGTATTGTAACGAATATAATGAAAAGGTTAACTTCAAAACTAAATATCTACCTACACAATTATCCCCTAGCCACTGCATTGTGATAAAATATTGGCACCTCCCTTACTTGTCAAGAAGCATACCAATGCTAACAATGTCTGGAAGGCCGTACGTTGTACGAGTTCACTTCAAGCTCCCTCCTCAGCTCATTCCTAGAACCCTCGTACCCACCGGACACATTCTGTCAATACCTAAATCCTGTACATCCGCTGTCACTCCAGAAGTAGCACAATTTGGAAAAGAAACGTTCTTCACAATTCAGAAGACAAATATAGATTTTAAGACAAAATTTTGTACTTTGATGATGTCTGACGATTTCGCCAACGTCATTTTCTTTCACTCAAATCTTAAGATTGATTAATCATTAATTATTATTATTTTACAGTTTAGACATGCAACTTGCAAAGTTTCATCGCAATATGCGGCTTTAAATATTAACCGGATAGGGCTGCTTTTTGTAATTCCAGAACATATTCCACACACATTTCTCGCCCCTTCTCCCGGGAAATTCCGGAATCAATCATCCTTCTGTCACTCGGGAATAAACTAGCTTCCAGTTTGTGAGTTTTCTAAATCGGTTCATTAATTTCATACCATATTAGTATGGATTATAACAAAATATAAAAGCTATTGTCAAGACCGTTCAAAATTCCGAGCAAAACGTATAAAATAAAGCAATTTAATCCTGTTGTAGTGGTATTGTACTGTATGGTATGTCGCTGTGTATTACAAACAGTCCAACACGAGGCGTAAGCTGATTACATTATTTCTCGCCCCCGCCTCCCCGCGCGTCGCATGTAGTATGTCGAGACACATAAAGTAGATGTTAGATATGCAAATGTAACTGCAAAAACAGTATCTGATTCTGAAGTTATTAAGGGCTTCGTCGAACCAAAAGCTTTGGGGCGATTACTACAGAGTACAATAATTAAAAACGGCCCGCTCTCTATTTAAATTACGAATTTATTGGAATTACGAAGGAGCGTCGGTGGCCAAGTGGATGAGTTATCCGTCTCGTAAACGAGAGGTAGCGGGTTCAAATCCCACTGAACGTGTAACCATGATCCAATCTGGTCAGTTTCCCCTGGCAGCAGAGTCACGGAGGTCAGCGGGGCTATTGGCTAACTCAGTTGACAACTGTATTTGACACTAGATAATTCTACACCACGTCATTTACGTTGAAAACTGCCAATAGCGTCTACCAAATTAGAGTAGTGTCAGATTTTTTTATGTCAAATTCAGTTGTCCACTGAGTTAGCCGATAGGCCCTCAGATGGCAGTCGCCCCACTGTAATTATGTGACCTGACAAATATTGGATCATGGTCAAGGCGGACCCCGGGCCCTCGTGAGCGAGAGCACAACCGGGACATTAACGCCAAGATGATGATTATTATTATTACTGTCTATGAGAATATAGACGGTAGTCTCCAAGTTGTAAGAATGATTAATAGTGACTACCGCTTTATCACGTTGCTCTGGCAGTTAAAAGACCTCCGTTGCCAAAGCCACAGTTCCTCAAATCCCCATCCTATGGAGGACTCACCAGTTCCTCACCAGCAGGAGCACAATATTCACTACATATTATCACATAATGTTCCACGCCACGTCTATCTGTCTGTCTGTTCGCGATAAACTTAAAAACAACTAAACAGATTTTTATGCGGTTTTCACCAATAGACAGAGTGATTCACGCAAACGAAGCAAGTCTACGCTTTTCCGATAACCTGATGTCTATAGGCAACGATGCCCACTTTCCATCAGGTGGCCCGCTTGCATGGCCGCATGACATATTAAATTTGATTTTTCGTAGCCAATTTCGTAGCACATCTACGCCTTCTACGATAATTTAATACTTTCAGAATTTTCGACGACAAAATGTGGTTTTGGCTATGGTCATGCACATGGTTACTAAACCACCCAGTTTACAATTACATTTGTAAGAGATTACAAATTTTTCACCATACAAACAAAGCAAATTATAGGAACTAGGGGTCTAATAGTGTAATGGGAGAACTACCACCGTATATACCTATTGCCGTGCATATTACCGAAGTTTTCATATGGCGAACAACGCTGCTGACGCCTCGAGTTGCTCGCCAACCCGGCCCTCGCAGCGGTAACCACAAAGGTAAAACCACAAAGTACATAAAGCAACGGCGCGTCCCAGTGTGGCTACGAATGTCAAATTGCGACACTTTTAGCGACAATTGTGGCGACAATGTTTTCCACAGTTTCTCAGCTTGTCGCTTCACGGTCGGATTTAATATGAAAGCCAATTCAAATAAATATTCATTAAATATCTACCAATATCAAATATAGGTTATTTTATATGAATGAATGAATTGCTAAATAATAACAAACGGAGAATAATAACTCACCAAACAGTCTACCCAACATTCTAAATATACCCGCCGTTATGTAAGTACTGCGAAAGAGCGAAGTCCCAGTTTCGGACTATAAGCACACTTCACAAATACAAGAGCTCTCCAGAACATCTCTGCATATGCGAGTTCCTATGGAAACAACTGGAAGGAGGGCGGAATAAGAATTGTACTTCTCATATCTAGTAGCTACTTTGGTTTCTATTAAATAAAGTATATTATAAAATAATGATAAATTCATATCATGTTAGTTATTATTCGGTAATTTCGCAACAAAATGGTACATCGACATATCTGATCGCTTTATTTCTCTTCTTATGAGACTCTTATCATTCGCATTCATGACATGGTTTACTGGAAATTGCCTCGAGTATTGGAAAAAACTTAGACCGTCGGTTAGGTACTTAGGGCACACATAACTTTGAGAATGTCATTAAGATTAACATAAGACGTAATATAGGCTGATGACTGTTGGGTTCTTGTTATTTATTAGATACACTGGCGCTATTTGGACGTGGCATAGGCTGATAAATGAAGTTTGTTGGTTACACACGTAGCCCATACACTCACGCCTGAATCCCATAGGGGTTAGGCAGAGACTATATTTCCTTAGAATCTTTTGTCTGTTCACCACCCATTCTGTCGGCAATCAACATTGACTGCGACAGTTGACTTCCTGTACCTGTATCGGCTTTTTGTATTATAATCTAATTGGATGGATCGTCCATATTATAGGCAACAGTTACTGCTCTCATCAGTCAGGTTGGCCTTCTACTCATGTCAAGAGAACATAACAGCCCACTGCTAGACTTGAGTTGGTTGGTTTTGCCGTAACTCCATGCTTGGTACGCTGGTTGGAAATCATAGTATTGAAAATACACAACAGCAAACGCTTCTGCCCATTTTCTTCTGATTTACGGTGGTCCTAGCTGGTTAACCTCTCAGACATTAGTTTCTCTGTACGACACCCGTAAGCCGTAATAATTGGTGATTTTCTTACCACACGGCAAACTCGCTAGTAAAGGCAAATTATCTTGACGCAAGGCGCCATACGCGTTGTCGAGGAATGTACTTTGGCTCCCTGTGTTTGTTCTACCATCTATAAAACGTGGAATGTTCTAAGGAACTTTTTTAATCTGGTGCCTACAGTAACATTCCGCCATCGCACCACCCGCCGCGGACTAGATGCTCATCCACATTATGTACACCCTTTGTTGGTGTCCACGCGACGGTTCGAAAGAATATTTCTCGCTTGTACTATTCGATTGTGAAACGATCTCCCAGCCACAGCGTTTCCTTCAGATTATGACATGAGAATTTTCAAGAGGTATACTAGAGGTCTTATTAGAGGTAGGAAATGCTTTGGTGACGCCCCTTGTGTTGCTGATGCTCTTAAGCGGCGGTGACCACTTTCCATCAAGAGGCCCACTTGCCTGTTTGCCTACCGTATTACATAAAAAAAAGGTAGAGTAAATAACACTCAAACCACTCACAATAATTTTCACTGAGCGCCTACCAAGCAAAAACAAAAAAGATAAGGGAACAAAGGCTCACTAATACATATTCTATTATTTATCTTTTCGGGTTTTTTGGCTGGATGTGTGTAAATTTATTAGCAGCGTGGGATTACTCGCGGGTGAATTTGCCATGTTATTGATGCTGATGCGGCTTGCGTGAAATTGAACCGGGAAGAAAACCGCCCGGTGAGCAGATAAGCATAATTGATACTTTATAAGGTCTGCAGATGTTGAATCCTGCATCTTGTAACGGTAACAGTTGCATTTGGACTTATATTACGGTTTCTAAACTTCTGTAAATAATTCGTTTCGTATATTCCCGGTCTTGAGTGGTTCGTACTCTGTTACTGGAAGACGATCCGGTAGATAATTCTATCGCCCCGACAATGGTCTGAAAATCACTAACGAATTTTTTTTTTCCGGGAAATAGGGTTTAACTGAAATTGAGGATAACAGTACGTATTTTAACCACAGAGGATGGACACTCCCAAACAATTTATAAATAAAGGGTTTAATTGGGAAGGATATAATTTTGTTTCGGGTGTTAACCGCCCTACCAAACCTGTTCGCAGGCGTTGCCGGCCGGAATAAAATAAGCCCAAAACAGGGTTAATTAGATTCCCTGTGTAACCTGCGTTGTATTCTGTGAGCAGCCGTGGTGAGCCGCTGCTCACGCGCTGTGTAAAGTAAATATTATTTACAATTTGACTAGATAAAACCTCGTAGGTACAATTGTAATAACAATGCGACGAAATACTGAATAAGGGAATTCAATATTATCGTTTCTATAGCCCTACGAAATGAGATGAAGATGTGGAGGATCTTGAATCGTAATGCCGAACGCGCAGTAAACCTGCGAGATCTCCGTCTCCAGCGCAATCTGCGAACGTAAGGGATCATTCTAAGAGAGCGGAAACACAGGTATTACGCAAACTGCCGGCGGGCGCCCATTCGCGACCCCACCCGTCGAAACCTTCGCCCATTATTTTAAAATATCACCTATAAAACTGGATCACTTCGCTAACTTTGTAGCTAAAGATCGGGAACGAGGCCCTACGAGTACCTGTAAAGGTCAAAACTTTTTTAAAAATCTAAACATATTTTCTTTTAGGAAAAATTTTAGTAATCTAATGTTGCGTTTCTCACAAACATCCCATAATAAAATTCTGCTTGCCGTGCTCACTTATACTGGCTGACTTCGTAATTCTTACAAGTTGACCTTGTATGGTTCCCTCGGGGCGAACAGGAAAAATGCGTAGAAAGGACTCTTGTACAACATCAAGTGAATTTTAGTGTCCCGGGGGCACGGCGTCTGATGATATATTGCTCGACTCGCAGGATCATTTTACTTGCGCCCCGTAGGCACCGTCCCTATGTTAAATCAACTTCATAAATACATATTAAATTATTGGTAAGCTATAGGTAGATACTTACTACTTATAGCTTACCAACTTCTAATCTATTTTTAAGGTAGGTTTGACGAGAGACTATTTTACGTAGTACTCTGTCAAGTCCGCCTAGTACCGTCTTATTGACGCCAAATAACGGTTGGTTAATAACCAAACGGTGGTCATTGTCTTCCGCTTTAAAGAATATTTTTTTATTCCACAAAGGTGACAAACAAACCTACAGCTCTCCTGATGGTAAGCAGTCACCGCAGCCTATGGACGTTTGCATACCAGGGGCATCACCCACGCGTTGCCGACACCGTAAAAACCACAACATACATTATACACCCCCATAACTTACATTTAAAGTAATACTTTGTGAAGTTAAAAAAATAGAAAATAACTAGTCTGTGTACAGTGTACACCGCTCCATCGGCTAAATGTTGAATGGATCATAGACTTTACGGGCAGTCACAACTTTTAGTGCTCGTTATTATGTTGTTTGTTACTGTAACAAGGTCAAGGTAAGGAGATACAGATTTATAAACAAAAGCTAACGACTGCAAACGTTTCATAAAACCTTACATGGAATTATAAAAATTTAAAGATTATTTGCTATCCCCTCTATCTAGCTATATGGTGTTGGTGGGTGCAATCCTTACTCGCCGTCTATCTGGAACTAGTCATAGCTATATGTGCGTTGGTTAATAATAATATTTTATTATTAGCATAATCACCAATTTGAGTAAAATATTCACTGTAAACTAGAAAATAATCAGCATCGGTTGCTCCTGTACATCTTCAACTTCAGCGATTTACCTAAGTGTGTAGAAATGTAGTTCCTATGACCAAGCCATGGGTCACGCCCGACATAGAAACGGTATGGGCTATTGTTGATGACTAATTTAACTATCTCCAATCAATTGTCAGGGAGAAATAATAGCATAATCTAATCATACTTACTTACTTACTCAATTTAAATAATGAAAAATGACTTTTATTAAATAAATATTAGCTCTTTAGGGTAGCTCCTAACCTACTCGGAGTTTATGCAACAAATAGCCAGGCTGCCAATTTAAAGAAATTGTTATACTATACCTATTGATTTTTGGCATTACAACGAAATCTAGGTTACGTAGTTAGGCACCTTTAGCTCACAAGAAAAACATTTTACTAAGTATAAGACGACAATGTGCTCCGTGTCCCAATTAACCTCATTATGGGTGGGACTATTGTACCGACTCACTGCTACTTTCCATCGCGAAGTGGGGACTCAACTAGGTCACAAGTGTACATGTGATAAAGAAATTAGCATGGTAACAAATTATAGAAATACGATGTGACCTCTAATAAATCGAAACACATCAAGTAAAGGACGATCCACATCTTGGTCAAAACTTCACAAGACTTGGCCAATACGAGAATGAAGAGATTGTATTGTATTGGCTCGTGAAGGCTTGTGAATGTTGGCCATGTTTTGTCCTTTTGCCATGAACAAGACGTGCATAATTCCCAGACTATACTATGAATCCAAGAAATCTTGTACAATGTCGAGTAATAGTCCGAATCTATAGGCCCTAGATTTAAATGGTCCAAAATGTACAATAATAAATAGACATCTGTGCTAGGCAATAGTTAAGCAGAAAAATATAGACGTATCGATATCACATCGACACTCTCTGATCCCTACTACATCCCTACTAGACAAGAATGTCGGAGATCGATCAAAGACTCGGAAAATGTTTTGCCAAAAGTTTGGGTCAACATGTGGAGTTCCTACAAGTTAGTACATACTTACAATCACATGTGATGATTTTAAATAAATTCCAGTCGGATACACCAGCAAACTTCGCGGCGTAACTATGTAAAACATGAAACAATTTTGCGTACAATCTGACTAGATTGGCAATCAATCAAGTTGTCTCGTGTGGAAGGCGTTCCACTTTAAATTACTATTTTTCGATTTGGACTTTCAAACATTTGGAGTTATTGCACATACCTAAATACTCTAAGAAGGATTATCTATTTATATTCAGCATCATAATGTTACTAAAGGCAACATCCCGTGAACTTAATTATTGTAATTTGAACTTCATCATTCAACTCTTAGATTAGACTATTGTCTAAGTTTCGACAACAACACCTTAATGATGTAGTTAATAATTCATAGGTTACAATTAGCAGGTTTATGTCGGAATCATTAATGAAAGACAAGACGGAAGCTCCCGTCGTAATGATCGCCATTCAGCGTCATTAAATTGAAAGCATTACATTAGGTATGTAGGTATCTCAGTCGTTCACTGAAGCAATCACATTGTAGGCGTTTTCATAACAAAGAATGGGCTTTCTGCGTCGCCCCAAATAGAGACCACAGTGAATTGCTCCGTCTCCATGGGATGGAGTTTGCAAAATTTGCTCATAAAGGGACTCGTAACCATTACGACATTACCTTCTATTTATATTTTTAAATTTGGCTTTGCAATTTTTGAACCAAATAACGCAGAGTAACTCTGCGTTTAGTTTAGCTGGTTAGACCAATTATAATTCTAAAATAGATCTCAGTGTCCCTCAAAAACAAAGCCGAAATTGGCTAACTCCATTAGTGCTGATGTTTGGAAAGCTTTCTCGTTCTATTTGCATCCATAGGCGTAATTCCCTCCAGAATTAATATCTGAGACGGTCATCGCAGGGTAATTACCTTGGGGAAGCTACAAGGTTGAGTCCTTCAAATTATTGCCAGTCTGATTTTACTGTAAATGGCAACATTTACTTTATCCAAGCCTGACAACATCGTTATGTAAATAAACAAGGATCTCAGATAATAGGAAGAGGAATATAATAATCGTTAATGAAGCGACCATAATGTAACGAAGATATTTAAATATTAAAATCAAAGGAAGGAAGTCTGTTTTATTGACTAGATAAGATGGTCTGGCAAACATCATAAAAACCATTACTTACAAAATCCTTCATTTCCTTTATAATGATAATAAGGTTCCTGGTTTGAATGAATAAAAAAAAGTAAAAATAAGGAAAGAACAAAACGTGACAAAGGTAGTCCAAATTCTTTGCTTAGAATACTACAGCAACAACTGAGTGAGTGATATTGACTAGCTTAAGTTTGTATTTGTACAAAATGGTTGTTTGCACGAAAGTGCATAGGCGAAATACTGTAAAAAGTGCAAATATTTGCCGGCTTTTCCAGGAGGAAACACAGGAGGGCACGATAACTTGGATTTTTCCTTACTTTTGTAGGGTAAATCTTCTCTATTCACTGAATCACACGGTGGCAAGCGAGCATGTGTCTTCAATACAAGCGTTTGTCACTGTCCATGTGTAACTGTTTCGCGTCAAACTTGACATCGAGTGTGGGCGTGAAGGTATCTTGTGTCATGGTGCCGCGCGAGGGTTGGCTGTCTACGGCACGGCCGATCGATGCCGAACAAGGCGCCTATTCATCATGCGACCCAGCTCCGGCCAGCACCCTTTATAGACATTAATTTGTAACCGCACCCGAGGACACTCGAGTCTTTCAACGCATCATTACACGAAAAAATGAAAATTGCGCCCAATAAATCGTGGCGCCCCCTGACACTTTCTGATTCAGGTCACGTCGGCAAGTAATACGATGAATGAAGTTACTCACTAAATCGCGTTATAGGATTTGAATTTTGTGGTAACTAGGTACCTATAACTGCGAACTAGCGAGCCAAGAATTACTTGTTGTTATCAGGTATTACGTGGGCATTAAATAGAAACTACCCTGGATTCCGATATCCTACTTATAAGAGGAACAAATATAAAAGGCGAAACAGGTTTGATCTTTAAAAAAATAAGCAAGTCTGAGTTGATTACGGTTGACAAAAATTGAAGTAGGTACACTCTGTAGGCAACGCCTTCTGTAATAAATGTCAATTATGTCTTATTTCCCCAGCTTAAGTAGGTATAACAATCGCGTGCCGGCGGCGGTGATCGCCGTGCAGCCGACTCTGTTATTCAAAATAACTATACCTACGTACGTAGGCGCTTTAAGGTATTCCCCTCGCTCAGTTTGACTGTAATTCCCCCACCGTTAACTATAAAGCTGATTATTATTGACACGAAAATGGCTTAACAAACAACATTCAAAACGTATCAGTGAAGAAGTCGATAAGAAAATAAATGTTTTAAAAATTATGTTGATTTGAGAAAATATAAAAAATTACAAATATCCAGTGTCCTCGCGCTAATAGTGTATTACTATGATAACTACAAAGTGTTTGGGGATTTTTAACTGACATTCATTCGCTTTTACCTACTGCTGTTAGACGAAGTGAAGGATAAGGCCGACACCACATGAGCGTAATTTTGCGAGCTGTGGTGTCTCATAGGGTATTACGTAGACTTTATCACACGAAAGCTTATCATGCTTTCTTCTTCAAACTAATATCCTTCAAACACTGTTGGTGTATTGCATGCTAATGTCTACGTAATCTACGTTACAGAGGCAGGCCTAGGTATAGGCAATTAGTCTGCAACACCGGCGGCAGACAACAGTGTGCTGCCGGGTCCTTATTTGTCCGTCGATAGCATATTTATCACACATCTTTTTCTTTCACATGATATATTTTTTGTATATTGTGTTCATAAATTTTAACCTAGTACACAGCTATTTCAAGAACCCAATACAATATTAGTATAGGTACTTAACTGCTTAGTGTCAAACATTTGCTTGAAATAAGAATAGTAGGGACTGTGAAAACGTTTTTTATTCTGATACGTGTGAATCATCCGCTACATAATAGAATATATCGAACAATCCCATATTAAAAAGATATCAATCTGCGACAGCTGTGCCGCGGTTTGTAAGCAATAAATTCTCACTTCGCGACAGCTGCCGCGCCAATCTCCAACTTTGCTATGGGCGTTTTAAATCGTAGGTAGGTAGATACTGTCAGTGTGTCACTTTTGCGAGATTCCTTATCTACGCAATTAATGCGGAAAGAGCCCGGACAAGCGAGGTTATTTAATTCATCATGCAATATAATATGCGCTCAATGTAGAATCACAAGTCTCATAATTTTTTCCAATCACTGTAACAGAAAAATCGTACGTACTTTTACATATCATCATCATTCTCGTCGTAGCGCTCATCCCGGCTTATGCCAGGGTCCGCTTTCCTACTCACTCTTCCTAACTTTGCCCGGTATTCGGCATCCTCGCGTCACCTCTCGCATCCGACTCAGCGATGTCATTCAATCGCTTCTTAAATCCCCCACGTGGCCCCTTTTTTGTGGCCACTGGCAGGATCAGGCATCTAGTTCCCACCTATCTACGCAGGCGAGCCTCCTCGAACTTAACCGCGATGTCTTCAAGCCAAGGCTGCCACGGATGTCATCATCATCATCATATCAGCCGAAGATCTCCTCATTCCTGTATCGATCGCGCAATGAGACTCCGAGCATAACCCTTTCCATCGCCCTTTGGGTAACAGTGAGTTTTCTTATAAGGCCCACAGTGAGCGGCCACGTCTCAGTTCCGTAAGTCATCACTGGAAATACACACTGGTCAAAAACGTTCGTCTTGAGACACTGCGGTAATTGGGACGAAAATGTATGGCGTAGCTTCCCGAACGCTGCCCAACCGAATTGGATTCGACGATTGACCTCTTTCTCGATATTGGACCTACCTAGCTGGATTGTTTGTCCTAGGTATGTAGTCGTCAACAACTTCGAGTGGAGCGACCCCAATTGTCCTTGAAGTAGGCTCAACATGAATATTTGAAGTTATTATTAGTAGCTCCTTCCATTGAGCGCGAGGTTGCTGATGACCAAGGTCTTCCGCTGGGGACCCTGAGACTGAATATACAGTCTTGGGAGCCGATGCCGAGCCGGCACCCCGTGATGCTTTATTATTATTACTTTCCTTCTTATTATAAAAATACATAGCGTAGCTCCCTAGTGAGGTTCAAACCTAAGTCATCTACTTATGATTAAACTTGTGACATCACATGTTTCTGCGTTCTGGGTAAAAGCTTCGACAACAAAACGCCAAAATACCCAACATATTTTGTACATTCTCCGCGATAGATAAATCTGATTACAAACTCGATGGGGCCTCGTAGTCGTACCGAGAGAAACTTCGGAAATTTCCATTCAGTAGAATGTTCCCCTTGTTGGTGTCGAGACTTGAGACTAAATTGCGAAAGTTGAATAAAGTTTTACGTAGAATTCGTTACGTACCTATATTCACCTTGTTTCGTCCGATTATAATGCACAAGCTAGGCGGCATTGTACTGTCGCATCACCACCACATCAACAATTCTTAATAGTCCGCTGCTTGACTTGAGCCTTTTCCATGCCAATGCCCTATTCCTTAACTATGCCATAACTCCAGTGCTTAACTAAGGGTTTGAGATAGCAGTGTTTAAAACAGATAAAAGACAACGCACACAATTTCGGACAACGAAAGTGCTAGCTGGACATTAGAAGCCTTTTACGACACGACTCTCTTTTTGCCTAGGGAGATGTCAGACGGTCCACTGGACAGCAGCTATTATCGTCCTGTTATGTTATTCTTAAGACAAAATCCGTGAGCGCAACGATGAAATGTGACAGATCGTTGCCAGGTTGCGAAGCAACGCGCAAATTTCTATTGAAATATTGTTACCATATGACAGAACATCCTCCAATTCATCGTTGCGATCAAGGATGTTTTTCGAAAATAGCGAAAATAGCAATAGTTCCAGGCCATCTGCAACCCAAGGGGAATGAATGCCGTGGTAGCCATTTCATATTAATTAGTAATCTACCCAAAAACATTGGAACGTAAGCTACCACACTATCACGGAAGCGCGTACCATCATGGTATCCAACCACGCGGGATTGCACTAAAGCATTGCACTTTGGCCGTGTGGTTTCCGGCAGAGTAGAATAGCACAAATCCCTTACACTCGTGGGTGTCGTACAAGGTACAACAATTAATGTTTTCGAGGTCTAGAGTTTCCATAGGCTGGAAAATGGGCAGCAGCGTTTCCCTTTGTTATATTTATAACACTGCGATCTCCAACCCGCCTGCCAATCGTGGAGATTATGGCTATAACGGTCCCCTTTCGTGGGAGAGGCCCTTAGCCCTACAGTGAGTGTTATGTGATGATGATTGCACTAAAGTGCGTGTAAGATAACTTATCGCGCGGCTAAAAATTGAACAAAACTTTACAGACAGGCAACAAAAACAATCACACGGACGCCATACCTATGTAGACTTATTTATTTTTATTTATTTATTAAATCTTTATGCACTAAAGGTACATTGGCGGACTTAAAGCTAAAGTAGCCTTATCTACCAGTCAACTTATCTTGCGCGCACTCTAGCTGGGTTATAAATTCAAGTGGCAAAGTGCGGACAGACAGTGTGTCGAGACTGTAATATACGTATGGTAAAGCGGATTTAGCAAACTCTAGTGTCGGGATTCGTTTAGTGTGGATTTCGTAGTACCTAAAAATCTACCCAGCAGTCTATTTGGTTGTAGGTAGGTACTATACCTTCAAGATGCAGCGAAGAATCCTAATCCCAAATATGTAGGTGTTGTATCGTTAGGAGATTACCTATTATACAGGTAAGTAATCATTTTCACATACATAAGTATAACGTCACGCTTTCTTTTGGTAGAGGCAGGCAAGAGACGTAGATGTTTAATACTTCTTATGTGGACAAAGTGGTGTGCACGTACAAAACAACAGACGCTCAACATTATGTTTAAAAAGCCCGGTAGAGCTTACTGTTCAAATTAAACTTACTTTTCTTTTGCAGATTTAAAATTACGCTACTTAGATAATTATTTTCAGTAAGTACATATATTTTACTTACTTAAACTTCCGGAAATAAAAGACATAGTCTATAATTGTAGAGGTCGAGAAAAATCCCGAAATTTAATTACTAGTTTTACGCCCAGCCATGTCAAGGCTTTGTTACTTTCATGTTTCTTTTTTATACAAAGGGGCGCGATTTATTATAACGTTCAGTTGGTTCTCCCCCGTTTTCCCCTAGCTCATTTCCATTTATCACTCACTTTATTCATTTTGAGAACCGGAATGGAAACATTTTCCATGTCCAGGAAAGACAGAGCACCTTGATAAAAGTTACGAAGAAATACTGTCGAAATTAAAAAAGTATAAAAAATGTGCATTTCATTTCACTGTATTTGACTATTTTATAGTACAGGATTATAAAATCCTGCGACAAACGAGAAACCTACACCAATTAAAAAAAACATACCTGACTGCAAGTCCCGCAGCGATCCGTGCCCGTGTCCACAAAAGTGCGCGAATTTTCGTGCAGTATTGTTTCGTAGCTTCGTTGATGGCACTCGTGGAGCGTAGCGCTGCATGTGCGCATGGCGTAGGCAATGCGACTCACTGACGGGCGCCGCGGGCCCGCCTGCCCCGCACCCCCCGCCCGCCGCTACGCGACCCCGCTGTCTACTAGCAGTCGTAGCTGTGATTCACAGAGCTACGAAGATACGTACCGTGGTATAAGGCACATTATTGTCTTATTATTCTGCTTAACAATCAACAGTGAATCTGGACGCCTTCAAGGTCGAGTGAATAGGCAGTTCCTAGACAGGCATAGTCCATATTCGGCCGCATCGTCACTTACCACCAGGCGAGATGGAATCGCCTGGATATTCTCAATAAAAAAAAAGAAGAATACCTACCAGACGTTAAATGTAGGCGTGATGAATATACTATTTTAAATATAACGTTTTTGTGTCATTTTCTAGTAGTGACCAATAGTTTTCATACATGCAAAAATAAGTTATATTGTGAAAACGAAATAATTGTTTGCAATCTCCTAACTAAACTCTGAACTAAATAACTTATTTTGAAAATCACTTCAGATAGGTTTGTTATAAAATTTTCTAGCTACATGCGGTACGTATGTAGATACCTACTTTTAATTCGGAAGGGATTTCCATAGTTACAGGTGGTGGGTTTTATATGGTAATTTGTAGGTAAGTTATACGATTTTCTGAAAATACACATAAATAGATATGTTCAAAATTATTCCTCCGTCGTCGTACGGCAGCAAATAGAATATGAAGGGGTGATTGGGATGAAATGGAATGATTATTCGTTAGTGGTTCCGCAAGAGCGCAGCAGGCGCGCGCCGCCTGCCCGACAACGGCGCTGGGGCGGAAATTCGAATAAGCTCTGTCGGGATTAGGTCTTCCCCGGGTAACGAGGGGCGCTCGCTATTGATGTGAACGATTCTCTATGACTGGAGCAGACAAGGAAACGCATCGACAAAGGATATTACGATTTTATCGACCGCCATTTCCAATGGTATAATAATATGTATGACAGACAGAAATACAATTTCACGATTGTGTTTAAATCAATAATCATCCACTGCAGGACTTAGGGCCTCTCCCACGAAAAGGGAGGTTATTGCCATAATCTCCACGCTTGGCAGGCGGGTTGGAGATCGCAGTATTTAAATAATATAACAATGGAAAATGCTGCTACCCATTTTCCAGTCAACGGAGACTCTTGATCTTTTGCCTCGAAAATATTAGTCGCCTTGTACGACCATTAGTGTAAGGGGTTGGTGCTATTCTACTCCGCCGGTCAACACACGGCCAAAATCATTAATATTTATTTAATATTATAATATTTATTAACAATAATAATGAATTTATTAACAAAAAAAATTATATCTTTAACATCTCAATTCGGCGTTTTTAGGAAAAGGAAATTATAGTAGTCGGTTGGTAATATCCATCGTTCCCCATAATGTGCGGTTGCGATAGATGGATTTCGGTGACCTTCATCACGCCAAAGTCATAATCCGCAAACTTTTTCAACACCACACTGGCGTCGAATGGTTCTCGTTTGGCTTTTTTTGGACTGCCCTCACCTTCCAAGGCATCTGAAGGTCGGTCTCTGTACGTAGAATTCATCAAGGTCACGTGCATCTTGATGTTGTCTCGTCCGAACTCTTTTTTCATGTAGCCTATAACAAAAAATGTGTATAAACGTAATCTTCATGAACATCTTTTCGAACCTACTCATACGTTACTAGTGGACCCGGCGCGACTTCGTTCGCGTTCACCTACTTTACCCCTGCCTATCCTTTTTTTTCTTGCTTGTAAACCTTCCTCTTGAATGTATGTATGTATGTAATCTCTTTATTGCATCAATTTATAACATTACAGGAAATAAAAATACAGTTTATCCAGCTAACCTTTGATAAGCCATCAATCATTATCATCATTATTGAATCATTCTAGCAATTGTCAAAAACCGTATTAAATAGTTGTTGCGTAGTTTACAAGAAAAGCGTACATACATACGTAGTTCTATACTGTGTACAGAGATACATTACTTGACTTTTGTATTTCGTGTCAAAATCATGCTAATCAATATTTTAAGATATGTATGTGTGTTGTTTTAATTAAAGAAAGCCAAACAATGTAAATAATGTGACGTGTTTCCAGATCCAGCGGTAAATCCCGGCTCAGCGGCTAGCGGTAAATCTGCCAGCCAGGGTTCGCTCTTCTACTAAGATAACACTTTCAGATTGACTGAAAACGGTTTTTTACCACAATCTAATTTGTGGTATTTTGGCTTTTTACGTGCGGTGCATGCTATCCGACCCGCACAACCCGGGGAAAAGCAGATTCGCCAGATTCATCCCGTCCGTCCGCATGTCAGCAGTGAGACCGCGAACAGTTGTTGTGTGGGCCCCGTAATCCCAATCGTGACGAGACATGTGTATCTTTTTTTTATAACACACAGGTGGCAAACAAGCTTACGGCCTGCCTGATGGTAAGCAGTCACCACAGCCTATGGACGTTTGCAATACCGTTTTCAATCCGTTAGATTGTGTGTGACACAAACATCCTCATTAAAATTCATAATACTGACATGATAAAAACTCCCGTCTTAAGCCTCCTCAATATTAGTGAACAGTTTTGCCATAATGGCAGGCGGGTTGGAGATAGCAATGTAACCAAACTACTTAAGTGTCTCTGCCTACCCTTGTGGAATATGGGCATGAGTGTATACGTATATATGTACTACGTACATAACAGAAAATGCTAATACATTAGTCGCAAGTATCTGTGGTGACCACTAAACATAATGCTACTGTTTGTTAAAGTTTACGCGCAAGTAACTAAAGTTCCCATTCAAAATAGTAACTGAACTTTGCCAACACTCTTTTTTTCCAGTGTACATTTGTCTGTTACGTTCTTCCGGTTAGCCTGCTGAACCGATTTCTATGAAATTAGGTATAACTATTATTTGAACCCTGAGGAATTTTCACCGAATTCCGTGAGAACGCAGTCTCGAGCTAAAGGAAGCTAGAAGTTAACAACCAAAATACAAGTAATTACGATATGATATACCTGCATTATAGAAGTGTTGGAAAAGTTTGTCGGCGAGTTCTTGGAGCAGGCCATCGGAAGCGTTCTCCTCTTTTACGCGCCCGTACAGCACATGCACGCTTGCTGGATCATCGTTCATACAGTCCAGACCACGGAGCCGCACGCACAGCGGCTGATACTCCCTCAGCAGAGGACTGGCGATGAAACAACAGCGCATCAAGTTCACAGGTCAGGCCGCAGGGCGGGAAAACATGACGATCATCATCTTGAGGACACCCTAGGTAATCGTACGTCATCGAGTGTCTACAAGTAACATTCCACTTTGTAGTGATAGTAGAAGTTTTGGAGACTATTGGTTTGATGACTTTAATGTGGTTGACTAGCGAAACTGCCAATAGGATGAAGGCACCGCGTTTTTATACGTCTAGAACCCACACAAATAAATAAATCAAAATAAAATAAATAAATATTCGTGGACAAATTCACACAGCGCCATCTAGCCCCAAACTAAGCAAAGCTTGTGCTATGTGTGCTAGATAACTGATAAACTACTTAAATACTTTTAAACAAATACTTATTATACATAGAACACCCAGACCCGTAACAGAAATTAAAATTCATCATTTCAATTTCTGCCCGGCCGGGAATCGTACCCGGGACTTCTTGCGTGGCAGACCACTAAACCACTCAGGTCGACACAAGAGAAGAAACAGGTACTATCGCTACAAAAAGTCAGTATGGGTACTACTAAAAAAATTTGGTTGTGCACGGGCCAACGTTTTGTGGGTCCTACCGGTGGGATAACCTATGGCCCCCTCACTATCTATTAGACCTCTGTCGTACAGTGTGCATCTGAATATTGGGCAACCAAACCAAGGGATGAAAGATGTTCGCATAGTACATGTTAAGATGTGTGAAGTGACGTAAAAGGACAAAATATGAAATGATCACATCCGGAGAAGTTTGAAAGCACAGGGAAATAGAAGCTAGAGACATATTGTGCCCACATCAGTTAGTGGCTAATGGGCATAATAAAATATGATAGATAAGTTATAAAATTTAAAAACCCTCACATAACAATTTTTTGTTGCGCATCAACAAGTAGCTTGGCCGCAATCTGTCTTTCTTCATTATCCATCAAGCACATGACACCAACAGTAATATGTAGTTTAGTAGGTGTTATAAATACTGACTCTTCTACTCCTTTACTAGAACATTCACTCAAAACCTTTTCCTGAAATGCATCAATGATTTACAGGTTAACCCAGTTTTAATAAGATAAAGAGTATCAAAGTTAGGGAGTGGAGGCTCGTGACGTCACTTCTCAGCAACATTCTTAGGCGTTGCGTCACGCCACGTAATATTTCAACGCAGCATAACGCTGTTATTTTTTGTTTATGTAACAAAAGAAAACATATAATAAACTAGTGGACCCGGCGCTACTTCGTTCGCGTAGCGTTCTAACCCTACACCACCTTACCCCTAGTTCTACCCTATCTTAGACCTACCCTTCACCTATCCTACAACTACCTTACACCTACTCAACATCTACCCTACAACTGCTTACCCTTTTTTCTTGTTTATAAACCTTCAGTCACCTGAATGTGCAGGTTTCATCAGGATGTTTTCCCTCACCGTAACAGCATAGGTTAATATTTAACGTTTATACATCTGCTGAAGATTTTGAGTTACGAAAAGTGTAACTAACACATAGTGTAACTAACATGACTTTCTTTTATATAGATGTGTCCAATATTTTTGATAATGTACCTACCTGATGGACTAAAAAAATATTTTCGTCATCATCCCCATTTTAGTAGGTGATATTGCCATATTCACATCATTAACATACCTTAAAACTAAGAAAGTTTTGAGTAATTTCTTCAGAGTTCATAGGAATGGAAATAAAATGTGTAAACTTTTGCTTCATTCTACAGGACATTACTATCATATTTATACGATTTCTTGCCGCTTTCACAGACTGAAAAAAAAGATTATTATTAAATATGGGCTATTGTGCAACAACTTACAAGTTTAGTTTATTTAACATTCATATGTAAATAACAGACCAAGGTTGGCCAAGGTCTTTGGCTGCGACTCCAAGACTAGTTCAGCAGTCTTGGGAGCTGATTGGCACCCCATGATGGTATATTTTTATTTTATTCATATATGAATGAATAGCAATATAGAGAACAAATGCTATGTAAGAAAAAATATATATTTAAAATTCACATCACTAACCTGTGGACTGGGTCCATAAACAACAATATCGCCATTCTGTCCTGGTCTTGGTATTTTAATTATTGTTTTAGTATCAAACTCTATTCTGTTTTTTATTGCACCCTTTTTCCCTATTATTGCTCCTTGGTAATGTCTAAAAAAGTTAAGGGTGTGAAATTAATGTGAGTGTGTACTTATACTAACTAAATTATATAATTAAATTAAATTAATGAAAGTATATGTTATATCATTTAGGGCAACTTCTGAATTTAAACCTACTACATGTAGCCAGGTATTAAGTACGCTAAAAGCTAATTTTAGTCTTTGAAATTGTGTTCCAATTTCAAAGACTAAAAGTTGCTCAATCTCTGAGCAACTACTTCACAGGGGGCGTTATTGCACCCTTCGGTATCCTATGGCATTATATTTATTACAAGGTATATTTTATTATGGAAACAAATATAATTTATGATACGAAAAATGCATACTTGGATACATGAAAACTAGTGCTGAATCGGCCATTGTCAAGACTCATAATATCAATGTCTTCATCATCTTCTTTGTTTTCCAAATCATCATTGTATGGTATGTCTGTCAAAATTAAAACATTTGTTAGAAAACCATGTTGAAAAACCAGAATTCTGCAAATGAAAGCAAATAGAAATATCTATAATTTTTTAAACTTTGCACTTATTAAAATAATAATTTCCTATTACAATTATAAACACATACCATTTTCATACAGATCATGTTCTTCAAATGCCGAAACCATCGCTTGGTCATTTGTTCGATAACATCTTCCTTCTATCCATGTTAATTCTGGTTGGATATAGTTTGTCATTATAGAAACTATGGGTAAACTGTAGTGGGTAAACTATGACCACCGATTTACACTGAAACAGGGCAGCAAAACAAACAGCCATAGAATATATATTTTAATGCCACAATGAAGAAGTAATTACGTTAGTTCGAATCAGCTGCCTATTTATTGCAGAGCTGGGTATTTATTGCAGCCACACACACCACATAATAAGAAATCCTAGAAACTCAAGGAGCTTGGTAAAAAAGTATTCTGTGATAGGTTAACTCACATATTATATACGATATGATATAAATAAATAAATAAATAATCGTGGACAAATTCACACAACGCCATCTAGCCCCAAAGTAAGCAAAGATTGTGTTATGGGTGCTAGATAACTGATAAACTACTTATATATTTTTGAAATACATACTTGTTATACATAGAACACCCAGACCCGTAACAGAAATTAAAATTCATCATTTCAATTTCTGCCCGGCCGGGAATCGAACCCGGGACCTCTTGCGTGGCAAACCGGCATGTTGACCACTGAACCACTTAGGTTGTCGATCATCAAAAATCAAAAAACTATTGGATCCAAATAATATATATGTTTTCGGTATTTCAAAATGAATGTGTCAAATAGCAAAGAAGCAAAAACTATTACGTTATAGTAAACAAATACGCAGATTGTTTATTCACTAATTCACAACTATACTTTGTCAAATTTAGGATGATAATCACAGACTAAGTAGAGATGCATGATAATTTTGACAATTCACAGTAGGGATGGGGTAGTGTAAAATCGTTAATGTATCCATTCGACTATCGATTATCATAGAACTTGGAATCGATAGTTGCATGGTTATTCTGTAAGTTGTATACAAAATAAACTATTTATTATCTTTTGAATTAATAATTTATTAATACAACATTAAAAACCCTTCCACAATGACGATTTCGACACGTGCGTTATAGTTGCAAAAAATAATTTATATCTAAATGTTAATTTTAAATGTTCGATTATTTTATTATGTACCGATTTTCGATTGTCTCTTGTTATTTTTGGCACTTTACTAAAGGGGCGGGGCTTGTCTATGAAGTACGACATTATCCGTAGTAGAATTTCTACATTTTACCGAAAAAAAAACACGAAACTTCATAGTCAATTCGTGTGCCAAGGACCAACAATAGTGAGTTGTCAAAATTATCATCCTATATTAGACAAAGCATAACAACCACACTCCACAACATGACAATGAGCAGTTTTCCAATAGGATCTAAAGCATTCCTGACCACTCACTAGATGGCGCCCCGACAATTTTGGTAATTGAAAATCGCTTGAAATAGGTTCTTAGCAAACAGGATATAAACACTGGGTACGTTGTTTTGGATAATATTGTATTTTTCAATCGTTTTCAACCATTTTAGAGGTTGTAATAATAATGGAACATAGTGCCAACTTATATAAATATTTCTTTGTACACTTCGTTCAACCTTTAACAGTTATGTTTATATTAATAAACATTTTATTTTTAAGTTTAGTATTAGTTGGCTGCATGAAATCATTGCCACCATCATACAGATTAAAAAAAGATTACCAAAATTGTAGGAACACCATCTATTGATGCTTTTTGAAACCAACTGACAATACCTACTGGAAAACTCCTCATTAAATATGAACTCAAATCACATTTGATTCGAATGATGACGGTAAAAACTCGATTCCAAAGAGATTTTTTGTTGATTCAAATCATCGCCTGATTCAAATTGTCGATTTGATTCGAATCCACGATCCGATTCCAATCCACGAGCTGATTCAAATCCTTATAGATGAGACAATAGGGATTACTTCCAAGTATTTTTCGTTTAATAGGACCACGCTAAGTCCGAATCGACTGACAGTGGTAGAGATTATAAAGTGTGGATAATCTGTCCTTGTCAGTCATTGCTCATTATTATTTAGATGATTCGCACACTGGAACGCAGCACCGCACGGTTGTGCATGACGTGCGTTAGTGCGTAAGACATGAAGTTCTTTGAGCTGTCATCGGTTTCTGTGGAAATCAGGCATAGTCGAACACACTGAAAACGCGCATTCGTGCGGATCCGTAGTTTTTTTTCTTTGACACATTTGACACGCGTGCTCTGTAGTAAATATTGCCATGTAGGTCTACTGTAATACTTACTGAATTTAGTGCTGAATCCAAAGAGATAGTATATATTGGCTGAATCCACGGGCTGTCCCTAATGAAATATACAAAATATCTAATGCTTTGTTGATAAATTTTAAATTTACATGTACATTGCGCGTCGCAATTAATTATTTATTTTAGGTAGCGAAATTATGAAGTTATTTCCGCGGGTATGTTTCTTGGGGAAAGTTGTTCAGTTTCATTGGTAGAATATGGGGTTTCAATTAATGCTAGCGGTCTTTTTACACCCTGTATAAAAGCTAAAGCCAAGAGTGTCATGTACCAAAGCTTTAGTATCTACAAACCGACAAGGATCAAGAATACATCATAAACGTGGCGTAAAAAGGAACTAACATTCCGCTTATTTTAAAAGTCCATTTTCAATATGATGGCATGCACATGGGCGTAGCCCCCGCCCCACCTAGCAAAATGTATGAATTGAGGAGCAAAATAAGAAAAGAAAAAGTTGCATTTCGGGTGACAGCTGTAAAACCTAAAACTGTATCTGAAACTTATTGTCCTAGAACACTAGTCCCAAAAGAAAAATGGTAGTACTAGTCGAGATCATAAAAAGGCGTCAAATAGGCCGCTGCTGTGAAGTGAGGTCTCCAGGATTAACAGATAGGTGTTCCGTTACTCAGTTCTTAAATTATTTTTCGCCTAAATAATAATATTTTATAAAGAGATTATTATACATATTTCCAAATTTCTCCAGATTGACGAATCCCATCCGAAAGGGCCCAATCTTGTAACACTAGAGTGGTTTATGGAAATGCAGCTTTGGAGTTGTCTATGGAAACGTACGGAGATGCGGATCCGCAGCCACGCGCGTGGATGCGTTTTACGTGCTGCGTTCCAATATGCCAATCACCTTAATAATATTTTTCAAGTCAGTCAAATTCTTTGTTATGATTTTTATGAATAACGTTCTATGACGGATAAAAGACATGGTATAAGTTGCATTAAAGAGTTTTTTTTAAGAAGGAATTCGGTCTTATCGTGGTCTTATTATATCAACAAAATTTTTCACAAAAACGTTTTTAGAAGTAAATTCACAATTTGATCTGTCTAAGTATTCAAAGACTTATTTTTATTTATTTATATCTATTCGTATTGATACGAATCATCAATCAATTCGAATCATGAATCGAGCTTTTGTCGGATAATTCGATCTGATTCGAATATCAATTTTCGATTAGAGTCTCATCACTAATGACAACCACAGACTATATATCTTCATGATGAGAACCATGAAGTTATAGATATGGCTGATTATTTTAAATAAGCGGCATTGGCATCTAGGGCCATCCACGGGGTGGAATCGAAGTATCTAGAGCCATAAACTTAGTAAAAGCAAACGTGGGGCCATCAGCAAAATACAACACAAATAACACCATTTCCAATAATGTCTGGAAAATGGACTGCCGAACAATAATGTTCAACAAGCCCGTAGCCATGTCACTCGCTCGTGACGCTGGGTTTACCCACAAAAAATCGGTTATTGAGTTGTGAATAAGTACAGTTTTATTGTTCAGATTATTAGGATTTCTATCATGTAATCCATTATGTACGGAAAAATCGTTGAATATATATAAATTATAATTAGAATTTTATTCGAAACTCGCTCGAAATTTAAACCGTGCGGGTGGGCCGACCAGGGGCCCTATTTTTAAAACCGCTCGAATCCACGCGAGCACTCGCGTGTCTACCTATCTCTTTCGTACTCGTGGTAAGTAGCTAGAAAAAGAAAAGACAAGTATTGGAAGGTGAATGGTTTCAAAAATAGGCCCCTGGCCAGCCCACCGCACAACCGTAAAACCTACCCTCTATTTTATCCTGCACGACAAGACGCTCGATGGAAATCATGTCCGAAGAACTTGAAAATGTAAGATTTTATTAATTTGGATAGACGCTGCTTGATGCCCAAGTCTTGGAGAGGTTACTCCAATCATCACCTCCTCCAGCATCACATCACAGCAAGTATATAAAATCTTATTTTATATGTATAATTGCAAATAACGTATTGCGGAGTCTTGTAGGTAAACCTCTGTTAGGGATTTTTGGGTCACACATTCAAGCGTGACCAGGGGAAATTAACATTATAACCGGTATTGTGCAGCCTGGACCCAAGGTGCTTGAATTTATCTGTTCTATTGACAGCTTTATTCTTTATACATATAGAAGGTTCAAGATCAGCGCTGCGGCCACTCTGTTTTGGCGGCATTCTGTTTCAAACAAAGGTTTTCTAGCATTTCCTTCCACGTGTTTACCTTGATCGCAAACCTGTCTAAGCCTGCTTATGAATAGCAACCATGTCATCATCGTATTCTATAAGTTTTGAAGGCGTGTCCGAAATTTAATCTGAGAGAACATCAACCACAACGCAGAACTAGTAAGAACTCATTACATAATGCTGGCAAAAACCTACAGTTTACAGTAGTAAACTGTAGTAGTACTACAGTTACTACCATAGAAAAAATACTACAGTAGTAAGTACGCCACACGATGGTATTGTGATGGTTTCAGTTTTGACATAAGTACATATGTCCTGAATAATTCTAATGTGCGCCGCGGGCATATATTTTTGTTCATGATATTACTTTTCAAGGAATACTATTGAAGACCAAGCAACGCAAAATGCATGTGTTGATTCCTACTGCAATAGGGTGGTCTTGGTGGACCCTGAGGGCAAATAATAGATCCCTTGTGCTACAGCCTGGCCTGTTGCTGTATTGGCAATCCGACACGGACCATTCTTGGCGAAATCTCTGGTCTTACGTCATGCACATTTAAGTAAGCGGACTAAAAGTTTATAACACTTTCTACAAAAAAAGAAAAAGGGAAAAGAACAGAAAACACGGAGATGCGAATATCCATGGACAGCAGTGATCACCTGTCATCAGTGGTAACCTGTTTGCTCGTTTGCCTTCCACTGCCAAAAAATATCTTACTTTACTTTGATTACAGGAGGGCTGTGGGGCCCCGCCTCAATCTTATGGGACCAAGCCAATCCCACCCCTGCCGACAGAAGTACGAGTGAAGCTCTGGCGAATCGGCGTTTCCTTAACGGGTTGTACGGGTCAGATGGAAGTCACTTTACTGTGTAGTCACCGATGAAAAGGCCCGGTGGAAATGCAGATGCTTTTAGAGTAGAACGTTCGTCACATGATGCCAAAGACCGGGCCAAGTGGATGAAGAAGGTAGTAAGTAAAGCGGACCCTGGCAGAAGCCGGGATCACCAGAATGCTGCTAGGATGTGAAGTTTTGTCCCAGCAGCATCGAGCAGCAGCGATGAACTGACGTACCTACCGCACTACAATGCTCCCTATTTGTTTGTTTTAGGTAGGTATTATAGGTGGATATAACACCTAGTGATATTACAATAATTATATGAGGTACTAATATTCCGACTAGGTATACCGAGGCATATTTACTTTAAATATAAATACGCAAGTCCCTTATTTACAAGTTATTACGATTTCGTGTTTACACACGAAATTATCACTTAGACTACCTATTTCGACATTTAGTTCACTCAGACACATCAGATAAGCTTATCTGAATACGTATACAAATTGCTATTACTTTGCTTCTATTTAGTTTACGTAGCACCAGCCGAAGATAGTTAACGAGTCTGTGGAGTGTTTTTGTCTCTAGCAAAAATGCAAAATAAACAATTACTGAGAACAACTAGTGCTGCACCCAGTGCCTATTATATGACTAACTATACTTTTCTGCAAAACAAAGAAAATGGTAAGTTTTTTTATATCTGGGTTCAATTAACTAGAACTTATCGATCAATTAACTAGCGCCGTTATCATTCATTTATTGTTGTTTTTTCACGTAGCTAGTGCTCTGAGCAATAGTAACGCACAGATATAATGTAATCGATAAAGTAGGTAATAATGAGCTAGTTAGTAAGATAGACTTTCACGGTACACACCTAGACAGACTGGTTATCTATTTACAATAAATAAATAATAGGTACTTAGGTAATAAGTAAGATTGTTAGCAAATCTAACTACAGGAATGTTACTCCTTACTAATAACTTTTGCCCTGACGTGCAGTTATTTTATCCGATCGCTCGCTACTATCACAGGATCACCCACTGGTGCTCTGGTATTTGATGTATAGCCCAAAGTTAGTTTATCTTCTGTACGTATTATTTACTTACCCTAGAATCAGAAGTAATGTGTCTGTTGGAAGGCTGCGGGCTTGATGGTGATTCCTACTTAATTCCTCCCGGCAATCGCAGCGTAGGACGGTTCCTCGCGATGGACGAACGACATTGTGGGGAGCCGATGGATGGTTGCAAGAGGCGTTAGGACGCCCTATGTTCAGCAGTGAACGTCCTGCGGCTGAGATGATGATAATGACGATGAAGGTGCTTAGGTATATTCGTCTGCTGGTGTCGTAAACAATAAGTCTTACTGTCATCAATATCATCATCATCTTGCCGTTATATCCCGGTTTCGCCCCCGCGCAGCACGCGAGGCCCAGGGTCCGCTTTCTTTCTATTCTTGGCCCACCTCGCTCAGTCTTCGGCATCCTTATCCGTGGTGACCTTATTGGCACGCATATCATTCTTGACTACGTCTAGCCATCGCTTCTTGGGCCGGCCTCTCCTTCCCGTGCCCGGCGGGGGTGGCATGGCCAGACACTTGTTCCCCACATAACTTGCCGGTCTGCGCAAGACCTGGCCATACCATCGAAGCCTACCGCGGATGTGGGCGTTTCTAAAGCGATGTCTTACTGTAGCAGTAGTTTTTCGAATCAATTAAGTAGGTGTAACAACCGAAATGTTGAAAGCCTGATAACCTCACGATTTCCACAGACCTTTTTATCTACATAGGTACGCACCTGGTATAGTAGGCATTTATCCAGAACGGAGGTATTGTAGTTAGTTATTACAAAACGTATGTAACCTGGGTAGTGGGTACTACTGCCAATGAGTTTTGGTTTGTTTCAAAAGGAAAACATCGTGAGAAAACCCGCACATTCAGTGCAGACGACTGAATGTGTAGGTAACCGTTTTCCAATCTGGTCAGGTTCTCCTGTTAACAGGACAACCGGGATTCTGGCGCCAAGATGATTTCTAGATAGGTACATTCTAGAACTGTAGCTTAACAACGATTGATACTATGAGCCGAGTAGATACCTACGCCTTTATAATGCGGCGATTACCTAACCTTCACTCACTACATTATCACCATCAATCACCATAGCTTCAGAATATAACTAATAACTTGGTACCTAGCGGGAATAACTCTACTTTTTTACTGGCGTTATCAGCTTAATACAGTTATCGAGTTTGTTAGTCAATTACATATCCATGTGAACCGATTTAAAACAAAAATAATTGGTAATAGTAGTACAAAAAAAAGTAAAAGTAGATTTGAAACAAATGAAGTACCTATCTACCTACGCGCTTAATTATTGTGAACAAGTTTTAAAGAGAATAATTATTTTAACCACATAGGTTCCTAAGCATACTTCATAGGTAAGTACCTACCAAGCGTAAGTTGGTGTTGAACTGACCAACAACCATAAGTACCTACTTATGGTTATGATACAAGATAATGTTAATACTATAGGACTACGTTTACCAAATACGGAGATTAAGCATATCAGATTTGACCGACTTTCCACTTTTATTACTTAGTTTATCTTCTTGTACCGATCTATTTTCTTTTACAGATAGTCATCACAAGATGCACGGCTCCCGGAGGGTGATAACGTTCTGTTTGCTCACCACAGTTCTTCCCACAATACTCATTGTTATACCACTGTATTTGCGCAATGTTAGGTATGCTGATGTTATGTATAAAATTTCGGACTCAGACGTCATTCAAATTCATAAAGGACAATCCTCTGTTTTTTGTATTAAACATTCTTTGCGCATGAATTCCACTTTCAATGCATTCCAAATGAAGGGCACACCTGAATTATCTGATAAAAGAAGACACGTGAGACTAAAAAAATCTATGAGCTTGCCCGATGACACTTTAGAATATTGGGGATTTTATCTTTTCAAAGGCGCAACAGTCGAATTGAAGGCATGCTCTCGTTACGAAGGTTCCAAAATATTAGTCGTAAAGGGAGATAAAATTCTGAACACATGCGGAATATTGGAGGGTGATAAATATAAAAAAAATCCACCATCAATTTTGAACCAAGGGCATGTTGTAGTTACCTTAGAGAACCCAGGCGAAGAAAGAACTACCAAAACGCCTACTACTGCGAGTACAGACTTACTTAACCCTGAAGACGGTGGAGAAAGATTTGATGAAGAAGAAAATGATAATATAGATAATTGGAATGCTATTCAAGATTTTAAACGAAAGACCAGCTTGGATAATGAGCTTACAGATAAAAAACATTACGGGATTGCCGAAAAGGAAAAAACGAAATTAAATAAACGAAAAAGAGATACAAGAGGCCTACCACTACATAATCCTAACACCGTTTTAGACACAGGGGTGAATCATGGCGGTAATGCAATGAATAACTCAAAAAATCCGCCCGAAGGTAGCTCAGTGTCCAGCTTCGAGAATAGTTTATATGATTGTTACAATGATAACATGTTAATGAATAATCTTTTCCCATATTCTATGTTATGTAATAGTACAAAATATTTGGAAATGACTACTACACTAAAAGTTACTCATGAAATTAATGTCGACGGTTACTATTATTACATATTTTACAGTGATAATGATATCATTAGAAATGATATTCACGCCATATTTGACATATATAAACCAACTCTAAAATATGTCAATAAATCTGAATCAAAAGTGTGTGTTAATCAAACAGAATGTGAATTCGATGTTGGCTTTTTTAGTGATGAACTAGTCATAGTCGAGGTTCCCACAAGAGATGGTTTAAAGCATGATGATGTTGACTCCTCCATTCTAGTTTCCGTTTGCCATCCTAGAATGTCAATCTATGTTTTCTTTCCAGTAGCAGTCCTCTCATTAATCCTATTATTTGCATTTATATGAGAGTAATAATATCTATGTTTTCGGTAATGCTGGTAAATAAATTACTGTTGTGAAATGGTGTGACGATGACTAAGTAGCAAAGAAGGAATGAATGTTAAATAGAAAACAAAAATGAATCTGACATTTCCCCTGTATTTACTTTCTAATATTAAAATTAGGTAGGTATTTAAGAAAAATAAAATTATATTTATTAATCGAACGCCTTTTCCTTCAAGTAGGGACATACGTACCATATTTTCCTAATTAATGTTTAATTCCACGTTAATTTACAAAATAAAATTTAATAGGTACTGTTGTAAGACAATTTACCTAAGATATTTAACATAAATGAGAGCGACCATTCCCAGATATGGACGAGGTATGTCAGAATGAGCAAGAGACATCGACGACAATTGACGGTTGATCGGCTCCAGCCAAATTGGAACGTCTAAAAAACAATCATCTTGGCGATAATGCCCCAGTTGTTGCTCTCACGCACGAGAGCCCGGACCCCGGGCCTTTACCATGATCCAGGATTTGGCAGATCAGATAATAACATTGGAGCGACTGCCATCTGACCTCCGTGACCCTGTTGCAGGTTTCATCATGATGTTTACCCTCACTTACCGGAGTGGAAGCGTCCTCGGCAAGATAAGAGAGGACGCCATACGGCTTACGAGTGCCGTCTTGTTCCTTTGTCACTTCTTGTGTCGCCAGAGCGCCACTAGGCCCGTCCAAGCTACGGCGCGCGACCACCCGAATAAAACCGAGATCAAGCTTAAAATGGTGATAGTGTAACTTCCGGACGCTACCACAGCCGTGTGGATTGTGTCTTATCCTTAGAGGAAATAAAATGATTTGGCAAATTGGAACTATTTACTCGCTGTCTTTCGAGCCACCACAGGCGCGGGGTAAAAAGTGGTGGAAACCGTGACAAACCCTCTTAACTTGTCGGCGCTCGAGTGGAAACCTCTTTAATAAAAGATTACCATGTCATTACTGCGATGGGCCGATTATTTGAAGCTAATACTATAATCTAATAATTTAACACTAGTAAAAACACTAAGCTCGGAAAGCTGAAAGGATACAAACTGGTGTTTTCTATGGACGAAAGCTAAACAGCGTGGTTAGGTCCCATATACTGAACTTGTAGAAAATTATACATTTTAACAAGGTTCCAAATCAGTATGCGTTGTTACGGGCAGAAGCTACTCTGCTCGTAGGGCGGCTATAGGGTGGATCCATTGATGGTGATGCCAACTCAATTCTGGTAATATTCTACTTTTACATGTATTTTATTAAGCTATACTGCTGTCAACATGCCATGTATTGCAACTTAGAAAAATGTAAGAAGGAACCTTAATTATCAACTTCTTCAAAAGTCAATATTACTTGAACAAAAATTTATTCCAAAAATAAAAATTCGAAATGAACATAAAAACCATGTAGAAAACAGTTTCAAAATGTAAAAATGCAAAAGCAGTATGTATGGGAATACAGGATACAATAAGGACCTGTCAAAAGAAAGTAATGAACATATTAAGGAAATTTTGATTTATTTCCACATAGTAGTGTCCAAAGTGCGTTTCAACAGGCTCAGTATGTAGATCTTCTGCAAACAAAATTTATTTATTTGAGTACAATATTTGAGACAAATTAAGGTTCCGATCGGGAATGGAGTGCTACATTTCACGTCAATAACAATGCAATAAGATATTTCATTATATTTATTTACCGTAATACAAAAACAGTTACCATATTATGTACAACTGGAAAAAAGAGTTACAATACAATGTTTCCTTCTAGTGCTTTTGTGATTGAAATAGCCTCTCCAGAACCCGATGAGACCTCTCTGCAGGCGGCAGAGGGGCCTGCGCGGAACGGGGGCCATCCGGCCGAGCCGGTCTTATTCCTAACTATGTATATTAAACTTATATTGATACGTCTATTATAGAATAATGCATTCATTAATTAAACTAAAACGAATATATCTGTCCAAATAAAATGAGTTCCAATAAAAAATTCGGCACAGCAGTAATTAGGAGATCTCTCCTAATACTCACACCTTATAAATATCGCAATAGAACGCAGGACACAAAGTATAAATCGGGAAAGCGCAGGCCCTTTAGATGAGGTTGGCCACATCGCTGGGCATTTCAGTAATAGTTGTGTGGTAGAACTCCTCTATATCCTTCAGCGCTCGTTTGTCGGCTTCAGTCACAAAGTTAATAGCGATTCCTTTACGGCCGAAACGTCCACCCCTTCCAATCCTGCAGACAAAAGAAACAAGTGTTAAGAGCTTGCAGAATTGCTTTTGTGAAGGTCTCCAAATCCAAATATAACCCAAGGAATACGCATTACTATTATTGTATTTCCAGACTACATATCAAATTTATATTTACCGATGGATGTAGTTCTCGCGGTTAGTTGGCAGGTCATAATTGATGACGCAAGATACTTGCTGTACGTCAATACCGCGAGCCAACAGATCAGTGGTGATGAGTACACGCGACGAGCCAGTACGGAACTGTCGCATGATCACCTCGCGCTCGCGCTGATCCATATCACCGTGCATAGCCGACACGGTGAAGTCACGCTCATGCATGGACTCAGTCAGCCAATCCACCTGAAATTGCAACAAGAAATTATTTGTCTGGGACTTTGTGCAATAGTTTCCACAGCATGTAACAAAAGTCCTGTCAGATCCATGAAGGTATTGTTGGGCATCTGTTTAAAACCTATTTATGTCTATGAGAATTCACTAGCCGTTTCGCCCGGTTTTGGCCCGCAATTCGGGTCTCTGTAAACATACAACTTATTATTTTTACGGGATGAAAAATATATGATACTCTGTAATAACGTAGTTTCATATCAGTACAATAATTTTCAAAGTCGGTTTAGTGGTTTCGGAGATTACCCCCAAGATGCAAACAAACATACAAACATTTTTCCTCTTTGTAATTCATTTCCAGTATTCATTATATTATAGTGTATTTCATTTAGTAAAGTATAAAATAAAAAAGGAATAAAGTAAGGAATCATCGTATGATTGTAATTGAGGAGGCTCATGTCGAGCAGTGGACTCATCAATAGGCCAACAGCGCATGTGATGATGATATTGAGTGTATTTAAATGTAGTGTGCATCTGTGTTTAATTATCATGAGGACATTCACATAACTGCTATTGACAGTGGTTTTTTATTATGAGATCTCTCTACAAGGTAGATTCTTTGACATTTCCAAATCTTCAACATCAAACACATTCCTGTTGCAGTAATTACCACAAAGTTATATTTGAAATTAACAATATTATAAAAAAGTTATTAGTCAGAATGATACGATTAATAAAAAAATAATCATCTTGGTGTTAATGTCCCGGTTGCGCTCTCGCGCACGAGGGCCCGGGATCCGCCTTGACCATAATCCAGGATTTGGCAGATCAGGAAATTACAGTGGAGCAACTGCCATCTGACCTCCATGACCCTGCTACCAGGGGAACCTAACCAGAATGGATCATGGTTACACATCCAGTCGCCTGAATGTGTGCAGGTTTCATCACAATGTTTTCCTTCACTGTAAGTGTATCAGTTAGTATTCAACTAATGTATATAACTCTGGAGCGGGATTCGAACCCGGTACCTCTTGCTCACGAGCTGTATACCCTAACCGCTCGGCCACCGGTCGGTCAAAATGATACGATTAAATGAACTAAAGTACTAGGCTGTTTCAGTATGTTAATAGACACATATGACAAATATTGTTCTTGCTACAATTGTGTGTGCTAAATAATTATTAACATTATACAAGTATTACCCTTTATGTCTTAAAACTTTCGTGGTTATACACTGCACTTAAATTGTACATATATCAGGTTTGTCACTATGATTTTGATTATTATTACCTGGAGATTTACTCATGACCATGGTGTCTGCAACTGCTTAGATCTAGATACTGACGAAAAAGAAATCTGCAGTGACAAACCTGATATGTTATGTAATGTATTTTGTGGTATTACCTTGCGGCGGGTGTTGCAGAAAATGACTGCCTGGGCGATGGACAGGGTATCGTACAAGTCACAGAGGGTCTCCAACTTCCACTCTTCCAATTCAATGGAAATAAAAAACTGTTTGATACCTTCCAAGGTAAGCTGTGAAAGAAAATAATTTATCATTATATGTAAAAATTATAACTAACATTTTTTAAATACAGGGTGATCGGCAGATCGTTGAACATACGAAAATAGAGGGTTGGTGGGGTCGTCTCCTATCTATTCAGCCAAAAAAAAGAATTTCTTTTTTAATTCGCCACTTTCATACCTTTGAACCCTTTTTTTTATATTAGAATCTTAAGGGATGGTAGGTCCTTAGAAAATTAATATTTGTTGCAGGTTATTCCTAGAAACAAAGTTGTGGACCCCCAAACTTATAAAAGTTACAAGAAAATTTGAAGCTCAACTATGCGTTGCATTTAAAAAAAAAGTAAAGGTGATGGAGGGCTTCAGATTTTTTAAAAACATCTCTAAGAGTGTAGGCTCTCTAACGGTATGTAATTTGTTTCGAAATCTTTTTCGTAACCAGTTATTAATTTTTTTTACGTAGTTGTACCATGTAGTGGAAAGTTACATGTTTTGTGAAATTTATCAATGCAAAGTTGAAAAATGTAATGGCTTCCTTTTGGGATGGTAACATAGAGCAGGTAGGTTTTTTTTTCATTCTTGCTTAGTCATAATGGCTATCTTCTTTCTCTTTTACTCTTTGCAGGAGATATCCTTTCTCTCTTTCACTTTTGGCGCACCGCAGGCGCCTACATCTCAATTGCATGAATAAAAGAATTATTTTATTCCGCAGAGAGTAAAAGAGAGAGAAGATAGCCATTATGACTGAACAAGAATAAAAAAAATCTACCTGCCCTATGTTATGTGTGCTACCGCTACCGTTTACCGCATGGAACGACTTGACCGCAATGCAAAAAAAAATTATCATCCTGGTTGTGCTCTCATGCATGAGAGCCCTGGATCCAGGCAGCAGAGTAACATTGTTATGAGGAAGCATAATATTTACGTATAGGCATAATCTTCCCTGCCTCTGAAAGATGAACTTAATAAAAAGCTCATGTCAGTATTTACAAATTCTCACAGAAACAAAAGATTTGATACAGAAAAAGGAAATGGCTTTGTATGAAACAAGAGGTATAGTTAATTTTTATTTTCCTAAAGTAACCTTAACAAATTGTACATCTTAAACCTTCCTCATAAATATAAATTGGTGAAAACCACATGAAAATCCATTCAAGAGTTTTTGAGTTTAACATGAACAGACCACGGTGTGGGACTTTGTTCCATATATGTAGTGACAAGTATAGATGAGACTATGTTTAGTTTCGAGAAAATAAGGATAAAAATGAAGTACCTCTTCTTTTTGCACAAGTATGCGCACCGGATCTCTCATGAAGCATCGAGACACTTCCAACACGTCATCAGGCATGGTAGCAGAGAGTAAGATGACTTGGACATCGGCAGATAGCATCTTGAAGACATCATGGATCTGATCTTTGAATCTATAAAGAATAAAACAAATTTAGTAAATAAAAAGGGGACAAATAGTTAATACAATAGCTTAAAGCAACAATAAAATGAAATACTTACCCACGAGACAACATTTCATCAGCTTCATCCAATACAAACAACTTGATGGTATTGGCCCGCAGGGCACGACGAGTAATCATGTCAAGCACACGTCCTGGTGTACCAACCACCACATGCACACCACTCTCCAATTGACGAATATCTTCACGTACATTGGTCCCGCCAATGCAAGCATGGCATTTCACAGTTAAGTGATCACCGAGAGCAATCACCACCTAGAATTACAACACAAGATATTAGTACAATTTCATATTATTTTCATTTGTGGTACACAGGTTGAAAACATTTAACATGTATCCTGATATTATAAAGAGAAAAGATTCGGTTTCTTTGTAATGAATTAACTCAAATCCTACTAGACTTAAAAATTCTTTCACTAATAGAATGCTCCATTATTGATAAGTAATTATAATAATTAAGATTACAATAATGTAGTATTAGCAATTAAACATTCTCTCCAAATGACTCATATCTTACCTTTTGGATTTGCTGAGCCAGCTCTCTTGTTGGTGCCAAAATCAGAGCTTGGCATTCACGAACAGTAGTATCTATTTGTTGAAGAATAGATATCGAAAATGTGGCAGTTTTGCCAGTACCAGACTGGGCTTGTGCTATAACATCGCGCCCTTGGATGCACGGCATAATAGCACGTTGTTGAATTGCAGATGGTTTCTCGAAACCATAGGCATAAATGCCTCTCAACAACTCTTCTTTCAAACGCATGTCATCAAAGCTTTCTACGACTTGATGCCAGTTAGTGTCGAGTGCGCCTTCTGGCTCCATGCCTGGAGGCCCATCGTAGTTCCCTTGGTCCTTAGACGGACCATTTTTGGAATCCTCCGGCCAATCTTCTGATCTGTGAAAGATATTAGATTACATTACAATATTAAGGTTAGTTTAAGTCTCTAAAACTGGGTAGCGAAAAAGAGGAAACGCTAAAAATCATTAAAGTTGCGGCATCGCAAATGTCAAAATGGCATTTTACAAAATTACCTACTACAATCGCTTCTGAAATGCATCAAAGGCTAAAGTAATGTTATTTGGATAAAAATGAGATAAATTACATTATGGCCTTATGCACGACAAAAATCGTTAAAGGGCGAATAAAACACGTGTGCTATGCCAATCTCGCACCAATGTTCTGCCAGCGCCATGTTGGCAATCGGCGACCGTGGAGAATACCGATATTTCGGCAAATAAACTAAAAATTACGATACAATGACATGATTCTATTAGTCTCCATTTAAGGATGCAGTTTATTAGCCTAACTTTCATTAAAACAGGCTGTAAATAACACAAAAACTAGACTTACCTTCTTTCAGGTGAATAAGACATGTTCCAATCGCAGTAGCTGAACGGAAAAGAACTAGCAAGGTCAAGTTGAGTTTCACAGAAGCTTTTTTTTTTGGTAATATATGAACACGAGTTTATACCACTCAATAATATAAAAACATTTATAATATTTTTTTTAAAGATTTTTAGATTGCTTAAAATTTTGTAAATGTGCTGTATCACAAGGAGATGAGTAATACTAAATTATTGGGAAATAAAGCAACGGAAGTACGTTCAACGACAAGTACGACAACTGCATAATGCAGAATGATGCGTTCTAAATAAATGATTGCTATAACCATTACCAGGGTTGCCAACTTTTTTAGACCAAATATATAAGCTGTGATTACACGCGTACTAATCTAGCTTCCTACAAAAAGGATACTCCACATGTTGGCAATTTAATAAAGTAGGCGAAACTATTATATTAGTAATAAAGCGCGCTCCACATGTGGACAGTTCCGCGGGAACACGAGAATGTAGAGGGAGTATTCGTGTAGTCCCGTGCATGTTTGGCATGTCTCGCCTATTTCATAGACTAAGTAGAGATAGTTTGTTGTCGTCTCAATTCGATCAATTTTATATTTATATTTCTAGCGATTTTTCCCGTAACAGGTTCGGGGTACACTTGACCATGATCCAGGATATTAGTAGATCAAGTAATTACAGTAGAGAAGCTGCCATCACCTCTGTGACCCTGTTTACAGTAGATTACCGATATTACACCGATGAATCGATAAAATTTCGCGCGTTTTGACACCACCACATCCCTAATAGGCGAGAATGTAGAGGATCGACCAAAGTCCCGGCAAAAATTTCACCGGAAATTTCGGCGAACATGTGGAGCGCGCTTAATATAGTAGTTTCGTCTTAGTAGAATATATTTATTAAATTTTTATAATAATAGCAAGCGGACATCTAAAAAAGTAAGATACTGTATTATATAGTAGGGTTGGCAACTCTAACTATACATGCACACGACACTATTTTACTGACTAGATTGGCAATCAAATGAGGAGTTTTCCAGTAGGTATTGATATTTGGTTTCAACAAGCATCAATAGATGGCGCTCCTACAATTTTGGTAATCTTATTTTAATCTATAGGATGATGGCAGTGATTTCATGCAGCCAACTAATACTAAACTTAAAAATAAAATGTTTTTTATTATAAACATAACTGTTAAAGGTTGAAAGAAGTGTAAAAAGAAATATTATTAGAATTATTATAACCTCTAAAATGGTTGAAAACTATTGACAAATACAATATTATACAGTACAATGTACCCAGTGTTTATATCCTATATTTAAGAGAAGTAGGGCATAGCGGGGTATATCGTTCGAATTGGAGCAGCCCGACTGGGGAAGTACCTCCACCTTACAGAATATCGCAGCTAAATAATACTCTTTTAAATAGTATTGTATTTCTGCCGGTGAATAAGGTTTCCAGTGCTCCATGGGGTGGGGATTTGGGGAACCGTGGCTTTGGTAGTGGAGTGGCATTTGCTTTTTGCTGCCAGAGCAACGTTTTATAGAGGTGGGCAACGCATTAGCGATACTCTTGGTGTTGCTAATGTCTATAGGCAGTGGTGACCACTTTCCATCAGGTGGCCCGCTTACCTGTTTGCCTACCGTATGACATAAAAAAGAAAAAAAAAACCTGTTTCTTAAGAACCTATTTCAAGCGATTATCAATTACCAAAATTGTCGGGGCGCCATCTAGTGAGTGGTTAGGAATGATTTAGATGCCTATTGGAAAACTGCTCATTGCCTCATATGGATGCACCTATATTCAGGGGCCTTACCGCCTAGAGGTCGACTGGAATCTCATGATTACGGTCATATTAGCCTGTTTCATCCGTCCCGGTAAATAAAAAGATACCGAAAGGTGTAAATATAATAGTGCACTAGACTGGTCCGTCCCGTTAAGGCTGCAATTATACCACCCTGATTCTGGCACCTAGATAAGAATCCCAGGGGTGGTACCGCCGATCTCTGAGAGTACGCCGCCATCTGTAGCCGTATTCACAATCATTCGATTCAGCCCGAAATTCGTGAGCGGCGAATCCGTGTCGATCGATTCGAAAACTCTTAAACGCACTCCACATTTGGACAGTTCCGCAGGAGCACGAGAATGTAGAGGGAGTATTCGCCTATATTCGTGTAGTCCCGTGCATATTTGGCATGTCTCGCCTATTTCATAGACAAAGTAGAGATAGTTTGTTGTCGTCTCGATTCGATTGATATTATATTTATATTCCTAGCGCTTTTTCCCGTAACAGGTTCGGGGTACACTTGACCATGATCCACGATATTAGTAGATCAAGTAATTACAGTAGAGCAGCTGCCATCACCTCTGTGACCCTGTTTAAAGCAGATTAACGATACTACACCGATGAATCGATATAATGTCCTAATAGGCGAGAATGTAGACGACCAAAGTCCCGGCAAAAGTTTCGCCGGAAGTTTCGGCGAACATGTGGAGCGCACTTTATTCAGAATCCCGATGGATTTGGCCACGGAAACTCTACCTTTTCGGAAATATCTATGATTCTCCCGAGCGTTTACAAAGACACTTTCGTTGATTGATAAATGGATTATTGGCGATTGATAACACGAATTTGTAAAAAATGCTATTAATAAGTTATATTTCGTGCTATATATAAATTTTTAAATAATATTTGATTGTTTATAAGTAGAAATTACTTTTTTTTTTAAGTAAATTTGCAAAAATATGAAATTTGAAAGTTAAATTCTTTCTGTCGTTATGAACACTCACAATATTGTCAAACTAAAGTTTTTCAGAAAGTTTCCCCATTTTTCTTTGAGCGATTTAGTTCAGTGATTAAATTAATTTTTACCCTTTCGTATCTAATGTAATCGAAGAAACCATGTCAACAGTAAGTACCTGACTAAATATTTATAGTACTTATTCACTTGAATCAAGTACAAACTCGGTGATTCAATTTTGGATAAATAGCTAATTAAACTGCCTGTTTTCTTGCGATTCTAGCCATCACGTACATCATACGGCCAACGAGTGGCGATGTTAGAATACATGTTAGCCCATCCCGCACTCGCAACGGTTCGACTGTATTGCCCAGACGCTACAAGGGAAAAGAAAAATCACCGTCTCTGGTGGGCATGACCCAATGCTTGCCAATGCCCTTCAACGCCAAACTGAAGCAGTCGAAGTGCAAGCTGCAGCGGTGAATAAAGTGTCAAAGGGCATAATTAGACAGGCCGTTGCGATGGAAAATCTTGTAGAGTCTAATCACAACAGCAGTTACTGCCATAGTAAATTTAACTAAGTGATTACCTAAATTTGATTACGTAGCACTCCTTAATTTCAACTTTATTATTTTATTTATTATAGTTTAATGTGATCATTTAATTTTTACTGAGTCTGATTTAAATTAGTAACTAAATTGTGATTTTAAATGTACCTATAATTTGGTTATTAGTAAACATGATCACTACTCATTTAATTTTGCTGCGATTTTACTGAGTCTGATTTAAATTAGTAACTGAATTGTGATTTTCAAAGTATAATTAGTAAAGTATTTTGTAAAAGTGATAATTAACAAAATAGGTAGATTATTTAAGAAATTTCATAATTGAGATATGCTATATATGATATTTAGCCGTGTGGTGTCCAGCAGAGTAGAATAGCACCAACCCTTACACTCATGGGTGTCGTACAAGGCGACTAATGTTTTCGAGGCAAAAGATCAAGAGTCTCCGTAGTCTGGAAAATGGGCAGCAGCATTTTCCATTGTTATATTTAAATACTGCGATCTCCAACCCGCCTGCCAAGCGTGGAGATTATGGCAATGGCCTCCCTTTTCATGGGAGAGGTCCCGAGTCCTGCAGTGGACTGTTACGGGTTGTGATGATGATATATGATATGATATGAGTTTGTATCACTTACCAAGTAACACTTTGAAAATACAAAAAGCATTAAGGCAGCATTTTTTCTGTGATTTAAATTGGTAACTGAATTGTGATTTTAAATGTACATATAATTTGGTTATTAGTAAACATGATCACTACTCATTTAATTTTTGCTGCGATTTTACTGAGTCTGATTTAAATTAGTAACTGAATTGTGATTTTCAAAGTATGATTAGTAAAGTATTTTGTACAACTGTATATCTTTTTATTAATATACCTGTATCAGAAAAGGCTTATAAGAAAGCTCAGTTACCCAAAGGGCAATGGAAAGAGCTATGCTCGGAGTTTCTTTGCGTGATCGAATAAGAAATGAGGAGATCCGCATGCGAACCAAGGTCTCCGACATAGCTCTAAGGATTGCCAGAATGTAGTGGCAGTGGGCAGGGCACAGAATGACAGAAACAGATGGCTGATGGGGATAAATAGGGGTTTATGACTTCTATAACGTGGATCGCAGTCTCCGCAGAGAAACGATAAACCCTACTGAAGTTGGGCATGTTAAATGGGTTCGACAAATCCCTTATTTGTCGATTTAAGTGCATTGTATCGGCTTTTTGCTTCACCCTTATCCTATTGCGATGTTGTATCGGCAGTACAAACTGCATTTTCCAAGAAAAACTTAATAATACACAATTCACAATAACTTTCCGAGAGCTAAATAGCATTCGTGTAATCTTTCGAAAATTCGACAGAGGTTTCTGATTTGAACTGTCAAATTTGTCATTCGGATTCGAGACCGATGCTTTAGAATACGGTTTTCCGAGCCATTGTGAATACGGCCCCTGGTCTGCGGGGCTATTGGCTAAATCAGTTGACAACTGTATTTGACACTAGATAATTCTACACCACGTCATCTACGTTGAAAACTGCCAATAGCGTCTACCAAATTAGAGTAGTGTCAGATTTTTTAATGTCAAATTCAGTTGTCCACTGAGATAGCCGATAGGCCCTCAGGTGGTTATGGTGGTCGGCAGCGGTAGCGCCTATCTCCAATTAAAGGCGGCCATTTTGATCCCAACCTCTAGAATGATGTCATAGAATTCGAACCGCCGAACGCAGTATCGGCAGAATAAACGTTATCTTAATTATTATTATGAAACGAAATCTTAATTATTATAATGACTTAACAATAACGGAGCATTCTATTAGTGAAAGCATTTTTAAATTCGGTCTAGTAGGATTTAAGTTAATTCATTACAAATAAATCTTTTCTCTTTATAATACGAAATTAATGCCATTGGAAAGTATACAGCGATTTTGAAACATCATAATTTTAAATTGATTAATTTCAAATTAATAGAATATTTTCAGATTATCCGCAGCTTGGGCCTAATGGCGGGACAGGTGTCATTTGTGACCCTAAAATGCCGAATAAGCAAAAGGGACAGGTCTATAAGACCATAATTAGACCTGCTCTCCTATACGGCAGCGAGACTTGGCCCCTACTAGAGCGACACAAGCAGGAGCTGTGCGTCACGGAAATGAAGATACTGCGGTGGATGTGTTGAGTTTCATGAAAGGATCCCGTTCGAAATTCCCACATTCGGGGTGACCTTGGCGTCCGTGACATCGCAGAAAAAGCTGCAAGAGTGCCGCTTTCGATGGTATGTCCACGTCTTGCGCAGGCCGGCAAGCTATGTGGGAACAAGTGTCTTGCCATGCCGCTCCCGCCGGGCACGGGAAGGAGAGGCCGGCCCAAGAAGCGATGGCTTGACGTAGTCAGGACTGATATGCGTGCCAATAAGGTCACCACTAAGGATGCCGTAGACCGAGCGAAGTGTTTCAGAAGTAACAGGAAGGCGGACCCTGGTAGTGTGTGGTGTCGCCACTTAAAAGAATAACACCACCCCATCTCTTCCCGTGGGTGTCGTAAGAGGCGACTAAGGGAATAACCCGAAAGATGGGCAGCAGCATCTTTCGGGTACATTTACATCTACTGCACTGCGATCGCCAACCCGCCTGCCAAGCGTGGCGATTATGGCAACCCCCCCCCCGATGACAAGCACACACAGTCCACGGCCCCCAGTACCCGGCGGCCCCGCTATTCCGGACTATGGTAGCGGTCGCGGTAACGGCGGGGCAGGGGGTGCGAAGAATCACCGGATGCGACCAGGCTACCACAAAGCACGACCACTGGCCCTGGCTACATACAATGTCCAGACACTGCGGACCGACGAAAAGCTCGTGAAGAACATCGTCAAAATCGAGAGTGTGTCGTCTAGGGTAGCGTACCTTATACTCAGAATTACCAAGCGCCAGATGCTGGACGGCTTTATGGAGAAGGAGGGACTCTTTATGATGAACTCATTTTTCAGGAAGCCGGACCATCGCAGATGGACGTGGGTTAGTCCCGATGGCGTCACAAAAAATGAGATCGACTTCATCCTATCTACGAAACGGCATATATTCAATGATGTCTCGGTGATCAATAGCGTTAAAATTGGCAGTGACCACCGCTTGGTAAGAGGCACATTGAATATTAATCCCCAGCTGGTAAGATCGAGATTGATGAGGTCCACGCTCCGGCCTATACCCATCCAAATCCAAAACCCCGAGAGCTTTCAACTCGAATTACAAAATCGCTTCGAGTGCCTAGGAGAGTGCGTCGACGTGGACGACTATAATAACAGGTTCGTGGAAACTGTCTATACGGTTGGGTCAAAGTTTTATAAAGCCTGCCGTACAAACAGAACAAACAAAATCTCCAATGATACCCTCAAACTCATCGAAGAAAGACGCGGAATGACTCTGCAATCCCCTGATGATGTCTCTCAAATTAGGCGACTTAATCGACAGATCTCCAAGTCTCTGACTCGCGACATACGCCGCTTCAATACTACCAATATTGAGGCGGAGATCGAGCGGAACAAAGGCTCTAAAGTCTTTGCGAGAGATCTGTCGATTGGACAGCGCCAGTTGACGAGACTGAAAACGGATGACGGCAGAGTTATTTCGACCAAGTCCGAGGTTTTGAGGGAAGTCGAGAGGTTCTATGGACAGTTATACACGACAACACGGGCACCTGTTACCAGTATGGCAAAAGACCCCAGAGCCAAGTTGACCCGACACTACACCGAAGATATCCCGGACATCAGCCTGTACGAGATTAGTATGGCTCTCAAACAGCTTAAGAACAACAAGGCGCCGGGTGATGATGGGATTACGGCTGAGCTTCTGAAAGCCGGTGGCAAACCTGTGCTTAAGACCCTTCAGAAGCTGTTCAATTCCGTCATCCTCAAGAGTAAAACGCCGGAAGCATGGCACAGAAGCATAGTGATATTGTTCTTCAAGAAAGGTGATAAGGCTCTCTTGAAGAACTTCAGACCAATATCGCTGCTGACCCATGTCTATAAGCTGTTTTCGAGAGTCATAACGAATCGTCTCGCACGCAGGTTTGATGACTTCCAGCCTCCCGAACAAGCCGGATTCCGAAAAGGTTTTAGTACCATAGACCACATACATACATAGCAAGCATAATGGCTGGTTATACATTAGTATAACCAGCCATTATGCTTGGCGTTTGTGGACTATGAGAAAGCCTTCGATTCGATCGAAACTTGGGCGGTGCTCCAGTCTCTACAGCGGTGCCAAATTGACTATCGATATATCGAAGCACTGAAGTGTTTGTACGAAAACGCCACTATGTCAGTTCGTCTCCAGGACAAAACCACAGAACCTATTCAGCTGCAGCGAGGTGTTAGACAAGGTGATGTCATATCACCGAAGTTGTTCACCGCTGCACTGGAGGATATCTTTAGGCTTCTGGACTGGGACGGACTTGGCATCAATATTAACGGCGAGTACCTCACGCACCTCAGATTTGCTGACGATATCGTAGTCATGGCTGAAACCCTGGAAGACTTGGGCAAAATGCTCGATGACCTCTGTAGGGCCTCTCAACAAGTAGGCCTTAAAATGAACATGGACAAGACGAAAATTATGTCGAATGTCCATGTTGTGCCTACTCCAGTGACAGTTGGAGGCACTCCACTTGAAGTTGTTGACGACTACACATACCTAGGACAAATAGTCCGGCTAGGAAGGTTCAATTTCGAGAAGGAGGTCAATTTATTTATTTTATTTATTTTTATTTAACCATTTATTGTGCACAAAGTAAGTTACAATAATATGAACATAAAGATAACAATCACAAAAGGTACAGCTTATTTCTAAAAAGAATGTCTTACAGCAGACCTACCGAAGAGGGAGGGCTAGAATAGAGAGGCAGATATGACGTGCACCCAAATACATAATATAATTGAATTACTTAAATAAGTGTCTATATATATACTAGTAATATTACCTACATATATAATAAATAACACAAATACTTAATAAATACCTATAAATATATAATATTATGGATTGCAAGTGGAAAGATAATGCTCTTTTACTCTTTTTTTAAAAATACCGAGTGAGGTACTGTTACGAACAGTATGCGGCAGCGAGTTCCATAGCCTAGCCGCATGAACAGTAAATGATTTAGTATAGCATTCGGAATGATGAGGGGGAATGGAGAGGAGTGTCCTGACGCTTGAGCGACAGGGTAGGTTTTGAGAACGGGAGAAACCAAACCGGTCACGGAGATAGGAAGGAGCACGAGGATTATAAAGGATATTGTAAAGAAGACAAAGGATATGGATATTTCTGCGAAGTCGTATCGGAAGCCACTTGAGCTGAGACCGAAATTGGGAGATGTGGTCATACTTGCGTAAGCCAAAGATAAATCGAATGCCGAGATTTTGAAGGCGTTCAAGCTTACTCAACAGCTCTTCAGTGGCATCGAGATAGCAGGAGTCTGCATAATCCAGTATGGGGAGTATTAGAGTTTGGACAATGGATATTTTGGTGTTTAAAGGAAGGAAATATTGAAGACGTTTGAGAGAGTGTATAGTGTGATGAATTTTCTTGCTCACGTTGTTGACTTGGGCCGTCCACGACAGGTTAGATTCAAAAACCACCCCCAAATTCCTCGCAGTTTTGGTATATGGAATGACCGATCCGTCATAAATAATAGAAGGCACTGAGCCATCACGGATACGCTTGTGCATGTAGGTGCTACCTATAATCATCACCTTTGATTTATCAGGGTTAACAAGTAAACCGTAGTCTTTTGCCCATTTCGAGATATTGGCCAGCACTGAGTTGAAATACTTGATAGCATTTTCAGTATCATCGACACTGAAATGGTGGTAGAGTTGCAAATCATCGGCGTAGAGATGGAATTCACAAGGGATAACCGATGTAATAGTATTTATGAAGACAGAAAAAAGAAGAGGAGAAAGGACGCCACCCTGGGGTACGCCCGCAACGAGATCACACCAGTTTGAGTTAGCCTCATTTAAGCAGACCCGCTGCGTGCGATTCCCAAGATAGGACTGAAACCAAGAAAGAACGGACGAGGATAGATTGAGGGAGCGAAGGACAGCAAGGAGTAAATCAAAATCCACTGAGTTGAAGGCGCTGCTAAAATCCAGTAGAGCGAGGATAGTGAGGTTCTTATTTTCAACAGCCCAGCGGATGTCGTCAGTGACTTTAAGAAGGGATGTCACAGTGCTGTGCCCAGAGCGGAAGCCAGACTGATAGGGGGATAATAACTTATTGGATAGGACATGATGTGTAAATTGCTCGTGGACGATATGTTCGAGGACTTTGGAGAGGAAAGGTAACACTGATATAGGACGAAAATGGGCGGGAGAAGTGGGGTTGGACGTCTTAGGAAGAGGAATGACATTAGCGGATTTCCACGCAGAAGGAAAGGAACTCTTATCTAAGGAGAAATTAAAAATGTGTGTAAGTATTGGTAAGAGCTCAGAAAGAAGAAGGATAATCATACGGGAAGATATGTTATCATATCCGACAGCAGTAGATTTGATGGATAGAATGTGCTTCTTAACATCCTCTTCAGACACTGTTGTAAAGCAGAAGGAATTGCATGCTGGCAAAGGTTGGGAGGCTATGGAGGATATGGTTTGGCTTTTGAGAACTGTGTCAAGGACTACAGGAGGGAGAGAAAAGTGGTTGTTGAGGGAATTTAAATCCACTGCCTCATCATGAGGGCCAGAGGACTTTCCAATACCAAGAGTTCTCAGAAACCGCCACATCTGTGCAGAGTCAGAAGAGTCAATGGATTCATGGATATAGCGTCTTTTAGCATCTCTACACCGATGATTGCAGGTATTACGAAGATATTTGTAGCGGTCCAAATTATAGTCCGTGGGACATATCTTGTAGCGGTTTTTGCCCGGTCACGCCTGCCCATCAGCTCCCTAATGTCCTGAGTTAACTAAGGCGCTGGGGTATGTTTCATTTTTACCTTCCTTATGGGAGCATGTAAGTCAAATAAATTAATTAGCTTAGTGTTCAAAATGTCAACCTTCTCATCTATCAGAACAGTATCAGTAATAAGAGACCAGTCTACCAGAGATGCATCCCTCCTCAGAGCCTCCAAATCAATATTATTAAAATTGCGTAGGAAAAGAAATTTTGGTTTGGGTCTAGAAGGACGGACTCTATATGACAGGTAAATGAGATCGTGATAGGAGAAGCTAGCTGGAAATTGACCATGTGATGCGATATAATCAGGAGAAGAAGTGATCAATAAGTCTAATAGAGAAGGGACACAATTAGGGGAGTGATGCGTGGCAGTAAGGGGAAGGATGTGAAGATCAACCGAGGACACAAGGTTCATCAGTTTATGGGCACGAGAGTTATCTTTAGTTATTCGTCAATCGACGAATCCATCTCGGTTGGGCAGCGTTCGGGAAGCTACGCCACATATTTTCGTCCCAATTACCGCAGTGTCTCAAGACGAAGGTCTTTGACCAATGTGTGTTGCCAGTGATAACTTACGGATCTGAAACGTGGCCACTCACTATGGGCCTTATAAGAAAGCTCACTGTTACCCAAAGGGCAATGGAAAGAGCTATGCTCGGAGTTTCTTTGCGCGATCGAGTCACAAATGAGGAGATCCGCAAGCGAACCAAGGTCACCGACATAGCTCTAAGGATTGCCAGACTGAAGTGGCAGTGGGCAGGGCGCATAGCTCGAAGAACAGATGGCCGATGGAGCAGTAAAGTTCTCGAGTGGCGACCACGTACCGGTAGACGCAGCGTGGGTAGGCCTCCTACAAGGTGGACCGACGACCTTGTAAGGATCGCAGGTACCAGCTGGATGCGGAAAGCACAGGACCGGTCTTTGTGGAGATCTCTGGGGGAGGCCTATGCCCAGCAGTTTGCGTCTTCTGGCTGATATGATGGACCCTGGACCCTCGCGTACCGCACGGGGGCGCAACCGGGACATAACGCCAAGATGATGATGAGAATATTTTCAGATTCTTTTCGTATTTTGTTATTTTGAGTGCATCCTTAATATTCTGTAATGTGAAATTGATTTATACAATAACATCAAATTAAAACTAAAAGCTTGAAAATTATGATAGTAAAATGGAACATAAAATTCACTCCCACGAAGTTAGAGTATAACCAACTTACATTATCTATACTATTAAGAGGATAGCAGGGTATCTCGTTCGAATTGGAGCCGCTAGACTAAGGAAGTACCTCCACCTTACAGAATACCGCAGCTAAACAATACTCTTTTAAATAGTATTGTGTTTCTGCCGGTGAGTAAGGTCTCCAGTGCTCCATGGGGTGGGGATTTGGGGAACCTTGGCTTTGGCAGTGGAGGGGCATTTGCCTTTTTGCTGCCAGAGCAACGTGTTATAGAGGTGAGCAACGCATTTGCGATACTCTTGGTGTTGCTAATGTTTATAGGCAGTCGTGATCACTTTCCATCAGGTGGCCCGCTTGCCTGTTTGCCTACCGTATGACATAAAAAAAAACATTAACTATACAATAATATATTTCAGTTCATTTCACAGGATATCCCCTATTATATGCCCTAGGATAGTGCCCATCCGAAATCCATGTTGTGACGTTATTTCACAGAGTGGGATCAAAATGGCGACGTGCTATCGGAGATCGGCGGTACTGCTGCGAGTCCGGGTTTAGTATGTATAATAAGTACGAATTAAAAAAAAGTATAAATTGTTTATGATTTGCTTACTAAGCTAGATGGCGCTGTGTGAATTTGGCCATGCACATTTATTTATTTAACAATTTATTGCACACACTATTTCTAAAAAGAAATCTCTTTCAGCAGGCCTATAGAATAGAGATACATTAGAATATAGGGGATGAGACGTGCACGTGCGTTTTTTTTAATAAGCTATTCGGTCTTATCGTGGTCTTATAATAACATAAAATACAGTCCCGGGACACAGTGAAATGTAGGCTGTAAACCTAAATATCTTCAAAAATTCAAAATTAAAACTTTTCGGTTTATATTTGTGATTGTGTGTTTGGAAATATTTTCCCGCTAAACAGAATATTTTTGTAATTGTTGTAATTTGAGTTTGTGAATGATTTTTTGTTATTTGAAGCAAATAAGTAGATAAATGTGAAAATAGTGAAGCGAATTTCCCGCCGCTTCATATCCTCGACGGGTAGGTACAACAGAACAGACTCACAGCTTGCTTATTAGCGTATCTATTTTCCAGGGCCTGGCCCCTGAGGATTCCTGGGATGTATTTAATTGAAATTATGTTTGTATGAGGTGTTTTACGTACATATACATACATACGGTACATTCTGGGGTGGGCACCAGATCATTTTGGGGTGGGCACTAACCAAGAAGTCCTGAAAACTGCCCAGCTGCCTGGTATAACCGTACTTTAAAAAAAAGAGACGTCTCCGTTGGCTAGGGCATGTACACAGGATGGAATCTTCCCGTTTACATCGACAAACTCTTCTGGGAGTGATTGCAAATGCCAAGTAACCTGTCTGTACGCCATAAACTTTGCTTCAACGACAGCATCAAGCGCAACATGGTCTCATTTGACATCGATTGGAATAGCTGGGAGAACCTGGCTGTCGACCGCCCCGTTTGGCGGAAGACTGTCACTGACGGTATAACCATACACGACAATACCCGGTTTAAAGATCTTGCCGACATACGCGCGAAACAGCACGGATGCGCTGACAACCCCTTATCATTCAGAGTGAATTATTATGTCTGCTCACTGTGTAACCGAATCTGTCTTACCCGTATTGGGTTTAACAGCCATTAGACAAACCCCGATACATCATGGTCACGGGACGACGAGTTGAGTGATAGATTTAAAAAAGTAGTACCAAAATTATGGGAGCGCCATCTATTGATGCTTTTTGAAACCAAACGACAATATGTACTGGAAAATGAGGAGATTTCCATTAGGTATTGTCAGTTGGTTTCAAAAAACATCAATAGATGGCGCTCCTACAATTTCGGTAATCTTTTTTTAATCTGTATGATGGTGGCAGTGATTTCATGCAGCCAACTAATACTAAACTTAAAAAATGTTTATTAATATAAACATAACTGTTAAAGGTTGAACGAAATGTATAAGGAAATATTCATAGAAGTTGGCACTATGTTCCATTATTATTACAACATCTAAAATGAGTGAAACCTATTGACAAATACAATATAACGTAACCAGTGTTTATATCCTGTTTGCTAAGTCCCTATTTCAAGCGATTATTAATTACCTAAATTGTCGGGGCTCCATCTAGTGAGTGGTTAGGAATGCTTTAGATACCTATTGGAAAACTGCTCATTGCTCATTATTTGAACTAGTTTTTCTTTTTAATGAGGAGTTTTCCAGTAGGTATTGATAGTTTGTTTCAAAAAGCATCAATAGATGGCGCTCCTACAATTTTGGTAATCTTCTTTAAATCATGCAGATTTCATGCAGCCAAGTAATACTAAACTTGAAAATAAAGTGTTTATTAATACAGGGTGTTTCACAATACATGTATAAAGCCGAAAGGGTGTTAAAGTATAGCTTGCAAAGAGTACACTGGCGACTTCATATTATCCAGACATTGAATTTTAATTTTCATAAAAAATCTTCGTTTTTAAAGAAAAATAACCATATCGACTACGTTGATGCGCAGCTCTATTTCAAGTTGATGATCCTAGAAGGAGAAGTTTAATAACCGCGTGCGACCCCTATGAAAAAAGAGCAACCTCCTTAAACCTAGTACCAGGAGCCTAATGCTACGTACACACGCACCGTTGGCATGTGCCGGCCGGCGATCCGCAGCGCAGCGTGGCGGTAACATCAAACGGATAGAAGCAATCGACCAAACGCAGCTTGGGCGGATACCGAAGGCCAACGAACAAACGTGCGATTACGAGCCCGAATAGGTTCCCAAACCTCCCAAAGATCGTTTGCTTGACCACGAAATGCAATTACCTATTGGACCTTAGAAATCCAAATCGGCCGACAACGCATCGTTGGCGTAAGTTGAGTGTGTACACACCATAAAGAGGAGTTTAATAACCTCGCGCCATTCATAACAAAACAAACGAACCTCCTACATCTTGCTACCAGGCGCCGAACTAAATGTTACCTACTTATCTACATGAATAAACTCTACCGAATTAACTAGGAACTTACCTACACTAATTATTTTCAATAGGTAAGTATGCTTAAATAGTCGGAGCGTCGTCGGTGGCCTAAGGTTACGGTATCCGAGTCGTACGCGAGAGGTACCGGGTTCGACACCCGCTGCCGCCACGTACCAGTGACCTTTTCTGACGGAAAACATCGTGATGAAACCTGCACATTTAGGCGACTGAATGTCTAACCATGATTTTAATCTGGTCAGGTAATCAGGTTCCCCTGGTAGCAGGGTCAGGCAGGATTCAGGACTGTCAGACGTAATGACCTGAAATGCGAAATCCTGGATCATGGTCAAGGCGGACCCCAGGCCCTCGTGCGCGAGAGCAAAACCAGGTCATTAACACCGAGATTATTTCTACTAGGTAGGTACCTAACAGAACAAACCACCCCATCACAACAAAGGTAAAATAAGAATTAAATTCATAATACTAAGGTACTTATTAACTAAAGGCCTAAAAACAGTATCTAAGTAGGTTAGGTAGGTAGGAACCTACGTAAATAAAAAACAAAACATGTTAATCAGTCTGGAAGACAGCCGGACCCGCGGTGTGGACTGCCGCAGGTACTTCAATAAATAAAAATAAACATAGTCAGCTACGTACTAAAGTAGATATCTACTACACTAAAACGGGATTCGTTTAATTGACAAAATGGCTCTACCCAGATAGGTAAGTACTAGGTACCTACTAACACGGTTCCCTCATCTAAGTACCTACGTACCTAGGGAACCACTTATGAATCTAGTTTTGATGAAACACATTACAGACAGGTTCCACTAAATACCTACATATTTTTATGAAAAGATAAAAGCGTTGTCTTTTCTACCTATTTCCCGTCGGAAAAGAACCGCGGCGGTTGCGCTTCTAACGTCACTATTAGGTGGTAGGTAGCGTCTCCTAGTCTAGCTAGCACATAGACCTTTAAAGCATGTAGGTACGTACCTTTTAAACGTTATTTTATGGAAACAAACAGTGTCAGGTGCCAGCGCAGTTAACCACACTTTCTTGCTTTCTTGTGGCTCGATGACCGATAGGTAAATACACACAGCTACACAACACTACAGCATGCACTGGTTGCTATGCAATACGTAAGTAGGTAGGTAACATGGTCTTTGGCCTACTGCTTGGTTGCACTCATGCACAGAATAATGATTATCACAATACTTAAACTGTTGAACATTGTACACAAACAAGACTACGTTAATATTGGTACCTAAAGCAATAAATCATTCATTCATTCATATCGTTTACAGTCTTATCACAGTTATTTTCACAGTACTTAGGTATCCTATACATGCAACGCAACAAACTATCACACCGATCACGCGAAAAGCTAAAAACCGAATAAACGAACACGACTCGAAAATAGGTACATTTTAACACAAGAAGCCACGCTGTCGGCGTCAGCGGTTCAATCAAACGACACACCCAAGTGCAGCACGCACACTGCCAAAACGGCGTGTCGACACATGGGCCTCGTGGCGGAGTATTTCCCGCGACTTTCGGCGCGGCGCACGGGGCGGCGGGTGGCGGAAGGCGAGGCGGGAGGCATGGCAGCAGGCAGCGCTTTAGGCAGCGTTGTCAGATCGTACCTTTTAGTACGATTTACGTACTATTTGGCCGACTGTCGTACCTTAAGCGTACTTTGCTCCACATCGTACTATTTAGTACGTTTTTACAAAATGCTGAATTTAGCTGAGGGGGGTAGTCACTTCACCTTTCCTGTGCGCAAAATACTGAAAAATAATGGGAAGGAAGGGTTGATTTTAGCCACCGGCAACAAAATAACGTTATTAATTGACTAAAAATCATCCCCCCCCCAATGCCGATAAAATATAGAAGATAATAAGAAGAAATCGTAACTTTTTAGCCATTTTCGTACTATTTTAAGAGCCCAGACGTACTTTTTTGGAAACTACTGCTGGTAACACTGGCTTTAGGGATCCGCGTGTTAGGGGTCGTACTTATTTCGCCTCTTATGTTCTCCTGGTAGATGCACCGTAATGTTGATTGTGTTTATTTAATAAAGTGAGGCTCAAACAAGTCCAACAGTGGACTAATAATAATCCTTATGATGTCGGTGATGGAATACATTTGCTTACCACTATTTTATCGGGTAATTTGTACAGACAGTAATTACTAAAATTGTGTTTAGGTCCGTGTTTCACCTAGGTGACCTAGGTTCAGTGGCGTTGCTTGCCTTCCAGGGGCTCCGTATCAATAGCTGTCTGGGGCCCCATAGTTAGTACCCCCAACTACAAGGGATCATCATCATCATCATCACAGCCCATAACAGTCCACTACAGGACTTTGGGCCTCTCCCGCAAAAGGGGAGGTTATTGCCATAATCTCCACGCTTGACAGGCGGGTTGGAGATCGCAGTGTTGCAAATATAACAATGAAAAACGCTGCTGCCCATTTTCCAGTTTATGGAGACTAGATATTTTGCCTCTAAACGTTAGTCGCCTTGTACGACACCCACGAGTGTAAGGGGTTGGTGCTATTCTACTCTACCGGTCACCACACGGCTACAAGGGATGCTAATGAGTAACTTAAATCCAAGCCATTCGCGTGTTAAGGCGGTACGATTTTCATACAATTTTTATGTAACGTTTTTGTGCAATTGGCTATTAGAAAATATGTTCAATTGTGCGCGAAATAGATTTCCACATGTTAATAATGTAAAACAAAGCAATGAAAAAGAAAAATAATTAAATCACAAAACAACGCCATCAAGCGGCGATTTGTGCTTTTTTCGATTTAACTGCTTTTGAAAAGAAAACCACTTTGCGCACCATTGAATACATTTACTAAGAGTAGAAATCATAATACAATCACTAAACACTCAAACAAATGAAAGAATATCGAGAGAAATTTAGTATGGGCGTTGAATCACCTTAATAGTAAGAATAACATATGTATGAAAGAAAGTTCCACACCGCGTCTGTCTGCCTGTTCGCGATAAACTCAAAAACTACTGAACGGATTTTCATGCGGTTTTCACCAATTGACAGAGTGGAATTACTTTGTCTATTGAGGAAGATTTAGGTGTATAATTTGTTAATGTTTTATGTTGGTAGTTTGTATGACAAGAATCTCCTTAAAGGCCGGGGTGGACATCGGAATTTTAGTAAATTGGCCCTTGACTTTGGTATATTAAAACCTTGCGTGATAAATATAAAATTGTCATAATTTGTTGAATAAGCGAGCGTAGCGATCTCGATAGTTTCACAAACTACCCCTTCAGAATACTTGCGCGAATAACATAAAATCAGTTAAAGGACTATACGATGTAGACATTTCTGACATCTGGTTTATAATAAAATTAACTTCGCAAACAATTAATTAATGAGCGTGCGAGCTCTATTTCTGGCATTTTGGCTATAAAGTTTTCACGATTAACTTAAAAACAGTCAAATTCGAAAATCGTGTGGGCCAAAACGATTTTATTATGAGCCAGGTCCATCTGACCCGTTGAGCAATGAACAGTGTAAGGAGTTTTTTAAATCTTATGATCTCACCGATAGTGCTGAATATGTTGTACATGAGATCAAGATTTTTCTCATTTTTGCTATAGGTGCATTTTTACACAATTTCAATGAAGTAATGAGTGAGTGCGCATGAGGGGCTCTAAGTTGTTGTTTTTTATTAAAAATGTTAATTATCTCTAAGCGAAAGGGGAACGAAAACGGATTGTATCACTTGATTTCATTTGCATCTTTGGCGGAGGGGGCCCCGACCCTGGTCTGAAAATCACTAAAGAATTTTTTTTTTCTGGGAAATAGTGTTTAACTGAAATTGAGGATAACAGTACGTATTTTTGCTTACAAACGATTTGGGACCCCGTATCATTGATACGGCTGATACGGCGGTTGTTGCGCCCCTGCCTAGGTTCTCCAACTGGGTGAAGCATGGGATATTTACAGGTATAGCTCCGTCAACTAAGATTCATTTAGTTAATTTTTGTTGATGAGAAATATTCGTGAAATTGTACGGATTTTAACATAACAGTCCTCTGAGAGTTTAAGCCTTCCCCACATTAGTGGAGGGTTCTGTCTTAAACTCCACTCTCTACTGTCTTTGTTTTATTTATGTTTCATTCATTACACTAAGGTATTTTATTTGTTTTATTTAATACAAAAATATGTGTGTGTAGTTACTGAAAAATCTCATAGCAGATAGGTACGATTACCTTTGCGACACTGAAACATGACTGACAGGCATGACATGAGAAAGAAAACTTATAAAGACAAATATGCTACATTAATTAGAGTTTGCTACATTAATATGCCACAGTAATTTGAATTAGACTACTTTGCTATTAGTTAGATGGTGGTGCACTTTCGAAAAAACTATGAAGGAACCTTTTAAATTAAAATTACAATACTTTTTAGTACAGAACCCTCAAACCAAAAAATACAAAACGGCTAATTTAGATCTCCTTAATATCCCATTGCGCCTAGTACTATGAACTTGAGTGACCTTTTACAACTGATTTCTAGAGATGCGGTCTTCCGTTTTCAAAATGTCGATTATCGACATTGAAAAGGAAAAAGTTCGATAGTCATTTTCTCGCTTACTATTCCACGCACGAAAAAAATAATTGTACCTATCGTTTTAATACGTTTAGCACTCCATCCAGTTCACGGCTTTATACATGTATTATGAAACACCCTGTATATACATAACTGTTAAAGGTTGAACGAAGTGTAAAAAGAAATATTTATAGAAGTTGGCACTATGTTCCATTATTATTACAACCTCTAAAATGGTTGAAAACTATTGACAAATACAATATTATCCAATACAACGTAACCATTGTTTATATCCTGTTTGCTAAGTCCCTATTTCAAGCGATTATCAATGAGGAGTTTTCCAATAGGTATCTAAAGCATTCCTAACCACTCACTAGATGGAGCCCCGACAATTTTGGTAATTAATAATCGCTTGAAATAGGGACTTAGCAAACAGGATAAAAACACTGGTTACGTTATATTGTATTTGTCAATAGGTTTCACTCATTTTAGATGTTGTAATAATAATGGAACATAGTGCTAACTTCTATAAATATTTATTTTTACACTTCGTTCAACCTTTAACAGTTACGTTTATATTAATAAACATTTTATTTTTAAGTTTAGTATTAGTTGGCTGCATGAAATCACTGCCACCATCATACAGATTATAAAAAGATTACCAAAATTGTAGGAGCGCCATCTATTGATGCTTTTTGAAACCAACTATCTATACCTACTGGAAAACTCCTCATTACCAAAATTGTCGGGGCGCCATCTAGTTAGTGGTTAGGAATGCCTTAGATACCTATTGGAAAACTGCTCATTGGCTTTTGGAAAACCTCCCATTATGAGATTCCGGTTGATCTATTCAGGCGGTCGTCACCAAAAAATAAGATATTGCAACACTTGAAAAAATTAAGTAATCTATGGTTATAAAACGAATGAACGCGGTTTTTTTTGTGATGTTGGTCCCCTTGTATTTCCGGTGTTGTCTATGTGAACGCTGCCATTTTGAATCGACAGTGCTTTTTGTTCGTGTGGAGCGTTTGCTCGTTGCGAGGAGCGAATTGTGTTCTAGCCAAGTGTAGTTTTATTTTAATTGAACTTAATCAAAATGAGCTGGCAAGATTATGTTGATAAACAGTTAATGGCATCTAGATGTGTTACAAAGGCTGCCATTGCCGGTCACGACGGAAACGTCTGGGCTAAATCGGAAGGTTTCGAAGTAAGTTTCTCGTCTAATTAGAGAATATGTGGCCAGTGATTTAGATAATACAAAATTTTGTTGTGTCCTAACCTAAGTGTCTTGTGTTTATTCTAATAGTGCTGAAGGAAGTGCTTCTCAAATAATGGATGACGAATTCTAACTGGCATTACAAGATGGCGACATGTGGTAGATGAAAAAAGAAACGTGATTTTTGTTGTGTGACAGATGTTTTATGGAAACTCTACTTTGCGTTTGAAAGATTGCTTCTATGCTGTTAAACTGTGTCATATTAGTAGTATCTATACAATAATTATACATACGAACTTGATAGAAGAGTAGTAAACCTATTGGGTTACCGGCCGGTACGTAAACGTTGTTTGGTCAGGTTGGTTGGCGACGTTAGCTAGTGTCATCAATCACATTCCAGTTTGACTCTTACAAGAAAATAATTACTATCAAGTGATAACGAGACAGGTGGATCTAATTTCCTCCAATTTAAATCTTCAACATCAGAACAGAAGGTATAGCTTGCATATCTACCTACTGGATATTTGTCAAGTCATGCCACTTTTATTGCAAGGTAGAGCTTGCGTGTGGTACCTACCTACCTACTGGTTATCTGTCAGTCTTACCTCATTTACTACCTCACTTACCTAATACAATATTTTATCTCATCTAAATCAAATAAAAAATTACAAATTTACTGACCTAAGCTACTTATTTATTTTAAAATTGATTGCACACAATATATAGTACCTATACAAAAATTACATAATTAAAGATGACACAACAGGTACTATTTATTTCTAAGAAGAAATCTCTTCCAGCAGGCCTATAGAAGAGAGACATTATAGATTATGAGGGGATGAGACGTGCTCAATAGTTTAAAAAAAAATATATATATATTTAATAAACTACATAAATTATAAATTATTAGCAAGTATGATTTCTTCTGTATTTGAATTTGTATCACACTGTTAAATATTATTTCTATAATTACATTTTAGCTGTTAAGTCATACCTACTAGAAACTTATCTTCAATTGACTGATTTTGAGCCTTTTGGTTGATTAGCAGTTTGAACTGATATTGCTTCAATGTATTAAGTAACTGTACAAATTTGGTGAATATCTTGGGCCTGTCTCTATTGGCAGGTGATTTGGTTGGAGGTTACCATATTGAAAATACCAAACTGTAAATGCTGCTGCACATGTCCTTATTATTTGTTCCATATTTAATTTTTTTAATTTTCCCTTCATATCCCTAACCACAGATTTGGAGTAGGGCAATGGTATAATCAGTTCAGTTGTAGTTTCAGAGATACCTACCTAACCTGCTTCCAAACTTAAAATTTTACTGAAGATATCATACCATAGACTTGAAGCACAATTGCATCTAGAATTGAAAATAACCTTGTAGGTACTGTTTTGATCTTGTCCATCTCTTATCTATCCAAACTTAGTTTATATGTATAACTTGGTTTGAAGTCACACATCCACACATCAGATCATAGTCCACTGTTAGTCCATTATTTTACTGAAGAGACTTACCTTAATCTCTAATATATATATAATTTGTTAATATTAGGTATTTACATATAAAGTTAGCATTTTGTATGATAAAAATGATGGAAACTAAAATTTTCATAAAAGAAAATGACCAATCTGATTATGATGAAACTTTGTAGTTAAAATCAGAAAACATACCATTTCATTCTGATAATTACCCTTTTTATAAAATAACGTCTGGTTAATTTTAATTATTTTTGGTTAATGATGAGGCAAAACTGACAAGAAATGGAAAGGGGTTTTCAAACCCTTAAAAAGCATGAGAAAATATTTTTATTAAGTTTAGGGACTTACTGGCATCTAGATATATCTACTTTATTTTCAAAATCAAGTATAAGTTTTTATGTTATGTACAATTAAAAATATTCGAGCAGATTATGAAAAAGAGCTAATTTCATAGATACGAAAATTTTGCAGCCCGTTATGATCTTGGTGGTCGAAGGTGGCACTGCCTCCTAAATCATAATTATCAACATAAATACAACATGACAAATCAATTTTGACGAATCAAAAGACGAAGAATCACCACATAGTGATTTTTGCTTTTCTAGCTTTGGTAGTTGCAAATTTCTCTAATAGGTCCTCAGAGGAGAGCTTTTACTGAATACAATTTTTGTAGTTTGTAGTTGCACTCGTATGGCTTTCTTCAAATATGGGTTCCATTCTAAATTAAAAATTGGTCTATCATTGTGATGTAGTTTGTACAGTTTTAAAAAATTGTCCATATTAATTATAGAGATGGCTTCACAAATACATTGTAGTAGTAAATATGTTTTTAGTTAAGTTTCATTATTCTTATATCTCTTAGTGAGGATACAGTGGAGAGGGTTGTCATGTTAGTCTAGGATTATTCAAACTGTGTGACCTTTAGCCTGTAGGCTGGCTGGATATCTGGTATCAGGCCAAGCAACTATCTGTTTCATCAAAGCTTTTTTGTACTAAATCGTCTCAAATTTAGTTCCTATAAGATTTAACTTTTACCTACAAAACTTGGCCAAAATAATACTTAATATATACCTAAGTTTTGGGAAATATGTTACCTTAAACTGCCCTCACTTACTTTTCGATTCACAGTCCTATGTCCCCTAGATATGGGGCACAGGGCACCCACCCCGGTCAATCTTAAGCTTCGTGCTTTTCACTTCGCTCCAAGTATTCCCAATGTTTGCCGCTTCCGCACTGACTGTGCGCCGCCAGGTCTGCTTAGGACGGCCGCGATTCCGCTTACTTTGCAGATTCCAGTCCAACACTTGCCTTGATATATGGGTAGAGTCCCTATGGAGTGTGTGGCCAATCCAACTCCATTTTTGCCATCTGGTCTGTTGGATGATCGGAGACTCGTTGCAGCGTTTCCATAGATTTATATTGGAGATCTTCTCGGCCCAACATATACAAAGATTCCTATGGAGGCAGCGGTTGACGAAAACTTGAAGTTTGCGCGAGATGTCTTGCACCCATGCAGCAGCATCGATTTTACATTTGACCCGTACAATTTTAAGTTTCATTGTCGTGAGTCAAGTTTTCGCAAATGCCGTATGGGGCGGTGACGCCCAAAGTTAGCACTGGCTTTGGCGATCCGCGAAGCGATGCCCTCTAAAACTCCTAGTGTAAACTGCCTGGTGCATGTGAATGAAGTATATAAAGGATGTGGCATGTAATAAGGGCAATCAATTAAAATTTAGGTTGTTTGACATATTGTATTCATGACAGTCGGTTTGGATAAATTTTTTTTCAATCTTTCTTTACCGCGAGACGTACCGCATACAATCACACTAGCAATGTACAGTTGAGGAAACTGAATGTTTAGCAAGGTGACCATAAGTCGAAATTAGCAGTGTTACTATTTTCTGTCATGTGGTTTGTCATTATGTGATGTTTCTCGTAATAATATGAACAAAATCGTTGATTGTACAACAAACAATTTGCTTTACCCATGGTACACCCGGATACTTAAGCATTAATCATCATCATCAACCTATACTAGTCCACTGCTGGACATAGGCCTCCCCGATGAGCGCCAATGCAGCCTGTCAGCTTGCCGCATCCAGCATCCGGCCGCAGCCTTTCGCAAATCGTCACCCTCACCTCCATCTGGCTGGAGGGCGACCTACACTACGCTGGCCGAGCCGCGGTCTCCACTCAAGAACTCGTATACCCCAGCGGTTGTCGGTTCGACGGTAGATATGACCAGCCCACTGCCACTTCAGCGTACTAATTCTGTGCGCTATGTCAGTCACATTGGTTCTCTGCCGGATTACTTCGTTGCGAATTTTGTCCTTTAGGGGATTAATCACTAGTAGTTAATACTTGATAGGACTGTCAGGTCTGACGATACTGCCTGGATGGGTGAAACTCTAAAGAGTATTGGGATGATTGGAGTCGACATACCGAATGAAGCTTAATTTAGGGATCAATTGGAAGGTATAGCCAAACTGGCTCCAAAAAATCTCTATTTACTTAATAAAGCCAACAGTGGTTCACATAGAGGCATCGTCTTCTGCTGTACAAAACACATGTCTGTCTATTGTATTTTCCTTACCTATAAGCTGGTGCACCCCAATACCAAATTCTTTCTTAATTCCATCCAACGCCAGGCTATTTGTATTGTCGATGATCTCTTTATTAATTGGATCGTTTTGGATCCCTTAATCCTCTGGGTCGACACAGACGTTGGCAGAGATATTGGCTCTCTGTGTCTTCTCTAGCGTCTGTACAACGGGAAATGTTCCGAAGCTCGTAACAACCGTACAAGTTCATAAAAACCGAGGCATTTTAAAAGTTTTATCTCTATTGCGCCTGCAGAGACACTTATAAGCTCATATTGTAGTAAAAAATTATACTTTATTACGTCCCAGCAGCAACTCGCAAAATTAATCGTTTAGGGTTAAAATCTCTAAGAAGTAAAGTCGCAGTTCACAAACTTGACAAATTTAGGGCCCACAGCATGCAGCAAAAAAACAGAACTACCGGAGTAGATGCAAGGAACCATATAAAACAGATACCTTTTGCATCAGCTTGTCAGAGACCTTTTATTAAGTTGTCTAGTAGCTCATAAAATTTTAAATTAATTTGTAATAAGCGAATTAATTTTAAGGAAATTAATGTTTATGTGAAATATACTTAACAATACTATTTAAGCTCTTTAGGTAACCCAATCATCATCGTCATCCGAGCGGTTAATCCCACTTCTGTCAGAGTCCGCTTTCTTACATTTCTTATTTATATAAATTAGTGACCCGCCCTGGTTTCGCAGGTAACCTTAACAAATTATACACCTAAACCTTCCTCCTTTAATAACTCTGTCTTTGGTGAAAACCGCATGAAAATCTGTTCAGTAGTTTTTGAGTTTATCGCGAACAGACAGACGCAACGTGGTTTTTACATGACGGCTAGTTCCGAATAGGTGTGGGATATAGGAAATAGGATAGGGAATGACCAAATAATATGAAACTTCATATTGGTCCACACAATTGGTCTATATGACCAATAATGTTAAATTACAATAATATTATGTCGATATGGCCTACCTTCCTAGAGTTCCTAGCTATATATACCTTCTATACCAATTTTTTGAAAACTACTTACGCGCGCGGGCGGACTGCCAGACCGAAAGCTTTGAACTCGGTTTAGTTACCTAGGCACTTTTTGTTTTGTTTAAAAAAACAAGAGTAGTTAATAAATACAATAAAATCAATTACGGGGCAATATTTTATATAATCAGTACTGAGTAACACACATCCATCCTGACTCTACGGAGATTAACGTGTCTGAGAAATTGTAATTAAATCAAAAAGGTAAAAGTTGAAGAATATAATAAATGAAATAAACCATATTACATACAAAAATATTAGAATACACCCGTTTAACCCTTTAACCGCCACGCTTAGAATCAGTTGGCGTGCCCTCAGCGCCACGCACAGTAAAACGAAAAATAAATACCTACAACAAATAGTGATGTTCAATAGTATATCGATATGGGTAATTCCCCTTCAAACGCTTACAATTTCATCTAAATATCGTAACAGACAGTAGATAGAAAACGTTACTTTGTAATTTTATTTCTAATATTAGCAGGTATTTTGGTAACACAATGAAACAAAAAGCGTTTACAGATATTGAAAGATTTATTGATTTCCGCACAATAAAATTGGTCATGAAAAGAATTTTGTTATTCTTATTTTTCATTGCAGTCCTATAGAGTATTCTTTATCTAAATGCAATAGTTAACAAACAACATTGGTCAGTTTTTTAACAAACATGATTATACTTATTTCAACAATATTAATATCTACAGATCACCTTCCAGAATACGTATTAATTCTTCAGCTGTAATCATGTTTAATCACATTAATCGATAACACGAACATAATAATAACACGCATAAGCACAACACCAATGGAAAAATCCAGAAGGCGGCACTCGTTTATGACGTCAGAAGCGGTCGTCTTTTTCCGTCCGTGGCGCTGAGTGTACTAGCAACATTAGTTTCTAAACATGCAGACTAGGGATGGGAATTGTCGATTCAGTCACTGACATTTTGAAGCTTTATTTATTATAAATAAAACAAAATAAACACATTTATTTATAGAAATAAATGTGTTTACTATAGAGTAACATTTGCTTTATTTGTTTTATAATAAATTAGTAAGTATAAACAGAAATAATTTAATTTATGTGGATTTTTCTACCAGTAAATCATTGCTTATGTCCCATCCTTATTGTCGGATTTTTCCGTCACTGGCGCTGGACACCAATACACTTTTCGAATAATACTATCAGTAATTTATTAAACTTTAGACATTATTTTTAAGTCTTCTAATTAAGAAACTAAAGTGTAAGCAATTGTATATGATTACTTCATCAACTATTTACCAAATTATGAACATAATTGTAATATAATACAGTGCTATCAAACAAAAAGGCAGATTAACCGAGTAGTGGTATTTGGTCGTAAATATCCGTCCTTGGCGAAATGAGCACGAAAATTTTTGTCGGATATATCCGACCTTGGCGGTTAAAGGGTTAATAGTCCTGAGAAAATTAAAGTTCATTTTTCATACTCGTTAAGAGATACCTACCCATACCCTCGCTTCGGTTCTACAAACTGAAAGTTGTCAAACAAGGCAACGTGTACACGGACGAACGCCCATCACCCACTAATTTTAAGGCGGTAACGAATCGTGAAGCTACCGGAAAGCACGAAATACCTACCAACGTCAAACAATATAAATGAATAAAACACCAAAGTGCTTTGTGACAACCGCGCAAATATAGAAACGTTTAAAATTACTGAAATAAATGTCTTACGTACCACGTAATGTAACTAATAAGTATACTTGTAACTATTTCATTTTTAACACATTAGCAAGATATTATTTTGTTTCAATCGCTTAATAATAGAACTGTCAATTCCTATTTCTTGATATTTAATTGAGCAGACATTTGATAATATATCTGGTTAAACATTGCTGACGAAGTGACGAATACCTTGCCTAACACGCTTGCTACCCTGTACCTGTACCCTGTACCTTGTACCTGATTCCGAAACTACTAAATATTTAAAGTTTGTCTTATATTATAGCTGATAGACTAAAGTGACACCAGTACCAATCATTAGCTCTAAAAAGCTAGCAGTACAAAGTGAGCAAAAATTAAAAAAAATATGGTAAAAATTTGTTGCTAATTTGTGGCTAATTAGTTGCCGAAAAATCGATTTTGTTGCTCTTGCCGATTTCGGGAAATCGTCAACAATGCTAGCTTCAACATAAGCTGGCATGGACTTTAAGATAAAATCATAAATTAAATATACAAAATCACTACAAATTAGTTGCTAATTAGTTGCTATAAAACCGAACTAAAAAAAGTACAAAAAAATATTTTTTTTGCAAATAATTTTTTTTATTTGCTTTGCTTGCTTAAATGTCGATTTTCTTACAGAAAAAAAACGACAAAAATTTGTTGCTCATCTCAGAACTGTTAAGTATCACTTGCAGAACCAGCAACTAAATAGACACCCACAGATCGGGTGTCTATAAAATTGGTGACTAACAAACCGGCCATGCTTGCTTGAATGTCGATTTTTTCGGTGAAAATCAGAGAAATGAATTTGTTTCTCGTCTCAGAACTGTTAAGTATCACTTGGAGAACCAGCAACTAAATAGTCACCCGATGATCGGGTGTCTAAAAAATTGGTGTCTAACAAACCGGCCATGCTTGCTTAAATGTCGATTTTTCCGGTGAAAATCAGAGAAATAAATTTGTTGCTCATCTCAGAACTGTTAAGTATTACTCGGAGAACCAGCAACTAAATAGACACCCCCAGATCGGTTGTCTAAAAAATTGGTGGCTAACAAACCGCCCATGCTTGCTTGAATGTCGATTTTTCCGGTGAAAATCAGAGAAATAAATTTGTTGCTCATCTCAGAACTGTTAAGTATCACTAGCAGAACCAGCAACTAAATAGACACCCTATGATCGGGTGTCTAAAAAATTGGCGACTAACAAACCGGCCATGCTTGCTTGAATGTCGATTTTTCGATGAAAATCAGAGAAATAAATTTGTTGCTCATCTCAGAACTGTTAAGTATCACTTGCAGAACCAGCAACTAAATAGACACCCACAGATTGGGTGTCTAAAAAATTGGTGAATAACAAAACAGTTCTGAGATGAGCAACAAATTTTTTTCTCTGATTTTCACCGGAAAAATCGACATTCAAGCAAGCATGGCCGGTTTGTTAGACATCCGATCATCGGGTGACTATTTAGTTGCTGGTCCTCCCGAGTGATACTTAACAGTTCTGAGACGAGAAACAAATTCATTTCTCTGATTTTCACCGAAAAAAATCGACATTCAAGCAAGCATGGTCGGTTTGTTAGACACCAATTTTTTAGACACCCGATCATCGGGTGACTATTTAGTTGCTGGTTCTGCAAGTGATACTTAACAGTTCTGAGATGAGCAACAAATTTATTTCTCTGATTTTCACCGGAAAAATCGACATTCAAGCAAGCATGGGCGGTTTGTTAGCCACCAATTTTTTAGACAACCGATCTGTGGGTGTCTATTTAGTTGCTGGTTCTCCGAGTAATACTTAACAGTTCTGAGATGAGCAACAAATTTATTTCTCTGATTTTCACCGGAAAAATCGACATTTAAGCAAGCATGGCCGGTTTGTTAGACACCCGATCATCGGGTGACTATTTAGTTGCTGGTTCTCCGAGTGATACTTAACAGTTCTGAGACGAGAAACAAATTCATTTCTCTGATTTTCACCGAAAAAATCGACATTCAAGCAAGCATGGCCGGTTTGTTAGTCACCATATTATAGACACCCGATCTGTGGGTGTCTATTTAGTTGCTGGTTCTGCAAGTGATACTTAACAGTTCTGAGATGAGCAACAAATTTTTTTCGTTTTTTTTTTTATAAAAAAATCGACATTTAAGTTAGCAAAGCAAATAAAAAATTTAATTTGCGAAAAAAAAAAATTTTTTTGTACTTTTTTTAGTTCGGTTTTATAGCAACTAATTAGCAACTAATTTGTAGTGATTTTGTATATTTAATTTATGATTTTATCTTAAAGTCCATGCCAGCTTATGTTGAAGCTAGCATTGTTGACGATTTCCCGAAATCGGCAAGAGCAACAAAATCGATTTTTCGGCAACTAATTAGACACAAATTAGCAACAAATTTTTACCATATTTTTTTTAATTTTTGCTCACTTTGTACTGCTAGCTTTTTAGAGCTCCAATCATTTAACAGGGGCGTCCCCGTCGCGTATTTTTTACCGTTTCTAGTGACAAATATTAGTTCCCCTTTTTGCCACTCGCTAAGATGTGTGTTTGAAATCTTTAACTTATTTTTATAAATTGACAAGGGCGACTTGGTATGCATGGTTTTTTAATGAACTTTGCTCTCTTTGAGAGTAAAGGCCCTCACCTACCCGAACGACTTCCGGCGCGACTTCGTTCGCGTGGCGTCCTACCCCTACCCTGCCCTACCCCTACTCTAAACGTACCCAACACCTACCCTACACCTACTTAACCCATACCTCCCCTTTTTTCTTGTTAAAAAACCTTCCTGTTCCAGATCCAGTTGCCACCGAGATCGTGTGATCTAACTCCATTAGAATATTTTCTTTGAGGTTTTTAAAAAACAGCCTATAGATCCAAACAAATATTATGTTTTCATTTAACATTGTTAAAAATTTGTTGCTATTTTGATATTAGAGAGCAGCGTAGGATCGGCTTCCCTTCGATATGGACAGATGACCTTGTGAAGGACCTTGAACTGATGGATACAGGTGGCACAAAGCCGAAGCCTACGACTTCGTCTGTCCTCCAGGATTCATCTTTTTGTCCTCCAAGATCCATCGAATACACTAAACAAATAAATTCTTCAGAATTGCTGTATTGGTTTAGAGAAGAATGTCGACAGGAACAACACACATTGTTCCAAAATTTTTATTGAGATGCAGTAGATAACAAAATTGTCAAAAATGCTTTTAGAGTTTAATTAAACAGACATTTCTCTATAAGAAAAACGCGAACAGTAGCTGTAGCGTAGTAGTTAGCTTTACAAGACTACAATACTCAGAAATAATGTAGTTTAGTATCTGTTAACATTTAGATATCTGTCGGGACTTTTCCGGGATAAAAATTGCCTATGTCACTCGGGAATAATTTAGCTTCATATTACATAAATAATTTTTTATATCGATTCCGTAGTTTCGGAGATTACCCCAATAAACAAACTAACAAACATACAAACTTTTCCTCTTTATCACATTAAGTAGTTATAGATAATGACGACCTGAGTGGTTCAGTGGTCAACATGCCAGTCTGCCACGCAAGAGGTCCCGGGTTCGATTCCCGGCCGGCAGAAATTTAAATGATGAATTTTAATTTCTGTGACGGGTCTGGGTGTTCTATGTATAATAAGTATGTATTTAAAGTATATAAGTAGTATATCAGTTAGCTAGCAACCATAGTGCAAGCTTTGCTTAGTTTGGGGCTAGATTTGGGGCTGTGTGAATTTGTCCACGATTATTTATTTATTTATTGAATATTATAGTGCTGTATCTGTGCTGTCTAGAGTCAAAGTACGAAACGGTGAACCATATAGTTCCCGTTGGTTATCGGTTTAATACAATAAATAGTTTGCTTTCTCATTTTCAATCCTTAACCCTCTAAAATATTCGTATATATATAATGGAGAAATACGAAACAATAGGTTATACAATTAAATGAACTTTACGTATAAGTAAATTTATTCAATTGATTGAAATAGTGTTGATACTACCTAGTAATATCGTTTTATTCATTTCAATTTACGTCGACAACACAACGAATACCCGCGCTTGCAATCGCGAATGAGCACTGCTTGAAACTGCTTGAGAATGCCTGTAAAGGTAAACGTAATGTATGCGTGACAGAAATATTTGTTCCCAGTTGACTCTTTTGGGAGCGGGTCATTTTTATGTGGTTGTGGTGCAAAGTTCAGTTCATTACTCCCAAGTGTAGGTCGGCAGGTCATTGACACTGCCGTATTTTTATAATACTACAAATTTTTTTATAATTTCATTTATGTAATTTTGGTACAGATTAATTATATTTAATACTTGATGCTCCTGTTTCCAAGTAATAATATACGGGATATCGATGCGAGAGGACAGTAAACTTAATGTAAAGTGTACTTTATAAAATATGATGGTTACAGGCTTGAGGATAGAAAGTTATATAAAATATACTTAACAAAAACAACTTGGTATAAAATGAAATAACATATTCATACTGTAAATAATTATTTATTATCATTTATTACCTGTTTCTATACTGCACTATACTATTATTAAATATTCCCGTTTACCTTAGGCACCTATAAATACACTCACACTACCTTCATGACAACATGCGACTGCAACTTTATTTATCCTGTTAAATAAAAGGTTAACATCATCTTAAAATACCTATTTTCACTTATTTTTGAAGGACTTTTTGACGAACAGTTTTTCGCCTCTTGATCTTTTATTCCGATTAATAAATTTTGAAGTGAATACCTTCACAAAAGACCCAATACCTATACGAATACCTATACGTCTTCTTTCTCTTCTCTTTTGTGATTAGGTATACCATTGTCGCCAGGGTAAATGATTTCAGTGCGATCTTTTTTGAGAAAACACATAATAAGTTTCCACAACTCGAAAATAAAATTGATTGATATTCAGATCCCTATTGGATTGTGAATTAACCGTACTAAATACCTCATTCTTCACTACCCGCGGTGGAGTGTCTAAACGAGTTATTGAATCGTGTTGCTGACGTGCTGGGTTAAAGTACTGTTTATAAATAACGTCATACAGTCTGATGCGAGTGCGAAGAATGGTTAAGCCACTTGGAATCGACAACCTATAGTTTTTGTCAATGTACTCTGTTGTACCATCATCATAAACATTTGCGAAGCGCAAGTTCAGACTTATCTGAACTCTTAAGGTACATTATAAGATGATTTTATAATATATCTGTAATCTATTTATTACGTATAACATAAATAAACATATTAAACAAAGTCCGTTTCTGTATGGTTACAGTTAGCGAAAAATATCATTTTAATCAGAACTAACTAGAGGTAAAGGGGCAGCGGTGTGGACGAATTTTAATTTCAAAGCTTATGTGTAGTGCTTTTTTGTTTTTTCTCGTCTTTCATTGTAAATACCCTTCTTGTCTGTTTTACGAATAATTTTCACTTAATTTTCTGCATGTGGTCATATCATTTCGAACAGTTGTTGCTTAGTTGTTTCTATATTTTATGCTCTCATGATACCTACAATCCTGCAAGGTCCGGTACAAGTAAAGAAATATGTGTATAAAAAGAGGTAGAAACGTCATCTTTTTAGTACGTTTCATTTGAAAGTCGTCCCGGTTCCATGAACAAGGAATGGAACACGTTACCTGCTAGTGAGTTCCCTGCTCATTACAATGTGGACGCCTTCAAGGCTAGAGTGAATAGGCCTTGTACTCGAAAGCCCAATTGGGACATTAACGCTAAGATTATTGTTATTTTATTGTAAGAAAGAGTTAATAAAGTCACACCATAAAAATTTAATAACAACCGACACGAGAAAGAAAATCAACTAAATACTGTCACGTCTGACTTCCTTTTTCCATTTAACCGGCGACTAATTAATGTCCGCTTGGCGAACCAGGACCCTCATAGATTAGAAGAAAATGAGCAACCGCGTTTTCTGTGGCTTAGTAGTTTCTACCTACACTGCGATCTTCAACCCGCCTACCGAGCGTGCGTAAACAGTCAAGTCTGCTCTAGTTCAGATGTGGACTGATAAGTCTTGATATAATGTGACGCTAAGTAGAACTCCTGCTTCGCGCGACATCCTTTTCACTGTCGAGGGTGTATTTCCATCCATGGTCCCCATTACTGTCGCCATTGACGGGCAATAGCAAATGAAATGTCGAAAACGGCTGGACCGATTTGACAACATTATTTTTTGTTTTGTCTGTTATAAATACAGGGGTGGTTTAAACGCAAAGAAAAAAGGATTGGTCGTGGTAGGGTACGTGTATAGTAGGGTTAGGGTAGGGGTAGGACGCCACGCAGAGGAAGTCGCGCCGGGCCCACTAGTAAAGAAACAAATAGCCAGTAGTGTATCCAGCAAAGTAGAATAACATATTTCTCTTCCACTCAAGGATGTCGTACTAGCTAGCCCGTTAAAAACTTCAATGTAAATCTCCGGAAAACGGGCAGCAGCGATTACTGTTGTTAATTTTCAAAACAGCTGTTTGCAACCTGTCTGCCAGAAGTAACCTGGTTGGAAATTGCAGTCTTTGAGGAGAATCATGTTTAGGTGCATTTGATAACCTCATCCATCCACTCGATGTGATGATGAGAAATGTATGCACCTACTTACTGTTGTAAAATTAAAGGGTAATTTTAACTTCAAGGGGATACACAATTATTACCGTTAATTTAATTAACCAATTTTCACGAATAATCGATTCAAACCTATGAGTTTACAATAGTTAACTTTATATTTTGGTTCATTACTTAAGTTGTATTTAATTAAAGTATTTAATACTACTTAATACGGTTAAATTGTGTATTAGCATTTTCTCCAGATAATAACATCAAAAGTTTTGCGATTACTTTTGCCACTTTTGTCATGTCACTATAGGAACTATAGGTGCCTGAAGCCGCTATTATATTGTCGTATCAAAAAATCGCTTTTTAAGTTGTTTGAAACGCGCTTCATAAGAAGTGTTTCGATTTTAGTCCCATTCAAGGAATACATAAAAAGTCCCTTCGTGGTGACCTGTAATTTTCAGTTTTCACTACGTCAGCAATTTTTATTAGGGTTGTACTTACGATGTAATGTTTTCAGATCTAAATCAAATATACTTTGTTCAAAAGCCAACGGTTTTGATTTAATCATTTATGTATGCATGTTTTTTCTATGGCCAACGAGACTAACCTCTCAATTCTGTTTGTTACAGATATCAAAAGATGAGGTTGCAAAAATAGTTGCGGGTTTTGAGAATGAATCGCTCCTGACCAGTGGAGGCGTGACGATAGCGGGGTCGCGATACATCTACCTCAGCGGTACCGACCGCATCATACGCGCAAAGCTCGGAAAGGTCGGCGTACACTGCATGAAGACACAACAAGGTGAGCACTTGCAAATTATGTAAAGAAAATTGTTATGTCGGCGATGGTCTACTAAATAAATGATTATTCTATTCTGTTCTTCTACATGGTCGCACATATGAGCTATCTTACTCTCGATCGCCATTTTTTATGCTAGTAACTCAGTCGTGAGTCATCACGAGTGAGCAGACAGTCCCTCGGATGGAAAGCCGTATGCCATATGAAAAACTGTCGCAGTAACCTAACTGCATGAATCGTAGATGCTATGGTTACTTTGAGAACCAAGATGATATGCCTCATGCCTGTAATTGTTTTGGCTTACTTAAGGTGGGAGAAATGGGGCTGGTATCCATCCAAACGGAAGCAGATCTTGTTTAATAGGAAAGGAAAATGTCCCTGTTTGTGGAGAAAATGTGTGGAAGACCTCTGATTTCTATTTTGGATATCTGTTTATAAGGTATATTGTTTCAGCCGTCGTTATTTCACTGTATGAAGAACCCATTCAACCCCAACAAGCTGCATCTGTAGTGGAGAAGTTAGGAGAGTATTTAATTACCTGTGGTTACTAGAGGTGAGTCGATTGATTTATATTTTTTTAAACCTTCACCGCACCGATTACATTCGTATTTAGTTAGGTGGGACACTTAGGACTTCGATAAACTTCTATATTTTAAGTCTTCAAAAGACAATGCATTTATGTTTAGTTAACATGTTTCACCAACTTTAATGGCGATTGTGAACTTTAGAAAGTACAGGTGGACAGTATAACAAAGTTAGACTAGACCAGTATTTCCAAACTTCATACAGCGACTCGCTTTACAAGCCGTATATTTTTGCGACGCCCTTCTAAAGAAAGATCGAATAAGAGAACGGAATATTTGTTTGCTTTTCCTAAGCAAAACTTCTCAAATGAAGTTTTAAAATCGCTACTCTCATATCTTTTTCTAAATTAATTTGGGACTTAGACGCGGCTTATACGGAAGTAGAGACGGCGCGTGGCGGTGGCGATTATATCATAATCATCAATAGCCCGTAACAGTCGACTGCTGGACTATGAGCCTCCTCCACATTAGTGAAGGGTCTTGCCATAATCTCCACGCTTGGCAGGAGGTTTGGAGATCGCAGTGCTATAACTATAATAGAAAACGCTGCTTTCCGTTTTCTGATCTACGGAATTATTGGCGTTCGCGCATCATGGTGACGTCACCGTCACCCGCCACCCGCATCAGTAAACCTACGGTGTGTTACAAAACTATAAGGTTTATTTTAGGTTTCTTTGATTATGCGCCAATGCCACGCGTCGCTCCAGCAAAAAGCGTCTTGGGATGGGGCCACGATGTCGACACAAAGACCCAATTTCACAGTCGCCATTAAATAGTACATCATAATATATTTTACAATTCTATAATATAATTAAGCAATTCAAATACACGTCACGTTATGTGTCGTTAGTTGTTGTTAGTTGTATCGTTTTGTACGTGACTTATATTTCCCATATTTATTTAGATCTTTACGAATATTTCGATTCCCTTTCTTAGTGGAAAATTGTTTCCTTTTCAGATCGAAGCGCGCCGTGATTTAAGGAATACTATAAGATAATATTTTTTCCACAGGGAAATAAGTAAACTGCATTTTGTATATTCTATGAAGTGATAAGGACCGTTCATTTGTTTTGATATTTTGATAAATTGTGGCGTCATCAGTGTCTGATGCGTTTAGGAACTGTATGCAGGTACAATTACTTTACGGATTCTGGATCCTTTTTATACGCTCACCGCTCCCATGGAGTAATTGTTACTGTATTATGGTTTAAATTTGTATTTTGAAAATTTTGCTTTTATTGACCAGTATAGTAAAGCCATTATTTCCAGCTTTGCCAGCAGGTCTCAAGGCATGATGTATAGAGATTTTTTTTAGTTTTCTCTTCAAGCATTCTGATACTAGTTAAATCATGCTTACCTATTTAATCTTACCTTTAGTTACGCGATGTTTAAAAACATTCAGCATCCACCATCGCCGTTCATCTATCTGGCTTTCGGATTTAACTTGTGGACAGGTGCTTGACGAGGAATTATAATAATCACGTAATGAAATTACTGTAACAATATACAACATAAATATATATATAATTACAAATAAGCATTCGTATAAGGGCTTGTTACAAATTGAAAGACACTGTAACCCAAGTAAAGTATTACGATTTTAAATAAAATCTCTAGTCCCACTGGAACCATCGTGTGAGTAAAATATCTGCCACATCGGTGCGCGGCCGGCGCGGGCGCACTGTCGCGGTCGCGGTCGCGGTCGCGCCGACCGGCTGACGGCTGACCGCGCACGCGCTGCCCGCACGTGGCCGTCGCGCCAATTTCTGCTATGCTTTTTAATTGTCGCATTTATAATCTTGTGTAGTGAATAATAAACATTTTGCATTCTGTTGTATTCTATCTCTTAGCTGCAAAACTATAGAAGCGCTCAATTACCCTGTATCCTCAATCAAGGCTTGCAGTAAACGAAGGGTGCATATTGTTTATATTTGATATTACTACTATAGCTTTGTACATTGTTTCTGATAAGCGATGGGAACTGTGTCTATCTAATAATAAAATGATTTGTATTATATTTCGTATCGTTTTTACTTCTCTTTTACCTACTCAGATCGGGATTTGCACCTTGTCACCGAGTGTTGCACTCTGTAAACCAAAAGCTCATTTAAATTTAAAATAAGAATAAAATAACGCATTGCTATTGAACATAATTTATTTTCCTTTTTGACAAAATCTACAATAGTAAGTACACTCGAATACAAGGATTGGTATAAAATGTTAAACTTGCAGCAATAGCCTATCAAGTGATTTGGTTCTTCAAAATTACAAACACGAGGACAATTTTAATTTAATTCACTATTTAATTCTAGCTTTCATTTATAGACAGGAAACAATACAATATAATTTCCGATTAGCAATTAACTGCGTTGGATTTATTTCTACATCACCTACATTAAATAGTTTCATCTTGTAGTAAAAGTGTGTTGCTGTAGGTGATGTAGTAGTCTGAACGAATACCTAGAGCTGCAGAGTGGAAAATATCGAAGAAGGGGTTTCTAATGAATATTTTACGGTCTACTTATTAATAATTTTATAAGCTATTCAAGTAAATTTAATAAATTAAATATGTTCACAAAATTCAAGTACAAATTGAAATTAACATACTCTTAAATACCTATATAGCTGGTATGTTTATTAACCCTTAACAAAATAACACTTCCAACTTTGAGACTTGCTACGTGGTTATCTACATTTCTACATTCTATTTAAATTATCAAAGAAAAGTTAAGTTTGGTTTTAATAAAATACAATGCCTTACAAATAATATTAACCATGATACACATTACATGGATAGGTACCCATATTTATAAAATAACACAATCACTATACATTCGATTTTACGCAAATACGTAAACGCGAGCCCTTGCCATCTCACGAATTTACAATTAGGCGTTAAATCGACATAATTGCAAAACATTACAGGAAAAACTATTACATATTAGGCATTCCTAAGATCCAATTGTTAACAGATTTCATGATTTCAGTATTTTAAATCGAGTGAACGAGTTAATTATATACTACCTATAAAATGTACGCGTGTAACATTGTGCTACTTACATTTTATGGCTGAAACAAACTAAATTAGAAGAACAGGTACATTTACATAACCCGTGTAGCCACTATTCGATTTTATTCAATTGACTGTCGCATCCAATTACAGACCTTTTAAATAACATGTAACTTTAAGAAACTATTATAGTGGCAGGGATGATAATAAATATCGTTCATTCTAATTTAGTTCAATGAAACCACCAATATTTCCAAGACTATTATAAACATACTAATGAATATTTTAAACAAACTTTATATTCCCTATTATTGCGAAATAAAGAGCCAGTATAAAAATTACAATTTTTCCAAACTTTCCGACTTATGCATTTTTGTTGAGGAAAGTGTTAAGTACTTGACGTTAGTATTTCTTCCAATCAAATAGCCATACCTACACAAAAATGTTGTCTGGGACTTTCGTCAAAAAGTTTACGGATGCTCCAAAGAATAGTGACGGGACTTCTTCCATAGGCTTCTGAAGAATCCTTTGCGTTGCTTCTGTCCCGGATGATCCTCGCCTGGTAACAAAACAATGTTATAAATTCATATGGTTTAGTTAAGATTTACCTACGCTAGAGCCAGCGCAGTGACATGAGTCAGACATGAATGTTTGAAACCATTTTGCCAGGGGTCTCTCCAATATTTGAATATGAATTGCTCAAAATCGACAGCAATTATGTGACTTTCGTACCTACGCTTTTGTAACAAACAACAGTGAATATTTTTACATATTAACACATTGTGTTTTATTGATAACATGAAAAAGATAAGGATTTCCGTTTTTGAAAAACATGATTAGTTATATCCTGTTCCTGATATTGACATTTGATAGTAGTTACTTTTGGTACAAACAGTCTATTACCCAATGGGCAATTGTTGATTACCAACCGCGTCCCCACTATCTTTCCCCCAGTAGCGTTCAACGTCTAATAGTAATAATGAAATAGCATATGTTGGCCTGCATGATATTAGGCAGAGCCCCAAGAATATGTAAATATGGCGATGGGAACTCAAATGCGTATAAATCAGGTTAGTACAGCGTCTAGCATTACTGGTCTGAACTGCGCGCCTGGAGTGGTCGATACAGCGAGACCCGACGCGCGTAGATATGTGGTGAGAGCACCGTTTTGCTCTTGTGTGCACACCCCATACATTCCTGCCAACGGGAACGAGTAAGGAATTCTGTTTTTTTATTACAAAAGTAATTAACGAAACTAATCATTATTATTATTATTGTTGAACTTAACGTAATTCTTCTTAAAAACAAAAAGTAATTTTATGGATTTAGGTATGATATGATTTAGGTATGGACCCGCACAGAGGCTTTAACAAAAATATTTAAAAATAAAATTCTCATTCTTTTAGCAAAGACGTAGACCACCAAAGTATGTTTGTGGTGTTGAACAGAGAAAAGATAATCAGTTGAATACCGTTGTCGCTAGGCGCGTGCAACGAGCCAGCCAGACTCAGAAATTCTATTGCTCGCTCCAACTCAGCTGAGCCTAATTAACTGCACTTTTTATTTTAGCCGTTCTAATGTGAATTAATTTTAGCATCATAAGACCGTGACTGATTTATCTAAAAGACTACGCTCATAGTCTCAACTTTTAGTGCATTCTGAGAAAACGTTGGGGAAGAAATACTACAATATTTAGCTGGTGAAGTAAGAGCATTTGTCATTAGTGGGGCATCTCAGAATAGACGGGTTTCCAGCGCACGACCCGAATGCCTTGCGTGCTGCCCAAAATAGTCGCGGCGCCGCGAGAGCCCTGCTGACACCCGACCTCGCTAGGAACGACCACTGCCATGTAACTGCTGTTTTAGACATCACGTTTATTTAGCGCTAAAGCTAGTATTTTATTCGGTGTGCTAATAAATACCATTACTTAGAGGAAGTGATAATAGGATGAAGCAAAGCATACAAAAAAAAAGTTAGTAAATTATACCACTCATTGACAAACGAGCAGAAAGCCCACCCGATAGCCGTGCACATAAGTGTCATTCTATTTTAGATTTGTTGAAAGCTCAATATAAAAATTATAATTAATTATAGCTAATTCCATCCTCACGTCGTTACTCAAAGGTTCTATATTTAGCATGCGCAGTGGAGGTCCCGTCAAGTTCATCGACTAGGCTCCCCGCATAGATTGTATTATTCTTTAGATTTCTAATTTTGATTGCCTTCATTTGAACGTCACGTTATAAAATGTGAGTGATCAATGACCAAAATGGCACCTTGACCAAAGTACCTACAAAGGCATAGAGCAACTTCCGTTCTTTTACAAAAAAGGAACCAACGTCCGGCGATAATGTATTTTCCCAGGAATCATAATGAATCACAGTCGAGTTCGGAGTTGGGGATTGACTCATGCAGATGAATATGATTCCGACTCGTCATATCCTAGTTGGAATTTACGAGCAACGGGTATCTGGTGACAATGAGACTCGTAATCAGGTCACGAAGATCGCGTTCGGGAAGTGTGAAGGGCTGCGTGGGGAGGCGGCGGGCGCGGGCGCGTGCGGGGGTGAGGGGTGGGTGGTGCCCGGGGTCGTCGACTCTGCGGTGAAGGGCACCGAGGTCGGTGCGTTCGCTTTCGACGGCGGGCTCCGGCGGCCGGCGGCGCCCCGTATTGATCGCAGCGCAGCGCAGCCTCCGCTCTCCCGCCGCCTCGCCGATAACGGCTTGGTCCGGGATTCGGAACCTCTGCCGCTGTTTAAATTAACCGTTTGCTCCAATAACGTGTGCGTATCTAAAACGCATAAGTATGTATCAGTCGCCTAAACGTTTACTAATCCTAATGTAGAAATTTAGGTAGGTATTTGTGGATACCCAAACAGGAAACTATGTACTTTGTCAGGCAAATATGTAAAAGGGATAATTGTTATTGGATTGTCTTTAACTTCGAACACAAGTCTTTTAATAAACAGTTTATCCTCTCCAGTCTCCAGCCCATAACATCAGTGAGCGGCAAATGAAGTCATACGCTATTAACGTATGCTTTGCCATGCAATTTTAAATAGCACAGCAATGACATGTAATCCAAGCTGTGCAATGGCTGCGGCCGCGGTGACCGCAATGACGTCTCACCTACGTTGCGCCCGCGCACCCCGCTGCTATGACCGAGTTTTTACAGGTAGAGCTCATTAGGTATAGCAACCTACCTACCTAGTACCTGTGCCCGCTTCTTAAAATAGGTAGGTAAATGTATCTACAAATACTGAGTTAGGCACGTAAGCCGAGATTGGTAGGTATAATTGGTTAATGTACTATAAACAATGAAAGCTAATAAATATAAAAAACGCATTAAATCATTGCACTGTTGTCCGTAATAAATCTCTGAAAAGCCGTTGAACGCTGCGCGGTGCCGGTGTCACGACCTCTTATCGACGGCGGCCACTTGTTTACGTGGTGGGCCAGCCGTTGGTCGGTTTATTTTTTATGCCATTAAACAAATTACATGTAAATAGGTATTTTATTAATAATTAAATATTCACCGAGCTACACTATCGCTATACCCACAAACCTACCTTTATTAGTACTTACGAGCGTAGGTATTTAATTTTAAAAACGCATAGTGATTTATAGGTAAAGTATTTACTATACATGTATTATTTCTGTATTGAAGTTTTGATTAATTTGTTAGTATTTGGTGGTTTAAGCAACGTATCTAAATTACTTAGTAGGTGAGTATAGTAATAATTCAGTTATTTGGATGTTAATCCCAATCGGTGGTTTCGATTTAAAAAAGAACGCGTTCTCCACATCATTTGTTAATTCGTCGAGTGAATACAGTAATGCTTGTCAGAGTCGCCACTCCGATGTCTCGGTTTGCAACTGGATAGCGGCGAGACTTGCCGGGTCTACTTTCTCAGAGTAACGGGCCGCCGAACCAGTGGGAGCCGCCGGCGCGCCGTTACACTTCCACCAAATATTTTTATTGAAATGTGTCCAAGAAATACAATGCGTACTAAGTACTTGATATAATGCTAATAGGTAAGTATATTTTTATAGGTCAGGTAGGTAGTAACGGGTGTTTTTAAATGCTATCACATCTAATGTTACCTACATGAGATGCATTCTATGAAAGAGCATACTTGCCAATTGGAAAAGGCGACCTACCTATGGCAATTCAAAGAGGCGATGAAAGCGTGCTACCTTTCGTATTTTTGCTGTCCAGACTTGATACCCATACCCTACGGACGTGTCGCTCCCAGAATTGGCTCCGGAACACGGCGCAAGCCATTTGGGGTGCGGGTTAGACTGGAGGTTGGTGACCTAGCCGAGGCCTGAAAACCACTCCTTTGACACCACCCGAGTGTGGTGTGGAGTACCTAGGATTTAATTAAATCCACGGAAGCGAGTAGTATCGATAAACCTAACTAAAGACGAAGAGATCTTTAGTTAGTTTTATTTTAGTCTGATCCATGAAGACTAATTTTAACGTTTGCTAGCGGCTGTCACCCACTCTACGCCTCCAACGTTAAGCTTAAATAGGTAAGCACCTACTTATTTGTAATCTTTGCTGAGTGCAGATTAAATTTATCTACGAGATCTTAAACGTGTTCGAGAGGAACTTGTCAGGTTGTCATTTCTAACTCAGTTATTCCTATCGACTGTATCTATGGGGCGTAACTACCTATGCGTTATTCCAGCGAGTTATATTAACTAGGTAGCTGAGTATTGCGTAGTAAGCCGTGTTACTAGGGTTATTGTTATATGCTTATGGTATTCTGTTGTTTGTTTATTGCTGTAGTGCCTGTCGTGTTTAATTATAGGCAGCGAGCCATGAGTCACTTTCGCTTGCTAATGAGCGTTAATAAGGGCGTGGATGCGGAACCAAACCGCCTATAGCCGACCTTCGTAATGTACACCTAGCGACTCTACCTACCGCAGTACCTGTATGTGAAGTAATTTCAATACAGCCGCTGTCACATTTTACCAGTGAAACATAAATCAATACGCAACTAACGCCTACATAGTCGGGGAAATTGTAACTTGAGTACAAAAATGCGTCACATTAGAACTCTATCGGAGCGACAACTTTTTATTTGGATTTTAGACATACTCCGTGCTTTGGCGGTGAAAATACTTGCGTATATCTACTTAGATATTAAAAAGAAACTAGTGCTTTCCGTTGCGGTTAGTTAAGTACCTACATCTACGTGTTAAAGTGTTCACCGAATATGTTAGTTCGTGGTCCGCCACCACTGTTACATGAATTATTAATTGCAGACAAACGAAATAGTTCGCTGAACCCAGCGCCAAATATAGCGGTGACTATGTCTAATGAGCTCTCTATCAAAGGATGTGATGTGACTATAATTTTTATAAATCCCGATGGTTGCTCATACATAGATAAAATCTAAGCTAAGGTATACGGCGATAGTTACATGTTCGTCACGCTTAGTCTTGTAGACTTGTGTAGAAGTATTATAAGAATGGATATACCTACTTAGGTACCTATTTATTTTTCCTACTGAACATGGGTTAGGTTTTGGGTAGAACAAAGACGTTATGACTACCAACCGAGCCAGTCATTATGTTATCAGTATCACGTAATGACTGTTGTCGTTATCTGTGACATATTTTTTAGGAATCGTACCTATCGTAACGGTAGGTAAAATACATTTGGGAACCGAAATGCCAAGCAGTACCTCATTTACGTACGTTGCATTTAAATTTGAACGTAGTCTAAGTCCTAAACACGTCGTGGCAGGTCTATCCAGAAATACTTTTGAGCTTGTAGGTAGAGTATAGACCTCTTGCGGGCTCAGATTTCATAGGGGCTGCATTCATACTGGAACATATCCAAATAGTGCGCGAGTGACGCGAATGTTTACAAGCAGCTGCCATGGGCTAGGAATAAACATGAGATTGGGTGCGCGCACCGAAGGCTACAAAAACAGTAGTGATTACGTAAACATCCCAAATCCAAACCATTGAGATTTACAAATCCGTTTGAAATCACATTTAGGTATAACTAGATAGGTTACAGAAAGCCAAATATTAATTTGATTAAGTATTATTTGTCTTGTAATTGGAGACGAGGTGTCGAGCTCCATGCGCAAGCGCAGGGTTGTTAACCTCAGCGTGCTCCTATTATAGCGTGAAGTAGGTACACACATACGCGCCGTCTTGACTTGATGAAGATCGTTAATGTGTATTTTTTGTTTCCTAGCTTCTTATATAGGTACCTACTTACAATTTACCCGGGGCGCTAAGGCGTGTAGTAAAATTAAAGGCACTTCAGTCGCAATGATTCCTAAAGGCTAGCAAGAAAGATTTTAGGACTATTCATAATACCATAGTTAAATTGATAAGTAAGTTAATTGACACTGCGACATTGCATTAGAAAGCGTGGAATTCGTTGGTAATCGCGACCAGTAATTTGCATACTGTCTGTTTTCTCCAGTAAAATCGATACTATTTTAAAATGAAAGTAGCCAGCACTAAGGTGTCGCCTCTGTTTGTGGCAATCAATATACCTAAGACAGTGAGTAGCTATTAACAAATATCGACGTTCTGCTTATCAGGAGCCATAAAATGTAAAGACAAGTAAAGAGAGTCAGTCAACCAATTAAGCCGTGCTTCGGTCAAAAGATGAGCATTCCACCGACCACTTACTGGTGACGTCATAAAAAACCCAACGTCGAGAAACAACTCGTCCGACAACCTCCGTCTGGTTCGGCCTGACTTGTCTACTTAAATTTGCTACTAAACATTACTGTGGAGTCTCTGCAGTAGAGACGTATGTCTACAATATTTCTTTGTGTCTACTGAGTAGGTAAGTAAGATAGGTGTGTAGGTACTAAATATTGATTAACGCCGGTTGCAAATATGATTTGGTTATGGTCGGCACTATTTGTGAAGTTAACGATTTTAAACGCGAAATTGGATTGGACATTAATAGTACCTAAGTACTGAGATTAAACACACAGAGAGAGAGAGAGAGCACAGTTATTTGCAAAAGTTAAAACTATGAATTTGTAGGTAAGTAGCTACTGCTTTTACCGTTTACCGGTAGGTACAGATTTCAGGGATCCATCAGGTCTCAATGGCATTGATAATCACCACTAATCGCTAGTAGGTACGTACTCTTAACACGATTGCATCCTGGGAGTATATTTACGGTGGGTATTGCACATTTGCACGTACAAATTACACTCAGATTTGTGTATGAATGTGCCTTTGTTCTGGAGAACTGATATGTCACGTCATTATCATTGAATATAGTGTGAAGGTGCAGCATAGGTACCTTGCCAATACCTTTTGTGTATCGACCGGCATGGCGACGCGCGGAGCAAGAGCGAGTCTGGCCAAGCAGTCTATGTTCAGGTAACAAATTGCCTACACCTATAACATGCACGAAGCACGCCTCCGCCTCGTAACATTAGCCCGTCGTAATGTAAACTTACTCGATACCCGTCCCGTTCATTGTTTTGCCTCCGCACTTGTATCATGTAATGTTGTTATCAATTATTATTATTATTATCGTTATAATGGCTGATGGTCAGTCGTTGATCAAACAATACGTTAGTATTAGTATTCTGTGACAATACGAAATATTATTGCTAATACAGTATGGTTTTACTAAACAAAAGGTCTTTTCAGTAAGAATAAACAGGTAAAGTATGAGTAGTACACATTCATAGCTAGGTAGTCGGTAGATTGTCGCGTAGGGTAGCGCAATAGCGGCATTATCATCACATCAATCACTAATTTTAGGTTGATAGGAACCTACGCGGCTATAATAATGTGGAGTTCATTAGTGTCGATAATGTTATAGATTATTTTCCCATAAAAGGTATTACCTAACTACCGTATGTGGCCAAAAAAAGGAATTTGTGAAACTAACTAAATAATTGACGTAAATTATTTCTATTACCGAACAACTACCAATACCAAATTGAGATTTGATCATTGACAGAGTGGAACCGAAATCATGCCACAGACAGCAAATGGTGTGGATTCCAATTTCCGCAAAAACACCCGTCGTTGTTGGGGTTTCACCCGGCGTACTATCCCCTGCAAAGAGGGGTGTGGTGCGGGGCCGAGGGGCGTAGGGTGCCGGGCTGGGGGCGCGAAGGGTGGCGACTGCGCCTGCGCGCCACGCGCTTCCCCGGGGACGCGCCATGTGCGCCCTGCCTCCCCCGGAATGGAACCCGGCTCGATTATGGAACACTCATTCAAGCCGTAATACATAATTGTCGGCGAAGCGACCGCGTCTGGGAAACTGCAGCCGCTTGCAATAATGCGTGAATGATGTAAGAATGCTGGCAAATACTGACCGTTGGCGGAGCGCGCTGCCGGCGACGTGGCCTCTTTGCCTCGGGAATTTTCTTTCTCCTTCCCATTGTTCCCTAAAACAAAAGTTATGGATGAAATCATGACGACTAGGTAGATAACTATGTCGATTACGATCTGAATGGGTACCTATGGATAATAATCCATTGTGGATCGTGACTGAATAACCTTTTATAAACAAAACAATATTCAATTAACGCACCATAGCACGTACATAGAACGCACGCCTTAGTAGTAGATATCTAATGTTAGTGTTCATAAGAACATCTATTTTCTTTTTTGAACTAAGAATAACCGTAAGTAGAACAGATAAGTAACGTAGTCCGTGGTCTACCACAAACCTCCTCCTGATGAACAATTAAAAACATCCTGGTGTAGGTAATTATTTCTGTAACTCATTACGTTTACGAAGAAAAATATACTTAGTCGCGTTTTTCCAGAATTTTTGAAAGCATTTGGCAACAGGTATCGTATTCGATAACGTGTTGATAAGAGTACTTAATAACATCGAGATAGGTACCAATAATTTACATTACGCAGAATCGCTACTTAACAATATTATTTTTCAAGTTTGTTTATTAGAGACGGATTACGTGTGCTGGTGCAGTTTTTATGTTAGAAGGTGCCAGGAAGAATAGACAAA